>CP019374.1:0-1200000 GCA_001302255.2 Trametes hirsuta | reverse complement strand
CTCTACGTTGCGTGAGAGTCCTCTCCACATGTTTCGTAGATCTTCCGAAAGGGTTTCCTCGCCCCCAGTTTGAATTTTGAGGTCGTTGGTCTGAATGCGTAAGCTATGCGGATCGGGTCATTCCGCCTCATCTTTATCCATAGCTAGAGACTTACTTGCACAGAGTGCGTTGAAAGTTTTCGGCGTCATTAGAGTCGTTTAGACGGCCTTCTTCAACGCAGCTATCCAAAAAACACTGAGTTCGTTCGAGCGTATTTTCGAGGATGCGTAGACGAGTAGACGGAAGCCTGCAGTTGATGATCCAGAATAACAGTTGTCCGATGAGGGACAAAAGTCCCAGGACGCCTATGACTGTGTTCCATATGTCTAGGGAGCTGGTCATTGAGTAGGTGTGGCGTAGTAGCGTGCGATAGAGGTGGTGTGAAGGCAGTCTGGGATGCTCTCAAGCGGGCAGAAGAATTCAAGGCATGCCGTCATGGACCGGGGGCGAATGCCGACCTCGTGAAGAACACGCGCATTGATAAACATCAGCTTCGACGAAGCTGTGCGAACGGGGTTCTGGAGAACACGAGTTTAGTGCCGTTGGAGTACGAGGCAAGGCGCACAACTTGCCTTGAATTTTGTGCATGGTCTACGGTGCCGACATGAATGAGCCGTACGGCTGGCATACAAGAATACGCAACATTACTTTCAAAGTCGGTGGCACCCCACTGTACGTCAGTTCCACACTGGTGACTTAGCACGGATACCAGCTTGAACGGACTGTTGTTGACATAGAGCTACCTTGATCGACTTTTTATTGGAGAGTCCTAGAGGAATAAACAGCCTAGAGCCGTTCGACATGACACCTGGGTGGTGGACTCCTTGCCGGGTGAGTAAATACAAGCCCAGAGCGCTTGACTCGGCGAGGCGCTCCATAAGTAGCAGTTCGTTCCGTTCTCAGGATAGAGGGGTAGATTGGATCGGTGTGCGTCTATCTCAGATGCTACATCGTCCGCTCCTTCAACGTGACGCTCAGGCCGCCCACGTACCTCACACACTTCAACGACTTATGCACCACTCGACCACTCGGACATAGCGAGATGGCCGTGGAAATGGAGAGAACCCTTCCTGACTACGTCTACGTGTCTGCTGAGGTAGCACAACGTCACGCAGAGCAAACAAGAAAAGGACTATATGATCTTCTACCAGCCGAAATTGCTTGGAAGGACCGCTATGAATATCTGGAGGCCAGAGGGTATAAACTCAGGCCGCGCTACCATCCGAAATGGAAGCCTTCATGGGTGGGAACAAAAATTGCCCCTAATTTTTGTGAAGATTCAATCAGAATCATCGTAAGTCCGGCGTTTACATACCGACGGCGTCGTTACACCTTCGTCCCCCAGAATTTCCGTGTCATGGATGCCACAAGAACCGCGGACGGAATGCGCGTTGCTATCAAAAGCGTCGCAAACGAAGGCCCTGAGGTCTCCATCTCGCGCCTCGTGGCTTCCCTTGGTGGCCGCGACCACCACTGCGTTTCCGCCCTTGATGTGCTCGACGACCCTGTCAATGGCGGAAGGTCGTTGCTGATTATGCCTTACCTTCGGCCGTACAACGACCCCGAACTTCAAATGGTCGGTGATGTCGTTAGTTTTGTATCCCAAATGCTCGAGGTATGTACACGGCGTTCTATTGCAATGGGATGTCCTTACGCACTAGGCAGGGGTTAGCATTTCTCCACCGCAATTCTATCGCTCACAGGTTAGAGTCGTCTGTTTTATATGTAACTACTTTCTTACGCCTTCGCAGGGACATAGCATCGCCAAATATCATGATGGACGCCAGGCCGCTCTACCCGAACGGACATCATCCCGTGCGAATGCACCGGGCCCCCGACGCCATCCACGACGCAGACCCTTTTGTTCGGATAGATCATCCAGTGAACTATTACTACATCGATTTCGGGTTGTCTGCACACTTTCCTCCGGGCGCATCCTCCATGGTCATCGGGAAAGTTGGGCGGGACATGGAAATCCCCGAATTATCCAATACCACTCCCTACGATGCGTACAAAGCTGACATATACGCCCTTGGAAATGTCTTCGACAAGGAATTCCTACAGGTATGACTTCCGCGACCGGGCAGCAGCCCACAGTATATTCACCGTTTGCTAGCGCTTTCGAAACGTCGAGTTCCTAAAGCCCCTAATTGACTGCATGAAACAACGGGAACCTGACCTTCGCCCAGATGCTGTCGAGCTTGTGAAGATGTTCCAACAGCTATGCGCGCTCGTACCCGAAAACTCGATTCGTTGGCGGCTCGTTGAACGCTCAGAACAGCCTTACGAGAAAATCTTCAACGACACAGTCGCCGTCGCACGAGAAGGGATCAGCAACCTCAAGCGTATGGTGGGATAGCGTCCGCAGGTGGGCGAATATTTGATTATTTGCCTTCTCATTTTCGTATTCCCACACTCATTTTCACATACTGGCCGTGTGTAGTTGCGTGACGGTCCTCCCATCTTACTATTATCACTATTGGACATCTGTATAATATATTCGCTTAGATGTGTACAACTCCGCCAGAGGCACCTCTAGATCCCGTTGGGACATTCCGGGCTCCAGCGTCTGCCGTTCAGCTGCCTCCGTCGCAAAGACGGAGTGTCATAATTTTGAACGAAGATTACAACTCGCATCTCTCAGGCGGTCAAAGCCACCTTACCTGACGCTGTCAGCGCACAAATAATCAGACGATGCGTATGTCGGCGATAATCGTCGAAAAGACACGACGAGTTTGTGAGGCTCATTTGGTTCGATGGATGTGAATTCTACCTCGAAGTTGAAGCATACACAAGAGCTCTGCACTACCTCCGCGCACGCCCTTCCCGACCCTCGCCGACTAAATCGCACCTCCCAACACCTCCCTCGACATATCCTCAAACGTCCTCGGCTCCCTCCCCAAAACCTCCCGCAGCAACGGATCCGGCGGAACGTCGAGCTCCCCGCGCCAGCGCGCCCCAGCGCCTCGTACGTCGTCGACCACCTGCGCAGCGCATCCTCGTCCCCGCGGACCCCTTGCACGGCTGCGTTCTCCCGGACGAACTCGTCCTCGGCGCCGATGGTGAGGTGGACGGTGCGACAGAGGAGGGAAGATACTTGGTGGGCGACGTCATGCAGCGTGAGCGAGCGCGGGCTGGCGAGCGTGCGGGTCTCGTTCTCGTAACCGTCCTGCGAATGTCGTGCAAGGGAACACCAGTGCTCCTCCAACAGCTCTCAGAGGGGACATACGGAGTAGATTGGAACTCCGACAAGAGTATCGACGCCTTCTTGCAATGCATCAAGGTAAGTTAGATGATGCACTGACACGGTACACCGGCATCGGCCATTCGTGTATTTTCTGTCGTGTGGATTTACAGACTCCGATCGTCAGAGTAATATTGAGTGAAGGTCCAGTAATAATAAGAATGAGAAGCAGGGAAGAGTAACTCGATATATGGACAGAGGACGTGGCGAAACAAGACGGTCATAGTGCTGAAGGCATGAATCGGGGTATATGCTGTCCCTGATAATCGGTGAAGAGCCGGAGGGAATAGCAGTAGTGGTTTACGTGTACGCGATTCTTGCCAATCGTGCTATCGCACGGGCGTGCGCTCGAGACGCAGCGCCACCCTGCTTCTTCCGCTTCACAGACTGCATACTGTTCCTTTTGGGCGGGCGCAGAGCATTGCGCAGATCTGCGTAGAGTAGAGGCTGCGATGAACTACACGATGAGCTCGTGTCTTCAGCGGGGTGGGAGACGACGCCTGTGGTGTCGATGTTGCTGTCTCTATCTTGCACAGCAGGATCGCTGATCTCGTAGGACGAGGGTAGTCCGGGGGGATGACCAACCGAAATGCGATCGTGGGCATGAGACGAAGAAGAGACGAGTGGGTGTTCATGTGAGGATCCTTGTGTATGCAGGAACGTAGTGAGCGTAGGGTTATCTGGAAACCGTGTCTGAGGTTAACAGCGGCGACGGAATACACAAGGTGTGCACAAGCCTGGTGGCATTGACGGCCCATCCGAGTCGTCGAGGGCTGAGCCCTCAACGTCTTCTAGCGAGTATAGGGTTGAATTCGAGCTGCTTGCCTATTGTGCTGATTTTGAGCGCAGAGTACTTGTGTGTCAAGTGGTCAGATTGGGAGGACTTACTACGATGTCCGACCGGGTCGTCCAGACCTCTTTGCACACGTCATCTGCACGTTTAGACAGCCCCTTCATCATATTTCGGAGGTCATCCATGTAATTCTTCGCGCCGCGGGCCTCGGCATGAAGACCCTCAGTACGGATGCGTAGTCTGCGTAGCACGTGTCAGTATCATTGACGCCACATTGCATGGCAGAGCTTCCTAAAACCACAGACCTAGATAGCTTGCGGCTGAACTCTGCTACTTCGCGTCGGTCGCCAAGTCTACCTTCTTCAACGCATTTTCCCAGAAAATACTCCGTATCCTTGAGTGCATCTTCAAGGACGATAAGTTTAGCCTTTGGTAACCTGTCCTTGATGATCCAAAAGAGTAGTTGACAGACGATGGATACAAGCCCAAGTATACCAATGACGGTATTCCATATATCTAAGGTGCTCGCCATTGGGGAGAGATATGGGGCAACGATATGCAGGGACGGAGTCGAAGGAGGGCCCGGAGTCGTAATCGTAAGGAGCGCATATATACAGCGAGAGGCTCTGAGGCTTCTAGTAGGGCCTCGCGAAGAACATGCGTATCGATAATCAAGGCCTCCCGTTCTGTAGCTGTGCGGGCGGAGATTGCATTATGCGTTGCTGTAGATCCAGGGGCTAAAGAAGTCGGTGAATTGCTACTCCGACCTACGTATGTTCTCGACCTTGAGGCCGTCGCAAGTCAGTGAACCACCCAGGTGCACACACCGGGATGACCTCGAACGCCCTGAGCCCCTCCGGGTGGTGTGAGCGTGGGCGCGGGGCCCCAGGGCGCTCGCGGTGCGCTTCCGTGCGGTTGGGCCTCTGATAACTGTGAGCTTGGGTTGTCCGACGGGAGGAGCTGCGAAGCCGCCGGTACGCCGGCGCGCACACTGGTCGAGCGAAGCTAGATCGGATCTGCGGGCGTCTATAACGCAACTTGCTCGTTTCCCGGCGAGACATCTATGAATCAGAATTCACCACTGTCCGCTTTCCCCGCTCTCTCGCCTTGGAGCGATCCTGCCTTCAGGGGGCCCATGCCAAGTCCTGAAAAACTCCCAGAGTATGTCTTTTTGCCTCCTGAGATAGCCCGTCAACACGCAGAGAACACTCGAAACGGCCTTTACGATCTGTTACCGTCCGAGATCCTTTGGAAAGATCGCTACGATTTCCTGGAGGGGCGGGGCTACAGGCTCCGCCCGCGTTACCATCCAGAATGGAGACCCTCTTGGATGGGCACCAATATAGCACCCGATTTCTGTGAAGACTCTATCAATCTCAGGGTAAGGGCCTGCACACATGATTCGTTTCGCATTGAAGAGCTCACCTTTGTCTTCTACGAGTCAGCACTCTTATGTTATAGATGCGGAACGCACGTCAGACGGACTGCGCGTTGCTATCAAGAGCGCTGCTAACAACAGTGAAGAGGTATCTATATCGCAATTCGTAACCTCTGTCGGCGGTTCAAAACAACACTGCGTGTCTACGCTCGAGGTTCTTCGCGATCCGTTGGACGACAATCGATCCCTGCTGGTCATGCCGTACCTAAGGCCATATAACAGCCCAGAGCTACAAACAGTTGGCGACGTTGTCAGCTTTGTATCGCAGATGCTGAAGGTACGCATGCGGTGTTTGGGCGTGAGAGGATGTCCTTACGCACCAAGCAGGGGCTCTCATTTCTTCATCACAACTGTATCGCACACAGGTATAATCAGTTGATCTGGCGAGAGACCCCCGCTTACCCACACCCAGAGACATAGCGGCCCCCAATATTATGATGGACGCTCGCCCGCTCTACCCCGACAGCTATCATCCAGTGCGAACGCACCGCGCTCCAGATGCCGTCCATGATGCCATCCCCTTATCTCGAGCAGACCACCCGGTACAATACTACTACATCGATTTCGGTCTCTCTATGCACTTCCGCCCTGGCGCTTCGACCATGGTGCTCGGCAGAGTCGGCCGCGATATGGAAATCCCTGAGTTGTCCAACACCGTACCATTTGACGCCTACAAGGCAGACATATACGCTTTAGGTAATCTTTTCGACAAGGACTTTCTCCAGGCATGTCTATTTATTGGCCGTCTATGACCTGGGTTGATAATGCTTCTACAGCGGTTCAGTAACGTTGAGTTCTTGCGCCCCCTTGTCGACTGCATGAAGCAGGAGGAACCCGATCTCCGGCCTGCAGCGGATGAGCTTGTCAAAATGTCTCAACAACTTCACGCTCTTGTTCCTGACAACTCGATCCGCTGGCGGCTCGTCCAACGCTCGGAGCAACGCTACGAAAAACTGTTCAATGATACCGTCGCCGTCGCCCGAGAGGGAATTAGCAATCTCAAGCGTATGGTCGGATAGGTAATTCATACTGTTTTATTCATAGTTCATTTCTTCGACCTTGTACCTAACGTTCGTCACCATGAAGCCTTCCTCGTTCACTTCATGGAAGACCTTCGCCCTGACTTTGTAATCTCTGTACTACTTTTCGGCTATCTCTCTCTCTGTATTTTGCGTTGCCGTCGTTGTGCGATGTACACTGCTCCGTCTATGACTGGTCGAACTTTACTGAACTTATTAATAATTTGTCGAGCTCATCTGGAGGTCGGGGATCATGTTGCTGCAATGTGCGCGAGGAGTCTAGGTTGCATCCGGCGCGTGTTACCCCGGTAATTAGTACACATAACCACACCATGTTGGACAATCTTGGGGTATACTTCCGGAAATTCGGCTCTCCTTTGAAACATCAACAGCACGTTTTGCTTAGCCTCAGGGGCTAACGAGATTCAGGTATCTATGACGGCCCCCTGCGTCAGTAAACTCGAGAAAATTCAACTTTAAAATGAACATAAATCCGTGCAGATGGTGTATTTCTATGCCAGAGGCGAAATGTGTACTCGCAGGACGCTGGATTAGTGGTATTTTGCGCTCACTTTCTTGAACAGACGACGCTACTACCCAACGGTGCAGACCAGACGATTCTGCAGCACGACCATGTGTCCGTTGTACGTGGACTGCGTATTACTAAGTCCGGTAGCGTACAGAAAATGAGCCCGGATCGTTAGTACGTTGTAGACTGAGCGACTAGGAAGGCAATACAGTAGTATGGGGCGATGGGGCCCTCGAACGAGCTAATTACAACAAGGGCCGGATGGGGGTCACTCGGCCAACGACAGAGCACTACTGGCCACTCACAGAAGACCGTCTACCCGACCATACGTTTGAGATTTCCTAGTCCTCCTCGAGCGACCGCGACGGTGTCGTTGATAAATTTCTCGTAAGGCTGTTCCGACCTCTGTACAAGCCGCCAGCGAATGTCGTTATCGGGAACGAGCGCACGCACTTGCTGGAACATCTTCACGAGCTCCTCTGCTGGCGGTCGAAGTGCGGGATCTTGCTGCTTCATGCATTCAACCAAGGGCCGCAGGAACTCCACGTTGTGATAAAGCTATAAAGCCTTGCTCAGTGTGCGCATATGTTTGGGAAGCGGAAACAGTACCTGTAGAAACTCTTTGTCAAGGAGGTTTCCGAGCGCGTATACGTCGGCTTTGTATGCATCGTAGGGTACTGTGTTTGATAGCTCCGGGATTTCCATGTCCCTTCCGACCTTCCCGATGACTAGAGAGGATACCCCGAGGGAAAAGTGAACAGACAGACCAAAGTCGACGTAGTAGTACTTCACAGGATGTTCACTCCGAGATACGGTATATGCATCGTGTATTGCGTCGGGGGCACGTCCGATCCGCATGGGATGGTGTCCGTCGGGATACAATGGGCTGCCATCCATCATAATATTTTGCGGTGCTATGTCCCTACACATCCCTCAGTTTCAGCGGTAAAATCGTCCGTGCTCCCCTACCTGTGTGCGATTTGATTCCTATGCAGGAAGGCGAGACCCTGCGTCACACGTAAGGGTGTGAAGTCAGAACGAAAAATGGACCGTCACTGACCTGCAGCATCTGGGATACGAAGCTAATCACGTCCCCGACAGTGTGCAGCTGGGGATTGTTATAAGGCCTGAGATATGGCATTACTAGCAACGAGCGTCGGCTGTCGAGAGGATCTTCGAGAACTTCAAGCGCGGACACGCAGTGGTTGTCGGATCCCCCGAGTGACGCTACTAATAGGGACACAGCGAGCTCCTGACCCTCGTTCTTGATGCTCTTAATTGCCACCCGTGTCCCGTCGGGTATTCGCGTTGCATCAATTACGTGGAAGTGCTAGCGGATGAAAAGGTCGAACAATAAGTTGTTTGGCGTTTGAGAGTGAGTAACACAAAGCCGCTCACCCTAGGTCTAATCGAGTCCTCGCAGAACTCAGGGGATATGTTGGTCCCCATCCATGAAGGTTTCCATTCGGGGTGGTAACGTTGCCTGAGTTTGTAGCCTCGCCGCTCGAGAAAGTCGTAACGATCCCTCCAGGCGATCTCCGAGGTGAGAAGGCCATACAAGCCTTTCCGGGTCTGGTCTGCGTTCCACTGCGCAATTTCAGGGGGAAGGAATACGTAGCTAGGCAGTTTTTCTGGATTGAGCCTGTGAGAGGCCATCAATGGATGCTGCGAAGGCGTAGAATTGAGAATAAGTCTGTTTGCATCGACCTTGCCGGTAGTACAGACGCCCACCGATGGAATCTAGCTCTGCGCGGGATATGCCGACAACGCATTGCCGGAGGCGCTCTAGATCCCAGAACGACGGTACTCCAGCTGGTACTCCCGGCACTGGCACCAGTACTACTCTGGCGGCCTCATACACTTTCGGTCATAACCATCTAAGGTCTCTACCCATGAGAGCCGGCCATATCTCTTTGCTTCACCCCGCTACCAATTTCCACCACTCGAATCTTGAACTCTACTGTCTCGGTGATATGTTCATGGACGTGTGGGGCACAAACCGCAGCTGCCATCTGCCAGTGGAGCCCGTGAGGCGATGAGACACACTCGTACGGTCCACGCACACGGTAAGCCCTAGCATGTGCGCCTTGCAGCCCACAAACTCGTGCATTAAACCAACCCCGATAGTATCACGCCAATTCGCAGCCATTCACGCAGTGATCATCGATACACATGGTCTTCGCGAGGTAACATACACTTGTCCCACGGCAGAGCTGTTCTCAAATATCTTTCCCTCAGGAACCGGTGGCGCGCCACCTCTGTCTTCAGCCCCCACTCCGCCTCTTGAGCACTATGTCTGATATCTTGGACATTTTTAACACCATTCTAGCAGTCTTGGGATTCCTCGCCGTCGTGTTTCAACTGCTCTTCTGGATCCTTCATTCCAGACTGCCTTCGACCAAGCTACGCATTTTGCAAGCCACCCTCGCCGAGACCCAGCATACGCTGAATCAATGCGTTGAAGAGGGCCGGCTTAGCAGCAACGGCGAAGCCGAAGACTTTCAGCGGAATCTCAATGAGTACGTCGCTCTTTCCGGATTGCATCTCGACATCGTTTGACATTCCGTGACGGCAGGCTTAGCACTCGTATAAATGCTATTAGCCTTCAAACACTCCAGGCAAGGACCTTCACGGACGACCTACGGAATATGTGGAAGGGTCTTTCACGCAGTATGGACGGCCTCCGCGAGGAAGTCATACTGACCCGGTCGAACATTTCTGTGAGTGACGGAGCATCCGCAACCGTTGGTGATTACTCATAGATCCCCGAACGTTTTCGAAAGGCGAGCTCCGCGTCATCCACGGTGTCCTTGAATTCACTCAGCAATACTGCAATAAACACTGAGTCTGAGCCGACTCGTCTACCGTGTCTGTATCTACGATACAACCTTGCTTCTTGTTACTCAAACGCGTGCATGCTCAGCAGGCTCCAACCTGGAAGCCTCAGAAACAAATCCTTCCCACCAGGATAGTGGTGACGGAGCTTTGGGGCGGGGACGTTGGTCCCCCACTCCTCCCTCCGTGCGTTCTACGTCCTCCGGCAAAGGGAGCTGGCCACTATTGGCCGACTCCGATCACTACAGCAGGTCAACATCATCGCCTAGGACACGCTGCACGCCTTCCTTGCAGCGAAAGAAGCAAGGCAGTGCCATAGCGCGGGCACGTGCACTTGCGCGGTCCGCTCGGTTGTTCTAGGTCGTTCCCTTGTTGGATGTGTGCGTATGTTGCACCTCCATCACCACTTTGGCCCACCCTGAATCAAACACTGTCCTGGGGGACGCAACCCAAGGGCTGTATATCCTCAGCTCTATGTAATAAGTCTCGCTCATTTATTAAACACATCGGGAGGTTTCAAGTAATATCCACTTTTATGTTCTACATTTTCCCCTATCTATCATCCACTCTCCTAAGCTATGTAGCCTGTTCTTGCAAAGAGACGTGTTGTTATCTCACACCCGTCATGGGAGTCCACTTATAGGGGTCGGATCGGCAAGCCGGCCGAGTTGGCTGGCTAGCATCATCCTCGGCCCATTCCCCAACCCGGTGGATTTTTTTTTTTTTTTGGAATCTGTGTTTATTGCCCTCGAGGGCCGAGCCCTATGGTAGGCAGTACGAGGGTGGTAGCTACGTGTATGTAGTGCGTGAGGAATCAGCGGACCTGAGTAGGGGGGAGAGGGTGGTGCAGTGGTTGCAGCTGCTGCTTGTACAGTAGTATAAGTATTAATAGGAGAAAAAAGGGGGGAGCCGTAACAACTACAGGGGCCACATGCCACTCCAACTGCGCTGGCCACACAGGGCAGGGTACTGGATTCTATGATGAACTCTAAACCTGAAGGCAGGGAGCACAACTGTAAGCCGCACAAAGGATTCCTCAGTCAGTGTGAGCAAAAGACTAGATTGCATATACAAGTACCTGTAAGCCACACAAAGGATTCTACAAGTACTTGGTAAGTAACCATAAGTAAGCATAGGTAAGAGAGACAACTTACTCCTCAGTCAGTGTGAGCAAAAGACTGAGGAGTAGGGGCAGAGACTGTCCTCCTTATATACAAGTCCAGAGGATGCATGAGTAAGCAAAGAAAGGAGGGCAGGTGACCCAGCATACAATGAGTAAGGAGATGGTGCGAGAGTGGTGTAAGGATTGCACCATCGTCCAGAACTATCCAGAACTATCTAGAGGTGTCTGGAGATGTCCATAGGAATCCGGAACAGCGTAGAACGCAATGGAAGAATCCAGAAGTGTCCGGATGGGAAACTACAGTAGAGGTGCAGAGAAAACTAAATAAGGAAGGTAAGTAGGAAAGTCCATGCTGTGCAACACAGCCACTGTTGGCCACCAGACGGTGTATGGCCAGTACACAACCCAGAAGTTCAACACCAGGCTACACATCCCTCGCCAAACACACTTGCACCGTATATCATCGTCTATGGGCAACCACTTCACGAGGTGCCTCAGCAGAGCACCACAACTGAACTTGAATGTCTGCCTACACCTTCACCAAACCCTGGCATCATCTATCCGGATTTGCCTATAATTTATTTCACCCCATTTGAATAATGCCTGAGTATATAGAGCTATGGGCATGCTTTCATATCATCCAACATTGGTATAATGAGGTCTGAACTCCATCTAATCTGCTTTGCCTTCTTGCCATTTGGTCAGATGCAACAAAGACAGAGTGAGCAAGAGCTAAAAAGTCGTCACACACAGGCCAGGGCCTCATCTATAGACTAGCCTGAGACTCATGTAGTAGAGTTAGAAGAGGGCCCATATCAAAGTCAATCTGGCCTCAGCTGAAAGGAGACCTGCTTGCTATGAGCGACACCCTTCCTAGTGTTAGAGCCTGTGTGTACCAGACACGTTGGCTCAATTTGCACATTTGTGGTAACAGTGCCTGCAAGGATAGTAGGAGAGACTCAGAGAGAGCATGGAGTTAGCGAATATGGACAGCACAGGAGTGTATGGGCTCAGGTGGAATTGGCCTGGTGTGCAAAGCATCGCCTAACACCCTCAAGTCTACTCCTATGTTTCGTAGCATGAGAGAGAGAGAGAGCATGAGATTCGGCTTCGCAGCAGTCATGCCTGGCCAACTAGGTACAAATATACATCCCATCAGATTACATAACTATCACGACTCCATGGGTCCAACGTAGACCCCCCTCGTGCACCAGTTCCACTTCTCCTATACCTCGTGCAGCGCCATGCTAAAACCCCTCAAAGCACGTGAAAACAGCCACAATAAAAAAAACCAGATTATACTAGAAAAAAAGGTCGCAGGCCGCAAAACCCGGTGGGGAGACCACTATCGTTGCCGGTTCGCAGTCATAACTCACATGTAGCCGCTGGTAGTTCCGGTCGCAGGCGGGGCAACGCATGCTCCCGCCGGCTGGAGGAGGGACCCTCAGGGTGTGGCGTCGGCATGTCCCAAATGGAGTACACACCTATTCGCCTGGGATCAGTCCTTGGGAGGACCGCAACC
Organism: Trametes hirsuta; assembly: GCA_001302255.2. Taxonomy (NCBI): domain Eukaryota; kingdom Fungi; phylum Basidiomycota; class Agaricomycetes; order Polyporales; family Polyporaceae; genus Trametes; species Trametes hirsuta. The sequence continues at coordinate 1,187,457 of CP019374.1, read as the reverse complement.
AGGACTCACGTGCCTGAGAGCTGGTGTCACTAGAACACTTGGGGCATCCTGTATGGCTCACCCATCATCACCTCCGTCGGGCGGGGTGGTAGTATGCACTCGCCTGAGGCGGGCAAGTTCTTCTTCGGACGCAATGTGCAGGATCGGCCAGTTGTCATCCTGGCAGAGCGCGAACACGCTGTCCACTAGTTCCGCAAGGGCCGGCAGAGCCTCCTCCGCCCTGAGGGCCATGTCAAGGAGCACTGCACCAGTGAGACGTAGCCTCCATTTATGGAAGCTGGGGATCGCCACTGCTGCATCGTCGAGGAACCCGTTGCGCAGCCACACCAGTAGGGGGTACTCGCACTCGAGCAGGGTGTGGACTTTGTCTTCCACCGCCCCGCATTGGCAGCAGAAGCGGCAGACGCACCACTTGTGGCACACCCGCACGTTCTCCAGTCCCCTGCGCAGCTGTTCCACCGCGAGCAGATGCTCTGAAAACACGAGCAGGATGAGTGCGTCCTGATGGCCCTTGTTTGGGAGGCCGAGGTACGGCTGCATCTTGCGGGACCGAGGGGGGTCTCCTCTGGTTGCAGCTGCCCTGTTGTTGTGGTGGAAGTGGTGCTGTAGTATTGGTAGTCAGGCAGACGCCAGGACGGATGCACCGAGGTAGTCCACTAGCGACCGCTTGACGTCTGCAACCCAGCCATCGACAGACTCGCAGGTGGGCATGTGGTGGAGGGGAATGTGCACCGGTTTCGGCAGGCCCATTGCCACATGATGGAGGTCGCTCCACCATGTTGCGTGACTCCCTACAGTCGTGAGCTGGAAAGCTTCACACAGGGCCATGTAAGCCACCACAGGGCGCTGAGTGAGTAGGTAGCGCAGATACCCCAGCGCGAGCATCAATTGACAACAGCGAACCGGCATCATGCCTGTTTTGGTGTAGAGAGGTGTGATCTGGGAGTGTTTGCTGACATTCAGAGCATGGCACAGGTATGTGAGCTGGACGTCTTTGAGCTGAGAGCACAAGGCATGTCCGACTCATGTTAGGCGCCTGTGCGCCGCAACAAGACAGTCACACCACATGCAGTGCAGAGAAAAACGTGGGAAGAAATTTGCCAGAAAAGGACCTATGAGGAAACCTGCACTTGCCATATTTGCTATGTTACTAGACACCGGATAGTATACCTCTCCTTGAGCTAAACTACACATTTCCTGATCCCCTTCTGGTTTGCTGCGACTAATCATATCCACTCTGGTGAAAAGGCATGGAAATTTAGCCTTTCCATAATATATGTGGGGACCAGATTGGGCGGTGGAAAGGCAACCTTTTGGTAGAGAACAGACACGGTTTCCGGGACATGATCTGTCTTCGTTTTCCATCCCAGGTATGAATACCTTTCTCGCACCCACAAAAGATCCTCATAACTGACCTGATCACGAGTTTTTGTGGACCATGATTTTCATGTGAAAGACAGCCTTTCTGTGCCCAGAAACAGTGCGGTATCTTAAACTTTCCCTGTTACTGATAAGCTCGCTAAATTCGGCTTATAGGAAAACAAACGTGAACCCGGAAACACATAGGATAGGATACCATACCATAAAACTTTTGTCACACAGATATAGCACATGGAAAGGCTATATTTTCCGGACCCGCAAAATCCAAGAAAAGGAAGTCTTTTCAGGTGGCTTAACCCCACTCCACTCTGCGCCACATCTCCTTGCAACCCACTGCCATCCACCACTTTACAAGCCACAGCTCCGTGCTGGTTTCCTCAACGCCCACTCCTACAGGCGAGGCATCGCGCTTCTCCCATGACTTCGGGAGCCTCTACAGCGTGCCTGCGGCCCACAATGACACAACGGTTCACACTGCGGATTCTGCACATCACAACACTCGACACATTGCGCTACTCCTCATATCTTCAATGCCACCCCGCTTTTCCTCTACAGCTGTGGTACGCAACCCCGAACACTTATCTTCACCCCACCCCGCATCGTAAGCTTACTCAATCACTAGGCACGGAGCTCGCTCGACGCCCTTCAGCTGCTACTCATCCCAGGCTAACCCTCATGGTACCGTTTCCCCTTCTCTAACTTCGCTTTCCGCAGATACCTGCCTCTGTTTATGGCTCTTGCACGATTACCCTGTCGTCTATCAGCGCCTCAACCCCGCGGGTCTTGACGTGCCCCGCCATGCATATACATCTCGTGAACTGCATGTCTCGCGCTGAACTGCCCCAAGCCGCAGCGGCACGCCCACCCATGTTGTGCCCTGTATACTGGCTGCTCGTCCTTTGCTGCCCAAATCTACCACCAGCGTCGATTGCGTGCGCGAGAGAGAGAGAGAACAGTACGAAGCCCTACTTAAAGGGCATGTATCTAACTGCACATCTGGCCCTCTAGGTCCTTGGATTCATACATGGCCCCGTACCATGCAAAGTCCGACTTAGTACTCTCCAGAACCCACACACCACTGCCCCTGCGCATCAGCGCGTGGGTCGGAGGTGGATCCATGCTTGCACAAGTGGCCGGCACCTGCACGTTCTTATTAGCCATACCTTTCTTCGAGAATTGTGGGCGTGCGCGTAGGGGCACCCATGGGGTGACCCCATGCAGCACCTATGCCGGTCCTCCATGTTATGATAATGCTTGGTTGAGGCGTTCGAGCGCACAACAAGGTTATAAATAACAAGATCAGATTTGTAGTCCAAGTAAGCGTAGGAGTACAGAGGTAAGAACAAGGAGATCGAAGCTGGGGCTTCCAAGTGAAGCCCCTTGGGTTTATATACTATGGGATGAGGAGCTTAGTAAGCGACAAGTCATAGTTCGGGAGTCAGTACGAGTCAGAGTCTGAGTCGACTCGAGTCAGCGCGACTTGAGTCAGAGTCCTTGAGTTAATGTGAGTCAGTGCTCGTGACTCAACCTGAGTCAGAGCACGTGACTCGATACAAGTCCAATAATAGCTAAAATCAAAGAAGCAAAAAGAAAAGATGCCGTGCATAATTCGATCACCGTGTAGCCGCCGTGATTCAACCAGTCAATGTCAGCTCGATCCGAAAACGTTAACACTACCCCCCCTTCAAGCCTGTCCGTCTGCAGACATCCGACCCCCGGCCTCGGCCTGGCTGACCCCAAGGACCACATCGTCGTGGTAGAAGACGACGTTGGGGTACGCGCGGACCACCTCCTCAGACCAGAGTCTTGCAGACTGTAGGGAGGGGGTGAGATGAAAGTGGCCCGCGCCGGGGTTATGTGGGGTGAGGCGAAAAGGGCCGATAGACGGGTGCAGGGGGTCGCGCACGAGGACAGTGTCGTCGCTGTCAAGTTGCCCAACAAGTGCAGGGCGTTCTTCTCTGGCGAGGAACAGCAGCAGATCGAGGGCCGGTTCACTGTCAGCCGTCCATTCACCTGTGATGATGTGGCGCATAAACACCTCGGCGTCGGGGAGGTCGGGGCGGATAGGGATGAACTCGACGGTGGGGCAGTTCTTTTCGATGTCACGGGGGTTGACGGTGACCGGGGGTTCCTCGAGAGCGGGTAGGGATTCCGGGGTGTCCGGCCGCATGAGTGGCGGATCGCGAGTGGGCTTGTCGAGGGCAGTGTTGATGGCTGCCGCTACCCGAGAGTCGCCATCGAAGGGTCCGCCCCTTACAAGGTTGTCCACAATGATCTGTCCCACCGTGCGTGTCACGCTGCCGGGGGCAACAATGGGGATGTCATCGAGGGAGAATGGTGCGTTGGTGAGGGCGTCGAGGATGTCGGTGATGTCCCGGAGGGGGGACCGTGTGGGGGGTATGTTCTCCTCGTTGCCCTGGGCGTCCCCTTCCTCGAGTGGGTTAGTGTTAGCACGCACCTCGACGCGAATGCAATCGGTGTCCAGGGTGGCTACACGCTCATCCCTCACCGAGTCGCCCCAGCCTGAGCCTGAGGGTTCCGGGGGTCCGGCCGGTGGAGTCGACAGCCGGTCCCAGAGGTCCCACTTGAGATGCCCATTGAGCATCATCCGGTAGTCGCTTCGCGCCGGCCCGTCGAAAGCGGGGTTCGCGCCGACCCAAGTGGGGCGGGCGGCACGAACTGGGAGAAGGTGGCATTGTTGTAAGTATATGACACAATGCGTCCCAGGGTGTTGTCAGCGGTGATCAGCATACGGGTGCGTGTATCGAGTGCGGCCCATGCATCTATGTGAAAGTGCTGGTGGTCCCCCGGCTGGGCCTAGACGAACTTGGTGAGGGTGGAGAGGGCAACGTTGATGTCCGCCATCACCTGGTAGCAATCCGCCCAGTGTACCAGGGTGGGTTGGATCAGGGCCAAGGCTGAGTTTGCTGGTGCCCTCAAGTCCGGGTGGAGAAGCACCCAGCCGACGTGGTCGGCGACTGACCCGTTGTTGTAGGAGGTGATCGGGAGACGGGGAAGGTGGTCGAAGGTGATCTGCTGTGACAGGATCAATTCGATGCTGGGGACGTGTGCGAGCCCCTCGACCATGTGGTAAGGGGGGACCGGTGTTCTGGTGGAAGAGGTCGAAGGAGGGGGGAGTGTAGGAGTTGGGGAGCGTGTAGCCGGGGATGGTGGTGGTGGTGTAGTGGGATTCGGTGAGGGAGTTGGGGCTGCTGGGGATGTCGATGATGTCGTCGGCGGGGTACCGGAGGCCGCTGAGGGCTCCTGACCCAACGGCGAGGGGCGTGCCGGCTGATAGGGTCAGCTCCGCCACCGCGCGTCGAGCGTTGGTTGGTTGGGTGAGAGCTGCGGGAGCGGGGCATCGTTGATAGTGGTGAGGGCAAGGGGAAGGGCGTCGAGAAAAGCCAGGGTGCAAGATAAGAGGGGGCAAGGGAAAGAGGAGAGAGTTGGAACTGAGGGGTTAGGCCATCTTGTGGTGTCTTTTATAGGTAGAGAGGATCATTTGTGCGTGTTTGAGGTCTTTTTCTCGAAGCCATTCGTTTTCGTGACTCCGTCTGCCCTTCCAGGTCACCAGGTATTGGATGCCACCGCATGCCGGCTTTCTGTGGTTAATTATAGTCTCAATTTCCCATTCTTCAGCACCTTCTACTATTTCTGGTGGTGGTGCCACATAGTTGGGCCCATGCTCCGGTGTGGTGCGGTAGTGCGAGACCAATGATGTGTGGAATACCAGGTGGATCCTCCATGTGGCTGGGAGTTTGAGTTTGACTGTGGCCGGCCCCATGACCTGGTCGATGACAAAGGGCCCTTCTCATTTGGGTGTGAGTTTCCGGTTTGGATAGGGTAGCGCGAGGTTGGTAGCTTCCAGAAAAACCTTATCGCCCTTCTTAAACGTCACATTGCCTGTGGCTCTTCGTTTAGCCATAACCACAGTGGCTTTTGTGTGGGATGCTAGTGCATTCTCTCGCCATTCTCATAGTTTTCCCAACCGGTCTTCCGTGCTCGGGTGTTTCGGTCTTGGGAGAACGGTTCCTAAGGCGCATGGCTGGTAGCCCATGAGGAGTTCAAAGGGGCTTTTCCCAGTGACTGAATGGGTTCGCTGGTTATGGGCAAATTCAAACTGTGCGAGAAGCGTGCTCCATATGTCGGGGTAGTTTCCACAGTAGATGCGCAGCGCGACTTCCAATTCTTGGATGGTTCTTTCCAACTGTCCATCAGTTTGGGGGTGATGCGCCGTACTGAGTGATTGTTGGATTCCCAGTAGTTTATTCAGTTCCTGGAATGCTTTCGAGATAAACTGGGGTCCTAGGTCTGAGATGACCCTATCTGGTAGTCCAAATCGGCTGTAGACGTCTTCAACGAGGATATGTGCAGTGTCCATCGCACTCCTTTCCTTCGTACACGGGGAGAGCACAATTGCCTTGGAGACGTTGTGGTCTACTACCACTTGGATGGCGTCAAAGCCGTTTGACGTGGGTAGTCCTGTTACGTAGTCCATGGTAATTGTGCTGAATGGGCGAGGGTTGCCCAGGTGTGGCACTGGGAGGAGTCCTGGGTCTGTGGGGTGTGTGTTTACCTTGGTGGTTTGACAGGTGGCACATCCCTCGACATATTGAGTTACGAAGTGTCGCATGCCTGGCCACCAGTATTCCCTTGATACTAGTTCCCATTTTTTTGAATTCCTGGGTGTCCCATGATGGGTGGGTCGTGGTGGTTTCGTACTACTTCACGTTGTAAGTCTTCTTCCGGGAGAACATATACTTTTCCCTTGAAGAGTACAATTCCATCGTCCATTGCCCAGTCCTCTTTTCATCCAATGACTGGGTCTTTTCGTAGATGCCAGGCTCCGTTGAGTGATTCCATAACAGTTTTGTCCCTGGAGGTTGTATCTCGTATCCGTTCCTGGAGTTCTACGTGTACTGCCTTGGCAAACATATCTTCGGTGAGCATGGTAACATCTTCATTGTTGTGTAGGCCCATCTTGTGGTCTGATCATCGGGATAATGTGTCTGCTTGGACCAGTGTTTTACCTGGCTGATGGACCAGTTTGTAGTTGAACTGCGACAGGAATAGACTCCAGCGTGCCTGTCGGCGGTTCAGCTTTTGTGCACTGCGAAAGTAGGTGAGATTTTTGTGGTCGGATAGGATTTCGATGGGCTCTGCGGCCCCATCAATGTAGTGACGCCAGGCTTCTAGAGCGCGGATGATGGCGAGGAGTTCCCTGTCATAGATCTGGTAGTTCCGTTCGGCCTCGGTAAAAGATTTTGACAGGTAGGCACACGGGTGCCATAATCCATCCCCCCCTTTTTGTCGCAAAACTGCCCCAGTTGCGACTTTTGAAGCGTCACATTCAATTTGGAATGGTTTGGTGGCGTCCGGGGTCACCAGAATAGGGGCCTCCATGAACCGTTGCTTGAGGGTGAGGAAGGCGTCGTTGCAGGCCTTCGTCCATTCCCAGCGTGTGTCTTTCCTAGTGAGGTTGTTCAGGGGTTTGGCGATGTCCGAATATCCCCGTATGAATCGTCGATAGAAGTTGGCAAAGCCAAGGAAGCTTTGAACTTGTCGTACAGTCATTGGGGTTTGCCAGTCCCGGAGTCCCTCGAGTTTGATTGGGTCCATTGCGATTTCGCCCGGACGTAGGATAGCTCCGAGGAATTCGACTTCTTGCTTATCGAATTCGCATTTTTCGCCTTTGAGGTAGAGATCGTGTTCCTGTAGTCGTTTTACAACGAGACGAGTCCGTGTTTTCAGATCATCGAGGTTGTCAGAGAAAATTAAGATGTCGTCCATGTAGATAACGAGCCATCCTTCCATGAGGTAGTCTTTGAAGATGTCATTCATCATGGCCTGGAAGGTCGCGGGTGCATTGCACAGCCCGAAGAACATAACGGTGGGCTCAAAGAGTCCTCGTGCCGTTTTGAAGGCCGCCTTCCATTGGTCGCCTTCTTTGATGCGTACGTTGTTGTATCCGGCCTGTACATCCAGTTTGCTGAAGTATTTAGCTCCAGCCAGTTTGTCGAACAGGTCGGATATGAGAGGTAGTGGGTATGTGTTTCGCACCGTTCCTTCGTTCAGATATCGGTAGTCTTGTACAGGTCGCAATGAGCCGTCCTTTTTCTTTACAAAGAATAGTGGGGACGCCATTGGCGATTTGGAGGGGCGGAGGTAACCTTTGGCAAGATTTTCATTAATGAACTTGTCCAGCTCTTCCCGTTCCCTTATAGAGAGAGGGATAATTTTGCAGTCCTTGGGAGTAAAATCGGGCTTCAGGTCGATGGAATGGTCCCATGGGTGAGAAAGTGGCATTCGTTCTGCAGATTTTTTCTCGAATACCGGTCGGAGGTCCTGTAGGTATTCAGGAAGGATTTCATCTAGTGTTTTGACAGGCTTGTTCTCATTCGCTTGTACCGCCAACGTAGTTGACATTGTTGCTCGTCGTACAATTGGTTCTTCTTGGCTCTGGTTCCAAAGGTTGGTTAATGCCACATTAGGGGGTCGGTCCCACCGATCGTCGTTGTCGGGGTCTTCAGTGAGTTTTCCAATGTATTGTGCAACTGTTTCCGTGTCTTGGACTTCTCCTGGTGGCAGTCCCCACATCGGGATGTTGGGCGGTGGGTCGTGTTTCGACTGGTATTCTTTGATGGCCTGCTGCTTTTTAATGATTTTATGGTCGAAGTCGAAGTGTCCGGTGACCCAGTCGACCTTGGGGTTGTATCGTCGTATCCAAGGCATGCCTAGGATAGCGTTGTCCCGCCCAAGATCCGCGACATAGAAGTTGGTTGGTAGCGGATGTCCTCGAACTACGAAGTTTGCCTCGACCCGATGAGTGACCGTTCCAATGGTGTTGACACTGTCATCGGCATTTCTGAAGCGTATTTCTTTTGGCAGTTTGACAGTTGGCAGGTTGTATCGTTCCACAATTCGTCGATTTATGATGGTTGCATCCGCACCGGAGTCGAAAAGGGCACGGATTCCGACGACTTTTGGTCCACACTCGAGGTATCCAGGGAGAAGATAAGCAAGTCTTCGTTGTTGTCCCAAGGTTACAAACGAGATAGTATAGTCCCATGTCTTGGAGGGTGCTGGCGTCGGATCAGCCCCTCCGTTCAAAAATCCTGTCCAATGTCCATGCCAATGGCGTTGAGTCCAATGTCCGATTCAGCATCTTCTTCAGGTTCTTCATCACGGTTGTCGTCTTCTTCGACAGTCCGTGTCTTTAGGTCCTTATGTGGTTTCACAGGGCACCTAGCTGCGCGGTGTCCTATCTCGCGGCAATAGAAACAGCGGTTCTGCTTGATGAGCTCTTGCTTGGTCTTGTCGTCGAGTCATCCCATGTTGACAGCGCGTACCGAGGCATCCTTGCTCCTGGGTGTGTTCTGCTTCTTTCGCTGTCGTCCTTGGGATGCATCGACCTCTCGGTTGAGGAGGTAGGCCCGGTTGAGTTGGATGGCTCGGTCCATGAGCTCATCCATGTTGGTCGGTTGAGGGTATGTGAGGGCGATCTTGTCTCGGAGGAACCCTGGCAGTTTGGAGTTGTACCAAGCCATTTGTGCGTGGTCTTCCATGATTTGTCCCTTGATGAAGAGACGAAGGATCTTCGCATTGAACTGGTCAAGGGGTTCTGAGGAGTTGTAGCGCAGTGTGGCTAGCTGGGTGGCAGCGGTCTGCACTGGGTCTTGTTCGCCGAAGATCATCAGGAAGTCATCCTGGAAAAGCCGCCAGGTTCCAAAGCCGCGTAGGTTGCCATTGTTGTCAAGGGTCTGCGCCGCATCGACTCGAGCCTCTGCCCACCAGCGAGCGTCATCTCGGAGGTAGGAGAGGGCGGTTACAACCCTTGCCTCGTCCGTGGGGTAGTCCTGGGGTCGGCTTTGGAACAGGAGGTAGAGGTCGGTGAGGAATTCGTTGGCTTTGGCTCGATTTCCTGTGAACACCTCGGGTTCTTTGACCTTGGCCTTGTGCCCTCCCCCTGGAAGTGGCACTCCTACTCCTGGGAACCCAGCACCGCCAGGTGGTCCTCCACCTCCTCCGCCGGGTGGTCTGCCGCCTCCAGGTGGTCCTCCGCCTCCACCTCCAGGTGGCCCTCCTCCACCTCCACCGGGTGGCCCTCCATGTTCATTGTCATCGTCATCGTGTGGTTCTCCTCCCAGCGGCCCGTTGCCACCTCCTATGGCTGGGAAGGCTGCTGTTTGGAACACCTTCGCCTGGCTGACTACCAGCTGAGGGGGTCGGGGTCCCTGGGATACCGACATTGGTTCGGGTTCTTCTGAGTCTTCCGGTTCTGGTTCTGGTTCTGCCCGCTGCTTGCCTTTAGCAGGGGGTGTCTCGGGTTCGGTTTTGCTTTCGAGTGGAACACTGGTCTGGGGGTCTGAAAAAAGTCCAATAGGTACAAGTGGAGACGAAGTGGTTGAAGCGGGGCTAGTTAACTGGGCTGGTCTCGATGACGTTGCGGGGGAAGACTGGGCTGATACCAGAGGGTGTAGCGGGATTTCACGGGATACGTTGTCGTTCTTGTGTGTTGGTACACGGGTTGCGTCGTATCGGCTTGGCGCGGATACCTTGTGTCGGTTAGGGCACGGTTGCCACTGGCAGAGAGCTAGTTTCTTGCGTCCTTTGTCGTAGTTGTCCTTTTTAGTGTTGGTGTTGAAATAGTGGTTGGAGTTGTAACAGGGTAGGTCGGGGTCTCCTCAGTTCATGCGATGTCCTCAGTAAGGGAAGTAGTGAGGAATGGCGTGAAGATGGGGTGGTATGTCTGAGAACCACTTGAGAATGAGGCCCTTGGCGGTTACAAGGTTTCCTAGCTCTTGCGCCAGGTATGCATGGATGGGGTCCCGTGGGTGAACTGTCTGAAGTGTCTTGTGGTTTATCCCGATTTGCTGTTCCAGCCACTCAGAGAAGTGGAGAGCACGCTGTTCCGGAGGTGGGAAGGGTGGCTGTCTAGCAAGGTGACGATGGGCCTGGCTCAAGTGAAATGCGGCATCCTGAATATGGAAGAGTGCTTCAGTGTCGACCGTTGGGTCGTTCTTGAATTCTTCGTATATGGCGCGCGCCAAGTTATGTCCTGTGCGTATCTTGTCCTTGAGATACTCGGTCGTGTTCTCAGGAGTGCTGTCTGGTGACTCCTCGTTGTCGGCGATGTTTCCTGATGTGGTTCCTGGGCTTCCCAAGGTGGTTGTGTTCCAAAAGATAGCCTCCTCAGGAGAGGGGAGACGTTCTGGTCTGTGGGCTCCGTTGATTCGAGACGGAGTCGGGTTCCTTGGTCGCTGCTGGTAGTCTTCTGGGTACGAGTTAACGAACTCGCCTTCTTCCAAGTGCCTTTCTTCGCTTGTGAACCGGGTTGCCAGGGCGGGCAAAGTGCGTCGGATGAGGGCTGGTAACCTTCGAGTTATTCTCCTCAGTCGGTGTGTCCCTACACCAGTGTTGGGTGGGGAGTCCAGAGCTTCGATCTAATGTTATGATAACACTTGGTTGAGGCGTTCGAGCGCACAACAAGGTTATAAATAACTGGATCAGATTGTAGTCCAGGTAGGCGTAGGAGTACAGAGGTGAAAACAAAGGAGATCGAAGCTGGGGCTTCCGAGTGAAGCCCCCTGGGTTTATATACTATGAGGGGAGGAGCTTAGTAAGCAACGAGTCATAGTTCGGGAGTCAATACAAGTCAGAACATGAGTCGGCTCGAGTCAGTATGACTCGAGTCATAGTCCGTGAGTCAGTATGAGTCAGTACTCATGACTCGGGCAGAGTCAGAGTACGTGACTCGCTATGAGTCCGAAAATAGCTAAAACCAAAGAAGTAAAAAGAAAGGATGCCGTGCATAGTTCAATCACCGTGTAGCCGCCGTGACTCAACCAGTCAATGTCAGTACGATCCGAAAATGGTAACATAGAAGACTTCATGGGCCACATCACAAAGATTGCGGTCATCGAGAACAAGGTACGCATTTGGGAATACGACCCGTCCCTCCCGGAGAACCGCGTTGTCTGCGGTGGGCTTGACGTGATTGCAGTCATCCGTACACTGGCCATCAAGGTACTCTCTCGCACACACCGTGCCGTCTACCGTTTAAGACTCTAATTCCCTTGAACAGATTCAGGCCTCGCCGCAGCGTAAGGAAGCCTTCGTGCGATACCAAACCCAGTTCGGCTTTGACACTCCATTAGTCATCCCATTGCATGGCAACACACGGTGGGGCAGCGCTTTGGGCATGTGCGAGCGGGCGTATAAGCTACGCGAAGTACGTGCACCGCTCCCCGCCCGGATTTCCCGCCGTCAACACACTTTCTAACCTTGCTTTCACTCTACAGGCCATCAACGCGTTTGTAGCGACTGCTCAAGAGAAGTTCGGGCCGATTATGGTCATCCGCAAAGATGGCAAGATTCTCAAGAAGATTCCATGGCTCGCATTTCGTCTCGAGGAGGCCGACTGGCGCCGTGTTGCCATGTGTGTGGACATACTCTCGGTATGTACAGTTCCTCCTTAATCACATAGTCTATGGCTAACACGTTCACTTTTGTTTCATCTTTAGGACGCAAATCGCTATCTGCAACACTTCTCTTCGGAGACGATCCCAACGCTCCATCGCGTCATCCCGGCCCTCGAGTCTCTTTGCACCCGGTGGGAGAAGAAGCTCGGCAAGCCCCGCTACTCGCTCTATCACTCAGCGCTCGAGCAAGGTCTTGTGAAGCTCAACAAGTACTACAAGAAACTCGACCATACGGATGTTTATATCCTGTCGCTGTGTACGTATATCCAGTACTTACTTTTGTGGATAAGTACACCTTAACGTTTCTGCATTTACAGTCTTACATCCATACTACAAGCTAGCATACATCGGCGAGAAATGGGGCGGGGCCAATGAGCAGGCAGAGGAGATTGCCGGGGGGAATCCAGACGCTATCAACTGGCAGGCGTATGCACGGCGGGTCGTCGAAGATGCGGTATGCCCCCATCATCATTGCGTATATAAATTTGCACGCTGACGGTCCATCTTCTCAGGTGTGCACATACTGGCCGAAGCGCATTGGCCAGACGTCTGCCGCTCACAAGCCTGGTGCCACCAATATCGAGAACCAGCCAGACAATCCACCCTCAGCGAGTAGTACCTCAAGCTCTGACGAAGATGACTACGACCGTGCACGGACTCAACGTCTTTGCACTGAGGATGAGTCCGGGTGGCTTGCGGAGCTCGAGCGCTACCTCAAGGACCCTGCGGCGGACGTGATGAAGGATACTGATACAGTTTGGTGGTGGTCGGTAAGTCATGACTTGTCTTCTCGGTGCTCGCCACACAAGTATTTTTTTTTTTTTTTTTTTTTTTTGAATCCTAGTTTTATATCCGCTGCAGGGCGTAGCCCTATGCCAGATAATACAAACGGGTGAGTTGGTAAGTGGGTGGGAAGCATATCGTAAGGACAGTGCATAGTGAATGGTAATCAAGGGGGGTGGATAGTAAGTAATCATGCGGATCAGGGCAGGTTTCCCACTACCTGAATAATCCGACCCCTTCCAAATCTGGCTTATCCTGTCATCTCCGCTGCCCCTACCCGGTCTTATCGCTCCGGACTCCCCTAAACGCCTAGCCCACTGCCCCGGTTACACCTGCCTCTCCAGTCCGGGTGCGGTCCAGACACCGCCGTGCAATTCCCTGAGTGCCGACGGCTGAGATAGCCGGGCTACGCCAAAGGTCGTTATGTGGTCACGGTGAAGCTTCTGCTGGCGGGGCCAAGCCCAGACGCGTGCCTGCTACATAGAAGGCGGGGTCGCGTAGTACACGTGATGCACCGAGATTCCGGGGAAGGACCGGTGATGGGGGCCACGGAAAGCAATCGGCGTGGCTGAACGAGTCTCGGCGTCAAAAGCGAACGCCGAGGGGTGGGGGCAAGGGGGATTCGAACGCAGGACTCCCGGGAGCCAAGCGCTGAACCCAACCACACGCGGGCACTGGTACCACTACTCCAGGCTACCCCACACAAGTATTTAGAACTCGGTACATGACTAATTTATGACCGTTTGAGTAGAAGCATGTTGATACCTATCCCACCCTTGCATCCATGGCCCTTGACATTCTCCCCATCCCTGCATCGTCGGTTGCGACAGAGTGCCTCTTTTCAAGTGCTAAGGAAGTCTCAACGGCACGTCGCTCACGTCTTGGTTCAGATGTTTTCGAGTGGATCGAGTGCCTCGCACATCGATGGGCTTCTGAGGTTGCTGACTATGCACGTCTCAACAGTGAGCTCATGGAGGAGTATGACCTAGATGAGTATCAAGATCTTATTGAGCTGGATGAACTGTTGCAGTCTGATGTTGAGGGGGAGGATAGTGCATGGTAGACTGTAGTTTCCCATAGTCAATAGCCTTGTAAGTTGTAGTAGTGCTACTAGAGTTTAATCCTGGTCCAGACTGGTTAAGACTGGTTAAATGCTGTCCTGGACTGATATGTGTCCTTAACCTGTCCAGACCGGTCCTAGGACATGCAAGGACAGCTGTCCTAAAAGGACTGCTGTCCCTGTCCAGTCCATCGAAGTTCGGGGCAGTCCTGTCCCTGTCCCTGTCCTCAGTCCTTCAGTTTGGGTACAAAGGACAGGACTAGACAGGACTCTGCAACACTAGGAAAAGCGGAGATGCGGAAATGCGGAATTCCGGAGGGAAGTCCGGAAGGAACTGAAGCGGAGTCCAGGTGCACCAGAAGGCGAAGACTTGGCGAAGCTATTAGCAATGCCCTGAGCAATCTGCCGGGTCTTCAGATTTCGGACGGGGTTGGCGGAACTCCGGAACGGAGATGAGTCGAAGGGAAGGAGTCGAAGGAGAAGAGGCGAAGACGGACGGAGGTCGGAGGTCGGAGTCCGGTGATGAAAGTCCTGACCCCGTGGGAGGTCCTAGACAGTGAGCGAGGGCATCAGAAGGCACTAAGGAGGAGGGAGGACTAGAACTAGAGCCTAGTGTAGACTGGTGAGTAGAACCTAGAATCACAAGAACTACAAACTCCGAGCGCACGCCCGAGAGAATGCGTGAGCACGAATGGGGAACTGAGACGAAACACGAGCGGGCGAGAGCGAAGTCAAACAGCGGTGGACGGCGTGAGGCGGAGCGAGCAAGGTCGAAATCGAATTCGAGTCCGAACGGGGAGTGGGGGAACCTGCATTCGAAAGCGGCTACATACATGCTTTTATATCATACGGTGAGCAAGCGGGCTGGCTAGAACACGGAGCGCAAGCGTCAGGAGAGTTGGGGAAGTCATAGCTGAGGGTGGAAGCAAGGGCGCGGGACGTCAGAGACCGACGCGCGCAGCCTCGCTACTACATGCGGTAAGCCGACGCGGGGCGGGCGGTGTTGGCCTTGCGATCTCCAGCGCGCGAGGTCGGGAACTGCGTTATAGGGATGGTCATCGCGGCGGGATGCCATACTATCGAGGCGGGATGACCTATCTGCGCGGAAGGAAAGCAAATAAGTAAATACCCTGACCGGGCCCGCTAACGCCGGCGCTTCGGACTCGCACGGGTCCGTGGACTGCTCAGCGTGGTGGGCCACCCATCATCTCCCCCCAACTTAGCTATGGACCGTCCTCGGTCCACGCCTCGTCGGCGAGATCTGACGACTGCGGGGGAGAGTCTTTGTGGGTGGGCAAGGTTTCGTCGTGCGCACCATCTTCATTGCCACTCCGCCAGCCAAGTTCGTCGTCCCCAGATGCGGTCTCCTGCTCCATCTCGCGGAGGCGTGCCATTGTGACGTCCAGGTAGTCACCATTGTCCAGCCATGCAAGATCGATACGCTGTCGCACAAGGTAGGGAATGAGACGAAAAGCGGCTACTGGTCGGTCGAACACAGAGCCATCGAGTTCGCAAATAATGTAAGTGCCGCTGCGGTTGCGCGTGAGAACGGCGTACGGTCCAAGATAGCAGGGTCGCATCTTGCAGTTGAGGGCTTTCTCCACAGCTGTATTGCGCAGCAGCACTAGGTCGCTGCGGGCAAAGTTGAAGTCCCGCACCGCGTGGCTGTGGTCGAGCTTGAGCTGGCGGGCGGCGTTGATGCGAGACTCGTAGACGCGAGAGCGAAGTCGGGCCAAGTTGTCGGACCGGCGAGCCAAGGCTTGCACGCGCATGCCAACGAGGTCTGCCGTGGTTGGTAGTGCATCGGGAGGTGGCACCAAGTACGTGGCTTCAGCGATGTCGAAGGGCATGACCGGGTGGCAGCCCGTGGCGGTGAAGTACAGCGAGCAACCAAGACGGCGGTGGATGGTGATCGATTTGGCGAAGCTGTTGGACTTGATACAGGTGGCACGTCCGGACGTACCACACGACATCGGCCTGCATGTGCAGCCACCAGAGCCGCTCAGAAAGAAGCGCATTGGTTGCGTACACGCCTTTGTGTGCCACATCATCGTGGGCTTGCCGGAGGATCGCAAGCTGCTGTTCCGGCCACAAGACGAGTCGATGTTGGCCGTCAGAGTGACATCGAAAAAGCTGTAGGCCGCGTGTGAAAAAGCGCTGGACGTGGCATGTGAAAGCCTGTCGCGCGGAGTCATCGGCAAGGTCGGAGGGAGGGACTAGCGTAGTTAGTGTTGCATGGTCCGGTCTGGTCCAGTCTTTTGGCCATGACGCCAAGGACCGGGGACTGGGACCGAGACTGGACCGATGCAGAAAAAGAGGACTGGACCGGGACTCCGGTTCTTGAAGGACTGCAGTCCCGATCGGTTACAAGACCGGTTCAGGCCGGTCGTAGACTTCAGACAGTCCTGAGCCAGTCTGAACCGGTTCTGTCCAGCTAGGACCAGTCTTTTTACTCTTGAAAACAAGCTCATGCTAGCAGTGACTCAATCCATTTTATGCAAATTATTATACATTTATCATTATTAATTCTATTCACCATGACATCAGGTGGGCAACGATGAAGACGGCGGGCGAGGATGGCAGGTCAGGAGGGCCGATGAGGATGAGTGAGGTGGGCGACGAGTGAGAAGGGCGGCAGACAAGGTGGGCAAGGTGGGCGACGGGCAATCTGGGTGACGGGTGAGGTGGATGGTGGGCGAGGATGGGCGTGCTGGGCGCGCTGGATGGCAGATGAGAGGGGGCAACGAGCGAGGCAGATGGCGGGCGAGGACAGGCGCGGCGGACGGTGGACAGCGGGTGAGGACGGGCGAGGCGAACAGTGGATGAGGGGGTGACGGGCGAGGTGGACAGTGGGTGAGCTGGGCGACAGACGAGGGGGCGACAAGCTGGGCGGCGGGCAAGGATGGGCGAGGAACATAGTTAATTAGAATACTCACTGGTCTCAGTGAGGTATTGGCCATTTCTCTCCTCTCCTAAGTGTTGTGTGCGAGCGTGGGCATGAGCAGGAGGAGGCCGCTTGGGGGGGCTGCTTGAGGTGAAGGTGAGAGAGAGCGACAGAGTGAGGTGTAAACGAGCGCCTGTCCAAGGCGCTCTGAGCCCACCGAGATGTCGGCCGCCCTGGGCACTGAATAAGGTGCACTTGAGTGCAGTAACTTTTCTATGTAGTTCCGTGTATACGCACAAGCGAATTTTAGTGCATTCGCAAACTTGATACAGTGGCATCTATGATGTATTTACATGTCCATATCTAGCTCGGGGTCATTCGTGTCCTCGCCAAGCATTTTGTCCAGCTCGCAAAGGTCTCGGTAATCGTCCTCGGGCTCGAGCTCCTCTACTTCTGCACTATTTAATCGAGCATAATCTACGATACTACGCACCCAGTGGAAGTGGAGGCATTCGATCCATTCGAACAACTCAGAGCCGAGGTGCGAGCGTCGTGGGGTCGAGACTTCTTTTGCGCGCAAAAACAGTTGCTCCGATCCTACAGATGACACAGGGGTGGGCAGAATGTCGAGTGCCATTCGCGCGAGGGTTGGGTACGTGTCGACCCTTTGCTTTAATTATAGGATATCATTAGCATCTGCAGCAATACCATTACGACGTA
Organism: Trametes hirsuta; assembly: GCA_001302255.2. Lineage (NCBI taxonomy): Eukaryota > Fungi > Basidiomycota > Agaricomycetes > Polyporales > Polyporaceae > Trametes > Trametes hirsuta. The sequence goes on along the minus strand of CP019374.1, from coordinate 1,170,149 downwards.
CTTACCGACCACCAAAGGACTGTGTCCGTGTCCTTGCTAACCGTGAGGGCGGGATCTGTGAGGTAACGGTCAAGCTCAGTTATCCAACCCTCATGCTGTGCATCCAGAAAACTCTGCCGGCGAATGCAGTCATAGCTGTCATCTTCGTTGTCATCCTCATTGGTCTTCTCGGCATTGTCCTCACGCTGCAGAGTGCTCTCTGGCGAAGTGCATGCTTCCTGCCTGGGGTTCAACTCCTGCGAGTGCGCAGCTTGGTTCAGATGTTGAGGCCAATAGGCACACATCTACAGAAATAAAGGTGAGATGATTCACACAGGGGTATGGCAAGATGCTGACCACCTCTCTTGATACCTCGGCGCTCAATCCAGTTGATTGCATCTTCATTGCCGGCCTCGATCTCGCGGAGTTGTTCCGTGGCGCCGCCCCATTTAGCTTGGATGTAGGCAAGTTTGTAGTATGGATGGAGGACTGTTAGATAAAACTACACTCAGCATAACATAGAGGTAACAGTGGAGCAGTACTTACGCAGTGCGAGAATGTAGACCGTCGTTTGGTCAAGACGCATGTAGTATTTGCTCAATTTCTCCATGCCGCGCTGCAGTGCGTCATGGAAAATCCGGTATTTGTCCTTTTCGAGCTTCTTCTCCCACCGGGTGCAAAGCATCTTGAGGGCGGGGATCACACGATGAATCGTTGGCGCGGTATCTGCCGAGAAATGTTCAAGATACCGATTTGCATCCTGTCATACGACTTTGTTAAGCATCCCGGCCACCAATGGTAAGCTGCGTAGGTGTAGACATACCGTGAGAATATCTACGCAGAGCGCGACGCGCTCCCAATCCGAGTCCTCCAGTCGGAACGTGGTCCACTTGATTTTCTTGACAATTTTCCCATCCTTGCGAATTGTTGTGATGGGGCCATACCGGCTGTCTGCCTTCGTGACGAACGCATCTATCAAATCGCGCAGCTTGTATGCGCGTGTGCACATGCCGTGCACGCTACCCCAGCGTGTGTTGCCATGCAGTGGGATGACGAGCGGGGTCGCTACCCCAAGCTGCTGTTGAATCTCTGCGAATGCATCTTTGTGCTGAGGGGATGCTTGGATCTGGGCGCATGGTCAATGTGAGGCTCAAGAATGGGTTATGAAGCATACAAATAGCATACCTTGATTGCGAGAGTCCGGATGATGGCTATGACATCGAGACCTCCGCAGACGGCTCGGTTCTCCAGCAGCCCGGGGTTGTAATCCCATATGGCCTGCTTATTCTCGATGATGGCAATCTTCATGACTTCGGCCATGAAGTCCTCAATGCCGAGCTGGACGACATGACCCATGCAGCTGGAAATGCTGTCAGCAATGCGCACACGGATTCATGAAAAAGCACACCTGCTCACCCGAGTTTCCGGTCTGAAGCAGACCAATTGTCTACACCACGCTTGTGCAGCTGCACGGCAACTTCACGCGCCGTAGTATCATTGTTCGAAGTGTTGTCCGCGGTAATATGACCGAGCTAGGCACAGAGAATACAGTTGTTAGTATCTTAAGCAATGTGCAGGCACCACAAAAACATACCTTGTTTTCGTCCTTGGTTTTGGAGGTGATTCCCGCACGATCTGTCAGGCGCACAAAATACTGCCCAAGATTCTTGCCGGAATGGTCGCCAGAGATGCGGTGTAAAGCGAGAACTTCTGAGCGCAAGGCCCAGATGTGGCCATTGACCTCAACCCACTGCCCGAGCATGCCAAAATATGCTGTGCTAGAATGGTCCTCGGTCCAAAGATCCCAATTGATGGAGATCTCGCCGGGCGCTGCACAAATGGCCGTGCGGAGTTCCTCCATGTACCCCACAAATTTATTCTTGATGTTCGTGCGCACCGTGCTGCAAGTAGGCAGGTCTTCGCGCGTGGTCTTGGGGTGCACCACCACCAAACAGTTGGTGAACGTCGCAGTGCTTGTCACAAGCAAAGCCTAAAATAGAGTTAGAACTTTAATGGAAATCGGGCTGGAGGTAAATACTTGGTCGTTTATGACCACATGCTTGGTGACTTCATCAAGAATCCTGCCCCGTGAGAAAGCACTTGGCCACTGAACCTTGGTGGCATGCGCATCGAGTGTCGTCTGCTTCGTTGCATTCTTCCCCTCAACCACACCCTTTGCTGCTGCCTCTCACGCCTCACGAACTGCCTTGGGGACTGCCTCCAGCGCCTCCGCAAGACCATTCTCTTTGCATCGCGCGCGGTACTCCTTGTAGTGGAACGACGCAATGTGCTGCCGACAAGTTGTGTTGGACCCGGCGTACCAGCCTCCTCGATTGCCCCCCTTCACGCCCCCCTCTCTGCGCACCCAAGGTCAGTCGCACGAGACCATTCCAATCTGCGCCGTGTGAAGTACTCACCTGCATAGCATACAGTAACGTCCCCGCTGTTCAACAACTACACCCTTTTCATCCCACACTTTCCGTTTCTTCAAGCTGGTGAAGATGGTCAGTAGGTCTGCGGTGGAGTCCACCTTCATGAACGTCGCCTCAGGTATGTCAATCTCCGGGAGACTCTTGTCCTTACATATCACTGAGTTTCAGCATTCACTCATGGAATTAAGACATCATCCAAGAGTCCTGGCGCCTCACCTCATCGTCCTTGTTCTCAATGTTGTCCTCGCTGTTGTCGCCATCTTCAAGCTCGATCACCTCAACCTCGCTCCTTTCGCTACGCTCTTCATCTCTATCTTCAATGTCCATGTCTGCATCCTCGTTGCTGTCGTCGCTGTCCGTCTCCATTGCATCATCACTAGTATCTGATGTATGTTCATTGTCGTCCTCTCGCGCTTGCCTCTGATTTGAACATCTACGTCCATTCCCACGTGTCCCCATCCCTGTCTGACCCTTTGGTACCTTCGGTCTGCTGACGTCTCCACTGTTCCCATGCTTGTGTAATGTAGCTTTTTTGCGGGGCGCTTTTACCTTACTCGGTTTGTTCCGTCCCATGCCTGCACCCCAGATTAGATCTTCGAGTACCAGCTGAGCAGATGTATGACAATGGACTCTGAAAAGTTCCGAGTTTCTGTAATGTCGATGCCATTCAGTCCATGCTCATGTGATGGTGAGAAGAACTGTATAGTAGGTTGGATGGTGGCTGAGACCGGTGACGGATGAGTAATTCTGAGAGGTCCGATAAATAAATTATAATAGCTAAGTATTACATTGTTACAAGTATAAGAACTGGTCCTAGTCGGTCCTAGCCGGTCTTTTACAGCAGTCCGAGACCGGTTATAACCAACTGTAGTCAGTTAGTTCAAGTGGGCTGATATGAAGGACTGCAGACCGGGACAGGGACCAGACTGACAAAGACTGCATGTTGGTCCGGTCCTGCAGCATGTCAGTCCCGGTCCTGTCAACGGTCCTTGGTGGTCCTAGGACAGGACCATGCAACACTAATTGTGCTTCCCTGAACCACTTTGGAGCCAACTACTGCGGAACCACTTGCCCTCTCGGACTCTGAAGACGAAGTCGATGCTAACCTCGGCCTAGTCTCAGAAACATCCACCTCGGGCTCATCCTCTTATGAAGACTGTACTGGTCTTCAACACTGCTTCGACCCAGAGGACGGCTTTGATCGTCACTTCTCTGAAGAGAGAGATAGTTGGGTCCCTTGTGAGGAAGACTTCTGTCCCAATCGCTACACCACAGTCCCTGATCCTCTTCCTCTCAAATCCTGGGCACTCCCTGTTGAAGCAGCAGTCCCTCTCCCTCTTTCACCAGAGGCTTGGACTTCGGTTCCGCTCCCACAATCTCCTCCAATTCTCCCTTTCTCCCTAGACTTCCACAATGACTCCGACAACTCTCCCCAATTCTATCTACTTGCCATGGGAGACGTCAAACCAGATTCTGTTCCTTCCCTCTCTTCAGCTAGCCAGTACAACGGCTGGGCCACCAAGATGAAGAGCTACATGATGTTCATGAACTGCTGGGGTGTAGTCGATGGCACACTCACTCGCCCTGCAGTTGCCAATGATCAGAAGGACTGGGACAAGCAGAACACTCAGGCCCGTGGTCTGATCTACATGCGGACTGCCCCTACCTTCCACTACCTCCTGGAGACAAAGACCACCACCATGGCAACTGGGACCACTACCTCTGCGGCCTCTCTTTTGGCCAAAGAGATGTGGCATCAGGAAAAACCCAAATTCCTATTTAGTGCTAATTATTGATAATGAGGGAAATTATGGCTTTAGAGCTAATTCGGAAAGTCCCCTTCAAATGAGCTAGCATTATTTCAGATTAGCGGCCGTCACAGCTCCAGGTAGCTTTGGGTTCGCCCCCATCCATACAAATCCAATAGATCACAAAGCACTCTAATGATATTAACCACCAATTATATTGATCAAGACCTAGTTACAATGATACATTCATGAGCATTGGCGACTGTGCTAACAAGTCCAAGCATAATACACTTAGTGCTATCGTAAATTCATAAACCGTCTAGTAACCTCGCCACTGCAGGCCTATGTGCATGATTATGGTGAAAGCAGAAACACGACACACCAATAAAATAGGCATTCCAAGTCTCCAGCATACTGGCCAACAACTAGAGCCACATCAGTAGCACAAGAGAGCCACAAGAGCCACAGCAAGGCCAAAAGAGTCACATCGAGGCCACAAGAGACTAGAGAGCCACTACTAGAGAGCCACAAAAAGAGCTAGCATATGAGAAAGCCACAAGATAGCCACGAGAAAGCTACGAGAGCACCATAAGAGAGCCTTCAGCCCAGCCCAGCCCCAGTCAGTTCCGAATTAGAGGTACCAATTGTCGAAGCCTGAGCACAAGGGACCCCTAGATAATCCTGGACAGTGAATATGGAGTCGCAGATGAAGAGAGGGTTGTGAACAAGGAGAGGTGCGTACGTGTCGCTGTTGATGCCGTATCCAAGGTATAGATGCCGGAAAGCTTAGGGCAGGGCTCAAGAGACTCCGCAAAAGTAAACAGTTATTGGGCGCCTCCTGAGTTCCTACGAACATCTACCTCACGGACTGACACCTTCTAACTGGAGGAATATGTGATCCCACATATAATAAGTCTACATAGTATTCTCAGTCGGATTGGGCCTCGGATTGGACAGTCATCTCACAATAGTTCCATTAGGAGTCATTATCTCGAGCATATACATATTTTAGAGCTAAATAGGGAATTGGGTTTTTCCTGATGGGGACGCACTCAAGAACAAGTTCGGGAAACTGAATAGCGCTCACGTGTGGGGGCCCTTTGAGTCCCTCATTAGTGACAGTCACATGTCAGAGTCTCGTCCCCTCCAGGACCAGATGAGTGGCTTCATCACTCGTCTGAGGGAAATCTCTGATGAACTCTGAACCTGAAGGCAGGGAGCACAACTGTAAACCACACAAGGATTCCTCAGTCAGTGTGAGCAAAAGACTGAATTGCATATACAAGTACCTGTAAGCCACACAAAGGATTCTACAAGTACTTGGTAAGTAACCATAAGTAAGCATAGGTAAGAGAGACAACTTACTCCTCAGTCAGTGTGAGCAAAAGACTGAGGAGTAGGGGCAGAGACTGTCCTCCTTATATACAAGTCCAGAGGACGCATGAGTAAGCAAAGAAAGGAGGGCAGGTGACCCAGCATACGATGAGTAAGGAGATGGTGCGAGAGTGGTGTAAGGATTGCACCATTGTCCAGAACTATCCAGAACTATCTAGAGGTGTCTGGAGATGTCCATAGGAATCCGGAACAGCATAGAACGCAACGGAAGAATCCAGAAGTGTCTGGATGGGAAACTACAGTAGAGGTGCAGAGAAAACTAAATAAGGAAGGTAAGTAGGAAAGTCCATGCTGTGCAACACAGCCACTGTTGACCACCGGACCGTGTATGGCCAGTACACAACCCGGAAGTTCAACAATCTCCACCAATGGCATTGAACTCTTGGAGACCATCCAGGCCCTCATCCTCCTCTCCAAGATCCCGGACAACTACCAGTCGATGATCTCTGCGCTCATGGCTACTACAGACCTCGACAAGCTGACCATCGACATCATCCAGTCGAAGGCCCTTGCAGAGGAATCCATGCGCAAGTCGGCATCTGCGTCTGCATCCAGGATCTCCAAGACCAAGCCTAAGCCCTCCGGTCCGTGCACTCACTGCGGTAGTGAGACTCATCACGAGTCGACCTGCTGGAAGAAGCACCCGGAGAAGCGCCCTAAGAACTTGGGTGGCAAAGGCAAGAACAAGGAGAAGAACAAGGGAAAGGAAAAGGACAATTCTAATAACCATGCTCACGTCGCTGCCCCCGCTGTAAATGTACTTGTAGCCCAGGATCCGGCTAAAATGCACGCTTCTTTCTATGGTGCGGCTGATGCCACTGGTGTGCATCACACTCATTGGCTCATGGATTCTGGTGCCTCTCAGCACATCACCTACGACCTCCAGGACTTTGTGGACTACACACCCTACAACTCGCCTACAGTCTTTAAGACGGCCTCGTCTGGCCAAGGCAGTATTGTCCAGGGTCTGGGTGAGGGCACAGTTCGCGGCAGAACCTTCATTGATGGTGTTGAAGTGACGGTCAATCTGAACAACATCTGCTATGTCCCAGCGGCATCGTCTCGACTATTCTCCACTGGCACCATTGAGAAGAATGGTTACTCTCTCTTCCAGGGAGGAGGGAAAATGAGCATCTTCAATCAGTCGCCCAAGGGCGCTATTGAACATGGCTCGACGGTCGTTATCAAGGGTCGTAAGATCCTTGAGGGGCAATATCTTCCCATCAACAATCTCTACCACCTCACCTTGGAGATTGTATCTGGCGGAAAGGTCCACCCTGACTCGGTAGCAGCTGCGACGTCCAAGTCGAACTACAAAACTTGGCACCGCCGCTTTGGTCATGCGGGCAAGGAGGCACTTCGCCAACTTCCCAAGAAAGTCAAGGGTGTTGACCATGTCGATCCTGCAGACGATGAACCTTGTGAGGGATGCGCCTTTGGCAAATCCCATCGTCTCCCCTTCCCACCATCCCAGAAGCGTGCAACTGAGCTTCTTGAGCTCGTTCACACTGACCTCGATGGACCGATGCGCACAGCGTCGGTTGGGAGTGGCTATCTGTACTTCGCGAGCTTCATTGATGACTTCTCTGGTCTGGGCGTTGCCTACTATCTCAAGCACAAGTCTGATGCCTTTAAGGCCTTTGACAACTTCAAGGCTTGGGCTGAGACACAGACTGGGAAGAAGATCAAGCGAGTACGCTCTGATCGAGGGGGGGAATATCTCTCCACCGAGTTCACAGATCATCTGAAGCGCCATGGGATCGAACACCACAAGACTACGCCAGAGCCACTGTTGCAGGACTTGAGTAGTACTCGGGTCCGGATGAGTGCGGAGGGGTGTGTGTCGAGTGCGAAGTCAAAAGGGCCGAAGGGAGGAGTCCGGGACGGGCGTCAGAGCTCGAGTAGGCGGAGAGGATAGAGAGCGCGGGCGGGCGCTGAGGAGAGTGCGATCTCGCGCGTCGCGCGAGACAGGTGAGCACGCAGCGAGAGTGTAGTCAGACAAGTAGGTATCGCGAACAAGAATAGATTTGCGCGCGAACGGCGCACGGAACAACTGAGTGAGTAGACGAGAGGATACAACTGTGAGGGACTGAGTGGGGGTGGGTACGAAGCCAAAGTCCGAGTCCGAGCCCGTGCACTACACTAAGTACGCGAGGTTCGTATCGTACGGGAGCGAGCGTCGGAAAGAGGGGAAACTCCGCGCGATAGTGGCGCGAGGTAAGTAAGGAACGAGAGGGACCGATCGAAGTATCTAAGTAAGGTCGTATGGTATGACGCGCGCCGAGCTCAGGCCCATCCCGTCCATTGCTGTGCGGTCAGCTTGGTACTATCTACGAGTGGAGTACGTAGTACTGCGACACCGCCCCAAACAAGAACAACGTCGACCTCGGCGTCGAAGGTATCGTACGAAATGGGGAAAGTAACATAAACTGTCCATAAACGAGCCAGTAAGTAAGTAATAGACCGTCAAGGGAACAAGGCCAGAAGAGGGGAGCCGGGAGCCAGGAGGCTACGACCGATCCTCGCCTCGAGCGAGAGTATGTTGCCACGCGAGACTCCCGCAGCCGCTATGGCATCGCGCTGTGCCCGCTCCGTCATCGACTCAAGACCGTCAATCCAAACGGTGATGCGTCAAAACCTCCCGCAACAGCCGGGAAAGTCAAGGTCGAGTGCCCTAGAAGGACGAGACCGTGAACGCGTAAGGGGAAGGGGTCGGAGCGAGTAAGGGTCGGGGTTCCCTAGCACGCGGAGGGCGCAAGGTAAACGTGAAGCGTACCACCGGGGAGCGGTCGCGTAGGCGCGAGGGTAGGATAGCCGCTTGGAGAAATAGGAAAGCTGTCGCCGTAAGGGAACCTAAAGGGAACGTATGTGGTCGCGCGGTGAGCGCGACTCCGTGGGAGAAGGGGAAACGCAGTCGCAGTGAGGGTCTTCGCAGTCGCAGAGGGTAAGCCGCAGTAAGTCGCTATGTCGCTATATCGCTATCGCCGTCGCACGCAGTTCGCTATGTCGCAGTCGCAGTCGCTATCGCAGTCTTCGCAGTCGCACGCTATTCGCCGCAGGTGAGATCCTAACTGGGGGAAACTGGATTGCCTGGGGCTCGGAGGCCCCGAAGTATTTACAAAAGAGACAAAGATGTACAAACAACAACGACCGAGGAAACCCGGTCGCGAACACAAAGGACCCGTATCGCGCCGCGCGCAATGGCACCACGAGTGCGCGATCCGTCACGAGGCCGAGAGGGCTTATCACGAGAGGCCGGTCCGTGCGACTCCCGGTCGCGGGCGCCTATTTGACCTGCGCCACGCGCGACCTAAGTCCCGCCGTGGCAGTGAGTATCGCGCCGACGTCGCGCTACCGCTAACGCAGTCGCGTACGCTGTCCAGTGAACCCTAGGGGTTAGGGGAGGGGATAAGGGTTAGCGATGCGAAATCGCATAAAGAGTCGGGTTCTGGTGGTGGACCGCGCCGGGTCGCATCATCTCCCCCTCGCTGAGACTCCGACTGTCCCCAGTCAGATCGATGCGTGCGCCACATCGCGGGGTGAGTATAAGAGGTCGCGCGCAATGGCCAGTCGCGGTGTCTTCGACGCCCAGTACCATGTGTGCCTTCACCCTGCTACACGAGGTAACCGCGCTCGCTTGCCTTCAAGCGCCCTTCCTCGACAACCTTAGCGCCGCCGCGCGTACCCAAGTCGACCGCCAGCTGACCGCGATGGAAGACATGCTTGACGCACAGGCCGATGGGCCCACTAGCTGGGACGCTGAAGTCGATCGCCTCATCGATGGAGTGGTAGGTGCTCGGATCGCGCGCCCTACGCGAAGGCTCACTGACTGTCGGGTCGCCGCTGCCAGAACGCCTTATTACTTGTCGCGGACGATATCGCGGCCTGCGAAGACGTTGTCCTTCGCGCGCGCGCTACCCTTCGAGAACTGGCCGAACACAACGATTACCAGGTCGTGTTGGATCGCTTTGAAGAACGCTTCCACGCCTTGCACCTGGAGCTAGAGGGTCTCGCGCTAGCCGCTGCCGAGCGTCGCGTCGCGATCGCACGCGCGCGCGCTTCAGCACTTGTTGACGTCGCCGCGCTCGCAGGTCCGGGATCCGCCTTAGCCATGGTCGGAGCGCAAGATTACGCGAACGTGGTCGCGTGCTATACGCGCCAGATCGCGACCGCGCAGCGCGTGCTAGGAGGGGGACGAGAATGCGAAGCCCTAAATGGGGGTCGCGAGAGCTCTTGGGTCACCGCGATGGAGAACGCCGCTGAGGATGAGTTCGAGGGGTCGGAATAGAGGGGGAGTACGGAGGAAATGACGGGTAGACTTCGCATTGTAGAGGGTGTTACGGTCGCGCTATCCATCGGAGTCGCGTCGCGTCGCGTCGCGCGGGAGTGCTCTGACCGCTTCCAAATGCTAAGTCCACTGCCGCTAGTGTCACCTTTCAAGAGCGCGGGCAGCGCGCCCGTACTGCCAGGCCAAAGGGAGGGGGCCTAGACCAGCCTGTCTGCAGCCTCGGTACCGCCTGTCACCGCTTCGGAGCCAGACGACAGTCCTCAGAGGACAATCCTCAAGATCTGCGCCCGATAGGGGATGTCGCGCGCAAGCCGCGACTTCTGCATTGCCGTCCGCTGGTGTCCGCGGAAGCCCGCGCCTCGACTGAATGAGCGGGCGAGCGCGCCCTTGGCCCAGGTCCTCCTTTAGGTATCCACGCGCCTTGATCCGCCGTACCACGCGAATCCCGCTGCTTTCCTGCGGATGCCGCCCTCGGGCCGGGCCTTGAGCGCCCTATCCTGGATCGCCGCCTGTCGCGTTTTGCACCCGCGACGCTTCGCGGGCGCTCCGCGACCCCGGAGGGCCCGGGCCGTCGTTAAGCGCGCGCGCCACAACGTCGCCGTCCTCTAAGTCGCGAGCGCTTCGCGAGCGCTTCTTGATCGCGCGCGCGCTCCCACGTCGGTACGCCGTCGCATAAGTCTCGCGACTTGTCCTGTGCGATCCCCTCTTCCTCCTTGCCTCTCCCTACTCTCCCTCGTGCCTACGCGCCTTTGCTTACCCCGCCCCTCTCACCTACGCGCTCCTCTTCTCCTCATTGCACCTCCGCCATGTCCGCTCCCACCAACTTCGAGGAAGCCATCTCGGGACTCCCGTCTGCCGCCGCCTCCGCCATCCGTCGCGCCCGGGGAGATGCGCGCGTCCGCCACGCGCTCAACAACATGCCCGAGGAGAACGCCGTCCGAGGGGATTGGATGGGGTGGGCCACGGTGGCCTTGGAGTACCTGGTACGTCGCGTGATCGCCTGTGGTCCGCGCCTCCACTGACCTTGTCGCGCCTGCCTACAGGACGACTTCGCCAACGTCGGCGGCGACGTGGGGCAGGTCGAGCGGTTCGAAGACCGCGTCTTCGCCGCGCTCCGCCCCCACGTTCCTCGCGAGTGCGCGCACGAGGAACCGTACTCCTCCGCGCGTCGCCGCGCCGAGCGTCGCGAGCGTCACGAGGAGCGGCGCGCGGAGTACGTGTCGCGTTGGCGCACACGTCTCCTCGAAGACGACCCACTCTCCTCCGCGGCCGTGCTCCAGCGCATCCGCGACTACCGCCAGCCGCCCGCCTCCATGTCGACCGCGCCGCAACCTCCACGCGTCCAGCCGCCACCACCTGCCGAGGATGAAGAACCGTCCGGGTCGGACGAGGGGTCGGACGACGACGATGACGACGACGACGATGGCGTCGCGCCCGCCGCTGAGGCGGACGTGACGTTGTCGCGTGGGCGGTCGCCCTGGGTCGCGCCAGAGTTGGAGTTCCCGGACGACGACAGCGACGCCGACGCGAAAGACGAGGTGAGCGAGGACCCGCTCGAGATCCCGTCGTCCCCCGCCGCTGCGCCTCCTCCTCCCGCTCCGCACACTCCGCGTCGCGCACCGCGCGCGAACACTCTCCCCGCCGACGCGCCTCCCGCCGCCCTCACCACTCCCCGCACCTTCCCGGTCGGCGCGTGCCAAGATGAGCGCGTCGTGATCGATCTGACCGGCGACGACGACGCCGCCCCCGAGACCCTGTCGCACCCGCAACGTCGCGTGGCGCGGACGTACGGTCGCACTGCCCCCGCGCCGCCGCCTGCTACGCCGCAGGACACGCATCGCGCGGCCGCGCGCAAGACCGTCCCCGCTGCCAGTGCCAGTCGCGCCGAGAAGAGGCGCCGCGACCTCGAGGACGCGGACTCGGACGAACTCATCCGCGACGCGCCGCCTCCCAAGAGGCTCAACCTCGTCGCGCTGTACGCGTTCGGCGGGTTCCGCTACCCCGGGGGGGTGCGGCGCCCTTCCAACATCCCGCCGGTAAGTCGTGTGAGTTGTATCTTGTGACCCGTGGCTGACACTTCACAGTGCTTGATGTGCGCGCGCTTGCGCGACACCCCCTGCGTCCTACGCGATGGTTGCCCCAAGTGCGACCATTGCTGGGCAAATTTCAAGGGGTGCTACCAACAGAGCGTGAGCTCGACGCGCAACCCCTACGCGCCGTGGTATGACGCGCAGGACTTCGTCCGCGGTAAGTCCTCCTCTCTACCTTCTCCCCGCGCGACGCTGACTTCTAACTTGTCGCAGCCGAGCGTCCTGCGCAGCAGGACGTCGTCAACTTCTTCACGGGCAAGGACCGGGAGTACGTGATCCCAGAGTGGGCGCGTGGGACCCCCACTCACCCCGCTGCGCTCGAGCAGCGCGACGCGCGACGTGGTCGTCGCGGTCGCGGTGAGGATGCGGAGGCACAGGCCGCCCCCTGCGCCGCATCGCCAGAAGTGCCGCCGCCCACGGTAAGTCCATCCCGCCTGAGTTGCACGCCTTGTCTTGCTCACCAACCTCTCTTGCAGCCCCGCCGTCTTCGCTCGCGCGGCGCCGAGCGCGTCGCCGCTGTGGAGGCCGCTCCCGCTGTCCCGCCCGTGGCCCCGCTACTCACGCAGTCGCTGGACTATGACGGACCCTCGCCGCCAGCACCCACCGTCGCCGCGCCGCCTCAAGAGGGGCCGCGCGCCCCGTCGCCCGCCGCCGCGCCTCAGGACGCCCCTGCCCCCGCCGTCGCAATGGAAGTCGACCCGCCCAAGGAGGAGAAGCCGCCCGTTGAGGACGCCGCTCCTGTGGTCGCCGACGTCGCGCCGGCCGTGGACGCCGTCGCACCTGTCGCGGAGGACGTCACCGTCGCTGCGGAGGAGATGGCCGTCGAGCCCGAGCCCCTCCCAGTGCCGCCGCCCGCCGCTGATGCGCCGCCCGCCGAGTCCGGTGAGGAGGAGCGCATCCGCCTGCTGCGCGAAGCCGCCGCGCGCCTCGTGCTGCGCGACCCAGGTCTGCGCGAGCGCGACCTGGAGGCGCTGTCCGCAGTCGACTCAGCTGAGTTGGCTCGCGTGATGGATCGCGTCGCGCCGAGTGCTCTCGCGCTCGTGGGGGAGGATACCCTCATGCAGACTCCGGGCTTGACGCCCATGAGTCGCATGATGGTCCTCCAGATCCGGCTGGAGCGCGCTATCTTGGACGCGCGCATCCGGGTCTTGACCCAGCAGCGCACTCTGCTGCAGGAGCGCGAGCGAGAGATCTTGGGCCTCGAGTGGGGAACAGCCGCGGAGGACGCGAGCTTCTAAGGACCGTCGCGGACTTGTATATACCTTCTCGGACTTGTAGATAGCTCGGTTCCCCTTGTCGCGTTTAGCCTCCTCTTGTCGCGCGCGCCCTAGGCGCGCTGGTCTCCTCGTCGTCGCATCATACTTGTAGTCTCTTCTGGACAGTCTTGAAATGAATGTATTTGTTTTCTTGATCCAAAGGAGTGTGAGCGTGAATGATAAACATAAATAAAATGGGTATAAAGGTAGGGGACTTAGGCGTAGCCCGCGCGCGGTCGCGACCTAGGCCTCCTCTGGCTCTGAGTCCTCCAAGTCGTCGATGGGGTCGCGCGATCGCGCGACTGGTACCAACTCCGGCTCGGGATCTTCTTCGCCGTCATCTTCGGATGCCTCCATCTCCTCCAGTCTCTGCACGCGCACGTCGTGGAAGTCCTCTGGCAGCTTGATAGCTTTGCGCGCTAAGTAGGGGATCACGCGAAACGCCGCGACAGCGCGATGTAGGATTGTGCCGTCCAGCTCCGCGAGTATGTACGCGCCCCCGCGATTACGCGATACCACCACTAGTGAACCGGTGTATCGTGGTCGCATCTTCCTGTTGAGCGACTTCTCGATCTGCGTGTGTCGCATAAGTACCAGGTCGCCGCGCTTGAAATCGAAGTCGCAGATAGTCGCGGCGTGATCGCGCTCGAACTTCCGCGCTGCCTCTATTCGCGCGCGGTAGACCCTCGAGTGCAGAGTCTCCAGCTGCTCGTGTCGCTTCGACAACTCTTGTGCGCGTCGCGCGATCAGGTCCGTCGTGGACATGATACCGTCCGGCGGCGGTAGCAGGTAGGTCGCTTCCGCGATATCTAGAGGTAGGATAGGGTGGCAGCCCGTCGCCGCGAAGTAAGGAGAGCATCCCATTCGCTTTCGCGCGGTAACGCGATCCGCCCAGAGCACGTGGTGCTGAACTTGCGACCAACGCGACTGGTCTCCGTCCGCCGCCTTGAATAGCAGCTGGCGCGTATCGAAATGCGACCGCTCGACCTGCCCGTTCGCCTTCGAGTTGTACGGACTGATCTTGATATGAGCAAGGTGGTACTTCTCCTCGATCGCCGCGACCGTGCTAAGGAAGGCCGAGCCGTTGTCGGTCACTAGCTCCAAAACCGCGCCCCAGCGACAGATCAGGTCCTGGAAGATGAAGTCTCCTATAGACTTTTCGTTTTCTTTGCGCAGAGCGCGCTGCTCAGGCCACGCCGTAACGGAGCATCGCGCGTTGATGATGAACTTGAATCCGCCAGAGGTGGGCATCTTCATGATATCGATATACCACTTCGTGAAGGGCACGCTCGGGAGCGCGACCACGGGCGGGATGAGGATCTTGCGATGCTGTCGCGTCTGGCAGATGTGGCAGGTCTTCACGAACCACGCGACGTCGTTGCGCATGCTGGGCCACCAGAATCGCTCGCGCGTGAGCTGCTGCGTCGCGAAGTTGCCGCAATGTCCCAACTTGTCGTGGATGCCTCGGAGTATGCTCACGCGCTTCTCCGGCCAGACTACTAGCTTGTGCGCGCCTCGCGGGTCCTTCTTCCAGAGCCTCTCGTCGTGCACGAAGAAGCCCTGCGCGTACTTGATGAATGACTCGTACGCCATGTCCGATAGCCTGCTTGGTCGCGCCAGTGTTCTCAGCCATTTCGCGACCATTCGAAGCCTCTCGTCTGCTCGTCGCGACTGCTCTGTCTCCGGTATGATCGCCTCCTGAAGGTCGCGTGCGCTCGTCGCGTCCTGATGTGCGTCCTCCTCCCCCTCGCTGAAATTGCTGCCATCCCCGGTAGCATCGGCGAGCGCGAAGAGTGCCATTTGGGGCGCGGTCGGTCGCGAAGGGAAAGGAATGATCTGGTGTATGAATCCGTGGACTTTGTCGATCCAGTCGTCGAAGTCGTCGGGGTCGTCCGCGGGCGCGTCGCCGTCCTGCGCGTTCCTGCGCGACAGTCCGTCTGGGGTGTGCGACGTTCCGGGTACATGGACTAGGTGGAAGTGGAAGGTTAGGATCGCGAGGATCCAGCGATTGATGCTCGCGCTCGGGGCGAGGTCAGGGTTCTGCAACATCCCCTTGATGTACCGCGCGTCGACCTCGATGACGAGATTCCGGATGCCTACGAGGTAAATCTTGGTCGCCTGGAGCGCGCGATAGAGGCCATACAATTCGAGTTTCGGTTGCGAGAAGCGTGCCTCGCGATCGTTGAGCGTGATGGAGCCAAAGCGACTGTAGAAGCGCTTTCGCGGGTCCTCCTCGTCGCACTGGCACAGGTGGTACCCAACCGCGATGTAGAAGGTGTCGACCGCAAGAATGACTGGCGCGTCCGAGTCGTACTTGATCGCGCGCAACGCGGGAGAGTCTAGCAGGGCCTGTCGCAGGTCGTCCATCGCCGCGAGTTGCACCTCGCCGAATTCGAAGGGAACATCCTTTCGCGTGAGGTGCACGAGTGCATGCGCGCGCTTCGCGAAGTTGCGGATGAAGATTCGCGCGACGCCCACAGTGCCGAGGAACGCGCGAACCTCCGAGAGATCCTTGCAGGTCTTCCAGTTCACAATCGCGGCGATGCGCGATCGCTCAGGTCGCCTCCCTTCGGGCGTGCAAAGGTGCCCTACTACGGTGATCTCGCGCGCGCATACGAGCGACTTTGTGCCTGAGAAGGTTCCGCCCGCGTACTTCATGCGCTGCACGATGCGATTGACGTTCTGGAAGTGCTCCCATACGAAGCGCCGTATTCCCGGGTTCTCCGGTATGGTCTCGGGTGTCCCGCCTTCGTCGCGGTAGTCCGACTCCGGTCCCTTGCAGGGCACGTCGTCGATATAGGGCGCAGTAAACTCGGGGATTTCGGGTCGCAGGATGTAGGTGACGTCGTCGTGGAAAATGGGAACGGAATTTGACCAACCCATCGGGAGGGTGCAGTGTCGCAGCGCGCCGAATGGCGTTTGGAATGTGGTGAGGTCGCGCGATGATTCCGCGATGAGTCGCTCGTCGTACCCCATATAGAGGTCGAAGATCGCGCCGCACGCGCGACCTCCAAACTGCTCCGCGAGGTAGTCTGGGGTGGGCGGAACGCCCGAATGCTGGATCGTGACTTTGTTCAGCGGCTCGAGACTGTGGACGATTCGCAAAGATTTGCCGTCCTTTTTGAGGACGCAGAACCAGCGCGACCTATACGAGGAGTTCGAGGGCTCGTACACGCCCGCCGCAATCTTCTTCTTGATGATCTCGCAGACCTCCTTGTACAATCCCGGGGGTATAGGGATGTTGCGCTCCACCCAGGGGGTGTGCGCGATGACTGGGAAGTCGACGGGAGGGAAGAATTCGGGCTTGAAGCTGCCTCGCTCCGCGTCGGTCCATGCGAACACCTCGTTGTGCTTGCTCATGAAGTCGTGGAGCAGCTTCTTCTCTTCGGACCAGAGGAAGTCGTCGCCATGCGCGCGATCAAACGCGTCCTTTCGCTCCTGCGTGTAGCGTCCAGTCGGCTTGAACTCAGGTGGGTTGGGGTTGAGCTTAGGCATCTCCGCTAGCGGGTCGCCGGTGATGTTCCGCTCGATGCGAAACTGCTCGGGGCAGGTGCCGACCACTGGTCGCACCTTCTGCGCGACCGGCTTGTACTTCTTCTTCGTCGTGAGGTAGATGCCGGCTGGTAGGGGCTGGTCGCGCGGGGCCACTATGGTAGAGCCGCGGTCCGTTTTGTACGCGAACGCGAACGCCTTCTGAGGCCTATCCGAGAACGCTAGGGTATCTGCGACGGAGGGTTGGGCCTCCGTCGCGGTTGCGCGCGCTGTTGAAGCACTCGCAGTGGTCGCATCGGGTCGCGCGACGCCCGCGCGCGTGGTATCTGGCGTCGCGCTCGCAGTCGCGGTAGAGTCGGGAGAAAGGGGAGACTGGGAGACCGGTTCGCTTTGTTGGGATTTTCGTTGTAAGAGATAGGATTCAGCAATAGCAGAGAGACGGTCGCAAGCAGAGAGATACACAGCTGGTATAGAGACCGAAGGGTCTTTTATCTGCAAGTAGGCGCAGATTCGCGGCACGCCCTCTTCTTCGGAGATGACGAGCGCGACCTCGTCGCCGTCTTCGCTAATCAGCTCCTCGAGGGAATGGAAGCGTGGCTGGTTGGGCTCGAAATCGAGCGCGACCGCACGGCTGCGTAGGGACCGTCGCGACTTGGCCAGTGTTCGGACACTCGATCGTGATCGTCTGGTCCTCGTTCGCGAAGTTCTTCACGACGCTCTTGGTCAGGACGTCGAAGGGCCACCCAAGCAGGATGTCGTATGCCGCGTTCCGAATTACATGGACCTGGAGGTATAGCACGATGCCCGCGACCGCAAAGGGAACGTTGTGCACTAGGCCCAGCGACTTGTCGCAGCTCCCGTTCGCGCTCTGCATGTTGAGCTGGATCTTCGGGTCGTAGGGCAATTTGAGCGCGTGGCATACGTGCTCCGACATCGCGATGATCATACAGCCCGGGTCGATAATCGCCTCGACGTACTCCTTGTTGTCGACGAGCCCTGAGATCGCGCGCAGCGCATGCGAGTCCTTCGCGACCGTGAGAGGGACGCTCTCCTCGCCTGGGGGTGCGTCGCGCAGGTACGCCTCTACGGGGTCGCCTAGAACGATCGTGCCGGGTGCGAGGAGCTCTCCGCTACAGGTAAGCTCCATCGCGTACTGATCCGCAGTGTCCGTCTCCGCGAACGCGACCGTCTTGGTCGCGGTGGGGATGCGCCTTGGTGTAACCGCTTCGCGTAGCCTCGCGCTCAACTCCGGACTGACTGACAAGAGCTCCTCCGTACTGAGCGTGATGATGGGCGTCTTCATCGTGCGCGAGAAGACCTCCTCTGCGATCTTCGCCTGGTGAATGGGTATCTGGTTCCGGTACGCGGGCTCCTTGTCGCTATTCTTCGGCTTCGCAGGTGGCGCGGCAAAATTCCGCGCCGTGGGTGGGGCATAGGCGACCTCTCGCGCTTTCGCGAAAGGGTGGTCCACGCGCCCGTTCTCGTTCGCCGAGTCCGCGCTCGCTGCGGGTGGTGCGCTCGCAGTCGCGGGTGCCGGAACTGTGGACGCAGTGACCGAAGACTGACGCGCGCGGGCGGTAGTCGTCACCGAGGTATCTTCAACCGCCCTCGCGCTTTCCGCGCGCGTCGCGTTCGCCGTGCTGGCCTGCTCTACGTGTTCCGCCAGCTTCGGCGCCTCAGCCCTCTGGGTTGGCCGCGGGTCATTCGCGTACTCGCGCGTCGCGGCCGCAGGTCACGCCGGAGGTGTGGCTGGTCGCGGTGTTGGGCGCCTTCTCTGAGGGACCTCTACGCCATCGAATCGCTCGCGCGCGCGGCGCAGAGTGAATAGCTCGTGTTCGAGCTGCGCGATGTGGTCGTCCGCGGTGAGCGCAAAAGTCTGCATTCCTCCGAAGTCGGGCTCGATCTCCATGGTGAATCCAGCCGCGGCTGGAGGCTCCGCCGGCGCGTTGGGGATGCTGTTGCGACGCTGGAACTCGTAAAGGCGGTCGCGCATCGTGTGGCCGTCGAAGCCTGCGATTGTTCGCGGGATGTACGCGCCGCTAGGCATGACTACGTGCCCTTCTTGGTTCCTCATCGCTCGCCCCGCGCGCACATCTTCCTCTACGTGGGGGCAGGTCCTAAGGCTGCAGCCCGTGTCGCCGCAATAGTGGCAGAATCCTCCCATGGGAGGGCCGCGACCGCCGGCTGGTGGTCGCTGATCATTTCGCGCGAAAGGTGGGGGCTGAAAACCCGGGTGCTGCATCGGACCGCCTCGGTTTGGGAAGCTCGCATTCGCGATCGCGTTAGGGCCTGTACCCTGGTTCGCGCCGCCGTTTCCGAAGTTCGCGACCTGCATTTGAGACATGTAGCAGAAGAGGTCCTCCATTTTGACGGTGACCTGACCCGAACCCGAAGCCGCGGGTGCGCGCGCCTGGGGTGTCGAAGCCGAGAGCGTGCCGTGGAGCACGAACTTCGCTGCCGCGTAGATGTCCTCAAGCAAGTAAGGATCGTCTGGATAGTGGTCGGGGAACTTAAGCTGTAGTCGCTGCGATACTTGGTCCAGCAAGGGGTCGCGCAAGCCTCGAACGAACAGTCGCGACTGCTCAGATTCCGATAGTCGCGAGCGCGCGATCAGGTAGGTGGTCATCGCGTAGAAGTCGCGATAGTACGCAGAGAGCTCGGTGATGTTGTCGATGACGGTCGCGCTGCGTCGCGCGACCATGTTCTCCACGTCGCGCACCGTGTACTTGCGCGCGTCGTCCGCTCCGGGATACAGGGCCGTGACCGCCTTCCTAAACTCTTTGTAGGACGCATCGCTCTCGTACTCCGGAAGGCTCTCGCATAGTTCAGCCGCGTCGATGGGGAGGTACCTGCCGACCCAGCGCTTGCGCGCGCGCGCGTCCTCGATGTCGCTCCGTTCGAATAGAGCTTCTAGGTCTTGGAAAAACCGGTGCAGTGAGCGCGGCTGATCCGGGTCGAAAGTCGGCGCGGTCGAGTGGCCTCGCGCAGGCATCGCGGGTTTCGCGTGATGGTGTTCCTCCGGCATAGCTAGCGGAACGGGACTTGGAATTGGGGAGAGTTCTTCTAGGGGCGTGAGCGCGCCGCCAAATAGGTCTTCGGAAAGGGAACTGGGTGATCGCGGGCGGTTCGCGTCGTTCGCGTTCGTAGCAGTAGGTGGTGTTTGAGGAGGGGAAAGGTTCGCGATCATTAGCGCCGTCTCGCGGAACCAGTTGCAAGCCGCGGGGTCGCGTTGAAGAAGATCGTGTCCGCGGTCAAGAAGTGCGAAGACGGGATCGGTGATCGCTGAGAGACGTTCGTTGTCGAGGTCTTCGCGAAAGCGTTCTATGAGTTCCTGGAATCGCGCGACGAGTAGCTCGGAGAGTAACTCGGGTAGTGGCTTGTTCGCCTGAGAAGTAGAGGCCTTAGCCTTCCTTGATCGCTTTGCTCGGGGTGGAATCGCGTTTGGTTCGCGCTGGTCGTGTGTGAAGGAGGAGTCCGAACTTCTGCTTCAAACCCCCTCGTGGTGGGCTCCAAATATGATGCGTCAAAACCTCCCGCAACAGCCAGGAAAGTCAAGGTCGAGTGCCCTAGAAGGACGAGACCGTGAACGCGTAAGGGGAAGGGGTCGGAGCGAGTAAGGGTCGGGGTTCCCTAGCACGCGGAGGGCGCAAGGTAAACGTGAAGCGTACCACCGGGGAGCGGTCGCGTAGGCGCGAGGGTAGGATAGCCGCTTGGAGAAATAGGAAAGCTGTCGCCGTAAGGGAACCTAAAGGGAACGTATGTGGTCGCGCGGTGAGCGCGACTCCGTGGGAGAAGGGGAAACGCAGTCGCAGTGAGGGTCTTCGCAGTCGCAGAGGGTAAGCCGCAGTAAGTCGCTATGTCGCTATATCGCTATCGCCGTCGCACGCAGTTCGCTATGTCGCAGTCGCAGTCGCTATCGCAGTCTTCGCAGTCGCACGCTATTCGCCGCAGGTGAGATCCTAACTGGGGGAAACTGGATTGCCTGGGGCTCGGAGGCCCCGAAGTATTTACAAAAGAGACAAAGATGTACAAACAACAACGACCGAGGAAACCCGGTCGCGAACACAAAGGACCCGTATCGCGCCGCGCGCAATGGCACCACGAGTGCGCGATCCGTCACGAGGCCGAGAGGGCTTATCACGAGAGGCCGGTCCGTGCGACTCCCGGTCGCGGGCGCCTATTTGACCTGCGCCACGCGCGACCTAAGTCCCGCCGCGGCAGTGAGTATCGCGCCGACGTCGCGCTACCGCTAACGCAGTCGCGTACGCTGTCCAGTGAACCCTAGGGGTTAGGGGAGGGGATAAGGGTTAGCGATGCGAAATCGCATAAAGAGTCGGGTTCTGGTGGTGGACCGCGCCGGGTCGCATCAACGGACATCGCGAAAAAGCGGACGTGATGTAATGCGGAGTTGACGTTGAACCAGGACATGCGATAGTGGTCCTGGAAGGGGTCTCGGAAGCCACCGACTCCGTCTCAGATGAGTGACCAAGGAAGGAGGACATCGTCAATAAAGACCGCAGGCCGCTCCGCAGAGTCCATCAAGGTGCGAACAATGTCGTAGGCCAGTACACGGCGTAAGATATCGTTGAAGTTCGACCGTGGGACCACCTGGTAGCCTGTTTGCACATCCCGAATAGGGACTGCTGGAGGTACATCTTCGGCAATGTGGCGAAATTTGTTAACAACACCTCTGAAGTACTCCGGATCAGAAAGCGGGTGTGGCGAACGGAGGTGAGCTTCCAGGGAGTAGCGAGTAGGCATGAGACCAGGATATTTTAGTGCGAGACAGATCTCCGACCAGCGAAGATTGATGTCCGCGACCCAGAGGTACCTTGCGGGGCGATGTCGTGGGGTAGCGACATAGATGGGGGTGGCCAAGGGAAATGGCATGGTGGAGACACGGGGGTAGAGGAAGACGAGGTCCGGGTCGACCAGGTGGTCGTGCTCGAGTAGCCAAGACATATCAGCCTTAGTCGCCCTGATTGAACCAAGTATGCGAAAAGAGGACTTAGCGGGAACAGGTTGATGCTTGAGCTGTTCGACCTGCCAATCCCATCGAAACACTTCCGGGAGGGCACGGTAGACAGGGCACTCCTCACAACATCCCCAATGGGACAGAAGCCGCTGGTGTTGCTGCTGTGAGTCAAAAGTGATGCCATCGATATCCAGACCAGGTAGGGGAACTTGATCATGTTCCCGAGATAGTGGCGACCACTCGAGGAACTGTTCTGACGATGTGAGGGGTTCAGCCTCGCTTCTGTTGGGCTCATCTGGATCAATGAGCTCCGGAAGGTCATCCCAGTCGTCGTTCAGTTGGTTCTGAGGGCTGTCAATGGAAGGCAGGGGATATGTGTCACCGAAGAGCAGTCGGATGCGAGCGTAGTTGATAAATGCATAGAAGGGCAGACGACAAGGACTTGACGGGGGCGCCTCGAAGCTATCCACTAGGAAAGGGGGAGGGGAAGGAGAAGGAGCACGCGTATGCGGTCCAAAGAAAGGAATGGGAGTGCAGGGTTCGAGAACGAGAGACATGATGCTGAGTTGGTCGGGTATCGAGGAGAAGAGCTGCCAGAAACAGAACGATAGCGCTGAAGATATATCTCGGGGAATGGTGGCGTACCAAGAACGAGGAGCAGACAACTGCTCTGTAAGATTCGCTGTCCGATCACGGACAGGCACATTCAACTCGAGTCACCACTCTGTCCCGTACTTGGCGCGATAGCAGAATGAGGCTGCCAAGGTTGATAACGGGTTCGTCTGTCAGACATCGTGCTTGGGATGTATGCCGATCCTGGTGCGCAGTGTCTGGTTATCTGGCCGAAAGAAGAAGAGGCGGAGGCGACGTATGTTGACGTGCCCCCGCATGACTGCACCGGATAGCTCTCGGAGGACGAAGGCATCATTGGCGCTTCTCTCATGTATGATGTATGGGCCTGAGTACGTCCATTCGCCTTTTCTGCCCTTGATAGAGTCGAGCCGTGATTCGCATAGCCATACATACATGCCTTCCTCAAAGTCAGCGAAGTCAAACTTATAGTGGTGACACTTAGCTTGGTCGTCAATCGCTTTCCGGCGGGATGCCCTGAGCTGATCATATGCTTTCTCAAGTGCCGCATCGCGTCGTGCTATCTGCCTAGCCCGGATGGTGATGAGCTCTTCATGAGTTGATATGGAGTCCCAGTCGAGGGTCTGCCAAGTGACCTCTTTGATGTCGAACAAGAAGACTGGGTGGTGGCCATACAGGAGGTAGAAAGGGGAGTAGCCAGTTGCACGTGAGACGGTTGTACGCATTGCGAAGAGAGTGGCGTGGACATGCTTTAGCCAGTCTCCCTTGGCATCCCCGACGAGCTTGTAGAGACATGAGACGAGTGTGCCGTGGCTGCGTTCCATGGGGGCATTGCCCTCGGGATGGTAGGGGGTAGAAAAAATTACTGTACACCAGTACAGTGAGTGAAGGAGGTGCTGAACCTCACCAAGGAACTCCGAGCCGCCGTCCACAGTAATGACTGGAACGCAGCTGAATCGGCAGACAATATCCTTGTAAATGAACTTCGCGACCGCACGGGCAGTGAGCTTCTTGAGCGCGCGTGCTTCGACCCAAAGGATGCGCCGTTCGATCGCTTGCACGATGTACTCGAAGCCTCCTACGCCTGTTGACATGTGGATAGAATCGAGATCGAACTGTCGAAGAATGGGCTGCAGCGTAGACTCGTGATAAGGAAGAACAGGCTTAGCTTGCATGGCACGTTGACATTCGACACACGAGTGCACAAAGAATGAGACATCATCCCACATGTTCGGCCAGTAGAAGCGGTCCCGGAGGAGCGCGTACATCGCATCATGTCCTCGATGTTCCGCAGCCAAGTGTGCCTCGAGCTTGAGGGGTCCCCGTCGCTCCGGGTCTTCTACAACTTGACGTGGCAGCTGAGATGAAGATTTGCGTGGCAGTAGCCAGAGGTGTCCGTCACGAAGCATGAATCGTTGGGCGCGCCGCTGAAAGGCGAGCCGGTTGGCACTAGAGATGAGCCGCATCAGAGGCAGACCAGTGTCAAAGTACGCTCGGAGGTCCCGCCAGAGGTCGGAGTCATCTCTGTCTCGTGTACCGAACTGGTGTCCTTCCGCCGTCGCAACGTCCATGCCTGGTCGAGGTGGTGGGCGGGGTTGGCTGTAAGGTTCGGAGAGGATGATGTTGACCTCGAAGGTGTCGCCAGCAAGACAGGCAGGAGCCGACTGAGCTAGTGAGATGGTTGGTGACCTGTAGAAGAACTCAGGTGCTTGGCGCATGTTGTGAGGATGGATGAAAGCTAGGGCTGCATTGGCGAGAAGTGAGCCTGGGTCGAGTGCTGCCAAGAATGCACGTCCACGCCGAAGCCATTCGTTGTCATCGAAAGTGAGGGCTACCGAGGGAGATGGCCTGGCTACGTGACGTGGATAACACTGTCGTGTTCCAAATGGGTTGGAGTGCTTCAAATGTAGTGAGTCGAGCACGTAGCGGACATCTGGCAGATGAGGCTTAGCTGAGAGGCTCGTGGAGCTCATCGCCGCATGGTACAGATCGTAGGCCTCAAGGAATGTGTCTACATCTTCCGACGGGTCTGGGAGTTCAGTTGCCACAGGCGGTGCTCGTGACAGCACATCTTCCATCTTGAATGAGGTTGCTGGGACATGCTTCGTCTCAAAGTCGAACAGCCGAATCCAGGTTACCCAACGGAGCATGGGTGCATTGGGGACGTCGTCAGGCTGCCGAAGCATCTTAGCGAGAGAAACTGCATCATGTTCGAGGCGAAAATGGACTCCCCACACACGGTGTCGCAGCGCCTTCAGTGCTACGAACGTTCCGAACACCTCTGACTTGGGCTGCCCATAGTTCTGCTGTGCCTTTGTGAACGTGCTGGAACCATACAGTGCCGGACGCTTCACGCCATCTTGAACCTGATAGAGAACCCAGCCCACACCCATCCAGCTCAAGTCGACACCAACCACTATCAAGCCATCATCAGATGAACGGGGTGGAGGAGAAACCGACGTAGCTAGGGCGTAGTCAACGCGAACAAGCACTGGTGCCATCGTAAGGCGGTCCTTCAGCTCCTGCACTGCATCCTCGACTTCTGGTGTGATCTCAAACTCCTCCTTAGGACAGGACAGAAGAGCTGTGAGCGGCCACGCTATCCGCGAGTAATTCGCAATCCAACGCCGCACGCCGCCAGCTAGTCCGAGGAACATCCGGACTTCGTGTAAATTCTGCGGAACTGGCCACTTGCGAACACGCTCAACGAGGCTGGGACCAACTACAAGCCCTTCAAGACATGCTATATTTCCGACTATGGCCAGACGCGAGCACGCGAGCACGCGAGCACCGTCTTGAGCGCAGACACCGTAATGCCACCTGCTATGAGAGCCGCGAGTAATGTGTCAAGACGAGCTACAAATTCAAAGACAAACCGTCGTATACATGGGTTCGCTGCAATAGTCTCGTCATTGTAGCGTGAGGCGGGACCGCAAAGACCGCAGTCATCGACGAAGTTGTCGACCCATCCACAGGCTTTGACACGTTGTAGTACATGATCGGTGCAGCGGCAGAATTCCTGTATCGAGTTTGTATAGCCCTGTATGAGGGTCATCTGTTGCTTTGGCCCATCGGGAGAGTGGAATGTTCCGAGCGGATGCGAGGCGACGTCGAGAATGTGGGCATCGAAACCGCTAAACATGTCCCCGGAGAAATAGACAGCATGCCCTGCAAAAGATTCTGCAAAATCATTTATGTTTGGAGGAAGGGAAGCGTCTCTCACCGTGACGGCGTTGAGACGCTCAACCGAGACTACAAGACGGACGGGCAGCACCGATCCCAGCTTCTTCGCAACGGCCAGCAGAGGGGATCGGTAGCTCGCTGTGGACGGCTCGAAGCACCCGAGGGATTCAAAATGGCGTACTTCGGAGCGCACTGGCTCAAGGAGTGCACGGGGTAGAGGGTACTGCAGGACTTGCCAAGGGACATGTTCGATGGTGGGGATACGGTAGTCGGGGAAGTACTGAGGTAGAAAGAAGCCTTTTTCTTCGTATGTCCAGGCAAATGCGCGGGAGCGGTGAACGACAACAAAGGCAATGAGGTCAATTTCTTCGGGAGTGAGTAGTCCAGGTTCTATAGTCGCCAAGAGTCCGTCTAGGCGATCACGGGTCATATGGGCAGTGAGTGGGAGGGACGAAGCAGGAGGTGGATGACTAGGGAGCTGTAGGGGAGGCAGCTCGGGAATCTCAGAGAAATGCTGTGCCTGCGGGTCGGGCATGTACGTAGGAACTGGTCGATGTTGTTTATGTACGGGTTTGTATTTTTGCGGGGGTCGGTCGCCGCGGGGAATAACTCGGGCCTCTCTGATGAATGCTGAGTAGTCTGAAACAGCACGATTAGACCAAGGAGAAGAAGGAATGGAAGATGGGGAGCATCCGGAAAGAGAAAGATATTGGTGGATAAGGGTATCATACTGAGCCGGGGGCTGTAACGTAGTCAGAGTATCAAAATCCGCAAAGTCGCGGTTGCCCATCAGGCACTCGAACGAGCGACCGAGTACGGGTACTCTGGGTCGCTCGTCGCCAGAGCCCGCAGCTGAAAACCCTTGTCCGCCGAAACATCGGCCCGCGCGATGTGCACTGAGGCTGTGTCAAAGACCTCGGCGATGCTCGCTGAAGGACGGCGGCTGCGACAGTCCCGCTCGTCAAGGAGTTGGGTCTGGTTGCGGACGTCCTCAGGATCGGTTATTGAAATCGCTAGCGTCGGTTTCGCACCGAATTCTTTGTCGCGCTGGGCCCACAGGAGGAGCAGACATTCACCAGTGGTTGAGTAGTCGAGGCGAGCTGCAAAATGCGCAAGGAAGGGCTGTCTGAGGAGGATTTGATACTGCTCACCAATCGACTTGTTCGACGAGATAAACAGATTGTGAGTAAAATCATGTCTGCCGATTTCGATCGGAGCCTCCGTAATACATCCTTCGAGCCCCCGCGCGTCGCCATGAATACCGCGGAGTGACCAGTTTGTGCTGCCTAGGTCCACCGGAAGCTGTGTCTGAGCGGGGAGGTCGCGAATCGCTATGTTCAACTCTGAGCCCGAGTCTATCATGCACCTATAAGGCACGTCCGCGATTTTGATAGAGAACACGCCCGTCGCCATCGCGTAAAGCCGGTCATCGATACCACTGAGCTCCTTTGCTGTTGACAAGGCAAAGTTGACATTGCCGATGTGTCCTGCTGAGGAGTATGTCGAAACCACATTAAGGTCAGTTTCAGACAGCAAGCTATGAGACTCAGCTCGAACAACGGGGATTCCGTCTCCGTCGTAGTGGACGACCTCAGACTCTCCATTTGAGGTGTCTGCGACCTCCACAAAACAGACTTCCTTTGCCATTCGCCGCCGGCGAGTACCCTCGTTAAGGAAATCTTGTAGTGGCGGAGCAATGCCGAGCAATTCCCCTAATGGTAGGGTAACCTTGACTTGCTCGAGAAGATTCTTGCATACGTCTCCGGGCTTGAACTCTGTCTCAAAGCGGGTAGCCATGCGCATGTTAGATAACGGAGCGGACTTATCTGTATGCCCGTGTCCGTCCGCTGTGCGCATACTGTCCTTCATTTCTACGTTGTCCAAAAGTTCACGGCCTTTCCCTTTTGGTAGCGACTTCTTCCAGCCTTCCTCGCGATTGATGGGATGAGGAGGGGGAGGAACAATAGGCGGCGATGGAGCCCCGGGAAACACCGCAGGGCGTAGCAGCGGGGCATCCGAGGCTGGAGGCGCAGGCTCGTGGACAGGTTGTTCGGTCGCTGGCTGATTCGAATTTGGTCCCTGTGCGTTCTGTGTGCGTTCGCGCGGGGCCGGTCTATCTGCCGGAAGCTTGCGAGGGTCGAAGCGACTCTCATAGTCCTTTCCACTGCGAAGTGCGGGGCTCGCCGAGTGGACGTGGGTCGCGTCTAGCGAGTCGTAAGTGGTGCCATCGCCGAGAACGAGGGCGACGGCGGCAATGTTCGCTACATTTGCAGCGGCGGGCGGAACCGGATAGCTTTCGTGGATATAGGCCAAAAGACCTCCTTGGTACCCATACGGGAGGCGGGGTAGGTGCTCGCCGTTCGCGACCAGTACGTACGTTCCTTGTTCAACGTCATAGCGTATGCGGTTCTCGCGAACAAGATCTTGCGTGCGAGGACACGAAATGATACCGGGAGCGTGGTCTGTCGGGCGCAGCCCGCACATGAAGCATGTACGAGGCCCGTTTTGCTGCTGACCGAGGTGGGGGGGCGCATCACGTACGGGTGCATTCGTGTCCGCATTGTTCTGCGGTACCGCGGCACGCTGGTGAGTCCGGTTGCTGCGCACCTCTTCAGCGAGCAACGTGACATTGATGGATAGTTCTTCGAAGCGACGTGTGAGCTCGTCTACGGCCGACTCAGAAGGGGACTTAGCTGGTTGATGCGCTGCTTGCGCCACTGGCTGAGGAGGTACCAGCGGCACCCGGGTATCGACCGGATTGATGAGAGCCTGGGCGTGCTTCCATTTCTCATACAGAGGGTGCTTGGGATTGAGCATCTTGCATACGAGATTCTTCGTCTCGGCGTAAGGAAGTGCATTCTCTGCCGTCTCGTTGGTTGTAGGAATCCGCGACAGCAGCTTCGCTTTGGTGGCTGTCGGCAGGCTTTGCTGGTAGTAGTAGTCGAGCTCTCTTTCCGAGAGTGCATTCTCATTCCTCAGCGGGGTCGCGAAGCGCATGAAGAAGACGAGGTGCAACTTAACTTCGTCCTCTGTCTGAAACTCCAGCCATGCCGCCATCTCCTGTACCGCGCGCTCGAACTCCGATCGCGAGACGGGCACGTGTGTATCGAGGTTCTTGTAGAAGTCGAGGACAAAGTCTTTGGCCTCGCTCCATTTGTGTGCAGTGCTGGCTATGTTGAATTGCGGTACGTACTCGAGTACGTTGCGTACGGCTTCTGTACAGTAGTCGAGGAAGTACCCGACTTTCTCGTCTTCGTCGACAATACCTGCCTTGAAGAAGTCGCGTTCGAGGCTCGCAAAGAACCGTCGAGCATTGTGACCGTCGAAGCGAGGCGAGTTGGAGGAATAGGGAGAGGGCATGGAAAAGTGGGAAGTGTTGGAGGACATGGCAGGCCGAAAGGGCGCAAGTGGAGGGGTGGATATGGACGAGGGGTATCAAGGGTGTCCGACCGGAGAGGGAGCAAGAGGGGAGGCAGAGGCCTGGGAAGGAGGGGAACCGTTCCGAGTGTTGGTTGGCTCAGGAGGACGGCGTGGGCCGCCGCTGTACGTCCGGCGGTGTAGGTTCATCTTGCTGATTGGTCAAGAAGACCATGTCTGACAGATGGATCACTGAGCCTGTCTGTGGTGCCAAAAAGGGCGATAGAGGGGCGGACTTCCAGAGGAAGGGCGGCAGGACTTAGCTTGATCACCACCCCCTCGTGGTGGGCTCCACTGTTGCAGGACTTGAGTAGTACTCGGGTCCGGATGAGTGCGGAGGGGTGTGTGTCGAGTGCGAAGTCAAAAGGGCCGAAGGGAGGAGTCCGGGACGGGCATCAGAGCTCGAGTAGGCAGAGAGGATAGAGAGCGCGCGCAGGCACCGAGGAGAGTGCGATCTCGCGCGTCGCGCGAGACAGGTGAGCACGCGGCGAGAGTGTAGTCAGACAAGTAGGTATCACGAACAAGAATAGATTTGCGTGCGAACGGCGCACGGAACAACTGAGTGAGTAGACGAGAGGATACAACTGTGAGGGACTGAGTGGGGGTGGGTACGAAGCCAAAGTCCGAGTCCGAGCCCGTGCACTACACTAAGTACGCGAGGTTCGTATCGTACGGGAGCGAGCGTCGGAAAGAGGGGAAACTCCGCGCGATAGTGGCGCGAGGTAAGTAAGGAACGAGAGGGACCGATCGAAGTATCTAAGTAAGGTCGTATGGTATGACGCGCGCCGAGCTCAGGCCCATCTCGTCCATTGCTGTGCGGTCGGCTTGGTACTATCTACGAGTGGAGTACGTAGTACTGCGACACCGCCCCAACAGAATGGATGTGCTGAGCACTGGAACCGTACTGTCGTTGACAAGGCCATGTCCATGCTTCACCACACTGGGCTTAGCCACGGTTTCTGGCAACTCGCCATTGAAACAGCCATTCATATCTACAATCATCAGCCTATGCGACGTCTTAAATGGTGTTGTCCTATCACGGCTTGGGATGGGACTGTACCGGACGTGTCCTATTTCCGTGTTGTTGGCTGTAAAGCCTATGTTCACGTGCAGAAATCCAAGCGCGAGGGGAAACTCAACAAGAAGGCTGTCGAGATGATCTTCGTGGGGTATGAGCCAGGTACTAAGGGGTACAGATTCTGGAACCCGGCCACCCGCTCCATTGTCATAACTTGCGATGTGATATTTGATGAGGAGTCTTTCCCTGCACGCTCTCTTCCCGGCAATTGTCCTGTTACCCCAGACGATAATCCGTTCCCTGAATCTGAGGATCACTCTGACAACGTCTCCAATTTGGACTCGGGTAATAACCTCCCCATTCCATTCCCTCTTCCAGAGCCTATCCCTGATCTTCTTCGGGATGAGCCTCCACCTCCACCTCCTGTTCCTGTTCCTGCTCCTGCCCCTGCTCCTCCAGAACTGCCTCAAGCTGAAGCTGAGCTACCTCCTGAACACCCACCTATTCCTCCCATACCACCACCTAGGCCCATCCACCAGCGTAACCGTCATGAGCCAGTGGGAGGTCCTAGCATTGCTCGGGATCGTCCTCATTGAGAGAATGTGCCTCGTCCTGCACGTTACCGAGATGGGAATGTCTATGGTGAACAACCTCCAGCTCAGGTAGATGCTGAAGAGCATCATGCTATTCATGAAGCTCAGGCTATTCTGACGTTCCTTGCTGCATCTCAGTACAAGACTAGGCTTCCTAATAGTCATAGGAATGCCATGAAGTCTCCTGATGCAGGCAAGTGGCGTGCAGCGGAGAAAGCGGAGTATGACTCCCTTATGAAGAACAAGACTTGGGTCCTTGTGCCGCAGCCTAAAAACCATCAAGTTGTAGCCAATCGTTGGGTCTATGACATCAAACACGACGGTCGTTACAAGGCTCGTCTAGTGGCCAAGGGTCTGGGGAGAGGACTACCATGAAACCTTCTCGCCTGTGGCACGGTTTGAGTCGATTTGTTACCTCCTCGCGCATGCTGCGCTTGAGGACTGGGACATCGAGTTGATGGATGTTAAGACCGTGTTCCTGAACGGCGACTTGGAGGAGGAGATCTACATGGAACAACCTGAGGGATGGGTTGTAAAGGGCAAGGAGGACTACATCTGTCTTCTGAAGAAGGCCATCTACGGTCTGAAGCAGGCGTCTTGTCAATGGAACGCTAAGATCCACCAGTCTCTCCTTGACCTGGGATTCAAACGGACGTACTCCGACGCCGGGGTCTACGTATATCGGCGACAAGGGGGGGGTTCAATCACAACTATAGTTCTCTATGTCGACGATCTACTACTCCTTGGCAATAACCGGAAGCACATCAAGGAAGTCAAAGATGCCTTGAAGAAGCAGTACAAGATGACGGACTTGGGCGCTGTAAAGCGCTTCCTTGGTCTTCGAGTCACTCGTGATCGTACCACCAGAACGATCGACATTGACCAGGAAGAATACATCCAGTCTGTCCTCGAGCGCTTCGACATGGCTGACTGCAAGCCGGCTCGCACTCCCCTCCCTGCTGGTGCTGTCTTAGAAGCCTCTGAGCAGCCCGCTTCCGACTCCTTTTGTCAGTGCTACCAGAGTTTGATCAGCAGTCTTCTCTACGCAACTCTTGGGACGCTCCCTGACATTGACTTTGCTGTTACGCGGTTGTCCAAGTACAATGTCAATCCATCGGATGCGCACTGGCACTATGCCAAGTATGTCCTTCGCTACCTACAAGGGACTAAGCACCTTCACTTGCGCTACCATGGGGCATCCTCTGACGGTCTGCTGTCCTACTCGGACTCTGACTGGGCTGAGGACCGCAATGACCGGCACTCAACTGCAGGCTATACCTTCTTGATGGCAGGTGGCGCTATATCGTGGGCGTCGAGGCGTCAGCCAACCATTTCGCTTTCCTCGACTGAAGCAGAGTACAAGGCTGCCTCGGATGCCTCTTGTCAGTTGGCTTGGCTTCGCACCTTCAGTGAAGAACTCGGGGACGACATGACCCGTCCTACGCCCATGTGCTTGGACAACTAAGGGTCTATCTTCTTGTCTGTCAACCCCATGGTTGATCGCCGAACAAAGCACATAGAGATCCGCTACCATTATATTCGCGAACAAGTTGAGCGAGGGAGCGTTGATCTGTACTATGTAGCTACGGCGGATCAACTGGCTGATGCCCTGACCAAGAACGTTCCTCTCTCTATAGTGGAGCGTTTCCGGGACGGTGTTGGCTTAGTAGATCCCACAGCTTGAACAAGTGGGAGTGTTGAACTTCCGGGTTGTGTACTGTGATGAACTCTGAACCTGAAGGCAGGGAGCACAACTGTAAGCCGCACAAGGATTCCTCAGTCAGTGTGAGCAAAAGACTAGATTGCATATGCAAGTACCTGTAAGCCGCACAAGGATCTACAAGTACTTGGTAAGTAACCATAAGTAAGCATAGGTATGAGAGACGACTTACTCCTCAGTCAGTGTGAGCAAAAGACTGAGGAGTAGGGGCAGAGACTGTCCTCCTTATATACAAGTCCAGAGGACGCATGAGTAAGCAAAGAAAGGAGGGCAGGTGACCCAGCATACGATGAGTAAGGAGATGGTGCGAGAGTGGTGTAAGGATTGCACCATTGTCCAGAACTATCCAGAACTATCTAGAGGTGTCTGGAGATGTCCATAGGAATCCGGAACAGCGTAGAACGCAACGGAAGAATCCAGAAGTGTCTGGATGGGAAACTACAGTAGAGGTGCAGAGAAAACTAAATAAGGAAGGTAAGTAGGAAAGTCCATGCTGTGCAACACAGCCACTGTTGACCACCGGACCGTGTATGGCCAGTACACAACCCGGAAGTTCAACATACTGGCCATACACGGTCCGGTGGTCAACAGTGGCTGTGTTGCACAGCATGGACTTTCCTACTTACCTTCCTTATTTAGTTTTCTCTGCACCTCTACTGTAGTTTCCCATCCAGACACTTCTGGATTCTTCCGTTGCGTTCTACGCTGTTCCGGATTCCTATGGACATCTCCAGACACCTCTAGATAGTTCTGGATAGTTCTGGACAATGGTGCAATCCTTACACCACTCTCGCACCATCTCCTTACTCATCGTATGCTGGGTCACCTGCCCTCCTTTCTTTGCTTACTCATGCGTCCTCTGGACTTGTATATAAGGAGGACAGTCTCTGCCCCTACTCCTCAGTCTTTTGCTCACACTGACTGAGGAGTAAGTCGTCTCTCATACCTATGCTTACTTATGGTTACTTACCAAGTACTTGTAGATCCTTTGTGTGGCTTACAGGTACTTGCATATGCAATCTAGTCTTTTGCTCACACTGACTGAGGAATCCTTGTGCGGCTTACAGTTGTGCTCCCTGCCTTCAGGTTCAGAGTTCATCATTGATCTGGCGAGAGACCCCCGCTTACCCACACCCAGAGACATAGCGGCCCCCAATATTATGATGGACGCTCGCCCGCTCTACCCCGACAGCTATCATCCAGTGTGAACGCACCGCGCTCCAGATGCCGTCCATGATGCCATCCCCTTATCTCGAGCAGACCACCCGGTACAATACTACTACATCGATTTCGGTCTCTCTATGCACTTCCGCCCTGGTGCTTCGACCATGGTGCTCGGCAGAGTCGGCCACGATATGGAAATCCCTGAGTTGTCCAACACCGTACCATTTGACGCCTACAAGGCAGACATATACGCTTTAGGTAATCTTTTCGACAAGGACTTTCTCCAGGCATGTCTATCTATTGGCCGTCTATGACCTGGGTTGATAATGCTTCTACAGCGGTTCAGTAACGTTGAGTTCTTGCGCCCCCTTGTCGACTGCATGAAGCAGAAGGAACCCGATCTCCGGCCTGCAGCGGATGAGCTTGTCAAAATGTCTCAACAACTTCACACTCTTGTTCCTGACAACTCGATCCACTGGCGGCTCGTCCAACGCTCGGAGCAACGCTACAAAAAACTGTTCAATGATACCGTCGCCGTCGCCCGAGAGGGAATTAGCAATCTCAAGCGTATGGTCGGATAGGTAATTCGTACTGTTTTATTCACAGTTCATTTCTTCGACCTTGTACCTAACGTTTGTCATCATGCCAGTGGAGCCTTCCTCGTTCACTTCATGGAAGACCTTCGCCCTGACTCTTTGTAATCTCTGTACTACTTTTCGGCTATCTCTCTCTCTATATTTTGTGTTGCCGTCGTTGTGCGATGTACACTGCTCCGTCTATGACTGGTCGAACTTTACTGAACTTATTAATAATTTGTCGAGCTCATCTGGAGGTCGGGGATCATGTTGCTGCAATGTGCGCGAGGAGTCGAGGTTGCATGCGGCGCGTGTTACCCCGGTAATTGGTACACATAACCACACCATGTTGGACAATCTTGGGGTGTATACTTCTGGAAATTCGGCTCTCATTTGAATCATCAACAGTACGTTTTGCTTAGCCTCAGGCGCTAACGAGATGCGGGTATCTATATGACGGCCCAGAGTCAGTAAACTCAGGAAAATTCAACTTTCAAATGACCAGAAATCTGTCTATGATACTGCATTAAATCCAAGTTAGTGCGTAAATGAAAATAAAAATGTGGCGGCGCGATCGTAAGTGACATAACAGAGGGGCTTTGTACATAGCACGGAAGTACACCATAAGGCACATAGAAAACGCGATGAGAAGGCATCCTAAACCACTACCTGTACCGCCTGTGTCGAGACGTCCTCCCATTCATCTCCGTCATCGTCCGTGGGAAGCGGCTCGATGGATGCAAGCTCGATCCATGATACTGACAGCGCATCAGAATGGCTTGAACCTATGGCACGCTTACGGCGGCACCGTCTTAAGAAGCGCGCCATCGCGCGGATACGGGAGTAGGGACTGCTTTGATTCTTCCTTTTATACCGAGAGGGAGAGAGGGAGGGGACAGACGGAAGCTCGCGGGAGGGGCCCTCTGAGGGAATCGTCGGACCCTCGGAGGGTGTACCATGTAGTTGCCCAGAAAAAACAGTAGTGGAAGGAGCAGCCAAGGGTGCAGTCGCATAATTGGGATTGTCTGAAAGGCGATCCTGCATGTGTGCCGAATCTTGGCGAAGAGGGTTAGGAACCGCGGTCTGTAGTGGTATGCGTGCCACCAAAGGGACGGACGATCGGACGATCGATACCAAGGACCCCAATACGCCGATTATGAGTAGAAATGCGCGCGCCGTAAGTTGTAAGATCCCGTGACCTAGGAAGTTTAAGTGTTTATGAGCAACTAGACGACGGTTTTTGCAGAGAGATAATTACTGTTTGAGAGCCCGCCACCGCCACCGTCAGCATTGGGATTTCTACGGCCTTCCACTCGTGCTCGCTCCTCACGCTCGCGGTTACTGGTGGTCTGGTAAATTGTTACTATGCGATTAAAAAGTGTATACGGAGGTGAACTCACGCAGATATCGGCATGAAGGTCGTGCGCGTCCTTGTGAATCCGACTGATTATGCTGGTCAATCCTTTCGCTAGGTTCCTCAACTCTTCGCTAAAGCCTCTTGCAGCATTCACTTGAGAGCGCACTTCATTCGCACGACTTTGAAGGCTAAGGGGTGAAGCGATCAGAAGCTATCATCGATGATGCGAGACGGTTCACTTGCACAGTAAGATTGTATTGGAACCCGCATATGTGATGTTCACGTAGTACCCCTTCTTCAATCGAGTCTTTGAGCTGGGTATGAGTCCTCTCTAACAGGCCGAAAAGGCCCTCCAGCTTGCGTGATGGGAGCTGCATGATGGCGAGCTGGACTCCCAGAGGAATTGCCGCTAGCACCCCAACGACACTGACAAAAACTTCCCAGCGAACGTAAGCGATGCTTGACATGACGCTTGGAAGCAGGGCGCGCGCGCGTTGTCGTTACAGGAGGGTTGAGTTTTATACACCCGAGTAACACTAGCTCGCGGAGGTGTGCAGAGATGGGTGGCGATTAGAGGGAGCCCCTACTTTTCGGTGCGCAGACTATATGATGCGGGAGGTTCTTTTCGGATGGACTATCCTCGTGAACGACATGTGCATCAGTCCTAACATCGACTTTCCTCGAGGAGGACAAGGCGATGCATAACTTCCCAGCCTGCGGCTTCTTTCGCTAGTCTAGGACACGCCGTATCCGCACCGTGGGCGCCACACGATTACAGAACGTTGTCGAATCCATGGTCGATTTTCTAACTCTTTTAGTGAGTTAAGAGGTTAAGTAAAGAATCAGGACGACTGACCCTTCACAGCGCCCCAGGAGCTCCCCGGAACAAGGCAGCACAACGCCGAGTGATTTCAAGGTGCCCCTAGCGAAGTTTAAAGTTGAAGCGAAATGTGTGTAGGGTGTACTCACGGGGTCTACAAAGTCGGATAGGTTTTGCATTCTCTGCCAAGTTAACGAATATACGGAGCTCGAGTGCTGCTCGTACATCGTTACCTGGCAGGCGGGCCATGGCCGTATTCAAGTTGGGCTGATTGTCGGGGTCTCGGGGTCTGCGAGGCGGCGTCTATTCTTGATTCCACGTGTGCTACCTGCCTTATACCGCACTGCAAAGCGCCGCCAATCGCGATCCAGGCTCGGCCTCGCCAGTCACGCACACCTGATCCGGTAGACCAGGACGGTCGGCTCTCGTTTGCTCCTCCTCAGTCTTACCTCCCGTGCCTTTGGCGTTGGGCTCTAATGGCGAAGACGCCACCAAGCTACATCTATCTGCCCCCGGATGCCGTCCGACGGCAAGCAGAGCTTACCCGCAGCGGTATGTACGACCTGATCCCCACCGAGGTGCCCTGGAAGGATAGACGGCGTGCATTGGAAGAGAAAGGCTACAAGCTGAGGGCGCGGTACCAGCCCGGCTGGGAGCCCTCTTGGATGGGCACAAATCTCAATCCAGAGTTCTGCGAAGACTTCATTATATTAAAGGTTCTTTCTTCATCCAGTGCTCGCATGGTGTACAGTCGCTGACGGCTATGCTTGCAGACTCCGGACGTTATGGATGCTATCCGTCAAACGGACGGCTCTTGCGTTGCACTTAAAGTAGTGAAGAAGAACAGCCAGGAGGTTCATATAGCCCAGTTCCTGTCCTCTCTCGAACACCCAACAAACCACTGCGTGCCAATCTCGGATGTTCTCGACGATCCCTTGGATGCCTCAATGTCCCTTTTAGTCATGCAATACCTCCGTCCATGGAACGACCCCGAATTTCTTGTGCTCGGCGACGTTGTGGATTTTGTCGTGCAAATGTTGGAGGTAAGCCCGTTCATCCCTCATGTCTTCAGCATTCTTTACATATTCAAGGGGCTCGCGTTTCTTCATAGTCACAGGGTCGCACACCGGTAAGTTGTAAGCTCTCTCGATCCCCGCAGCTAATCACGGTCTTCGGGTACAGCGATATCGCCTCAGTAAATACTATGATGGACGGAAGGGCCTTGTATCCTGGTGGACATCATCCTATCTGGCGGGACCGCTCCTTAGATGCTATTGAAGATCTCATTCCACTCCCCCGGAGCGACAATACCGTGAAGTACTTCTACGTCGATTTCGGGCTCTCTGCGCAGTTTCCTCCTGGTTCGTCAAGCTTCGTGATCGGCGACGTCGGTAGGGATGCGGAAGTCCCGGAGTTGTCTTCTACCACGCCGTACGACGCTTTCAAGGCTGATATATACGCGCTGGGTAACCTGTTTCACAAGGAACTGGAACAGGTAAATCTTCTGAACTTCTTCGCTCGTGACTTAACATCTCACGGCTGTTGAACAGCAATATCATGGTCTCGACTGTTTACGCTCTTTGGTAGGCGCGATGAAGCAGCGAGACCCGGAGCTACGACCGACAGCCGACCAGCTGGTGACAATGTTCGAAGATACCCGCAAGACCCTCACCTCCTCGAATCTGCGATGGCGCATCGGCTCGAGATCCGAGCCAATATACGAACGTCTCTTTAACGACACTGTAGCTGTAACGAAAGATGGTTTGAGCCGGCTCGGACGATTCGTCAGACCTTATGACTGAGTCAAGGTCGGTTTTAATCGCGCTCTATGTGTACCTGCCACTCATGTTTTGGTCCAATGTTGTTTAACCATAGGGTTGTTGTATTATGGTTTTGCAACGCATGCTCGCTCTGTATGTGCAAAGAGAACTCACCGGGAGTATTGGGGAAGGAGAGAATTCCGGCAAGCCATTTCCGTGCATCTAACCGTCTACCGCACCTCCTTCCGGTTGTCCTTGACGATCTCGACGATCGAAAAGCCGTAGACGGCGGTAGGGTGAGCGTCGGCGGCCTCCCAGACCGAGCGGGCAGCGGGGGAGTTGTTGTAGAGGTCCATCCCCATGCCGGGCTCCTGCGAACCTTGGCCAGTAAAGACGTGGACAGTGTTGGGCTGCGCGACCTCGGCTGTGCCGGCGATGACCTTCTCGCCGCGGCTGTTGACGGTCTCGACATCGACAACGAAGTTGCTGCTCCGCATGCCGGTGTGCTTTATCTTAACTTGCAGTTCGTCGCCGGGGAGAACCATCCCCACGAAAGCAACATCGTACCTGAAGGAGGGTCTCGGTAATCAAAATATACAATGTTAATGCGCGGGACTTACGCAATCACACGCTCCGGTTTGCCCTCGACAACAACAGTCTCGACGTAACGACGAGTGGCTGCGCTGGACCACATACCGTGGGTGATCGTACCAGGAAGGGATGCGTAGTTGGCGAAGTACGGGTTGATATGGACGGGGTTGAAGTCCCCAGAGACTTTCGAGTACGGTTCGTTCGTTGCGGGAGTCGTGAAGACGGTGCTCGTATGCGTCGTCATCGTGTAACCGTCGTTGGCGAGAGGGCTGACGAGGCCCTGAGGCTTGCCATGGCGCTTGATGTATTCAACAACTGGGTTGCCCTTCGAGTCGTCGTCGAGAAAGTCCACGGAGCCGACCTTGACGAGACGCTTGATCTGGTCGCGGACAAAGATCTCACCAGACACGTTTACCTCCTTGAAGCACGTCTTGTTGCGGTACGTGACCTCCGAATGGACACGGAGAATGAGCGTCGTTCCAGCTTGCAGAGGCTTGGTCTCATCGTCCCAGTCGAACCACTCCTTGGACTGCAACACGCCGACAGCAGCATCAGAGGGCAGCTCGACGACGTAGTCGGGCTCCTCGATGACCTCGAAAGTGTTCTCGAAGTTGTTGAAGCGTCCGCGGTAGAGGAAGGAAGAGACGACCTCAATGGCACGCTCGTCGCCACGGGTGACGTAGCCCTTGACCTTGACAGCCTTGCCGGCATCGCTGTTGGTGACAGCGACAATGCGAGCCCCGGCCTTTAAGGGCTTGGTGCCGTCGACGAGCTTGAGAAGATCTCCGTCGATCGACGCGGGGAAGATTGCCTTCATGACGGCCTACGTAAAACCTGTGAGCATCAAGCAGCATCTGTCCAAGGTCATACATGTACCCGCCAGCCGGTGACAATGGCGAAGTCCATGGGCGCGGGAGGGGTTTCGCTGCGGGCAGACTTGAACGCCTCGCCCTGGTTGCCGACGACGGCGCAGAACGTCTCGACGTCGTCCTCGTCGATGGTGACCTCGGGACCGGTGAATGTGTCGTGGACGTTGATCTCGGGGAGCACCTCGTTGTCTCCAAACCACAGCTTCCAGTAGAACTCCTTGATGCGCCTGTTGCGGCCGTCGGCGACTTCGTGGATCGGCGCGAAGCCCATCGCGGGCTTGTACACGAAGTTGAGGGTGAGTGGGATGGAAGAACCACGGCGCTCCTCGAAGATGGTGACGTTGATCGTCGACGTGGAAGAGTTATAACTAGCCTCGATGACCTTGAAGGAGGGGTCATGCTCGCCAACAGAGCGTGCAGTGCCGAAGACGGAGATCTTAGTCGGATGGGTCTCGTCGGTCTCGACGACAACCTTCTGTCCACGGCGAGGAGCAAAGAGGCGGCGTATGTGGTTGTCGATGTACACCGTACCCTGCACGCTGGTCGTAGAAGTAAGGAGAGCGCAAGCCCAACCGAGCTCCGGGCCAGCAATGGTCTCGAGCCATGCAGACGTCTCGGGGAGGGTCTGGCCGACGCTGTAGGTTGAAGTGTTGTTCGAGACAGTGGGGGTGATAGCAGCACGGGTAGGACGAGCAGCCGGGGCGAGGTACTCGATCGTCGGGATCTTGGACTTGTCACCGCCATACAGACGGTCGACGAGCTTGTTGACGAGGTCAGAGGTAATGTTCCCGAGCAGGTCCTTGATCGGCTCATCCTTGACCTTGGAGTGCTTGACAGCCTCGACAGGGCCCTGGAGAATACAGACACGCTGCGGGTCCTGATCAAAGACAGTGTCGATGTCCTCGGCGGCCCAAAGAGAGTCCTGCCATGCTTACATTAGCATATTTGCAAACACTTGCGACGATTAAACACGTACCTTCTTGAACCAGACCTTGAAGCTCGCATCAAGAACGGGGATGAACAGCGCGGGCTTCTGACCAGGTCTCTGCGAGATGGCAAGGAAGTACGCCTTGTCCTCGGATGCAAGGAGTTGCTCAGTCGCGGCAGGGTGCGTCTTTTGAAGAAGTGCTCGACGAACGCCTGGGCTTGTCGAGGGACGTGTACGACTGTAGGATGTATGGTTTCAGGTCACCGCTGACACCGGTGAAGTGCTTTTCAACGCGCCGGAGTCAGTCTCAGCGAGGCTGTGGAGTGAGAGCTCGACTCAGCACTCCCGGTGCGCGACGTACATCAGGCGGACCATGTGGAGGACGACCTCCTCGTACGTCCTGTCCACAATGTCCTCGACAACGGGCCCGTCCTTCTTCCACCTGAACCACGGCCTAGCAAAGCCCTTGTTCAGCTTCACAACCACCTCTGCGCGGCGCTCGGCAAGCCATACAACACGCGCGTCTCCTTAGGGTACTTGAAGACGGTGTCATCAAACTTCCGCCAGAGGTTGACGGCGCGAGAGGCAATGTTGCAAACGAGTATGCCGAGCTCATAGTAAAGATCAAAATTCTCAATAGACCAGTCGCCAGTGAGGTACAGCCAGACATCGTCAGCTAGGCCAATGCCAGAAGCTGCCAACGAGGAACAGGTCGGGGTGCTGATGGATGGAGCCGTAGGGTGGCGAGCAGGGGCTGGTACAAGTCAACATGCACTGCACCTTGCATGATGGTCGTAGAGGTGAGGAGACTACAAGCCCAGTCTAGCTCGGGACCAGCATTCAAGTAGGTGAGTGGGGTCTTGGGGTGCGCAGTAGGTTCGAGGTGGTGGGAGAAGGCAAAGCACGAGCGCCCGTAATTTAACCCCCAGTGTTCCACTGGCACCACCATGCTTTCGCCATCGCATTCATTAGCATCCAGTCCATTCAAATTCGCCCTGGTCACCTATCGAAGGAAAGCTTGAATATAAGCTACGTGTTCATAACCTAGAAATGAGTGTTCAGAAAGGTACACATGTGTCAAGGGTTCCACGGGGACTCGTCTAGTTGAAATCGCTCGCCACCGCTCTCAGCGAATACTCCGGAGTACACAAAACGTGCGTGTTGGAGCTAGTGGGGTGATGTACAACTGACGCAACCTTCTCTTTTGCATAGATATCTCCAGACGCCTGATTCCACGTCGCCCCCCGATGATGATAACTGTCTAATAGTACTGCCTTCCGGACTTCAAAAACCGGTGGCAAGTCATGGGACCTCGTGCACGCTACCGTTATGTTTGCCATCTGCATCGCAATAGTAGGGGCGTGTAATTGATGTTTTCCGCAGTAAGTGCTTCTCCCATACACTCGAATTCGTACTTTCCGCCAGAGCACTTCCCTAGTATGCATGTCATCATAATGTTGAGTTCAATCTCTGCCGCGCCTCTTTTCGCGAATACGTCGTGGAACTTCGATGGTTTACACCCAGAGGAGAAGCTTATCGGACATGCGTGGGGATGGCGCATGCGTCGCTGAGAAGACCATGTGGATGTTCAGACTTCGTAGCTTGGAGGTTTCTCAAGTTCTCTTTGGCGCTCACAGCACGGGCCACTGGTTCAGACCGATACAAGTATAATATTCTCGACGTCCCAAGCTCGACCTGTATGTGTGCTAAGCTATATTATCCAAGATGTCCCGGAGCTCATCTTTACTTTGCGCTCGCCGTGCTTGCCGCGATGAGAATATGGCGTTACGCACAACTAGTCGCCGGTACGAGGCACCATCGAGGATGATGGAACCTAGTGCCGGATCCGAAATACGCGGCACTACTATATGGTTCACCGCCCACTACGGTCTTTGGATTGACTCACGGACTGACAGGCATGTCGTACAGGAACGCCCATTTCCCCATCATCTTGCTGTAGCCGCTCGCGGAGCGCGCACCATGAGTCCCCTTCTCTAACCAAGACAACGCCTATCCTCGTAAGTGTCAATAGGGGAACTGTATATATTCATCGTGTTTACGGACTGGGATAGGTTCCCTTTTGTACTCCGTATTACTGAGCCTAGACGGGCTGCAGTTCCCTGCTTCTCTGCCATTGGAGGAACCGGCGAACCGTCATCCGGCGCCCCGGCGAAAACCGCTTCTACGCCGCCCTCGGCCTCGTGTCGACTTCTTGAGGCACACAGGATGCGCAGTGGATTGTCCTCCTCGTCGGCGTTACTTCCGGAGCCT
This sequence comes from Trametes hirsuta, assembly GCA_001302255.2. Classification (NCBI taxonomy): domain Eukaryota; kingdom Fungi; phylum Basidiomycota; class Agaricomycetes; order Polyporales; family Polyporaceae; genus Trametes; species Trametes hirsuta. The sequence goes on along the minus strand of CP019374.1, from coordinate 1,127,637 downwards.
TAGCCGGAGTCGGTCGATCCGGTATTTAGTCGTGCTCTTCGGTCGACGAGTGAGCGCGGAGACGTCGAAGCTTGCCCTCGGTCCCCCACGCAGCTTGTCCTTCAACCGACTATCTGTGAAGGTGTCTAAAATGTCTGACTCTTCGGAGAACGCGCAAGCGATATTGAATGACTACCCAAGGCTGTGAGTGCAGCGCCAATTGTATAACAGCTGACCTCATAGGCCACCCTTCTCAGAATAGTGGCAAACTATTGTATTGTAGCTACGTCGGGTGCGTAGTCCGGACACCTTGTGCGCATGCTCCTACTAAAATAATACCCGCTTTGTAGCGATGTTGTGGTTCGACTTCGCACTGACGTTCCCGACCGAGTGCCGCCGAATTTGGGGAAGGAAGTTCTCTGGGGCAACGGTGATCTACCTCTTCACACGTTATGGTGCAATGGCCCAGCGGATCTTGCAAGTTGCCGTAGTGCTCACATGGTACTCAAGCGACCAGGTGAGTTTAGTACTCCCTTTAACATAGTGTCGTCCCTTGTGCTGACAGTAAGGACGCAGACGTATGTGTCTTGATCCTCGCGGCTGACGGGCGCTGTGCTAACATGCATCGCACAGCTGCGGTGCACTTACGCATACGGACGACGTCCTCAGCTTCCTCAACTACACTTCTATCGCCTGTAAGCTCAGATCCGGAATTCACACATATCGTATTGGTTTGACTGGTACTATCGACTGTAGCATTCACCGCGCTTCGGGTATACGCCGTGTGGGGACGAGACTGGAGACCACTCGTAGTTGTGCTACCTCTCGCCTTGGTTAGGCCTGCCCTATTGCTGGTTAGCCATCGTCGTCTTCGATTTCGCGACGTAACGCTCGACATCTAACGTTAATGTCCAGTATGAGTACACCCAATACACTCCCATACAAGCGGGTCCTCCGTTCGGGTGTAGCTATGCATACGACCTTCCGGATGTTGATGCGTGGCTGTCTCAGTGAGTGAAGCATATGCCTTTACCCCCTGGACACTTCTGATACGACCTCGACCTATTAGTTGTAAGTTATGGGTTTAAATTTTACTTCTATGCCACCTTCACCGATTCCCCAGTCTCGATCTCGGAGAGGGCCGCTTCTATTGGGTCGGACACAATTCTCATCATCCTCACTTGGTACAAAACGTTCGGCATCAAACGGATTTCGATGAAGACGGGGGTGCGCACCCCTTTGGCAACTCTACTGCTCAGAGATGGTCAGTGCTGGCTTCGTAGCCAAGTACTTCTGCTCACAACGAGAATTTCTCAGGAACCGGATACTTCCTGTGCGCCCAGAGTTTCCGAACACTGCCGCCCTGCTTGACACCCCACAATATAGGGTTCTGCTCGTTATCCAATTGATATCGATCATCACCTCTGAGGTAAAGTTCGCACTGTGGTCATTCCCTAGGCGCGTCTGCTCACTGCTTGACGGTCAGGTCGGCCACGTACGTATCATGCGTGCCCGGCGTCGATGCCCCCGCTGAGCCTAACTTCCGATTAGCACACAACAATCTGGGTCGTGTGGCCCTACTTCGACCAAATGTGCGTCCCACTGCTCGCGCGCATCGGCGGGCGGTCCTTCTTGAGCGCTCATCTGACCTCCCCCACGCTACCTCCACCAGCTTCTCCGTGATCTTCCTGTCGCGCTTCATGCTTAACCTACGCGGGCTCTACTTCGCGAACAACGGCGCCGACCGCGAGCCGGGCGCGCAGTCGACGCTGCCGGCGCACTGGTCCGACATCAAGTTCCAGGAGCTCAGCGCGCGCGTCGTCGGCAACCTCGGTGCGACGCTCGACACCACCGGCGTGCTTCCTGGTGAGTCTAGTACGAGCATGACGACGACCACGACGGATTCGGAGGTGGGCGCGCAGGAGTGGGCGTACTACGATGAATGGGAGGATGCGGACGATGTGCCGGAGCTCGTGCTCGATCCGTTCAAGGCGGGTATGAACGACGACGGCGAGGTGGTGAAAAGCTCTCCGCTCGAGACTGTAGAGATGTGTGAGACGGACAAGGTGAGCGTGGATGGAGACAGCACCGGCATGATCAGTCCGGAGTCACTAAGAAACCCGGTGAGTGTTGACCTAGTTCAGCTCTCATGCACCACGACCCGGGCTGATCTCAAGCAACGGGACCCTAGGAACTACCGGGGCCCAATTTTCTCGCATAAAAGTACGGTGAACGATGCATTGCGAAGTGGTTATCGAAGCAAGTTGGTGGCGGGCTTTTCTAAGGTTGCCTCTGGCATATGAGAAACGTCGCAATACCCGAGGTCGGTTGTGCCCGAACAATACACGCGCGGGATATACTCGAACGATAGACCGTAAAAGAGTCATAGACGAGACTGGATGAACCGGAATGCTAGGGTTTCAATGCGCGTTTACTAGCGAAATGTACTCAGGGGTTCCGTCGAGGCCGCGCGACGTTGTAATATTTGGTCGTAGCCTGCATGAGTGGAGACATAACGAGAACCACGAAGCAGAGTGTGCGGGTTAGGATGTTGATTGTATATTATGGGATGAGAACAAGACAAAACGGGATGATATTCGGCCGCGACGAAGCAGAAGGGAATTCGCGCTTTGCGGCTGGCGCAGCGTAGTTTGGCGGGCACAAGTGGCATGTAGAGGGGCGGGTCATGGAAATCCAAGCACATAAATAAAAGGACGGAAGGGAATGGGTGATCGTAGTGGGTTCGGGGTCGGCGGTACGACGGACTTCAAGTCTCCGTATCGTCCTCGTCGTCTCCATCGTAGCCATATGGGTCGTCGCAGGTTGCTATAGTATGCGATGGTTGAGCCTGGATCAACACACAAGGCGGATGCCTACGTAGTACGCCTTGAGCTTCAATAAAACGCGAGCGGGTGCAGGAAAGCATGTACAAGAAACCAAAGTATGCGCATAGGAAGTTTGTATCCAAAGACGAGATGTTTGTCGCCGCGAGCATGGCATAGTATCTCGAGCTGCTTTAAAAGAGCTCGATGCAGACGTCTTCACGCCTCGTCCTGCCATTCGCCCGTTTCTTCATCGTCACCCCCAGCCCGCTGGGTGTACTGTGACGCAAAACCGTGAGCCCTTGGAAGGGAGAGGTTGGCGTCCCTTCCTGGTTCATAGGTAGAGCGCAGGAGGCGCGAAAACGCCTTGAAGCGACTCCGCTTGATGGGGTGCCTGTAGGGGATGCTTTCTGGCTGCCACACGGGGGTCGGCTGGGGCCCATGCAGTTCACGCCCGAAGCGGAGCAACAGACGATGTCGAGTCTCCCTATAACGTTTTCCTCCTCCAGGTCCGGATGGGGGACTGGCAAGGGCAAGAGACAGCAGGTCTTGTAAGTCGAGCTCAGATACGAGACGGTGTCGAGGGGGAGAATCGGCAGAGTGGCATTGATCTTTGGCTAAGTGAACGAGCCGATGGCCACCCCAACAGACGACATCTTCCCGTGAGGGTAGCACATCATCGCAAGGCGAAAGCGGAGGTTTCACGCCCTGTTTAGAGGCAAAATATTCGGGATTAGGCTGCACCCCGAGTTGCATAGACGTAACCGGGGACCCAGTTGGCGTTGGATCCGTCTGATGAGAGGGAACGTGTTCTATATATGAAGACTTAGTATTATGAGGACGATGATTGTAGAAAACGAAAGACCTTTGTGGTCCAACAGCAATGTGTGAGGCAGTTCGTCGACAGAGTGTTGGGAAGCTCGCTGCTTTCGCGCCAGGGAGTTGCCCTCCTATATGTGAAATTTGTTATCCAACCGCAAGAAATTTACACATTCACTTATAAGAGCCAAACTCACAGCGAGCCTCACTCTCATCACGTTCAATTCTTCGTGGAGGGCGAAGATCCTGTCCGATAGACCGTGCCACCAGTTTTTGAAGTCCTGTTTCCACGTTCTGGCTGAATGCGCTTTTGCGCGCGCCGCGTCTGCCTTTATGCGGGCCCTATACGTAGAAGAGAGTACGATGCTCGATATCAAAGTACATCGAAAGGGCGACTGAACTTCACAAGACTCACGCGCAAAGATTGAGGTTGGCCTGAAAAAGTTCGTCTTGACTCGTAAATAACGATTCCCTCAATGCCGTGAAAAACAGCTCTTCTACTTCATTCAGCAGTTCCATAAGGGGTGCGATTCGAGCCGATGGAAGACGAGCGTTGAACCAGTTGACAAGCAGGGGGAGGAGCGCCACAACACCAATGACGCCAGCGACGACGCCCCAGACGTTATAGCCCAGGTCAGACATAGCAAAAAAAAGATAAGTTGGATGCAGATAAAATGTACCCTGGAATAGGAGAGGTACGGGACTGTCGGACGGTGACGGTACTACAAGAGACTTGACCGGAGGACGAGTGGCGGCTGTGGAACCCGGGGGGTTTGAATACCAAATGCCCCACGGGACCGCCTGCTGAAAGGCAAGCTGAGAAACGCCCACATATTTGGAACGCGGACACCACATGCATCGATAGAAGAATAAGCGGAGTCTGTTCAACGAGCCTGAGCCGGACGAACACATCCAGGTCAACATGAGTTCTGTTACTAACTGCCATTTTGGGTGCTGCGGCAAATGCCGACGGACGTATCCGAGCGATTTGAACCTACTTACCCTTTTCGGCTTACACGTTTTCGCCGCGTTCATACCTTGACACGAGCCCGATGCACCTGTTCCTCCGCTTTCGCGCCCAAAAGCTATGTCTGCACCGGTAAAACAGAAGCGGTTACCCAACCACGCCCTTCTACACGATGATGAGTCCATAGACGATCGCGAAAAGCTTACTCGCGAAGGCTTCTATAATCTCTCACCCAAGGAACTCTTCTGGCAAGCACGTTACCACTACCTGAAAGAGCATGGCTATCTCTTGAGGCCGCGATACGACCCAGCCTGGAAACCATCTTGGGTGGGTACGAACCGGGATCCCATATTTTGCGAAGATTCAATATTATTGATCGTACGTGTCCAAATCGCGGCAGCATGGGGTGGCACCTCGGCCAGAGGCTTATTCCGTGTATAGGATCACCAGATTATGGACGCGACGCAGCTGTCCGATCGAGAACTTGTCGCCATTAAGTCGTTCTTGACAGAAGGGCAAGAACTCCAGATCGCGCAGTTCTTCACTACCATCCGCGACCCCATGAATCACTGCGTCCCAGTCCGCGAGATTCTTCTCGACCCGCACGACCCCAATTCCGCTTTGATGGTCATGCCATTCCTCAGGCCCTGTAATAATCCGGCATTCTCTACAATAGGTGACGTCATAGAATTTGTCAATCAAACGCTCGAAGTAAGTTAGTTGGTTCAATACGGCGTCCATCGAGCTCACTTAGAGACTGCTAGGGTCTGGTTTTTATGCACAAACATGGTGTTGCGCATCGGTAAGACATTCTATTCAACACCTAGGATGCCCTTAAAGACAATGACCAGCGTAGCGACGTAGCCGTCGCAAATATCATGATGGACGCGAAGCCGCTCTACCCAAACGGACACCATCCAATACGTTTGGGCTACACTCCCGATGCGATGTACCCCGTCTCCTCACTATCACGTGCCGACCGCGGAGTGCGCTACTTCTACATAGACTTTGGGCTATCTTCACAGTTCCCTAAAGGCGCCTCCTCCTTGGTCATCGGAGACGTTGGAAGAAATGCCCGTGTCCCGGAGTTGTCCGACGACGTGCCTTACGACGCCTTCAAGGTCGACATATTTGCCCTAGGAGACCTGTACTCGAAAGAGTTCGAGCAGGTAAGTCCCAATTTAGTGCGACATCGTATCCTGATTGTAAATGCCTCACAGAAGTACAGCAACATGGAGTTCCTGCTTCCTCTGATCGAGCCCATGACCCTGCAACGGCCGGACGACCGACCCACGGCTCAGCAGGCTCTACAGAAATGGGAGAATAGGCGCGCCGACATACAAGACTCGTTATACCGCTGGCGGCTGGGACCCAAGTCGGAGCCGACGCTCGAACGGGTGGTTAACGATACGGTCGCGGTCGCGTGGGAGGGCGTATATCGCCTCAAGCAATTTGTCAAATGATGCATCTTGGTCGGTCGTCCGTTTTGCATTCATAGTTGTGCATGCCGAAGAGCTCATGAGCTGTCGCAGTTAGCCTGATTATTGTCTCTCTGCGTCTATAGTCACCGCTTCCTGCATGTTGACGCATCGAGCGGACGTGTAGATCGCCAAGTCTGTAGTATTAGTGTATAATCATGGGTATTTCTCTTAAAACCCTGTTCGGTACGCGAGATCTGTCCGAGCGAGTATGCGGGTTAGGGTGTTGATTATCGTAAATTACGAGATGGGAACAAGACAAAACGGGATGATATGTGGCCGCGATGAAGCAGAAGGGAATTCGCGCTTTGCTGCTGGCGCGGCGTAGTTTGGCGGACATATGACGTGTAGAGGAGCGGGTCATGGGAATCCAAGCACATACATAAAAAAACGAGAGAGAATGGTTGATCGTAGTGAGTTCGGGGCCAGCGGTACGACGGACTTCAAGTCTCCGTATCGTCCTCGTCGTCTCCGTCGTAGTCATATGGGCCGTCGCAAGTTGCTATAGTATGTGATAATTGAGCCTGCAGTAATGCGCATGGCGGATGCCTACGTAGTGCGCTCTGAGCTTCAGTACTATTACCACTCCTCGACCCTAGTCAGTGTACGAGTGCCTTGAAGCGGATTATGGCATCGATCATCTTTCCAATGTCCGAGCTGTCCACGTCGCAGGGGACCTCGTGTGTAGCATGCACGAGGTTGGCACCGTCTTGCCATGGGACCAGGAAGGGCAGACAGAGAGAACAACATTGTACAAGGATATTGGGGGTCGAGTATTGGTGCGGGGCTTCGAGGACCACGTGATGTACGGGACAAAGGAAAGGGGACACTTGGTCCAGACGACCGTGCGGGTGGTGGTGAAGATGGGGAATGAGAGAAGAAAGAGGCGCCATGCCATACACGCGCACATTTGTGCGGCCGTCAGACATGTTGGGGCTCCGCAGCCCCGCGCAGCTATACCAGACGGCGAAATTCAACGTTCTAGGACAATGTGTTCTAGATATTAGTGAAACATATGCAGTAGGTTTGGTCAACTAGACTGGACGTACCACTTACTGAGCTGATCCAATGACGCGAAGGCACATGTTTAAGCTCTGTGGGGCTAGGTGTCGTAAGAGTTGTGTTCCACGGAAAACCCTGTGTCGTATAAAAGCCCGAGGTGACTTCTGAAAAACGATGAATTCATAGGGACGAGATATTCATACAGGGCTCAAAATGACATATTCGGTGAATTGATTGGGGCCCGCCCAGAATGCTACGAAAGACCTAATGAGATGAAAGGTTAGCAATATCGACCTGTATCTGTAGATGCTATAAACATTGAGAAGTAGGATATTGAGCAGATGAACGTACGTTTATGTGCGAACAAAACGCCCGATACGATTCAGACCATCCCTTGTTATCGCGACGGTATCGTTGAAGAGGCGTTCATATATCGGCTCGGACTTCGACCCCAGCCGCCAGCGGAGAGTCGCTGCCGTGAATGCAGTGCGTGTTTCCTTGAACATCGTGACCAATTCGTCAGGCGTAGGACGCAGCGAAGGATCAAGTTGTTTCATAGAGTCGATCAAGGGACGGAGGCGCTCAAGGCCATGGTATCGCTACGGGGTTCTGCCAGACTAGCCATGTTTGCAGAGAGTAGGGCGCACCTTTTCGAGCTCCTGATCAAAAAAGTTCCCAAGGGCATAGATATCGGCTTTGAATGCGTCGTATGGGACAGTCGAGGACAGCTCAGGCACTTCTGCATCCCGCCCGACATCGCCAACGACAAGAGTGGGTGATCCAGGAGGGAAGCGCACCGACAGGCCGAAGTCGACGTAGAAGTATTTAACGGAGTGGTCTATTCGATACAGAGGTTCAAGGTCCTCGATAGCATCGGGAGAGCGCTCTCGCCATATCGGATGGTGGCCTTGGGGGTACAATGCTCGGCCATCCATCATGACATTCATCGGAGCTACGTCTCTAGGAGGCGCTGTTAGTCTAGATGATGAGTTACAAATAATTGTATGCGTTACCTATGCGCGACTCGATGACTATGCAGAAAGGAAAGGCCCTAAATAGATGAAATAAGTCTAAGGAATGATCAAACTTGAAGTCGTTCGGACTTACCTCTAGCATTTGGGTCACAAAGTCAACGACATCACCGAGCATTACGAACTCGGGGTCATTCCAAGGGCGAAGGTATTGCATGACCATCAGAGCCATCGAGGTATCCAAGGGGTCTTCTAAGACGTCAATGACCTGTACGCAATGGTTGGATCGGTCTTGTATGGAAGAGAGAAACTGAGCAATCTGAAGCTCTTGGCTAGCGCGTTTGACGGACTTCATTGCAACAGCGTATCCATCCATTTTCCGCGTAGCATCAATCACCTCCGGATCCTGAAAACTGTTTGTTAGCACGCTTGCTCCGGATTGTTATGCCATGAACCAACGTTTAGCATGATCGCGTCCTCGCAAAATTCGGGGTCTAGATTGGTTCCTGTCCAAGAAGGTGTCCACTTTGGATGATAACGGGGACGCAGGCTGTAGCCTTCCTTCTCCAGAAAACGAAACCGGTCTCGCCATCGCACTTCCGAGGGCAACAGGTCGTACGTGCCGTTGCGAGTAAGTTGAGCCTGGCGTTCAACGGCGTCTGGGGGTAGGTAGATATAGTTTGGGGCCTTCTTTTGATTTGGCATCAACTGTGATTCTAAAAGTTGATAGCGTAGAGAATGATAAAATGAAGACACGTAGACGGCTGAAACGGAGGCGTTTGGCTGAGGTTGTTCGTCGAGGACTACCCGTTTGGGCGCCGGAAACAGATCGCGATCGAGAACTCTGGCTCCGACTCAACCAAAAAGGGAGGCAAGCCACGTGGGAAGGAGGACCATACGCGCATGCATGTCGCATACTCAGGCCTGCCACGAACTACGACTACTAGTGGCACACCCGTTAGCAAAAGCCGCCATTGCTACGGTACACGGGAGGTACTTCGCGCCCTTAGAGCGTCCAACGACTGCGGGCGTACTACCACGATATAGTACTACACGATGAGCATGATGGACTCGCCCAGTGGCGTCAACGTTTAGTATGGTGGGAACAGTAGGTGGTTCCTTCTTGATGGCCACTGCCTTACCCTCCTCCCAGAAAAGTCGGCGTTGTAAGCGATACGCATGTGGGGCACGAGGCGGGCATCGCTCCCTCATGTATAGTACTAGTACTATCGATGCCACGACTAGGACGCCACCGTCTTGACCTTGCCCCCAGCTATACGTTTCGCCCATTTAGCACCCCCACATCTTCTGCATAGACACGACATCAAATATTCTCGGTGATATGGCAGGCGCATGGGACCTCTTTGTTGGCATCATTGGGGTTCTTACTGGGATCCCCATTGCCTGGACGCTCATCGCAATGCAGCTACCCTCACGAAAACTCCGGGATCTCTTCGACGCGCTCTCTGAAACCGAGACCCTCCTGGAGAGTTGCGTGGAAGGAGGTCTCTTAAGAGAGCATCACGTTCTGGTGTTTCAGGGACGCTTGACTGCGTAAGTGAACAGTTCATCGTGACAAACGCCACACTAACATACCCCCCATTCTACAGACTGCGCAATCGAGCAATAGAGACACGAACTCAGGCATACGCACGGAACATCCATGAGGAATTTGCGAACTGGATGGGGGGCTTGTCTAGCAAGATCAATCGCATATCGAAGGACGTGAGAGACGTCGGCTCAAGAATCAAGGTACGCAATTACAGTGGTATTCCTGAGCTCTTTATGACAATGTATCCGCTACTAGACCACCAGCTCACACGAAAGAGAAGAACGGCAACGCACTGAAGCTACTCGACGGACATCGAGCAACGACAGCCTCGTTGTCTCCCAGGGTGAGATGTGCTGTGACTCACTCGTTATCACCCTTCACTGATTCCGTGTATGCCGTGCCCGACGATGTCGTGGCCGTTCTTCGCCGCATAGAACCTAATATCCCGCATCAAAGGAGCGTATGGGAACACTTCAAGTTCATGTTGCGCCGCGTAATTTCCCAGCTGTCATACGCGCCAGAGGGGACAATTCCGCATAACGAGATAGAAAATCCACCGACATCTCTTCCTTCTATCCAACCACAAATGGGCCGCAATAGTCTCGCACCATCAGTTGCACGATCCGCCGCTCGCCACCAGTGTGAACCCTCACTTGGCCGAGAGGATTCTATATCGGGTGTGCCAAGCGCTTCGTGCCCTACTCGAGGAAGAAGTGTCGCCTGTTTCCCCCTTCCTCATTCCAAGCGCAAGGGAACAGGAAGCCCGTATTCGCGTGCCCGTGCCATGTTCCGATTCATGCGCCGCTCCCGCCGACGCTCTCTCCTCGTTCAACCCTCGGACGCGATTGCGATCTCCTTCCAGGACCTCTCGGCCATCGAGCTTTTGCAGGCAGACGACGATGAATGGGAGGATATCATGGTACGGGGGGTCCAGGTCGTCCTATGACCTGTGTCCCATGCTTCTTCTGTGTGCGTTCTTGTCATGACGCATGCTTTTTTGCACCCTACGGTATTGTTCTCCTGTCTTCTATGACCTTCCCTAGGACTTTCTGGACCGACTCTGAAGATTTCTCATGTATTTATGTCTCAGGACATGTACATACAAATATAGTATGCAATGTTGCAATGTGGGGTCTGTTCAAGCAAGCCGCTCCCCATCGGCTACAACTTTGGGAACCTATCGTACCTCGAACCGGAATCACTGCTAGATGACTTGACCCCTGCAGAGCCATGGATCTATCGAACACTGAATTCCATGGCGGGCACGCTTATATATTTCGATCAGCAACAGTTTCTAGGGCTGTTCGAACTAAATTGAACCAGCTATGTCGGTTTTTTATTCTGCTGAGATGAGTGAAACCCTTTAAACTCTCTGGCGTGATATGTGCTACCATAATTCTCGACTCATCCCAAATTTACGCACAAGCAGTTTAAAATAACGGCCGCATGATTCTCCAGTTTTCAGCTCATTTTCCGTTCCGACATGCGAGACCGTGACGAGGGAGATGCCGATGATGCGTTGGCGAAAATCTTGCTTGTCGCATTACAGAACGTTATAGCCACATGATATGGAAAATATAAGTCGTATAACCTAAATCTGGGACGAGCGGACCGAACGGGTGACCGTGGTAGGACTTTGACAAGCAAGTACACCTTGTCTAATGACCTTGGCTGACATTGCTTGTGGATACAAGAGAAGTCCCGAACCTGGACTGGCCCGCATTGGTGACTCACTTGGTGCATCTAGACACCTTGAATACGATCTATCGGTTTGCAGACGTGCACGGACCCGAGGTATACGCCAACACAAGCTTATAATTATGCAATACCCTCTACTCATTACACAGCAAACTCGGTGCCCTCTGACAAAGACGCAAAGATATCAAACGTCTTTTCGAGTTCGTCTAAATTTGTCTGGCCACCGCGATGGCGTCCTTGCCAATCGGGACCGGGACCCCAGCAGCGCGATAGAAGGTCGCCGCCGCCTTATCAGGGTCACCCACAGACACAAAAGCGTCCCACCCGTTGATGACGTCGTTAGTACAAAAACGACGAGGATAATGTGGGCGACCGACCTGGAAGATTGTCACTTGACGAACTGCTTGAGGCGATATACGCCCTCCCACGCGACCGCAACGGTATCGTTGACCACCCGCTCGAGCGTCGGCTCCGACTTGGGTCCTAACCGCCAGCGGTATAATGAGTCTTGTATGTCCACACGCCGCTTCTCCCATTCCCGTAGAGCCTGCTCAGCCGTGGGTCGCGCAGCCGGCTGTTGTTGCGTCATGGGCTCGATTATGGGGAGTAGGAACTCCACGTTGCTGTACTTCTGTGAGGTGTTCAAAACAAGAATACGATGCCTTACTAAAACGGGACTCACTCCCTCAAACTCTTTCGAATATAGGTCGCCCAGAGCGAATACGTCGACCTTGAAGGCGTCGTAAGGCACGTCGTCGGACAACTCCGGGACGTCGGCGTTTCGCCCAACGTCTCCGATGACTAGGGAAGAGGCACCTTTAGGGATCTGTAATGATAGCCCAAAATCTATGTAGAAGTAGCGCACTCCACGTCCAGCGCGTGGAAGTGGAGAGACCGGGTACATTCCGTCGGACGTATAACCTAGACGTATTGGATGGTGCCCGGTTGGATAGAGCGATTTTGCGTCCATCATGATATTTGCGACAGCTACGTCGCTGCACTGGTCATTGTTTTTAAGAGCCTCATGCAAGTTATAGGAATGTCCTTACCGATGCGCGACATCGTGTTTGTGCATAAATACTAGGCCCTGACGTTGGGTGTGTGAGACGGACCAACTCTGTACTAAACTAAACAGCTCACCTCGAGTGTTTGATCGACAAACTCGATGATGTCGCCTATTGTAGAGAACTCTGGGTCATTGCAGGGTCTGAGGTACGGCATGACCATTAAGGCGAATCCGGGGTCGTATGGGTCACGAAGAATCTCGTGAACCGGAACACAGTGATTCATAGGGTCGCGAATAGCAGTGAAGAATTGTGCGATGTGTAACTCCTGTCCTTCTGTCAAGAAGGACTTGATAGCAACAAGTTCTTGGTCGAATACTTTGGCCGCATCCATAACCTGGTAGTCCTACAGGGCTAAATGAGCTACCACTCGATCTGAGGACGCGACGAATCGCATACATACGATCAGCAATATTGAATCTTCGCAAAACTTAGGGTTCCGATTCGTACCCACCCAAGAAGGCTTCCATGCTGGGTCGTATCGCGGCCTCAAGAGGTAGCCGTGATCTTTCAGGTAATGGTAACGTGCTTGCCAGAAGACCTCCTTGGGTAGGAGATTGTAAAAGCCTTCGCGAGTAAGCCTTGCGCAACGGTCCATGGACTCATCATCGTGTAGGACGGCGTGGTTGGGTAATCGCTTGTGTTTGACCGGTGCAGACATAGCTTTCGGGCGCGAAGGCAGAGGAATAGGTGCATCGGGTTCGTGTTCGCTGCCGTCCGAGGCATGAACGTGTGGAAAGCGTGTTAGTCAAAAAGGTAACTAAGTTCAAATCGCCCGGAAACGCCTGCCGGCACTTGCCGTAGTTCCCTAAATGGCAGTTGGCTGGCGAACACGCATTTCTCACCAGGACGCATTCCTCCGACCTAGGTTCGCTGCAGACTCCATTCATCCTTCTATCGATACATGAGTTTCCCGCGTTTCGAATATGCGGGCCTCTCTCTATGGGGCTTCTCTCCGTGCATCAGGACCCTGCCGGTTCATATGGGACTCGCCCCCGCTGAGCTACTGTCAGACCTCTCCCCTAAGTCTGAATCCTCTATCGCACCTCGCGCAATCTTCCCATACACCGAAATTCAGTCCAAATCATCCTCTTATTTACGATGTCCGACCTGGGCTATAACGTCTGGGGCGTCATCGCTGGCGTCATTGGCACTGTGGCGCTCATTCCCGTCTTCATCGCTTGGTTCAACACCCGCTTACCGTCGGCTCGAATCACGCCTCTGGTGGAACTACTGAGGGAGGTGGAGGAGCTGTTCTCAGCAGCTTTGAGAGAAGGTTTATTTACGAGTCAAGAGGACCTTCACCAGTTCAGCCTCGGCCCTCAACATCTGTGTGTGAGTCTTCTTTTCGGCCAACGTCACGGTGTCACGTGGGTCGAGCAACTGATCATTACTCGACCCCTTTTTATTATTCAGCGCCCGTATAGACGTAGACGAGGCGCGCGGAAAAGCGTATTCTGCTAGCGCCTGGAAACAAGACGTAAAGAATTGGTGGAATGGCTTGTCGGACGACATCTCAGCCGTTCAAGCAGAGTTGAATACGACGAGGGTGAAGCTTGCCGTAAGCCAGACCGTCCCAAAATTATCACCTAACACACTGTTGATCCTCTCATGAATTTGTCTAGAACCGCAATTCTAATGAACGGAAGCGACGAGCATCCCAACACTCTGTTGGCGAAGCATTCGATCCACCGGCTCACATTGGCAAAGGTCTATTCTTCATTACTAGAGTCTCATTCGGAACTCAACCTCATACGAACAGAGCTTACCCTTCCGTCCCGTAACACGATATCAAGCGCTGGTCTTCTCGGCGGTCAATTGATTTGTCCTCCCAAAGACGGCTGCGCCTCTATCGACCTTCCTCTCAATCACCATCTCATCTCGGACGTGAATCTGCAGGGCTTGTTATCGCTCGCTCTCGCTGGCACTTCCACCAAATCCGGAGGAAAACGTCACAGAGCGACTCGACATCGCCTTCTACTCCGCTTCGGGCGCGAGCTGTATGGGTCTCAAGCGTCTAGCGCTACTGGTGCTCTTCCGGATAGTGCCCCTTACAGACCCTCCGCCAGGCAGCCTCGCTTCAAGGCGGTTACGCACCTCCTGCGTCCCGATTATGGAGAGCAAGTCAAAGATGCTTATCCCTCTCCCTGGCGGATGCACGTCTCGGAATCACAGTGCACCCGGCAGGCTGGGGGTGGTGATGACGAGGCAGGCGAATGGCAAGACGAGAGGTGAAGTTATCCATACTCGGGTTCTAGTTTCCTCAACCACAACAATCCCGTGTCTCGCCTGTTTCATCCTCGACGTGCGTTCTTCTTGGTTACGAAGTTTGTATGGTCTGATTCCTCGCATATGCTTTCTATGTCCCATTCAAGTCAGCTCCAGTTATGCGCTACTTCTCTGCCTATCTGCAATTCTCCTGTACTCCCCACTCTCGTCGAAAGACGCTCCGCCCCGTATTCATCTGAAGATGCCAATTAGCTATATGTATATACATTTCCCATAATTCATTTTTACTAGCCCATCGTGGTCACCCGTCGCCTACGGTTCGCCGCCTGTAACCTCTCCGCTAACCCAGCCACGGAATAAAAAACCGCCGCGAACGCGCACAAGCACCGCGTATTTGGGGTACTGTCCTCTACCCATGCACAATTACCCTGGGGTAGGCTAACGTTCGGGGACCCAATTCCACACCATGCAGACGTCGCGCTCCAAACGGGACGTGGCTAGAACCTTTACCATCACTCCGAGATGCCACAACGACGCACGGCCGGGCTCATAGACTGTCCTAGCGTCACTGCTGCATTCTTCGTGTTGACGCCTCGAGCTATGCGCACTTTCGGCTGGCACGTATACTGATACGTCCATATTTTAGTGCATAATAATGGGTATTCTCCCTGGCAGTGGGCATGGTGCACGAGGAGTCTCCAAGCACCGGATGCAAGACAGCGCCCCGTCATCTAAACACACGGCCACGGACGGTGAAGCAAAAATTAATGGCCAGCGTCCGAATCCTACGTGTAAAGTGTTTCATATGGGCGCGACAGGCAATTTATGAACTGGAGGCTCCTAGCTGCGCGCTTGCACTGACTAGTAGCAATGCCTCCGCCGGTTGCATGAAACGAGCTCAAGTCGAAAAATGCGTTAATCATCCATTGTTACAGCAAGCGTCAACCGCGTTATCGTACAGCCATGGCTAGATCCCTACACCTCCTACACATCCACACTGCCCTCACGCGTTCTCCTTCACGGCAACGCAATACCGCCCGACCGACAACGCGCCCCCCGCGCGGAACGCAGCATCGATCTCCTTCAGCATCGCCTGCAGTCCCTCCTTCGTCGTCACGGGCGTCCCGTCCGGCTCGCGCAACGCCCCTTTCGCGAACAGCGCCCCGGCGAGGTGCTCGAAGATGAACACGTAGTTGTCCACGGTGAAGTCCGCGAACTCGGCGACGGGCGCCCGGCCCGATGCCTCGAAGGACGCGCAGAGTGCGCCGGAGGGCGCGTATAGACGTTGTGTGTCTTTCACGGCGAAGCCGGCGTCGCGGAGGAGGGCGGGGAGGCGGAACGTCATGCTATGAGGGCGCGAATAAGGCGTGCGAGAAGGGAAGGGTAAGAGAAATTAGGGAGGCGGGGGGACAGCGCAGGGGGAGGGAAAGGGCACGTACTCGGGGATGAAGTTGTTCTCGAGCGCGAATCCGGCGTAGATGCGGTTCGCCTTCCCGAACGCACCGGGATCGCTGAGGCGCGCGGTCAGGTCGTGACCGAGTCCGTCTTCGGACGGGACCGATTCGACGTTAAGATACATAATCGGGTCGGCCTCATCGATCATGAGTGTCCCACCGGGCTCTATGCCGGATTGCACATGAGCCTCGCGCTAGGGTGGCGAAGGATCTCTCACGAGACACTCACTGAGGACCTGCCCAATGTTCTGCAGCGCATTCCGCCACCCCGCCTCCGTCAGGCAGAGGAAGAGGAAGCTGACGTGCACGAGGTCGAACTTGCCGTGCAGCTCCGGTGGGAAGGGCACGGTCGCGTCCTGCTGAAAGGTGCTCACCCCGAACCGGTCCGTCAGCGCCTTGTCGGGGAAGAACTTGGTGTCGATGTCACACGCGAACAGGCGGACGGGCGTAGGGCCGAGGGCGCTGTCGGGGAGCGCGAGGCGTGGCTTGATCTGGGGCTGGTTGGCGAAGTCGAGAGTCCAGGCGCAGGTGCCCGCTGCTACGTCGAGCACGTCCGAGACATTGGAGACGTCGAGGGAGGATGGGATGGGCGCATCCCAGCCGCATACTGCGCGCTTGAAAGCATACTGCTTCCCAAGTCTGCGATGATGCGAAGTTTTGAGCGCTAAGCACCGTAATGAGAAGTAGATAGAGACTAGTAGACGTACTAACCTTTGCTTCTCTGGCGTCTCCGCCGGAATAACATAGAGCGAGTTCGTCGTGGTCCCGGACATTGCGAAGATAGGAGCGAAGAGCTGGATAGGGGAGAGGTGTACTTGAATTACCGACGTGCTCTCAGCGCTGCGCTGAAGATGCCGATGTTGATAGGGCTAGTGCAGATGACCGTACATTTCCTCATAACACCGCCCAGAACAAGATGGGATCCAAGACATCGAGCGCGCAATATATCAACTACAATGGTCAGTCGGTCACACACAACGCAGACATTCGCCATTGGCAAACCGTAAAGGTTCAGATAGTTGAACTGAGGTGATGCAACAAACCAACGCCGGTCGACAGTGTACAGCCTTGACTGTGCAGCTTCAAAAGCTGAAGGGGGCATATGAACACTCCAATGTTTATCGAATCCAAGCGATGGCAGCGCTGAGCGCTGCGAGATAAGTCGGAGAGAGCTTGTCAAGTGCTTGATGGAGAACAGGATGAGCGCGGTCCACGTGGGATCATAGGCGCTCATAAAGTAGGCTCGATCCCTTATGCCTAATCCGGACAATTATCGGTTTAAAAAAGTTCTATGCCTGGTACAATCCCGACAAATGGGATCAATATGTTTCGGCGGCCTGACCACATTATTACTTTATATGTCAGAGTTACTCACTGCTACTATCCCGTAACACTAACAATAGCGTTTTGATGAATTATTGGGGGTTCTGCTCTTCCGAGTCTTTCGTCATTTGTGCATGTCTGCGGCGCCCATATCCACCAGCTTCAGCTCAGCAGTGCGCTTCCAACGACCTTCAACGACGTAGAAAAAAGGCTCAGACACAACAATGAAGCGGTGGGTCCGAGCTAGTCTCTTCAGTCTAATCATGAGATTCACGCCTCCGATCCTCGTAGTTTTGTGACACAGATGCAGATCTTCATCCTCGCGCTCTCGCCGTCGCACGCATTCGCACGCAGTGATGCGCACGACGCCGCCGTAACGTGGAGAACAACGATCAGAAATGGCCACTCACGATCGGGAGATTAGGCGGTGCAGCTGGCACCCTGCCAGGTTGCGTGTGCAGGTGCGCGTGCCCATCATCCGCATTCCGGACGTGCGGCGACGAGCCGTGCTCGCCGGGGCCCACGGGCCTCGGCGAGCTTTTCGTACTACGTAGCCACGGAGAGGAATCAAGCCGACCACAGCGCCACACGAGCCTTCGATGGGGTGAGAGGCCTCCAATCAGCGGCCCTCCAGATCTTCACGCCTGCCGGACACAATAGCGCATCATCCTTCCCCGCCTCCGGGAATACTGTAGAATATGTACGGTGCAAATACATCAGAGTGCGACCTAAGCCTGGCCAAGTCCAAGGCCCCTCCTCACTCGACCAGCCGCACCCGTCATGCTTCCTCTCGAACTCGGACTCGTCAGTCTGTCCAACCTACCCCTCGTCATCTGCGCATCTATTGCCGCCTTCTTCGTGTTACGGGCGTTATGGACGCGCAAAGTGGCTTCCGCTCCGCTTCCTCCGGGCCCGCGGGGCATTCCGTTCCTCGGCAACCTCTTCGACATACCCCGCCAGAGTGCGTGGAAGACGTTTTCAGCCTGGTCTAAGGAATACGGTACGTCTCCTGCTACCGAGCGCATTTGCATTCCTAACGTGCACGTTCAGGTGATGTCGTGCACCTCCGCGTCCTCGGGCGACCCATTATCCTCCTCAACTCGGCGGAGGCGACTTCGGAGCTGCTTGAGGGCCGTTTTGCCATCTACTCTGATCGCCCGGAGTTCCCACTCATGAACATGTACGCCCTTTCCCCTTTTCCTTTTGCCCTTCCGGAACGAGCTTACCCCGCCCCAAGGGTCGGGCACCAGTGGAACTTCGGGTTCATGCCGTACGGGAAGCAGTGGCGTACGCTACGCAAGCTGTTCAGCAGCAAGTACGCGTCGCCCGCTGCGCTCCAGATATTCTACGACTCGCACCGCGCAACGATGGGTCGCCTCCTCCAGAACGTCCTGCGCGACCCGGAGGCGTTCTCGAATCACCTTCGCTTGTGCGTAGCTTTTCCCATCGCCTCTCCACCTTCCCAAAACTGCCTTGCATTATGCTATGAGCGTCGGGTGTGTGCGTGCTAACGAACGACGCATGCAGGCGTTCGGGGCAGCTCATCATTGACGTTACCTATGGCATTATGATCGAGACGGCCGAGGACCCGCTTCTCAAGGTTGCAGAAGCGGTCATGGACGTGACCTCCGTCGCGCTCAGCCCGCCTATGTGGCTTATGAACCCCTCCGCAATCAGTACGCACCTTATCCCTATCGTAGCCCTCGCGTTCTTCGGTTAACGTTCGTGCGTGTAGTGCAGTTCATCCCGAAGTGGCTTGGGGGTTCGGCCGTGTCGCTGCAGCTCCAGCGCTGGCGGGCGGACCTCGAGGAGCTCCGGAATGGCGCGTTCTCGATTTGCAAGGAGCGGCTGGTGAGTTCTTAGACCCTTATGTCTGCATTGCGGAAAGGAAGAGTAGATGAGTAAACGTGTACCCGGTGCGTTAGAGCAAGGGCGGCTCGAAGCCTTCGTACACGGCAAGTTTGCTACAAGAAATGGCGCCTGCGGACGGATCGGCGGAGGAGGGCATGATTCGTGACACGGCAGCTTTGGCGTACGGGGGTAAGCTATCCCGCCCTGAATGCTAGACGCAGTCTCACTAACCGAGATTCCTGTTATACAGCTGCGTTCGAGACGGTACGAGCTCACAAACCCTGCCCTACATACCGTGCTCAATTCGCCACCCCTTGGTAGACAATCATCAGCGGCGAAGTGTTCCTCCTCGCAATCGCGCTGCACCCCGAGGTGCAAACGCGCGCCCAAGAGGAGATCGACAGAGTCATCGGCACGCACCGTCTGCCAGACTTCACCGACCGCGACCGCCTCCCATACATCACAGCGGTCATGAAGGAGATCCTGCGGTGGCACCCGCCCGCGCCCACGGGTACGTAACTTGACGTGCCCACCGTGTCTGCGATCTCTGCGGGCGGGTCGCGCAAGGGCAGAGAGCTGACAGACGTGTGTGCACGGACCGCCGTACCCAGGTATCCCGCATCTGCTCAAGGAGGACGACACGTACAAGGGGTACCATATCCCCCGTGGGTCCATCGTTATGGGCAACGTCTGGTGCGTCGCGCCTCCCTCCCCTTTCCCGTGTGTGCATGCGACCGACCGACATGCGTGTCTGTACGTACGAACAGGGGCATCACGCACGACACGGACAAGTACCCAGAGCCGTTCGCGTTCAGGCCCGAGCGCTACCTGCGCGCGGACGGCTCGTTCGACTGCAGCACGAACGACCCGAGCCGGTACGTGTTCGGGTTCGGCCGACGGTGCGTGCCCTTCCCTTTTTTGTTGAATCTCTCTGTGCACACACTCCCACCCCTTGCATGCGCGCTGACGGACGTCCACGGTGACAGGGTGTGCCCGGGAAAGTTCCTCGCGGAAGACTCGACCTGGCTTACGGTCGCGCAGTTCCTGGCCGTCTTCACGGTCTCGGTGCCCGAAGGCGCGCCCCCGCCCAAGGTCGAGTTCGTGTCCGGGGCAATCTCGTGAGTGTCCCCTTTCCTATCTCTCTTCCCTCCTCAAGTTTCCGGCTCCTTTCTCACTACTTTGGCTTGTTTCTGCGTTGCCTCCCTTATTGGCCTTCCCTCCACCCATGGCTTGTTCCTCCCGTCCCCTGCCCCCTGCCGACCTGCTTCTTTGCTCGTCCCGGCCGGCCCCCCTGGACGTGTTCCTGTTTCCACGGTCACGCATGGACGCTGATGCGACGCGCGTGTGCACAGACGGCCCGTCCCCTTCAGCTGCACGATCCGCCCCCGCTCTGCGGCCGCAGCGCAGCTGATCGAGTGTTGCGTGAGGGACTGAGGGAGGGGGCTATTACAGCGAGGAGGGTCGAGAGACTGGTGGTGAGGAGGGGAGTTTCTATGTCTGATATGATGGTTACCCAGCTGAACTCCAAGCTCGGTTGGCTGTCGACTTGTACCCCGTATCCGAGTTGTTTGTCTTGCGCCGTAGCTTAAGTTATCGGGCTGGTCGTTAGACTAGATATCTGGCCTGCATACTAGGAACGGGCTCGCGTCGTATATCACTTGTACAACCCGCGGTGCCCAATGTGTCGAGAAGGCTACAGAGCCGGGGTTCGCCCGACGCATGCATACGACCCGTATAGGTTTTCTGACCGGACTTACACTTTACGCAAGAGTGAGCCTAAAGGTTCGTTAGGACCGCTCGACTTCCGGAGGACCTCTCCAGCCTCGGCCCTGGTGCCGTAAGTGGAACCCTCTCCGACGCCGCCCCGATGAAGGATGGAAGTCGCGCGCTACATCGGGATCACTGGTGTTGGACGCTGGAGATCAGCGCAGTGCGCCGGCCCCTCAGTGCGAATGATGGCACGCCACACGGAGATCTGTGAGCAGACACCGTGTGGCATGCTCGCTGTGCAGCTGCACGGCGGATATAGCCTGCACGTGTTTGGCGCCCCGGCCGGGCTTTCTGGGTGTGTGTGGGCTTCTGGCGTCGACGGGCGAGTGTGGGATCTGGAGGGAAGCGAAGAAGTGGGCCCTGGAGGTCGCACGAAGCTAGACGAAGCTGCGAAGCCTGCTCTGGGCGTTCGTCGCAGTCTTGCATGGCGTGCGGCGGTGATGTATCTTCCCCCCTGGAAGAAGCAGCCAAGCCCCGCATCCGTTCCGGGTGTTTCGGCATTCGTGTGCGTATGCGGACAGCGACAGTAGCGGTTGTTCACACATCCGTCCGACTCGTCGTGCGAGAGTCCCAGCGATGGTCAATAAGCATAGTCATTCCAGGTACACCATTACAGTACACACGCATCCCATCCGGATATCCGCTACGCCCTCAGCACGCCCTATCCATGCCAGTACAGCACACTCCTTTTCCCTTTTACAATAATAAAGAATACTTAATCGGCATCGGGCCCCGTCCGCGCGACCGCACACACACCCCTTGGCCGAGCTCCCGGTCTCC
Organism: Trametes hirsuta; assembly: GCA_001302255.2. Classification (NCBI taxonomy): domain Eukaryota; kingdom Fungi; phylum Basidiomycota; class Agaricomycetes; order Polyporales; family Polyporaceae; genus Trametes; species Trametes hirsuta. The sequence goes on along the minus strand of CP019374.1, from coordinate 1,105,878 downwards.
CAGGGTCAGCGAGGGGCGGCGGCAGCGGCAACGGCGCCAGACGCACGATGTACAGTGTACAGTGTAGTATGTACAGCACGGCATCACACCTGCGCTACGGAACGAAGCCGAGTGCAGTGTCGGCGGAATCGTGTCGTGGTATCGTGGTATCGCAGGCCCTTGGAAGTAGGAGAAAAGGAGGGCCGCACGGGAGCCGGGAGCGCGGCGCTCACTCGGGGATCGTCTCTTTCGAGGGCGCGAACATGTCGGGCTCGGAGGTCGCGCCATCGACCTTGATCGCGAAGGGCATCGGCTTGCCCGTGCCAGGCGCGGTGCCTGTCGAGGTCTTGCGTTGCTGTTCACCGGACGATCCGTAGTAAGTACCGGTCTGCGAAGTACGGGCTAGAAAGGAGGGAGTGTACTCACCGACCAACTGGGTGTACCGTTCGTGCTCGTGATGTCGTCACCCCGGCGGAAGACTTGGTGCGAGACGTGGATGCTGAGCGGATACGATTCGGCATCGCCCTGTGTGCTGTGTCCTGGCGTGGATGTGCTCCGCCGCGAGTTCAAGCTGACCATGACACTGTTCGAGTACCTAAAGGACAAATTTCATTTCCGGTCAGCTTCGGGGCGCTGGGGCGAAGGCGGAGTACCAAGGGCAGAGTTGGAGCACACTTACAATTTACCCCAGATGTATGCCCTGCGGAGCAGACGAGCCGTCAGCCTAGGCATACCGGAGGACAAGGGGGAGACATACGCAGGGAGGTATTGGAAGCTCGCTCCGACGGTCGTGACGAAAAGGGCAAGTGTAAGCACACCGCACAGTGCGATCGCGAGACCCGTGCCGACGGTGATACCAATGAGCTTGCCGATGATGCTATTCGAGCGTGCCCACACGGTGTGGCTCTTAGCGGTGTACAACTGCGAGAGCGGCGGAGAGTTAACGGGGCTGCGCGAGCGGGTGGTCAAGAAAACCTGGACGCACGATCCAAAGCATGCACCCGGCGATGAGCACGTCGGTGACAAAGCTTGCGGACACCCAGAGCTCGAACTCGGGGTGGAGCGACTGCAGCTTTTGCGGCGTAAGAAAGGCAAGGAACTACAAGACAGTTGGCGCTAAGTATACCGCCCCCACAAACACTTATTATGACACCACTTACGATGCCGGACGCGACAATAGCGGTTAACGACTGCAAAAGTGCGAGCTATAGAGAAAAAGACCAGATTAGCCGCACCGTAGGATCCAGCATGAGCTCGCATATGCGCACCAGAACGATGAGGACCGCCATAACGCGGAACACCCAGTTCGAAGAGAGCGCCCAGATACGCCACGCGTAAAAGATTTGCGCAACCGCAGCGACTGCATGCGAACCCACTGTCAGCCGCCGTCTTCCAGGTGTAAATGCACGGTGACAAGACACGCACTGATTCCCGCCATGATGGGCACGGTCGACGCCGACCAGGGGAACGTAAGGAGCGCCCCGGGGTCATTCCAGCTGCTAACACCGTAGTACCACGCCTGATGCGTTGTTGTCGCTGTCTGCACGAGCTCCAGGATAAACAGCACCCATACTGTGCACGACGCCATTCGAATAAGTTTCTTGTCCCCCATAGTCATATCGCTCCGTACCTAGCAAACGGATCTTCAGCTGGTCGGATGGGAAGTGCTGAGAGTAGTAGTCTGAAAGGGAGGCGTCGATTAGGGCTTCGTGCAACCAGCACGTTGAAGGCGGTTCAGCTCACAGATCTGGACGAAGAAACAGCCGAGGGCCAACCAGTTCAACGAGTTGGCGACAAACTACACGATGTCAAGTAGCCCAACCGTTAGCGGCCGCAGCGGTGTACGAAGCGGCGACGTAAAGAGCATACCAAAGGAGCGATCCTGTCAACAGAGCGGCCTCGTGTCAGCCAAGGCGAACGGGTGACGGCAGCGCACGCCCTCGCTTGCGGTTGCGCGTACAGACGGAGGTGGGGACTTACATCGGCATAAAGTCGATAGCGGGAACAGCGGGTGCCGCCTCCATCTTGGTCCAGACACGTTACTGGCTGCGGTGGTTAGGAAAAGGGGGGGCGGCGGAGGAGGACAGAGTGTGTCGATCGCGAGGCCGTACGTAGCTTGCTTGCGCGCGGGCTCTATGATGCGCGTGGTGTCCGCGAGTTCAAGTACGATCGAGCCGACGGGCACTGCACTGTGACGGTCGGGAGGAGCCTGGATGAGGGAGGGAGAAAACGTGAAGTCGTCGGAGGTCCGCGTCCCGTAGGGCTTGACGCGCGCCGGATTATTATCAGCACTCGCCCGTCGTGGTCCATGTCGGCGCACGCGCTGATTCCATGGTCACTGGTGCGAAGCGAGACCTGCGCTGCCAATCAGACTATCCGGTCGGGCATCTGGCATCTGGAGACTGGCATCAGCCGAAGTGTCGCGCACCGGCGGAGCTCAGCGAGCCCTTCTGGCCCGAGGAAGCCGCGCAGAGATTGGGATCAGGGGAGCGGAGGGGGGCCGCGTCGCAGCGAGGATGATGGGAAGCGTGCAGGGGGAGGACTCTGGGAGTCTGGAGACGGTCGGAGTGGGGCTCGTGCGGCTTCTGGCCGGGCGGTGCGTGCGCCATCAGTATCGAGGTGCGGAAAGATGGGCTGAACCTGCTATGTGGGGCAGCCATCATTGAGGGCCGAACGGAGCATATCGTCCATCACCCTCCCGTTGCGCCGATCCCGGGAGGTACGCCGGATTGGGACTCGGAGCATGTCAAGGTCAGTCACGGTGCGGGCGCGAATTATCGTCCGTTAAGCGGGGGGCCGTCGCGGCGAGCACTGCAGTCAGACTGCCCGTCTGGGATGGTTGGTAGCACGCCCCGCGAAGCGAGAAAGGGCGGTTCGGTACTACCAAAGAAGGCGATGTGTTGGAGGAGTACCGACGCAGCAGCACGCACTGGCAGGCACACAATGCTGCCGTAAGTGTGCCTTCGGCGTGCCCAGTTCTGGCAGGCGTCCTGCTTCGTGACCTGTGAAAAGATGCAGAACGGTTTTCCTGACACTCTGATTCGTGCTGTGACGTTCTGGTCCCACTCGGGACTCGGGAATAGCGATAGCCCCGACCTTGTCCGGCGTTCTACCGCGGTGTGCAAACGTGACCGTGAGCGGCTGTTCCGTGGTGGCGTACGAAAACCTGCGTACCGCACTCAAAAAGCGCCACAACATGCGCCGAGCCAAAAGGCTACGAATGATGACAACATAGTGACAGTGTTTTGTGCCGACGAGGACTTCCAAGCCAGACTAGGATGAATCTGGTTTGGACGCCAGAGCGTATGAGCGTTATCACCGTGTGGGGCGATGGCCGAACATGCAGATCTCTTTTCCACGCAATGTTTCACCACCGAAAAAGAGACTTCGCAGATCACAGCATCATCAAAGTCGCAGGAAAGGGAGGCTGAGAGACTCTGAAAGAGAGCAAGAACGTGTGGCAAGTGCCAGCACCAGGCCGGCGGCTGTGCTCTCAGCTAACACAGGCGCCCAGTCCAAATACGTGCAAATGCTTCCGGCCTCCGGCGGAACACGGACCGCCGCCTGCCCGTCCTCCCGCCCTGCCTGTGCCTGCTCCCTGCTGCCGACAGCGACGGCGGCGACGGCCATGTCGGCGCCAGGACCCCTCCTGTAGTCAGGCCCGTAAGTCGCAAGGTCGTGCATTTGAAGGGTCGCGCACGCAAGCGAGACACCGTGTGTTGTTTACTGGCAGAGCGTGAGTGCCCTTCCGCATTCTATCAGACCTTTGATGCTCCTCCAGCATGCGATGCATGTTTGATGCGCGCACCTCCCAAGTCATAACCGCAGGACACGGGGTGAGCAGGGCACTAGAAGGTCTCACGTTCTTACGCCCATGGGGTATACGAAACGTGAACGAGGAGAGCTTCTTACGATGCGGCTAAAGGGTGTTTCGGAAAAGCGTCATCACCTTTTGTACTTCTAGGACGGATTAGTGGATGATCATAGCGGTTCACACCGCACTATCTCGCCTAGCTAGCCCCGCAACATATCGCGGGGCACACTTGCAGCTCGTTGAGCCTCGTTCCCGATCTTTCTCAAAACACCCAACTGCGTTGATCACACACCTTGCACGGCGCACCAGATCGGTCTTTTTTGATCCAATAGACTCGCCGGTAAGTGCACTACGAGAAGAATACTGCAAGCCCACGGCTCATCAGCTTCTAGGCCCTTCAACGCACGGGATGTCCGCGGCGGCGTCATGGCACATCGTCTTTTCCTGTGCCACTATCGAGTTCCCCCAAAGTCACCAAGGCCCGCATTGCGAGAAATTTCCGGTGTTGCCTGAAGCGCTCGGCCAATCCAGAGTACGGACGTTGGGTTCAGCCCTCTCAACCGTCGGCCCTGCGCGTTGCCACAGCGACCCTACACGGGCACGCAATGATTATAGCCCTGGGACAACCCGCTGAGGGCTGAGTTGGGGCCAAACGAGTTTGAGTCTCACGCATTCCTGGCCACCTAACGCTGGGGTTCATCGGACGGAAACTGCGTGCTGATGCAAATCGACCTTGGCCTGGGCACATACGACGCCGTCATCACGTGACCTAGTAGCCCAACTAATCGCCCGGTATTCCTAGCCTCCCCCTGGCTGGCTTCCCAGGGCTACCCCCCCGGCTCGTCCGATTCATGAATGCACAACAAAAATATATTAAATGTTGTAATACAACGATGTAGGACATATGCATATAAATGGTCCCCCCTTGCATATCGTGACTACTATACTGCACCCATGACTTGAGAGCATCGGCCACGTCGACACATCCAGCGCAGGCCATGGACACGGCAGCCTCAGTGCAATGTGAGTTACAAACGGTTTATTGATATGCAGAGAACCTACTTGTGACACTGAATGTCCTCTCTTAGAGGCGAAACTGCTACTTAGATATTCGTGCGTGGGACGATGAGCGAGACGTACCGGGCGTGTACATTGGATAGGTTATTTCGTACCCGTATACATTCACTTGTCTGCGAGAAGGCGATATCTGTCGAGCATTAAGGACCGAAAATTTTCAGTGGACAATTCAGTGCGCGAAGACTCACAGATCATCGATTGCCACAGTGCACGACGACCCAAGTCCGTCACTGTACGAGTTGTCGCACGTAAGTTAACAAAGTCATGCATAATTTTGCGAGCACAGTGAACAACCAACACGTACATACGGGTGCATAAGCATTTGATATCCCAGCGGGTGGTGAGGGGACACAACCGGAAGGAAGGGGCAAGATAAAGGGAGGATGGTCGTGGAGGAGAGAGAGAAAGTGAGCGAGAGAGAATTTCCTCCAAGTCCAACAACCCCATCGATATCGATGACGCACGGGAGATATCGGGGTTGCGGGTTGCGAGTAAACCCGACGCAATCTGCCTTTTCAGGACGACAGGCGCAGAAGCGCCCAATCTGCGGTTTGGCCTGGGGCTGAGATGGCTGCGGGTTGGCCTGGGTTTGAGCCGGCCACGCAAAAAATCTCTTGATTTCAGCCGATGGACTGGGGTTGACCCAGGTCCAACGTCAACACATACCCAGATTTTGGCCCTGGGTGCTATTTCGCAATCTGCACTGTGACGCAGCTGACTGTCTGGCAGTGTACAAGACAAGGTATCGGAGCCTTGATAAACCAGACCCAGCGCACTGCAGCCCACGCCGGGTATTTCATCAACCGCAGGGACGTGCGCCCGTGAAAGACAATAGCATTCATGACGGCACCCTCTTCCGGTCCAGCAACGGCTGATGCACGGTCGCTGCACAGCTTCTTCCCGAAACCGTCGAAACGGCTTTCGTTGAACCACAAGATCTCCCGGCAGTGGCTCTCGATCCCATGTGGGGCGCCTACGATCTGGTACACTGTTAGGGCGACTCCGGTCGGCCGCAGGACTCTGCGCGACGCGCGCACGCGGAGGCCATGCCTCCCTTCCGCGCCCTCTGCGCGTGCGGCTCCATCAGTTATCGCCCCCCGCTGGCTGTTCTAGGATCAGAGGTGGGCGGGCACAGAGATCATCGCAATGGTGTCCAGGAACATAAGTCGTCGACGCTTCGCCAGAGGATGGGCACTCTACCGACGCATCCGCCATGGCCTCCTCGAGCTCATCCCCTCGCCGTAGCCGCCTCTCGAGCATTGCGCCAAGTCTCCGCGACTTGCCGTACTTCCTCACCACACTTTTCCTTTTCACCAAGTCAGACATCAAGACGACCGTGATTCCCGTCGTAGGTCTCACCCATACCCATTTCTGGCAGCCTCGCTAAGCTCTCCGGCGCTCGCAGACGTCCCTCGCAGTGGCATCGGCACCACTTGTCAACCTCCTGCGCCTCCCGCATGTCGTCTTTTGGGTCTGGTTCCACGTTCTGCAGTTCGACGTCTCGAACCAGTACCTCGATCCGGATGAGGACGCGTTGAACAAGGGCTACCGCCCGCTGCCCGCCAAGCGCATCACGCTCTCGCAGGCGCGTCTCCTCCGCTGGATCCTCGTCCCCGCATGCTGGCGCCTATCCGGGCTCTATAGCGCGGAGACATTCTACGCAAGCGTCGCGCTGGTCGCGCTCACTATCCTCTACAACGAGTTCCACGCGCACCGGCGGCACTGGGCGATCCGCAACCTCGTCAACGCGCTTGGATTCGCGTCCTTCGAGACGGGTGCCACTCTAGTTGCCGGTAAGCGTTGCCCTTCCCCATTTGCCCCTTGGATATAATCTCCCGCCTTGTATCACCCTACATTTGAATCTTCGACTTCCGGATATCTGACGCCTGGCGTTGCGTAATAGGCTCGGACCCGCGGCGGCTAGACGGGATCGCGCTCTGCTCTATCCTCGCGAGCACGGGCATCTTCGCGACGACGATCCACACGCAGGACTTCAAGGACGAACACGGGGACCGCGCCATCGGGCGGCGGACGATTCCGATCGTGTTCGGGTCCGCGGCGAAGTACACGGTCATCGTGCCACTCTGCTTGTGGTCGCTCGGTCTGTCCGTGTTCTGGGGGCTCGACGTGTGGACCGGCACGGCGTTCATGCTGCTGGCGGTGTACGTGGGCGCGTTGTACCTGCGTGCGAAGACGGTGTATGAGTTCCAGGTCGCGTTCTACTGGTACAACGTACGTACATCCACGCCGTCTTCCCCTGAGCTTGCCTTTACTCACCTGTCGCGTTCGTAGGTTTGGCTCTCGGCGGCACACGCCCTCCCGGCCTACTGTAGGCTGTACAGTCGGCCGTACTACCTGCGGGCTTGATCCAACTCACCTCGGCATCCTCTCTTCTCGGCGAGGCCCAGGTGGTACGCAGGAGGGCCTGACCCGGGTTCGGTGCATCTTCGACGTGGGTATATGCATAGAGGCACAGCGTGTGTTCCACACGCTGCGCGATCGCAGCGAAGTTATGTGCGCGTGTGCACACTATCGTACAGTACAAAACTTATTAGGATAGAGCGGCCCCGCGGGGTCTTGGTTCCGGGTGTGGGACGGCTATGTACTTATGTAGACCAAATTTCTTTCACAATATTGTTTAAACGAGGGCTCTCCGCGATGCACGGAACATATGCACAAGGGAACCTTTGCTGGTTCCCCTGCTCTCTTCCCGGCAGTAAACGACACACTGGGCGCTTCTGCGAGCGTCTGCTATTTGCGCCGCTGATCAAACATTCGAAGCCTTTCATCCGTTCCTTGTCTGCAGTTCCTCTTGCATGCCGTTCATTCACCTCCCATTTGCACGGACCTGGTGTACTTACAGTTTTACCCCGTACTCTTCATCATAATGCCTATCTTCATGTCTGTCTTGGACTCCATGAGATTTGCTGCCCTGGACGACGCCACAGACGTACGGTCCATTGCAGCGATCTCAAAACCACTGCCGTTGCCTCAGAGACGCCAACGGTGCCTATCAGACCTGCTGCTGTGAGTAACGTTAACGTTGAATCGCCTGAAGTTTGCCCAAGATCCGATTACGACTGCCATATCGCGAGAACAGAAGAGCAGCCCTCATCTTGATGAAGCGCTGCAATTCAATGCTGTTTCAGAGAACCTGGGCCCAGTCCACGATCAGAACGGTGCGCTCTCTCTACGATAGATTTTCGTGGGTGAAAGACGTCAGCGCCAGCACGCCTAGGTTGGTGATCATATGGACAACATCGCTCCCACTTCAGCCCTGCGGCCGTGAGCTGGGTGGGACGTTTGATTGCTACGGTGATGTTGATGGGCTATGGGCCATCTCTCATGCTATGCTCGAATGATCATTCCTCTAAGCTTCGCAGGGGGCTCACCAGGTCCGGTGCGTCAGCGGCGCGCTGGTCGCACTCAGAGGGCCGCTCGCCCGCTGCGCGTCCCATCTAAAGTGACAGAAGAGAAGCCAGGAAGACGCATCTTGTCTACTGATACTCTAATAGACGGTCGCAGAACTTTGCTCGTCCCGTTTCTGTCCAACGTCTCGCCCGTGAACGAGCGCCTCTTCGATCACATCCGGACCAGGACACTCGACTCTAAAATCCCACCTGGCTTGTTCAGGTTTCAAACTCCGCTGTGGCGCGCCGCCCCGGCCGTCACCCGCCGGCGCCTCGTAAACATAGCCACCCGCCGGCGCCTGCAGAACACCTCGCGCGCACCCCCTCGCAAGCCCGCTCCCCTCGCGAGCCCTCGCGCGCACCTCGCGCGCGCGCGCTAAATAGTTAACAAAACTTGTCGCGCAATTCAGGCAATAAATATTACATTTATTCTGTCACAAACAGGCGCCGTTCGACACTACATCTTCTCCCTATACCTGTACCCAATGACAATAGAGGGGTCGGGGTCTGAGGATCCACGTACATTCGTTTTGGGCATGGTACGCCGAGTCTCCGCGTGACGCTTGATCCCGCGTGCCCATTTCACAGCACCTTGAACGTGCTTCTTCGCGTGGCTCAACTGCTGCTGGTCGCTGCGCTCGCGTAGGGCTTGAATATGATCGATGGCCCGCGCGAGACCTTGAACCACAGTGTCGTGCGACCAGCTGTCCTCGTCGCCTAGTGCAGTGATCGAGGCCGAAGATGCTTGAGCCTGCGGGACTGGGCTGGTCGTCTTGTCGAGCCCGTACGCCCAACGAATGGTGGCCGACATCCGCGCTTTCGCGCGGTCGAAAAAACCTTCTTCGGGGTTGTCGCGCTGGCCTTCAATCGTGTCCGTTGCGTAACAAAGAAGCTCGATAGTGTAGTCTGTATTGCACTCGTCCTCGTCGTCAAGCTGTGTGAAATGCAAGTTAAATTGATTGTGTAGACTGAGGCAACAATTCATTTACGTCGAATCCCGCGCCGCCGCCCGCGCGGGTGTACATTAAACCGTTTGGCCCCGTGTGGGGAGCTTTACCAGGCGAAGACATGATCTAGATATGTATTTTAGAAAGCATGCGTCAGATCTATACAGAGGGCGCTCACCGGAGAAGACGGGCGCTCCGAAAGATACCCTGCATCCGAACTGGCGGGAGTGGACATACGTTCCAACCATGCGTGATCACGTATAGACTCCGGTGCATCGGGAATTGTCTTGTCTATGGGAATGGTGTAAAATGGGCGTACATGATACCGAACAACGGTTGGCCACCAGTCTGCATCCTGTTCCCCCGCAGCATGAACGAGATGCTTGCACATAAGATGTGCGTGGTACTTCTGTGCGCCGCAGTTGCAGATCCACTCTGTAACATCAGTAGAGTAGGCACCTTTGATGGGAACTGTGGAGAGACGGTCCCATCCGTGTTTGATGTACTTCTGTGCGTGAGTGAGAGAGGCAGCGCGGGCAGAGTTCGCCTTCTCGGAGATGATCTTGCTGAGAGTGACCCGGTATTTCGGTAGTCCACGCCTGACAATGGCATAAACCGCGAGATCGAGAGGAGGCCGGTTGTATTTGTGGAGCACGTTGCGCTTCAGATTCTTCCATAGCGCCTCGACAATCATTGTTGTACGTTTGCGGGGAATACTTTGCGCGTATGCAGCACGCGCCCAGAGAGGCCATCGTTCCGGACAGTACCAGTTGTTCCATAAGTACGCCCAAACCTCGCACAGGTTGTTGCGGGAACAATGAGCATACATTTCGTTCACTGCGTCCCGATAGATCTGCTCAGCCGTGCGTGCCTTGCCATGTCGTTCCGGAAGGAGGGGATGCTGAGACGCGTGTTTGGCGAATATCCGCATGATGGGAAGGCGATGAGGAGGCGGGCAGAATTGGTAGGACGTTCCCGCACGGCTGTTAGTCCCTGAAGGACGTGCCGCCTCCTCGGACTCTTCGCGGCGTGCGATACGGTCCACGAGGTGTCTGATGTCATTAGGGTCGTCGAGCCCCTCCCACTCATCATATTCCCACATTTCTTCGGACTCCCAGATTTCTTTGGGATTACGGGCACGCGACCCGAAGTAGGTCTCACCGTCACTCTCGGACTCGGTGTCTGAAGCGTCCGAGCCCGGCAGAGCGTCAAGTGCACGCTCGATGACCTGCGGCTGGAATACAAGTTTGGGGAGGGTTTGCGGGGAGCCCAAGGGCGCACTTGTCTCCGGCATGGGCTGTGGGGAGGGTGGGCAGCTCTGCGGTGCGAACTGTGGGGATGGTGGGCAGGCCTCCGGCTCTGGTGATGGGGTAGAAGGCGGCGCAGGCGGACGGCCCGCAACAAGTAAGCGGACACGCGGAATTGGGCGATCGGGTGGGTCTTCAATCTGGACGGCGGCCCGAAAAGTATCAGATGGGTTCAGAGGCCGGTGTGTGAGAGAACTCACAGGGTTCTTTACCAGATCCCGCTGTGCGACAGGCAGGAAGCTCGGGCTGATGCATTTGAACGCCCGGTGGGCTTCTTCGGCATCATATGGGCCAGGGGCTTCTTTGCTTCGACTGAGTCGCTTTTTCAAGGCCCGGAGCGCATGCCAGAAGCACAGTTGGTGCTTGCAGCAGCTCCAGGTCGCCTTCATTGCATTAATCTCTGACCAGTCTTTGTCCGAGAGTGTGAACTCGGGATCCACTCCGAGATTTTTGAGCTTTTCCAGGAAGCGCTTCAAGATCGCTTCTTTGGCGCCAGCGGCAGCATCCCTCGTGGTTGAGACAAACAGAAATGCAAGCGGAAGGCCGCAGCCTTCCGCGTCGGCAACAGCGGCGAAAAGCTCGAAGTTCCCGCGGTTGGTGTTCCCTGAAAGGGAGCGTCAGTTTCAGGGTCGCAGAGACACGATCACATGGGCGCGTAACACAAAGCGCACGGTGCATGCCACTCACATGTCGAGTCCATGGCAAGTTCTTGAGTATGCGGGCCCCACTCTTCCATAAAATCTGTGACATAGAAGCTGAATGTCTCTGTCCCAGGCTCTGGATCGACCTTTAATTCCTTTATTTGATACCGAGTGCCATTCCTGCGGACAAACTCGCGTGCCGAGTCAAGCGGGTTGTCCGCCAGCCTCCACTCCTGCCGGCCAACCAACGTCCAGTAATAGTAGACACTCTTCTCGTTGAACGCAAGATTGAGGTCCCGCGCCGAAACACCCTCGGTCTCCTCGGATACGATGTGATTCCATATCTGCCAAGTTCATTACTAAATTAGTTTATGGCCGTCATTCGACTCAGCAAGCAAGCCCATTTTCCACGCACATCACCGGCCGTCTGCGAGCGCGCGTGCTCGCGTATATACTCTTTCCATTTATCGGGAAGCTGCTTGTCCAGGTAACGTACATGATCTACATCATGCTTAATCCGGACTTCTACAATATTCGAGTCGGGTTGGATAGCAATGCGAAGCCAGCCATGGCACTCGAACCGTGTCATGCGCCGGGTAGCTCGAGGCTTTCCTTTCGGAACCTTGGCTTTGTGCTCACGGTCGGTGGATTGTGCACAGCTGTATGAGAATAGCTCGCCGCCGGTCCGTACACGAGGCTCTCGCTTCTCATACCTAAGGTACGATGATTGATTATCTTACACTCCTTCAATGTACTAATAACCACTCACGTCCAGTGTAAACCCATCCGTTCTTCTACGAAATCACAGAGTGCATTCGCGCGCTTCCCTGCCCCTGCATCCAATGGCACAACATCTTCAAGATCCACCCGCGCGCGCACCTTAACCGACGTGTGAACCTCGGGAATCTCCTCAAGGAAATCACCTAGAGCCATTGGCTCTCCTCCATCCAGAACTGTCCACCCATCGCTGCCATCTTCTCCGTCACCTTCCGAGTGATCAGGTCCCTTGCGCTTGCGATTCTCGGTATGTTTGGCCTTCTCTCTGTTTTCGCGGGTTTTTTTCCTTTGATTAGTGCAGTGTCGACAATCCGCGCTCGGCTGGCCCTTTTTGGGCCCACGGATCATGAGATTGAACTCATTTAGATCTTTGAGAACACCACACGTCCGACAGTTCTGAGAAGCCATAGTTTTAGACAAGCGAGAGCCCTCAGGGAGTAGAGATGTAGTGAGTTTTGATCTCTCCGAGAAGTTTGAGACCCTTCAGCTCTCATTTCTGCACGTGGCATTATTTTACTACTCCCAGATATTGCGCGACAAGTTTTGTTAACTATTTAGCGCGCGCGCGCGAGGTGCGCGCGAGGGCTCGCGAGGGGAGCGGGCTTGCGAGGGGGTGCGCGCGAGGTGTTCTGCAGGCGCCGGCGGGTGGCTATGTTTACGAGGCGCCGGCGGGTGACGGCCGGGGCGGCGCGCCACAGCGGAGTTTGAAACCTGAACAAGCCAGGTGGGATTTTAGAGTCGAGTGGACCAGGACCCCCGGCAATACGCTGGGAGCTCATATGTGGGCGCTACCGAAAATGGGCCCGGAGGGCCCGAAATCTTGCGTGCAAATCACCGAAATTGGACCTCCGGGAGGCCTGTGTGATATCCCAAATTCGGGGGTCCGGCGGGCAGGCAGTGTGTTGGGGCCACCGAAAACTGGAGGGTTGGCCAGCCGATAGGCCGGCGAAGAATTTTGTGGAGATCATCTTCCGGCCGGCCCCCGCCATCACCCGTAATGACTCCGAGTAAGTCTTGATTACTTACTGAGGCTGGGCTGCCTGACGTGGCGAAGCTTTTCACTTAACATAGCGCGTGGAGAACTGTGTATCCATTTAAGCGCGCGTAGGGCGGGCCCTGTTATGATAACGCTTGGTTGAGGCGTTCGAGCGCACAACAAGGTTATAAATAACAAGATCTGATTGTAGTCCAAGTAAGCATTAGGAGTACAAGAGGAAGAACAAAGAGATCGAAGCTGGGGCTTCCGAGTGAAGCCCTCTGGGTTTATATACTATGGGGTGAGGAGCTTAGTAAGCAACGAGTCATGGTCCATGAGTCAGTACGAGTCAGAGTCAGAGTCGACTTGAGTCAGAGCGACTTGAGTCAGAGTCCTTGAGTTGATGTGAGTCAGTGCTCATGACTCAGCCTGAGTCAGAGCATGTGACTCGATATGAGTCCAATAATAGCTAAAACTAAAGAAGTACAAAGAAATGATGCCGCACATAGTTCAATCGCCGTGTAGCCACCGTGAGTCAACCAGTCAATGTCAGCACGATCCAAAAACATTAACACTACCCCCCCTTCAAGCCTGTTCGTCCTTGGACATCCGACCCCCGGCCTCACCCTGGTTGACCCTGGGGACCACGTCATCGCGGTAGAAGATGATGTCGGGGTACACGCGGACCGCCTCCTCAAACCAGAGTCTCGTGGACTGTAGGGAGGGGGTGAGACGAAAGTGACCCGCACCGGGGTTATGTGGGGTCAGGCAAAAGGGGCCGATAGACGGGCGCAGGGGGTCGCGCACGAGGACAGCGTTGTTGCCGTCGAGTCACCCAACGAGTGCGGGGTGTTTTTCCCTGGCGAGAAATAGCAATAGGTCGAGGGCTGGCTCGCTGTCCGCCATCCACTCACCTGTGATGATGTGGCACATGAACGCCTCAGCGTCAGGGAGGTCGGGGCGGATGGGGATGAATTCGACGGTGGGGCAGTTCCTTTCAACGTCGCGGGGGTTGACGGTGATTGGGGGTTCCTCGAGAGCGGGTAGGGATTCCGGGGTGTCTGGCCGCATGAGTGGCGGGTCGCGAGTGGGCTCGTCGAGGGCGGCGTTGATGGCTGCAGCTACCCGAGCATCGCCATCAAAGGGTCTGCCCCTTACGAGGTTGTCTGCGATGATTTGCCCCACCGTTTGACTCGTGCTGCCGGGGGGAATGATGGGGATGTCGTCGAGGGAGAACAGCGCGTCGGTAAGGGCATCGAGGATGTCGGTGATGTCCTGAAGGGGGGACCACGCAGGGGGTATGTTCTTCTCGTTGCCATGGGTGTCCCCTTCCTCGAGTGAGTTAGTGTTAGTGCGTACCTCGATGTGAATGTGATCAGTGTCGAGGGTGGCTACACGCTCATCCCTTACCGAGTCGCCCCATCCTGAGCCCGAGGGCTCCAGGGGTCCGGCCAGTGGAGTTGATAGCCGGTCCCAGAGGTCCCACTCGAGATGCCCATTGAGCATCATCTGGTAGTCACTTCTTGCTGGCCCATCGAAGGCGGGGTTCGCGCTGACCCAAGTGGGCCGGGGGGCGGGCGGCACGAACTGGGAGAAAGTGGCATTGTTGTAAGTATATGACACAATTCATCCCAGGGTGTTATCAGCAGTGGTCAGCGTACGGGTGCGTGCGGTATTGAGTGCGGCCCACGTGTCCATGTGAAAGTGTTGGTGGTCCCCCAGGTGGGCCCAGACAAACTTGGTGAGGATGGAGAGGGCGACGTTGATGTCCGCCATCGCCCGGTAGCAATCCGCCCAGTGCACCAATGCAGGTTGGATCAGTGCTAGGGCTGAGTTCGCCGGTGCCCTCAAGTCCGGGTGGAGGAGCGCCCAGCCGACACGGTCAGCGACTGACCTGTCATTGTAGGAGGTGGTTGGGAGGCGGGGAAGGTGGTTGAAGGTGATCCACTGTGACAGGATTGATTCGATGCTGGGGACATGTTGAAGCCCCTCAACCATGTGGTAGGGGGGGACCGGTGTTCGGGTAGAAGAGTTCAAAGGAGGGGGAAGTGTAGGAGTCGGGGAGCGTGTAGCCGGGGATGGTGGTGGTGATGTAGTGGGGTTCGGTGAGGGAGTCAGGGCTACCGGGGATGTTGATGATGTCGTCGGTGGGGTACCGGAGGCCGCCGAGGACTCCTGTCCCAACGGTGAGGGGCGTGCCGGCTGATAGAGTCGGCTCCACATTCCTTGGCCACTGTGCATCGAGCGTGGGTTGGTCAGGTGAGAGCTGCGGGAGCAGGGCATCGTCGATAGTGGTGAGGGCGAGGGGAAGGGCGTCAAGAGAAGCCAGGGTGCAAGCTAAGAGGGGAAGAGAGGACAGAGTTGGAACTGAGGGGTTAGGCCATCTTGTGGCGTCTTTTATAGGTAGAAAGAATCATTTGTGCGTGTTTGAGGTCTTTTTCTCGAAGCCATTTGTTTTTGTGACTCGGTCTGCCCTTCCAGGTCACCAGGTATTGGATGCCACCGCATGCCAGCTTCCTGTGATTAATTATAGTCTCGATTTCCCATTCTTCGGCACCTTCCACTATTTCTGGTGGTGGTGCCACATAGTTGGGCCCATGCTCCGGTGTGGTGTGGTAGTGCAAGACCAATGAGGTGTGAAACACTGGGTGGATTCTCCATGTGGCTGGGAGTTTGAGTTTGACTGTGGCCGGCCCCATGACCTGGTCAATGACAAAGGGCCCTTCTCGTTTGGATGCGAGTTTCCAGTTTGAATAAGGTAGCGCGAGGTTGGTAGCTTCCAGAAAAACCTTATCGCCCTTCTTGGATGTCACATTGCCTGCGGCTCTTCGTTTAGCCATAACCGCAGCGGCTTTTGTATGGGCTGCTAGCGCATTCTCTCGCCATTCTCGTAGTTTTCCCAACCGATCTTCCGTGCTCGGGTGTTTCGGTCTTGGGAGAACGGTTCCCAAGGCGCGTGGCTGGTAGCCCATGAGGAGTTCAAAGGGGCTTTTCCCAGTGACTGAATGGGTTCGCTGGTTATGGGCAAATTCAAACTGTGAGAGAAGCGTGCTCCATGTATCGGGGTAGTTTCCACAGTAGATGTGCAGTGCGACTTCCAATTCTTGGATGGTTCTTTCCGATTGTCCGTCGGTTTGGGGGTGATGCGCCGTACTGAGCGATTGTTGGATTCCCAGTAGTTTATTCAGTTCCTGGAATGCTTTCGAGATAAACTGGGGTCCTAGGTCCAAATCGGCTGTAGACGTTGATGCGACCCGGCGCGGTCCACCGCCGGAACCCGACTCTTTATGCGATTTCGCATCGCTGACCCTTATCCCCTCTACTACCCCCTAGGACTCACTGGACAGCGTACGCGATTGCATTAGCGGTAGCGCGACGTTGGCGCGATACTCACTGCCGCGGCGGGACTTAGGTCGCGTGTGGCGCAGGTCAAATAGGCGCCCGCGACCGGGAGTCGTGCGGGCCTGTTAGGATCGTGCGCGGAAGTCCGGAAAAGCGGAGATGCGGAAAAGCGGAATTCCGGAGGGAAGTCCGGAAGGAACTGAAGCGGAGTCCAGAAGGAACTGAAGCGGAGTCCGGGCGCACCAGAAGGCGAAGACTTGGCGAAGCTATTAGCAACGCCCTGAGCGATCTGCCGGGTCTTCGGATTTGGGACGGAGTTGGCGGAACTCCGGAGCGGAGAAGAGTCGAAGGGAAGAAGTCGAAGGGGGAGAGACGAAGTCAGATGGAGGTCGGACGGAGGTCAGAGGTCGGAGTCCGGACGGAAGTCCGGCGGAGGTACGGAGAAGGAGTTGGATTCGGAGTAGGAGTTACAAGCAGGAGAGCAGGCGAGTAAACGAGATATTCGAACTGAGGAATACGCTAGCAAACTCGAGGCTTATAATCTAATCGTAGATAGGAGTTAGGGGTCGGAGTCCGGAGGTCAGACTTCCGGTCGGACTCCGCGGAGTGGAGCATCCGACCGGGAGTGACGTACGATGACGCGTGGTGACGCGCATCCGCACATCCGTGCGGAAGCTAGTGGAGCTCCGGAGCGGATCGCGGTCCGAGCGGAACTCCGACCGGAGTATGAGTAAGTATGATCGGAAAGGACTGGAGAGAACTAGAAGGGCCGAGACTCGTAATGGATGGAGCGGGCTGGAGCAGTCTAGGTGTTACAGGACGAACGGAAGTCCGGGCGGAGTTCCGGCGGAGTTCCGGAACTCCGGGCCTGGTTGGCACGGACTGTAACAGTGCCCCCCCTTTAGGCCCGAACCCTTGAGGGCTTCTGACTTAACACCCGTCATGTCAGCCCGATGAATGGAAGCCACGGAGTCCGTGCAGGGTCGCGGAGTCCGAGCGAGATATAAGGAGCTGGACTTAGCGGTTCTGGGACTCCCTGCCTCTCATACACCACCACCATCCTCCAGTTCATGTCCGCTCCCACCGACTTCGACGCGAAGATTGCCGAGGCGATGAAGATGTTGGAGGGACTCCGGGCGGAGCAACAACACGCAGCGGAGGCGGAGGTGGCCAGGGCCGCGGAGGCTGCGCGGAAGGCGGCGGAGGCGGAGGCCGCGAGGAAGGCGGCAGAGGAGGCGGCGGCTGCGAGGAAGGCGGCAGAGGAGGCGGCGGAGAGCGCGCGGCGGACGGCAGCGGCGGAGGCCGCGAGGAAGGCGGCATCGGAGGTGGCCTCGGCGGAGGCCGCGCAGAAGGCGGTGGACGCCGCGTTGGCGAAGCACGCCGCGGAGGTGGAGGCCGCGCAGCGGCCGGAGGGATCGGCGGCTGTGGCAGCGTGCGCGGAGGCGGCGCTTGCCCGGATTACCGAGCTGCGGGTCGAGGAGATGGCGGAGACGGAGGCGGCCGTCCAAAAGGCGGCCGAGCAGGCGTACGTGACCACGTACGTCCACAAGTCCGTGGAGCTGGGGGAGGCGGCGGAGGCCGCTAAGGAGAAGGCGCCGGCGGAGTCCGCTGCGGCGGAGAAACGCGCTGGAAAGCGGAGGGCCGAGCCGGAGCCGGAGGAGGACGAACCGGAGGTGGTGGACCTGTCGGCCTACGGGCCGACGGAGAAACGTGAGGTCCGGGTCGGCAAGGGCAAGAAGACGGTGGACACCGTCTCCATCGGGTAAGTCGGAACTCCGGCATCCGGAACTCCGCAACTGACTATTCCACAGAGCTTGCGACTTGTGCAAGAAGGACGAGGTGGAGTGCCGAGTGGAGGTCCCCAACAGGAGGACCAAGTCCTGCATCCGGTGCAGGAATAAAAAGGCCTCCTGCACTGGGATGACGGGACTTCCGGACACCCCCCGGAAGCCGAAGAAGGTCCGCCGGATCGGACCGGAGCACGACCAGGAGGAGGAGGCGGAGGGGACCCCGAGCCCGGAGCCGGAGGCGGCCCGGGCACGGAAGGCGACGAAAGCACGGGGTGCGGGTGCGGGGGCCGGCTCGTCCACGGGCGTAGCCCTGGGCAGCCGCCGGGTGTGGGGCGCGGACCCGGACGTGCCGGGGACGGACCGGGAGTTGCTCCTGGCCGTCCTGACGGAGTCCCAGGAGACCCGGAGTCTCCTGAGGAGCGTCCGCAAGGAGCTCCGGGAGCTCCGGGGGCGGATGGACGAGGAGGCGACGAGGAAGGAAAACGCGATTGCGGCGTATATGCGGGCGAACGCCGAAGGGGCGGATGATGACAGCTACTTGGGTAGCTTGACGGAGGAGGTGTCGGAGGAAGAGGAGGAGGATGAGAGGATGGAGGAGTAGGAGGAAGGCGGAGTTCCGGACGGAACTCCGGACGGACACGGACTTCGGACTCGTAGATAGCGCGTCTCCCGGCCCCCTGTAACTTGCGTCTCAAATGGAGCGGTGTCTTGGACTTAGACACATCAGAGTGCAGCAAGAGGTCCGGGCTTGGATGGGTATGCGGAATGGAAGTCCGTAACCAAGTCCTGCGCATGTCCGAGCTCCGTGGCGAGGATCCAGGAGGTCTCCTCGTCCGTGCCTTCGTAGCCTGCCCAGCGCACCAGATAGAGCAGCTGGCAGGATCTCCGGCGGCGGTCGATCTTGGAGTCTAGGATCTCTGAGACCTCATACTCCGGTTCTCCGTTGACAAGGACCGGCGGAGGCGGAGATTGGACTCGTCCGGGGATGGAGTTCGGAGTTGCGACTTCCAGTTGAGAAACGTGAAAGACGGGGTGGACGGAGCGCATGGAGTCCGGAAGACGGAGGGTGAAGGAGTGCGTACCGGGTTGCGCGATGATGGTGTAAGGGCCCAAGAACTTCTCGGACAACTTCTTGGAAGGCCGGGTGGAGCGGATGTGTTCCGCCCGGACATACGCAGTGTCTCCGATGTGGAACTCCGGGGCGGGTAGGCGATGCTTGTCCGCCTGGACTTGGTAGCGCTTCTGAGCTTCGGAGATGCGCTGCCGGAGTTCCGCGTGGAGTTCGTCGAGGTCGACGGCGAACTCACGAGCACGCGCGGAGGTGAGGTCCCGTTCGGGGTGGACGGAGATCGCGGGGTTGTAGCCCTTGTTCGCGAAGAACGGGGAGATTCCGGTGGTCGCGTTCGGAGCATTGTTGTAGGCAAACTCCGCGAGCGGAAGGAGACGCGACCAGTTGTCCTGCTGGTACGTGCAGTACATCCGGAGGTACTGTTCGAGGGTCTGGTTGACTCGCTCGGTCTGGCCGTCGCCCTCCGGATGATATCCGGAGGTGAAGTGAAGGCGCATGTTGAGGGCCTTTCCGAGGGAGCGGAAGAAGTGGGACACGAACTCGGAGCCCCGGTCGGAGGTGACGTGGGACGGAACTCCGTGCTTGGAGAAGACGTGGAGGACGAACAAATCCGTGAGCTCCGGAGCCGTCAAGGTGTCGTGCGTCAGAATGAAGATGGACTGCTTGGTGAAGCGGTCAACGACGACCAAGATGGTGGTAAATCCGTCGGAGTCCGGGAGCTGTTCGATGAGGTCCATGGAGATGGAGTTCCAGGGTCTCTCCGGAATCGGGAGCTGCTTGAGCGTGCCGTAGGGGAGATGGCGAGGGACTTTGGAGCGAGCGCAGGTGGTACAGGACTTGCAGTAGTCCCGGACATAGAGACGGAGTCCGGGCCAGGCATAATCCCGGAGGACGAGGGCTTGGGTCTTGTTCTGACCCCAGTGTCCGGCCGTAGGGTGGTCGTGGCGTGACCGGAGGACCCGGAGGCGGAGGTCACCGGAGTCCGGGACGTAGATCCGGCCACCAAGGCGAAGATAGCCTTCGTCGTCAAGTGTCCAGCGCGGGTTGCCTTGGGCTGCGAAGCAGAGGCCTGCGGCAAGCTCGGAGTCCTCAGGGGACGGAGCGGAGGTGGAAGTCTGGATGTCCGTGCGTAGGAGTTCCTCATCGTGGACGAGGGACGCTCGGAGTACCGGTTCTCGGAGAATGGTCACCCGGAGGGAGGAGGTGAGCTGCTCCTGGGTGAAGATGGGTCGGAGGTTGTGTGGGTTGACGACGGAGTAGTCACTATCCCCCTCTTTTGGGTAGACGTCCCAACGGCGAGTGAGCGCGTCGGGCTTAGCTCCGAGTTTTCCGGGGCGGAAGCGGATGATGAGGTTGAACTGCGATAGGAATTCCGACCAGCGTGCTTGGCGCCTAGTTAGGAGTTTGGTGGTCGCGAAGTACTCCAGGTTCTTGTGGTCCATGACCACGTCGATCGGAGTTCCGGAACCCTCCAAGTAGTGACACCAGGAGCGGAAGGACTCGAAGATGGCCAGGAGCTCCTTGTCGTGGGTGTCATAGTTCAGCTCCGCACCGGTGAGTGTACGGGAGTGGAACGCGACCGGATGGAGTTCACCGGAGTCCGTGGTGATGGACAAAATTCCGGCGATAGCGTAGTCCGACGCATCGGTCTCCACCGTGATCTGGCGGTCGGGCTCCCAGTGGCGGAGAATGGGGGCGGAAGTGAAGGCCTGCTTGAGGGCTTCGAAGGACTTCCGGCACTCCGCGGAGAAGTTCCACGGAGCGGATTTCCGGGTAAGGCGGGTGAGGGGCAGGACAACCTCGGAGTAGTTGTGGATGAACCGTCGATAGAAGTTCGCAAATCCGAGGAAAGACTGTATGTCTTGGACTTTTCGAGGTTCCGGCCAGTCCAGGATCGCCTTGACCTTGGAGTCCGCCATAGTAAGTCCGTCAGGGGAGAGGATATATCCGAGATACTCAACGGAGTCCACGTCGAACTCGCACTTGTCCGCGCGAGCGTAGAGCTTGAACTTCCGGAGTCTCCGGAGTACCTCTTTGACGTGCTTGCGGTGTTCCTCCCGGTTACTGGAGTAGATTAGGATGTCGTCGAGATAGACTACAACGCACACATCCAGGAGGTCCGCGAACACTTCGTTGACGAAGCATTGAAACGCTGCCGGAGCGTTAGAAAGTCCGAATGGCATTACCAGCCACTCGAAGGACCCATAGCGGGTCCGGAACGTGGTCTTCCACTCATCTCCGGGGGCGATCCGGACAAGGTTGTACGCGTGCCGGAGGTCGATCTTGGTGTAGATCCGGGCCTTCCGGGGCGTGTCCAGGAGGTCCGAGATGAGCGGGAGGGGGTAGCGGTCCTTCCGTGTGATTTTGTTGAGTCCGCGGTAGTCGACGCAAAGACGGAGACTTCTGTCCTTTTTCTTGACGAAGAGTACCGGAGCTCCGCACGGAGAATTCGTGGGCCGGATGAAGCCGGATTTGAGGTTCTCCTCGATGTACTCACGGAGTGTCTCGAGCTCCGTTTGCAACAGCGAGTAGATAGGTCCGAGGGGTGGAGTCGCCCCGTCCTCGAGAGTGATCTTGAGGTCGTGCGGGCGGTGCTCCGGTAAGGTGTCCGCCTTGGCCTTGCTGAAGACGTCCGCGTATTCGTGGTACTCCTCCGGAATTCCGGAGAGGTCCGGGGGAGCGGAGTCCGAGACGGAGCTACTTCGAGCGGAGGCCGATTCGGGTTCCGTTAGGTTCAGAGTGAAGCTTTCGGAGCCCGGGAGGCGGCAGGCCCTGGCGAACGTGGCAGCGGACACCAAGGACACCTTGGGGGCCGACAGAGGGACAGATGGGACTTCGGGAGCGGGTTCCGGCGGAGCCGGAGTTGCGACCGAAGGGACAGATACGGGACGGTCCGAGGGCGCGGTCCGGAATTTGATGCTATGCGTCTTCCAGTCAATCAACGGATTGTAGGCGGAGAGCCAGCTGTATCCCAGGACGGCGGAGACGGACTTGTCGAGCGGAGTGACATAGAAGTCGACGGATAGGACTTCCCCGGAGGGGAAGTGCAGAGGGAGGACGGTAGTCCGGGATATGGTTTGGTTAGACGTCCCATCGAAGAGATGGAGATGGAGCGGAGTTACGGAGGTTGTAGGAATTCCGTGCGAGTCGACGAACTCCGAGTCCACGAAGCAGTGAGACGAGCCGGAGTCCACGAGGGCGCGGAACGGAGTCGGAACGGAGTCGGAGAACAGAGATACATGAAGAGACAGAGGGTCGGAGAGAGCGGACACGTTGAGCCTAAGACAAAGATCCGCACCGGAGGAGTCAACGCAGTCCCCACTTGGCGCGGAGTTCGGGGGGCTGCGGACTAGTTTTTTGACTCCGTAGGAGTCTCCTTGGCCCCCGAACCGGAGGCCTTAGGCTGCTGGACTTGCGTCGCCCTGGCTTTGGCTCCGGAAGGAGTCTTCTTCGGGCAATCTCCGGCGCTGTGTCCGGCTCCGCCGCAGAACAAGCAGAGGTTGTTCGTGAAGCGGCGCTGACGCTCCTCCTGGGTGAGCTTTCCGTCCTTGCCCAGCTTGTCCGCGTAGGGCTTCGCGGGGGTCTTCGCAGGAGTCTTCTGCTGCGAGGACTTGGACGGAGTTCCGGAGGTGGAGGTGGGACCGGAGCCGGAGTTCCCGCCGGACTTGGCGGGGGACGACTTAGTCTCGGAGGACTTGGAGGTCGAGGATTTGGAGTGGCTCGAGCCGGAGGTCTCGCGCGTCTGCTCCGCCTTGCGTTCCCAGTAGTGGTTGTCCAGCTTCTGAGCGAGGATGCGGAGCTCCGTGAGCGTGTCCGGCTTGCCGACTTCGGAGATGCGGTCCTTCAGGCGAGAAGGGAGGCCGCGGTAGAACTGGTAGCGGAGAGCGGAGGAACCCCAGCGGACTTGAGTTCCGAGACGGCTGAACTGCGTGATGTACTTCGCAATCCGATGTCCGTTGGACATCCGGAGGTTCTCGAGGTCGTGCTCCGCAGCTCCGGTGGCATCGTACGGACCAAAGTTGGTCCGGAGTTCCTCCTGGAAGGCTTCGTAGTCCGACATGAACACAGGCGGATTTTCGGACTCGCCTTCGAGGAGGTAGGGCTCAAACCACTGGAGCGCAGTTCCCTTGAGGAAGGAAATGGCATAGGTGACCCGTTTCTCCTGGGTGTCGAAGGTCCGGGGCCGCGCTTTGAAGACTAGCTCCAGCTGGGTGAAGAAAGACCGGAGTTTGACCGGGTCCGAACCATCGAACTGGTCCGGCTCTCGGACGTTATGTCTTTCTCCGCCCGGATGTGCGGAGGCTGGCGCACGCGGGTTTTGCACGAGGCTTTGTGCTAACATCGCGATGGCGCCTGCGAGCTGAGTGCTCGGGTCTAGCGGGGCAGGGTCCGGGCCCGACTCCAGAGCTGGAGCTCCAGGAAGAGGTGGGTCTGGCGCCTCCGTGTCGGAACTCCGGAGGGGTTCCGACGTAGGGGCGAAAGGATTAGGAGTGGGGTCGGAATGGTGAGGGGGAACGGACTCTGGCGTGGAACGTCCGGAGTTGTCTTGTCCCAACACCTGAGCGGGGACAGGTCCCGGAGCTCGGGTCGGCGTAGTCGGATCCGGGCGCAGGATAGGCACCTGGATGCGGCGAGCGGTAAACCCTTGGAAGAGTTCAGGGATGTCCGCCATGACAGATCCTCAGTGTGAGTTCGAATATACTGTTAGGATCGTGCGCGGAGATGCGGAAAAGCGGAATTCCGGAGGGAAGTCCGGAAGGAACTGAAGCGGAGTCCGGGCGCACCAGAAGGCGAAGACTTGGCGAAGCTATTAGCAACGCCCTGAGCGATCTGCCGGGTCTTCGGATTTGGGACGGAGTTGGCGGAACTCCGGAGCGGAGAAGAGTCGAAGGGAAGAAGTCGAAGGGGGAGAGACGAAGTCAGATGGAGGTCGGACGGAGGTCAGAGGTCGGAGTCCGGACGGAAGTCCGGCGGAGGTACGGAGAAGGAGTTGGATTCGGAGTAGGAGTTACAAGCAGGAGAGCAGGCGAGTAAACGAGATATTCGAACTGAGGAATACGCTAGCAAACTCGAGGCTTATAATCTAATCGTAGATAGGAGTTAGGGGTCGGAGTCCGGAGGTCAGACTTCCGGTCGGACTCCGCGGAGTGGAGCATCCGACCGGGAGTGACGTACGATGACGCGTGGTGACGCGCATCCGCACATCCGTGCGGAAGCTAGTGGAGCTCCGGAGCGGATCGCGGTCCGAGCGGAACTCCGACCGGAGTATGAGTAAGTATGATCGGAAAGGACTGGAGAGAACTAGAAGGGCCGAGACTCGTAATGGATGGAGCGGGCTGGAGCAGTCTAGGTGTTACAGGACGAACGGAAGTCCGGGCGGAGTTCTGGCGGAGTTCCGGAACTCCGGGCCTGGTTGGCACGGACTGTAACAGGGCCGGCCTCTCGTGATAAGCCCTCTCGGCCTCGCGACGGATCGCGCACTCGTGGTGCCTTCGCGCGCGGCGCGATACGGGTCCCTTGTGCTCGCGACCGGGTTTCCTCGGTCGTTGTTGTTTGTACATCTTTGTCTCTTTTGTAAATACTTTGGGGCCTCCGAGCCCCAGGGAATCCAGTTTCCCCCAGTTAGGATCTCACCTGCGGCGAATAGCGTGCGACTGCGAAGACTGCGATAGCGACTGCGACTGCAACATAGCGAACTGCGTGCGACGGCGATAGCGATATAGCGACTTACTGCGGCTTTACCCTCTGCGACTGCGAAGACCCCACTGCGACTGCATTTCCCCTTCTCCCCACGGAGTCGCGCTCACCGCGCGACCACGTACATTCCCTTTAGGTTCCCTTACTACGACAGCTTTCCTATTTCCCCCAAGCGGCTACTCTACCCTCGCGCCTACGCGACCGCTCCCCGGTGGTACGCTTCGCGTTTGCCTTTGCGCCCTCCGCGTGTTAGGGAACCCCGACCCTTATTCGCTCCGACCCCTTCCCCTTTCGCGTTTACGGTCTCGTCCTTCTAGGGCACTCGACCTTGACTTTCCCGGCTGTTGCGGGAGGTTTTGACGCATCAACGTCTTCAACGAGGATATGCGCAGTGTCCATTGCACTTGTTTCCTTTGTGCACGGGGAGAGTACGATTGCCTTGGAGATGTCGTGGTCTACTACCACTTGGATGGCGTCAAAGCCGTTTGACGTGGGTAGTCCTGTTACGTAGTCCATGGTAATTGTGCTGAATGGGCGAGGATTCCCTAGGTGTGGCACTGGGAGGAGTCCTGGGTCTGTGGGGTGTGTGTTTACCTTGGCGGTTTGACAGGTGGCACACCCCTTGACATATTGAGTTACGAAGTGTCGCATCCCTGGCCACCAATATTCCCTTGATACTAGTTCCCATGTTTTTTGGATTCCTGGGTGTCCCATGATGGGCGGGTCGTGGTGGTTTCGTACTACTTCACGTCGTAAGTCCTCTTCCAGGGGAACGCATACTTTTCTCTTGAAGAGTACAATTCCATCATCCATTGCCCAGTCCTCTTTTCGTCCAATGACTGGGTCTTTTCGTAGGTGCCAGGCTCCATTGAGTGATTCCATAATGGTTTTGTCCCTGGAGGTTGTGTCTCGTATCCGTTCTTGGAGTTCTACGTGTACTGCCTTGGCGAACATATCTTTGGTGAGCATGGTAACGTCTTCATTGTCGTGTAGGCCTGTCTCGTGGTCTGATCGTCGGGATAATGCATCTGCTTGGACCAGCGTTTTATCTGGCTGATGGACCAGCTTGTAGTTGAACTGCGACAGGAATAGACTCCAGTGTGCTTGTCGTCGGTTCAGCTTTTGCGCACTATGGAAGTAGGTGAGATTTTTGTGATCGGATAGGATTTCGATGGGTTCTGCTGCCCCATCGATGTAGTGACACCAGGCTTTTAGAGCATGGATGATGGCGAGGAGTTCCCTGTCGTAGATCTGGTAGTTCCATTCGGCTTCAGTAAAAGATTTTGACAGGTAGGCACATGGGTGCCACAATCCATCCCCCCCTTTTTGTCGCAAAACTGCCCCAGTTGCGACTTTTGATGCATCACATTCAATTTGAAAGGGTTTGGTGGGGTCCGGGGTTACTAGGATCGGGGCCTCCATGAATCGTCGTTTGAGGGTGAGGAAGGCGTCGTTGCAGGATTTCGTCCATTCCCAGCGTGTATCTTTCTTGGTCAGGTTGTTCAAGGGTTTGGCGATATCCGAATATCTGCATATGAATCACCAGTAGAAGTTGGCAAAGCCAAGGAAACTTTGAACTTGTTATACGGTCGTTGGTGTTTGCCAGTCCTGGAGTCCCTCGAGTTTGATTGGGTTCATTGCGATTTCACCCGGACGTAGGATGGCTCCAAGGAATTCGACTTCTTGCTTGTCGAATTTGCATTTTTCGTCTTTGAGGTAGAGATCGTGTTCCTGTAGTCATTTTACGACGAGGCAGGTCCGGGTTTTCAATTCGTCGAGGTTGTCCGAGAAAATTAAGATGTTGTCCATGTAGATAACTAGCCATCCTTTCATGAGGTAATCTTTGAAGATGTCATTCATCATTGCTTGGAAGGTTGCCGGCGCGTTGCACAGCCCGAAGCACATAACGGTGGGCTCAAAGAGTCCACGTGCGGTTTTGAAGGCTGCCTTCCATTGGTCACCCTCCTTGATGCGTATGTTGTTGTATCCAGCCCATACATCGAGTTTGCTGAAATATTTTGCCCCGGCCAGTTTGTCAAACAGGTCGGAGATGAGAGGTAGCAGGTATGTGTTTCGCACTGTTCCCTCGTTCAGATATTGGTAGTCTTGTACGGGTCGCAATGAGCTGTCCTTTTTCTTTACAAAGAATAGTGGGGACACCATTGGTGATTTGGAGGGTCGGAGGTAACCTTTGGCTAGATTTTCATCAATGAACTTGTCCAGCTCCTCCCATTCTCGTATGGATAAAGGGATAATTTTGCAGTCCTTGGGAGTAAAATCGGGCTTCAGATTGATGGCATGGTCCCATGGGCGAGGGAGTGGCATTCGTTCTGCAGATTTTTTCTCGAATACCCGCCGGAGGTCTTGTAGGTATTCAGGAAGGATTTCATCTAGCGTTTTGACAGGCTTGTTCTCGTTCACTTGTACCGCCAATGTAGTTGACATCATTGCTTGTTGTACGGTTGGTTCCTCCTGGCTCTGGTTCCATAGGTTGGTTAATGCCACATTAGGAGGTCGGTCCCAACAATCATCGTTGTCGGGGTCTTCCGTGAGTTTTCCAATGTATTGTACGACTGCCTCCGTGTCTTGGACTTCTCCTGGCGGCAGCCCCCACATTGGGATGTTGGGCGGTGGATCGTGTTTCGACTGGTATTCTTTGATGGCTTGCTGCTTCTTAATGATTTTGGGGTCAAAGTCAAAGTGTCTGGTTACCCAGTCGACCTTGGGGTTGTATCGTCATATCCAAGGCATGCCTAGGATAGCGTCGTCTCGTCCTAGATCTGCAACATAGAAGTTGGTTGGCAGTGGGTGTCCTCGAACCACGAAGTTTGCCTCGACCTGATGGGTCACCATTCTGATGGTGTTGACACTGTCATTGGCATTTCTGAAGCATATTTCTTTTGGCAGTTTGACGGTTGGCAGATTGCATCGTTCCACGATTTGTCAATTTGTGATGGTTGCATCCACACCGGAGTCGAAAAGGGCACAGATTCCGACGACTTTGGGTCCACACTCAACGTAACCAGGGAGAAGATAAGCAATTCTTTGTTGTTGTCCCAAGGTTACAAACGAGATAGTATAGTCCCATGTCCTGGAGGGTGCTGGCGTCGGATCAGCCCCTCCGTTCAAAAATCCTGTCCAATGTCCATGCCAATGGCGTTGAGTCCAATGTCCGATTCAGCGTCTCCTTCAGGTTCTTCATCACAGTTGTCGTCTTCTTCGACAGCCCGTGTCTTCAGGTCCTTGCGTGGCTTCGCAGGGCACCTAGCTGCACGGTGTCCTACTTCGCGGCAATAGAAACAGCGGTTCTGCTTGATGAGCTCTTGCTTGGTCTTGTTGTCGAGTCGTCCCGTGTTAACAGCGCGTACAGAGGCATCCTTGCTCCTGGGTGCGTTCTGCCTCTTTCGCTGTCGTCCTTGGGATGCGTCAACTTCTTGGTTGAGGAGGTAGGCTCGGTTGAGTTGGATGGCTCGGTCCATGAGCTCATCCATGTTGGTCGGTTGAGGGTATGTGAGGGCGATCTTGTCTCGGAGGAACCCTGGCAGTTTGGAGTTGTACCAGGCCATTTGTGTGTGGTCCTCCATGATTTGTCCCTTGATGAAGAGACGCAGGATCTTTGCGTTGAACTGGTCAAGAGATTCCGAGGAGTTGTAGCGCAGCGTGGCTAGCTGGGTGGCAGCAGTCTGTACCGGGTCTTGTTCTCCAAAGACCATCAGGAAGTCCTCTCGGAAGCGCTGCCAGGTTCCGAAGCCGCGTAGGTTGCTGTTGTTGTTGAGGGTCTGCGCCGCATCAACTCGAGCCTCTGCCCACCAGCGAGCATCATCTCGGAGGTAGGAGAGGGCGGTAACGACCCTTGCCTCATCTGTGGGGTAGTCCTGGGGTCAGCTTTGGAACAGGAGATAGAGATCGGTGAGGAATTCATTGGCTTTGGCCCGATTTCCTGTGAATACCTCGGGCTCCTTGACCTTGGCCTTGTGTCCTCCTCCTGGAAGTGGTGCTCCTGCTCCTGGGAATCCAGCACCGCCATGTGGTCCTCCTCCTCCTGGTGGTCCACCTCCGCCTCCACCAGGTGGTCCACCACCCCCGGGTAATCCTCCTCCTCCACCTCCAGGTGGCCCTCCATGTTTATCTTCATCATCACTATGTGGTTCCCCTCCTGGTGGCCCGTTGCCACCTCCTATAGCTGGGAAGGCTGCTGTCTGGAATGCCTTCGCCTGGCTGACTACCAGCTGAGGTGGTCGGGGTCCCTGGGATGCCGACATTGGTTTGTGTTCTTCTGAGTCTTCCGGTTCTGGTTCTGGTTCTGGTTCTGGTTCTGGTTCTGGTTCTGGTTCTGGTTCTGGTTCTGGTTCTGGTTCTGGTTCTGGTTCTGGTTCTGCCCGCTGCTTGCCTTTAGCAGGGGGTGTCTTGGGTTCGCTTTCGCTTTCGAGTGGAACACTAGTCAGGGGGTCTGAAAAAAGTCCAATAGGTACGAGTGGAGATAAAGTTGTAGAGGTGGGGCTGGTTAACTGGGCTGGTCTTGATGACATTGCAGGGGAAGACTGGGCTGATACCAGAGGGTGTAGTGGGATTTCATGGGATACGTTGTCGTTCTTGTGTGTCGGTACACGGGTTGCGTTGTATCGACCTGGCGCAGATACCTTGTATTGGTTGGGGCACGGTTGCCACTGACAGAGAGCTAGTTTTTTGCGTCCTTTGTCGTAGTTGTCTTTCTTAGTGTTGGTGTTGAAATAGTGGTTTGAGTTGTAACAGGGCAGGTCGGGGTCTCCTCGGTTCATGCGATGTCCTCAGTAAGGGAAGTAGTGAGGAATGGCGTGAAGATGGGGTGGTATGTCTGAGAACCACTTGAGAATGAGGCCCTTGGCAGTTACAAGGTTTCCTAGCTCTTGCGCCAGGTATGCATGGATGGGGTCCCGTGGGTGAACTGTCTGAAGTGTCTCGTGGTTTATCCCGATCTGCTGTTCCAGCCACTCAGAGAAGTGGAGGGCACGCTGTTCCAGAGGTGGGAAGGGTGGCTGTCTAGCAAGGCAACAATGAGCCTGACTCAAGTGGAATGCAGCATCCTGAATATGGAAGAGTGCTTCAGTGTCAACTGTTGGGTCGTTCTTGAATTCTTCGTATATGGCGCGCGCCAAGTTATGTCCTGTATCTTGTCCTTGAGATACTCTGTCGTGTTTTCAGGAGTGCTGTCTGGTGACTCCTCGTTGTCGGTGATGTTTCCTAATTCGGTTCCTGGGTTGTCAAAAGTGGCTGTGTTCCAAAAGATAGCCTCCTCAGGAGAGGGGAGACGTTCTGGTCTGGGGGCTCCAATCGCTCGGGATGGAGTAGGGCTCCTTGGTCGCTGCTGGTAGTCTTCTGGGTACGGGTTAACGAACTCGCCTTCCAAGTGCCTTTCTTCGCTTGTGAACCAGGTCGCCAGGGCAGGCAAAGTATGTCGGATGAGGGCTGGTAACCTTCGAGTTATTCTCCTCAGTCGGTGTGTCCCTACACCAATGTTGGGTGGGGAGTCCAGAGCTTCAATCTAATGTTATGATAACGCTTGGTTGAGGTGTTCGAGCGCACAACAAGGTTATAAATAACAAGATCTGATTGTAGTCCAAGTAAGCGTTAGGAGTACAAGAGGAAGAACAAAGAGATCGAAGCTGGGGCTTCCGAGTGAAGCCCCCTGGGTTTACATACTATGGGGTGAGGAGCTTAGTAAGCGACGAGTCATAGTCCGTGAGTCAGTACGAGTCAGAGTCAGAGTCGACTTGAGTCAGAGCGACTTGAGTCAGAGTCCTTGAGTTGATGTGAGTCAGTGCTCATGACTCAGCCTGAGTCAGAGCATGTGACTCGATATGAGTCCAATAATAGCTAAAACTAAAGAAGTACAAAGAAATGATGCCGCACATAGTTCAATCGCCGTGTAGCCAC
Source organism: Trametes hirsuta (assembly GCA_001302255.2). Classification (NCBI taxonomy): domain Eukaryota; kingdom Fungi; phylum Basidiomycota; class Agaricomycetes; order Polyporales; family Polyporaceae; genus Trametes; species Trametes hirsuta. Next base: position 1,075,139 of record CP019374.1, on the reverse strand, counting down.
CGTGAGTCAACCAGTCAATGTCAGTACGATCCGAAAACGTTAACATTCTATGCCACGAACTGTTGGCAGTGTCCAAATGCGGCCTGTTGGGCTTGGTTTGGTAGGCTTACCGCTTGAGGCGCACAAGGGCTGGTGCCCAGTGTGCCAGATTTGGAATGTAGCTGGTCTGGTGGATGCGGTGTCGTGCTAATTCAGGAATCGGATGATAGATGTGCGTACGGGACTGAACTACTCCTCTCTTCTGGAAGAGCAATGCTGTCTCCTAGCAGGGTATGTGTATGTATGAGGGGATAGGAAAGAGTGATTCCCTTAATTGTGCCGCAAAGCATATGAGGTTTCCTTCTTTTCCGACAGAGGCTTTTGCTGAGTTCGTGACTAGCCAGGCAGGCTGATTATCCTTGAGAGTGACACTCTTAGGTTGGATATGTAAAGAGGGTTCAGGTATTTGTGGCAGAGGTTCGGTCTTTGCAATCGTCCGTGTGCTGTCTGTGCTGTGCTGGTCGTGCGGGTGTTGTGTCTTCTATCTTCTGGTCGAGGTTCAGAACGTCTTCTGAACATGTCTTCTGTACTGTGTACTGGTCTGTGTTCTCGTGTCTTCTGTCTTCTTATCAGCAGTTGTCATAAACTCCCGGGTAGAGCCCAACTGATCTGATTATGCCAGTGTTACGTGAGCTAGTAGTTGTCGCAAAGTTCCAGGTGGACTCCAACTATTCTAGCTGATATACTGGTGCAGAGGCTCTGATATTCGAGAATAGTCTAAGCAGTATGAAGCTATACAGAATCAAAGCACTTCTGACTGAAGTAGCTCTGAAACTGGGGCTTCAAAAGTAGTACAAAGTAAGGGGTGATTAAACTGAGGATTTTTCGATGATTTTCTGACTTGGGGTTCTTCTCCTCAGCCCTGGCTCTGGGGGTTTATATACCCGGGCCAAAGGGCATGGGAAACCTCTATGTACATGACTAAGCAACTATAAATAGTACAAAATTCCCATTCCAGAACATTCCAACTGTGCAAAGCTATGCTCGGCTTATGAATCCTTCCCATAAACACTGCTATTTCCTATAAGTGCTGTGAATAGCTGCATCTTCTGCTGTGCTTGCTTATAAAGCTTATGCTGGGCATTGATGGTCTCCATGCTGCCTTGGTGATAGGCTGCTGTGGAGGGCTGTGTGAACACTGCCATATCCATGGCTATGTTAAGGCTGTGATGAGGCTATGTCAGGGCTGTGCGTGCTGACAACTGGAGACTGTGCAGCTATGTATGGCTGTGTATGGCTGTTCCATTGCCTTGTGATGACAGTAGATGAGTCATTTCCAAAGTCTGGGTGGTTCTGGAACCTTCCATGGTCTTCTGGGCCTATGGTGACATTATATTGCCAGGGTAACTTGTGAGCGCTGCCTTCACTGATGAGGGGGCCGGAATGTGCATAACTCTTGGTAGAATGTTCCCGGAAATGTGAAATAAGTGCTGAGGGCTGCCCTGCTGCCTTATGTGCCCAGGTATCTTCCTGCTACTGCTGTTTCCATGTGCCAATCCAGATTGGTGCATGACAGCGGGAGGTAGCTAATCTTAGATATAGCTTATATTATGATATGATACAACTAAATATAAAAATTGTGTACAGATATGGATATCCTTGAAAGGGATATGGATTTCCGGCGGATACATGAAATAAGTATCTGTATCCGTGATCCTTTGGCATATCCCTGAAAATCTGTGAAAATATCCCTATCCCTGCCATTGCCTAGGATGGGGGATGGGGAGTGGGAAGCAGTAACAACATGAGATGAGAAAAGAGTTCCTTTTTTTTGAGGTACAAGGGGGAGTTTTATATGAAGCAGCAGTTGTAAGTGGGGAGGGAGGCATGGTGATAGTAACAATTGAGGCAAGACAAAAACATGAAGACAATATGGCCAGACAAGGATGCAAGTTTATGCAGCAGGAGGCTGGGAGGAAGAAGAGGCATGAGCTGCAGCAACAAAGGAGAGTACTGAACATACCTGAGCAAGAAGTCGATGATTTAGTGCCTAAATGTCAAGGTCCATTGTAAGCAAAGTACAAAGAGGCAAAGCAGGAGAGCAGAGAGAACACACCAGAGAGGTGATTCACCAAGTTGAGACACCCACCATCTCTGTTGAGAACCAGGTGGCGAGGAAAAAGGAGAAAGAGAAAAGGAGCCAAAACGACGTTGAAGGAGCATACAAAGTGTGCAACCTGCCAAAGAGAGCTAAAAGGACAGAGATTGTCAGTTACCAAGATGAAAGAATGAGAAGGAATAGGGGACAAACAAGACAATGCCCGCATCTGAACCGACAAAACAAGAAACAGCAAACAGACAATGTGGAAGAAAGAACAGTGGGAAGACAGTGGTTGAGATCGTGCTTAAGCTCAGTCCTCAACGGTGTAGATAATATCATAGAATTTGGCGAAGGGGCACTTGATGCAGACTTGCTTCACCACCCACCACATAGGCGTGCTGTAGGTCATGTGGTTGTACAAGCCTCAGGGCATGCCAGAATGAAACATTGCAAGCCCATAGCCATCACCGGTGAAGATGAGGGATCTGGAGTCTCCATGGTCAAAGAAATTGCTGGATGTCTTGCTGTAGTTGTACACGATGACCTCCTGCAACTCCACCCCAAACTCAGTGCACATGTAGCCCTCCATGCCCATTAGCAAAACCGCAAAAGCCTCCCAAGGGATTCTGGCGCTTATAATATAAGCAGCCTATTATAAGCAGTTATAAGGCCTTGCAGCATGTTATGAGCCCATGAAATACCCTGGCCCACTTACAATCACTCACGAGACTGCAGAGTCCATGCAGCATGTTATATTTGAATGTTTTCAGTTATAATCCCTGATGAAGTTGTATAGGGCTAAGCCCAAGGGCCCAGTCATAAATGATAATAAGTGTAGATAGTAATATTGCATAGCATAAAAACTGATGAGACTAATTAGTAAGAGATGGGTTGCATGGATTGTTCTCATGACTGGGCTCTGTCATTAAGGTACACCACAATAAATGAAATGACACTAAAGTGTCTGCTGCTTCACCAAGTTCTTGCAGTGCAGCAGCAGTGGGTCACAGCACATTCCAGATTGGATAATCCTCTGCCCTTAATAGGCAATATATTCAAACTCTGCTGCGACTTCCCTTGGACTCCACCCGCATTCCCTTTAAAAATGGCAAGACATGGCAGCCCTTGGTTCCTCACCTCAACTTCCCACTCTGTCTTTTTCCTGTGCACAGCACACATCACAACTCTTATTTCTGGTCTCACTTCCATGTTAATTGGGAGTTCTATAGTTACTACTGTGTGGATAGTTGGTTATTTACCCAGGTGTATTGTACATATAGTCACAGGTATGTTTTTATTTGGCTCTAGTGTGCATATATTCACTTCTCATCTGACTGAAATTTTGGTAAACGTTTTGACACACCCAGTTCTAGTTTCATGCAATGCAGCTCCTTCTTTGTATTCTTCCAATAGTAAAACAAATATAAATGATTGATTGCTTATTATCCCACATGGCTACTATGTAGTATCTGATCTGAGCATGAGTAGTAATGGTATGTGCCCAAGTGCTTGTAATATCTCCAAATTCTTCAAATCCCATGTAAGACTATATAATGTCAATAACCCCTTGTAATATGTGTGATATATTGCATACATTGGGGTGCCGTATACAACAGGAGTTGCAGCTCCCCACCCTATTAGGGGCAGGGGAGTTTCAACTCGCCCGTGCGGGCGTTTAAGTGAAACATGTGAGAAAGTCTTTCCTGTTTTGTCTCCCCAGATATCTGTGTGCATCACCACCAAGTGTGCACTCATTGTGTCATGTGGCACTGCCATGTCCCAAATCAGGTAAGTGGGGGTTTGGACTCCTGACCTCCCCACTCACCAGCTTGTATCTCTGTCAATACTCACCCGTTTGTCTTCATTCTTTTTGGAGAATGTGTGCGCAAATAAGCACTATAATTAGCGCTTATGTTTGGGCACTTCTATGTCTCATTCACCCCAATGTGATCTTCTAGGCCTGGGTGCATCAACTCTTCTTCAAAATAATAATGATATACAGTATTCCAGGATACCATAGTACATGAAAAGTGTGAGTTTTTATGGGTGAGCCATATTGACCAGAAAAATACAGCTAGGGAACTTAGAAGGACATCATCAAGGTAAAGGTTCCATGTAAGGCTTATACATAGATATTTAACATATATATAAATCCCAAAACTAATGCAAATTGTGGTGCTTATTTGCATGCACATTCTGCAAAAAGAATGAAGACAAATGGGTGAGTATTGACAGAAATACAAGCTGGTGAGTGGGGGGATTGGGAGCCTGAGCCCCCACTTATCTGATTTGGGACATGGCAGTGCCACATGACACAATGAGCGCACACTTGGTGGTGACGCACGCAGACACCTGGGGAGACTTGCAACTGCTTTTGAGGACAGCACCACGAGCCAACCCTTTGCGCCCTCCACTCAGGACACCCCACATACCAAACCCGCAAACACATTCTGTTCCAGTGTGACCACTACACACACCAATACCGATATTCCTCTATTGAGGAACTTCTAACCTCCTTGGACCCCTTCTACAACATCCAACGATTCCTTAAGGACAACCCCTCAGCCATGACCTTCAATGACCTGCTGTGAGCTGGCTGTGACATGTGGGCTCACTTTTGAACACCACCATGCCCCAAGGCAGACATCACCACTGGGTGTCTTCTGAACCCTGAGTAGTTCTCATTGGCTTGTGGACGGTAGCCTCAAACCCCACACTTATTGCAGATGGCTGTTAAAGCACTGTGCGTAGTCTACAAGTAGACAATGTATAGTAGTACACCCCCCCCAAAAAAAAAGACACCTGGGGAGACAAAATGAGAAAGACTTTCCCACATGTTTCACTCAAGCACCCGCGCAGGGGAGTTGCAACTCCCCTGCCCCTAATAGGGCCGGGAGCTGCAACTCTTGTTGTACAGTCTACCATTGGGAGTGATTAGCGCAATGGTAATCAATCTCAATACCCCAGGGTATTTTATATAATGTGGTCAGGCCTATTATGGACATTATAAGCAATTCTGTCGATTACAATGCACTTATAAGCACTCATATTAAATTATATGTATTTGGGCACCTGGACGAGGAGACACTGTCAGTAAGCGAGGCTGGAAACGAACGGAGGGGAAACGGAGTTGGGAACGAACCAAGGCCAATGCTATTGCACCTAAACTTCTCCAGCTTCTCCAGATGCACAGCGATCGCAGCGATGTCATGGGTGTACTCACGCTGGTCCACCCTGACGTCAATCTTGGGGGCCCAATCGACAATGCCGAACCAGCAACCCTCAGAGTCTCTCCACTGGCCGTCAACTTCATCAAACAGCACCTCCCATGAGGGGCGGGCCATCCAGACAGACGACCGTGCCCTCATACCACTCGACTACAACGTTGGAGATGTTGAACATCGAGAGGATCTGCAGAATGTCGGGAGTCGCATCGCAGACGTCCCTAGGCTTGGCCGTGCCCGGGTGAACCGCGATCCAGACTACGACGGGGCCGAGGGCCGACTCCACGCCGTGCTCGACGGTGGAGAAGCGAGCCGTCGTCAGTGCAGAGTACCGGAGACCGCGGGCCTTCAACGACGAGATGATCTCGGGAGCGACCTGGCCCCAGACGCCGTTGAGGGGGGTGTCGAAGACGCCGTGGGCAGTCTTGACTGGGATGTGGTGGAAGCGGGTGCCGGGCAGGGGGACGGGGAAGGGGTTCGTCTCCAGGTCAGAGCGCCACATGAGCTGGATGTCACCGACGCCATGGTAGTAGAAGCGGGACTCGTATTTCGATACCATGTCAGGCGCCACGACGGTGAGGGCCTCTGGGTTGCCGCTCATCTCCGACCAGAGAGTCTCGGTGTCACTGAGGGTGGGAGACGTGGGCGAGGTAGGAGAGGCGAGCAGCCGAGCAGGATCCGGTGCGGTAGTAGTCTTGTGGTAGACGCGAGTGAGGCAATCGGCCGCGAAACAGGTGATAGCTGGGGGACGCAGGGAGACGTAAGTACGTGGAACCTGAAAGACGCAGCAAACGAAGGTGAGAAAAAGACTTACATCCAAGGGAATCGGGGTTGGCCCTCGCCTTCTTGATGAGAAGCTGGATCCCGGGAGGAACGCCTAGACAGGGAACAGACAATAATAGTGAGTGGAGAAACGGGAGGTGTGTAACGACGAAGAGGCTCACCTTGGCCGAGGAATCCGAGCTGGACAAGCTCCTCCTCGCTCACGTCGGCGAGCTCTTGGGGAAACAGTCAGCCCTCGTGACCAAGTCGGACGACGGACGCCACTCACTCTTGTTTGCATACTGGGGGTCCATGATGAGATTGAAGGCAGTTCGTAGTCAGAAACGCAAGTGGGTAACTCGTCGATGTGGGATGGATCAGTTAACTCGACCCCTAAAGTCCCACCTGGCTTGTTCAGGTTTCAAACTCCGCTGTGGCGCGCCGACCGGCCGTCACCCGCCAGCGCCTCAGCCACCCGCCGGCGCCGTGAGCTCGCGCCCCTCGCGCCCCCTCGCGCGCACCCCCGCGCGCGTGCTAAATAGCTGACGAATATCGTCTGTAATTATCTGAGGCCTAGAGGATAACTTCATAATATTTTAACTATGAACGTGCGCCCACACATGCTGCCCTACGCCGTCCTCTCCTTATACCTATATCCAACCACAATAGAAGGATCGGGGTCCGAGAACCCTCGTACGTTTGTCTTGGGCATCGTTCGGCGAGTCTCCGCATGACGCTTGATCACGCGTGCCCACTTCAGAGTGCCTTAAACCCGCTTCTTGGCTTGGTTCAGCTGGTGCTGCCAGCTGGTCGCCATCGCGAGGGGGTGCGGCGGAGTTTGAAACCTGAACAAGCCAGGTGGGACTTTAGGGTCGAGTGATGAGTTAGGGGACGATGGGGAAGCGCCAGACAGAGACTTTTATGTGCCTCACGCAGGTGAGCCGAGTCCAACGCACCTACTCGGCATCGATGCTGCGCACAATTGGATGAGCCGAGACTCACCGACGAACATGTTCACTTCAAAGCTTCGCGAAGAGTGCACCCTCCGGACGGTGGGAATCTTGCCAGAGGAAGCCACCATGCTAACATCATCAGGATCCCATCGGCGTTGCGCCTATCGCACACTGCACGAGATAACACGGTCACGATCGGATTCGCGCTCTCGAAATACCCTCGTCTTGCGTGCGTAGATCCACCTCGACTTCCTCCCAACCGCTCGCCTGCACAATATTCCAATCTACGATGGCACCACGCCCTACGCCACAGGGAGTAAACCACCCTACCTTCAAGGCGGCCCCATTCGCGCATGGACTTTCACTCCCGGGTCTGTACGAGTACCATGCGAAGAACAGCCCCGCGCACGCCGGATTCACGTACGTCGACCCCAATACCAACGAGCCACACGATGTCACCTACGCCGAGGCTTGGGAGAAGATCGGCGCCGTTGCGCGCATCGTGGCTCAACGGTATGCAGCATCGCAAAACTATGTCGAGGGCGCCCGTCCTATCATCGGCATAGTCGCGCAGTCTGGTAAGAGGGCGACGTTTGCTCTCGCGGGCATCAATGCTAAGTAACCTACAGATACGCTTAGCTACATTTACCTCGAGGTCGCGATCTTGAGCCTGGGTTGGACGGCATTCCCCCTCTCGCCCCGTAACAGTCCGGTAGTGACTGCGCATCTTCTTGAGAAGACTGGCACCGTCCAGCTCTACGCTAGTGAAGATGCGGGGATGCAGGCGTTGGCTTCGGCGTCGGTGAAACTTCTGAACGAGAAGGGGATCCATGTGGACGTGCTGCCGATGATCAAGCCAGAAGACTGGCTGTCCGTTCCCGCAGAGAGCACACCCGCAACTGTTGTGGACATCAAGGACGACGATGTCACCGTGATTCTGCATTCGTCCGGTATGCATCCTCTGGTGAAAAGAGAGAACAACTTAACAGTTAAGACGGTGCTTTGCAGGTACTACCGCCTTCCCAAAGCCGATCCCCATCACGAGAAGAGGCTTGATTAACTTGAGCAACATTCCATGTGAGCCCATTTATGAGATGCAAGCATGTCGCTTCACACTCAGACGGCGCGTTGCTTCCAGGCTTCGGAGAGGTCGATCTTGCGGGCAGGCGAGTGGCGGTGCATACGAACCCCATGTTCCGTGCGTTCGTTCCCTAGCTCTAGCGTCCTAGGCCTTCACTCACATACACGGTAGACGCGATGGGCTTGGCGACCGTGATGGTGTGTACTCCATGAACAGATTATTCCCCTCGAAACCGCATTGACTTGTAACCAATTGGTTGCGATGATGCGCAGTGGCCGGTAAGCGTTGCTCACCCCACTTGGCATTTCAAGTGCAGATGGATTGATTCACGGATGAACTGCAGCTGACCAGTGGCGCAACATTTGCCCTCTACCCGCCCGTGCTCCCTCCCCCTGTTCCGACACCCGCGAATTTCCTCTCCGCCTGGCTTGCAAGCAAGTGTAACATCATCTTCACGATTCCCGTCTTCATCGAGGTTCGCCACAGTGCAACTTACTGCGAAATTTCGTTCTTTGAACATTCATCCTTTTAGGCATGGGCGCACGATCCCGCCAACCTCCCGCACCTGCAGGCGCTCGACTGTATCGTGAGTGTGCCTGCTGTCACTCATACGGGTCGTCTCGCCAACTCTCTGTGCAGGTATTCTCGGGTGCCTCAGTCAACAAAGCTATTGGTGACATGCTCGCCACGTCGGGCGTGACTCTGCATCCCTTCTGGGGAAGGTCCGTAGACGTCCATCTCCCTCGACCAGTACCCGCCTAACGTGGACCCGATGCTAGCACGGAAGTTGGCCCTGCGACGATGTTCATCCCGCGCGACCCGCCCCCGGTTGATGAGTGGGAGTACTTCAAGTTCTCGCACCACCTCGAGTTCCATCTGGCGGAGCAGGACGGACTTGAGGGTATTATCGAACCCATCATGCTCGTAAGCCTCAATTACGTTTCCCCCCTCATCGAGGCCTGTGAGGCTGCAGGAAGCTAATGGTGGTCGTGTGCGATGACAGGCGACAGAGACTTGTTTCCCTCACGTGTTCAACTCGGAACTAGATGGGAAGCCAGTGTTCGCGGTGGGCGATCTGCTCGAGCGCCACCCGACGGATGCGGGCCGGTGGAAAGTGTTCGGCCGTAAGGACGACCAAATCATGCTATCGACCGCCGAGAACGTAGGTGCACCCTCTTTTCTCAGTCCGTATTCATGCTCATGCACTCTTTCTCTTCCCGTAGATCAATCCTGTACCTATAGGTTCGTCAGAACGTCCAGGCAGCACGTTGATACGAGGCTGATATGGCTTTTAGAGGGCATCCTTGCTCACGACCCCCACATCGCGTCCGCGATCTTGTTCGGGCGGCACCGCATTGAGCCGGGCGTGCTTATCGAGCCCGCTGCGGGCGTCAGCGTACCTCCCGGCGACGCGCAGAAACTGGAGGAGTTCAGGGACCTGATTTGGTACGTTTTCCCCTAACACTGAATATACGCACGTCAGAAGACTGACGCCGATGCAGGCCCACTATAGAGAAGGCGAACGCGCGCTCCCCTGCGTACGCCCATATCAAGCGCAATGTACGTCGATGCACCTTGGGCCTGCACCATGGTAGCTAATCGCTCATGCCTTCGTGCCAGATGATCATCGTCACCTCTCCGGAGAAGCCGCTCGAGCATACTCCAAAGGGAACCCCGCGCCGTGGGGTCTGCTTGAAGTTGTACACGTCCGAAATCGACGAGCTATATGCGGCGCAAAAGGATACTGCTCCCGAGAAGCGGGAGTTCCCTGACAGGATGTAGTCGCTCTATGACAAGATACAAATTATAGAACGCGCGAGCCTGTGACTTGTACTATAGATGCCCCTTGTATGTGAAATTGCTGTAGAAGACGTGCCAATGGCCCAATTTTATCTCGGCTAACCTTCCGACTCTTCAGCCTCAAGCGTGCGCCACCTTTTAATTGGGCGGGGGTCACCTTCCAGGATGGGGAACTCCACCCAGGGGTAGGGGACGGCGTACTCGCTCTGCAAGTTGTCTCCATCGCAATTTGAGCCAGATGATACCGAAGGCCCTGGGTTGTCTGTGGTGTCCCTCCGGTGGGGACTGCGGATTGGGCCCCACGCGGTGGTTGGGAATAGTAGACTGGCGGGGCGTAGGCGGCGCGGGAATGCGTTCCGCCGCCTTGGGTGCCATCGCCGTTGTAGGTTCTGGATGCGGCGCATCAGTGTCCTCGGGCATGGATGGGCAGATCTGCCACTTCGGGACTTGAAGACGCTCGGGCTCGTCATGCCAGTAAAAGTCGGACAGCTCTATCCTAAGCTCTAGCCAAGTTGGGTCCACCGGCAGATTCGGCGAGCCCGCCGCTCCGTCCGGTGGTGGGGCTCTCAGGGTGATCTTCAAAAGTCGGGCAAGGGTCCTCTGACGTATGGCAGCAAAGTCGCTGGATAGTACCCGCGCGAATGACGCGGAGGGGGTGGCATGAATTTCGTAGGTGCCTTGACAGGTAGCCCCCGGGCTGGGGTCGTACCGGGCGAGGATATGGTCGAACTTGAAGGAAGGCAAGTCACTGGGAGGGAGAGGAGGCAGACTGTCATCGTCATTCGGTCTATATATGCTGCGCGGACCTCGGTCGCCGCCTGACATATGTAGCCACGGGGGCGGGGTGGTAGGGCCGGGGATCAAGTGCTGCATACGGAAGGACACACATGTAGGCCAACTTAATCTTTCAAAAGAGACCTCCAGGTGAATAGTCTGGTCTTCAATCCCACGATTGGCATCCGCGGTGAGCGTTACAGTGAACACTCTCCTGTGGGGGAGTGGGCATCTATGGATGAAGGAAGAAAGAATGAAGCCGGCAACGCGTAATTCGTTTTCGCAGAGGGCATCGACAGTGAGCCTCTCGGGTAGATCGTCATTGAACCTGTACAAGTTCTTGATCTGATACGGGCCCAGGGGTGGATCTCTCCCTAGTATCTGTCGTGAAGTTTGGGTGAGAACGACTAGACTCTCGGAAGGGGAGAAGCGCAGCGGCGTAAAGGGTCTCATGAGCATCCAGATCGAGTTGTCATTCAGGTGCATGAGCCGGTGGGGAATATCGGGATAATTAAGGCTAGAGGGCGACCAGCTGATGATCAAGCTTTTCTGTCTCCCGTTTTCGGAATAGTGCAGGGGGAGGGCCAGGATACTGCCCCGGTATTCACATCGAAGAAGCGCAACACAATGGTAGCGTGACTTGGTTCCATTCAGGATACCAGCTTGAGGTGGAGAGGGGGTATAGATGAAGCAGGATAACTGAAGACGAGTGCCTTCAGGTGTATACACGCAGTGTAGCGACGGAAATTGATCAGCCTGCTGTGGTACTCCGAGGCGCGATGCGAAAGTTTGAGTTGAGAGAGGGATAATATCACGGGCCGTTTCAAAATCCCGCGGTGACCAAGCAAACAGTCCCGTCGCATAGTAGTCGTTAATGGTGAGCAGGACACCCGGGACATCCCATGGATCTGCGCGAGAGCCAGTACCCCATGCGAAAATGGTCTGGTCTGGAATGTTGTCGATGATGGCTCTCTGAAGGCGTATAAAAGCATTGCGACCTTCTCCGTATATAGGAGACATGTGTACCCCGAATAGACCCAGTAGGCAATACGCCTCGTCCTCGATACGCGTTGTGTTCCTATTGGCTGCCCAGGACATCCTCCGTGCGACGCTGACGGAGTTAAGAAGCGTTGTGTCCCTCAAAATGGACGCGTCGATTCCCGTGATCTTTTCTAGTAGATTGGAGAGGCTCATCTTCGTGCCTAGGAAATGCCAGTGTTTCGAAAGGAACACGACTCGTGCTGGAGCTACGAGTTCTTGCAGAGTCCAGCCTCGGGTATGCCATCTGCTTTCTTGAAAAGCTGAAGAGTCGGGGGCGTACGCGGAGTCATGTGACACGAGAACATGGTCATGATCGACATCGGAAAGATATACGTAGCACACATCCGCGAGAGCGTACCACCGGAACATTGAGTTGATGGCCTCTGAGAGCTCCGCACTGCTCGACTTGTCGATACAGCACGAATCGATCCAGACGAGCGTATAGCCCGCTTCCCTCGCGATCCTGCAGATGCCCTTGATCTTCGCAGAGAGATTCGGGTGACAGAGAATCGACGCCGACGAAGTAAAGGTGTCATCCGTTCCAGGGGAGACAACCGACGAGGCGTCGTCCGTTCCAGAGGAGGCGACCGACGAGGTGCCGTCCGATCGGTCCTGTGCAACTACAGCCTGTATTTTGAGAATATCGTGATAGGACTGTTCACCACCGTCATCCTCGGATTGCCATGTATGAGACAAGATTGCGAAGCGAACGGTGCCCGGGTCATGAACCCAGACGAATTGGCCAGTGGAAGTGTCAAGAAAACGCGGCATGCTATATTCTGGTCCAACGACTGGGGGTTAGCATGGGGTTCCACTGTATCGATGTTGAGACATGTTCGGGCGTTCGGAGACTCACCTCATGTCAAGATATCGATGGCCGGCGACAACAGCGTGGATGACAAGAAGAAAACAGAGGGTCTTGAGCACAGGCAAAAGATACACGAAGGGGCAGATGTGCGGATTGCTGGATGTGTGGAGAGCTTCGAGGGTGGGAGGGGCACTCAGGATTGGGGCAGTGAAGGGAAATGCCATTCCCCAGGCCCAGTGATTGTGCCGAGTTATATGAATACACGGCTGTGGTTGGATTATCATATCAGAATACCGTCCAATCTTTGTAGAGACTTTGCCACGCTAGCTAACTTTCACACTGCAAGTGTCCATTACATACGTACGACTACAAAAACCACGCAGTAGCCTGGGACGTCGCTGCATAGCCCCGGTGCTATATAGACATTGCGGACGCCTAAAATGCATTTGAAGCGATGATTTTTTTATGATTCAAAGACGGAACACAAGATGGATGAAGAGAGAGAAACACAGGAGTTAGGCTAGAGCGATGAGTAAGGGGGTGCAGAGTAGACAGAGCTGCGGCAGTGCTTTACAGCCGTCTGTAAGAGATGCGGGGTTTGGAGCTACCAACCGCGTCGTTACCGCGAGTTACTGAGAAATACTAGGGGTCGGCGAGATGCCTGGTCGCAGGGCCCGCGTTGTGGTGTGGTGGTGTATTACGGAGGGTTTACTGGCCGTGAGTCCTCGGTTGAAGGTCATCGAAAGTCATGGCCGAGGTTATATGTCATAGATCGGGTCTAGGGAGGCCAGGAGGTCTTCAATGGAGGAGTACCGGTACCGGCGTGTGTAGTGGTCGCACCGGAACAGGATGTGTTCGCGGGACGCGGGTCTGGTATGCGAAGCGCCCTGGGTGGAGGGCACATAGGGTTGGCTCGTGGTGGCGCCCCCGATTCCCGAAAGCGGTCGCGATATCGGCCGGTGGGGCCATGGTCCGTGATACAGCGAATGAAGTGCACAGCCAGCGTGGCCACGTGAGGCGTCCGCCTAGTCGTTTGAGGGGAAAGTTGCCGGAGTGGCGCCCCCAGTACTCGCGCGGTTTCGATTCTCTGCCAGCTCGTTGTCTAGCTGAGGCTTAAGTCCTCTCCAGGCTTCTCTGGGACAACCACATTTCATACGCCCTATGTAATACATAGACACAGAAAACCCCATGAAAAGTGACACAATAACAAGCTCGAACCCTCGAGTCTTTTCTGGTGTTTTATGGGTGTCTTTATCTTCGCAGACAAGTGTCTCCGACTCTCCGAAGGTAATTTAAACTCTGGTAGACCTCTGCGCCCCTCTTGCATATCGGTCCGGCCTTTTTTGAGGAACGACTGTCTTTCTGCAAACCAGAGGCTGGCTTGCGAGCCTGCTGGAGCCCGAGCAAAAAACGCGCGTAAATGAAATTCGTGACCAGGATCCGAACCTGGGATGCCAAGGAGGCGCTCCCGAGATGCCGAGTGTGGACTTGACGCCGGCACAGGATGACATTGGTCTGCGGTGGCGCGGCGCGTACGCAGGACAAAGGCGGTCCTCCGAGCACTGCCCGGTCCAGTCCTTCTCCTAAACGGCCACCGACCCCATCGTCGGCCATCGACGTATATAAGGCGCGTCCAGACGGTGGTCGCACTCACACGACCTGTGTTTCTCACCTGCCACCGCCACTTTACAGATATCTGATACCTAGAATGTCGTACGGAGGAGTAAGTGTCCTGTCTTTCCAGAATGGCCCCCGGGGCTCCGATCGGCGTGCATCAGCCTGGCGCTGACCACACATCTTTACAGCAGCAAGGATATGGCGGTGGCTACGGCGGCCCTCCCGGTGGCGGTTACGGCGGAGGAGCAGGAGGAGGATACGGCGGTCCTCCCGGATACGGTGGCGGAGGCCCCGGACCCGGTGGCTTTGCGCCTGCTCCTCCTGGCCCGCCCCCCGGCGCAGACCCCCAGTACGCACATCCAATCGGGTGGCAGATCGACGTGATCTCACACAGGTGGTCTCGTACAGGCTGTGGAGCTGGTTCAACGCCGTCGATACCGACCGATCTGGTCACATCTCCGTGCACGAGCTGCGTGAGTACCAGTGGCGCCGAGTGGCTGCGAGGACGCACATTGGGATCTCGAAGCTGACCGAGGGTTTATAGAGAGAGCTCTGATCAACGGAGATTGGAGCCGTAAGTCGTGATTAACGGACGACGGCGAAGCGTGGTCTAATAATGTCCGCCGTGTGTTCGCAGCCTTTGACCTCGACACCGTGAAGCTTCTGATGACGATATTTGTAAGTACTCCCGCTCCGTTGCGTTTTGTATACGCTAATGGGACACCAGGATACCGACCGGAGTGGCACGATCGGCTTCAATGAGGTCCGTTTCCGGCCAAGCAAGGTGCCTCTTGCACGTCTCTCATAGACTTATCTTCCTGCAGTTCGCCGGCCTGTGGAAGTACATCAAGGACTGGCAGAACGTCTACCGCCACTTCGATCGCGACCAGTCCGGCTCGATCGATTCCAACGAGCTGCAAGACGCGCTCCGCCAGTTTGGCTACAACCTCTCCCCGCAGCTCCTCCACCTCGTCGAGCGCAAATACGGTGAGCCCTCGTCTCCTTTCGCCCACATCCCATATCCTTTCCCCCTCCTTCCGAATGTTTCTTTCTTTCCTCCCCCTTCCCATACGTTCCGGATGCGTCGTATGCTCAACTCGAATGCGACGCGTTGCTCACGGATCTACCCGCGCCGGGGTAGACGTTCTCAAAGGCTCCGGGCCGGGCGTCGGCGCCGCGCCGCAGGGGATCACGTTCGACCGCTTCGTGCGCGCGTGCGTCGTCATCAAGCAGGTGTCCGAGTCCTTCCAGCGCCTCGACACGGACCGCGACGGGTGGGTGCAGATCAACTACGAACAGTTCATGCACACCGTGCTCAGCCTGCCGTGAGCGGACTGCGAGGGGTGAGGTTCGACGTGCGTCACGGTGCCGCGGGCGAAGACGCGACGGGTTGCGCACTGGAATTCAGGTATTCACGATTCGCTGGGGGTGTAGGATATTGGAAGGTCTTCGCGCGAAATGTATCGACCAATGTGCTGCCAATCGATGAAACAACAAGCGGTATTCGACTCACGTCTTGCGGCGGGTCCTAGTAAGGTATCTCTCTCTTCGAGCAGGCCAGAGTTGCGCACGCCGCTCCGCATTCAACGTTGGCATGATTCCGAGGGAGCCTTCCTGTCCTCGCATCTGAACGGCGAATATATGTCGTGGGACCAACTCGAACTGTCTCCAGCCCTTGGCGTCACTGGACCGATGGTTACAACTACTGTGCTTCTCAAAACGTCATCCGGTGTGCTTCCGACGCCATCCCCGGCCAACAACATGCTAAGGGGGGTCCTGTAGGTGCTTGAGCGGTGCACGCTGAAACTGCGGCCTTCATTGTTCAACAGGAACTGGCTTTGCACACAACGTTCCCCGCTGCGCCATGGCCACCGTCCACGGTGACAGTTCACGCGTTGCCTCAATCGGGTCCGGAAGTCGACGGGCGCTTGAGAAAAGGGCGGTTGTGTCGCTGTTCGAGCCAGCAGCACGTATCCTGTTCGGGTACGGGCCCCTTTGGTGTCGTCATTTGTGCCCAACAAGTGACGAAATGCACCAAGGAAAATTGGCTGCTGATACCTTCGTTGTGGGCATTACCCTAGAAACGGTGACGACCGCGGCCTCGTCTTGCGTCGGCCCTGTCGAGCAGGTGGGTTACGTCTTTTCTTCAATCTGAGAACGCTGTGGTACGAGCTCAAGCGCAAAATGATAGATTGGGGCCCGTGTTACACATCGTGGTGGAGTACACTCGGATTCCCCGTCGCCGCAGCTTGCAACGCACGCGCACTCACTCCTCACAACATAAACGTGCGGGGACATGAAGCTCCTCCACAGCGATCCTCTCGTCAGTCCTTCCCACTATGGCGCGAAGCGGGCGTCGGACGTTCGACACGCCCCCACCGCCTTATGACGCATATATAATACGGCCAGAACGCTCTGGTAGTACCAGCTAACCTACACCTCTCAGTATTCCCTACAGACCAACTTCCCGCACATAGTAGTATCACGTGCACGATGACACTCCAGGGTGTCAACCATCCGACATTCCATCCCCCGCCCTTCGATAACAACCTCTCCATCCCCCAGCTATACCAGTACCACGCCCGACACAGCCCGGCCCACCCCGTCTTCGCGTATGCAGATCCGGACACTGGCGTGATTCACGACGTGACCTTTTCCGAGGCGTGGGGCTGTATTAGCACCGTCGCTGGCATCGTCTCGCAGCGCATTCAACAGTCAGAAAATCTGCGCTCGAACGGAACAGGAACCCCGCAGGATGACACCTCAGAGGCCCCTCCTAGCCATAACACTAGTGCTAGTACCACTAGAGCCCGGCGTACCATCAGTATCCTTGCTCCAGTCGGTAAGCACGACCGCCATCATCAGGAAAAACAATGTTTTCTCAATGCTTAATTCCGGGGCGCAGACACCCTCACCTATATTTACACGATGGTCGCTATCATGGCGCTCGGACACACCGCGTTCCCACTCGCCACGATCAACAGCGCGGAGGCGGTCGCGCACCTCCTCGGCACCACTGCCGGCCCGGGCACCGTGGTGCAGCTTCTCGTGCCGACGGGCGGGGATGACCACTCGCAGGAGACGCAGCGCGTCGCGCGCGAGGCGGCGGACATTCTGCAGGCCCCGGGGACGACGTTGGAGCTGCTGCCGATGGTCAAGCCTGAAGATTACCTCCGAGTCGGGCCCGTTGTCGCTTCAAGCTGTGACGGCGGCAGAGCGACGCTGATGGAGGTTGTAGACATCGCGGATGACGACCCCGCGCTCGTCCTACACTCCTCTGGTACTGTCGTATCCAATGGAGCGCGTGATTCTTCGCGAACGCTGATGGTCGTTGTCGGTACCGCTACAGGGAGCACGGGCATGCCCAAGCCTGTCCGCCTCACCAGGAAGGGGCTCGCGATGACGAGCAAGGTCCCATGTGCGTTTCTCTCGATTCGTAGAAGCGCCAGGGACAAAGGTACAGCGATTCACGCGTAATTTAACGTTTAGGTTTTGGGGAGGTCGATCTCGCAGGGAGGCGCATCGCCGCCCACACGAACCCGGCGTGTCGTACGTCCATGCTACTCAGCTCTTTGACGCTCCCGAGGCTAATCTTGAGATCTACACAGATGCCTTGGGTGTGATGACCATTACGGTGCGCCTGATTTTGTTGTCCAGCGAGTCAATTAATACTGACTAACGCCGTATACACAGTGGCCAGTAAGTGCGCTCTCATCAACTCTCCTCCCCTCAAGCCTCGCCGTGGTCTATGCTCGGTATCTGAAGCACGATGGTGCAGCTGTCGTGCGGCGCGACCTTCGCGCTCTACCCCCCAACCTACCCGCCGACGGTCCCTACTCCGCTGAACTTCCTCGCCGCGTGGACCGCGTGCAAGTGCGACATCGTCGTCTGCATCCCCGCATTCATCGAGGTGCGCGCACACATATAGGTGTGCCAGCGCGACGCGCAGACTAACGGTTTGAGAATCATCTTTGCGGGAGGTGTGTAGGCGTTAGCACGCGATGAATCCCGGCTTCCTGCTCTGAAGGCACTGGATTACGTGGTGAGCGCCCCCAGCTGCCGCTTCCTTAGGTGCAAAGAAGTGGGTGCGAGCGCTAACGCGATGCGATTTGCGCAGGTCTACTCTGGGGCATCCATGACGAAAAACGTGGGAGATGCGCTTGCGGCGGCTGGTGTGAAGCTCGCCTCCGCTTGGGGAAGGTATGTCCTCCTAAAAAGCGTTTTCCCTTAGTTGTAGCATGCTCACCCAACGCAACATCCACCTACTCAGCACCGAAGTGGGCGTAATGAGTCTTTTCCTCCCTCGCACGTTACCCCCGCCCTCGGACTGGGAGTACTTCGCGTTCTCGACACACACGAGGTTCCACATGGTGCCCGAGGAAGGCCTGGAGCGCGTATTCGAGCCTGTCCGTTTGGTAAGCTCCATTTCCCTCGTCTATCCGTATGCACCCGCGAACGGGGCTTGCCAACCCGATTTCATGGCCCGGGGCGGACAGTCGGACGAGACGTTCTTCTCGCACGTGCACAACGCTGAAGTCGACGGCAAGCCCGCGTTCGCGATGGGCGACCTGTTGGAGCAGCACCGGACGAACCCCGCGTGGTGGCGCGTCCTTGGGAGGAAAGATGATCAAATCGTGCTGTTGACGGGCGAAAATGTCAGTTCGCGCAACCCCGCGTCGTCATAATTGGTACTCGGACTCCCGGGACTGACCTACCGTTACTCTCTCATGCAGATCAACCCTGTCCCGATAGGTGCGTCCTAACTTGCACGCCGACGTGCGTGCGTATGGGGTACGGTCACTGTGCTTATCCGATCCCAGAGGACACGCTCGCGCAGGACGAGCACGTCGAGTCGGCGATCGTGTTTGGGCAGCAGCGGATGGAACTTGGCGTCCTCGTCGAGCCGAAGGCTGAAAACCAACGCCCTCCAGACGATGTCAAAGACGGAATATGGTAAGGTGCTTCACGGTCGCCTCCTATCCTACCAAATTTGCGACCGCGTAACACTCTAGGCCCGCGGTAAACAACGCAAACTCGCGCTCGCTACCGTTCGCTCACATCCGCAAAAATGTACGGCACGTTCACAAAGGATGTTCGATACCTTCTCAAGCGCAGCAGCCCTACTCACTTGCACCGGCGTCGCAGATGGTCCTCGTCGCGTCGCCCGACAAGCCGCTATCGCACACGGCAAAGGACACCACGCGGCGGAAGTGGAGAACCTATACGAAGGCGGGGCGGATGTTGCGCCGGAGAGGCGGCAGTTCAGGGAGAGGATGTGAGGACGAAAGCCGGGAAGAGGCCCATGCTACCGACACTTGATGCCTTGGCCCATCGCTCATCTCTAGCAAGGTGGCGGGCGTCATAAAGATGCATCATAATTCGATTATGGTGTGTGTCGTGGGAACGGAAACGGGATACTGAAAGAGGATCCCGAGAATGATATGCGTTGCGACTATGAGGGAGTCGGGATAGTATTCGTTCGAATACTATGTACTACACTGAGGGTATGAGCGGGAGGGTTGAACCGCCCGGAGGCAGTGGTACACATGGTGCTAGAAAGCATATCGGAGAAGGGAAAAGCAAACGAGGTTAGGAGGTACATTCATAGGGTGCTTGGGATAGAGAAAGGGAAACTTATGATAGGCGCAGTAGAGTGTCGGGAGCTAGCATGCCTGGCCATCTTGAGATCATCGCATACGTGACGGGCACTTCGAAGGGATGACCGACCAACACACGCTGACGTCGTGCGAACGCTGAAGCCCCACGTCTCTACACGACGCCGCCTAGATAGCCTTGCCCTTTCCTTTGTCCTTCTTCCTGCTCTTGGCGTCGGTGCGGGCACGTTCACTCACAGTATTCCCTTGCGTTGCGGGTGCTCGCCTGCTCCTACTCGTCGAGCGACTTGCGTCCGCCGCAGGCGAAAGGACGGCGGGTAGGATTGTGGAGGGGCTTCTAGGAGACGCGGGCTGTGCGTCGGATAAGGGCTTGCCAGCTGCGAGTTGAAGACCGAAGCATTGATGGTGACACTGAGACGCGAAGGGCCAAGTTGAGGTCTTGCGGGTATGGGTTGGCTGAGGACTTGGAATCCGCCGTTTGTGGAACGTCCTCTTCCACGAGGCGATTCCGAACGCCCCCTGGAAGGCGATCCACGAGAGGAGGAGCGGAGGTTGCGCTCGGCCACACTCCTACGAATGTCAGAACGTTGCGCCTGGTCGTTCCCGTCCTGCATTTCGCTTACTGCGCGGGCGTGCGATTTCCCAGTACTACTATCGCCGGAAGAAGGGGCCATTCGACGTTTAGGGAGACCTTCCTTTGTTGCAGATATACGAGGGGCTTGATCAGCTGTTTTTTGAATGATCGGCCAGGTTTTGGCGTCGTACGCCTCCCAGAAAAGGTGTGATATCGCGTTATGGTCGGCAAGAGGGGACGCAGCAGTTGGTATAATCGTCTCGCTTGTTTTCATCCCCGCGCTCCAATTCTCGTTAGCTGCAGATGTCGGCGGTCTTAGCTTCTTCTTAACGGATAAGATCTGCATGAAAAATGCCTGCGTCTTGTTCGATTCGGCTACTTCCGCAAGGTCACGCCCTTCAGCTGTGGCGGAAGGCCCAACCCAGATAGCCCTGATTTCGCTACTCTCATAGTGCACCTTGCAAATATGGGCCAAGGAACGTAGAAGGGTGTCCAACGGGTTGTTGGGCGAGTCAGCGAGAACCCTCGTTACGGGTGAACCCTGAAGAATACCAGAGAGTTTCTTGTATATCACTGCTAAATCTAGGGCGCCATGAGTCACCGGCTCAGTGTCGTAGATGTCCGAAAACCATTTGCTGAATGCTTCTTTGCCTTTGGCGGTCGCCTTGTCCGGGTCAATGCAAGAGTGTCGCAGATACTTCAGTACACACCAGTTGAGGACGTGTACAAACGACTCTAGGTCTTCCGAGAGTCGATATGGTGTCTCTGGAAAGCACTGACGAAGAGCAGAGAGAAATTGCCACGTGCCCTGTGGTGCACACACGGTACAGTCAGTCGAGCCTACACGCGGGAAGATGTTGATGCAAAAATGCGAAGCCTCACCACACGGTGTGGCTGGGCCCTAGCCCCCCGGATGGAGAGCTGTTCCTCAGTCTGGGAGAGGTCCCAGTCAGCAAGAATGCCGTACAGAGTCCCACAGCCATTCCTATATATGAGGATATTGGCAGCGCTGACGTCTCTATGCAAGATGCCAGCGTGGAGCCAAGCGAATGTATGCCCTGTGAGTGCAACACACAAGCCACACAATCAGTGCAGTCCTTGACACAGGAAACGCTTCGAGTGGACCATACCGGTGCGTACCAATTATCGCACGGTGAAGGAGTCCGACAAGGGCCCGAGCCTGTGAGAAGTCTTCCAGGGTTGTGCACACCTCCTTGAAAACAAGTCGATGGTGCCGACGCATCGGGCGTATAGTATCGGGTCCGCCTTCTTCCTCAAATATATCCTGAGTGCAGGTATTTTGAACCCTAACTTCGGCCGGGCCGATCTGGGCATCATTGTGCTTAGGAGAGGAGACACGTACATCACCTCCCGAACGGACGGTCAGATAAAGAAGAGTGCTGTGCAAGACCACTGGCGTGATTTTGTCGTAGAGTCGCCGATACACGTCGTACTCGGAGTGGATGTTCTCGGATACCGCTCGCCAGGAGTCCTTGACATATACGACCTTCTCCTCCATGAGGTCGTATGTCACAAACCCGCGAGTGCCTCGCCCCGCCAGAGATCCAGACATGTAAGCAGGGCGTCCAACAAGGCAACGGTGAGATACAAAAGGCAAGTCGTCCCTGAGCGATTTGGGAGTAGACTCGGAGTCGGTCCATTGCGCACACATGTCCATGGCATAGACAGGCCAATCCGTGGTCACAGCGTACTCCAACATCGAAATCGGAACAGGGTTGTCAAGACCTGCGGCTGTGCTAGGATACGTCCTGGGGAGCCCACGGAATACAGCCTCTTCGCCCTCTGAAGCCAGCGAAACCGTAGGGTCATGTCTCCGGTCCTCGCGAGACATCTTGCTGAAACGATAGAGAAACGTCGCGAGCGTGATAGGGTCCTTGACGTAGTCGAATGCTCGCGAGCAGACGGCCGCGGCTCGGTCGAGGTAGACGATACGCGCAGTGTCATGGACGATGTGCAGGACGAACACGTGCGTGCGGTGCTGGTGGTTGAACATCTCTGCCCCGTGATGCATCATTTTGCGACGAGCGAGGCCCGTGACGCGTGCGCCATTCGCGTGCATCGAGGAAAGCGGCCCGTTGGACCTGTTCATGCCCTTGACCTCGAGTCCTCGACCGCGAGTTCGGCGAAGGCCCAGGACATGCGGGCAACAAGGGGCTCGTGGTCAGCTCCAGCGCCGCCGGTGCGGATACGTCGCTGGTTGAGCTCTGGTTGAGACGGAGAGCCCGAGTCTTCAGAAACACATTCCTGAGTCGGCATATATGCTTTCAATGGAGGACAGGTAGCATCCGAATCTATACCCAAGGCCAAAGGTACAGCAGAGCTTTCCTTTTCGTCCCCGGCGTCGCGCTCGCTTCGTTCAGTGCGAATGGGGACAGCTCCCTTTGACGGAGATTGCTTGTATGCATCCTTCGCCTTGGATGTAGTAGGATAGATCGTGATGCCGGGCATGCAAGAGCGGCAAGTTGTATCATATGCTTTAACGTCTGGGCCTGACACTGCGTCGACCACATCCGTCCGGTAGGCCATCCGAAGTGTATCACATCCTATGGCCTCCAACGTTTTCCGGATGCCTGTGACCTAGCGTCAGTTGCATCGCTGTGGTGTCAGTCTTTGCGTTTCACGACTGGCTCGCAGTAAAATGTGCGTACGATCGGCTCGGAATATAGTCGTTTTTCGTCGACAAAATTGAGGGCTTCGCCATCGTGACTTGGCGGAGGAAGCTCGTAGACGGGAAGATTTGCCACGTACTCGGAGGGAAGCTTGCCTCCGGGGACGAGAAGCTTCATAAACGCTTTGACACTGATCTCTGACCATTTATCGGCCATCTCTTTGTCTCTTGGTGTCGCGTTGGATCCGCGGTCCATCTGACAGAGCTCTGGGATCGCGAATCGCAGCCTACGTTCTTGCCGTGAGTAGGGGGAAGGGCTTGCCTTGAACTGTAAACTTTGCTCTACAGTGTAGATGGTTGTATACGTAACGCAATCTACAGCGTGCAAACGAACTCAGTCTCAACGAGACGTCGCATTCGGGTTCGAAAGTCGGCGCTGGAGCTGGGAATGGATGGCTTGGGATGCCGCAGAGACGATAGTTGGAGGGGAAATCTGCCGCATAACTCGTGGGCAGGCTCGGAAACCCTTTGGCCATGCTGAAGCTGGGTGGTGAGGACGTGTTGGGCGCGTGCGTCGGGCCTCGGTGCTTGCTGCAACGTTGCACTCCTCCCGCGTATCGGCGGGCGAGCCATATTTGGCAGGTGTGCAAGAACATCGCAGTGCTTATGGTGAGCGCCGAGCTGCTCCGTCCGACTGGCAGCTGCGCTTTCAAGGAAACGCGAGATGTTCCTTGCATTTGGATAACCAATAGAGAGTATGTCGCGCTTGAACTGGATTGAAGCTAGGAGGGAGGTTAACTTTGTTCTAGGATCTAGAACTCCCAGAGTGGGTTGAATGCGAGTCGCAGCCTCCCGCTGTCACGCCGCTCAGCAATCGGCGTTGATGGGTGGCGTGATGTCTATGCGTGTAGCCCCGGACACGACGATCCCTCCTTTTCGCTGCATCGTGTCTGTATCCAATGTTCAAGGAGACGGTGTGCCAGTATGCGGCATGCCCCTGGCATCTGGGCAGGGTTTCTTCTCCGGCCCATCCGTCGTCGGCAAGCGGTGCGCGAGGGTCAACGGCATCGGCGCGTCGCTCAAATTCTCTGCATACCGGCATATACACTCTCAGGCCAAGGCATCGGATCATTCCAACTTGAATAAGAAGTAATTCTAGGTATGACTAGACATGAGGCCTTGAAGCTGGAGGTTCAACGCTGCAACTCCCGGGCTATAGTACCTTCCAAGTTTATCAGTACTCATCGCGAAGATCACCAAACTGGAGTATGTGGTTTCCCCAAACGAGGAATTCTACCAAATGATGCACGCATGGAGTACTGTCAAAATGCTGAATAGAACTTTACGCCATATGGCTTCAACGACTGTGTCGTATCCAGGCTTCTGCTATCGGACATCCGCCGAAGTTTCCGCACAGAGTCGGCTGTGGTCCTCATTGGGTGCTCCGGGCTTAAGGCCGATCTGCGCTCGCGTCATCCGTTGGCAGAGGAAAAAAATAGGATGTATGTACGGACTTCACATACAAAACCATGAACAATAGACCCGAGAGGCCTTGCCCCCCTCTCTCCGTCGAGCACAGCGGTCGAGGGCGTCAATGATTATGACTGCGGCAAGTGTCGGCGTTTGGGCTGCGTTCAACGAGGTTTACTACTTCCTCCAAACCCTTTTCCTCTTCACAGAGTCTGATATCATGACCGCGGTGGTCCCTATCGTCCGTATACAGCCATCCCCCTCCGCGCACCATCCCCGCTCACTTTAGTGCACAGACCGTCCTCGCATCGGCCGCCGCCCCCCTCGACGGCCCCCATCGCCTACCGCACGTCGCCTTCTGGCTGTGGCTACACCTACTGCAGTTCGACGTCTCGAATCAAACACTTTCCCCGGACGAGGACGCGATCAACAAGAGCCACAGGCCCCTCCCCGCCAAGCGCATCTCGCATTCCAACGCCGTCCTCCTCCGATGGCTCCTCATCCCGATATGCGTGCTCTCTTCCAGCGCGTACAGCACGCACGTCGTCTGCGCGAGCGCTGCGCTCGCCGTGTTGACGATCGTGTACAACGAGCTCGGCGCGTCCCGCGACCACTGGATCGTCCGGAACCTCGTCAACGCGCTCGGCCTCGCATCCCTCGAGGTCGGCGCAACCCTCGTCGCAGGTGAGGGCCATGCTAGCCACTACCGCATTCACTGTGACCGTCCGACGTCCTAGCTCACTACCAGCCGTGGTATTTACCCCCGCCTTCCCTCGCAGGCCCCGACCCGACCCGCCTCGACAAGCTCGCGCGCTGCGCGATTTCCGCGAGCACCGGCGTCCTCGCGACGACGATGCACAGCCAGGACTTCCGCGACGAGGCAGGCGATCGCGCGATCGGGCGGCGCACCGTGCCCATCGTCCTCGGCAACCCCGCGCGCTACACCGTTAGTGTGCCCCTCTCGCTCTGGACACTTGTGCTGTGCCGCATGTGGGGCGTCGGGGCCATGACGGGAGCGGCGATGATGGCGCTCGCGTTGTTCACGGGCTCGCGATACGTCGTAGGGCGCGAGGGACGAGACTTCCAGACGGCGTATTTCTGGTATAATGTAGGTTGTTTTAGTGTCACTGTGGCGATGGGAGCGTTCATGCTGCGTCAATCCCAGGTTTGGCTGAGCTGTGTGCACGCGCTGCCCGTGTATCATAGGCTGCATGAGTCTGCGTGAGGGAGTTCGGGGTTCGGTGGAATGTAGGTAGGTGGAACGAGGGTCGTGATGTTTGGGTGCTCAGATCTGCGGATCTTGGACAATGAAAGTCATTTAGGCAAGGCACGTACCGGGGTTAAATTGAAGATAGATATCCGCCTGCGAGGAGATCCGGGGTACACAGTTGTTTGGCTAATTTTCCCATCTGGATGCGTAGTTAATCGTGAGAATCATTAACGGTACAGCGTCATAAAAGAGTAGCAGTGGGCGATCGTTAACGTGTCGTAACTCTACTTGCGCATGCCAGGGCGCCGACCGAGAAAACACCATCGTCGTCAGCATTCATTCTGGCATACCTCTGAACATGAGCATGCGTCAGTATCGAACCAGTCCTCCCAAGGAAGGGCTAGACTCACAATCGTCGTTGTCCCCGTCGACGATCTCGACAACGAAGCGCGCGTTCGGCTCCGCGCCCGCCTGCGCCATCGTGTCGTTGCGGTTACACACCGAGCGATACACCTCGCCCTCCTCCTCATCCTCAACCAGCAGTACCATTCGTGCGCTATCGCATCAGCACGGTATGGTCTGATTAGTATGAGCCGAGACCAAACAAAACGTAGACCTCGCACCTGGGGTAGAACTCCTCAATGCCGAACGTGCGGCACGCCTGCATGAGCACCTTGCTCACGGTGTGCCGCCCGCGTGTCTTGAACAGCTGCCGGCTCTCCGCATCGTCGTTGTACTCGATCATTACGATGAAGCTCCCGTCAGGCCGCTCCTGTGACTGCGACTGTGCCCCGGCCGCCGTCTCTGCAGCTGCTCGGACAGGTTCAGCCCAAAAATTACGGGCGCAAACGGGATTGGGACTCACTCTGCGACTGTGACGCGGGCGTGCGCACCGCGGCTGGCTCGGGTTTCGGCTGGTGCTGCACCTTTTCGACTTTGACCTTGACCCTCGGCGGCGACGGCTCGCGCGCCTTCGTCCTGCGCATCTCCGAATCCGATCCGGGCATCGCGTCGAGCTGCACGAGGCCCCCGCTCCGGTACGAGGAGGTCGGCTTCGACCCTGAGCGGCCCCCCTTGGCCGACAAGGGCTCTGCCTTCGCGGCAGAGGAGCGCACGGCGCTCGCAAACTCGGTGTCCTCGAGCTCGTCGTACTCTTCCTCCTCATCGCTCTGGTGCATGCCGCCGGAGTCTTCACTCGGCTCATTGTCTTCGGCCGCTTCTTCGTTGTCCGAAGCGTTGAGGCCGTAGTCGGAGAGGACACGTGGACGGTTGACGCGCTTCTTCGTGGGGGAGAGAATGCGGATCTCCTCTTCCTCCTCGTCCTCCTCCTCAAACTGCTTCGCTTTCGACTTGGATGCTTTGGGAGGTGTTGCAGAGCGCTCGACGGGGGCTGGCTTGGGCTCGGGTTGTGATAACTTGGAGGTCGACGGTTGAGGGGTCACCTTGCTCGCCGTCCCGCTCGCACTGCTGACCTTACTGGTCGCCGCGGTTCCGCCGTTCGCATGGCTGATCGAAGATTGCGGCGGGCCCTTTTTCGGACTGTGAACCTGCTGCCCAGCCGCAGATACAGGAGACTTGGCCACCGCGGCACCGTTAAGGCGGATCACACTGGGGCCTGGAGTCGCTCGCTGCTGCGACGACAGAGCCGAGAGGCGACGCGCGGCGCCGACGGGTGGCACAGAGCTCCGGGGCAGGGCTACAGGTGCATCCTCCAACTTTACAATGACAACTTGGAGAATCGACTTCACGCCCTCCCAGGCGGTGCTGTGGATGCGCACGGGTGCGCCAGCAGCGCCTTGCAGATCTGGGATCTCAAACGAGACGTCTCCAGCGAGGCCGAAGACGTCTTTTGCACGATTTTGTGCGTCCTGTAATAGATGGTGAGAGTCGTGAAAAGGCGCGCTGTGCTGTCCTCACCTCGTATGTTTGAGGAAGAGGGACCAGAATGTGTTCGTCTGCATAACAAAGTACAATGAGGTCCTGCGTGGACTTGACTTCCGGGTTCAGATTCGAACGGAAGAGCATATGGCTGCTAATGTTTATGTCCCGATTAGAAAAGAGCTGCAGGCGGGACCGTTAATAAAAAGCACAAGAAATTGAAGAATAAACCAACTGCCACCGATGCCCAGTTGGAAGGAGCGGCGCCAAGCAAGTACAAACAATGCATTGTTCGGGGGCGCCTGGATCTTTTTTAATCCAAATAAGCTCATATCGCAACGCTACACACCCAAATGCCTGTACAGTGTACGGCTGCTTCATTCCATCCTACAAAAGTCCCTACTGGTTTAACAACCATCGTAAATCGTCGTGGCCGGATATAATCCTGCCAACACGTACACGCTGGTATGCTGGCGCGCGACTATCGTCCTGGGCGCCTGGATCTACTGCCAAATATGGCTCGCCTGACACTCGGTCGGAGGCCCGGAGCACTGAGCTGCACCGAGGTGTGAGGCCCGACCCACGCGCCCAGCACGTCCTCACCACCCAGCTTCAGCATGGCCAAAGGGTTTCCGAGCCTGCCCACGAGTCATGCGGCAGATTTCCCTTCCAACTATCGTCTCTGCGGCATTGCAAGACTCGTTCCCAGGCTTCGGTGCCGACTTTCGAACCCAGATGCGACGTCTCATCGAGACTGAGCTCGCTTACAGGCTGTGAATTGCATGCCACCGTCTATACCGACACTGCAGAACAAGGTTCACAGTTCAAGGCAAGCCCTTTCCCCCGCTCACGGCAAGAGCGCAGGCTGCGATTCGCTATTCGCGATCCCAGAGCTCTGTCAGGTGGACCGCGGATCCAACGCGACGCCGAGGGACAACGAGATGGCCGATAAATGGTCAGAGATCAGTGTCAAAGCGTTTATGAAGCGCCTCGTCCCCGGAGGCAAGCTTCCCTCCGAGTACGTGGCGAATCTTCCCGTCTACGAGCTTCCTCCGACAAGTCACGATGGCGAAGCCCTCAATTTTGTCGACGAAAAACGGCTATATTCCGAGCCAATCGTACGCGCATTTCACTGCGACTCCGTCGTGAAACGCGAAGACTGACACCATAGTGATGCAACTGACGCTAGGTCATAGGCATCCGGAAAACGTTGGAGGCCATAGGATGTGATACACTGATGGTCTACCTGACGGATGTGGTCGACGTGGGGCCAGGACCGGACGTCGAAGCGTATGATACAAGTTCCTACTCCTGCATTCCTGGCATCATGATATATCCCACTACATTCAAGGCGAAGGATGCATACAAGCTATCACCGTCAAAGGGAGCTGTCCCCATTCGCACTGAACGAAGCGAGCGCGACGCCGGGGACGAACAGGAAAGCTCTGTTGTACCTTTGGCGTTGGGAATAGATTTGGATACCACCTGTTCTCCGAAAGCGTACATGCCGACTCAAGGATGTGAAGACGCTGGCTCCCCGTCCCAACCAGAATACAACCAGCGACCCAGCCGCGCCGGCGGCACTGCCAGTGGAGGATATGCTGACCACGAGACCCTAGTCTCCCGCATGTCCTGGGCCTTCGCCGAACTCGCGATTGAGGTCGAGGGTCTGAACAGGCCCGACGAGCCGCTTTCCTCGACGGACGCGAACTACGCACGCGTGACGGAACTCGCTCGTCGCAAAATGATGCATCACGGGGCAGAGATGTTCGACCACCAACACCGTACGCACGCGTTCGTGCTGCACATCGTCCACGACACCGCGCGTATCGTCTATCTCGATCGAGCTGCTGCCGTCTGCTCGCGAGCGTTCAACTACGTCGAGGACCCTATCACGCTCGCGACGTTTCTCTATCGTTTCAGCAAGATGTCTCGCGAGGATCGCGGACACGACCCTACGGTTTCGCTGGCTTCAGAGGGCGAAGAGGCTTTATTCCGTGGGCTCCCCAGGACGTATCCTAGCACAGCCGCAGGTCTTGACAACCCTGTTCCGATTTCGATGTTGGAGCACGCTGTGACCAGGGGTTGGCCTATCTACGCCATGAACATATATGCGCAATGGACCGATGCCAAGTCTACTTCCAAATCGCTCCGGGACGACTTGCCTTTTGTATCTCACCGTTGCCTTGTTGGACGCCCTGATTATATGTCTAGATCCCTGACGGGACGAGGCACTCGTGGGTTCGTGGCTTACGACCTCACGGAGACGAGGGTGGTGTATGTCAAGGATTCGTGGCGAGCGGTATCGGAAAACATCCACTCCGAGTATGACATCTATCAGCGGCTTTACAGAAAAATCATCCCAGGGATCTTAGACGATTCCCGTATATATTTAACCGTCCGCTCGGGAGGCGACGTGCGCGGCCCCCCTGAGAGAAATGATGTCCAGGTCGATCCGGCCGCTGGGGTTCAAGACACCCGCACCCAGGATATCCCCGAGGAGGAGGGCGGGAGTACTGTACCACTGATGCGGCGGCACCATCGACTCGTATTCAAGGAAGTGTGCGCACCCCTGGAAGCCTTCCAATCTGCTCAGGACCTTGTCGAAGTCCTTCACCGTGCTATCGTGGGTATGTAC
Organism: Trametes hirsuta; assembly: GCA_001302255.2. Taxonomy (NCBI): domain Eukaryota; kingdom Fungi; phylum Basidiomycota; class Agaricomycetes; order Polyporales; family Polyporaceae; genus Trametes; species Trametes hirsuta. Next base: position 1,044,985 of record CP019374.1, on the reverse strand, counting down.
TACAATTCTCTCGGACCATTTCCTGTGGCGAAGACTGAGCTGATTACGTGGTTTGTTTGCCGCATTCATAGCGCATCTATACGCTTGGAAGGCTGCTGGTGTCTTGCATCGAGACATTAGCGCGGCGAATATCCTCGTATATAAGGATGGCCATGGGGACCTCCACGGCATTCTTTCTGACTGGGACCTCTCCATGACCGAGGAACAGCTATCCAGCCAAGAAATTACCCAACCATCTCGTTCGGTGAGATTCTGCATTTAGCATCAGTATCGTGCTCGCTTAACTGATACTATACGTGCATCACAGGGTACATGGCAATTTCTCTCTCCTCTTCGCCAGTGTTACCCAAAGACACCGTATCGACTCTCGGAGGACTTGGAGTCATTTGTACACGTCCTCAGCTGGTGTGTACTGAAGTATTTGCAACACACTCTTACCTGCCCGGACAACGCGACTGCTGAAGCTACAGAAGCATTTGGCCGATGGTTTTCGAGTGTCTACGACACCGACCCGCAACTCATATTTAATCCGAGAAGTCAACATCCCAAACTAAGTACTATTCTTTGTGGTCTGCCCTTCGCCACGGTTCTGCCCGAATCGCCCGACAACCCGTTGAACACTCTTCTATGTTCCTTGGCCCAAATTTGCAAGGAGCACTACGAAAGTAACGAAATTAGGGCCATCTGGGCTGGGCCATCCAGTAGGCCTTTTCACGGGACGGCAGCAGATGTCACAGAAATTAGTGGGCCCAATCGAAGGGCGAAGGTGGGCGATGCTTATTTTGCGGACATGGCACAGGCGTTTGCCGACGGGCAGCCCGGACCGCCACCACCCATAGCTAAAACAGATTGCAGCACGAAGGCGAACACGAGCGAGATAATCACACCAACTGCTGCGTCCCCGTTGGCTAACCATAGCATGATATTGCGCCTTTTCCGAGAGGCGTATGACGCCCCAAACTGGCCAACTATTCAAAGAACAGCCGATCAAGCTCCTCGGATATCTGCAGCAGAGCCTGAGGGAGCCTTCTCTCCGTCTTTTATGGGTCCTTTTTCCGGAGATAGTGGCAGGGGTGCTCATAGTGACGGAAAATCGCACATCCGCCCAGTGAGCGACGTGGAAGACGAGAACGGTCAGTCACAACGTCCGCACATCCGTAGGGGTGTGGACGAGCACAAGCTCTGCTCCTCCTCGCGTGGATCGCCATCCAGGGGACGTTCAGAATCGTCCCGTGAAAGAGGACGTTCCACACATGGCGGGTTCCAAGTCCTCAGCCAACCTATGCCCGCGAGACCCCAACCTGGCCCTTTGTGTCTTAGTGTCACCATCAACGCTTCGGCCTTCAACTCGCTGGCAAGCCCCTTCCCCGACGCACAGCCCGCGCGGAGATGATTCTCGAAATGTCAGTCTGCGTGCCGCGCTGGTTCACGCATACGCGGCTGCGCACCTCAATAAATGCCGGGATCCAAACGACGATATCGCACTCGCACGCGGTTCACCCGGAGAGGAAGTTCAGCGGAGTGGGGACGGTCGGTGGGTAGGTTGGTATGTAGAGCGCGGTCGTCGAACCGCACGATAGTTGAACCATCGCGCTTCAGAATATAGACCCTGATAAAATGTGTCGGGAACGTTTTATGAGAGCTCACTTACTGGCCACTGGATATACCATGGCCTGAGCTCCATCCCGGCCTGGAGACGCTGCAACTGATGGCGGGCGCAATAAAGACAGCGGTGGACCCGTGCTCACCAAACGCGACATACGTGCGCCCCCCATGTCCTGTGGCGGCCGGGCCTACACGCGGTGTTGCTCGAAGTTAGACAAGTGCCATCGTCAACGCGCTACAACCAGATGAGCTGGAAATGCGCTGACTGCCCGACAACCTAGAGCACGACCTCTGTATCTACGAACAGCGTTGACGCGAGGGCAAAACAAATGTGACTGCGCGGTGTCGTAGGACACCCGTGCGGGGGTAGAATAATGATACAGCTACAAGTGATCCAAGTACGGTATGTCCCAGCAATGATACAGTATGTGCAACTCCACACTCGGGGGCCGCCTTCGTGCCCTACGCGCTTGCCATGACCACCGGCGGGAACGCCTCTGCAACTTTCGCCTTCTTCTTGTTCGGCGAGCCCTTGCCCTTCTTGGGTAGGTCACCGCTGCTACTCGAAGACGCCATGAGCTGAGGTGGTGGAGGAAAGTCGGGAGTCGCGTCGCCCACATCGGTTGAGCCTTGGGGCGCGCCTGTCAGTGGCGGCGGGGGACCGGAACCAGAACCAGGCCCAGGTGCAGATGGTTTCGCCTTGCTCTTCTTCTTGGCCGTACTTGCCGCTGGCGCTGCCTTGTTGACGGTCCCTAAAGGACCAATCTTGGCGTGTGACGGGCTCGGGGCGTCGTCTGGAAGGACGATGGGCGGGGAGTCTGCCGAAGGAGCAAGTGTGGGAGCGGAAGTGGGACCCGGCGCCCCTGGAAGCGGCGGTAGACCTGTGGGCGGAGCAGGAGGTGGAGGCATAGTGAGAGATGCGGATATCTCGGATATACGCGACTGATAAAACGGCTTGAGAAGACCGATTTGGTTGTCCACCATGGTGGAGTCGAGGGGTATAAATGGCGGCGGCGGCGGGAAGGGTGGTGGAGGCTCTGTCGGTTTCGCGCTGCAGGACAAGTTCAGTATACACACAATTGCAGCTGGCAAAATACGCACATAGAGGGGTCCTCTTTGAGACCCTTGCCCTTGCCCTTGAGTAGCCGCTTGGGTATTGATAGGCTAGCGAGGCCGAATTCATCAGCAATCCCGAGCTCTTTGAGGCCGAGAAAGTCTTCGCCGAACGACTCTGCGAAGTTGCCCATGACAAATTCGCCGTCCTCTTCCTCGCCTTCCATGCGGAAAAGGGCATCATCGTCCCAGGCTTCTTCTGTGGTCTGCGAATTCGTGAGCTCCAATAGGGCATTCAACCTAAGTTGTACTGACCGCTTCCCGGTAGACATTAGCCAACTTCTTCTCGAGGTCAGATAGTCGGCCGCCATATCGAACGACATCGTCTTTGACGTAGCGCTCGAGGTCGCCGATCCGGGTGATTCCGCTCTCGAACAAAGTGTGCAAAATGATTTCCTATGACCGTATGAGCTAATGCGCGTAATATGTGTGTTCCGGTCTGCTCACCTCGGCGGTCATCTTATTTCCATACTTGTCACACATGAAACGGATTGTCCGGCCAACGTTTAATAGGTACTCCGCTGTCACGCTCGATAAGACATCTAGAGCAATTTTCGACGCCCCTACAACGGATGAGACGTACTTCACAGAAAGTGCGCGAGAGGCCTACCTTGAAAACCGGAATGCTCGAGAACCTTAGACCCCATCCAATGCAGGCAGTCATCTGCATTCTCCGCACCCAGCTCGAGACCCGCTCCAGGGGGCTTCCACGGCCGCTCGTCCACTACATCGTCTGACTCCTCGGATACGTCTGGGACGGGTGGAAGCGCAATTCCGCCGTTATCCTCCGCACTCTGAATTAGCGCGGAGTACTTGGCGTGTGTTGTGCGTACCCTCCGCAAGGTACGGATGTTATTGTTCATGTGGAAGAGCAAAGTGTTTGGGGAGCTGGTTAGTTGTTTCTTTGTCTTCTTACGCCGCTTTGACGGGTGTCGGGAGGGGCCGAAACTGGAAGACGCAGCCGAGGGGGGATCAGAGGAGGCGTGTACAAGGGTGGGTAGGCCGCTACTGAGCATCTCCTCGGAACGCATGGCGTCCCACCATAGCTCGACAACGTCCTTGTCAACAGGGCTGGTGGTACGGGCCCGCTTGCGCGGTCGGTCATCGAGAAAACCGTTCCTGCAACAGATTCAGCCGGAGATCACTGGTGAAGTCTCGTTCACTTACAATTTCCGCTTCGTTCCAACAGGCCCGTCGGCAGCGTTGAGTGAGGATCCCGCACCCCCATCTACGTCGTCATCAACAATAACGGCATACTGGAGTAGGCGTTGCTTCAACTCGGGCGCAGACAGTTGAGAAGAACCTCCCGCATCCAGCTGTTGCGAAAGGAACGCATCTACGTCTCGGTCAAGTTGGAGAAACGCGGACATCCCGGCCTGGGAGCGAACTATAGCCGGGGACTCGGGAAAGGTGGTATCTCGTTGAATTTTCCTTGACTGTCCGGGAAGAGGGGCGGCTTGTTTCGTAGGACTGGGCGAACGAAAAGACAAGCCAGGAGGTAAACGACCGTTACCATTCACAGACACGCCATTGACCCGAGGTGTGATCCCCCGACTGGAAAGTTCGCCAGGGATTACAGGGTCAGTGCGCTCCCTGAGGTCTGTGATGTTGGCAAGCAATCTCTCTGCTTTGGCTTTCAGCCTACTCGCGCATTGTCGGAGTGGGTGGTCCTGGAAAAAGGAATGGTTAGTACCAGGATAAAATAAATACTAGCAGCAAGGCGAGGGAGGATTTTTGCTGGATATGGCGTGATTGCCATACCGCTGAAGCATTGAAGACCATGTTGCTGAGCTCCGGTCTTGGGCGACGAGCATCGGCGAAAAATAACGCACCGACGGCACGGCTATCGTCCCTTCGCTAGGTAGCCGTGTACCGGATCTGCGCGAAGGGGCTAAGGGATATCGACGGGTGGGTCGAGAGGCCGTGCCGTGGGACGCAGGCCTGTTGTTGACGATTTGGTCGTCCTGGGTTGCAACACTCACCTCCGTTGCATTGTACGTGTAACAGTTGGACCAAATGAGATCAAGGTCATCCTTGAACTCCTTCTTGGACTTGTACTGTCGCTGCTTGACCTTCTTCAGCATGGTTTGGAGGTCCATGGGAGTGGAGATGACTAGGAGTCGAGCATTAGTGGGCGCGAGCGATGTCTCCAAGGGCCACGCACTGTCATAGTAGTCCGGCGCCTCCGTCTTGGACACTGGCTTCAAGAACGCCTCAGCGTCGCGGTTATCCTATGCGCGAGTCAGTGCACGTGCCGGCGCTCCGGTGCCTAATTCCGCACCATTGTGACCATGCGGAGGTCGACAAGGAGACCCTCGAGCGAGTCGTAGAACGCGTCTGCAAGCTTTCCTGCATCGCTGGTGGCTTTCTGGAGGCGCGTTAGGGACCACGCGCGGTCACACTAGAACACACGGTCTAAACACTCACCCGGGTCTCCTTGACGGCGCTTAAGAGTAGCTTGAGCTCAGATTCGGCAAATGAGGACTTGACCTGGCTCGCGGCGAGAGTCCTAAGGAGGTTCTGGCAGTCGGAGACGTTAGCGCGCGAGATTGAGGCTGGATGGCTCGAGGACGTACGTTCATGGCCGGTCCATCCGGTGGCGGGAGGGAGGCCCGGTGAGGGTAGCGGAACAAGATGGGACTTTAAACTCCGATCCATTGTAAGCAATTGCTTGGCCCTCATCTTACTTTCTGAGTTTGGCAGTATTGAGACGGCGCTACAAACGCGACGCGACTGTCAGCAGTGGCCAGTGGCCACCACCCTTGCACCCCGACCACCACCTCGCCCATGCTAGTTTTCGACTGATTTTTCAATCTGCTCGACGCTTCTACTGCTACTTTAACCCGATAGTCTGCCCGTAGCTTCGATGTCTGGCCTGAAGAACTCACCGTTTGGGAAACGGCTCCGGGGAGGGGACGAGGACAGTCCGCGCAAGAATCGCGGGCGGTTCACGCCCGCGTTTGCCATCGCGTCCGGCTCGACCCCCTCGCTCGACTCGCGCCCGACGACGAGTGAAGGTGCGACACCCGAGTCGCCGGAGCGCGGCGCGCACAGAGACTATGGGGATCGGTTCGTTCCTACGCGCGATGCGGGGGACATGCGGACATCCTATCATCTCATGGACGGAGCTACGCCGTCTACGCCTTCGAAGAACCGCATGATTCCAACGGAATCCGACGCGCTGAAAGAGCAGGCCAACGCGATCTTTAACTCCATACTCCAGACGGAGGTCACGCCCTCCTCCCCCCAACGTTCTGGGTCTCCGGTACGTCAGCCCGCCGCATCAACCTCTACGCTCCCATCCACGCCCACGCGCCGCCGATTGTTCGCCTTCAACTCCCCATCGCGCTCCAACCCCACGACCCCTTCACGACGCTTGGATGTACCCACCGACGAGGCATACTCCATGAGTCCCGTACGCGCGGAGAGCCGATATCTACTGGAAAGTCCTCGACGGCAGTTACGGAGCGTATGCAAGACCCCATATCGCGTGTTGGATGCTCCGGAACTTGCGGATGACTTCTACTTGAACCTCGTCGACTGGTCGAGCACCAACGTACTCGGGGTTGGGCTCGGCGCTTGCGTATACCTCTGGACAGCCCACACTGCGCAGGTCTCGAAGCTATGCGACCTTGGGGATGTCCATGATACCATCAGCTCGGTGTCCTGGGTGCAGAAGGTGGGTACACTTTCTTTGTTTCGTGTTCACAACGTATTGTCCAATTTCGACGTATTGTGGTGGTTACCTTGTCCCGACAACAATGGGTCCATTACCGGCTGTCAGCTCACAAATCGCCTGGGTGTAACATGTCGATACCACTGGTCTTGAACAAGACATACTCAGGCTATTTCAAGCACGGTTGCTTTCCCACCAGCAACATGTTATACAGCAGCAGAGACTCGTGGCTGGCCCTTGGCTAGCGGTTGTGTTGATGTAGACAATGCGGAAAGAAGTCACAGGCTACTCCACCGAGGACCTATCATGGTTCGTCTGCAGAGGCGCCGATAGACGGTGTTGCCATTGTTCGATAGCAATCAATTCCATGCAGACTGCGACGTCTCAGATCCGGGTGGCTAAGATCTAACGTCAATCTATCGCTTATCACAGTTTTTATCACCGTCGCTCTCTTACAGAAAAGCTAAACATTCTTCACAGGGTACTTCACTAGCAATAGGCACCCTTTCGGGGCAACTTTACATCTACGACGCCAGCACGTTGCAACTCACAAGAACCTACGAGCGAGCCCATTCTCAGCGGATAGGTGCCCTTTCCTGGAACTCCCACATCCTCTCGTCTGGTTCGCGGGATCGAATGGTGCATCACCGTGACGTGCGTGAGCCGAGCACCCGGCCCTTCAAGAAGTGTCAGGGTCATAAGCAGGAGGTATGCGGACTTCGATGGAGTGGAGACGGCGGGCCCCAGGCGGCAACACTCGCGAGCGGAGGAAACGACAATAAGGTCTGTATTTGGGACCTCAGAGGGTCGAAGCGGCCGGGCGGGCTGGGGACACCAGGGCGTACGGGGAGTATGCCCGGGAGCTCGAGCGCTGCTGGTGATGACGGCGATGCGCCGCTTTGGAAGTTCCACGAGCACACCGCTGCAGTCAAGGCGCTCGCGTGGGACCCTCACGTCGCGGGCATTTTGGCTACCGGTGGTGGTACGGCCGATAAGCACATCCGATTTTGGAACGTTCAAAACGGCACAATGCTCAATGAGCTGGACACGGGTAGCCAAGTGAGCATCACGAAGTCCTTTCTATTTTGATTCTTGTGACTGAACTGTGAATGTAGGTGTGCAACCTCACTTGGTCGCTCACGTCCCACGAGATCGTGTCTACGCATGGGTTCTCCTCTACCACGGCGCAAAATCAGATATGTATCTGGAAATACCCGTCGTTGGACATGGTCGCTTCCCTTACAGGCCATACACATCGGGTGCTCTACCTGGCGATGAGTCCCGACGGAGAAACGATTGTGACCGGCGCAGGAGACGAGACACTGCGCTTTTGGAACGCATTCCCGAAGAAAGATAACCACGAAGCCCGGCGCGAAAGCGTCTTGGACTACGGCAAGCTCATTCGCTGATGTTCGGTTTCTTTGGTGCTCTATCCTTATTGCGTCATCGTCTATCCCCGCACCTCAATACCTGGTACCGGTACCCCATGTCTGCCGGCTGTGCCGCTCAATCCTCCCTCGTGCTTGCTCTCCCCTTTGCCGTTCTACCGATGTTCGCGCTGGAGGCGGACCGTCGATGAATTTACTGTATCATCTTGTAGTGTTCTTGCCTTCCGCCACCGCCTGTCCCTTCACCTCGTTGCTCGTGTTAGTAGATTACGCTGCCATCTAGTTGCTCACGGACGCTCTGCATACCACTCCCATCCGGCCTCCCTCGCTCATCAGCATCCTCCTCGATCGCATCTACATACTATCCTCCAGGTACAAAGCGTAATTATGATCATTGCTCTGTCAAACATGTATTGGAAATGTCTTCTGCCCTCGTTGATCGTTTACTGTCCATCGTCCATTGACCCATGTCTCATCCCGTTACCTCTACCGACTCTTGCCTTGCTATGTCAAATTATCGATTCAGTGTTATCACCGCGTACGCTTATTCATGCTCTCTATATCACCCGGCATTGATATCTCTTGTAGGGCTATCAACGGCATTTCTCGCGTCGCTTGTCACACACTCCCCACCGCCACACCTCTGTTTTGTTCCACTTTGATTCAGTCCACTCCATATGTTGTTCGTGCCTACGCAACCTCACAAGTACCCCCGGTATTCGTTCTACACGCGCATTGGCTACTATGTATGTTGCATATTATACGATTCCGCCGAGTGTCCATTCCTCCTACCTGGGTTTGGTATTCAAACATAGACGTATACGCTGGTAGGTCTATACCTTCGCTTCGTTGACCATTCCGAGATTGATTCGCTGCCCCAGATCCTCACGACTAGACTGCTCTAGACTGCTGGGTTTGTGTTGTGCACACTTGTCGACACCTCACCTATGGCACGGACACTACAACGGCCGATTCCTGTGCCAATGTTGGAAAACAACCTACGCTCAAACGCTCAAGGTCAACGTTCTACGTTGCCTCAAAGAGTCGTATCACAGTTCTGTATCTCAAACCATGGCCCAGACGGGAGCATTTTAAGGCAGTCCTAACCTATGCCTGAGTCAGGGGCACTGAATCCGGCTCTGAGAAGGTCGTGAGGTACCAAAGCCCCCCCCGTGTACCTCGAGCTCGTCTAGCATCTCATGAACATAAAAGGACGTGTGATCAGAAGTCTCGGGTTATTATCACAGCCATGGCGATGTTCGGTGCTCCCTCTCCTGTTAGGGTTGTAGTATCGGCGCTCCGATAGCATATGGCAGTGCTTCTTGAAAACGTTCGGACCACATGTGGTTGGCCCATGCCCCACGCGGCATCCGCAATGAAAACCTGTTAGTTAGATCTCCGTCGGGCATGATACTTGTATCGCGAGATCGAATCTGTGCGTATGAGATCCAGCTGCCGAAGAGTGTAAGGACCTGCAGGAAACCGCGCGTACCCCTCGCCTACCATAGCCTGCAATAATCATAGATGATAGAATTCTGACGAAAGAGTGTACAGCCGGTGTCGAACGGAGTCCAACAGTAAACGAGAGCGGATAAATAACAGGAAAGCAAGAATGAACAGGAAAATCATAACTGTTAGCGTACGACAGAGCCCTTGTCAGCGAAGTACTTCTGGTGGATATCGCGACTTACTGGCGGTTTCCTCAGGGCGACGTAACATATTTCTTCAAATGGCTGATTCCCTCCCACGCAACGGCAACCGTTTCATTGAACATCCTACCAATAGCAGCCTCCGACCTTGGAGCTAATCGCCAGCGAGGCATTGATGCGCTCAAAGATCCACGAATGTTGTGCCATTGAGCGAGAGCTCCCTCAACTGTCGGGCGCAAGCCAGGGTCCTCCTGTGTCATGGCCTCTGTCAGAGGCGCTAAGAACTGCATATTGGTATATTTCTGAAACGGACGCTCAGCAAACACAGCCAAAAAACGAGACCGTACACTTGCCTGTCCAAGCTCTTTTGCGTATAAATTGCCGAGAGCAAAGATATCGACCCTGAAGGCGTCGTATGGAACTGTCGAAGAGAGCTCCGGTACGTCGGCATCGCGACCAACGTCTCCAATGACAAGGCGTGAGGCGCCTTCGGGGAATCGACATGAAAGGCCGAAGTCGATATAGAAGTAATGAATATCATGACCTGCCCTAGGTAGCGGAGTGACCGGATAGACGGCGTCGGGAGTATAGTCTAGCCTGACAGGATGATGACCGTTAGGATAGAGTTCCTTCGCGTCCATCATAATATTTTCAATGGCTATATCACTGTCGGGCTCGTTAGCTACATTTTTGTGGGGCTCCGGAAGCACACAGACCGGTGAGCGATGTTGTGCCTGTGCATGAATGCCAATCCCTACGATGAGTTCAGATATTGGTTCAAGGGCTGATTGACCGCCAAACTAACCTCGAGTGTTTGATCAACGAATGTTATGATGTCCCCGACGGTAGTGAACTCAGGGTCATTGCAAGGCCGGAGGTAAGGCATCACCATGAGAGCCAATCTAGAGTCATGGGGGTCATCGAAGACTTGTATCACGGGGACACTATGATTCTGAGGATGTCGCATCGACGAGAGAAACCGAGATATCTGTAGCTCCTGCGTGTCCTTCCTGAACGTTTTGATGGCGACCGTTTCATCAGTACCGCTCCGTTTAGCGTCCATAATCTGGTGATCCTTTAAATAATTAGTCAGTAGGTGGTGAACCGTTAATAGGCATCCATTTTTTGATCGCTCACAGCTTGCATAATCGAGTCTTCGCAGTACATGGGATGGAGGTTGGTCCCCAACCATGACGGCCGCCAACTGGGATGGTATCGTGGCCTGAGTGTATAGCCTGCATCGAGGAGGAAGCGATACCGCTCCCTCCAAAACACCTCAGAGGGAATGAGGTTGTAGTTGCCTTTGAGGGTGGATCGCTTATAGCGTTCGACATTCTCTTCATTCAGGTAGGCATATGGAGGCAGCTTAACCGGCGCAGACATAGGCTCGAGACGTGTGGGAGAAGGGCGTAGATCCAAACATATCAATTCCGATGTGGTGAACTCGAATTCCGTGGGCGCGCCCGACAACGTGGTTGGAACGTGTTGTCCCAAATAGGTAAGTGGGCGCACACAACGCGGAACGCTCACTTGCACTGGACCGCATCACGCCCGCGCAGGATACACCGCCTGCATCGGCGACAATAATCTGTGCATGCTGCTGGGACGGGTGTCTTCTTGCGCCCATGATGGCTCGTGCTTCTCGGAACGCCTGAACATCGATGGCATGCCTCATCCACGTTCCGAATTTCACCACGCCACCGTCTCGTTCGTTGTCCGGCATGCATACCGGTTAAAGGCCAGGGAATGAGGTGGACGATCGCCTCCTGCTACCAGACCTTCTTCTCACCTCCCTTTTGACCAGAAGCCCTACCCACTCTCTACGTCGCGCCGGAGCTTGATAGTCCGGCCTGTGATCTGTCATGTCTGACACAGGCTACAATGTCTGGGGTGTTGTCACGGGCGCCATCGGGGTCATCGCTGTTGTTCCCCTCATCGTTTGCTGGTTGTGGAGTCAGCTCCCGACAGCCAAAATCGCGGTCTTGGACAAGCTCCTGAAAGAAACAGAGAAGCTCTTCAACACCGCGGTCGACAATGGTCTATTACACAGCAGCAACGGTCTTCGTCAATTTCATGTTCGGATCTGGGCGTAAGCACACTCCTAGTCCTATTCTGTGACTACCTCCTTGACTGTTGTTTTAGCATTCAACTTCGTGCTGACGACTTACGAGGCGAGATTTACGACATCCGTACTTGGGGAGAAGAGTTCCGTTGTTGGTGGAAAGGTTCCTCTGGCACCATTTCTCTCTTGTGCAAGGATCTCAACAAGCTGCGTGCGAGCCTTGCTGTACGTTTACCCGTAGCCTCCACCTATCAGCCGTACTCATCCCAGGTTAATAGAAGAATAGTTCTCGCGAGAGAAGGCAGCTAGCCTCTCGCGGTTATCTAAACAGATTAGCCAATTTCTCCCGTTTTCGCAGTAAGTGGCGTCTAGACATCATGTCATCTTTCAACTGAACACGCACAAAGATCTCTTTAATTTCTTTACCACGGAGCCGACTGCACAGGCACTGCCACTGGCTTCACACCCTTCCGACCATGGGCTGACTATCGATGATGATCCCATCATGGAATACATAGCCAGTCTTCAATACCCAGGGACGAGCGTTCTCCAAGGCCCCACTGGGCCATGCCTCTCGACTTTCGTGCGCTCTGCGGACGCTGCTCCCCACCACAACGTGCCCGTGGCTTCCAAGCACTCACAGCCGCGAGATTCCCATTCAGCGGGTGGAGACGAGCTTCGCCAGCTTCTCGTTTCGGAGAAGGATATGAGGGATCTCCTTTCGTTCGCCCTTTCCGGAACTCCTTGTTCAGACAGCGACCAGGGAGGCAAACCTCAGAAGGCGACCCGGCGAGAGCTCCTGCTTCGCTTCGGCAGAGAGCTCTTTGGCTCCGGCGCATCCTTCGACGCGGCGCCTACAAAACGGCATGCGAAACGCATTCGCTTCAGAGCCGCCCGACGTTTGATGCGGCGTTCTGGCGTACATGGTGCGCGCTCTCACTGGGAGGACCGCGGGGTCCCAGGCGAAGTTGGCGTTGATCTGGAGACCTCGACGCCCCAGACCGTTGGGGATGGCAACGGGCACAGCGGAGACGGGTGGCACGACATTTGAAGATATAGGTACGCCATTGGGCGAGCACCCGGCCGGCCCATCCATCTATTTTGACATCAGCCGCATATCTGGTAGTATATGCACGCTACGCGTGGGCATGATGCAACTAAGTTTCTCGAGGTTCCGTTTCGGTGATCTTTTTGCATCTGCTTGTCCTCTTTTCCTATGCTTTCTCGCTTTTGTTTATCGCAATCCACACTCCTCCAAGTCAAGCCGTCATTTCTCCGTGCTATCTATAACCAGTACAAACTATTAATCACGCATTCACATGATGTCGTCCATTGTTCGATTTCCTCCTTATATTGAATTAAACGTCGTACAGGTCAAGAAGTGCGAGCAGATAACTCGTTCACGCATTCAACAGCATTGACGCATGCCTATGAATGTATGCGAGGAGTGGATAATGCTGCATGGTTACTTGCGCGCGGGGGCTGGCGCCGGTTTTCGGGTTTACACCATGCCTTCCGTAGGAGTCCAGCGGGGCAGTGATGATAGCTCATTTGATTCTATTTACAGCTACCGAATGATACAACGTGACACATAATATACTCGATGCGGTACAGGGAAGGCACCAGTGAGGAAACCTCAGCAAGCTAAGCGAGGAGGACGAAACAGAACTGTAACACGTTAGCTCTGGGCGGTGTAAGAAAAACTTAGAGACGCACTTGGGTTAGGCCGGCTATTATGTCATGTACTTCTTCAAATGACTGATTCCTCCCCATGCCACCGCGACCGTGTCGTTGACCATCCGGCCAATAGCATGCTCCGACTTGGTGGTCAATCTCCAGCGAGCCATGGTGTTCGTAACCGAAGATCGGATGTCGTACCACTGGACAAGTAAGTCGTCTGCCGTAGGACGAATCTCTGGTTCTAGTTCTCTCATGCGCTCGATAAGCGGTATGAGGAAATGCAGGCCGTTGAACTTCTGCGCCGAAGGCTTAGCATACTCGCCTTAGCACGCATGCCAAGACGCACCTCTTCAAATTCATTCGCGTAGAGACTTCCCAGAGCGAAGATGTCAACTTTGAAAGCGTCGTACGGAACATGTGAAGAGAGTTCCGGGACCTCGGTGTCGCGGCCAACGTCCCCTATCACATAAGATGAGGTGCCGAGGGGGGAATGCCAGGCCAGGCCGAAGTCGACGTAGTAGTAGTGTATCTCTTGACCAGATCTCGGAAGGGGAGTAACGCGATGGACCACGTCCGGTGAATAGTTCAACCGGACCGGGTGGTGGCCTTCGGGATACAAAGGTGTCGCATCCATCATAATGTTTTCCACGGCGACGTCTCTGCGAGGCCGGTAAGCGTGGAATGTTACCTACCACCCCTCCACGGCATACCGATGGGCGATCCTGTTCTTATGCATGAACGCTAGTCCCTAAAAACCGGCGAGGTAACCACTTCATACCCAGTCATAACCCCTCTCCTCACGACGCACCTCAAGGGATTGTGTGATAAAATCGACGACCTCGCCAACAAAAAGAAACTGGGGGTCATTGCATGGGCGTAGATATGGCATGACCATCAAGGATAGCTCAGGATCTATCGGATCCTCTAGAACTTGAAGGACCGGAACGCTGTGGTTTTGGGGATCTCGGAGTGCAGATAAGTGTTGGGCGATGTGAATTTCGTGGCCGTCCCTGCGGAACTTCTTTATGGCTACAAGGCGATTGTCATTCCGCCTCCGAGCGTCCATTACTTGGTAGTTCTGTAAGACATAGTTGAGACCAACTTGAAAAAGTAGGTAATACGCGGGAAAGCAACTGTACCGCTAGCATAACAGAATCTTCACAATGAATGGGATCCAGATTTTCGTCCATCCATGATGGCCTCCAATTTGGCATATATCTTGGTCTCAAGGAGTATCCTTTTTCATGTAGGTACTGTTGACGGTCTTTCCACCAGAGTTCAGATGTTATGAGGCCGTAGTTGCCCTTGAGAGTTGAGCGTCTATAACGCTCGGCGTCGCTGTCGCTCACATAGACATGGCTGGGAAACCGCTTTGGCTGTACCTGTGCGGACATGTGGCGGGGACAAGTGCGGCAAAAGGCGCAGATTCGAGTGTATCAACTTCGATGTGCTGCGTGAGTGAGCTACGCCTCGATGCGTTCAGTAACGTAACGTGGATGCAACGTGGTGTCCCAATTTGGCAAGGAGGTTCAGGTACGACGGGACCCTGAAGCGCCAATCCTTGTGCTTGTTCGGAGTGCTCACGACCCCCTGCGGTGAGAAGCGAGAACAAGATCGACCCCAAGATTCCTCAAAATATTCTTCGTGTCGATGCACGCATTCTCCACGTTTCAACCCACGATACTAGGAACCGAGTGACATGAAATGACCACCCACCACTATCGTCGAGCGACGCATCCCCCGGATCCGACTCGGAGTCCCTACCCCGCCGCACTGTATACGCACATTCTCCCACCTCAGTCTTTCACCTGTCCTCTATCTTTTGTGCTTTGCTATGTCGGAACTAGGCTTCAATGTTTGGGGAGTGGTCGCGGGTGTAATCGGCGTCCTTGCACTTATCCCCGCGGTGGCGTTTTGGACCCTCGGGCGATTCCCCCGCGCCCAACTTCAGATACTGGACGACCTTCTGAAGGACGCTGAGCGGTCGCTCCGTACAGGAATTAGGGAAGGTCTCATTCACCGCGAAGATGAGATCTGCCAAATGCACGATTGGCTTTGGGCGTATGTGGCGCATCTAGGCCTCTCCGCACGCAACGTTATTGACACCTAGAGGACTCGTAAGGCTTAAGGGCTGCGCCGAAGAAATGCATCTGAAGGTCTATGAATTTGGAACATGGCAGGATGAATTGGCGAGTTGGTTAGACGGACTGTCTGGCAAGATTCACATCTTGTGCGAGGATACCCATCAGCTGCGGGCGAGAATCACTGTAAGTCTTGACGCGGACGCATTACTGGTGAGCCTTTTTGATAACTTTAATATCTAGAAAACAAGCTCAAGAGAGAGAAGAGCGCTATCCGCCACCTTTAAATCGACGTCGTTGTCCCATACACAAGGTACGTTAGCGTTACAGAATGTAGTCACTCCGATACATGGCCTAATCTCTCTTTGTCGCTGAGCTCGTGTCTCACACGCAGGCGCGATAGCCTCCGCTTGTCGCCGCCTCTTGAAAATCCCTCCTGGAAGTGCAATCTCTGAAGCACCCGCGTCTAGCAACCACTCCAGCGATAATCCCCTGGATTTCTATCGAACCTCTCCTGATGGTTCTGGTGTTGCCGAAGCCGACGGCGCGCATCATCTCATATCTGATACGGACCTGAAGAGCCTTCTGTCTTTCGCGCTATTACGACCCCACGGCCGCGACCATGCCCGAAGCAGCACACGGCGGAGGCGCCGAGCCAATCAACATGAGCTCTTACTGAGACTCGGCAGGCAGCTATTCGAGTCCACATCGCCCGTGGCTACCCCAAACCCTCTCTCCGTAACACGGCCCGTTGGGCACACCTCCAAGGCGTCCCTACGATCGGCAGGGGGCTCTCATGGAATACACGAACAAGATATTGTCGACGCTGCCACTGAGTCCTCCTCCTCCTCCGATCTGACGGTATTATCGATGCCCCAGTTAGTTTGTGTCACCAACGATGGCGGGTGGTGCGACGACGCGTGATGGGATTAGCTCGTCTTTCCGTCGAGCGCTACCTCACGGTTGAATATGCTTTTCGCGTCCCACAGGAACGTCTCTCAGATGTTACTCCCCCTTTTCGTGCATTATCCTCCGTATGCTCCAACTAGGCTCTTTTCATCGCTATGTACCGCTATTCTGCCTGCCTCGTTCACCAAGTACGGCGCTATAATCCGGAGCCATCGTTCACAGAGAGCTCTTGCAGTAGCTTTCGATAAATGCAGTACTTTACCGCAGGTGTCCGGTTCCGTGCTGTCCTAGGGTTCGATTTGCGCATGTCATGGCAGTCCATGGGATGATTGGATGAGGCGCCGAGTACAGCCTCCACCCTGACCTGACCATACCAATAGTCATCATGTAAATATTGATCTACATCTTGGAGCAGCGTGTGCGGTGCGTGTTAGCGCGCCGGCGACGGTGTACAGCGCAACCGAGGGGCACTACTCAGGGTTCATGCTGGTAGGATGCCCACGCCTGCGTGCCGCTCCCTTGGAATGGCACGAATGCTTGCGTTGCCGAAGTCTTAAGAGCCAGGCCCAGACGGCGTGAGACGCACCTGGATATAGGCCCATTGGGCACTCCGCGTGGTGAGGTAAGTTGCTGTCTCGACGATATGACGGGGACGCCCGGGTGGACGATCTTTAGCGGATTATGGATACAAATAGTACCGCTGCTTCGTGCTCATAGGCTATATTCTAATACGTTTACAAAGAGTATATCTATCATATGTCAGTGGCGACTTTTCACTGGAAACACGCACAGCGTATGGATGAAGGACTGACCTAACCAAAAATACCGCGCGGGACTCATACTAGACAGAATGGATTATAAGAGAGGTTCCAAAGCCCTCCTTCCCAAGCCCGTATGCCCGCGCGGACCGAGTTCAATATATGATAACAACGTGAGAAGCAGAAGCGCTTCCATGAGGGCAATGCGAGATGGCGCCTCCGGTTATGAGGACAAATGAAGGGGCCGAGTAGAGCGGACTCACCACGAAAAAGCGTCGTTAGTTGACGAGATTTTTTAGGTGGTATATCCCTTCCCATGCTACGGCAACGGTGTCGTTGAGAACGCGTTCGAGCGCGGGCTCCGATTTTGCGCCCAGACGCCATCGATGCTTCGACTTGCTGACGTCTTGACGGATCTTCTCCCACTGGCGGAGCAATTGATCCGCGTTGGGCCGAAGAGTCGGTGTACGCTGTGTCATAGCCTCGATGAGAGGAACTAGGAATTCAACCCCGTTGTAGTTCTACGGCATCATCAGCACTGGTCGAAGCTTGTCCTCAGGATTCACGATTACCTGTTCGAACTCCTTGGCCCACAAGTTGCCGAGCGCGAAGATATCGGCCTTGAAGGCATCGTAGGGGATGCTATCCGAAAGTTCCGGCACTTCGTTATCACGCCCGACACACCCGATGACGAGAGGAGACGCGCCCAAGGAAAATCGCCGAGATAGGCCAAAATCGATGTAGAAGTAGCGAATGGAATGGCCTGTTCGAGGAGGGGGAGTAATCCTATATAACGCGTCGGGCGTGTATCGCAAGCGAACTGGATGGTGCCCGCCGGGGTAGAGTTCCTTGGCGTCCATCAGGATGTTCGCAACAGCTATGTCACTGTGGAATCTGTCAGCGTTTGGATTTAATAACTCTAACACGACTCGCATACCGATGTGCTACACTGTGTCGATGCATGAAGGCCAGGCCCTGGAACGTTATGAGCTTTTCCGACGGTTCCAGGCCGTACGCCGATGTACCTCCAACGTCTGACTAACGAATTCGACAACATCACCGACGGTACTCCAGCCTGGATCATTGCAAGGTCTAAGATATGGCATGACCATTAAAGCTGATTCATGATCGAACGGATCTTCGAGAATTTGGTGAACCGGGACACAGTGGTTGAGAGGATCTTTAATAGTCGAAAAAAACTGAGCGATGTGCAACTCCTCTTTGTCTTTTAGAAAGTATTTGATAGCAACGAGTTCGTTGTTCGAAACTCGCGTCGCGTCGATGACCTGGTAGTCCTAGTAACATCGTTAAGCACGACTCGCAGGCAGATAAATGAATCAACTACAAGCAGCAAAATCGAGTCTTCACAGAAGGTCGGATCAAGCTTTGTTCCGGTCCATGAGGGGCGCCATTTGGGCGCGTAGCGCGGCCTTAGTAGATATCCGTTTTCCTGCAGGTATGGCTGGCGTTGTTGCCAGAAGAGTTCCTTCGGCAAGAGGTCGTAGCATCCTTCTCGGGTCAGGCGCGCGTACCGTTCCACTGCATCTTCGTCCGTTAGGTAAGCGTGGCCAGGTAGTGACTTTGTTCTCGTCGGTGCAGACATGAGCTCAAAGGATAGGTTAGAGAAGAGCACACTGCCACAGGTTCAAGTCAGCAACTCGTCTAACCGCGGGAGTGAACGCGGGAGAAACGTGTTGTTCAAATGCGGTATGCAGGTTCATGCAGCACCGACTCCGCCGATTGGCCACGTGTTGACATCTGAGATGCGAACAGCGCCCATCTCTGAAGCCGCCCATCCTTTTACCTCGCACATCCAACGCGGGACGGAGTCTGCACCTGAAGATGCCGACAAGATGGACCGGCCGCGAACATCGATACGCGCAACATGCACGTTTCTAGGGCTGAGTCTCCTGCAGTGAGCCGGCAGCTTATAGAAGGGTAAAGAGAGAACTTGTAAATCTCCGATGCCAACTTCTGGATTGGCAAGTTCTCCCTTTCCCAGACCGTCCTTCATTGCCCCGTACACCGACAAACACCATACTTGCCTGCGTTCCTTTGCTATTCTGCCTTATGTCGGACCTGGGGTACAACGTCTGGGGGGTTGTTGCCGGGGTCATCGGGACTGTGGCGCTGGTCCCCGTTATTATCGCCTGGTTCCGCACGCGTCTACCGTCTGCCAAACTCCCTCGTTTAATGTCGCTCATGAGGGAGGCGCAACAAGTTTTTCTTGACAGTATCAACCAGGGCCTCCTCACCAAGGAGAGCGACCTTTACCACTTCCACTTGAATATTTTGTCGTGAGTTCGAGCGTCGATGTGGCGTTTAGACTGACGAACTTACGCATATTCCTCAGCACCCAAATCCGCGTAGACGAGGTGCGAGACAAAGTCCACGCAGCAAAGACGTGGAAAGGGGATGTCAAAAATTGGAAGAAAGGCTTGTCCGGTACAATCGTTGTGCTATGTGATGAACTTGATGACATCTGCGCTAAGCTTGCTGTAAGACATCAGTTTTGGTCCTGTGGACGCTTCTCAACTTTCTATAGCGAGTTCAATCCAGAGAACGTAAACGACTTGCTGCCGAAGGATATTCCGCTAAGCTTGCTGCCGCACATGGTGCACTTCCGAGTGAGCTGCGTGAACTAAGTAGCTCTGGCCCCTCCTTGACGAAAATCTGTTAGACCATTTGATACGCTACACACAGTTCACCCATCCGGTCCTACCTTCGTTTCCGTTATCATCCCCACCACAGTACACGATATCCCGCCAGGATGGTATGGCTCCGAACACAAGTCTACTGCCTTCGGAGGTCCCGATTGATGGCCCCTTGGCGCCGGATGTCCCTTCTACCGCTCCGCTCCCAGCCACCAATCTAAGCCAACCATCCTACCTCGCCGAACCTCCATGTTCCTGTCGTTGTGGAGGTTCCATGAATCACATCTCCGATGCGGATCTCCAGAGCCTCCTGTCCTTGGCCTTGGCGCCGCCCCGCACGCCGGCCAAGAGAGGCAAGCGCGAGCGCACGCTACGACGTGAAGTTCTGCTACGCTTTGGTAGGCAGCTATCCGTCTCTGATTCCGCGTCCGGCGGTCGCGGTGTTGCGTCGTCCATGCAACATGGCAAACGCCCCCGGCTGAAGACATCCCGATATCCCATGTGTGATGGCGACGGATCCTGCTGTATGGACTATTCAGCACTCGCCCATGATGTAGGGGGCGACTATGTCTACCCTGATGAATGGGTCGACGATTGAAGGCCAGAGTGATTCCTGCATATTCGCCCCTTGGATGCTTCGGGACTAAACGTTCACTATAACTCCATCGCTGTCGGGAGCCTTGGCGGACATGGACCCACGTTTTTGTTCCACTTTCTATTCGTGCCTTTTTCTACGAATCTCACTTCCCTATGGTTCGTTGCTGTTCTATGTCATTTGTCCCGAGGCTCTTACGTTTCATACATGCTCATCACTCTTCATGCCCCTCAGATATGTACTATATCAGTGAATCTATGTCCAGATTATCTATTGATTCTCCCTTGATTCGACGTCGTATACGTGGGTCCGTCGTAGGAGCCAGTGGGGACCCGCACTCCGATGTTCTTACGGCGGGCCGTCATTGATCCGACGACCCTGCCAGCCACCTCGAGGCATCTTCCTTTCCCGCGGACACACATCTCTCCACCGCACGTTACACTCACACAGTCTGGTCTTCTTCCAGAAAACGGGGTTATGTCTCCTATGCGTACCTCGCGCTCTCAAGCTATGCATGGTACCGCATGCCCGCTAGACATGGACACGGCTTCTGCGACACGCGTGGACTAGCAAAGCTTCTTTGCGTGATGCGCATCGCGAACTCACAGCCTTGTATACTGCCCACCGGAAAGCCGGGGCCGGGAGGTCGAATCAATCCAGGCATCGCGATAATAGCATGCCGTTCCAAGGACGGTCTGCAGCGGAAGGTCAAGGTAAGCACCGCTGGTGAGGTAAGTTGCTGTCTCGACGATATGACGGGGACGCCCGGGTGGACGATCTTTAGCGGATTATGGATACAAATAGTACCGCTGCTTCGTGCTCATAGGCTATATTCCAATACGTTTACAAAGAGTATATCTATCATATGTCAGTGGCGACTTTTCACTGGAAACACGCACAGCATATGGATGAAGGACTGACCTAACCAAAAACACCGCGCGGGACTCATACTAGACAGAATGGATTATAAGATAGGTTCCAAAGCCCTTCTTCCCAAGCCCGTATGCCCGCGCGGACCGAGTTGAATATATGATAACAACGTGAGAAGCAGAAGCGCTTCCATGAGGGCAATGCGAGATGGCGCCTCCGGTTATGAGGACAAATGAAGGGGCCGAGTAGAGCGGACTCACCACGAAAAAGCGTCGTTAGTTGACGAGATTTTTTAGGTGGTATATCCCTTCCCATGCTACGGCAACGGTGTCGTTGAGAACGCGTTCGAGCGCGGGCTCCGATTTTGCGCCCAGACGCCATCGATGCTTCGACTTGCTGACGTCTTGACGGATCTTCTCCCACTGGCGGAGCAATTGATCCGCGTCGGGCCGAAGATTGGGTGTAGGTTGTGTCATGGCCTCGATGAGAGGAACTAGGAATTCCACTCCATTGTATTTCTCGGACATCGTCAGCTTCATTGAAGCAACACCGAAAACGACGAATACCTACCTGTCCGAACTCCTTAGACCATAGGTTCCCGAGGGCGAAGATGTCGACTTTGAAGGCGTCGTACGGAACATTCTCTGATAGCTCTGGCACATCCTTGTCCCGTCCGACACGACCAATGACTAGTGGGGGCGCTCCTGGAGGAAACTTCTGGGATAGACCGAAATCTATGTAGAGATACCGAATCGAACGGCCTGTCCGAGGAAGAGCGGCGATTTTGTATAAAGCGTCAGGAGAATATCCTAAGCGCACAGGATGGTGTCCCTCAGGATAGAGCGACTTGGCGTCCATCATGATGTTCGGGACGGCGATGTCACTGACAAATATATCAGAGTCGGTTGGGGGAGCTGGTAAAAGAACTCTAACCGGTGCGCTACGTTGTGTCTGTGCATGAATACCAGGCCCTATGATCCCTTAAGTTCCGTGAACGATTGCCTTTTGTTATCGCACGTCGACGTACCTCCAACGTTTGGTTTACGAACTCGGCTACATCGCCGACGGTACTCCAAACAGGATTATTACAAGGTCTAAGGTATGGCATGACCATCAAGGCCGACTCGTGATCGAAAGGATCCGGAAGTATTTCGTGGACTGGGACGCAATGGTTTAGAGGATCCTCGATAGCCGAAAAGAACTGAGCAATATGTAACTCCTCTTTATCCTTAAGAAAGTACTTGATTGCGACAACCTCGTTGTTCGACAGACGTGTTGCGTCGATAACTTGGTAATCCTGGTGATCTTCAGTCAGGTGCGACTCGTCGGCAGAACAATACAAACGGCGTACGAGAAGCATGATTGAGTCCTCACAAAAGGTCGGATCGAGATTTGTGTCTTTCCAGGAAGGGCGCCATTCAGGGGAATAACGCGACCTTAATAAGTATCCGTTCTCTAGCAAGTATGGCTGGCGTTGTTGCCAGAAGAGTTCCTTCGGTAAGAGGTCGTAACACCCCTCACGAGTTAAGCGTGCGTATCGTTCCACGACATCATCTGGCAGAAAGGCGTGGCTGGGTAATGGCTTTGATCTCGTCTGTGCAGACATAATTCCAGAGCGCAGACGAAAGAGAGCACAGCACAGACTCAAGTCGTGGACTCGTCACACTGTAGGCGAGCTTGAAGAGCAGGTGAACGTGGGTTAAACGTGTGGCACAAATGCGGTAAGTAGGTTCGAGTTGTGCGGACTCCGCGGCCGGGGCCGGCGCTCGGCGCTCTCCCTGGGAGATGAAAACGGCGCCCATTGCTTCTCGCACCTCTCGACTCTCCGACACGGTGCATTCGTGTATCAAAACCACTCCCCCTCCCCCTCAATATCAGCGGACCGCGAATATCGATACATGCAACAACCACGTTCCGAATACCGAGGAAACCGCACACGGGTAACTTATAGAATGAGAATACAGAACGCACTACTCGTATTTCCAACCGCCCACTGGTGCTCTTACTCGTTACATTCTGTCGCCATTCTGTTCCGCCATCTGCCTGTGATCCAACTTGTTGCGTCTCGATGTCCGACCTCGGGTACAACGTCTGGGGAGCTATTGCGGGCGTCATTGGGATTGTGGCGCTAGTCCCTGTCGTGATCGCTTCGCTCCGCACACGCCTACCCTCGGCCAAGCTCCCTGCCCTTCTGAGGATCATGAAGGAAACTCAGAATCTCTTCGTCGACGGGATAAATCAAGGACTCCTCACGGATGAGAATGATATTTACCATTTTCACTTGAACATCTGGGCGTAAGTTCACGCATCGCTCTTAACGACGCCGCATCCACCGGCCTGAGGGATAACTGTTCTCTAGTGCACATATTCTTGTCGATGGCCTGAGAGAAGAGGTCAATGACGACAAATCATGGAGAGGAGATCTCAGAAAATGGCGTGAAGGCTTGTCCGGAAGAATCGTCACACTGTACGATGAGCTTGACGGTGTTTGCGCCAAACTTATCGTAAGCTTATAAGGGCCGTCCGTTACTCCCCAGCTTACCCTTTTGTTAGAGCGTTCAATCCGGGGAACGAAAACGGCTTGCCGCAGAAGGATACCCTGCTAAGCTCGCCGCCGCGGATGCTTCACGAGGTTAGTCGAATCAGTCTATGCGATAGCGACTGCCTTTGACGTATACCCCGCAGAGCGTTTGATGTGCTACGCCCAGTTCTCGCGTCCAGTGTCCCCGCCATCATCCCGACCTTTCCCTCATTGTTCCATCGTCTCTTCGCCCACAAACCCGTCGCGCGTCGAGGCTATCGTCGATGGCCGTGCGAGCATCGACGGCTCGGTCGCCAGTTCAACTCTAGATTCCTCCCCAGGGTTGGCCGCCCCCCCGGACACTGTGCATCATCTTGTTTCTGACACAGAACTCAAGGAGTTAGTGTCGCTAGCCTTGATGCCCCCTCGCCAACGAGCCACAGAGGGAAAACGTCAGCGCTTGACGCGACGCGAAGTTCTGCTACGCTTCGGCAGGCAACTCTACGGCGTAGACACCCCTGACAGCAACGATGTGGCGCCACCCAGGAGGCATGCTAGACGCACTCGGTTGAAAACCGTGCGGCCTCGTATCATACGCAGCAACTACCGCGGATGTCCCCAGGATATAAGTGGATATGACGCCCGTGAGTCAGGCTATCTGGAACGTACAAGACTGAGCGACGGTGTTTCCGCGGATGAATGGGTTGACGATTAAAGGCCAAAGGCATGATTCCTCCAGGCAATGTTTGACGAAATATGACCCCTATCCCATTTTTTGCCACCGTTGGGTGGTGGCCGATGTCTCACGTATGCTCTATCCATGCGTTCTTCTCCTAATGGCGTTCCCCACTGGCAACTCATCGCTACTTTGCATATAGTCACAGTAGTAAGTAGTTGCCGACGCTTCACATGTATACTACCCTTCGTCCTGCCTTGCTCTATATTTTCTTTTTACATGCCGATTTTAACGTCGGTCGATCTGCTCCGACTCAAGAGTGTCCTCCCGAGCAGTGGCAAGCACTGTCCCCGGCAGTGGGAGCTGTTGCGGGCCGATATTGAAATATTGATCCGGGACAAGCGTCTCCTGATCATCTCAAGGCCATGTCCCGGCTTCCCATGGACACACACTGCAGCTTCAGAATCACTGTTCCGTACGCAATGTTTGCACTGCCAGCCCTTCCGGAAACACCGCCATGTCTTTGTTACACACCCTCGGGATATGTATACCTTTGTATGCACCTTCGCTATTCCAAGCGACAAGCGGACACATCAGACGGGCCAGTAGCGCGCGTCGTGGCAACGCGACGATTTGGTACCCTTTCGCCGTCTGCTGGAAATTGGAGATCACTCAACCCCAGTCATGCGCCGATGGCATGGAGGAAGGGCCTCTTAGTAGGCTACAACAGAAGCACAAGGCAAGCACCGCCCTTGGAAATTAATCAATCGATCCGGCCATAGTACACGTGGAGTTAGTGTATCTCTTCTTATGCACGAGTCTTTCTTCTCGCTGTATGATGCGCATGGCTCACCTCGGACACAGTGCCTGATATCGTACAATAGGTAGGGCGAGGAGAATGTGGCTTCAATATGCTATTTGGCTCGCATACCGTCCGACCTCGATAGCGCCCCCCTAGCAAGCAGCGACTATTGCTGTGTCTCTGGGAGTCATGTTACGCTCTCTGCAACTTGAAGCCTGTATTTTATCGGCTGCGTTCACGCCAGGATGCGTCGCGGGCGCCCCGCAGGTTCTCTATTCGCACGGATAGTCCGCCCAACCCACGATTCAGAGATTCTGCGATGGGCGCATGCATGCCTACGGTGTGCTACCTTCCGATCATAGCAGATCGTATCCGACTAACGTGTTTTTCCGCCCTACGCGTCTCGTCGGCTCGCCCATGGGCTCCGAAGAAGCTGGACGTGAGGGCGTTCTTCGAAGGACGTCCTCGAAACATCCCAAGTACCCAGGGCACGCGATATTGGTAGGGGACTACATATCCGGAATAAATACACAGCCTGTCGAAGAGCGACAAGTAGGTACAAGGGACATCGCCCCCGCACTCGTCCGTTTGTTCTCGCCCTCGATAGCGTTTCGAGCAACGCCCGCCACCTCGCTCTGCGATTCCGCCATTCGCGATGTCTACCTCCACATCTACTACGATCGCGTCACCCTGCAATATCTTCTACCTGCTCCCCCTCTCCCTGTTCTATGGCGTGTTTATCATGACCGCCGTAGCCCGTCTTTGGCGATGGCCGCTCAACACGCTCCGTGCGCTCAGCGAAGACGTGCACGCGATGGAGATCACCCTTAACAAACTCGGCGAAGAAGGCCGCCTTGGGGAGAAGGTCCCAGATGTGTACCGCTCCAGGATCGATGAGTAAGTGCGCAGCGCATATCGTGGAAAGCACTCATACTGACTAGCACTCCGCCTCAGTTTGCGCGCTCACACCGAGGCTGCTCGGACAGTCTATGAAGGCAGCACCCATCGCGAAGAGTTTATCAAGGCCATGAAGTATTTTCCGCACAAGGAGGTTCGGCGGCTGTTGACGGATGCGTCCCAGCTTCGAGGGGATCTCCAGGTAAGTGGGAATCGTAGATCTATGTGGAAAGACGACATTGAGCGCCCCCTGATAGTCCCATCGCGAATGAACGCGAGACGTTCTATGGGTCATGCACCCCATCTCCCAATTCATACCGTTGTCCGATGCATGCGCGTGCGCTACTGCATGACACGGTATATTGGGTGCATGACTAGTACGCGCTCCTTCCTTCAGGAGGGGACGTTGTCACTTACAGATTTACACAATCCTATTCTATGCCCCAACTTTTGCCATGCATTCCGGTTTCCATTGCTTCTACCCCCACATCTCCTCTCAACTTCTAACTTTTCTATGTTTGTACTCATACGATATCGCCTTCAAGTTGTACGCTCCCGCTGGCACAATCATGTTCGTGTGTATGTTCCTTTACAGACCGGAGGACGAAGCCTTTGTCATGTATTTATATTGACCACGACGAATGTGTTTGTCCGTAGAACATATACTCGTTGCTAACGCAATAATTCGGCGGGGCGGTCAGCCGGGGTGAACGATTAATAGAAGCACGCAGGTTCAAACGTAAGGAATTCCAACGCCGCGTAGCTCAGGTCCCGTGCACGACTCTCGCGAACGTATATACACTACAGATTCCGTCAGATACCCGGGATACCTGAATACGGAATATATTGCATAGCGTCGTCGAGAAGGGCGGTGCATTTTCGGCGCCGGGCAGTTCGATCTGTTCGTGCCCTAACCCAACGAAAAGAATACACTATAAGGGAGTCAATGGGATACAAGGAAACTATCAAGGACAGTTCAGCAGTTCCAGGGAAGGAGAGAGATTATACCAGATACCATCACGGATGGCTGTGACTCCTGTAATCGATCCTAGTCGGAAGACGTGAGTTTAGAACAGGGCGAAAAAATACGGAGACTCACAGGATCTACGCCAGCTAGCTCACGTACTTCTTGATATGACTGATACCCCCCAGTGCCACGGCGACCGTGTCGTTGACCATCCGGCCAATAGCATATTCTGACTTGGGCCCCAGTCTCCAGCGAGCCATAGTCTTCGTCACCGAGCGTCGGATATCATACCATTGCGCAAGCACTTCTTCAGCCGTGGGGCGTAGTCCTGGATCCCGTTGTGTTGTATGCTCTATCAGCGGGACAAGAAATTGCATTCCGTTATATTTCTAAGGTAGAAGCTTAGCGTACACGCCTCAAAACCTTGGAACGAACATACCTCTTCAAACTCCGTCGCATAGAGGTTACCAATCGCGTATATGTCGACTTTGAAGGCATCATACGGGACGTGCGAGGAGAGTTCCGGGACTTCGCTGTCACGGCCGACATCCCCCATGACGAAGGGAGAGGCTCCGGGAGGGAAATGATGGGAGAGTCCGAAGTCGATATAGTAGTAGTGAATCTTATGTTCCGACCTAGGCAACGCCGTGACAGGATAGACGGCGTCTGGAGAGTGGTCAAGCCGAACTGGGTGATGACCGTCCGGATACAAGGGTGTCGCATCCATCATGATGTTTTCGACGGCTATGTCGCTATAACTACGTCAGTAGCATTCAATCACGTCAGCTACAAAAATGCATACCGATGTGCTATTCGATTTTTGTGCATGAAGACCAGACCCTGTCGAGGGTAAGAAGCCGCCTCCGAACAACGCTGCGCTAGTAGTGGGGGCCTTCCAACGCACCTCGAGTGTTTGATTGATAAACTCGACCGCGTCGCCGACAGTTCCAAACTCAGGATCATTACATGGACGGAGATACGGCATGACCATCAGCAAGAGGCCGAAGTCATGGGGGTCGTCGAGTATTTGTAGGATTGGGACACTGTGGTTCAGGGGATCACGGTGCGTCGATAGAAATTGTGCGATCGAAAGTTCCTGACTATCCTTTCGGAACTTCTTGATCGCTACCAAGTCGTTACTTCCAGCGCGCTTAGCGTCCATGACCTGATAGTCCTATTCTGCCGGAGTGAGTTGTGCAGCTTGGCTGAAGCGCCGGAGATTTACTTACCACCAAAACAATAGAGTCTTCGCAATAGATCGGATGTAGATTGGTACCCAGCCATGAGGGCTTCCAGTTGGGCCAGTAACGAGGTCTCAGGACGTATCCATGCTTATGAAGGAATTCTTGACGGTCCCGCCAGAAATGTTCAGTAGGTATGAGATCGTAATTGCCTTTAAGAGTAGAGCGTGCGTAGCGCTGGGCACTCTCGTCGTTCAGGTAGGCGTAGTTGGGGAGGCGCTTCTGCTTTGCGGGCGTAGACATGTGCTAAAGATAAGTACAACCTAAGTGAAGAGAATGAAGAGCACAGGTTCGAGTGCGTCCAGGCTGGAACGCAGCACTCGGAGAAAGTGGGTAACGCGCAGGAAACGTGTTGTCCAAAAACAGTAAGTAGGTTTGAATTTGGCGGGACGTCCAATTTCAATATTTGAAACTCAGCTTTTCCCCGTCATAAGATAATTGATTTACTACGGAAGCCTCATACATATCGTCTCTAATTCTCGCGCCACCACTCACGAACCAAGATCCAACTGCTTGAGATTTGGCTTCTCCTTACCCGTGGTACTATTGATGCATGTGTTGTCCACGTTTATAGGTTCACTCAGGGTACCTTCCTCACTTAAGCCATCGCTATGGCCTGCCAGGCTTCCCGGACGGACCTGATCCCCACGTTGAACCACCCACTCCCGCTGTCAGCAAACTAGCATTCCAGTGTTCCTACCATAACGACAACACAGCTATTCCAGCGCCCTTTCTAACCGGATCCTACCTTTTTCATGTCAGACCTTGGATACAATGTGTGGGGTGTTGTCGCTGGCATCATTGGTACCGTCGCCGTCATCCCAGCTCTCGCTTTCTGGCTCCTCGGGCCGTTGCCGACAGCCAAGCTTACTATCCTGGAGGCGCTCCTAGAGGACACAACGAAGATGTTCCGGGAAGCGATCGAAGAAGGGCTCATCTATCGCGAAGACGACCTTCGCCGTTTCCACGCTTGGTTTTGGACGTATGTGGCGTGCTTCCCGTTTTTCATACATCACGCCTAAAGAGTCTGAACCTCGACTTATGGATGTAGAATTAAAGTTCGGCTTGACGACGCTCGTCTTGAGGTATACGATATCAAGACGTGGCGAGATGAGCTCGCAAGCTGGTGGGACGGACTGTCGGGGAGAATTCACATAGTATGCAAGGACACCTATAGGCTCCGTTTCAAACTCGCGGTAGGCGTTTATCCGGTTATGATGATGCCGTCTGACCATTTCTACTACAGAAAGCCAGCTCCCGCGAGAGGCGGGCTTTAGCCGCTTCCGGCCATACCACTAGATTAGCTTCGTTGTCCGGCATACGTGGTAAGTACCAGTATCTATATAGGCCGAACGACCTGGAAAGTCGTCCAGATTGTCTCATGTATTCTATTTCAGGCCGTGCGTCGCATATTGCTTCTTTCCTACTCCCTCCGGACACTCCCGTCTCTGTTTCGCCTCTACCACGCCCAGAAGAGCCCCCGCATCGACCCTCACCGCCGTCCGACTGTGAACCCTCCTTCGTAGATGAAGGGAAGTCATCCTTGCCAGTCTGTCACACTGGAAGTGGATGTTCTTGGGACTCTCCTATCACGGCCGGGCAACCATCCCTTGGCGAGGCACATTCTGTGTTGCACCTCTGCGACACGCCCGTGGTATCTGACGCCTCCAAGCACCATCCCTTATGCGATACAGATCTCTACGACGTGTTTGCACTAGGGATAGCACAACCTCGTGCCCGTATCCAGAGGAACGGTGGGAGACATCACCGCCGCGCTACCCAGCACGATGTCCTCCTCCACTTTGGGAGGCAGTTGTTCGGTGGCGCGGTCGCCCTGGCTAGCTCCCCCAGCCTGTCATCCTCGAAATGCCCCAGAACGCATGCCCGGATCAAAGCGGCGTTGCGACTCATGCAGCTGTTGGTTGCAAATGGTCAAGTTTCCGCTAACGTTGTTGGATCATCTGACGTAGAGTCGGTTATAATCCAACAGACTGGCAGCAGCAACGACCGATGCGACGAGCCTGAGGATGACTGGCACGATGTCGTTTGAGAGCTGTTATCTTTGTTCCTCTCCTATGGTCTCATCATTCAGTAGCTCTTCCGTACGCCGAGATCACTATGTCCAAGATCATGTTCGTCATTATGCATCGCTCTTCATTTTGATATATATATATATATAAACACTGACATCCTCCCCGGCCGAACTTAGGAACCCACGGAATAGCTCAGACAAATGGTATAGTTTTTTTTTCAACCTCGCAGGGACCCGGAATTTCCGCGTACAATTGCGCGCCCTGCGAATTATACCTGCAAAACAAGTTCTTTATCATCACACTGTAGTAGCTGATAGCTACCAACGCCCTCCGCTGAGTCGGTTCGACAGTGATCGACGTTGGTTCGGAATGGGGCCGCTCCCAGAGCTGAGTGTGAACTGGACTACGACAGATGTATTTTTTTCGCATTGCTAGCGCAATAATTAGGCGGGGCGGTCGGTCAGGGTGAACGATTAATAGTAGCTTTTTTTTGCTGTTTTCGCACAACTACCATATTGGGAAAGTCTGAGCTCGAGGAATACTACCAAGCCCGGTATGCCTCGTGGCTCGGGCCGTGTGCAGTGCGCTCTTATACACGCACCGCCATCACTCGATGTCTGCACGTTGTGATCCTCACACACGAACTCGTGCGATGCAGCTTCAGCCCCAGAAGGAACGTGTTGTGCGATCCGAATTCCGATTCTTGTACTGCCTTGTATCGCCTGCCGGGTTCGCGGCATCAGCCAGGCGTTCCACACCCCCCAAATTGACGACCAGCGTCCTAAGATCCATTCCGTAGGGAGTAGGAGAAGCACTCCATGCGCGAGATATCCGGGCAGCCACGTTTATACGAGAGGTGTCCCCGCCATCGGATTGCTGCGATCGATACACGCCGCTCACGCAAGGTACGTCGAAATGCACGCTGTGCTAGGGGGCGCAACGGCGCGGTATATGTAGCCCTCACGTCGAGGCGACCTCCGACACGGCTCCGTCGTATCAACAATTCCCACTATCGCAGGCTTTCTAGTTCTCCAGTCAGACTCATTTCGTTATTTAATCCATCAACAGTCTCCCCGGCTTTCTCTCTAACATGGGTATCATTTTGTGGATCATACTCGGGTTTCTCCTCTTCGTATTCCTTCGACAACTGCCGTCTCACAAGCTGTACGTACTCACCCGAGATTTGCAAGAAGCACAGTCGTATTTTGCCTCTCTAGTAGAGGAGGGTGTTCTCACCGGGACCTACGCTGAGGAGTACCGGGCGCGGCTAGACAAGTAAGTGGATCCTGAGGCTGAAGTCCCGATCCTTAGAGATTACTCACGAGCGGCACGCCTTCTGCAGACTTCAGGTTCAGACAGGCGCTCTGGAAAACATCATGCGCGGCGTATGGCCCTTCTCTCCGAGAGATTTCTACCATATTTTCGACGGCGTCACACAACAATGCTACAAGCTGCGTGACGAAGTCGAGGTCGTCCGGAACAGCATCTGGGTGAGTCTCCACTACATTCTCTCAGGCATCGCGCACCTTCTGAGGTTGGAGCCACGCAGAGGACCGGATGTCACGAGAAACTCCGCTTCGACACATATAAGATGATCAACACCAAGGCTTTGCCCACTCCTGTCAACGGTAGGCTCTTCTGTTCTTCCTTGAGATCTGTGCCAATATCTCACCCCCGATCCTAGCGCACCCCGTAGCTTCTTCGGCATCTGCGACGGCTTCGCCCTCTTACTCACCCCAGTTGACCTTGACACCACACCAGTCCGGCTCTCGCGCAGCGTTCTCAGCCCCGCCATGTTCCTTCAACGCTTCGTTCATCGCATCAGTAAATACTCCTCGCCACTCCTAGGGTGGGATGTGGCGGGTGGGTCTTCAGATCACTCATATTTCCATCATGTAGAATCCTCGTAAGCGCACTTAGCCCCCACAAAGGGCTCTTACGTGAGAATGGGTCTTCGGCTATTTCGTCAATTACCTCGTATGTTCGCCGAACACACGCGCGTCCCACCACCATCTTCTGGCGTATTAATTTTGGTCCAGTTTCTCTGACTGCTTGTACTGTTATCTTCGTTGTCGCCCGCGAACTTGACCCCCCGCCGTCGCACGCTACCTACTAAATGTTCTCACAATGATCATGATTTTTATCGCATCCAATGCATTCTCTTACGCGGGCTATGCAGAGCCTAGTGATAAGTCAAGAAGTACAAATTGTTTAGCTCTCGTATATTCTATCAGCAGCACACTTTCCGTCAACTCTCCCACCATCACTGTCGTCCTAGCCCCAAATTGCGCTACTCGATGGTTTGGACGCTTCGTATCGCGACCAGAGGTACTCGGATGGGCGCACTACCCGCCCTGGAATAGCCTGGAGTGGACGGCTCCGACTGGGAGAGTGTGATCGAATCATCGCCGTAGTCGTCCGACTGCGGCGAGTACACGCTACGAAGCTCGAGCATGATCCTCGAGATGAAAATCGTGCTGAGCCTACGAAGACACAAGTCGGGTTAGCGGACAGCGACTCGGGGTATGCAAGAGGAGAGAAACATACACGGGCTCGAACCATCCCCAGAACGACAGGAGCATCGTGATCTGCAGTAGCTGTTTCAGCCAAGAGCTCCTCATGTTTGGTCCTCTACTCACACCCGAATCGGTTTTCTGTGTCTGCATGTCGTGTCAACACAGTGCACAAAAGCCTGATCCCGTGGACGAAAGTTGCGTACCTCTCCCGAGACAAACGAAAGGATCCCCATGGAAATGTATACACTATCATCAAATGCTCGTCAGCGCAATGAACGGATAGTTGAGTGTTCTCAGCTTCTGGTGACTAACAAGTAGAACAATGTTGCTGCATGAAATACCCAGCCGCGGCTAGGATTTAGCACGAACGATTTGACGGGGGAAGAGCTAGAAACCCATACCGCTCCGGCGGATGAGATCAACGAGAGGCATGGGCCGCTCCAAAATTTGAGCGTTCCTCTTGATACTGAGGGATTTGATCCAGGCCAAGCATACAGCGATCCCATACAGTGTCCCGGGTATGAAATCTTCCAACAGGTTCACTACGTTCAGCATTAGCCCATCTAGACGATGCCTTTACAACGGAGAAAGTATTCACGTCTACGTCGAGCCAGACCAGAAGCGCGCGAGTCAATAAGTTACCCATACCGACACAACTTCAAATGGAGAGGCTCAGGCCTCACCGGTTCATCACCAATGGCGATATATCGCGCTCAAGGACGCCTTCGCACCGTGCCAACGGTGGCGGCCCGGACTTGCGGTAGGTGACCGTTGCCATTTGCACCTTGATATCGCGTAAAATCCAGTTAAGTACTGAGAGCAAGCCGAACTCGAATCAAACGGACTCACCACTTCTACCGCGAGCTCCGTGAGTCCGAAGATCAAGACAACCGCGAGCGCTTTCCAGTCCCTCCCCCATACCCCATAGACCGACAAAACGGCAAAGGCTCCAAGATGGAATGTTGGTGATTCGTTCAACAGAATAATAAATGCGTGAATGAACTCACCACATACGGCGCACTCCCACATCCAAGCTGTCAGATCGATTGTGCGTAGTACTATGACACAACTAGTAGTACGTTCCGGACCAGGAATCAGAGTTTCTCGACGCGGGCTAAATTGAAGGACGATATTTACCCCTGAGGGTCTGGTGTGAGCAGTCGCGCACAGATCGGGAAGTCGTTGAGTGTACAGTACCTTGTCAGTGAGAGCCGTGGCAGGAAGTAGGTTTTCGACGGAGTACAGAACCTGCTGCACGAGCATCGAGTAGCGCAGCACGAGATAGAGCAATGTAGATATCGTGAACCTCCTCTTCCATATATGCCGTACCTCCGCAGAGAAGGTCAACGAAAAGTCGAAGTATAGCAATGCTGTTGTGCGGTATGAAAAGGGAAAACCAGACTCAGAGCAAGACCTATATTGAAACGCACCAGAAGCCCCAATCATACAACGCCGGTCGTTGGCCCACCTGCGCGCCGGAGTGAGGATCCGTACCAAGTGCTAGCGGACGCAGTAGATATACGCACCACCCCAAATAGTGGAACAACTCGTCGGCAGCCGACTGGGTCAACATGCTTCGTATGAAAGAAGCCTCGGCGTTGAGTACAGAGGACGTCCTTGAGCTGCCAGTGAATAAGCCTAGAACTTAGAAACCCTCTTGTTGGACTTATATACGGCCCCTCATGTCTCCGAGTGTCGTAAGAGGCTATAGTGTCTGACTGTCGCGCGATATGACTAGATCACCACATAAGTACCAAGAATGGAGGGAGTGCATGCGGATCGCTGCTCGGAAATCTGTAAGTTCCGCATGGGCATCTACGGCTCATGGCAAGATACCACACCGTGGATAGATAGACGTCGAAAACCGGCGGTTTTGGCATAGTGATGCTCTCGAGGCCGACACCCAGGTGGTAGATCGCAGTGCACGGGCTTGTTGGTCGTCTTCTCCGAGAACTATCGAGGACGTCAAAGTGCGCCATGAACCAAACCTGTCAAAGCCGTCTCTTAGTACCGCAACCCTAAATGATGACACATTGACCTGATATGACATTGGTGGCACACTCCACCCCAAACGTCGACGTTCTAGGATGCGCGCATCGCATGGTCCTTGGATTTCTACGTCTCGCAGGTGGCCTAGGAGGTAAAGACTAGAGTAGGGGCTGTCGACAAGCACATTACTTAGCATCGATATTGTGTTTTCTGTATTGGTTTTCGACAGCCGAGGGGGACGGTGGCGGCGACACCAGCTACGATCAGAACCCAAACAAGAGTGGGACAGTTGGGCCACTCCTCTTTCGGAAATAAGGATGTCTGTGATAAAAAGAGGTCTTGAAGAACCTCCGACGAGCGCACGCACCTCGATTCCTCGATTCGTCGCAGCTGTTCCCGAAGCGACAGCCTGTGTGTATTACTAGCTTCACTGCTCCGAGGCAGTGGACCCCGTATTTCCTTCGTGAGCGTTCGCGGCGTTTCCGGACTACTGAGCATTCCTGTGCTGAGCTGATCGTCGCGGTGCTCGGACATCTTTTTCTCCACCCGCAGCCGTATGTTGTGGCATACACTTCAATCGGCGAGACCGGCGATGGCGTGGCGCAGCTGGTACTGGTGGCTAATCCCTCGAAGAAGTTTCTTCGCCCACCGAGTTCACGAGGGAAATGCCGACGCTGCGCGGCTCGGCGAAAACCTTGCTTGTCGCATGTACACAGGACATGGAAAGTAAAAGTCGTACAAGCTGAAGCTGACCGCGGCTATCGAGGGGGTCTAGGAAAGCGGACCGAGCGGGCCGGTTACATGGGCGCTCGAATTATGGGGTGGTAGGACCTTGACAAGCAAGGTGACATCCACCATTTGAGACTCCGTTTTGGCTCCGCCCGGTACTTTTCGGGTGCCAAATTATCATCGAAAACCCATCGCTTTGCTTCAATGGTTGGAGAGGAACCGAACATTGAACGAATCCATTCAGTACGTTTACTTAGAAACGGAGTGATACAGGTACATCATCCCGCAGACTGTATTCCAAGTAAGAAACGCGTCGGATATGCACTATTGATAGGATAAACAACAATTGAAACTCAACTAACACAGTACTTACTCCGTCAAACTTAGTTCGTTCCGTCTTCGTGCGGATACTTCGTGTATGATCATATACCTCGCGTTTCACCTGCGGGCATGCTAGGGTAGACACCTACGAGCGTATACAAACAGCGATTTTCATTCGATCGTGGAATAAAAAACGCATCAGAAGGAATTGTTGCGCTCTTAACAACGATATACAACCACCTACGCCTACCGTACTAATGTCCTCGCGCGCGATCCTAGGCGAGACTACAATGCGTCGTGACAGTGGACACCGGTAGCAGATGGCGGGCCGACATTATGCGAGAACACGATACTGTATACGTCATTTTGTTTCATCATCTTACCATCGCAACAAAAAGAAAGGGACGCGGGAGAGCGGAAACATAGAACAGGGAATCAAACAGCGCAGTTGAGCCGTTTCTCCTCCTAAAATCAGGATGTGCATGATAAGATCAGTTCCAACAACCTCTAAAGAAGCCTGGCACAGAGCGCTACACGCACCTCGATCTCACTCCCTCGAGCCGGGCAGAGCGGCAGTCTAGGGATATTTTCCAGTTCTACCGCGGCCTCGTGCTCCACTTCGAGTGCCGGCGGTCGCTCTGGGTTCTTCATTCCAGCACTGAACGGGTCCTCGCAGTATGCTAAAGCTTCATCTTCCCACTCGTAGTTGTACGCGTCTCCATAACCCTCGGTTGGAGAAACAGGTGACGGCGTAGTAGCGCCGGAATCCGAAGGGAGCTGGACGTCTAACACCGTGTTGAGCGAGGCGCCAAAGTTTCCGACGACCTGCGAGGAGAGCCCTTTGACATTGAACTTCACGTCTGACATATGCAGCGCTGTCGACGTGGTTTCCTCGTGCTCGCCGCTTCCCGTGAAGTACAGCCCGCGAAGGTCGAGGATGAACCGCGAAAGGAAGATGACAGTAATGCTGCGTCGAACAACCCGTTAGAGCTTCGCGTATGCTAGGAACTCGGCAGAATGCATACACTTGATCGAAGTACGGCCATACGAGCCAGATAATGAGGGACTGTAGAGATGAGCGATGCTAAAAAGCGTATAAAGCGATGCACATACGTGTCCTATTTGGTTGGAAACTATCGTAATGAGCTGAATCACGAGCAAGACTCTGAAACTTTCGTTTAGCGTTGGAACGCAATGCGCTCAACCCCTAAAGTGAACATACAAAAAGTATGCCGTTCCTGCGGCATCCTTAGCATAGGATGGCTTCAATGCTGAGATGTATTGACTTACCATCTCGAAGGAGCAGAGTGGCCAAGGGAGTACGCAAGCCGGCGCTGAGCCCCTCCTTCTGGATACCGAATGTCTTGATCCATGTTAACACGATGAGAACGCAATCTGCTCCGATTGTAGCTGCTTTGGAGGCTATCGAAACTAAATCTTTCCGTTAGAATCTTTTAGACACACATTAGCAATGCAGAACCCACGGCTAGCGCGGATGCACGCGTCAGATTAGAGACTCCTGGCTTCCAAATCTAATGATGACACTCACTTAGATATCACGTTGTCAGGAAGGGTCTGTTCGTATGCACAGCCATACGGAGAGCCAAATTCAGTGGGAATTGAGAAGGCAGACTCATACTATGTGTCTCCTTGTTAATAATCTCATGTGGATTGGGCTAAGGACGCCCACTCACTACCAATCCGATAGGCCGCACCAACGTTAGTGGGAGCACGAGCATGAGGGGTTTCCAATCCCTCCCCCAGACCGCGTATACCCGGAGAGACGTGAATGCTGCGTCACAATGAGGTCTTGTGTGTCATCAACGCAGTTGGAGAATACTGACCCGAGAATGCCAGATAGTTCAAGAACGTCAAAACATCGTCTGTGCGTGTAATGCCGCCACATCTGAGAGGCAAGTCAATATTATGTGCTTCGGGGATTCAATGAGGCATGGGCACGCATACGTCTAAGATACGGCGATTAGATGACGTCATAGCAATTGCATGATGTATAGTCGCACCTTGTTACTTAGGTTGAATAGCGACGGCTCGAGCACAAAGAAGACCCGTTCAATGACAGCGATGTACCGCGTGAGCAAGTAAACGGCCGTCGCGCCGGTGAACTTGCGGCACCATATCCGGCGATACTCGGTTGGAAGCGTCAATGCAGCATCAAACCAGAGGAGGGCTACAAAGTAGTAAGCACAACAGACAGCACGACTGACACATGAAGCCCACCTGAAGACGCGATGATGGAATAGTTTTCGATGAGCCTATTTCAACGTTGCTAAGTCAGATATTGCCACTACCGGCACCCTTCAAAACGTCCACGTACAGCCTGCGCGCGCTGATGACTTCCTGCGCATAGTCTGGATCGCTTGACATGGTCTGCAGAGCTGTGACACCACGCACGGTCCTGGAAGTGATGAGGGGGAGAGGCGCATATCATGCCTTCCCCACCCTTCGTCTGTGCGGATATATACATCATTATTCCCTAACCGATAAAGACCGACCCGGGAGGGGCAAAGTCCGAGTCCTGCACGGCTGTGCGTCCTGAGCGCTTAATCTTAGACCTCTGAAGCTGATATCGTCAACCACAAAGGGAACAGAAGGCGACGTGGGCGTCCAACCGTTTCACCGATCGCCGGAGTTCATGCCTCGCGGGGAATCCGAAGCTAGTGTCGCTGCTTGACTGTGCTCGCGTCCGGCCATGCACTTGAGACCTAGCAGGCGATCAGGCGTATTCAGCGCAAGAGGAGTGCGGCATATATTACAGGGGAAAAGTCGGATACCAAGACGCCTCTGTGGTACGCCATCGCCCGCGGACTAGAAGGTGGTCAGTTCCATCCGCAGCGATAGCATCCCCAACTATTGAGAACGTCCTTGGTTTGATCAGAATGCGTCAATTGCCACTGGGCACGGAATGATGAAGCCCCGGCGGCCCTTCTCGCCCATGCGCGCTCGCTCTACGCGAGGTCACGCACCTGTCTCTGACGCGCGGCTGTGCGGGGCGTGGCTCACCTTCCATTTCCCCCGGCCATTGGCGTATCATCGCCTTGAGCCACCTGCTCGACCGAACACTTACAAAAGCCTTCCTAAATGAACCATTCGAGCCTTTCATTTGCCATGTGTGCTTTAAATTTGTCGCACGGTGTCAGGAAGTGCCCGGTAAGCGGCACCACCGCGAGAAGAAACGTCGCCAACTGGCTCACAGAGGAGCCCGGGGTATCAAATCTGCGCCCAAGAATACTTTACCCGCTGCCAACACAGGTGTTGATATAACCCGCAATCCATTGCGATGGCAGATGGCTTGGTCCGCGGCCTCCTTGGTCTAGCTGAACAAGGGCAGGGCAGTAGCTTCATGAGGGATACGCTAATTGAACATAAAGAAACATCTAGTCTGCGTGACTCTGGTCAACGAGAGCCCCAACATCTAAAAACAACTTGGCATGCACTTGCCTAGGTACCCTTGGATAGTACGAGCGACGCGCTCATCGTGGTACACACAACGGGTAGCATACCGAGGACCCACAATGATCGGGGATCACGGCGTCTCCATCCCCCACTGCCCGCCTGATAGCTCCTTCCAATGCCTCTCGGTCAATTCAAAACAGTTTTCAGGGCACACTAGTGCATCCTCGTCCCTCACGTGGCAGTTAGAAAGACCACATGCATGAGATGGAGAGATAGGGTACGGCGTTGAGTCGTCGGTTACAGGACAACTTGGGTGGGTGGATGGCGAGGGTCCGCGGGGGGCATCGAGATTGGCGAAGACGTTGGACACGCTGAACATGAATTCGACGTTCGACGGGGTCGGCGCCGGCTCATCTCTGTCGTCATCGTGGCATAGCTTGCGGCGGAGGTTGAGCATGAGGCGCGAGAGGAGGATGACGGTGAAGCTACGCCAGGGGCTCAGCCGGGTTCGAAAGTGGACGAGGACTTCGAAAACGCACACTTGATCGAAGTATGGCCACACCAGCCAGATCGTGAGAGACTGGATAGGGATTATTGGCGACGGCCGGACGCGGAAGTGGAAGTACACGCACGTGTCCTTTTAGGTTGGAGGTGATCGAAATGACTTGAATGATCAGGAGAACCCTGGAAGTTGCATTCAGTATGCGATGAAACCTTGCGAATTGAGCATACTACAGGAAGTACGCAGACCCTACATGAAGGTCAATTAATCACGGGTCGCATTATACCTCGAGACTACGAACTCACCGTCTCGAAGCATCAATTTGGTAGCAGGAAGCCGGCCGCCCTTCATCATACGGAGGTCGCTTCTGCGCCCACTCCAAAAGGTCTCGTTCCAGGTCACGATAATGACAATGCTGTCTGCCCCGATCGTAGCTGCCCGTGATATAATGGAAACTATACGAGACTATTTCAGCGCTCGTGCCAAATAGATCGCGGTAAACACACTCGCAGCTATACGTCGATCAAAAACATGTTCGAATGAATTGTTTTTCTTTTTTGAGAAGCAGGCATAGGAACGCTCACTTGGACAACATACTGTCGGAGACGTTCCAAATGTAACCGCAACCGTAAGGAGAGCCGTATTGAGTGGGGATGTATTGTGCTGACTCGATCTGCCAATTGTCTGGTGAGGGTGTACTTCATCTGAGATCGAGGGCACAACCTCATACCATCAATATCATGGGTCTCGCTAATGAGAGCGGGACCACCAGCAGGAAGGGTAGCCAGTCGCGTCTCCCAACCATGTACACGCGTAAACACGTGAACGCTTAGCTCGACCCGTACGTAAGTCCAAAACAGCGGCACTGGTGGAGATCGAACTTACCTGAAAACGAGAGGTAGTTCAAGATCGTCAATACGTCGTCTGTGTGTGTGATACCGCCACATCTGTGGGGCGGATCAGCTCAGTTCCGGAAGCAAGGGTTTCCACACGTACATCTACACCCGCAAGTCAGTTGAACGGACACATCAGAAAGCGTCCCCTTATGCATGGCACGGGTCCATACCTCGTTGCTTACGTTCCAGAGCAGCGGCTCAAGCACGAAGAACATCCTCTCGATGACGGCAAGGTACCTGGTGAGCAGGTAGATCACCATCGGGAGGTTGAACCCGCGCCTCCACATGTCACAGCATTCCGACGGCAGGGTCAGCACCGTGTCGAACCAAAGCAGCGCTACACAACCGACCCCCCACGCCGTTGATGAGAACTCTCGAGAAAGGGTGACGACGGGCGGAACGTACCTGAGGTCGCGACGATGCAGTAGTTTTCGACAAGACTAGTGCGTCACAACGTCAGATCACACCGGAGCCATGGTCTAGACGTCACAAGAAGTGCACGACGTACAGTCTATGCGCGTTATCGACTTGCAAGGCGTAGTCTGACATCTCTCGTAGAGCAGGTGAAGGCGCGTTCGCCTCTGGGTGGGAGGAGTTCCGGCGGGGACGGGAGGAATATGCCACCCCCATCCACTTTCCTCTCGAATTATACTCGGCCCCGAAACCGAGTACACCACATCTGGGTGCGATGTGCCCTAGGCCCCGCGTGTTGAAACCGATGCGACATGAGCACCGACATGAGCTCTAAAGCTGATAGTAGCTACTGTCGAACAAAGAATGAGTGCGTCCTAGGTGTCCCGCCGAGAAGCACGCACCCGCTGCACCGGTGTGCAGATTCCAAAGTAAGGACCGCAGCAATCTCATCGCGCCCGCGTCCGCATCGAAATATGCAATAGTGTGGAGATTGTGGACGATCAGCTAATCAGTAACGGCTATCTGTGTTTGAGAAGTACTCACCCGCAGCGAAGCAAACGCTCGAAAGGCCGTAAGCGCAGATGCACCTGCCACACACCCTACAGGAAGTATTTCGCGCCCTACAGCGTCCGCGGGGACGACGGGTGCCCGTAGCTTCCTCGAAAACGTCGACGAAACGCTTGACAAGCGGGTGCGCACTAGTCCCACCTGCCGCCCGACATTCCCCACCGCATGCCGCACGATCTTGGGCATTGAACGCTGAACCTCCGATCGACAGC
Organism: Trametes hirsuta; assembly: GCA_001302255.2. Taxonomy (NCBI): domain Eukaryota; kingdom Fungi; phylum Basidiomycota; class Agaricomycetes; order Polyporales; family Polyporaceae; genus Trametes; species Trametes hirsuta. The sequence continues at coordinate 1,003,248 of CP019374.1, read as the reverse complement.
CCCTTACCATGCCGCGCACCTTCTATACAGCGTACACGAGGCTGCGTACCTGGTTACGGCAGTGCTCCACCGCCCGCAGAATACGGAGTACGGCATTACGTTCCATTCCTCTCTTTGGCAGATTGTCGTTCTGAGAGCCGTGCCCACCCCGGCTGAACGAGCTGAGCCCACCTCGCCTCACGTCGAGGGTTCCAACAGAGTTTCTCGTACCCACCAGACTTACTGTACTCAGTGTTGTGGATTCGCCGCACGCCGTCAGGGCGGCGCCACTACACAAGGAAGACCTGGTGTGTTGGTTGACAGATGTGTCCGGGGTGCCGTATTTCATGCAGCGCTATTTTCTTTGTGAGCCGCACGAGCGCTGGTAGGGCATACACGTTGCCCGAGTCCGTCGGATTGCGGCTTCTCCGCTCAAGACGACAGGTCAAATGATTGAGAGCGGAGGCAAATCCTAACGCGCGAAGACGACTCGCAAGCGAGCATCGCTAGATTATCGTGTAACTGGTCGACCGACATTAGTAACGACGTCGCACGCACGACAGGAACGGAGGACGCACTTAATTGGACACCGATCGCCGTCATCATCGTACACACGCGAGACGCACCGCTCTCAAGGATCCACAACGGCCGCTAATCATCACGCACACACACCTGCGCGCCGCGCCCACTACCACAGGCGTCACAACCACAGAAATCCGGTCGGCGCGGCGAGCTCAACGCTGGCGAGCTCCTTCAAGCCCTTACCGCCATCGACGCGCTCGAACACCTTCACCCCGCCGCCGAGCACGCCCCCCGCGACGAGCCAGCGCCCGTCCGGCCCGCCAAACTCCATCCCGCGAAGGTGCTTCAGCCCCGACCGCACTTCCGCCACCGAGCCGATCTTACCGTCTACATCCGCAGTGCCCACCGGCACGAACACGGCGATGATGTCCCCCGCAGGCGAGGGGTCGTTGCGGTTGGAGACGTACAGGTACGGGGTCGGGAAGGACGCGTTGGGCGCCGGAGCGAGGATCTCGGCGGCGAGCATGTCTGCGGACGCTGGCGGGGGCGGGAAGGTGCGCATCGTCGGGACCGTGTCGAGGAGAGTGGGCTCCGCGGGGAGTGGGGGAAGGCGGTGCGCAGAGACCTCGCTCGTGAGCTCCAGAACGGTGTACAGCACGTCCTCTGTATGCGGGTCAGTGCACCGATACGTGATAGTTGGGTGGGCGGTGCGGGGAACGTACCATGGAACGCGACGTGCCGAGGCCCGGAGCCGGGTTTGTAGGCCACTATACCTTTCTCGAACCACTGCCCTTCGGCCTCGCGGACGAGACGGCGTGTCTTATCCGATCCGAGGTCGGGAACGAGGACCTCGTCACGCGTGGGGTGGCGGATGACTTGATGAAGGTGTGAGCCTTCCTGCCTCTCCTCGTTGGGACCTGTACCAGAGAACTGAATTGTCGAGGCTTTGTGAGCGACAAGGCAATGCGGCTCCGTAGACAGAGGCACGGATGTAAACTGCCCCGAGGAGTACTACAAACCGCTCCGCATCAGTTGACAGTTGGGAAATCCAGATGGATGTTCCTGACGCACATTTCCAACGAGTAGTTCATTACCCAGGGCCAAGAGAGAGCAGGGGTCTGCACCTCCGCTCGAAATCTCCGCCACTACGGACCCGTGGCCCGCCTCATCATACTTCAGGACTGCGATCTTTCCGTCGGACTGCTCCACCCCAGCGAATACAATGCTCTTGTCCGTCGGGTGCGGCGTGATCCACGACGGATGGTGTCCGACGGTAAGAGTCGAGATCAGTGTGAGCGACGGCGCTTCCGGCTCGAACGCCAAGGTGTAAACATCGTTCGTGTACGACGCGACTAGGATGTGATAGACCATCTTGCACGTTCGGGAGGGCGTTATCGGAGGGCGAGAAGACAGGTTGCGCGGAGTCTTATACGGCTGGCGGACCGTGTGGAGGCCGAGATATGTCCGCCACTGTTATCGATCCCGCTGCAGAGACACTACCATGGCGTACAGAGCGACGGCCGGGCGCCATAAACGTAGAGTTCAGGGAGGTGTCGAAAGCCGGTGTGGCTCTAGCGCGAAACTACATGCACTTCCAAGTTGAGCGGAAGCAAGGGAAGCGTTGACGAAGCTCGGGGAGGATGTGAAACGGCCGCCGACGTTTCTCCTTACAGCTAATTTAGCGTCAACTCCGTGTTGGATGTATGCAGGGCCTTGCTGTAGGCGTAGGGGCGTCGTGGGTCAGTTTCGCCGAGAGCGTACACAGTTTGTTTCTCGAGGAGTACGAGGCCGACATGAACGGCATCCACCGACGATTCACCGAGGGCCAGAGGTGTCGAAATCGGTAGTGCACGAGCCAGAATCCCGTCTTACGTGTCGGCGACCAAGTCTACGAGAGATAGTCTCGCGAAGGACGAGCCTTCCCCAAAATAATGAGGAAGAAGAAGGGTAGCGTTCCTCGTACCACTCCGGTAAAGTTCTTCTAGTCTCGCTCAACCCGGGAGAAGCTCGCGGTCGGAACCTCCGTCCTCAATGTACCGGGCCAAAATACGGCGATTCCGTTTGGTATACCGAGGAACAGGGGTAGACGGAACAAAGCAAGCTCACCGTATGGCCTGCAGTACCTCTGCGGTTCCTCTACATCCGTTTGTATGCTATTGATTCAGAACCCCGGGTACTGAGGACTATAGACGACCTTGTTCTCGATAATAGAGATGACATAGAAGCAATTCTGCGGCTCATTCGCAGCATATAGGAAGGGGCAAATGAGCACAAGATGGTAGTCGTCGGCGAAAGGAGACGAGGCGGAAACTCAGGTGTTGTTGCTGAGTAGAGATAGACGCTGGATCTGCTTAGAGATTAGATTAGATCAAATGCCCCGCCCCCGCCTCCTGCAAATGCCGTTCGGCGTTGATCCACATACGCCAGGGACGCAGCGGCTGCGCACGCCTCCGACGTGAGCATCGCACCCGCGCCCGCAGTGCCATAGTCATATACCTAGCCATCCCCGGGTTTGTTGCCTCTGCCATCTACTTCCAGCACAACAGCTCCGAGCGTACGCACGAGAACTCGAGCGGTCCGCAACTGGGTGAGTACCGTCCAGAACCCTAACTGAAGCCCGTCCTAAGCGCAACAGATAGGTCGGACCTTGCGCCAGATAACGCAGAACCATGATCGTCGACAAACAGCCGCTCCCCGGGGACGAAGTAGACGTCGAGGATGCGCCCCCCTCCTACGACGCGCTCGACAACGTTCCACCGCCATTGCCCCGAGGCGCAAAGGCCGGTGCGTCGGCGGGCCAGTCCTACTCCTCCGAGCCAAATTCCCTAGCCTCGCCCCTTTCTCCCAAGTCTCCATCTGCACAATCTGCAAAGAACGTGGGTGGCGGAAAACGGCCACCCTCATCGTGGTTCAACTTCGGTCCCAGCTCCCGCGCGGCGAAGGAGGTGCGCGCAACCATCCAGGGCCTCCTGCGGGACCTCGTCAAGCAGACAGACGCGTCCGGGGCCCTCGGCGTGCTCGAGAGCTGCGCAGACGCGTGCCGATCCTTCGACCTCTCCCTCGCGACGCTCCTCCAAGAACGCAGCCTCGAGGGCCACACCCCCATATACTGGGCGATCGTCAACCGCCCGTCATCCACTCCCGTGCCAGATCAGCCAGACATCGTCACCGCGCTCCTCACGCACGCCGCGCCTCTAACCGACGCGACGGTGGACGAGCTGCGACTCGCGTGCCTGCACACGTCCGACCACGGGCTCTTCCAGCGTCTGCGGCGGTCGCCGGCTTTCGCGCCCCTGTCGGGTGCAGACGAGATCATCCTCGGCGGGAACGTGCCCGTGGACGACGTCGAGGTCGAGGACGTCCAGAACGACGAAGCGGGCTTCGTCGCGCACGTCCGTATCCCGATGTTCCAGAAACGCATGCGGATCTCGCAGACGATCAGCCTCGAGTTCATTGCCAAAGGTGCGTCGAATATCTCTCTGCGTAGTGCTAGCGACCCAACGCAACCTGGACATCCGCAGGCCGCTTATGGGCGCTCCGCTTTATCGTCGCGAAAGACTGGGACTCGCGCCTCGGGTACAAGCACATCCGCGCAGGCAGCTGGGTCGTCCTCCTCTCGCTCCTCCCTCACAGCCCGCCGACCTGGGTCGACTCGCGCCTCGTGATCGAGGACCCCCGCGCACGCACGCATCCCCCACCCACCCCGCTACCCTCGGGACCGCCGTCATCACTGCTCGAGGCCGTAGAAGGCATGCTGCAGCAGGCTGAGGCAGAGGGCGCGTCGTCTGCAAGACCGAGGACGGGGACGGTGGAGGGTAAGCCGAAACCGCCTATCGAGCTGCGGATGAAGCTGCAGCACGGACAGCTCACGGCGCCGGCCTCGGCCAAGGAGACGAACCAGTCTGTGATCGTGGAGTCGTTGGAGGATCATCCGCTCGCGCACAGTTTGCAGTTCAAGTACGTGTATGCGCTTGTGTTGGGGTTCGAGTAACTTGTCTGACTTCGTTCTCTTTTCTGCAGAGGGTGTCCATATATCGAGAGCGATGGTTCGCTCGTAGCACGGCTGGAAGCTAGGCTTGTTCAGCCGGGGTCGGACTGCATCATCTGCTGATAACACCCTATCCCACCCCAGTTTTCAGTGCACATCAGGCCGCACCTCACTTCGATCATGTTTTGTTGTAACTTACTGCTGTATGTACTTATTATATCTGCTGTCTGGTTTGAATGTACAATACGCCATTGTCGTAGATACCCACAGTCTACCTCTGCTATCCACTGCAAAGCTGCAGAGGTCAAGAAGGCCATGAATCAATCAAATACGGCGCACCCACCCCAGTGGAGGGGAAGCTGCGACAAATGAGTGCCAAGACCACGCTCGCGCGCCCAGTAGAAGCCCCATGGCAATTGTTCATTACTATCAACACCAAGAATAGAAGCCATACACCATACAAGCACATACACCCAACACACACTGTACGCGCGCTCCGCCCAACTTCCCAGCCCGAGCCCTCCTTGAACTACCCAGCGTCCCCGGGGTACCGGCCGTGATTCCGCGTGAACGCGCGCGAGTCGCGCGAGAGCAGGGGCGCGGGGGACGACACCGTGATCACGGTCGACAAGCTGCCACCGTCCGACGACGACGCGGCGCCCCCGGACGCTGCCACGGTCTGCTCGCTCTCAGACGCGTGCCGCCGTACGAGCAAGTCGCTGTGTTAAGGGAGGAATGAGGAACGACGGTGGCACGCGGGCGATGGAGGGCTGCTTACGATGGGAACACCTTCATTTCGAATACGTCCCTGCCCAGCGCGCAGCTCGCGAGGTCGACGTCTCTCCGCACTGTGGCTATAGAAAATTCGCCGGCTGCAGGACTAGGGCTGAGTCCTTGGACACCCTCTGTTGATTGGGGAGACGACGCCCTAGGTGAAATGAACCGGTGTCAATAGGACCCTCCTCCGGAGTCCTATCATTCAACGCGCCTTCGATCACTCCCCCAAGACCAAGGCCGACGCGCCCGCGGAGAGGGCGGGGTCGCGGCAGCCCGCGCTTCTGCAAGCTTCTCGTACTCGCGGCATGCTAAGTGGGCCCTGGTGCGTAAAATGAGGATCCTTAGCTGCGCGGCTCGTGGGGCTACTCAAAAAAAATGCGTGCTCACGCGACAAGATCTGGCGCGGGGACAAACACAAAGGACGTTAGAACGGTGGGCAGGAGCATACATTGAGGAGAGAGGTAGTGCTCACGGGAAACAAAGCCGACAGCCTGTCGCACAACGTTCATCGATCATATCAACGCGAGGCAATGACTATCGGGCCTAGGGGACTACGTACCCTGCGGTGGAGTGCTGCAAGCAAAGCTCAGTGTTCAGTAGCGATCATTCCAAGAGGCGACTTTGAAACTTACGATCCATATGTTGAAACGCAAAGTAAATAGTCTACGCCGAGTCCCGAACCTCAGCGAATGCACGCCGCCTCTGAAAAGCAGAAAAGACTATCTCACCACCGCGACGACCGAACAAAACCAGACAGCGACGAACTTCCAGGTGTCGAGCACCGCGCGGGGAAGGTACTGTGAAGGGGACGAGCGCGTTGAATGCGGAGGACCGCGGGACGCACGGGGAGTCGTGGGTCTGCGTACGTTGGCTACACCGAGGACGCCCAGCAACGACACAACCGTAGACGTGAAGAGGACTGTGTGGGCACCGCCGCCGTCAATCGAGGCACAACGGTGGTATTGTAGCGGGAGTACGTACGCATGGAGGCGAATGGTGCTTGCTGGGTGCCGACGTAAGTAGCGTCCAGGTTCGCAAGTTCTGTGAAGTGGAGGTAAGAGATAGCATATCTACGGCATGAGAGCATTGCGAACGTGACGCGATAATTCCGAATAGCGCAAGCAGAGGTGTGGTCGTGACCGCTCTGACTGCGGCGTGGTTCCACAGGGAATTACTTGCGCTGGGATGTCAGTACTTCCGCAGGCTTAGTAGTTGACACGAAAGCGTACACTCGGAAAGACATCACAACGAATGCCAGCAGCATGGAGAAGCGCCGCAAAGCCTTGGAGAGAACGTCAGCGCCTGACAGGGTTGGCAGCCATGTGTGCTCGAGAAGAGTAAGTACCAGGGACAATTTCCCGAAGTCCTATGTACGCTCGTCAATAGACTATTACAGCGCACTCGAGAATAAGCAAGACTTGCCGGTCCGAAAACATGCGGAAACGAGCAAACGTAGATCATTTCGAAAATCACCCCGAGCGCGGTGACGTAGCGGCATAGGAGGTACACGATTAGCGCCGCCCATGATGTGCGTCGTTTCTTGATGCTGCGGTAATCGTAGGGAACGCGGGACACGGTGAGCCACCTATCGTGGTACCACGGGAAACATTAGTATCAAACCCCAGCTTCCAGGTCCCAGTGAGTCGTGCCAAGACCAGATGGAGTTGCTCACAGGAAAGAGCCGCCGCCCAGCTGAACGACAGTGAGCAGGAAGCCTGGCGCAAGCGAGCCGTCCATTAAAGTTGCCCGGTGACAGTGACAGTTCCGGAGCGTGGGACTTACGGAACTGCTCCTGTGTGTCCTCGGGTACGTCGTTTGCGGACAGATAAGCTACCGAATGACCCATGGGAAGCTTTCAGCTTGGAAGAAGCTGCCTTGACACAGCGCACAGCGCGGGTGAGGGCAGGCAACAGTCCGGCCGGCCACCTCACAGAACGACGCGCATTCGCACGAGCCTGCAGCGAGGAAATCGAAGCAGTGGAGACTGTGTCGAGAACGTAAAGAGGGTGGTCGGCGGCAAGAGGAGGAGGGCCGGGAACACCGACCTCAGAGTCAACGGCCGTGGTGATTCGTAGTCCTAGTCTCCGAGCGACAACTGGACACGACCTTGGTCTTGATGACTGTATGATGACGCTATGTAGAAGCGCTAAACATGTACAGTTAGTTTCTCCGGGCCATCACGCTCGATGTGATGGACCCTGGCCGAAAACATATACCCTACGGTAGTAACCCACGGAGGCTTTTCGAGGTAACAACTGTGAGCACTGTATGCATTTTGGAGCCCATGTGCAGTATTCCATGACCTAAAATGCTGGGATTCGAGCAATCATTTGAGAGTGAAGCGTATGAACCACGTCGAAAGTGTGAGAGAGGTCTGATTTGAATCCGCGTCGGAGTTCAGCAATGGCGCTAACCGCCGTCACGGAATCTTAGTTCTGCCGCTTTTGGAATAGTGGCAAACGCCGAACATTGTGGCGCTAGCGCATGAACACCTGTATTCGTCCAAGGCCACGCGGCGCGAAGGCGTTATGCATAGTAAGCATCCTACTCGGCCTGATTAGTAGAAAGTATCAAATAGATCCATAGTGGGCACTCAAATACTTCCCGCTGAGTGGAGGTGTCTTGAAGTTGGGAGCATAAGACCTGAGAGACTGCGACATGCATGCTAGCACGCTGGGGATCTAAGAGATTACTACGTTAAAACTACCAGTACAATAAGCGTTTTTCATGGATGTCGAGACACTACCACCTCAGCCTGCATCTGATCCAGCGCGACCGGGATTTGGCACAAAGGAATGTGTCTCGGGAGGTAGGATGGACACGGGCGAAGAAAATGCAGACGAAGATCCTTCATCGGACGGCGCTTGTTGGGCACCATACGCATTCTTCAGTCCTTGTGTGGACGACTTGTGTATGAGGGCGTCCCTTTGAGAATCAAGTTGGGGTGTAACGGGAGAGGGGAGCAGACGCAAGAACCAAAGCTCACGATGGAAGCGCTTTGAGTTCGAACACTCCCGCTGCGCGTGTATTCGTGCACGCAACGTCTTGCGAACGATGTGAAGTGCGTGCAAGTCCTCGAGCGTCGCCTATGCCGAGTGTGGCGACATCCAGCAATCTGGCACGTCGTACGGTTAGACGTGCGACCCAGGATGCAAGCCCAGTTAATTTGAACGTACCTTCGGAGGACGACGCGCCAGTCCCACGACAACGTTGGGATGGATATGGTGACGTTGTCTTCGGCGAGCTTCTCGTACTCACGACATGAGGTATGAACCCTAGATTAGATTAACCTAAGTGATGGAAAATCGGACAAAATAAATGCGTCTTTACGCGACAAGGCCTGGAACAAAATAATGAGAAGTGCTCGAGCAGGACACCGGAAAACACTCACAGCCGACGAAGCCGATAGCCTAAAAATCATGCTGTAAGCGGGTGGACATAGGGCATTATCACGGTAGAGAATGTACATACTCGGCGTAGGAATCCTATAACACGTACAACTGTCAGCGACAAATGAAAAGAAGATGCTCATGGACGTGCCCACTAACCGTCCATATGCTGAAACGCAAAATACAGAGTCTGAAAGTAGTTCAGCCTGGCTGCTAGTAGGAGAACTTACGTATGTTGCAACGACGACTCACCGAGGCAACTACGGAGCATAACCAAAACACGGCAAGTTTCCACGTGTCCATCACGGTATCAGCGACTACGTATCTGCGAGGCAGACGCTGTCGTTGGGGCTCTCGGGGAGAAGCACAGTCTCTGGGTTTGCGCACGTTGGTCATGCCCAGTACCCCCAAGATGAATATAAGAGTGGACGTGTATAGTACTAAGATAAAATAATAGTCAGTGCATGTAGTAGAACGCGTGAAGAAAAGCTGCATATGTGGCAGGGATGGGGACACTTACGAACGGACACGAAAGGTGTTTGGGTGTGTCCCATATAGAGTATATCCAGGTCGGAGACCTCTGCAGATGCGTATAAGCAAGATTTGTCGACGTTGTCAAAATAATAGGCATACGAAGGGCAATGACTCCTAAGAAAGCGACCAGGGATGTGCTGGTCAAGACACTGACGAGAGTATGGTTCCATAGAGAGTTCCTAAAGAATCATTTAACAATGAAGCTAGTATGTCTGCATGCCGGAGAGGATTAAAGAGAGACACGTACACGCGAAGCAACATGATGCCAAAACCAGAAAGCATAGAGAAGCGTCGCAGACCCTATGCTTCAAATCAGCTCAGTACGCTTGTGAGGGGGTCGCGCGGCCAACATACAATAGCTGCTTTCCCGACACTCTAAAGAGATTCGTCAACGTGGGTGAAGGAGTCAGCGGGGAACCGGAGGGCTCACTGCAGAAATTGGGCGAGGATATGTGCAAACATAGATCATCTCGAGAACCGCAGAGATAGCAGTTACATATCGACACAGCAAGTACATGATCAGGACAGTCCATGATACACGCCGGCTCTTGACAGTCTTGTAGTCTTGTGGAAGACAGGCACCGCTGAGCCAACTGTAGAGCCACAGTACTCGTCAGAGACCGCTCCGCAACGAGTATTGCTGGTCTGCGCTACTTACAGAAAGCCGCCTCCACAGAGCTGCACCGTCAGAAGGAGAGTGCCTGACAAGCATTCGAATCAAAACTCACAACCAGGAGCTTTTATCCAACAAGTAAAGCATACCAAAGTGATCCTGGGAATTTTCTGGTGCGTTATGTGTCGTCGCATGGCCCATTGCGGACCCAAGGGTGGCAAACAGTACCGTCAACGGGAGCGGGAGCTCGTCTGGCCACCTCATCGCACGCAGGACATTCGCGCTGTTCGGCGGTAAAAGAAATCAAACGGTGAGTAGAGTCGTGGCAGGAAGAATAAAGAGCCTCGGCAGACGAGAATGAGGGGAGAGATTCTGTCGAGACTCGACTCGCAAGGACAGCCCGCCCTGAATATTCCCGCCGCTTGCGCTTGCAATTGCGCATGCGGGCTTTGCCAGCTGTCCCCCTGGGGAACTCGGGGCTCGCTAAGGTAGAGTTAGACTCTACAGATCGGCATCACTTCTTAGACGATGATGACCCTGGCTGCTTGGCACTGCCGGCGGGTAACTTTTTCTGATTATGGGAGCGATTCTCGAGAAGTCGCGCACGACATGCAGCGCAGCTAACGCGTAGTGCACAGATGGCAACTTACTGGCGCGAGATTCCGGACGTAGAGTGTACAGAGGTGGTGGAATAGACACGAGCCGTCTGCCGCGCCGGGGTGAGGCTGAGGTTAGGCTAGGCGCGAACCACGCGGCGCCGTAGAGTGCTGCCTTTTATGGAATGGGGGGATTTCCCGAAACAATGTGGCGTGAGAATCTATCTCTGCTCGTTTGTTGCATTGTTTCGTCATCTCTGTCCCGTTTACACCACCCCAACACTGACAGTGCCGCTTGCCTGTACGATCCCCTCGGACGACGACCGTTGGCCGATAAAAAATGTTCCGTCCTTGACCTAGATGTACTGCAGCGGGCTAGTAGATTTTTCGGAGGAAACTACAATATTAGGACCTGGCTACCGCGCACACGACGGGGAACATCCATTGCTTGAATCTTCAGCCTGAGACCATGCATCCTTCGTCTTTCCATCACTCAACAACATTCATCTAGCATATACACTATGGTGCGCATTTCATACGTCTTAAGTTAACAAATTCACATTAGACGAAATACTTCTGGTAGTAGACTGTGCTGTTACTAGTCAATATCACCCGACGTCCGCCGAGTACCTACTTGAACTTTTGGAGTGAGATCCCCGACGCAGCACTTGTGTGCCCCTCACGTCGCAAGTACGTCACTGCGCGGTATTCCCCCTTCTTTGTACGTTTCGGGTCTTTGGGCAATTGCCACAGACCGCTGCCGCTCATTTGAATGCCTAACATACACACTCTTCCGCGGAACCCTTTACTGGCGAACAATCCATGTTGCGCTATGTTAATTGACATCATAGCGCTTCCTCTAGATAGGCCTGTCATCGGACGCATGAAGCAACGCCCGCGTCCACCTACTGACCGATTTGTGCTGGGACTTTCGTAGGCGTGACGCATGACAGGTCGTGGCCCTGGTTGCGGTGAAACGCAGTGAAACTACTGCTCGGTTTGCACCCGTTCCTTTCAATGTCGGCACGGTGAGCCCCGCCCCCTGCTACCTGTCATCTCTGCTGATTGGGTACTATAGTCATGACGTCCGCGACCTTATCCGGCTAACGTGCAGCGCCCGCGGGCTCGCACACATCCCCTTTCTCCCGACGCCGGAGCCGCAGACCGCCAAACACGGAAGCAGTACTGCTCAAGTGGCTATTTCATTGCCTTCACGGCATGTCCTCTCGCTTCCTTGCAGTGACTCCTGACTCTGCATTCGTTGTTAGGTCCAAGTGACGTCCTCGTCCTCCATGGCGAGACATCGCCCGAGGGGCGCCACTCCGTCTGTCAAACTGCGCCGCACGCCACAGGGTTAGTAAGTAGCCTGCTACGCTACCGTACTCAGCCTACGGCGTCCCTAGGAGTCGAATAGGTCGCCCGTTCAATCTTGACATAACTTCTCGCAGCCGCGGATCATGCATCCACTCCGCCGCCGGTGCTGGCAAAAATAGGCGGCTCAGCCTTCCTGATACTCGGCCAGAGAGAAGCAGACATTTGAAGACCGCCACTGTAAGAAGCTGGGGTCAATGTTGCAAGTGTTCCTTCGAAGGCACCAGCGCAGTTCTGGTTCGCGGAGTACGAATTTCCTGGACGACCACGAGGCCCACGTGGCCAGCACAGGGTGCCTTCGTGCATCCGCCACAAGCTCGGCGGCAAGTGCGGCGGCTGCAGGCAAGCACCCACACTTCTTCCCCGTCCCTGACGGCGTAGTGGCAGCCGGAATATGAGCATCGTTGGTCGGGCGTGTCGACACCCCCATGCATTGTTCTGAACACTCTGCCACCCGCGTCCGACGCTCCTGCCTTGCCCCGGTGCGCACGGACGCCCAGGGTGCTTAACCTCCCCATCATGTACGTAACCCGATCCGCCGTCGGTTGCTCGGTTACGTTTCTGTTTGAGCTCGCCCGTACAGTCGTGAGGCGAGGCTCGCCCTGGCGTACTGCGTCTCACCCTCTTGAATCTTCGCGGGTCCGCCGTCATCACCGCTCTGACGCAGCAGCGGCGGAGAGCCCTTTAAGTCGGAGGCCGGCCTTCATTACCAATCATCCCCCCGCATGTCCCCTTTCCCCCTGTTTTGATCCTCCACACCCCGCTCTGAGAGTTTGAGTCTCTGACTTTCCGCACTCGCCACGCACGCGCATTCCGACCGTCGACGCTCTTTTGGTGTGCTCTCTTCTCGCGACATCCAGCCAAGCTGGCGGCGACCCTCGAGATCCGGTGGCGCTTCCCTCTCTGATGCAACAGCAGGATGACCCCTTTCGGACAGGAGGAGTGATATCGTCATTCAGTGAGCACACACCCCTATTCTCCGTCGCGGCTCTGCATGCGACCAGCATTGCCTCTGCAGAGCTCTCCCTGGGCATGATCGTCACGCACCTCGTCGCTGGCTCTGCATGGTACGTCTCTGTTGCTTCGAACGCCCGGCGACTGCGCACCAACCTTAACGTTGATCTCGCCCTCACGTGCGTCTAGCATGAGTTTTCTGTCCGCGTTTTCTTGGGACTGGCAACTCGCAAGGGGCAAGGCTGGCTGCAGGGTTGGGGCGTTCACGTTGTACTATGGTTGCCGCTACTTGAGCATCCTATCCGTGCTCTCCACCATGGTGTTCTTGGACGCGTTCCCGATAACTTTAGTTAATGTGAGTTCACACTTTCACTACCCAATAATTCGACGCCTAATGTATACCGCGATGGACGGCGTGCAGCCCCTGAGGTACATATCCCAGGTGAGTGGACATCCCGATCGGCCAAGCGGTTCCTTATTCATCTCCGACGCGCGCGCCCACTTAGATCGCTGCCTCTCTTTCCCTCGGACTTGCGTATTGTATCCTTCTAGTTCGCATGTGGGTGCTTTCGCCAACATCTCCGTGAATTAGGCTTAGCGGTGCTCACGCGATCCGCAGAGGCGCCATGTACAAGAACATCTGGTTATGTGTAGGTCTTGACCTGTTGAAAGTCATCTGCTGGGGTATCATGTGGAAGAGTAAGCACCTCTCTGCCATCCCTCCCTTGCGTGCAGTACTTACCGACGCACGCGGAAGCCATCGTGGACACGCCAGGCGTGGTGGCCTTCCATCCCGGCACCATGCTTGCCGAGGCAATCTACAGTGCGTCAATATATATCTTGGGCGTCTACACGTACAGTAATGCCAGGATACTGCTTGTAGACGTCTCCGTCCCTTCTCTTATGTTCGTGGCGAGTCTCTTCTTTGCTCTGTACGTGCGCAGGGAAGATCACCACTTCAAGCCACGAGAGATGTACCGCACATGCGAGCGCGAAGACATCTTCGAGTTCGCTTTCGCTTGGGGTTTCATGATGGCGGCTGGGGTGCGTAAACATACGTGACGGTTGTGTGGATGCACGTTGATAACACGGTTCGCTGCGTCAGCTTGTTACGTTTCTGGAGCGGGATCCCTCCGGTGAGTATCATAACTCACCCTCGTCGCATACCTTCGTTCTAAACATACCGACATAGGTGCAACGAATTTCGTGAGTGAACGTCATGATGGGCGGTGTGTTCAATGTGCTCACTTAACGCCGACGATACAGGCCATGTTTTATACTTGTTGTACGTACATGCTCCCCCTTGCGCATAGCAATTTTGCGCTGATCAACACCCGTGCGCGAATAGTCGTTGTGTTGTATGTCTGCATCTTTCTCCACCACGGTAGGCATACTAATTTGACTTGATAGCACACTCGTTGCATGTCGGGTGTACCGGAAGATGGTTGTCCGTTCCGGTGGCTGCCCCGTTCAGTACTGCCTCAGCTTCAAACTGTATGTTTCACTTCTCCCCCTAGTCCTTAGGCTAATGTTTCGGATTAGGGCAAAGTTAGCTGGACGCTCCCTAGGGCTCCGACTTTGTGCGGATGACACTCGAACCGCGGTTGCAGGTGGGCAGACAAGTATGGAGAAACGAAACCCGTCTCCGTACAACATATGTTTACGGTGGCTCCGCCGGTCCTCGAGCACCCGCAACCCCGAAGTTGGGCGGCAGGACCCCGAGATTGCTTTAGCCACCCAACAGATGTCTGCGTAAGTACCCTCTCCAGGATGACCGTCCCTCTGTCGTCTCCACAAATCAAGTAAATCCACAGGTCACATACGACAAGTTCGCGGCCATTGGGAAATCGTAAACATCCACCGGGCGCATGCATGGCCAACTCGCGCTCGACATACGCCCACACATCGCTCTTTGACTCTCAGGAGAGCTAGCGGCCCCGAGCCACGGCCATCACATTTGTATCTACACGGACTAGCCCCGGTCGGCGACGGTCCCAGGCTCTTCCCCATCGCTCGGGTGCCGGAACTCGGCATTCAAAACTCGCGACCATGAGCCAGGAGCCCCGGAGAACAGAAGAGAGAGAGATCCATCGATACGCGTGTGCGGTAGGACGCTCCTCAACTCGCGCGCCCCGCTGCAGATGATCGTAAACGCTCTCTTCTCTTTCTCACCTCCCCGTCTAGACCGCACCCACCCGGCACCCGTGTCGTCGCAGAATCCATCGCAGATCTCCCTTACGTCCTCTCCGCCCCCTCGGCACTCTGCTGTCGCCGCCGCCGCCGCATCAACAAGACGCTTCTCCTCTCATGTGTTTACAGCGGGAGCGTGGGGTATCGTGCGGTCCAGCTCGGACACCATCATGCATACACCAATTTTAAGGTACAGTGCCCGGCCTATTGACTTGTCCCCGTCAGGGTCGCTAACTCGAGATCCTCGCCGGCTCAGTCTCCTACAGCAGCTAGTAACCGATATTGTCTACACCCCGCGGTCCGACGCTTACTGTATGCTCTTACGCACCTGTGTATATTGCCATTGATCCCTTTGTCCTCCCCATTCGCACTGTTTTCTTCCCAGTCTTGAAGACTCGCTTTTTGCTGCATCACACATGCCGTACTCGCAGTACCCACCTACCCGCCCACCCTCGCTTAATCGTCCGAATGTAGCACACATCTTCGTATAATGTACGCCTCGCTCGCATCATGCACAACGCTGATAGACTACAATGGACACGCGCCAGTGATTGGCCAGTTGATCAACACATTGCATAGTTCGAGAGCAGAACGAGTGAGAGTGGGTATCGGCATAAGTATCGTAACTTGAACGCGACGACGAGTACGTATACAGTGTACGGGTATAGATATGCCGGGGACCTTTTACTCGTCCCGAGGCGCAAGGGAGACACGGAGAGGCATCTCGACCTGGCCATTGACCGTCGGAACCATGACGATCGCCTGCGTCTTCTCGACGCGCTCCACCTCCGGCGTGAGCTCGAACTGGAAGTTCGACACGAGCTCCGTCAGGAACGCCTGCAGCTCGTAGATCCTGCCGCATGGCTCGTGTTAGCACGCGTGTACCTCCGCTACCGCAGGAAGAAGCCAGCGGGGATAAGTGAAAAACAGGACTAGACTCACGCGAAGCGCCAGCCGATGCACGCGCGAACCCCTCCCGCGAAGGTCAGTCTATATGCGTGAACGTGAGTAAGGGCATCAGATGGTTGCGGGCGTGCGCCGCGGAGTGCGAGAAGCTGGAGGGTCACGTACACGTTGGCGAACACGCCGACCGTGGTGTTGCGCCTGCTCTTCAGGGACGGGTCCAGCCAGCGGTTAGGGTTGAACTGGTGTGCGTCTTCACCCCAGATGTCTGGTTGCCTGTTTGATGGTTCCTTCAATGAGGAATCTGGAGAAACATGTGTTTTGCGCACCTGTTGTATGCGCATATAGAGAGGATGACTCTCAGCCCAGCACGGATGGGTATTTCGCTCACGACTTTCCCCTCACGCGTCGTGATCGGCTTGGAGAGCGGGAGCACGTCGTCGTGTAGCGACTGGCGGTACGTGTGCGGGACCGCGGGGTAGAACCGGAGAATCTCTTTCAGTACCGCTTGAAGGTACGGCATAGCCTCGAAATCCGCAACAGTAAAGTCGGCGTCGCCTCGCTCACGGATAGTGTGTTCCATCGCGTGAATTTCGCCACGGAGGCGTTGCTGGATAAGTGGTTGTCGTGCCAGCTCCATCAAGGCCCAGCTGAGCGTGTTTGATGTTGTTTCTTGACCGGCTAGGAGAATCGTTCTAGGCATCGCACGGTCACCATGAGAAAGGTAGTAAGACGGTGCCGGCATGCCCACCGCATTTGCGAAACGACCTCCAGATGACTGAGTTTCGTTTTCTCGCTCTCTGACTCGTTGGCCTTGACTGAGAAAAGGTCAGGCATGTTTATAAATCATCCGGGAAGTCAGGCTCACCAAGAATACTCATGATATCACGGTTGCCCTTGCCAAGTCGTAGCGCCTCCGTTTTCATCTCGAGGAGCTGGTTTGCAACCTTGTGCGCTGCCACCCGGTTGAACCGCGCCTTCTCGAGACCCTTTCCCGGAAGGTGGTCGTATAAAAATTCCTGTAAGCGCATCGGCACATAATGCGCGATGTTCTGCATGAATATCTTCTTATTCGACGGGGAGGAGAATATCGTCGCGCTTCACTGTGTCAACAAAACTGCGTGTACATCAAGCCAAAAGGACACATACACGAGATTCCGGTATGCGCCGCCAAGCTCGCTGGCCTTATCCTCGAGCACCCCGAGCTTGTAGTCGAAGGCAGCTAGGGGGACGGTATACGCATGTCTAGCAACTTCACCGCAACGAATGTCAACGGGCCTACCTTCACCGATAGCTTCCAAGGTTGCCGGCGCGATGTACTCGTGAATGTTCAGCTTGACTGAGCGCTCCGAGAGGCCAGTCAACAAATCCTTCCATTTCAAGGTGACCTAGAACCGATGTCCGGATCGTCAACAGAAGACCTCCACTGCGCTGATGACGTTCCGCAACTGTACCTGCTCGGCATAGTGCCTGAAAACGGGCAAGAGCGCTTTAGACTCTGGCGAGCCAAACGCAGGCAGCATGACCTTCCGCTGACGCTTATGCACGTTTCCTATAGGCTAAACGTGATCCTGGGGTAAACGCAAGCGACGTCAACCTTCGCGCGTACCTTCAGCCCAAGTCAGCCCCATATCACCAATGAGACGCGACAAAATGCGTCGCTCCGGTTGTTTCGGGAAGTTGTATCCCGACGTCTGAAATATGTACTGCAAAGCCTTGGGGTCTGATATCCACAGCATGTCTTCCTATATGCCGAATCCACAACAATATCAGGTAACACATCAACGAAACAAGAAACGAGGTAGCGTACGCCGAAGGGCGCCTTTACGCGCACGATGCTACCATATTGCTCCTGCCACTTGAAGTCCGTCTCTCCGGCCTGTTCCTGAAAGAGTTCGGGAAGATGGCCTACGAGATTCGTCTGTCAGCCACCATCGCCATGCGGAGAAGCCGTTCGCGAATGCACGCCAATTTGATAACGTACCGAGCCAGAATGACGTCGACTCCGGGCCCGGAATGTAGGCCACCGACGGCCGTGTCAAAAACCGATAAATAGAGTAAAAGAGCGCAAGTCCACCGAGGACGACCGTCAGCAACAGCGGTTCCATAGCGGTTGGTCGGGGAGGAGTCGATAAGAAAGAGCCAGCGAGCGGAGTGAGAACGCGCGGACTTCTTATACCTGTGGGAGCGACAGAATCGTCTCGGCCTGCTCCCAAGCCTGCCGTGACTTTGCCTGGCAGGACGACGCTAATCATGGAACCGCTCGTAATGGGGACCCGCGCCCTTTGCCAGGGGCGGGCGCGTTTTACCATAACCGAAACGGGGGCACAGCGCACTCCAGAGCGTCGCCGTGTCGTGGGCCTGGCGTCGTGCTTAAGCGGTCGTGCGGGTGTTTCCGATCAGACCCGTAATGAAAGCCCGCATTGAACGGACGACCGCCCCGATTGGCTGACACGGCGTGCTAGCGCGGTGGCTTGTACACGGCGGGAAGGGTTTTGGCAAAGACACCATCGAGTAGGGCCCCGTTGTCGCCGAGGTGTCTCGATGGAACACGAAGTATTCTCCTTGGAGTTCCTGGCAAAGCTCGTGGTAGTGTCTTCTGGGCGCGCTGGGAATTGACCGGGGGTGGGATTGCCGCATGAACGTCGGCATGCCTTTTGGAGGCTTGACGAGAAGTCGGCGTGGTGGCGCGCAGTAATGCAAGCGTGCGCACGGATTGAAACAGTTACGGCATGGCTTTCCCACCGATTGCTTGAAGCATTTCGCCTCCGTACGGCGGCATCACTCTCGCCGGTTGGCCGGTTTTCTCGGAGGTAGCAAGTCGGAGAGATTGGCCAAGTCCTGCTAGGAAGTAAATTAATGAACAACAGCAAAAAATTATAACGTACGCCGGCCTTGGTATACCCAATTCGGGATAACATTATCCCTTAAGACATTGGCAGAATCGGCTGTATTCGCAACTTCCTAGCTATTTGTTGACGACGAAAACAGATGGGCGGAGTACGTCAAGGTTGATGTTGTGACCAAAGTTGCGGGAAAGCAGGACGCAAGCCGGGCCCGTCGGCAGACAGTGTCAGAGTGCACCCGATAGTCAGATCGGCCAAAACAGATGGCCAACGCCGGGATCGAACCGACGACCTTGGCGTAATCGAGATATTAGCACCACGCTCTAACCAACTGAGCTAGTCGGCCGTATTTGCGAATTCTGTGGAATGTGTTAAATTAATAACAGTCACAATATCCTCTCGCGTTCATCCCAACCCCGCTATGTCCATCCTCCAACTCTTGCCCTCACCCCCGGATTGCGACACACTACTTGCCGTACTCGCACTCGCAATATTCTGAAGGTGAGCATACTGAGTGCGCCATGTCTGTGCCAGGGAGACGTATTGTGTATATGAATGTGCCCGCCGTACGAGGTGACAAGGACGAGAGCTTCGAGGTACACATTCCCGTCTTTCAATCTCTCTGCCTCTACCCTATTATCTAACTTAACAGGAACGACGGTATCGAGACTATCTTCATGCGTACACGACTACCGGGAGGCCCCCACCGCCTGTACCTCCTACGCCGGCAGACCGGCAGCAGCGTGCAGCAATGGGGCTTCCGCCACTCTTTGAGCCCTTGTCCGAAGCGGAAGGTCTAACGAACGGCGTCGCTGGGGCGCTGACGCCTTCAACGTCCATGTCCGGGCCCAATCTACTCGCCCAAGCGTTTGTGCCAACTAAGGTGCAAGAGTACGGGAGCGAGACACTGTTCCAGTCGTTGGTAGCCCAGCAGGCGTACGCGCAGTCCTCCCCGGAGGTATGTCGCGTCATTTTGTTGATTCCCGCGCCTCGACAGACGTTCTTCCAGGAACTGCGATTTGAGGCGTACAAGGCCGGCAAGAAGTTCGCGGACGTACCGCCGCTGCCGCAACGACGTGAGCAGTCCCATACCAAGAGCCCTCCCACATTTGTCTCTGAAACGTCGATCTGTTTAGCTCCTCTCCTCCCTTCCGCGCCTGCTGTCCCTCAGAACTACCCAGATAGCTTGCAGAGTGTAAACAGCATGCCGCCATACGACCAGCATAGCTTCGAAGTACGTTCGCGCCTCTCCGTGCCCGCCGATCTGCGCTTCATCTCGCCTACTCCAGGAACTACGCCTCGCCGCTATCCGTGCGCTCCGACCCCTCACGTCTGCCGAGATCATCGCCCAAAATGCTACTCTACGGCTCACTGTCTAATCCCTCCTGGAACCGGCCCGCGTCGGCTATACCCTGTACGCTATTGCTAACGAATGTGCTACTCTGCTTGTATCAATATCACCTGCTGTCGTCTTGCTTAATTGAATACCTTCCTCGGTCGCCGTCGGATAATCGCAACGAAGATCGATTGCCAAGGACATTTTGAACACCGAGAAGTAACACCGGGGTACCACAGGGACATCTCCGTCTCGCCATTTGCTCACGTCGTCTGTTCATATCGGCTAAGCGCCTGCGTATCCCAGAAGACCGCGGATACCTTACCGTATCCCGACACACGTTGCTTTTACACTGGTAATGTCGTAAGCTTCTCGAGTACATCTCTGCTAGGATGTATCTTACGTAGACCCACAGCATAGTTTCGCACCATATGGGCCAGATGCTGCTCAGTTGTCTGTCGAACGGTGCGGCACTTGATGCAAATCCATCCTGATTTTGTGCGTAAATGATTCAATAACGATAGTACTCGTGTGCGAGATATGGATACAGGTGGGCGGTAGGGCTAACATAATACAGCAAAGTGCGCTCAGCGCGTCTCCAACACGCAGGCTCTACTGGCGCGCGACGGTGGACAGCCACGACCACGAGCGTGCGATCTTCTCGAGGCGGTCCGCCTCATCTCCCGAGACCTCGCCCTTCCACGCGCTCAACACGCTATCCTCCTCGTCAATGCAGCGCAGGATCGCGTCCGCGCTCTGCCCCGCGACGAACGCGAGGTAGCACCCGACGACGCACATCGCATCCGTCGGCCGGCCCTGCGGCGTGACGACGAGCACCCGCACGGAGCTCTGCTCCGGCATCGACGCGATGCTCTGCGGGAGGCACTCCGCGACGAAGTCCCGCGCGGCCCGGAGCTGTGTGTCCCCGAGAGCGAGCCCGGCCCGGCCCTTTGCGGGCTTGCGCGCGGACTGGGGGAGCGCGAGGCGGAGACGCTGCGCCTTGCCGTCCCAGGAGCGTTCTGAGGACCCGTGCGTGCCCTCGTAGGTGATCTCGACGACGTGCGTGAACCCGTCTTCGTATGACCGGTCGGTCTCGTGCGCGAAGGCGACCCAGAGGGCGGGGATGATGGCTTGTAGACGGGGGTCCTCGGTGGGTGGGTTGAACGCGTAGGATGGGGTGGGATCCGACACTGGAATGACTGCGGGCGCAGGCTCAGCCTCGGCGGCGGGGGAGGGCGAGGGCAAGGGAGAGGGGGCCCGTTTGGGGTGTTCGGCTACTGCGGGGGCTTGCTTCTCCTGGACGGCTACGAAGCACGGCTTCGGGTTCCGCCTGCGGGGGAGGTGGTTGCGGTGGGGTTGGATGTGGCCTTTCGGAGACCACGGCCCGGGTACTTTCGATGGCTTGAAGGTAGGAGAAGGCGTCTCGATGTGAAGAGTGAGGGTTATGCCGCAGCGCTCGCGGAGCGGACGGCGGATGGTTGGCGCTGGGGGAGGGAACACCTTTAGCGGGCTCGAGGGGTATGTCGAGATTGCGTCCGGACGCGAGTTGCTTGGGATGGTGAGAGGGGCCAGGGAGGGTGCGGTGGCGACAGCAGCGGACATCTGCGTGTCCTGTCAGTCGAGGTCGTGACACGACGAGTGAGAGACCACGTACTGTGTGTAAGGGGGTGCGGCGGCGTGTACTGTGGTCAATTGTCGAAGTAGGCAAGTCACAGACTTGAGGCCGGGCGTTCGAGTGAGTGTGAGTGTGGAAGCAGCGTGAATGCGGTAGGTGTAAGGCTTGTCCTTAAGTACCCTCAGACATGCGGAAGACTGGCCCGCGGAAAATGGCCAACACGAGGCAGCGGTTCGGAGGTAGTACGCGATAAGGCAACGGCGATTGTCCAACCCCACGGATGTGCGATGGGGGCGAGTTATCCGCGCTCTAAGACGCATGTCTTTGCCGCGCGTTGTCGGCACATTCCAGTTGCGTGTAGTGCGGGGGCGGGGTAACCGACCTGACCGACCTCCGCCGCGCTTCCTGATTTGTAGTCAAGTCGTCGGTTACGTGTTCGGGAGAAGACTTACGAAAAAAAACATAGGCTTCTGTGGGCCGCAAGCTGGCAGGTCGGACCGAGTGGTAAACGAGAAAAAAGACCAGTCGGATGTGTTCCGGGGAGCGGCTACCAGGACAGATTCAAACGGCTGCCGGTCATTCCGCATTAAATTCCCTTGCCGCGCAGGGGAACTTATGTGTGTCGGCCCGAGAGTAGTATAGATCCGTTGTTCGTCTGGCAGGTACTAGATTGTATCTGTGCCCAGGTGCGATGGCGCCATCCTCTGCCGCCAGCTGGGAATGAACTGTTGAAAATGGCAGCGACTAAGGGGCCTGCTCCATGATCAATGGCGCGGATACGCAAGTTAGTAGGCTGGACAACGAAGCAACAGCAGACATAGCATTGTCTTTACCGGCGAAGGTGGTGCACAAAGCATGTATGTAGCAGTGCGATGCCATTGAGAAGGACTCTGAGAAAAGACAGGTGGGGTCGGCCAACTCGGCCACTCTTTCTCCCTCGGGACGGCCCGAAAGGGTACGATCATTACCATATTGAGACAACCGTCGGAATCTCAAGCCATGGTTGCTTGTTACTGGCCGACTAGCTCAGTTGGTTAGAGCGTGGTGCTAATATCTCGATTACGCCAAGGTCGTCGGTTCGATCCCGGCGTTGGCCATTTTTGTCTGCATTCGTGTTTGGATGCTGTGGCGAGCCATCTGCATCGCCGCCGCCGGCACAGTTCTCGTCTCAACCACCACCTTCCTCTACACGCACCTCATGTCTTTCTATTTCGTCTGAACACACGTACTACTTCAATCTGGACTAAAATATTTCGACTAAGCAACCCTCTCCATCGCGCTCCACGAACCCAGGCGGCGCGCAGCACCTGCGCGAACACCGGCACGGACACCTCGACACTTGGCAACGTTCAGCACAATCATGGCACTCGAGCGAAAGCGTACTACGACCCCGGACTACTCTGGGCCGCCCGCTACTACTGTGTCGGCTTCCTCTGCGCGGGCTAGGTACTCTGCCAACACCCGCTCACCAGTCTATGCAAACTATCGCAGCGAGTCTCCTCCCGCCTCGGCCTACTTCTCGCACTTCTCCGGCGACCACCACGAGGAGCCCCAGCCTACGATTCCTGATGCCAGCGCGCACTTCGCGTACAGTACGACGCTCAGGCGGCACACGTTAGAGGGGCCCCTGGGGCTCCCTCACCAACCCCCTGGGTCTGGGATTTCAACTTTGGGCGAACTCCGCGCGGTAGTGGAGACGGAGGGCGCAAAGGGTCTATGGGAACGTACGGTGGGCAGGCTCATTGCCGCGTTCACTCAGGGGGACCAGTACGAGCGGCTTCCGACACAGAGGGACGTGTCCGCGAGTCAGAAGGAGAGCGCGTCTGCGCGGTTCGCGCACACGTCGGTCCAGGTGCGCCGCCTCATATTGGTCTGGCCCCCCATTCTTACAGTCCGAAGGACACCCTCGCGCACTATGGCACGTCTGCTACGGACGGCCTGTCTTCAAGACGAGTGCAAGAGCTCCTCGGCACACATGGGTATAACGAGTTCACGGTGTCAACGCCCGAGCCCCTCTTTATCAAGTTCGCGAAGACGATTTACGAGAACCCGCTCATACTGTTACTGTGTGGAAGCGCTGTCGTCAGTGCCGTCATGGGCAACATCGACGACTCCGTTAGTATAACAGTCGCGGTGCTAATTGTGTTGACCGGTAAGCATCCCTTCGCGTCGCGCTCGACAAGGAGCACGGTTCTGCCGTTGGGTTGTATATTGTCGCATGGGTGTCTATTTCTATGGACTCGCCCGTTGTGCGCTCCGTCAGCGTTCGCCCCGTTTCAGCGTGCGGCGGATATTCTTAGCCCTCCGTGCGTCGGAAGTCCGAGCGCGCGACCATTTTCTCTTCTGTGCCGCTCTATTGCATTTGACTGACTGCTGGTAGTGGGCTTTGTGCAGGAGCAACGGTCTGAGAAGAGCTTAGAGGCGCTGAACAAGCTTGTCCCACATCACTGTCATCTCATACGGTATGTCGCCAGCAGCCCTTCCACAGCACCGACGCGCTTACTCGATACCCACAGTGATGGAAAGCCCCTGCACATGCTCGCGAACGAGCTCGTGCCAGGGGACATTGTCACGTTCACGACAGGTGACCGTGTACCCGCGGACGTCCGGCTCATTTCTGCCGTAGACCTCGAGATCGACGAGAGTAGTCTGACCGGCGAGACGACCACACGACGGAAGGATACAGAGACTTGCACACTAGTGAATGTTGGCAACGGCTACGCGAACGGGCACGGTAACGGTTATGTACCGCCCGGAGAGCCAGTGGCCCTGGCGGAACGCTCGTGCATCGCGTATATGGGCACGTTGGTTCGAAATGGTGAGTTCGCATTGTTATAGGTAGCTCATTTGTGGTGTGACGTCTGTAACAGGCAGGGGCGCCGGGGTTGTTATCTCGACTGGGACACTGACCGAGTTCGGCATGATATTCTCCATGATGCAAGAGGTGTGTAGCAAATAGACCGGTTAAGCGAGTTGTTCTGACCGCCGCGACAGGTCGAAGAGAAGCGGACGCCTTTGCAGCTCAGCATGGACGAGCTCGCGAAGAATCTGTCCTTCATCTCATTCGGCATCATTGGCGTAATATGCATCATCGGTGTCATTCAGAAGCGGTCCTGGCTCGACATGTTTACCATCGGAGGTACGCCCGTCATCCGCTTCCCTTCGAACTCGTCAGGACACACGGCTGATCCCTGACGTCGGCGAAGCACAGTATCGCTGGCCGTCGCGGCGATACCGGAAGGACTACCCATCGTCACCACGGTCACGCTTGCACTAGGGGTGCTGCGCATGTCGAAGCGCAAGGCTATCGTGAAGAAGCTGCACTCGGTCGAGGCTCTGGGCTCCGTCTCAGTGATCTGCTCGGACAAGACTGGTTTGTCCCCCGTCCGCGATGGTGTGGAGTGGTCGTTGATCTCGGGTACTTGTAGGAACCCTGACGAAGAACGAACAGACGGTCACGGAAGTGTACTCTGTCGACGAGACCATCACGCTCGACCCTTCCTCGCCTACCCCGCCCAACGTCCAGCTGAACCCATCTCTGCGTAAAACGCTCGTCATCGGCTCGTTGTGCAACAACGCCGTACGGAACGAGGCGGGAGAGTTCGCCGGGCAGTCGACCGACGTCGCGTTGCTGAACGTGCTCCCCCTCTTCGGTCTGACTGATCAGCGATCGGTACGTCCAACACTTGTTCCAAAATCCACGCACGACTCTGACGCTGCTGTCCCATAGGAATTCACCCGGCATTCAGAGCTGCCCTTTAACTCGGAACGCAAGTACATGGCGGTCAGCGGCTCTCACGGGTCTCTGTCGTCCCTGCCAAACGGATTGGCGGCCAACGGTGCGCAGCGGGAAATGTACTACATCAAGGGCTCGATCGACGCCATCCTCGACCGGTGCAAGTTCTACTATGTCTCCGACGACTCCACGCCCGCCCTCGATGCGAGCACGCGCAACGTCATCCTCACGAAAGCGCAATCCACCGCCTCGCGCGGGCTGCGCGTCATCGCGCTCGCCTACGGCTACGGTGCGGTCGAGACGCCTACCTCCTCCGCTCCGCCCTCCCTCGCCGCCAGCCGCGCAGGCACCCCAAGCGCAGGGCTGGACAGGGAGAAGACGAACCTGGTGTTCGTCGGCTTCCAGGCGATGCTGGATCCTCCGCGGAAGGGCGTTGCGGATGCGATCAGCCTGCTGCAGTCCGGCGGTGTGCAGGTCGTGATGATCACCGGGGACGCGGAGGAGACGGCGCTGTCGATTGCCCGTGCGCTGGGGCTGCGGGTCGGTGCGGGGAACAGCGGGTGTTTGACGGGCCAGGCGATCGACCGGATGAGCAAGCAGCAGCTGCGGGAGGTCGTCGGCGGCGTGAGTGTGTTTGCACGGACGACGCCGAAGCATAAGATGGCGATCGTGGAGGCGTTCCAGGCTAGGGGCGCGGTGGTCGCGATGACCGGAGACGGAGGTGCGCAACCGTGCTTACTATGTTCAGAGCGTGATGTTCGTACTCATGATGATCCTAGTGAATGATGCACCCGCGCTGAAGATGGCGGACATTGGCGTCTCGATGGGCAAGAGCGGTACCGATGTGGCCAAGGAAGCGGCTGACGTCATTCTTGTGGACGACAATTTCACCACCATCTTGCCTGCGGTTGAGGAGGGTACGTCAATCGTAATCGGCTGGAGTAAAAGTAGGCAGGGGCTGATCATTGTGTGTGAAGGAAAATCCATCTTCCACAATATCCAAAACTTCCTGTCCTTCCAGCTCAGCACAGCGTGTGCCGCGCTGACGCTGATCACGCTGAGCACCTTCTTCGGCCTGAGCAACCCCTTGAATGCGATGCAGATCCTCTTCATCAACATCCTCATGGACGGTTAGTGTCCCCATAGGTCGTGTTTCTGCCATCCGAAAAATTCATAGGTTGTCTGCAGGTCCCCCAAGTCAGTCGCTCGGTGTCGATCCTGTCGACCCCCAAGTCATGCGTCGACCCCCAAGGAAGAAGGACGCGCCGATCATCAGCCAGCGCCTCATCTACCGTGTGCTCTTCTCTGCGTCGATCATCGTCATCGGCACGCTGTTCGTCTACATCTATGCTCTCGCGGATGACCAGGGTATGACAAGACGAGAACAGACCATGGTACGTGCCCCATCCTCCCCATGGCTACCGTACCGCAAGGAAATCTGACGTCACTGCCCCCAGACATTTACCTGCTTCGTGTTCCTCGACCTCGTGTCCGCGGTCCAGAACCGCGGCCTCGGCTGCGGCCTGTTCCAAAACCGGATGCTTGTCACGACCGTGTCGACGTCGTTCGTCGTACAGCTCGCGCTTATCTACGTGCCGTTCCTGCAGAGCATCTTCCAGACGGAGGCCCTAGGCTCGCCCGACCTATTCACGCTACTCGCGCTGGGGGCCGTGTCCGCGACGCTGCACGAGGCGCGGCGCACGTACGAGCGGAAGCTGAACGCGACGATCACGTTCTCCAGTACGGTAGAGGAGCTGGCATGATTGTAGATGCGGTGTGTAGGGCGTGTATAGATTTAGGTTAAAATACTATAACTCTTCATTCTCCGATTCCAACCGGAGATTTCGCAAGTTCGGCAAGCGGCGTGTAAAGCAGTCCTAGAATAAGGTAGTGATCTCTACGCCACGGGTGCGAAACTGTCCTCTCGACGCCATGAGTTCCCTGGGCGGATATAAACGGTGCAAAAATGGCCAACGCCGGGATCGAACCGACGACCTTGGCGTAATCAAGATATTAGCACCACGCTCTAACCAACTGAGCTAGTCGGCCGATGTTCCTTGTCTCTTTGTGCACCACATAGCCTCAACACGCACGTCCAGAGGCCGGCAACTAAATTGCATCCACTGTTGAAGATTCCATGGTGTCTCGACTTCCACGTTGGGGCTTTCATGGTCTCGCGAAAAGTCAAAACTCATGGGAGCTAGCGACTCGACTCTGAGCACAATTAATATCCCCCTCAAGGTGAATTCGCGCGACGTGCAGAGGGTAATGTATGGCTCGAGAGAGAGAGGTCTGAGATACCGAATAACCAAGCGTCGGAGTATGTAGGATCATTGAATTGAGGTTGGTGTCAGTGCCTTGAAAGACGCGAAGGCCCGTGATAGTATACGTATAGGTGTTTGGGTTTGCTTGCAGGTGTGGCCCGGTGCCCGTGAGAGGTTTGTACGACCTGAACGTTCCAACAGAAGCCTACCGACACAGTCAATTTACTAGTCATCAGTACCGTACCCCGTATTTCCCCGAGCGCGGTGTTTAGCCTCCCTACAGACTTCAATACCTTGCTCGCAGTGCGAGCTTCAGCCAGTGGAGTCCGCCGTGACCGTCCCATGCCATTGAGGGTGCTTCAAACAAACTTGGCAGTCCGCATACCACTACACAAAGGGATTCTGGAATCGACGTAGGAGGTTTGTCCAAGTTGTAGAAACGATGATCGACTACTTCGTGTCTAGGCATGTTCGCTTAACTGGCGAGTTGCGAAAAACCTGTCAGGAGAGCAAAATATGGACACACTGGGAATTGAACCCAGCACCCCCCGCATCTTCGCGTGCTCGGAAGCAGTGCTAAGCGGATGTGATAACCAACTACACCATGTGCCCGTTGACCGAAAGTTGCGTAGGGTAGACCCATCCCGCTCTTTTCCCAAGCCATCCGTGGTACCTCGGTCCTGGACTCGAGCGCGCTGTGACAACTTTACTTAGTTCTTCAAAGTACCCGAACGAGTCGGCACTGGTTCCCCCTGTGCTACCCTCAAACTGTGCCCCAAAAGTTTACAGAAAAAATTAAGGTGAGCCGCTGGACTGACAGAGAAGATCCGGCCGCAGCAGCGAAGTTGTGCATCCGGGTGGCAGGTTTTGGAAGTGGCCCTGCCGGGCCGCTTCCGTTGCCGAGCTGCCAGGCTTTGCGCCTCCCGTCTCTTTCGCACCATTCTGCGGTACGCTAACTAAATAGTGAGTACCATCAATCCCAGGCCACCTTCAACCGCCGGCACCGAAGCACGAGCGACAGGTACAAAGTTCGTGATCACGCTGGGACGAAGCCGTAACGAGGCATCTGACTCCTCCCGCTTTCCCCTCTTCCCTCCTCCACAATTCAGTGCTGCCGCTAAGGTCCTCGCATACGACGCGAGGCTCTCCTTCATGTGCAACGTACTGCGTAAAGCTGATTGTCCATTTACGGCAGACTCGCTCCGTTGACAGCTCCTATCAGCCTCTCTCCGGCCGTCCTACAACCGAGTCCCCTATAAGAAGGGCAATAGCCTCGCCAATTTATTTTCCAACGCCATAGCGGTCAACTCGACCTTCCGGTTCTCCGGCCATCTCTTTGCACACTGTGGGGTTTCCTGCGTAACCGTGAAGTGCATAATCTTGCTCAAGAGTTTTGTCATCTTCGTGCTACTTCAAGTCGCAAGGATCGATCCACGAAAAGCCAGCCCCACCGCCTAGCCGTCCTCCACAAAGACAATTCTGAACAACTCGTTCCCTGATCGAGATGGACCCGCTGCGCCCTCTAGAGCTGAAATTGAAGCTCATACAACCGTTCTCGGACGAGCACTTTAACGAGCTCGCTGTGTCTATCAGAGGACGCGTCCTACGCCCGGGAGACGTCGAGTAGGCCCCTACCACTCAACTAGACGTCGATCCCCCCACTTATACCCCTCCCCGAAAGGTATCCTGAGCGTTCACGAACGTTCAACGGCAAGCTCAAGCCTCGCGCCCGCGCTCTCGTCTCCCCGCTCGATGCCGACGATGTCAGCGCCGCAATCAAGTTCTGTGCCAAACACGGGTTCTCCCCCTCCGTCCGCGCAGGAGGATACGGCATAGCCGGATGGGCTGTCGCCGGCGACATCATTATCGACATGAGTATGATGACCGACATTGACCTCGAGCCGCCGCTATCTGTCGCGGAGGGCAGCGGCGACGCGGACTGGACACGTCTGCGGGACATGCCACCCCTCGGAAGCAAAGGCAAGGGCCGTGCTCCAGCCTCTCCTCCGCCGACGGTCTCCTCGGATGTTCCCCATCGGTTAAATAAGCGCCGGAGGGACGAGCGCTCGCCCTCGGCGGAACCTGAGCAGGCAACATCGCCCACCGCTGGGGACTCTTTCTACGGCGGGTCGACTGCTGTCGCTTCCTTTCTGCGGGGACCTTCTCTTCCTCCCGAGCCCGGTGAGACACCGAGGCAGCCCCCGACCAACCGACAACGGCTGCACTCCCCAGAGCCTGAGGAGCTAAGTGCAGAGGGACTCAAAGGATCTTCCGCTACGGCTACAGGGGTGCAGCACTCACACGCTACCCCCCTTTCTGTGCTCCCCCTCAGTGAGAGTACGCGGCAGCTCTCTGGCGAGTCTACATCCTCTGGGGGAAGCTCACGGCCATCCGCCTTTGGGTTCGAAACCCATGCCTCCCAGTCGTCCGACACTACTGCCGCCGCGTCGCCCTCGGACGACAATGACAGGGGCTCGACGGCGGATACCCGGGAGCCATTCGCGTACATGTCATCGGGTAACGCGTCTACGCCACGTCTTCCTATGTTCGGGTTGTCTGCGGGGCAAGGCAGTACCCCAACAGTTTCAACTGCACCCCCAGGGGTGACCTTCGTCCAGAATTGGCCTATGCCTCCAGCGGTGGGAGGTGCCCCCGCGGGCGTCACCGCGTGGAACCCCGCAATCGGGCCCGGATTCGGGATGCCTCCGAGTCTTACTTCGCTCCCCATGCCGCTCTCGATGACCCCCGGCCAACCATTCCCGCCGATCTCGGGGGCGCTCGGTCTACCATCATTATTCGGGGCGGCTTCCGATGCACGTACGGGGAACTTGGGCACGGTTCAGTACTCCAAGCCCGTCCATCCGCATGCCTATGTAACGTTTGGTGCCGGGATGCGGCAGAGGGAGATCGACCAGTACACTGCGGACCATCCGCTAGTGGGCACGAATACGGTCACAGGAGACAGGGAGGAGGCGAGCGTGCCTTATCATATACCGATGTGAGTGCCCCCGTCTTGCGGTCCTCGAAGAGTAAATATTGACGTAATGGTAGGTCTGCACATCCTGTCGGGTCGTCAATCATGCTTTTGGCGGGCTTCGGGTTCATCAGTAGGTTGTATGGCCTAAGTATCGATAACGTCGTTGAGGTCGAGATGGTACTCGCTGACGGACGAATTGTCGTCGTAAATGCTGAAGAGGACCCAGGTAGGTCTACCGCGTTGGAGACTGTGAAATCCTACGGGGGTCTCTGATTGCGTGCTATGCAGAGCTGTGGTGGGCCATCCGAGGTGCTGGGCCTGCATTCGGTATAGCGACGCGATACAAAGTCCGCGCGTTCCCCGTACCGGTCGTTTTCGCGGGAAACCTCATATAGTAAGTACACTCTCCTGTACAGGATGCGCAACATTCAAACGGCACGTACCCAGTCGCTTCCACCGCGCGACGGCGCCCTCGCTCATCAAGCACTTCCGCGACTGCATCAAGAACGCACCGCGCGAGTTGTACGCGAACGTGCTCCTCACCGCCGGGCCCGCGGACAAGGACTCGCTCGTCGTCATCCAAATGTGCTACGTCGGCCCCAGGGAGAAGGGTATGGAGTACCTCCAAGCGATCTCGAGCTGGGACGGCGAACGCTGCCTCCTGAACGAAGTCAACGAGAAGAGCTTCCTGAAGCAGCAGGACAGCGTCGCGCAGGTGCTCCGCGGGAAAGGTACGTCATCCGCAGGGGCCGCTGCCCGTGTGTGTGTGGGGTACGTGCGCGCAGGCTGACCGTGCTGCCCGGGTGATCAGCCGGGAGGCAGTGGTTTCTCCGCTCGGCACTCATCACGACCCTCCCGGACGAAGTCATCAACAGGACCGTGCTCGAGTTTGCGGACACGCCCATCGGCTGCAGTACGTCGCTCTTCCTGCCTTCCTCCCCCGCCTGCGCGCATTCAGTCGGCTCACCCGAATTTCCGTTCCCATTCTCCTGCGGCGTACAGCGTGGCTGTTCGAGCTCGCGGGCGGTGCGATTGGGGACTTCGAGGACAACTGCCTGCCAAAGGAGCAGCGCGAGGCGACGTGGACCGTAGCAGCGTTCCACCAGTGGGACATGGGCATCGACGACCCGCGTTGCATCACCACAGCCGAACAGGTGAGCTCTGCGGTGCACCTGTCACCATGCCGTCGATAGTGCGCTGACGTATAGCGTTACGCTACGCGTTGCTAGTGGATGGACGGCACCATCAAACAAGTGGCCGTGGGCGGACCATACCCGACTGTAGGTGGTCCTCGCTACGTAACTGGGCAGGGTCGCTGACTGCGTGGCGCATATGATGCTGCTAGTTCTTGGGACGACACGAGTCTCCGTCGCGCACGATGGCATGTTACGGGAAGAACTGGGACCGCTTGGCCGCTTTGAAGCGCGAGTACGACCCGAACTGCCTCTTCAAGAACAACTTTTGGCCGTTGGACAAGAACGGACAACCCGTGGAGTTCCTTGTGAACGAGCCCCCGTCACCCTGATTTGCACTACTTGATGTATTGCTACTGCATTCCGTAGGTCCTGTACTAATTGAGTTGGAATGAGATGACCTCCGCGAGGCTACAGTGTGGTGCGAGAACGAGGATCGGCTTGCGGTGGTTTGCATTGCATGTCATATACATCTACCTACACGTGTGAGAGACTAAGCAATATAGCACTAGCACTAAATGGGTAACTAAATGGGTGGGATATATGGTGGTGATACAACACAGCACGGGGTGACTCCGGGGAAAAGGGTCCATCGCCGGCTCGACGACGTACACTGAAAACAGCAAGACACTGGAGCCTCCGCGGATGGGAATAGACGAGAAACGTGGGCATGTGGCAGGCAAAGAATGACGATGATACATGCGTGAGGAATAGACCCGGGTGTGAGAACTCTCTAGTCCGGACCGTCTGTGGGGTCTAGTCCACGGGTAACAAGAAACTCGCGAGTACCCACCCGATGCCCCCCAGCTCGTCGCGCGCGAGCAGTAGGCAGTCCTCCCCGTCGTCGACGTACAGGGGCAAATCGTGATGTGTCGACGGGTGTCCGACCTCCTTGAGGATATCGTAGACGTCGCCCAGACGAAGCGTGAAAAACGGCCGCTCGCGATATGACACGCCCGGCGGTGGCTCGCACGGATGGATAACACGACACTGGTATAGTGGGGGTACGGGGCCACCGCTCGCCCGTTTCCGGGCGGTGGGAGCCATTGGTGGTGTGAAAGATGATTTAGTTGGGGAGGGAGAGGGGGCGGCGCCATAGCAAACATTAGAGGGGAGAGAAGGTGACCGACGATGTCGTGAGTCTGTTGAGACGTTGTTCGACCGGAAACTGTCCGTAAGCCGCCGCCTGAAGCTCGGCTTCCTTGAGGGTCGGCCCCGCGAGTCTTCTTGTAACGATCCCGCAACGCTGTGTAAGCTTGGGTTGCTGCTACTGGGGCTAATACTCTCCGGGACCTCGAGAAGCCGGGTTTGGGACTGCGACTTCTTCAGCGGCGCGGTGGGGGAGAGCGGCATGCTCTTCGTGCGCGAGTACGTCGGCTTCTCCGGTGTCCTCGCAGGGGCAAGCGCAGCCAATGGCGGGACAGGGTAGATGTAACCGGCTTCGTCGACCAGAGTGGCGCCGCCCATACTGTGCCCCCGCGTCGAAGACGCCCGAGACTTCCCCGACTTCTTCGAATGGAGGCTCTCGCTGGAGCGGCGGCCGACCATCTGCTGCTGATTCTCGATGTCCATCGAGTTGACACTGCGCGCCTTTGCGCTGTAGGGTATGGGGGACGTGGCGAATGCGGACGTAGAGGGGGTGGATACGGCGATGTTGAGGGGATCAAGGGCGGATAGGACGGAGGACACGACCATACTCTGCGTTACCTCGCCCTCGTGCAACGAGCTCTGCTTGCCGCCCGACTTACGTCGGCTCTTGTCGTGCGACTTCTTATCCAGCGGGCGGGATATGTTTAGGCCCATGACGGCGATCTCGACGTCGCGATAGCGTTCCCACCATACGCGCATGGTCTCCATCGCGCCAGCGTTTGCCTCTTCATCCACCTTGAGCGCATCCCAGAGGTCTGCCCATCGAGCCCGCATGCCCGAGTAGAAAGAGTACTGCACTTGCGCGAACCGAGTGACACAGAGACCGATTCCCCTCTCGAGCAGCCGCAGATAGTCCGGGAGTTCAGCAAACAGCTGGGCGCGCAAGGCTACGTAGGACTGGGATGCCTCGAGTAGCTGTGGTGGGGGGCGGGATTTCGAGATATTAAGGTTGAGCAGGCCAAAGTGAAGCGGCTCCAGAGTTTGCATAGCTTCCAAGAGCCGGAGCGGAGGGTCGATGATGTGGAGGAACTGTGTGAAATTAGGAAGGACCTTCTCCTCGAGGAGCTCCTTGGAATTGTCGCATACGGGGAGAAGTTCGTCGCTGATGAGGTTCAGGAAGGCATCGAACGCCTCCGACCGGACATCCGAACCCATCCAGATGACTCGGCCAAAGCTCTTCGCCCATCCGTCAAGGGAAACCGTCAACTCGCGCACGGACTCGGCCCAGACCGTTGCATCCCTCGCAAAACGCTGCAAAAAATCCGCAAACTGCTTGAGCCTCGCGCCCAGACGTTTGACTTCTTCAGACTCCTGGCTGGCTTCGGCGCCTTCTTTGGCCTTGTACGCTGCTGACCGGAGGCTCTTCATGCGCCCGAGGCTGACGGACGCTGCGACGCCGACGTTGAGTCCCTTCTTCTTCGCCTTCATCTCCCCGCTCTTCGTAGGAGTCCCTGCCCCGGAGGCCATTAGCACCTCCCGCACGACCTCGCGCCTGCGCCTGCCCTCGTTCACCCCCCGCGCGACTTCCTCCATCTTCTCGCGCGCCAAACGCAAATTCGCCTTGTCACCATGCGAGTCCGGCGTTTCCTCAATAACGGTCGCCAGCAGAAGCGGATATTTGAGCAGGCGCTGCACGGGCTTGATGAGCAACGAAGGAAGATCCCATGCATGCGACAGGCTCGACGCGAGGCTCCGCGTCTGCGCGAGGTACGCCGCGAGCGCAGGCGTCTGGGGCAGATTATTGAGGTGCTCGATCGCCGTGGGGTGCTTGGTGATGTACGTCCGGTAGAGCGGCTCCAGCCTCGGAATCTGCGTGCCCGGCGTCTGCTCAGCGCACAAACCCCGAGATTAATGAGAGAATGCGCACGCACCGTGTCGAGAAACAGCTTCCCCACTCTGTCCTGCCCGGAACCACCCTCCAGGACGTCTCCGAGGGCTTCTTCTAGCGCTTCCGTGAACGAGTCTGAGAAGAACGCCAGGTCGTCCACGTTGTTGAAAATAATCCTTGCGTCTTCGGGCGTCATGGGCGGCCCGCCGGCCGACGAAGAGGAACCGGCGGAGGAGTTAGACACTGTTGACAGCGTGCGTGATGACGAGCTCGAGGACCCGGGCGGTGTGGCGGGGGCAGTGGGGTAGGGCGAGGGTTGACCTAGAGATGCATAAATAGACGATCGCACGGGCCAATACAACAACTGCACCACGTACCCAGTGCCAAGGGGTAATGGATGTCGCGGATGAGAGCGAGGTCCGACGCATACGCCCGCTCGGACGACAAAAGCTCGAGGAGAGCATGAGTGCGCTTCGAGGTCACCGCAGTGAGCGATGAGCGAGCGGAAGAGGGGACTAGAGTTTCTTCGTCCTCTTCCGGATCAAAGGGGGACAAAGGCATTGAGCCCGAGGGTTGGGGGGTCAAGGGCAGAGGCTTGTCTGGAGTCCGTGACCGGCGAGAAGAGGTCGCAGAAGGAGGATTGTCAAGCAGTCCAGAGAGCGAACCGAAACTACGCGAGTGCAGAAGCGGCATGTCGTCCGTGTCGGGCTCTCCGGCAAGGGTAAGGGTGAGAGCGGTTGGGAGAGGCCTGGAAGCAGCTTTCGCTGGAGGCCGGAGAGGTGATCGTGGGGGGATAGGTGGAGACGTCGTGGGTGGAGATGAGGGGGCGAGCTGGGAGGTGGAGGTGGGCACGGTGCTGGTGGTGGATAGCCGAGGGTCTTCAGGCGGGTTTGCAATGTCCACGCGGCGAGAACGAGGCTCGCTGGCGGTGGTGTTCTCGGATAAAGAGGTCATTTCCGTCGATCGCGACTCCTTCTTGAGTCCTTCCCCAGCTCCGTTGCTTATCCGCTCCCGCAGCCGCAACTCGTCCGCCGCAGGCACGCCGCACGCTTCGTTTGCTCGACACCGACCGCAGCTTTGAGCTACTACTCACCGTTGGTGCGCATGGAAACAGATTGAGAGATTGAGGGAACTCACGTCTGACTCCCGACCCACACGTGCTAGTCGCCTGGGGATCTCTCCCCAAATGGCGCCGTCTGTTCGCGTCTCTTCCCAGATGTGTGGTCCTATACTCCCAACACGCGGCGGCCAGCTACTGGAAGGGCGTCCAAGGAGTGTGCGTGTACGGGAAAGAGCTGGCTGGGGTCGGTCGAACGCCTTGCCTCTTGACAAACCAATAAGTAGGACGAGATGGATGATGGCCAGAGTGTGAATTCATTAAGACCTTCCGGATGAATAGATCATGTGGCTGTATGCGCCTGAAATGGCTATACTTAGTAACCGCAGTTTAGTAATTGCAGTTATTGATCTTACTGACACACGGCGTAGTTTATATCAACGGTATACGGTGAGACCGCACGAGATGAGTACACACCCAGTCCGAGAAGGTATCTTTAAGATGTCGGCCAAGGATATCCGTGTGATATGATTAAGATATCTCTGAGATGTCCATGCGGACGTCGTACGGATATCACTTTCGTCGAGATGTCCGCGGATGTCTTCTAGGCACCTAATGTACTTAACTTCCGAAAGGGTGCTTGTCGAGAATAGCATTTGGCAATAGAGAGAATAGGACTTATCAAGCTACCCAATTAGGGCATAACCCAGTGTCGCGCTACTGTCCATTCTGACATTCATCCCTACTCCTTGCGAGCTCTCAAGACGACCAGCATTCACTACTAGTAAAGCAGATAGACTATTATTGTATTCAAATTGGTAACAAGTTCAGTGTACATAGATACTACGTGAGCTAGCCTCGGCGACCCTGATTTCTCGCAGGCTCTGGGGCGAGGCCCGGGGCAGAACATCCGTGTATATAATGACTCGAGCCGACGTGGGACTCATCTGCTTGGCAGCGCCGTTCTGAGTTTCATAATACTGGAACATGGTCATGATGAACAATGAACGTACCGGAGGTACACATGTCATGCAATCCGGGTCTTGTACTTTTAGGCTAGCCCTTAGAAAATTTCACAGTCTGAGTGCGCACCGTGGCTCTGTCCGTTTTCCTATACAACCATCTCGCTTATGCAAGAACTCGCTTGGAAAGGCACAAGGCAACTCCCTAGTGTCAGTTGAAGTGTCAGAAGTGAGCTAAGGTAGACAGATGCCGAGTTTTCCAAGGGAGATCCAGTGCACCGTAGCTAGTGATGTGAGGGAGTCTTGAAAGGAAGGGAGTCAACGCAGAGTCAACGACTTGGTTGAACTTTTCGCTGGCGCGGCCCGGGCCCAGGTCACGTCAGCCGCTGGCAAGGACAGTTATGCATGCAAAAGTTCAAATTCCGAGCGGTTATCGAGCCACAATGTAATATTCGGATTTATAATAAAGATCAGAGTGGAATTGGGCCATGTGCTTCGTATTCTCGAACGTCCATAAGGATATCCAAAAGACATCCGCGTAGAGACGTCCGCAAGATATCTTTCACGGATATCCTCCGGAAATCTTGCACTGATGGGATATCCGCGGATATCTTCCGGGATTGGGTGTGTATGAAGGGATGGCGATGGCTCATGTTAAAGTGCTTGTTCAGCTGCACGCCTTATGAGTGTCGTCGTACTTAAGCGCTCATGTATCCTCATTTTGCATTAATATTCTCTACGCTCCACGGCCTCGAGAATGACAAATGGGATAAACATGCCACGTTTGTCAAAAAGATAATATATTGTCCTGCAAATGTCGGCCATATTTTCCCATTTACCAACGGTCGTCTATGAGCATAGGAATGGCAACTGTAAAAGCAACTTATAGCAGGAACAAACAGCTCTCCCTCGGTTTTCTGCGAAAGTTATTCGGAGGCCGGTTCGAACACAGGTCGGCCCGACACCGGCCCAAGTCCTCCGAATGCATGCGGGCATTGCGGGGCCCCGGCCAGTGCCCACGGTCGTTTGCCACAAAGCAGCTCGTTCCAAGTCCCAAAACCATCCTCATAGATGTTGCATCAGCCCCCGCAAGGCGCACGAACTCCTTGAGTACAACGGATACCACTGGGGTAAGCAAACGTCTCCGAAATAGGATTGATTTCGCGTGATCAATATTCACGTCAGACTACTGGTATTACACTTGCATCATGTCCACTTGGCTGTCTTCTCAGGCCTCGAGAACGCGAGTCCTTACGCACTCGTCCCCGCTAACCATCCTTGGTGGGGGTCACCATATCTGTGGAAGGCTAGCATCAGGCTCTTCGTTGTTTTGTTGCTATCTTCATCACCCTGAATGTAACTAATACTACTAGACGCCATGCTAGCGGCAGCCTCCCACCGGTCGTAACCCCCAAAAATCTCCCCCTCGCTGGGATCCGCGTATTGGAAGTGGGTCAGGTAATTGCGGGGCCTTTTTGCGGGCAACTTCTTGGGTCCGAGACAAACTGCGCACCCCCCCGAATGAACAAGCCGCTCACCCATTTGCATTTGCGCTTGCAGGCACTACGGGGCGGAGGTCATCAAGGTAGAACCCCTGGAAGTTGGGGACCCACTCCGGGTATGGAGAGAGCGGGACGTCGATGGTGTGAGCCCCTGGTGGAGAAGCATAGCTCGCAACAAAAAGAGCGTGACTCTAGATATGCGCAAAGCAGAGGGAAGAAGGTAAACCGACCTGACTGCATCGGGCTCCGCACTTTGCTTAACGGAGGGGACAGACTGGTCAAGGACCTCGCAATCAAAAGCGATGTTATCGTTGAGAACTTCAAGCCTGGGAGTGCGCATGCGCTTGGCACCGCTCCTTTATTCCCCAGGCAGTGATGCTAATATCCAAAGTGCTTCCCGTACAGCCCTTGAAAGATGGAACCTCGGCCCCTCCGACTTGCATCCTCTGAACCCATCGCTCATCTTCACCCGTGTCAGTGGATACGGCCAAACGGGGCCCTGGGCGTCGCGCCCTGGGTACGCCTCCGTGTGCGAAGCCGAATCGGGCTTCCGGTACATTAATGGCACACCGGACTCCGAGACGGGCGCACTGCTGGGACCACCGATCAGGCCCAACCTCAGCCTGGGCGACTCAGTTGCTGGTCTGCACGCTGCATTTGGGACGGTAGGG
The DNA here is from genome assembly GCA_001302255.2 of Trametes hirsuta. Lineage (NCBI taxonomy): Eukaryota > Fungi > Basidiomycota > Agaricomycetes > Polyporales > Polyporaceae > Trametes > Trametes hirsuta. The sequence goes on along the minus strand of CP019374.1, from coordinate 964,296 downwards.
TCGAAACTCCCGTTTCGTTCCGCGTTGCGCAGATCACTCATTCGTCCCCCGCGGCGGTGCATGCCAACAGGTCCTCGCGCTGCTCTCCCGTAAAGCGAGAGAAGCTCAGGGTCAGCCCGGTGGCCAGACCGTCGACGTCAGCATCTTCGAGAGGTACGATTCACCCACTACTTTCCTGTGTGTTAAGTATACCCTCACCGACGCCGTAACAGTATGATAAACCTCATGGAAGGAATCATCCCGGAGTATGATCGGAAGGGCAAGGTGCGGTGCCCATACTTAGCACAGCACACACCCCGAACAGACGAACTCACCATGGGGGCTGTCGACAGGTCCGAGGGCCCTCAGGATCGTCACTCACTGGAATTGTGCCCACGAACGCGTACCCCTGCAGGCCCGCGCCCGAGGCCCCGACTGTGCCCTCCCACATCGTGATCGGCGCGAACTCTGACTCTATCTACAACCGTCTCATGACCGCGATCGGGCGGAAGGACCTGACCGGGCCCGACTTCGCGCAGAACCATGACCGCGTCGCGCGCCAGGGCGAGATCGAGGATGCCATCGCCGCGTGGACGCGGGAGCGCACCGCCGAAGAAGCCGAGGAGGTGCTACGCGGCGTGAGCGTGCCCGCGGGGCGCGTCTTGAACGTGAAGGATATCGTTGAAAACGATCACACACGGACGAGGGGTCTTCTTGAGGATGTGCAGGTACCGAAGGCGGACGGTGGGTGGAGCGTGAAGATGTCGAGGGCTGTCCCGGTGCTAGAGGGTTGTGATACGAAGACGCGATGGGCGGGTCCAGAGCTTGGAGAGCACAACCGGGAGGTGTTGATAGGTGAATTGGGTATGTCGGAGGAAGAGTTCAAGAGGCTGCAGGGAGAGGGAGTGATTGGGAAGTGAGAAGCTGTCCACGAACGTTGCAACCATCCCTGTGTGCGCAGAGATTATACATCATCGAAACCTTGATTATGCAAGTAGCATCGCGTTGCCACATGTCGAGCCTTACCACGGCATCTTGTATACGCAGCTCTCCTCCCCGCTACCCGGCTTCCCGAAGGTCACCTCCGCGAATGGCTGCTTCTCGCGTTGGAATGTCATCACGATGTTGAAAAGAGTCTGGATTTTGGCAGACCTGCTGGGGTCTGGGGAACAGCATATCGCCTGTGGTGAGTTCGTAGTATCGGAGAAGAAACGGGCACGCAGCAGCGCCGCGTCGATCTCCTCTAGACGATTGTGCCCCAGTTCCTGGATGAGTTGGCCACAGATCGTCGCAGCGCGCTCTAGACGGATGGGGGACCCTGACAGCCACGGGGGCTCGTCAACGAGTTTGTTCTTCAGGAAGTGGTTCGTGTGGGCGAGGATGCCGTTCTCGTCTTCCCGCAGGTAGATTCCCCCGAGCGGGGAGAGCTCCAGCCCGCGAGATCCATCCCTGTCTGCGATGAGGATGTGTTGGCTCGACGCGGCCCCGCCGAGGCGCTCGATAGAGGCGATCGCGGCATCGACGGATTCACACTCGAGAGCGATCCGAAGAAGCAGGTGTATAGGCAGCAGCGACGTCGAGATCGGTCGTGCGCGGATGGCATTCAGACACACCCCGACTGAGGCGGAGTTGAAGCCGATCTTCCCGACAATGCCTGGCTATAAAACCACGCCTTCCAGTGAGCCCTCTAAGGCTGCCACACGGGAATACAGGAGGCTTCCGGGGCGCATACCTCTACGACCATCCAGATCTGGGGCTTTCCTGGACATGTGATGGACATGAGGGCGAGGTTCTTGCTCACACCCTCTCGCCAATCCCAATTCTGTGCGAGGATTTGCTTTCTGCTATCCTGCGCGTGGATCCCCCAAGCAAGGCTCGTGCACCCGTCGTCCCACTGTCCGAGCGCGATCTCGCTTCGAGAGTTCAACGCTACGATGTCTAGGACGTCCACGCCAGGTTCGCCTTCTATCTCGTGGGAGCATACGCCGTCGGCAATGCCTTGCATCTCTTCAAGAAGGTGGGGAGCCAGTCGGCCGATGCTGTCCCGGAACTCTGCAGCGACCCCGCGTACGGTGTCCCAGTTAAACTTACACGCCTCCTGGAAGAGTTCTCTGTAGATGGAGAGCTGATCGACGATCTGTGGGGCAAGCAGCCGGCCGTGCTGTAAACCAATCTACTATCACATTGGATATATGTATACTTGAAGTGTGTGCTTTTCTCGCTCACCTCGTACGGCGAGCCTCCGATTTCGACCCTAGGCGGAACACGAGCTGTCATCATGAGTAGTACACGGGATGTAGTAGAACGTGTTCTGGGTCAGGTTATCGTACCTAAGAAACCCGTTCTTCTACAGTTGGCATACTTATCGTCGCTGACTAACGTTAAACCCATGATGTAACTCTGCCCCTAACGACTTGAAGTATTTAACAGTAAAACGTGATCCACTTCTTGGCATACGAGCGAGCGTCCACAGTAACGCGGAGACGGCTTCCAACCTATTCAATGAATCGTGAAACATAGATATATGCCCGAGTCGTTGGAGTGGGAGGATCGCGCGATGGAAAGGCGACGAGCGAGAGAGAGGACTCGGAGGGAGAGACGCTCGGAGCTTAGTCAGCGAGAGAGAGACGCCGAGATGGGGAGAACGGGATGGGAAGAAGGGGGAAAAGGACAACGATCTGTATCCTCGATAAGACGGATTCTATCAGTGCTTGACTCGTACATCGACTATCTGGTTAGACTGCTCCATTCTGGTGACGACAGCGGCATACGGCCTAGCCAAGCTACAGCCGGCGAGAGGGGGTACGGAACACCCTGGAGGCCGCAAAGAGCAGCCTAGCTCAGCCAAGGAGAGCAGACGGGAGATTCAGGAGGCTTACCAAGGAGGAAAGGGAGAGGAGAAAGGCGCAGGAAACGGGTGAAGAAGCAACAGCAGCACAGGCCACAGCAGCTTCAGAAACCGAGTCCCCTATACCATCCGAACCGTTCAGCATCCTACCGTCCACAGTCAACAGCGGGGCATCTTCCCCGTCAGCATTCGAATTTCCCACTCCAGCATCCCCAGCGGCCACCGAAACCAGCGAATCGGACCAGTTCACGAACGAGCATAGGGAAACCGCAGGGTACCTCTACGCACAAACCAACGTCACATCTACCAGCATCCCGGTACTCTTCGACCAAACGCTACCAGCACCGGAAGCACCGACCGCGAGGCTTGAAGCACAAATGGCAGCGCGAGGCGGACCGAAACCAGACCCGTTCAGCGGAGACCTGAACCAGGAGAATCCGGAGCAGTTCTGGCGAGACGCGGAGGAGTACCTCATTGCAGAGTTGGATAACGTGAAGTGCGTGCGCTTCAAAAACCTCCTCCGAGCACGCTCTCCAGCAGACCTGTGGTACAAAACGTTGAGTGAAGACGTGAGAGCTAGCTGGTCGGCACTACAGGACGCCTTCGCGAGGGAATTCATCAGCACCACATTAGTCTCTCTCTCAGACGACGCCATTCTAGGCAACATCACTCAGTCTCTGCCCAAATGGGAGGATCTTAGCGCATACAAGGACACGCAGGGCGGGACGGTCCCGTACCACATCTGGTGGAAGAACGAACTACGGAACCTAGTCTTTGCTAACCGCGCGGGAGACCATCTCGCAAACACGGTCGTCAACAAGCTCCCGCACGCCCTTCGAAGCCAATTTGCAGACGACGTCAGGGACTGGGCGACACTCTACAGAGCACTGGACGGTATCAACGTCCGAAAGCTACAAGCCGACGTAGAATACCACTACGAAATAAGCAGAGGCCGCGACCGAGCGACACCCACCAGCACCGTAGCGAACATCACGACGGTCGCGCCGCCAACCACACAGAACCCAACGCAGGTCGTAGTGACGGTCGACGTCCTCACGGAGCTGCTCAACCGAGCCACTCTCGCACACAACCCGGTGAGCCACTTCCAAACAACTCAGCCCTCCATGCCCGCCCGTGTCGAGTCGAGACCGCTCGCAAAGACGAACGCGCAAGCCGTAACGAGCGCGCTGCGATACCTCACGCCGAAAGACGCGGCGGAGCGGTTCGCTATGGTCGAGCGAAATGCTCTCGCACCACCGCTGAACACCGATGAAGGCCGCGCGCAGTACGAGCGCCAAGTGCGAGACTGGCACGCGAAGTACGAAGGGCAGCAGCCGAACGAGCAGCGCCCGTATCCCCTCACGCCGGGGACGCTCCCAGTCGCAAAACGTGACTGCTGGAAATGCGGGCAGAGCGCACATGGCCAGGGCAACCCGTGTAACAACACGAAGGTCCCAGAGCTTGAGAACACCTGGCGCGTCATCGCGGGCCTACTGGCGAAGAAGAGCAGCGTGGCGGTCAATCAGATCGGAGACGACGGAAATGTTGCAGAGTTCCCATCTGAAGCGGACTACGTGAACTACACGTTGTTCAACGGACAACTAGTCCAGCACGTCACTACCCCAGGAGCGCAGTGGGCAGCGGGAAAAGTCTAGGGGTCGTCGCACCGGTGGATCCAGCGGCGGCCCCATGGACAGATCCCCAGGCTGGAGTAGAAGTCCCCGAGCGAACGCCGCGAGCGCCCGGGGACGAAGCCGATGCGAGCCCTCTGAATCAATCACCATCTAAGAAAGAGCACGAACTTGTACAGGTAGACGGTTACGAGAATGAAGTGGTGCTCTACACGGTGGGGAAGCACTTGGAGAGCACGCAAACGGCCCAGCCATTTCGAACACGTTTTAAGCTTTTGAGCCAAAACGAAATGAGCAGCATCGAAGCAATAGGCTTAGTAGATGACGGAGCCATGGTCAATGTAATGGACCAAAGATGGTGGCAGAACGAAGCTAGCGAAATAGCCAGCGCGATGCCCTCGAGACGCAAACTAAGAATGGCTAATGGAGCCGTAGTCGAGTCACTAGGCAAATGGGTCGGAATGGTGGATTTCAATGGCGTAAGAGTACGGAGCGCATTTGAGATTATGCCCAGCAAGGGAGCGTGGACATTTCTCATCGGGAAACCACTGCTCGAAACTCTACGAGCACGTCATGATTATGCTACAGACACGATAGACGTGTTCTCAGCAGAAAACAAAGCCACACTGCGTAATGAGAAACAGACATATACGAAAGGAGTACACGCTTCACAGCTAAACTCCATAAGGAGATGCGAGGAGGTTAGCGAAGCGGGTCCAAATGAGGCGGGCAGGGCCAAACGCTCAGAGGCGGAGGTGCATACGTCCAATGAAGAGCAATCTCATTCTGCAGAAATAAAGGAACCCTTAGACAATACACTGATGGAATACTTAGCACAGAATACGAAGCAGCAAAAGTTCAAAGTCACCATTGAGGAGATACCGGACGAAGACGAGGAAGCGCAAGAGGCGTGGGAAAGGGTAAGCGCCCGAAACGGCGACAGCGACGACGACTCCGAGTCAGACAGCGACGACGAACACACCACCATCAAGCCAATGCCCGCAACGTGGATTGCAGGCAGACGGTACAGACGGAAGTCACCCAGTGCACGAAGCAAAAAGACAAGGACAGACGACACCCAGATACCCGCAAAAGCTGAAGACCTTTTTGAATTCCCGGTGAACAACGTTACCGATAAGACCAGGTTGAGCACTGATGATATATTCACCAGAACTTCGGAACCATTCAAACCAGAACGGGTACAAGCTATCGTCGACGCGGTACGCCTAGGACCAGATCTTTCGGACAACGAGCGCAAACAGGTGCAAGACCTGATCAGAGAATACGCTGATTGCTTTGCGCTCTCAGTCAAAGAAGTCACACCCGTACCAGGTGAAGTACACACACTACACGTACCGCCAGATGTCACATTTTCAAAACGCATACACCAGAAACCGCTCACACCACCACAACGAACTTACGTACATAAGAAGATCGACGAACTGGTAGAAGCGGGAGCCATTGCGCCGTGCTCGCCAGATCAAGTTAAATGCATAGCGCCTATCACCCTAGCACACAAGGCACACGAGGGCGAAGGGCTCACTATGGAAGAACTGCGCAGGCGAGTCAATGAGGAGTGCGAACGCATAGGTGAACCAAGGCCGTTTGAGGTGCCAAGACGACAAGCACACGAAGTCCCGCCCGAAGCTCCAATAACAGAGCACAAGTGGCGCATCTGTCAGAACTTCGCGGAAATCAACCGAGTAACGGAGATCGCGCCAATGCCGCCAGGAGACATACGGCAGAAGCAGCAGAGCGTGAGCGGACACAGGTGGGTGTGCACATTCGACTTCGCATCCGGGTTCTACGCAATCACGTTAGCAGAAGAATCAAGACCCTATACATGCTTCTACGTAGAAGGTCGCGGATACTTTTGGTGCGTCAAAATGCCCTTCGGGCTTACAGGCGCACCAGCAAGGTTTGCCCAGATGACGGCAACACACCTACATGACCTTTTGGCAGACGGAACAATGGAATTGTTCGTCGATGACGGGTCGACCGCAGGCGACGATTTCGAAGAACTCATCGACAAACTGCGACGCATACTTAACAGGATAAGAAGCACCGGGCTGTCACTCTCACCGAGCAAATGCGGCTGGTTTATGACCAACGTAGTGTTTGCAGGCGCATCGGTCGGACCGGAAGGCGTAACACCGGACACAGCTAAGTTGACAGCGGTAGTTGACTGGAAGAAACCGAAAGACGCACTGAATCTAGTCTCATTTCTAGGACTTACCAGCCATTTCCGAGACCTCGTCAAAGACTACGCACGTATCGAAGCACCGTTGCGGGACCTTCTACGAGACGTGCACGTGCCAAAAGGAGCGAAAAAGGGACTGTATCGAAAGTCAATGCAGAACTACACACTAGCTGACAAGTGGACAGACATACACGACAAGACCTTTCTTCAACTGAAGACCATCTTAACGTCAACGCCGGTACTACGTCAGCCACAATGGAACGGTATCCCATTCATCATCACCACGGACGGTTCAAAAGACGGATTTGGGGCAGTACTAACTCAGCGATTCACAGATGTCCTACCTAGCGGAAAGCAGATACAAAGAACGCACCCTATAGGGTTTGCGTCGAAACGAACATCACCATCGGAAGAGAAGTACAAGCCATTCATCTTAGAATTTGCGGCACTGAAATTTGGTCTAGACAAATTTGCAGACATCATATGGGGCTATCCGGTTATCGTCGAGACGGACTGCACAGCACTGCGAGATGTTATCGAAAACGACAAACTCAGCAGCACACATGCACGGTGGCGAGATGGCATCTTAGCGCACAACATCGTGGGCGTCAGACACATCCCGGGCAAGCTCAACACAGTCGCAGACGGTCTCAGCAGGGTAGGTGAGGGACTCCAAAGGCAGAGAGGCGACGGAAGTGAGTGGACGGTCTGTGAAGATTGGGAAGCAAACACCGGGCTCGTCAATGACATTTTCCAGGTGAGCGGTGAAACAACGGAAGATGCAGACACTGAAGCACTGCTACAGCGCTTTCGGGAAGAGCCAACGTTCATTGAGGTTATTAAAGCCATCATGAATAGCAATGAAGAGCTGACCACGCGAGAAGCACGACGTGCTAAACACCGAGCGGAACAATACTACATAGCGGAAGGGAAACTATGGCGCACAAAAGGTGGAACGTCAGCGAGAGCAAGGAGCCGCTTCGAGTGCATCACGCGCAAAGAAGCGGTGGACAAGGCACGTGAACAGCATGAACAGCAGGGCCACTGGGGAAGAGACCATATCAAGATGGCCTTGACAGACAGGTTCTGGAGCCCCAAGTTGGACGAGTCAATTCTGGAAGCCATCAAACACTGTGCAAAGTGCAAGAACTTTGGTCCAAGCCATCTACATGCGTTGCTCGACCCGATCACACGTCGACACCCAATGGAACTGCTTGTTGGGGACTACCTCTCACTCCCCAATGGAAAGGGTGGATATCATACATTGGGTGTGTTTCTTGACACCTTCTCACAACATATATGGGCTTTCAAAGTAAAAACTGCAGGCACTGCAAAAGCAACTATAGCAGCACTCCAACATATATTCAAGGAGTTCATACCACCAGCAGAGTTCATGACAGATGGTGGTAAGCACTTTGACAACAATGAAGTGCGGGAGTTCTGTGAGAAGTGGAACGTCAAGCTGAACATCGTAGCGGCGTACTCCCCATGGGTCAACGGCTTGGTCGAGGGTGCCAACAAACTGCTGCTACACGTAATACAACGCATGTGCGCACCAGACGTAGGGGAAGGTGATCTAGCAGCCGACGTTAATCAGAAAGATTGGGAGACGCTGCCAAGGCAGTGGCCAGATCATCTAGACTCAGCGGTGATGTGTCTTAACTACCGAACACTGCCTGCACTGAAGTTCTCACCTAAGGAACTACTTCTGGGACGAGTGGTCAACACGCCAAAAACACCACTGGACATCGCACAAGATGCGGTCACATACCTAGATGCAGCAACACATATTGCATATGTAGCACAGCAACACTTGGACGGCTACGACGAAGTTGTACGGCATGCGATCAAGCGCAAAAAAGCCTTTGACAAGCGGGTACTGGCGATGACTCCGGGAGAAGTCATTTTTGATGTGGGGGACCTGGTCCAGGTACGGCGGAATGACCTGGACTACACCTTCAAGACAGAGAGGAAGCTCCTCCCCAGGTGGTCGCCACCATACAGAGTGGTGCGTCAATTCAATCACTCATATGAACTGAAAACACTGCGAGAAGTACCCATAACAGGACGGTTCAGTGCAAGACGACTCAGACGGTTTGAACCCAGGCCAGGAACACCGCTAGCTGCAGCAGAAGAGGAACGTAAGCGTACTGCAAGCGAAGCACGCCGCTCCACTCGCATAGTGTAGCGAGGGGCAACATCCAACCATCAACAAGCTGAGTAACCCATTTCTTCCCATGCATTCAGCGGGTACAAGCCGGTGAAGGCAAATCCACGAGTAGACGGCGATAAATACAGGATACGCAGAACGACAAAGCCATTTCCCTACGCTCACTCATCACGCAACCCACGTTCATTTCTACTTTCACAGTTACACCATGCTCCGATTCATCCAAGGACGCGGCATCTCGGGAAGGCGCTCGATCCCAGTCACGTATGCGAGCGCAGCGACCCACACCTCAGGACTGGATATCTACTACCTCGCCGGACCAGTAAACGGCACCATTGGCCTAGGCGATCGCCTGAACCTGGTGTACATGAAGACATCAGTGCACGAGCCATGGACGGTCATGTACAGAGGCATAGTCACCAAAATCCGAGCCCTGTCGCCAACCGCCGTCGAGTTCATGGTGAACGATTGCGACTTGTACGAAAAGCCAATGGCAGACTACGTCCTGCTCCAAGTTCCGAGGAGCGAGGCCAGGCTGGGACGATGGCCAATCATCACATTCCTCCGGGGCCGACCATGGGAGATAGAGAACATCCCCAACCCCCATGTACCCAGTCGACACCGCATACACCTCGAACCGGCATACGAGATCTACCAAGACCATTTCTTTCCACGACGACCCGATCGCGACGAAATCGAAAACCTCCTGAAAAAGGTTCCACGCACAGTCACGGTGAGCGTGGTAGACCGAAAAGGCAAAGTACACGAAGTACCACTCTACCAAGCTGATGGCGACGCGGACGTCGCCACGTTGAGGGGGGCACTTGGAGTGGGAGGATCGCGCGATGGAAAGGCGACGAGCGAGAGAGAGGACTCGGAGGGAGAGACGCTCGGAGCTTAGTCAGCGAGAGAGAGACGCCGAGATGGGGAGAACGGGATGGGAAGAAGGGGGAAAAGGACAACGATCTGTATCCTCGATAAGACGGATTCTATCAGTGCTTGACTCGTACATCGACTATCTGGTTAGACTGCTCCATCGTGAAGCCGCATGGACTGATTATCAGTTTTTCGAACGTTTCTAACCATAAATCTGGGCTCAAAAATGTTACAAACTCTACGAATTTACTCACTAGGGCTTACAAGATGGAAAGATGATGTGAAGGGGGTTTGGAAGCAGAGAAGGACGCAACTCATTCAGATCGTAGTGAATAGCGGAGATTCCAGACAAGCTTGCGCCCGCAGCACGTTCAACGAAACGCCGGCGCTAATTACCTCCAAACTCTGAAGCTCGAAACTTGGACGATGGCGAGTAAAATTGGGGACGGCGCGAAGGACTAGATCTATAGCAGCAACGGTCGGTTTATTAATGTAAGATACGGTTAAAACAAAGCATCAATGTAAGTCCGAAAATTTATAGTCCGTGTAGCGATTCGCCCCACTCTGCGTTCAATGATCAATCCGCCCTGCGGGGTTTACCCGGCACGAGGGCCCACAGCCCAACCATTAAAGCCATCATAGTAACCAAGCTGTCGCAGACAGTTAGTAAAAGGATAGCATGCGATAGGCGAGCCAGATAAAGCACTCACAGAGGCTGCAGGCTTTTAATGCCGGCCTTGGACGCCAGTGCACCGGTGAGGAACGGGAGGAACGCAGAGCCAGCCTGGCCGAAGCCCGCGATCCACCCGATGCAGCCGGTGAGCAGCCACGGCGGCAAAACGCGCGCGGCGTGGTTCATGACGATCGGGTAGATGGGCCCGAGCAGGACGCCGACAAACGAGACCGCGATACCGCCGCCGATGAGCGACGGGACGAGCCAGATGACTAACTCGAGGCTGTGGGTGGGCGGAAGCGATGAGTGAGCGCGTACGGGGGAACTTGAATGAGTGCCCTACCCAATTGCGATGATGCCGTAGAGGAATACGGCGCGGTGTTCACCAATCTGTGTATTCGGGTGTCAGAGAGAAGAAAGAATTTAACTTGCGGACATGTCACGCCAACGTGCCTTGTGGTTAACCCACAATAAGCCGATGCGACCGACGGTAAGACCTATCCATAATTGGGTCAGCATTCTTGTACCGCACCGAAAAGCAGGGTATGCTTGCTTACCACCAAAGAAACCGGAGGAAATGTAACCGGACGATGCACCTCCGCCACGCAGGTCACGGACGTATCTTACTATCCAGCCGCCGAGCGTGACCTCCACACCAATGTAGATAAGAATAAAGAACGCGAGAAGGTGGACGGCACGAAGACGGAATATTTGCTTGTACTGGTTGCTCGCGTTGCCTTCGTTCTCCTGATCGTGAACAGGGGCCTGGCCGATCTCCGCGAGACTCGCTGAGGAGGTGGATGGATTAGCATACCCTGCCACGGCTATGGCGACGCTGTTCGACTCACTGTCCTGGTCCTTGAACCGGAATACCGCAATGAGAAGGACGGTGTTGGACAGCGAGATACCCAGGGATACGAGGTAGTGGAACGACCAGTAGTGCATTTCCGCGAACTGCGTCGCGACGAGAGGGGCCGAGAACGCACCCAACCCGTAGATGGCGTGGAGAATGCTCATCTTTGTGGAGGTGTTCTCCCTCATAGAGGCGACATACCCGTTCGCGCCCGCGTCTTGGAGCGCTATGCCGAAGCCATTCGCGAAGTAACCAAACACGAAGGCCGGGAATGGCGGAGCGGGAGATTCCACTACGTATCCGATAATCTGAAATACAGACCCTGTCGCGAGGTCGGTCAGGTATATTACCGCCGGACCATGATCGGGACGTACCAATGATCATAACCTGGTAAAAAGTAATGTTAGACGGTCTCGTCTCGTGGGGTCAATAAACACGTGAAACTCTTACCGTACCGAAGCCCAGACGGCCCATTAACCATACATTCGCCGCGGCGGCAGTGATGAACCCCTGACGCACGGTTGAGTCTGAGGATGCGCCGGATGCCAAAAAATCCACTTACGAGACAGTTGAAGACAAAAATCAGGGACACCAACGCGAAGCCGACCTAGAAGTCGACCACATTCAGGGCCGCGAAGAGCAAACAAAGCAGTATGCGTACGTTGTACACCGACTGTATCCGCGGAAGGAGAGGACCGGTGGTACCGTCATTCCATCCAGCGAGGAACAACGTCCAACAAAGGGTGATGAACTGAAGCTGAGCCTTGCGGCGAGACGCAGGCGTCGAAGCCGAGGCCGCAGTGGAGGGAGGTTCACCAGACGATGTGTCGGCGACTACCCCTATGTCGGGGACCCCCGCCGGGTCCTTCGCATCCGTGCCCAACGACTGTGTGGTAGCTCGGTCGGTCGCATTGGCCAAGACTTGGGTACGGTCGGACGAATGAGATGCTCGAGTGGTCACTCTGCCGAGCTCAATCTCTTGGACCATCCTAGTGTTGCTATGGGGAGCAAGGAGTGGGAAACACGGGCTACGGCGCCGGGTCCACCAAATTTGAGAATGGAGCTTTGCGGGGGTGGGGTCGTGAGCGGAGGAGACTTCTCGTTAACCTTCTGGTTACCTCTCTAACTTATAGGTATTTTCTGGGCCCCTGCTTCCAGGCGCAAAATTTGTTCCGGGCTTGGCGCAAACGTGGAAGCCTTCCTACACGGGTGGTCCGGAGTGACCTGAATGTCGGCTTAAAGGCGCCGTCCCGCCGAGGGTACCTTGAGCGCCAGTGGGAGTCAGCCCGTAAGCTGACGGTCAGAGAAAATACGAAGATTATCAGACCCTCCCACCAGAGGTGCCTGACCATAATCAGATCGAGTTGGCTGCGCGCCGGGTCCCCAGAAAGCTTGCAGCTAGATGAGGCGACAGCATGCTAGGGGCTAATCGTAAAGCTGCCGGTCGACGTTCTCATAAGCTGTCCATGAAGGAATGGGCACATCGCGCCAGGCTGTTCCCGACATGAATGACTGCATCCTGCATGGCACTTCTCGGGTTTCAGATACGTGCTTGTCGGCAGTACCTCCACCTGTGTGAACCCACCGAGAGATATGGTTGTAACACGTTCGGGCTCTTATGGCACACGGTTTTTCAGCACGGGGGTCCGGTTTATTGGGGCGCAAATTCGGGGACAATGGTACGGTGTACGAATTAGAGGTTGAGCGAGCATGTACTATATCGACCAGCGGGCACTATTGTATATACAACGGGAATCCAGCAGCTCACTAAGAGTCCTCAAGGGTGTCGAAGTCGCCTGCAGCAGCAGAGTCGGCAACCTGCTGGAATGGCGCTGCACGAACACCGTGGGGGAGACTGACATTGCCGTACAACTTCAGGTCATTGTCGAGACATGCCTTGATCCTGCTGTCAAGACGGTGAGATCATAGAGGCCACATGAGTCTGGGCCGGGTTTGCGACTCACCTAGAGATCGCTGTAGGATTATCTCTGAACCTTTCTTGAAGGTCTGCGAGCTGTGCGTCCACAATAAACCAATACCTTGCGAAAGTCGCCTTCGGATCTTTCAGTAATGCAACCATAATTGTACGCTAACCACGGGCTCGTATATTACTAATCCTAAGATGCACTTTTGATAGAGTGTGATCACTTACCAGAAAGGCGACACGCCCACACATCTGGATGGTAACAGACAGATTATCGCTTGGACCCTTCGCGATTTGTAGGATATCCGTGCAGAGCTGTACAATATCCGTTGTTACAGCAGTGGACTTCTTAGATCCTGCTGCGTCGATGGGCTGCAACTCCGGGCCGAGGGAAGCGAGAATCTGAATAAATTTGTGATTGTCGGTGTGACTGAGTGCCCAGGTTCCCAAAAGGTGTACTCACGACTTCCTTGATGTCCGACCGCCGATCGGTGAGTCGTGTGCCGATGCGTGAAAGAACAATACTTCTCTTGTACTTATCATCTTGAACCTCTTTCGTATAGCCCCAAGATGGGTGACGAGCGAGAATACTCTGTAACAATGTTGAGATAGTCCAATGGTGCACAGAACATAAGATAGGCATACCGCAACGAGCTTGACATTATTCTTCTTGTTGACGTAGTCGGGTAAAACAGGAGAGCATAAGACAATGAACACGTAACGCTCAATCTTGTCCTGCAAAAAGGAAGTTTGTCCCGGCCGTTGGCGGCTTGTTGTGACGTAGTGCATACAGACTTAAATTGCAGACTCACCTTGAGGTTTTCTGACATAGTCCATTGCGCGTCGGCAGGTATGATGATTTCAAGGCGCTCCCTTATTTTTAAGAGCATGGCGTCTGTCCAGAACTCGCGCTGCGATGGTGAGAGCTGGTGTGAAGTGCACATCATTAGTAGTGCCCGGACCTATGGCTTACAGAGAACGCTGCACGTACCTGTGCAACACCACGCAAAGTGTCAGCATCAGTGGGCTTGAGACGGACTCGGCGTGCAGCCCAGTCGGCATCTTGGGCGAGGTCGAAAGCATCTTCTGCACGACGACGCTGACCTTGACTTGTGGCGCATGACTGAGGCGTGGCTCCGTCGACTGTGGGGGTTGTTGTTCTGGAAGCGGACCTTCTGTGGGTGCTCTCTGAGTCGTCTTCAACCCCGTGCTCTAAGGAATCTGTGTTGTTGGTGAGAGGGCTGTCATGGTCTGATCGGGTTGGGGACTCGGATGCCGGGACAAGGTCCTCGAAGTCGAAAACAGGAGTGTATGCTGACATTATTTGCCGGTAAAGTAACGGGAAAGAATCGTTGGAGGTACGGAATATGAGAAGAAAGATGGAACAGCAGAAGGACGTAACACACCTGTGGCAAGAAGCCGCATCGTGCTGGCGGCTGGTGCAGTCACGTGCAGATGGCGGGGCGAGTTCAACTCCAGAAGGCCCCCGCCCCATTTCCAGCTTTCAGAAGCCACTGCGCCGAGCCGTCTGCGAGCCTCTAAGATGCCACCTGAAAGACGGAGTGGCATACACGGTGATGGTATATTTTTTGAGCATATACAACGTGCACAAAGCCCTGAGTCTACTGGTTAGGGTACTTCGAAGACATCATTGGAGACAAAACGTCCTTACGGTGCAGTGTTTGTACGGCGGAGTATCAAGGTACCACCATTTTGAAGAAGACATCTCTGGCGCGGCATATCAAAACTGTGAAGCATCAAGATGCTCTCAAGGCTCACCTGAGCATAAACGATCCGGGCTTATCATCAAATAATGGTGGCGCCCCGATTGGCAGGCTCCCAGTGATGCTGGATCCGCTTCGTCCAGCTAGCATCAACGGTTTTGACGACTCTATGGACGTTGACTTTACGCCCACGATAAGACATAATTCTACATACCAGAACCCCTTCGCAGAAGTGTTTGCTGACGGCGACGCATACGTGGATACAGCAGGAGAAGATATCATCTTTTCGGCAGGGAATCCTTCAAGTTCAGACCAGCGGCCACAACTTGATATCAATCTAGAGCTTAAACAGTTAGAACGGAGCGGGTCTATAGACTTTGCACGCACCATATCTGATGCGGCCGAACTCGAGACCACATTTGGGGTTGATTCCACAGTCCCGGATGCCATTGTAGCCCTAGAGGCAATGGGTAAGCGACATCACAGCCATAGTTACGCAGATTGGGACTTACGCAGCTTGAGCATAGGCTTAAGTGAAGGAGATGAAGATGAGGGTGACGAGGAAAATGAGGTCGACGATATGTTTAATCCACACAAGCGGGAGGGCAATCCATGGTGGCCGTATCCTAATCGAACAGTAAGCATCCTCTGCATAGCCTTAATACGCCTAGGCATCAACTCACGCTCGTGCTCCATGGAAGTGGTTCATGGTTGACATGATGGACCACCTGCCTCGCAAACCTATATCTGATGATCAAATGAAGGTCTTCTTATGGGTACTCAAAGAGTGCAAAGGCGTCGACGTACCAACATTTCAAGCCCTCCGAAACTTCCAAGCTCAAGCAGCTCGTCAAATCGGGTTTCAAACGACCCGTCACACGACAGTTCTTAACAACGAGTACTACGCAAACTGTCCTGCTGAGCTATTTCGTCTAGTAAGCAAAGCAGAGACATGCATACGGACAAGATCTGACTACACTCACAGAACCTTTCAAACCCGCTCGTGCGTCCCCAGATGCGCCTTTACCCAGAGGTTTGCGGTCCAGTTGCCGAGTTTTTCCACTCGCAGAAGATGCTTGAGATGGACGAGAAGACCCTGGATCTCGCTCAGCTGATGTGGGCAGATTGGAAGTACGCACCGCAGCGCCATTTCTTTATCAAGGAGTTGGCCCAGTTACGAGACGGCCGCTTCGTAATTCCACTGCGATGGGTCACAGTCCGCGGCATTGAAAGCTTTGATGGGCTCGAGGTATCCTGCAGCGAAGACAAGGTGAGTAAGACAGCGCAAAGGAAGTACCAGCGCAAAGTAGCTCACCTATTTACGGTTGAAGGTGTTCCGTATACAGGTGGATCGGATGATCCGCGAAAATACACGAGAGCTGTTGAGGAATTGTCTAGATCTACAGACTCAAGGGCACGAATTCGTATTCTGTGGTAAGCAATTATTAGAACGTGTATGACGGTTTGCGACTCACATCGATAAAGAGGGGTCCCCGGAATGGACAATATGCATGCCACATCGCGCCCGAGCAATCGCTAATGGGCGTCCTATGATAACAATGCGGATGATGCCCTGGAGTGACGACGTATCAGGAAACCGAACAAAACAGTATAACGCACATACAAATGTCTACATCGCAAATGCCAACATGCCACATGCGAAGCTTCAACAAGAATATTTTATTCAATTTGTCTCAACATCGCAATATGCGTCATCGTCTGAGCAGATGCGTGTTGTCGTTGATAATACGTGAGTACCAATTATCAAATTGTGAGTTAAGAGAAGAAAATGGGGCTTACCTGGACAATGCAGGGGGCCAGACCGCTGGTACACAGCATACGACTGTGTCCTGGAGCAGGAAGTGATGTATCGAATCATACCACACATCCTACCTGCCGACAACCCGCAGCAGGCAGAAGACTGCTCCCATGTAACGGGTAAGGGGAATTACCCATGCCGTCGTTGCAAGGTTGGCGGTACGGCGGCAGAGTGTGAACAAGATCGAAACTATGAACAATTTTTCACGGTAAGATGCTATGTTATTCAATATCATGTCAAATCTTTCTGATAGTTAGATAGGGAGGAGATCCACGTACCGTGGAAGAGACCATTGAAAACATTCGGGAGCAACTCTTCACAGCGTGTCTTGGTGTTCAGGATGGAGTCGATGCCCTACAAACAAAGACTGGTGTCAAAGACAAGACCGCACAGTACTGGATTGAGAAACTCATCGAAAAATCCCGCTCGGAGCAGCAGATACGTCTCAATGATCCTGTAAAGAAGGATGAACGACTGCGAGACCCGCTGCTGAAGGGAGATAGCCGCAAAGCTGTCAAAGACAAGATTAAGAAGGAGATACAAAAAGAACTGTTCTCATGGCTGATATGTCAACCGGCCGATACCTTTGAGTCCCTCCCGGAATCCTCTCGTGCGCCTTGCATGTTTGTTTCATGTTCTTGTTGCCAGTACTGAAACTTGTGTTGTCGCCGGTAGCCCTTCGCAGCGATGTTCGTCCCGGAGATCATTACAATGCACTCCTAGCCGCACCGAGCCTCGACGTACATAGGGATACACCCTGTGAGATCCTGCATACGTATCTCCTGGGTGCAGACAAGTATGCTTGGCACAAGACAAACGGCGAATGGGACAAGAAGAAAGAGCAGCTCTTCTCAATCCGTTTGCGGGCGTCTTCGATTGACGGCCTGACTCTCACGTCTGTCCTTGGTGATTACATCACCCAGTACCCCAACTCTTTGCTCGGGAAGCACTTCAAAGTCATCCAGCAGCTTGCGGTATTTGAGCTATATGACGATGTGTGCCCTCCTCTGGTCTTTGAGTTGTGGAAAGCAACAGGCGAGTTGGGTGCGATGCTGTGGTTCCACAAGATTACCGATCTCGAGGCTTATCTGGTACGATCTTATCTTATCTCCCTTGTACAGCACTTTGCGGGCCCGGGATAGCGACTGCACTTCAACGCTTACTCTGTTATAACATTTCCAGGATGACCTCAAAGTCTATATTGCCAACTTGCTCGATATTTGGGCTACCATAGATCCCACTCGTATTATGGTTAAGCAAAAGCTACATGTCCTATCTCATCTGGTCGAGGACATACGCCGGCATGGCCCTGCACTTCTGTACTCGACGGAGATCTTCGAATGTTGGAATACCATCTTCCGGCACTGTAGCATCCATTCGAATCACCATGGTGCTAGCCACGATATCTCTCGGACTCTCGCTGATGTCGAGCGTTTCAAGCATCAGGTCAGCGGCGGCTGGTGGAAGAACAAGCTGGAGGCCCACGAATTGAATGCCCGGGGTCTCCCACTGGCAGCCGACCCGGGCACACTTGAGTCTGATTCTCGACCACTACGCACATACGTGCAGGCTGGAGAGTCTGTTCGGAACTTCCTGGTCGACCATCCAGAACTTCAACGGCGGCTCGGCTGGGTTGACCCTGCGCTACTGAGGCCGGGTAAGCAATCGTATGCCACTTCATGGCTGACCTCTGTACTTACCGTATGTTGCGTATCATGGGCTCTCAGGCGAGATCAAGCTTCAGGCTATGAAGAACCGAAGCCCTTCCGTGTGGAGCACCGCATGCGGTAGCGGAGGCATTCTACCGCCTCCTGCCGGGGGCAGTCGCAATTCAGAAGAGGATATCTGGTCACGCTGTAAGCACGTGGTTTCACAGTCGCAGGATGTTTGCCGGGAGGGATCCTTCGTATTTTTCAGGCCTGGAGATGGGTCGGAAGATAATGTGCGTACTAGTTCTATGAGTCGGATATCATAGCGCATGCACTAACACACTATTCCTAGTCCAAGGTCAATGTTGGCCGGATTCACAGAATCCTTTGCCGGCAACTGGACGGAAAAGCGATCGTAATCATTGACGAATACGCTGTGAACGCAGAACGGGATCCATACTTCAACATGCCCATACTCTATCGTGCTTCAACTCCTGCAGGCCCGGCAACCTATCGTGCTGTCGATTCTAAGGTGAGTCATTTAAAATCAATATGTAGATTTAGAAGGATTTACAGGCGTGGGCGGTACCCGACGGTAGCACGTTCTCTTCCATTTTAATGCCCAACACGACTGCCGACACGCCAAATGTACCAATCTCGCCGATGAGCACATCGTGCAAGAAAGGCGGGTCACATCGCTCACACGCAAGGCCCTTATCCACAACCCCGTCGACCGCTTTTTGATCAATATGCACGCTCTGCACAACGCCGCCCTCATCCGCGAGGTTCTCCCGCGCCACCTGACACGACCAATCCCATACCTCGTTAATCGCGCGGCAACACATAGGGACATCGCTGCTGGGTTGCGTATTAGTGGCCCCATCAGGCGCGCGCAGACCCAAGCCAAAGCGGCTGAAACCCGCGCTCGCAAGAAGGAATCAAGAGCGAAGGACCTGACGGCTAGTACGACACGCGCGGAAG
Source organism: Trametes hirsuta (assembly GCA_001302255.2). NCBI lineage: Eukaryota > Fungi > Basidiomycota > Agaricomycetes > Polyporales > Polyporaceae > Trametes > Trametes hirsuta. Next base: position 944,969 of record CP019374.1, on the reverse strand, counting down.
GGTAGAATACGAGATACTGAGTGTACATACTATTTACACAGTCCAATCATGGATGCGTCGCACTACGTCTGGTCCACCTCACGCAACGGGTACTGAGAGCTTATACATCTCCTTGCTATCAGTCCACCGCCGGGATATGACCGGGCGGCGATGCTCCTGTTCATGCGCGGTCCTGTCAGGTCTCCATCAGGCGATTCATCCTCTGGCGGCATTGTTTTCCAAAGGCGGCCAGTCCGATGCCGCCATCCGGCTATGGGGATGACGCCCGCTCATGACGCCCAGGTCATCGGACGGCTGGCTCCCATCTGGGTGTTTAATCTGCCAGCTACCTGAGCAAAGGTTGGCGGTGTACAGACCTGCCGCTTGCTGCCGCCTGGGTGTCGATTGAGAGCGTTCCGGCGGCGACGGGCAGACCTGGCCGGAAAATACTCGGCGATATAACGTGGCCTTTTCCGGCTGCCAAATAGGCGCCCTCACTGGAGTCAAGCCCGGAAGGCGGTACTTTGACGCGCAAGAATCGCACTCAACTTCGTAGGGCTGTCCTTGCACGAAGGCATAGAATTCGGAGTTCGATCGAGGCACTGGGCATCTGGTGCATAGCTTTGCTATTATTACCTCAAATTTACGGGGCTATATTTGCCTCGAAGTTTGGTCTCGAAGTTCAAGACCCATAGCATTGTCGTGTGGATACATCCGCTACCGGATGTAAAAAGTTCATAGTACGTTTGTTTCAATGAACTCGCGTGCGGAATGCTTCAATGATTCCCGCATATGCAGGTTTCTTTACGAATTTCTACCCCAACGTGTCAGCGGCTCAACCATGACTCAGACATCACATAGAGTTCATGGCACGGACGCCAAACCCACCTCATCCCATGGACAAGCGTCCCCCTGACCAGCGAAAGTCCCCGGTATCCACGAATACTGTCGCAATGACTCGGGTCAGTCGCTCGATCTACCCCGGTGCCTCGAATCCGATCCGCACCTTGTCGGTAAAGTCCCACAGCGTCACCCCGACGCACTTCTCTACAGCATTGCAGGCGTCGATGACCGTTTCGTAGTCTTTCTTCTGTTGTGCGATCCCGGCAGCATCGGGCGGGAGTGATGTAAAGCGAATGTCGAGTTCCGTGATCGCGACCTCGAGCCCAAGCGCGACGAACTCCTCGATGTTCTGTTGCAACGTAGGCGGGACGCCGCCCACTTCGAAGTGACTCTGTAGGCCGACACCATCGATGGGGACGCCGTCGGCCTGGAGCTGCTTGATGAGGTTCTTGAGCGCGGTCGACTTTGCGCCTGGAATGATAGTCAAGGGTTCCGCGGGATGAATAAGTGTGGTAAACCGGGGGCTTACCAATGCCTTCGATATTGAAGTCGTTGATGTAGAGTTTGGCCTTAGGGTCAGCCGCGCGGGCAGCGTAGAGTGCGAGTGGGATGTACGTCGTATTCAACGTGTTGAAAAATATGTCTGAGCGATATGTCCCATCGTCATTGAACGCCTCTGGGGTGTGTGGTTAGCGCTATAGCATCTTCAAAGCGGAGAGCACATGCCATTGATGACGTCCCAACTATCTGAGAATTGCGAGATACAGGATTAGCGACAACGACGAACGGGGTGTTCCAATACATACAACTAAAAAGGCCTGTTAAGCAACAATCCAGAAACTCTGGGGGATGGAGGAACGTACACATGACCCTTGTAATGATTGACCAAGTTGAAACAATGACGCGAAACGATGAATGCAAGGTCCGGCGCGCTAAACGTCCCGTTCACGAGCCATTCAGGGAGCTGGTTGTACCAGACACAATTGTGTCCGCGAAGTAGCTTTCCCGTTTTCCTAGTGAAATCCGCGATGATGTCCCCGTCTTGGAACGTGAACACGCCCTCCTCGGGCTCAATAGCAAACTACTTGATGCATTAGAGAGCTGCAAAGAACGATTACTGGCAAATATGCCGTACCCATTTCATGACATTTGCGGGGGTCACTTGCCCGAACTCTGCGTTGTCCTTCAGGATATTGAAGTACGTCGTGTCGTTCCATTGGTCGCTGTTAGTCGCCGTCCCAAGGTACAGCTTCCTTGCACTCTTCGCGGCGAGGTTCAGCCCGGATTTGGGGTGAAACTGGCTGTTGTCAGAAGTCGCTGGTAACCCTAGTGTACCCCAGAGCGTGGCGAAAACAACCAGGAAATGTGTGAGGGAGAGCATAGTCGGTTACGATGAGCCAAGGCGTGCCTGATAGGTTCAGACGCCCTCTCGCAGAGGCTTTTCTACCACACGGCGGAGTAGTTCGATCGTCGCCGGGCCGCCTTTGACGTCCGCGCCATCACCCTCGCCGATGGATATGCCCAGTCCAAAGCCGTAAGGCGATCCTACGTGACCCAGCTTGTGGCATATTTCGAGACCAGGCGGGTCCCGGACGTACCAAAGAAGTCAACGAACGGTGTGCACCTCGAGGGAAGTGTCCCCGTGACATTGCGGATGGGCATGCGCGGACATCCGCACTCGACGGCGCGCAGAAGGCGAATTAGAGGATGTGGCCAAGGCCTCGTCGGGTGATCTTCGGACTTTTTAGAGGCTATTAAGATGTGGGAAGGATTCACAAGGGATGTCGTCCTCGTTGGTCACAGGACATGGCTTTGATTGACCGGGCCCCAAGGCCGTACAAACCCGCATAAAGTGTTACGAGTTGAGCTGGAGCAGGAGGTGCCTTCGCCGAGGCCACTGGGCAGCGGGAAAGTCTTTCGAGTTAAAATTTAATCTACTTGTATCCTCGCAATTGGCCGCGTGGGTCCTTGACTTCATGGCATCCCGTGTGGCAAACGACCTACGTCCGTGGCCCGCAATTGGACCAGGAATCCAAAAGGTATTAACCTGTAGGAAAACGAACGTTCTCGAGGGTCCGAAGTCGCACTCATCGCGACTCGGATGCCTTGTTTCCAGCCAAGGGAGCGGTGGCTTGGGGATGAGTGGATTAGTATCGCGCACCTCTTTTTGACACACGTAGCTTCGACCCCGTTGTAAATATAGTGCGTTGGTACTTATATATGAGCGTCCCGTGGTGTAAGCATCGTTGTCAGAGGCAAACCGGGTGTGTACAGTCGAAACCCTCTTAACCCATACCTGTCGGGAAAGGCCCCAGGTTATGGGTTTTCACAGGTCATGGGATAACTGAGTAAGCGCCCAATGGGCGCTAAGAGTTACGGGAATAAGCGCCCATTCAGAACGAGCACTTTGCATTATTGTCATCCACTGTCCGATCCATGTTCATGTTTTATGAACAATGTACTGCAAAGTAAGGAAGATTTACTCATCTCCGTCTGTTTGAGCGACAATAAATGTGAGGACATAGCAGCGGGGCACTCAGGGGTTGCCAATTACAGTCATCAGATGGCAATTAGGTAAGCAAACTTATGGGTTTTGTTCGGGCATTGGGCTATGGGTTATGTGATATCACAGGTTCATGGGTTATGGGGTCAATTTCCACCTGTACCAACTCGGGAAAGCCAGAATTCTATGGGGTTTCACAGGTTATGGCTTATCAGAGGTATGGTTTAAGAGGGTTTCGACTGTAGTCTACTAGTACTACCGGTTTCGGCGCGCGAGAGGTTTGGCGCTCGCGGTAGCCAATGGTAACGCTCGGCTCTGGCCGACGCATTCATATCGTACCCTCTCTGCCTCCGTGTCTCTGAAAGACCCATATTTTTGTCATTCAACACCTCTATGATGGGCATATAACTGGGCATATACTTCAGCGTACCTGCCAAAGGATCATACTGGGGCTCCAATATGGCGTTAACTAGTCGGTCGACGAGCACATATTGTCCGGAATGGTGCGTTCGCATTTAATTGCCTGTCCGTCGCCTGCATCCGTCCCCACCGTGTACATCGTGGTGCACACTGTAACGCTGAGACAGTTGGAAGAACAGGAGCATAGGACAATTCACGTTGTGGAAGGGATTTCGTCGAAGGTGGGTCTCCGAACCTACTAGTTCTAGCTGATCGCTCGGCACGAAGGGCCCTTAGAGTACGTACTTGAACGGCTCACCTGTGCAGCATGCAATCTTATCCAATCGTCGCCTCTTACCGGAGGAGGACATATCACTTCGGAAAGCTGCCGCAGTAACACGCGAGCATTGTTCTCGTAATGGGAATTAACCTCATCCACCATAACGAGGCTATCAGACGTCGGGGCCGTGGCCTCGTAACGTTTACGCCGGCCGACCGTCAAGAGCGCGTCAAGAAGCGGCCACGGGGACAAGGCGTTTTTGTATTCGCCGTTGTATCATTGTGCTTCTAGTCTTCGTACGTTCCACCCCGATCTTCCTGCCAGATGTACATGTCCTGCGGCGCGCTCGTAAACCTCCCTTGTTCTACTCCCACTTAAATCGCCATCCCACTCGGCGCCGACATCCGCCTTCCTTACCCCGACCGTCAACGCGGGAACATGACTGTGGCTTCTACTTCGTCGCATCCTATTGCCGGGACTTGTGCTGTCATTGGCATCGACCCGGTCGCCACGGTGCAAGATCTACATGATGAGGAAGCGCTCACGCTGGCGCAAAGGATGACCACCGGGACGTATACAATTTACGTCGAGCAAGTGGGTATATGCGACTTCTCATCGTCCGTCTACTGCGTTACTCATGTCAATGCTTCAAGATACTCGAGACGCCGTCTCTTGACAAACCGTGGTATTTGTGCGCTGTCCTCCCCCTGACGTCGTGTGCCGAAGATGGCATGCATATGGTGAACAGCCGTGAACGCGTTCATTCTGTACAACGCGCCTCGTTCCCCCGGCACGCGGCGTCCCTGAGCGATCCGTACGACCAGGATGCCGAGTTCCGCACGTGCGTCCGTGTACAGGCAGACCCTGAACTATGCGACCCAGGGAGACCCTTCACTCCCGCCACGCTGGACTTGGTGGTGCCAGGTAGACCCTGGAGCGTAGACGGGGACAGCAGCCTGAATTCATCGTATGACTACCAGCACCGGCTCTCGGGCACACATGGGTCCACTCAGGTAAGAGACGTGGTCGTTGCATTCGCTGCCGACTTGTGACATCAACTCAACACGATTCCGGCGGCAGAAGGGGGTGCGACCGAGTCCCTCCGAACTTGCTCGCGCACGGATGGCCAGCCTGAGTTCCAGCTCGGCGTCTTGGTCAACTGGGGACGACGCGCAAAGCTGCTCTTGCTGTCGGCCCAGCGAGGACGACCTCGCCGATGGCGGGTACGCAGCTTCCCACCTCGCTGGAAACGCCGCATGCGACGAGGACGTGTACCTTCTCCCGATTGTCAACTTCTGGCCCCGCTCCCTGGGGCAACTGGAAGAACAGGATCTTTGGGATTCACCAGATGCGGCCGAGCTCATAAAGGAGCGGGATGCCGTCGCTAAGTGCGTGATCTCCATGGAAAGTCGTCGTGTTCTAACGGGAAGGCAGTATTGTGCTAGACGCACGAAGTCGCTTCGCTTTAATTCGTGCAGATCGTCGTGCGAGCATAATTCGGCATGAGGCTTCCAGGACCGGCGCCATTGTTTCTGGCGTACCCCGCAAACGGCAGAAGGTCATACGTGAGTATCGTCATGCAGCTCAAGGGACAGGAGGTCCGACTTGCTGACTTCCGAGCGCATAGGTCTCCGACCTGTCGTGGTCCTGATGGGCAAGTTCCGTGCGAACCTGAGATCGCTAGGCAGTCGAATTGCCTCCATCGCACGTCCGCCCTATCTGCTTGTATGGCCTTGATACATCCCGAGACCAGGCCAAGTGTTGCATCTTGTTACCAAGCTGGGACTTGGTGTAGCTATACAGCTTGTATGGTACTCAAGGCATTCCACTGGATAGGAGCAATGTGTCACTGTATCGTAAACCGGGAAGGCTGATTACCTATCGGTCATGAATGAAGTGTGAGAGTGGCAGCAACGTTTCGGTTACTCAGCTAGGCTTCCAGGGTCTTGTCAAACATCGAACCCAACCGCGAGGGCTCAGTAATTCGAGATGGTGACCGGGAACCTACTGGTGCGTCAACACCACACATAATTGCCAACTCATAGAGACAGGCGTTGTCGGATCACGTTTCCGGACGATATAGATGGTAGAACCGGCATTCCCTCAGGCATCTTCTGTCCGCTGACTGTGCGATGGGGATCATGGGTACGTAGAACACGAACACGAGATCTAGGTTCATGGGAAGGCGAAGGCGTCTGCCAATAAAGCGGACTAATCGAAGGAAATTCCCCGAACCCAAGAGCTTATGACGCCGACGAACCAGTGACCTTGTCTACAATCTTCCAAAAATCTTTCCGCACCGCCCCGCCCAGCACCTTCTGTTTGTACGAAGCCCGTCAGTCTGTGCCGCCGTAGTCGGGGGGTGCAAGCATAGCACCGGTAGAGGGACCTGCGGACAAGAAATTTACGAGAATGTGAGGGGTGGTGGGTTCCCCTTGACGACGGTCTGTGGGTCGGGCGCCCGAAATTCTAGCTGTTAAAGAAGGCGATGTCAACGGTCCAAGCCTAAGGTAATTGATCCACGTCTGGCTCTTCAAAACCTACGACGGGAAGTCCCCGGGCTCCCCGGCTGAGAGGGATTGAACAGGCGAGTCACGCCCACACCTCGTCGCCGCTCCGTCATGACACTTGTGGGCGTCGCACGGGGGCTCTAGGAAGAGGGGAAAGCATAAACTCTGATAAGATACGCACGAAGACGCGCCCAAAGAGGCTAAGTCGGGGGCGGCGGGGGGCTGATGAGCGCGATGGGCAAGGATGTTCGAGAAATGCTAGTGGGCGCACCAGGACACACCAGCCCGAGGGCCACGCATCACGGGCGGCCTCTGCTGGAATTCTGGCAGAGGAACTGCAGGTCACTGGGGGGAATGGGCGGGCGCGTGCCTGATGAGAGGGCGCCTCGAGGGGGCGTCGCTTTGCGACGAGCGATCAGCTGCCCGACGTCGGGTTGGTCGCCGGGGACAGTTGCACGGCTACAGTTGTGGTCGCCGACGACGAGAGCAACAGCGAGGGCGAGATTCGGAGGGGCGTTTGGGCCAAGGCGTCGGGGGCCAGCGCGCGAAACAGGGACGGGGTCGTGGGCGGAAGGATCAGTGAGCAGAACTTTAGCCATGACAGATATATGATATGAACGCGTCCCAGCCAAGCATCACCCTTCGCGGCTCCTTCCTGAGCATTGGATCCATCCGAGGTGCGATGATATATTGGGGATGCCCGCGTTCGAGGGTCTGTTCGTATGTTTTGGGGACGGGCGTATGTCTGTCATGGGATGGAGAAGGACGAGCGGGGACGCTAGCGCTCGGCAAGCAGCGAGCGAAGGAAGTGATATGGGCGTCTGTTCCCAGGCACAGCCCCGATTTAGCAAGGGCGCGATAGACGAGTGGACTCTCTGCCCCAGCCTCTCGTCCGTCCGCGCTTCTTGCTTCCTCCCTCATCCCCCTCCTCCTCGCCCGCCTCGACGCTGCGCGACCCATCCCTCACTGTCGCTGGACTGTACAGATAGCTGAGCTAAACTGAGGCACGACCACAACGACAACGACGACGCCCCCGCCCCCGGCTGAGCTCCATGAGCACCGCATCCTCCACCGCGTTCCTCCTCTGGGCTATCCTCTCTGTCCTTGTGCGTCTTCTGCCCCGCGCCCGTCTTCCCGCGTGCTAAACGCTTTGAATTGTAGTTCTTGGTGTTCCTTGTGCACCACCTGTGGTGCTACGACAAGTTCAAATGCCTCCGCTGGTCCGCAGGCCGTCAGCCGGGCGCATTCAAGCGCGTCATGACAGTACGCTCGCATTTGTTCCCCTCGGCTGCGCTCACTCAAAATGTGTTTTATAGTACTCCTACCTAGGGGCGGTACCACTTTTCGCCGTGTTCAGCATCGGCACGACGATCATCAAATACAGAGAAGGTCTGTCGTGCCACACCTGCTCCGCTCATGTTTGTACTCAAACCCCTCTCGCGCGTAGGGTTCGTCCCAGCCCCAGACGGTGCTTGTATGTGTTCCGGTATTTTTCTGTTGCGCGCGCGCCGCTCAAACGACCGATTTCAGTCATCCCACGGCCGATCGGCATGTACAGGGAAGAGAACCGCGAGTGGGTACTCCCCCTCCAGTTTGTGTTCAGCATCGCGTGGGCGCTCGAGCTGTGAGTGATTGAATTTGCTTTATCGTTTCTATCCGTAGTTCTCCTCCCACCGTCCATCTTCTCGTAATCACCTTGGGTTTTGTCTTATAGCTACCCTCGCGCTGGCTAGGTCCCCGCGCGAGAATAGCTGTGACAGTCCAAGTCCGCACCTGCAGAGCTATGTGTCGTAGACGGACATGCACCGTGGTATCCATGGTGCGGCCTACGATCTGTCCGTCTGGCAGCGAGATCGGCTTTACCGCGCTATTTGTGGATTATGGCACGGCGCGGCCTTCTGTGATATTTCTCACCAATCTGTCTGCTCCGCATCCGATAGCATTACATATTTTCTACTAAGGTATCCCTCGAACAGGAGGGCAGGGTGATTGGTAGGTTTGCCCTCACCACCCCGAGCTTCCCGACGTAAGACTTGGCACGACTTGGCGTTAGCGGAGCATAGACATTCGGGAAGTCTCTAAGGGATTGGCAAGAATAGTGGTCGATATCAACACTTAGGCGGTGGTAGCGCACCGTGTACTGGAATAACCCCAGGTTTCGTTCAACCTGCTGGCAACCTGCGTTCCGAAAAGAGTCACACACATTCCCCTCGATGATTTTTGGTACACTAAAGATCCGGTGCTGATACATTTCTTCCTCCTAGAGTGACACACCTTGAAGGTACGCGTTTCCTCTCAATGAACCGGCCAAACTTTGCCAACAGTCTCCCCCAGAACTGGCGTTTTGGCTGTACCTTCTGCACCAGAACCCAAACAAGGAGGCGTGGTTCTCGAGCTGGGAGTACCGCCTATGGTACATGGGTGCGTTCGGCGCTCGCAGTCATGTTGACGTCGTGAGATCTTCTCTGACATCCTGTTCAGGGAGCTTGGTTGCAATCATCGGCATGCCTTTGACGGCGTTGATCACACGAAATCATCTCGAAACGGTATGCCGTTCTTCGGCCTCTCGCTGCGCGCGCTGACACAGGGATAACCAATGGTAGTGCGACGCCTACATCTTCTTGGTAGGGTCTGCCGGGTCGACGTCGACAACCATCTCGTTCCTCTATGTGCTGTGGCGGTTTCCGAAGTTCATACGGCACGTCAAGGCCGAGGGCGCGGATCCATCTGTCGTCGTGCGGTTAGCGACGTTTTACCAGCTGAACGTGAGTAACCGGTCCCTAAATATGTCATCATTCTTAATCTGTGTTGTCGGGAGCAGCAAGTGCGGGTCGTATTCAGGTTCTTGTTCACGCTGCCCCTCATGGTCATTGCGCTGGACGGTCTTATCGGTGTCACGCATCCTGTCAACCGTAATCTGTGAGCTTCCCCTCGTCTCGCGTCCCTACTCCTCCTGATAATTACGCTTATAGGTTCCTCACGGATTTTTTCACGATGATTGCCGGCATAGGGTGTTTCGTGTCCTCAATGATCACTCTGCTCATTTTCTTCCCGCGGTCCATTGTCCGTGAGGCGGGTTACAAGCCCAAGCTCGCAAGCACAGCGCCGACGTCACCCAAGAGCCCGCCGGTGACGCCACCATCTCGGCCCGGGCCCTTCTCACACCACGCCCCGCCGAATCTTCACCAGCTCCCGATGCACGTCGCACCTGGGCACGGCGGACGGATCGGCATCATCGCGCCCGCGACGACGGAAACGGGCGCCACCGGCATGACGACGTGGGAGCTCGACGAGAGCGCGTACACATACACCGCGAGCGTGTACTCGCCCCGCGAGTCTCTGTACGACTCGCCGCAGTACACCGCGGAGGACTATGTCGTCACCGGTGGAGAGCTGGGCGGCCAGCGACGAGGATCACGCGCCTCGAGACGCGGCAGCCGGCGTGTGAGCGCGCACAACACGATGGATGTGCACCAGGAGCTCGACAGCGACGCGGACGACGAGCTCTCGCGCGACCACGGCGGGAAGGGGGCGGATGCGGACGTGGACGACGAGAGCGTGCCGCCGTACTCGCACGCGCACCCAAGCCAGCCCACGCAGCTGCACCTCCACCAGCGACACCCCTTCCCGCACTCGGTGTCGAGCCCACAGGTGGTCACCGCCGCGCAATTACCCCCGGGTGCATCGCAGTCGCAGGGCGCGCACCCGCCAATATCCCCACCCGCGGTGTCTTCGCCCGCGCCTACCGCACACGCGCGGCCGCCGTCGCCCTCGGCGAAACGGCGGACATGGGGCTGGGATGAGGCCCGCGTCGCGCGCGTAGCGCTTGGCGGGCATGCGAACGGGAGCCCGCCACAGGGCCTGCATGTCATCGCAAGTGGTCCGGGGACGACGTCCGTGGGAGTCACACCAGGAGGCGGGGTCGGGCTGGGTATGAATTTGAGCCTGAGCACGGCGATGGCGAGGAACGGGCGGAGGGTGTCGAATCTCCATCCATATGTGAGTGTGTCTTCAGTCGACCCGCGGAATTGTGCCAGGGCGGTTTCGCTGATTGGATTGGGGCAGGTCGTCAACTTCACGTCCCCGATCGGTGAGTATATGCGCCGTCTACGTGCACGAGCAGAATGCTAAGTGTGTGTTTGTGCAGACCTGGTCGATATCCCCCCGATGGACGACCTCCCGCGCGCGATATGAACCCTCCTTCGTGTTCCGTCGCTTGCACATCTGCATCTTGCCCGCTGCTCCTCTCGCATGCCGTCAGAGTCTCCGCCGCATCTCCACTGTGCTATATCTGCAATGCCTTCCATGTATCCTCGCATCACTCTGCACGTCTACCACTACCACCACCACCACGGCGCACGAACCCCCACATCTCCAGCATGGATCGTCGCATTGCATCGCTATACCCCCCACCGTAATATTACCCCCGCCCCCCATTCCCTCGACGGCTTGGCCCTTGTCCCGCGCTGTACTATGATCTTCTCCCCATCCCCGTCCCCCGCGCTGGCGTTAGGGAGCACCACAAGGCACCCCGACCTACCCCACAGCCCCACTATCATTACCCAACGGCCATCCCCCCTTCTCCGGGTGCTTCTCCACCCAATCTCCGCAGCATCTCCGCAACACCCCAGCCACAGCCGCTCGCCCCTTGTTCAGCCCGTCGTCCTTTCTCCGTTCTCCCACCGGCTGTGCCGCCGCCGCCGCATCCGCTGGAGGGGTGCATGCATATCCGCCGTCACGCTCGCGCCCCTCATAGACGCTATCGAGTTCATATTCTAACGACCCTTCACGACGTTTAACGACTATTTGTCGCGCTCCCATCCGCCCGCCCGCGACGCCTTTTCGTCTCTCCTCTTCTGTCTGCTGGCGACCTACCCGCTCAGCGCATCGGCCCTCCGTTCCCCGCCCGTTGCGCCCCCATGCGAGATATCTTCGAATGATGTACACGCGAAATTCTTCGTCGGACATCTGTGTTCCTCCCATCCTGCATGCTACACAGTGGAGGGACAGAGGGCTCCCACCGCGGGTCTCGCTCGGTCAACAGGCTAATTGCCGCCCGTTCGCCTACTATGTATTCGCTTTGTGCCGCCTGCTATCGGTCTTTTCTATGCGCTCGGAGTCCGTTCGCCCGTTTCGGTTTCGTCTCAGCCTTCTGCCCCGATTTCCCGGTTTCGCACTCGTATTCCCCCCTCTATTTGCGCTCTCGCGCTCGCGTTCCCGTTGGTGCCTGTGTTTGTGTTTGTTGTGTTCCGGATGCCCGGTTTTGTATGCGCCGTCGACGCGGGCGACCCGTGGGGGCGGGAAAAGTGAAGTGGTTTTTGGATTGTACGCGCGTGTTGTAGGATATGAATGCACCCGTGCTAATGTACCGTATTGTACAACACACCACAAAACAATGCGAGTTGGTCGCTCGTCGTCGTGTATGTTCGTTCGATGTTCTCAGGCTATCTCTCGTGTTATTATATGCAGTGTGACCTATAGAGGGATCATGCGCGCGCACGAACCACCCTTTCATAAGCCGTCCTTTCGTCAACTCCTTAGAGTTTGTAAGCCAAGCCCAGTGATTCCGCAAACGACCATACTGCCCTCGGGTAGGGGGCAGCCGACTTATTGTGGTGCCGGCGCGTGCAACGAATAGAGCTTGGAAGGTTGCTTCTTACGGCGTAGCCAGACAGAAGGACCCCCGGGCCTGGCTTTCATACACTCAACGAAAGACTGGGTGTAAGCGTGACGGTTTGGGGGCCAGCGACTGCGTGACAGTGTAAACTCGCAACACCTTGAAGATGGGGGACGCACCGGCAAGTTCTGGACGTCCCCCGAAAGAGAAAGGAGGTAAACTGCACTTTTCTAGACGCCTGCCATGGAGGCCCTACTTGCTCACTTTTTGATACTGTCTTAAAGGAGGTACTCACGTGCAGAGCGTTGTCAGGACTTCGCTGGCTTTTGTGCTCGCTCTAGAATGTATCAGAGCTAGCACAATTACCTGAGGTGTGCAGACAGAAAACTGACCGCCGTCGTAGTGCACTTCTGATGGGTGTCACCAACGCGTTCAAACGTAGTAGAATACGAGTCTAGAAGGTATGGTCTAAGTTATTAGTATGAGTCGCCGGCCGCTTTTAGTCTTTAATATTCTTCAAGAAATTGCAAACCCTAGGCTGCTGAAAAAGCTCAACATGGAACGGTGAACGACGACGAGAGCTTACCTCTGGCGCGCACTACTACGACGCCACATCTCACGCGCGAACACAGACCCTACTAACAGAACGTCATGACGTCGGAGACAGGATATATTATGTATGGTACACTACTACACTTACACGGATGGTGCCCGGAGTAGAACGCAGACAACGAAAGCAAGACGATACCAATACATGTGACGACAGCATGAGACCAGCAGATCGACGGGGAACGCGAGACAGTCTCAATGACTTTCGACCCACCGCGGGCGTGATGGGTTCACTACGCTATCGCGTCGTGATGGGGGATGTGTGTGGTGGATACCTAGATTTTTACGGTGAGTCTCGCACATGGGGTTAAATACAGACAACGAACTAGAATCGTCATCCATGGCCTCAGCTTTTCGTTTGGCGGGTGTCGTCTTTTCCGTAGCAAAGGTAGCAGAGTCGTCATAGAAGTCTAAGTCGTCTTCGTGCGCCCAATGTCCATCCGCGTCTTCCTCGACTTCGCTTGACACACCCGAACCATAGTCGGGTTCGCCGTTCCGTGGCGGGAGTCGCGCCGCTTGATTCCGGTCTCGCGCATCGCGGATGATCCTGTGATACCTGTTCAGTAATGATATCCTGTAGGCCCGTACACACGACAACTAGCCTCGCGATCGCCTTCCGCTCTTCATCAAACTCATTCGGACTGGGGATCGTCTCCTCCGACAGATGCGCCTCGAGCTCAAACCACAGATCGACGAGTGGAAAGAACTCGTCGTCCACATCTTGAGAAAGGTTAAAGACATCTAGGCGATATATGTCGTCCAATGTCCATTCCCCTCTCCGTTCGTGGTCGGAGTTCGTATCCGTTGAAGAGTCATCGGCGTCTTCGGACGTACTGCTCCCAGAACTATCACTGCGATCGCTCGGCACGCACGACCGATCCGAGAGACGGGAGTCCTGCGACGAGGGAGAGTATGAACGCCGGGACCGCGAGTGGCTGGGCGATACGCTAGCCTCCCGCTCCTGAGCCTCCGCAAAGTCATCGATCCGATCGCAATCCTCGCAGAAGGCCTTTTCCATCCGGATGTGCTCCAACGAGCTGACCTTCACGGCATTACTTTCGTCGTACATGTCAGGATGCCGTCGCACACGGACCGTGGCCTGTGTGTCTACCCAGTGGTAACAGTTCCTAAACGGAAACGGGCTCTCGGTGTGCACTGGCGTGCGGCCCCTAGGATGACGCTCATTGGGGTAGATGGGGATGGCCATGTCTTCTGTGATGCCTCTCGAGGTCTCCTCCGGACGTAGAGTGGTTCCAATAGGGCTGACCTGAAATCGGAACCACGCGCTCTTCGGAAATGGGAGATCTAGAGCCTATCATGATGTGTGTGGTTTAGCACGTAATGATGCACTGTAGAATGAATAGACAAACGCACATTATCGAGGTACACCAGGTACTTATTCGGGATCAGTCTCTGCGCCTCTAGCGTAGCATCGCGGTCGCCGAAGTGTTCAACCATCGCGACGGGATCCATGCGCATTACAGCATACTGGGAGGCACCAGGGCAAATACGCTTCATCGCGGTAGCTTGTAATGTGTGAGTAGCCTGAAGTTTGAGAGTGCGACGGCGGACTGAGATTGTTTTCAAACTTATGATACGTTCTGTTTGGCTGGTTGCCGTGAAAAGCAGAACGTATGATAAGTCCGAAAACGATCCTAGTGAGGTTGAAGAAGATGTATAGGAGTGGTGGTGGTAAGAAACCAAGAGCTGTTCCTGAGGCACAGCCAGCCGGAGCCCACCAGTCATGTGGCGCTTGCTCTTTGTGTTTATTTGCTTATCCTCTTGCCGCAGCTGCACAGCATTTGATTGTATTTAGCGCTCATGTTTTCCCTCCTTTGTTTTCAAACCATCGCCTCCGTTATCGACCTTTCCGCAACCGTTCTACTCACCTCCTCCGACATACATACCTTACCTGTAATGCCGGACCCTCCCTGCTGCTCCAAATGCTTAGTGCCTGCGACCAGTCAGCCTGGTACGTCTAATACGTCCACGCGGCCAGGGAGATATCACCCCGGCAGCGTATGCTCTATTCGCACGTCCGACCTCAAGGCTATGGCGTATGGCATCTTGAAAATATCTCAGCCTAGCTTTGCGACGCAGCCCAAACACACGTCAGGTAGCGCGGAGATCGTCCAGGCTGGAAGGAACAGGGTGATCCAGGGCCCTCGTCCGTGTGTCGTTTTGAAACCCGCTTCTTCGCTCACCACGTCTTGCTCCGGGAAACGGGAGTCTCAGTTGGATGTTTGTTTGATGGGTACTTTTACCGATGAAGATTTCAGTAATCTCCCCGAGATCTTGAAATTCTTCGCCATCCCCGTATATCCTCATTTTCTCGTCGATGGGAGTGTGAACGGTCTCAACATCACCCCGCACATTCATACTTCCCCCGAATGGGCTCGTACCAATACTTGGATTCTCGCCTACAAGTACATGATCGAGAGGTCCCACATCTCTGGGTTGTGGGTCCACAACGGCGACAATGACGACGATGTGCAACGTGGCATAACATACTGCTTGGACGAGCAACAACTCTCCGCCCTCCTTGCCCTCTGCAACGAGAGGTCGGAGGCCTGGGACCTCCGTGTGCAGTCGGACCCCGACTTTGTGCAGCGATGTCTGCAAGAGCTGGAGGCGGGATGTTGCTCTCGGTCGGCGACGGAGTCGCCGACGAAGCACTATCCACGAGCAAGGTCGAGATCGCCAGTCAGAACCAAGGAGGGGAATGCCGCAGGCACAGTAGTTCGTACTCCTCCGAAGATGTCGACCCGCGCAGCTCATCCTTCACAACAGACGCTTGAACCTACGTCCTCCGTATCCGCTTTACAACACCATAACGCGCCGGCAGACTCCGGTTCGTTCGCCTACCCGACGGTTCGATTCGACGAATGTAAGCAGGTCTCTGCCATGCCCAATTTGAACACAGTAGACCTAACCACCAATGGGCCAGACGTGCCAGTCCCAATCACGTCTCCTACCCCCTTATCAGATTCCGCCATCCCACGGGCTTTGACTCTTATGACTGGGGTCGACACCGTTGCTACGGCAGCAGTACTCGGGGCCCCCGCGGTCGAGATACAAGACCCAATCCCCGCCGATGATGGGGAAAGTCACCCTTCGTCCATGCCCCCGGCAGTGTGTTAGCGGTCTATCGCTGGTAGCGCCGACGGTAGCTGCTAACACCAACGTCTCGGGCTTGCAATGTGAGTGTATGTTGAACTTTAGGCGATGGTACCGTGCGTAGATGATCAGGTCGAGGACAGGACTGTTTGGGAGGGCTGTCCGGTGACGGGTTCGCTTGGAACAGCTATGCTGTTGCTTGGGCCGAGTCGCTCCCGAGCTACAGACTCTGTTTTGGCTTTTCTCGCGTACATGTAGTACGGGGATGAGTGCGACGATATATCCAAGGGGATTTTGCCCTCGTTTCACTGCCCGATACCACATCTAGTGTGAAAGATTCCAGCTGCACGATCGAGTTGCAGTAAGTGTGGGTTGATCAACATCTGCCAATTAAGCCACGAATTTTTCCAAGCAAAAATCTAAGTAGCCTCAAACTTTTTAATCGAGTGGTACTAGCCCGGGGGGCCGGGTTACTGACGGTGGATGCCATCGGCGAGACGGAGTCCTGAACACCACATATAGCACACGCCATGGATAACTCAACGTCGCAAACTATCGTTGGTCGCATCGTCCGTATCCTTCGCGGCCTGCAGCTCGTCATTTCTTGCAACCGATTTCCCCAGGACTCGGAAACGCCAGCTCCGCAAGAGCAATGTGTGAAGAGATAGATTATAATTCATGGAAAGCCAAGTGCGCCCAGGATGAACGCTTTGTCTACGAACGAGAGATCGAGCTTGAGGCAGGGAGTCCTGCAAGATGTGAATCTAACCCAAGCGCTTTGCTGGCTTGCATACTCAGATGAATTACAACGAATTCAGAAGCACCACTGGATTCTCATTCGTGAGCACTCCGAATTCACGTCCACCCATGGTGTGTTGGTCTGAGGAATCGAGCTAGTCCTCGAAGAGTAGAAGGACATGTAAGCGAGGTAGATCTATCGCGCCTTGTATGATACCCTTACCGCAAGTTCCATTCGAACTATTGTAGAAGAATCGCCGAAAGATACGAACGCAAACCTTATGATGTTCTACCGGGACGTGGATGATGAAAGGAACACTGTAGGCAATTTTTCGACCTCTATACTTGGCAGTACTCTCACACTGTTGGTTCAGCCGAAGGATGACGTACGGAAGCCGCCTGTGACCAAGCTCGCCGCTTTTGCTTGCGCACTCAGAAGGTTCAGGCAGTCGTCCTTTCCCACTGCAATGCATACAGAGGTGAGGGGATATCCAAATAGAACCGGGACTAAGCCAACTGAAACCACTTACATGGGCAGAAAGGCGATGTCGACGGTAGGTTATTGACAAACGCTTGCGGAACAACCGCGACCCTACAGAGCAGCGATCGTTCAGGTAATTTGGTGTTGGGAAGCGTTTGGGACCTGCGAGTAAAAATTCCGCCGGCGCTTGATGCCATCTGCAGACGGTAGTACACGGAGTAGACTGTTGTGACGGACAAAGGGCTGCCGTGAGTTGGGAGCCTGTGGTAACTCAGTGAGCTCTATACGGTTCGTTTACCACAGTCATTGTACACGGTGCACGGTATTAGCGTAGATTGGACAAATCCGATCGCCTACGACAAAACATTACGCCGTCAAACTACGGCTGAAGCACTCCGCAAAGGCCCGAGTACGTGTTTGTGACAACAGGGAAGATCCTGACACATCAACCATGCGTGTCCTATGGATCAATTTTGCACGTCGAGTGATAACGATACATTCGTCGATATATGCTCTGCCGGTATCCAGCATCGTGGCATAAGCAAAATTTAACCATGGTAGATGGCGTAGAGAGATTCTCACACATCTTTGGTCAACTTCACCACAGCTTCCTTCACCACACTAAACCCTCGTTCAACCTATGCAACAGCCAATGTTTCCAATTCTTCCCGGGTTCTTCCACCGGCGAGGGCCCGTCCGAAAAGCCCATCATTACCACGTTCACCACATTTGGGTCGATACACATCAATATGACCTCCATCGCGCCCAGCGATCCGTTAGCGACGTTCAAGTCCGTCGCAGACTTGAGCTGGCCCTTCATCTCCGCGATCTGGTCTGGGGGAAACGCGCTGAAGGGCACCACGGCCGCACCGAGCGCCCAGTACGCGGTCTCGATGTGCGACGAGCTTGGACGCGGACGCAGGAAGATGACAAAGACGTACTCCTGCGCACGCTTGGGGTTCTCGACGCATCCGAGCGCGGTGCGGGCTGCGCTGGAGATGGTCGGACGGTGTTTGGACGTGAATGCGCGGAGGTCCTTCATGGGCTTGGGCTCGCCGCCGCCTGCGGGCTGGTACTTGCGGTTGATGGCACATTTTACTTTGTGCCTCCCCCAGGCCTTTCTCTGGCACTCTTTACTCTGTGCGATACCGACTGTTAGAGATGAGTAACATAAGGCATGATGGCAGATCGGACGTACACAGTAGATTTCGATTTGGCACCCTCCGCACCGGAAGAAAGTGATTCCCTCTCTGCGCGACTTGAAACAGAACTGACACTGCATCAGCTCCTTGTGCAGGTCCCCTTTCTGTTCAGGTCCCCGGTGCTTCGGCGGAGGAGGCTCGCCGTTGATGAGCCATAGATTATATTGAAATTCACAACATTGGCAACCGATTGTGAGGTAGTCGGTCAAGTTGCCCATGTTCATCTCCGTAGGCATAGTGACGAGTAGGAATGAGGAGGAAGCAGCCCGCAGGGAACGTACGGCGGAGAGACGGTATGAGCCGAAGGAGCAAACTGTAAGTAACTTAGCAAGTAGGCCAGGATGATCGAGGCGATCGAGAAAACCCTCGAGAGACATGCCTCGGCCCATCCCGTCAAATTCGGATTTTGCCGAGCAACTGTTTTCAACTAGCCCAATTTTACACACTTTAAGCATCGTGCATAAAGTCGGGGGAGTGCTATCAGGCGTAGTGCGTAGAGGATATCAATGAAAATAAGTACGCGGGAACATTTGCTAGTAGCTATACAACATGGAGGGCGTCGCTCCTGGCTCACGCAATCTTGATGCTGTTGGTGGTCGTCTTCTCCGCGTCGTCGTTGAAGATGTTGATATCCCAGAAAAGCGGATACGTCGTCTTCACGTTAAACCGCTTCGGGTTCTTGCGTCCAAGGTCCGTCAGCGTCTCGTAGTCTTCGTCCGAGAGCTCGACCTGCTGGAAGTTCGATTCGATACGCGCTACAAAGGACAGGTTAACGACCAGCCACACGCTAGATCTAAACAAGGAGGATATGAGCTCACCGGGAGTGACACTCTTCGGGATGACCGAGTAGCCACGCTTCACTCCCCATGCGATAAGCACTTGTGCAGGCGTCGCGTTGAGCTTCTTTGCGATTACGAGTACCTCAGGGTATTCCGTAAGTCTCTTGTGTCCGGACACTGGGAAGTGTTAGTTGGTGTATCGCAACGCGAGAAGGGGCAACGTACAGTTGTTTCCGAGAGGGCTGTATGCGGTAAGATGAATGTTGTGATCCTTGCTGAACTGGACGAGCTCGTCTTGCAGCAGGAGGGGGTGCGCCTCAATCTGGTTGGCAACCTGAGGACACGCGAAGGCCTCAGCACGCGTACACCTCCTCACAAGACCGGATGGGGAACTTACGGGCCAAACGCCGGTCGCCTCAGCGATACCCTTGATGTGGTCGATCGAAAAGTTCGAAACGCCAATGGCCTTGACCTAAGCGGCGTGGGTAAGTACACACATTAGCGACGTATCTTCTCCTTGCATGCCTTGCCAGATTTCTGCAGAGCGATCACGGCCTTCCAGGTATCGACCAAGCTCGTCTCCGTGTC
Organism: Trametes hirsuta; assembly: GCA_001302255.2. Taxonomy (NCBI): domain Eukaryota; kingdom Fungi; phylum Basidiomycota; class Agaricomycetes; order Polyporales; family Polyporaceae; genus Trametes; species Trametes hirsuta. Next base: position 925,324 of record CP019374.1, on the reverse strand, counting down.
GAGAATCACCCATCCGGGCCGGTTGGGGTCCTCAGGCTCGAAACCCTTGTTAAGCTCAGGCGGGAACGCCACGGGCCAGTGGACCACTACAGCGCGTCTCAGCCATTGAAACCACCCCACAGCACGCTCGTTCGACTCACGGTACAGGTCGAGATAGTCCAGCTGGAGCTGCCTAAGCGTCTCGTCGAGCTCCTTCTCAACCTGGTCCGGGCGGTGGGAAGTGTTCCAGAGCTTCGACGTGATGAAGAGCTCCTCGCGCTTCACGACGGACGGGATGACCTTCTTGAGCGCGCGGCCGACCTACAAAGGCACAGCATGAAACACGAGCGCGAACGAACTTCAGGACAACCACGGCAGGCTGCGCAAAGCATAAACGCACCTCATCCTGGTTGCCGTAAACCATGGCACAGTCGATATGTCTGTACCCGGAACGGATCGCATGTTCGACCTGTAAAATGGCCCTTCCGTCAACCACTTCCCCACCCTCTGAGCTTCTCTTTCTGGAGATGAAAACACGTACGGCACGCTCGACTTCATTCGGCTCCGACAGCCAGGTGCCCAACCCGATCTGCGGGATCGTCGCCCCAGTCGAGAGCGTCAGGGTCTTTCCAAACGACATGCTTTGCGCGGTGTACCGGCGGTAAAGAAGAGAGAGGGGTGAGATGAAGCGGGAGATGGACGGGTAGATAGCAGGGCCCGGGATTTATACCCCGAGGCCTGTATTGCATCACTCGCACGACGCACCTGGCACCGTGCCCACCTTTCCCTTTGCGACGGGGTCAACGGCGGGAGACCCTGTGGTCGGTACGGTCCGGCGGCCCGGAGAGGGTAGGAAGTGCACCGGGGCGGGAGGGATGGTCCCGCGGAAAAGACGACTCGGAACGCATGCCGTGCCACAGAACCACCGCATGACCCGGAACCTGTGCTATAACAGTTCAAAGACGAATTTAGGGACCGACGAGGCGTCTTGGCTTGAGTACTCCGCCAGTAATAATAGGCGCTCGTGTGAGCCTCCGGCATTTGCGGTCCGCGGACGAGGCTCTTGTTCGCAAGGTCGTGAGGGTACTCCGTCGGAACGCAAATAGAGTTCTCTGTAAATGGGTGAGTTCCATAGACGTATACGGGACTAGTACCTGTCACCAGAGAATGGGAAGCACTCGTAAATGAACTCGCGCACTTCGCCACAAAAAACTGCGCCGCATCCAAATGTAAATTGACGTAGAAATGAGCATTGAGGATATCATTGGAAGGCAGAAAACATCTACAAAACTACCAGTGGCAGGTGTGGTCAGAGTAATCAAGGCCGAGGAAAAACTGACTCACGTAGATCCCGTAACAAACTGAGACCTAATCTTCATCCATGTCGACATCCCCGTCCGACTCGCCCCCTCCGCTATCACCATCATCCTCACTACTCTCCTGAGTCGATTCCTCATCACCGCTATCGTCCTCGCCGTCATCAGCGCCAAAGAAATCATCCCCCGCAACCCCGCCTTTCTTAGCAGGTTTTTTCTCCGCGACCTCTCTCCGGCTCCCCTTCGTACCCTTACCCTCCTCCTTGGCCCCCATGACGGGTGTTGACCGGGCAATCTTCCTCTCCGCTTTCTCCAGCTCGACTTCTGGTTCGCTACTCAGAGCACCAGCGGCCATCTGCTCCCGAATCCACGCGCGAACCTCCTCCCGCTGCCGATGCGTCTCTGGCTTCTCCTCCGCGTCCTCAACCTCCCGTACCTTGCCAACCTTGCCCTGAACCGTCCCTTCCCCATGTCTGACCTCCGGCGGGAACAGCGAGATATACTTCTTCGTCTTCGGGTAGTGTAGAATATAATTCAGGTCGACACGCAGCTCCGACTGGCGCGCCTCAAGCTCGCGCCGCTCCGTCTTCCCATCCGCGTCCGCGAGCTTGCGCTGCGTCTGGCGGAGCCGGCGCGCGACCTTCTGTCGTTCGAAAAACTTGATCTTGTGGTAACGCGTGGCGAGGGTGCGCTCGACGCGCGCCCGCTCGGCCTTGGCGAGGTCCGCCTCGAGCGACTTGAGCCGCCGCTCCGTCGCGACGCGCACGTCCGCCGCGAGTTTGTCTTTTGCGAGGAGCCGGCGAGTCTGGCGGAGCGCGGCTTTGATTTTCTGCACCCCCGGGAGGGCGCTCGAGGAGGGCGAGGGTGGGGCGGGGTGTTTCTTGTGCTGAGGACGTTTGGACTTTTTATGAGGTGTGCTCGAGGACGATTTCGACGAGGATGGGTCGGACACTACAGCCTTTCGGGGAGGAGCCATTTTATAGCGCTCAGCGAGGGTATAAAGCGAGGACTGAGGGTGTAGACAGCTTTAAGGATGGAAAAATAAAGACAAGGTGACGGGGAGACACTGCATGCAGTGCGGAGAAAACTGTGCGAAGAAAATGGCCGGAAAATGGCATGGGAGTAAACCTGCGCCTGCCATATTTGTGCAATTCATAGACGCCTCATAAAATACCTTTCCTTGGGCTATACCGCATATTTCCTTCATTCTTTCAGGCTTCCTGTGACTGATGATATCCATGAGGACAAAAAACGATGATAATATAGCCTTTCTGTGTAACATCCCTGGCTTGGATTGAGACACAGAAAGGCTGCCTTTTTGCAAAAAAAGGCGGCGATTCCCGGGACACAAACTGTGATCCTTTCTGGGCCTCGCTATGGTTTCCTTATTGGGGCCGAGAAATGCCACTAAAAACCTCCCTTGTCGGGAATTTTACAGGGCGCCCATCCTTGCGTGAAACTCAGCCTTTCCGGGCCCGGAAAGAGCTCCTTATCTTATCATTTATCGAGTCAAGATATGTTGACCAAACTCCGCTAATAGGTAGAAGAACGCCCGCCTAAAAAATGCGAGAAAAGAAACTTTTCTCCGCATTTTGCGGAACCCAAATATACTTTTCAGAAAATATACCTTTTCAGGGTGTGCAAACATCCCAAAAAGGTAACCTTTCTGGGCGGATTGACCCCACTCCACCCGACCCTACACCACACCTCGACCTCTTACGACTCGCCGCTTATCTCCTCGTTGCAGACCACAACACCACACCGCCCGCCGCGACGCTCGCAGCCCGATGCACGACACCGCGCCTCGCTAACAACTCCGGATGTCTCTACGGTGCGTTCAAGACCCGCCTCATTACGTTCGAGGCCCGGCATCGCGCCTCGCCGACAACCCCAGGTGCCACCACGGTGCGTCCAGGAGCCAGCACATTCTGCCTCACACCTCTCGTATCCTGCGATACGCTACGCCTCACGTTGCTTTCCATTCCAGGTACTACCGCCTCGCCCCCCGATCCATCTCCAACTTGAGGTTGATGCCGGGCCCCGACGCGGTCGACAATAAGATTCAACGGATTAGACCCTCAAGCTGGCTCACGCGCCCGCCCGCCGCCACGCGTCGGGCCTCCTGTAGGCTACGCGGCTTCTGGGACATAGCTCGCCCACGCCTTGGCCCCCGCAGACTATACCATGTGCGTGTCTCCACGCCGCCTAACATCACGCCCAGACATTCGCTTGCGCCCATGCCCATCTGCAACGCCTCCAACATCATGGCGGCTCGATGGTCAACACCACCTGGGCACAGAGCACCAGACCGCACGGCCGTCCTCAACGCTCGTCTACGCTCTATCCGCCTTTCGCACGCTCATTTACGCCCACACGACGCCGCGACGGCATTCGAGCGCAAGCCAATCTAACGCTCTCCCGCGCCTGCCTCGCCCAATCCGCCCCAATGTATCACGATGGCCCGCGCGCATTGCCACTCCCGACGCTCTCCCACGCCTACCTGCCCTCTGCAGCGTCCCAGCGGGGGGTCCGCGCTCTAGGTAAGTTCTTCGGTGGTAACTGCGCGCCATACACGCCTGACATTTGCCTGCGCCTCTCTCAATCTGGAAGCGTCCGGACGTGAGACAGCATCGCAAGTACCCTGACGGCCCGCGCGCGCCGCACATCCCCGGCGCTCGTCCACGCCTGACTCGCCTCTGCAGCGTGCCGACAGGGGCCTGCGCTGCAGGCAAGTACTTCGGCGGCACCCGTACGCCGCACACCCCACCACTCGCCCGCACCCCTCTGGCTCATGCAGCATGCCTCTGCTGTACACCCCCGACGCTCGCCCATACCTGCTCCGCCTCCGCAGTGTCCCGACGGCGCGCGTGCACCGCACGCCCTCAACGCACGCCCACATTTGCTCCGTCTCTGCAGCGTCCCTGCGGAAACACACGTTGCATCTGCACATCTGTACGCCTCCAACGTGAGTCCACGCCCCTCACGCTCCTGCAACGTTGCAGCGTCCTGACGTGAGTCTGCGCGTAGGTACCCTGATGGCGCGCGGGCGCTGTGCGCCCTTGACGCTCGTGTACGCCTTTATTCGCTCAGTCGCGAGCCCACGCGCGCCCTGCCTGTGCAATATAATAACGCGATTCTGCGCTGCAGCCACGCCCCGGCCCACGGCGCACCTTTGCACTCGGTTATGCCTCCGTGGCAATGGTAGACGTGGTTTGTTGCGCACTGTAAGTCTGCACCACTACGACTTGCGCATCTTCTAAAATATGAAGTACATCGTTCACAGGAGGGCGTGGCCGGACTGTGGTAGTACATATCAATGTGCGGTACGAAGGACATATCGTGTACAATACTGTCAGGACTGTGTGATAGCATCAGAACTCGTAGTCATTGAGCGGAGCGAATGAATCTTACACGGTCTAAAGATCTCACAACGATACACTCCTCCCCAATTTCTGCAGGCGTGTAGACATATGAGGCGAATTGGGATATGACATCGCCCATACGGACAATACACTTCGTGGTGTGTGTTTGATTGTAACAAAGCCACGCATTGAGATCAGGGAATCGTCGGTATGGGTCTAAGGCTTGATGGTTCTGCAATAGCGCCTTGTATTCGCGAATGATGAGGTAAGTCTCTGCAACAGTAGTTTCGCCCTCTAAGCGAACGTGCTCGAAGATGCGTTCAACTTGGCCTGCCACAGTAATGTTTCTGTCCTTGTCACTCGCCGGCCGAAAGAGAACGAACGAGTTTCGTGCTGACTCTTCGGCAGTTGAGATAACAACCCCGTAGCGAGTTCGAATGTAAGGCATGAATAAGGCCGAGACGGGGAGTATGGGGCGGGTGTTATCGGAGATGTCATACCAAGAGGCGTAGTGAGGGCTGGAGCTAGGCGATGCGTCCATACGGGAGTTGACGAAATCGAGGAGTACCTCGTATAAGGTTTGGTCGAGGTCTTGCTCTCTTCCAGGAGATCGACTGCTCTTGTACGATGAACTCTCGTCTAAACCAGAGCTGCAGTCCATGGACGGTACCATGTTGGTAATGCGGCTTCCGCGGGCAACTTCTTCGAACGCGTCCCTGAAGGCGTCCATCATGTCTCGGAACTCCTTGTCATCCGGCCAAAGTTCCGATGTAGTCATCCAGCGAAGCTTTGCGCCGATATAAAAGTATCGTATGAAGGTTTTGGGCATATCCGCTATTACAAAGAAGACATGGGTCGTCAGATTGGCAAGTGGCATGCAAAGGACATGTCATGCCCCTACCTGGTCGATTGTTGGTATTCAGTCGCTGAAGGAGGCCGTTGTATCGCTCGAATGGGAACGCCCACCAGGCCCACGTTGGTCCAAATAAAAGAAGACAATCACGTAGATGGAGTGACAGGTGATGATTAGGGACAAGATTGGCACCGTAGAGCGAACGTAGGCCTCGAAGGTACTCAACGATATGGTAATCAAACCTCTGTGCACGCTCAGCAGACATTGTGTGCCGAGTGGCGAGGTCGACAGCGGTGACGAGATGGATAAAGTTCTCCAAAGCGAGCTTCTCCTCGTGAGCGGCCGAAGCGCATCCCCAAACCCGTACAAGGGTGATAACCAGATTTACCGTGCATACCGTTCGCCATAGATCAGCCTTGAGCTTCCCATGGCTTGCGCTACCGAAATTTCTGGGCGGACTCGATAGCCAGGATGGAAGAAAAGTAGCACCGATGTCCGCTCTTATAGCATTGAGTACATCCCCTGAGAAAATAGTGTGGCCGATAGGATCGGATTCATCGCTCGCGACATCGTGCAGGAGGTGAAAGTGATCTGTCGGATGTGGAAGGACGGGAGGGATGACGAGGGAGTCTACTCCCTTGGCCGCAGACGCAACCTAGTAGTAGTATCCGGATATCAGACCAAAGAACGTAAACCGCCGAACGGCTGCAGAGATTTTGGCACTTACCCAATCAAATAGAGCGTTTGCGTATTCGGCCTTCGTCGGCGCCGGCTTTGCACTTGGGATTCTGCCGATGTTCAACTTCACAACCGCCTCAAGATAGTCCTTTCGGACCGAAGCCACCATGCTATGCGACGCGTTCCTGAGACCTGTGATGATGCGCGCCAGGGCTTCGTGCTGCATCTCAGGCGTGTGTGTGGAAGTCTGTTTGTGTTGAGTCCCGCGCCCTTCCGCCGTTTTCAAGCCCCATACCGTGGTGCAGTGATGAAGAAGCTCGCCCAGAAAAAGGTTGTGCATTGCATCGACGACGGAAAACCGAGTAGGGTCCCAATATGGTAGCCTCAACAGCTGGGACCAGCGTAGGCCGTGTTGCTCGAAAATCGCTTTGCGCTCAGCACCACTTGAAGCATCCCTCCACATCTCAGCCAGTCGCCGATGTTCACTCCACGAACGAGGGCTGGGCCATGAATCCCGCTCAGTATTACAGATGTCGTCCTTGAGTAGCGGGCAGAAGGAGCAAAAGTGACGAGAGGAATGGTGCGCAAAGCCAGCGGTCTTACGAAGCGCGGGGAGGTCGCAAACGAGAGGTACGATAGCAGCACGAACCAAACACCCCGTCGTCCGTCCTGCAGCCTCGCTGATGTAGATACCTCTATCCCATAGCAACATCAATTCGTCTATCAGAGGTTCGAGGAGGTGATTAAGTTGATGTAAACGTGGTTCGTGGGGCCCGGGAATTATCGCGGCAAGGTAGATGTTCTCGGGTCTATAGCGGAGATGGGGGGGTAGGTTGAGGCAGGCCATGTAGATTGCGCCGATAGAATGTGTCTTGCCAGCTTGCTTGTTTCCGTAAGGGTTGAACCAGTCGATAAAGAGAGAGAACACCAGGTGAACTGAACCTTCCGGCTGCAGCGAGAAGAGGTGACGGCCATCGGGACCGACGAAGTTGTGCAGAGCAGGGGCGTCCATGATATCACTCCAGCAGTTGGGAGCAGAAGTTGTAGACCGGCTCCAGCCCATTCGCATTAGTGACAAGAACCCTGGCCGAGCTAGCATTTCTGCGATCCAAGTTTTGAGGCTACGGAAGGGGTAGGGGCGGCGGGGAGAGCTGTCCAGGGTCTCTGTGGTCTGACCGGCTTTTTTTTTGCGACGAGCTTGCCTGCGGTCTTTTGCTTCCAGAAGGGGTTCATTGCACTGCGAGTTGTCCTTGTCCACGAAATTACAGCGCACAGGATAGTCGGCATAACCGTCGGATGCATTCGGACCCGGCGCATAGATGGAAAAGCACTTAGGACAAGCAGCGTACAAGGTGACGTTGGGCTCGAGGTCTAGGATCTTCATGGCAGTCCTCACATCGGAAGGCATCTGCTTGAGAAGGCTGCGCTGCGCCGAAGTTAGTGCCGAGCGGCCATTACTCATGGTAAGAGCGCCAAAAACCACGACCTTCAAAGTCGTTAGGACGAGCTTGGAATATGGATGTGCGACGTGGGCTAGGGAATGAAGAATGCAAACCATTATCAGTGCCGCCACAAGAAAGGGCTGCATGTTCCTCCTCGCCGTAGGGATGGGCGCTGAATGTCATGTTAATGGAATGTTGAAAAGAACTCTCATGCACTGTATGCTTACGAGGTGGTATGATGAGTGGTTCTGCGGCATCCGGGAGGAAGTAGAACCCGGGAAGACGAGCCAAAATCTTCTCCCGATCCCAACAATACTCTTCGAGATGGTCGAGTCGGACGAGCTCAGATTCCAACCTCCGCTGGAGGTAGGAACGCTTCCCATCTAATGCCTTATCCCCGATAGGAAGGAGATCCGTTCTGAAACGAGATACTTCTTCACGTAACCAAGCGCGGTACCACTCGAACTCCGTATTCTCCTGGTTATCGAGTGCGAGAGGAGCCGCCTTGTCCGAACTTGTCTTTGGTGGTGTTGCAAACGTCAGGCGAGCGGTTTTCGTGACCCGGCGCGACCGATGAGATAGTTGACTCTCCACTCTCGACAAGTCATCTTTGCGAGAGAGCGTCTGGGAGCCTTGTGCATCATCCTAGAGCTCAGTAAGCTTTGGCCTAGAGAACGCCGGGGCCTGACGATGTGAGTACGCTTACCTGTAAGGATTGTGGGGGGAGATGTGGATTCTCTCGTGCTAGGTGTGCATCTAAGTTGGTAGCGCGGCTAGGGTTCCAATTCCCCTCTGGCTACGGCACCACCGAGCCAAACACGAGCAAAAGAACCGCCATGGTTATTCGCGTCAGTGTTCATAGAGTCTGAAGCATTGTGACTACGAGACATACTGTTTGTAAACCTCCGGAGGTACTCATCTCCTGACCGTCTAGTATGCCGGGTTCTAGGTGCGACAACGTGAAGTCCCGGCTAGGAATCGACTGATCTGTCATTGCAGCCATTGTCGCCAATGCAACGCTACTCTCAACCAGTTGCACGTCCTTTGCCGCACGTTTTGCCGCCTGCTCTCGTTTACGATCTTCTATCGCGTGGATGCGCCGTGCCCGAGAGGGCTGTCTGGTTCCCTGAACGCATTTTCCGTGCTCATTCTCGTAGGTGTCGAGGATGCAGACGCTGCAAAAGCAAGGCTCGTTTTGATCGTCAAAGTCTACGTCCATACTAAGGTGAGACTAAAGCATAGGCGACAAAGCAGAGGGAGGAGAGTGTTAGAGGTTGTCAGACGTTCAAATGCAGCATACACGAGACAAGATGTTCGATAATATCGGATGATCAACGGACTACAGATCCAAACGAGATACTATGAGGCCGAGATCACGGCCCAAAAGACTCCCAAATAGGGGACCTAGGACGAACTTCACGGCTAGCACGTAGTCGGGCATAGATGAATACAAAAAGTAAAAGAAGAACTAGGGTGCGAAGGTTCCGGGGAGAGGCCAGACTAAATGCAGGCCTAATCTGGCGAAGACGAGCAGATATACCGTCGAACATTGCGTCATAACAAACGGGCCGAAGCAGCCCTTTCAAGCCCCCGTACTTCCGAATAGCCGGAGCACACTATAAATAGGCAAGTGAACATCCACCACCGATGCGATAGCTTGTACACGTACCACAGCGCGCGGAAATGAAGTCTCGATATCAGCGACGTCATCATTAGAACTTCGGGCGCCGGTCTGATGCACAATGCTAACATTAGCACTTGTAGCCTGTTTCACTCGTGAGACGTTCAGAGTTACTTGAGACGATTGAATGGGCGGCTCATCAGCCTGGCAAAGCGAAAGCTCCTCCGCTAACGTGGAAGCTACGGCAGAGTGTTCACTATGTACGCAGATGTCGCACAGCTTGAGATTGTCGACGAGTTGGTGTACATGGTCCATGATCAACTTCATGCGGGCTTCAGACTGTGCGACGTGTTGAAGTCGATCACCGATATCCTCCTGGCGACTCCACAAGGCGTTGATCTCCGCGCCCAATTTCTCGAGAAGACCCCTGTCCGCTATGTGCTGTGCCTGAAGGGTGGCGATATGGCGTTGTGCCTGGCGTAGCTTGTTTTCGAGAACTGTAATATCATCCGCTGTAATTTCGTGCTGCCTCTCCATGAACTTGCGCTCGCCAGAGATCAACTCTACAAGGATGTTAGTGGTTACACATTGACAAGAATTTACTTGGACTGACGCTGCGTCTTCGCGAGGAGCTGATTAGACCTGCCAAGAGACTCGGAAACTTCTTGGCGAATAGAGCATATTTCCGCACCAAGTGTGTCAATAACCTTGCACAGACCGTCCTAAGCGGCATGGGTGAGGAGCGATCAATATAGATCCTTTGAACTCCACTCACCTGCTGGCGCGTTACTGTAGACACTATCCGAGTAAAAGTAGGTTGGGGAATATCATAAGGGTCTTGTTCAACGGTGGCAGGAGGAGTGTGTGGAGGAGAGTTGAGTTTAACGCGGGAGAAAGAAGCCAAGAGGGTGTCAATTTCGTTCGTAGTGGTGGATGATCTGCGGGAGGCATGACCGTCGCTCCGGGGACTGAGTACGTCATGTGGTCGATCATTCGATACAAGCGATTCGGGGAGGGAGATGGACGCCTGAGTAGCCGGGGTAGTAGACGTGCGCGACAGAGTGGCCCGGGTATCGACATTGGGAAGGTCGTCCGTGACAATGCTGCCACAAGCGGCAGGGGCGGCGGGAAAGGCTATTGCGTTGGTGAGCTCTCTAGAGGAAACATCATCTGGGATAGGTGTTTCATCGACGTAGGAGTATAAAGAAACCCTGTCGACATCAGGGACACCAGGACTTGTGGTAGGCTCGGGACGGATCGAGGTCGTAGTAGACGTGCTGTCCGCCGGCGGGCACATGAGAATGGGGTCGCGCAGGTGTAGCGTTGACGGGCGTAGGGTGAGAGGGAGAAGATCTGTCTGGCAAGTTTGGAGCCGAGCAGATAAAGGGCGAGGACACCTGGAGGCACGAGTTGTAAGCATGGGCACACCGCTCTTCATCTCGTGGGGAGTGATCGACCGCACCTTATAAAATCCTCCACAGAATGAGCTTGAAGGCGACCGCTGACAGATGAGTAAGATACAAATTTAGAGTGGGGGGTTTTAGGCAAAGCAGGTGGCCTAGTTGCATCTATACACGAACAAACACGGTGGAAGGGAACCGATGGCAGGTATGCCGTGCCAGAAGATGAAGGAAAACTTGCCAGGGAGCCCTTAGTCTACCCATCTACAGCCTACCCGACGTTTCCGAATCACTGACTTGAAAGCTTTGCGCTGGCAAAGATACATTGGACTTCGTATGCGCATAGGAGAAGGCATGGCGACTAGATCTGTAACACTAGATCGACCATATATATATACAGAAATCCAAGGCGAGCACTGGAGAAAAGCTGGAGATGACGGAGAATTCGACCCAAGTTACGCCCGACAAAGACAGTCACCAGAAACGAGCAACTGAACGAGAACTGAGGAGTCAGGACGTGTGCGGTAACTTCCGAATCCGAGAGCATCCCAGCCGCTTGCGGTGTCACGCGTGCGGGCGCCTCGCCGGCCCGACCGCATCAATCTGATCGTGAATAGCACAAGACCGTCAGGCCTTCAACTTAACATGAGGTTGAGGACTCCCGATTCCACGCTCACTCACTCCCTTCATCTCCAGCTGGCACCATATCGGCCGTCATCAATATTTATCTCCCTAAAATTTGGATAAGCCTAAGCTTTTCGTCTCGTTTCTCCCGGAACCGTCACCTTGCCTTGAGCTTGTCCTGCGCGCCGCTCTGAGTGCGACATCCATGCCTAGCTATTTCGAAGGTATGCCCTGACATAGTTCTATCAATCAAAACTATCTCATGTCCGCTTTCTTCAGCCGTCCAGACAGTTCTCCGCGACGTAGCCAAAACCGCGGTGCCTACCATAAGTTATGAAGAGCTGCTAGTTCGAGGCAAGTCTACTCGCTGTGATATGTGTCTGCACTGATTCCTGTATGGACAGTTGTTGGCTGCGATCAGATGGGTACCACTGCTTCAGAGCATGGAGATCCCATTTACCCTCTCCTTTCCGTCGAGGTCCGTTCCCCAAATATAAACGATTCCTTCTCTAACCGCCGTATAGATTCAGTCTAGGCGGGTGACAGTCAGTCGCAGTGAACATGGCCGATTGGTTGAACTGACACCCGAGGGCGTTGCTCAGTGCGTCGTCTCAGTGTTTATATCTGTTCGCAGCTTACCACATCTACTACAGTTACTCCTGCTGGGGCGGCGGCGAGAACGAGTTCATACGCAACACAGAAGGATCCCGCCGTGCAAGCGCACGTACCACAGAGAAGCGCCAGGTCTGCCAGTAGAGATGATCGCTGAGCCACAACTGAAACTCGGCATGCAGGCCCTGGCCGAGTATGTTCGCTCAGCTGAGATCCTTGCGGGGGTCGTCCACGCCTTGAACAGTCACGAGCCGGAGATTTTGCTCAAGGACGCACGAAATCTTCCAAACCTGGTATGATACTCTACACCCCAGTATTACCGTGGCTAATGAGTCATCAGATTCGCGACAACTTAGAAACGTTGGTGTACTTAGAAGAGGCCGTAAGTAGAGCTGCCAAATGCTAACGTCGTCAAGAGCTCACAATGCCGTAGAACCAGGCTGTCCTTGATCAAATTAATCAAACCCACGACCGCCTCGACAATGTCTTAGAAAGGGCTGATTAACAAATACCTTGGCGTAGTTTGGTGATTGAATTTAACCTACAGTCGTGCTCATGTATCAGTCTACACCTACAGCGCTTTATCGGAACCAGGACGCACTGAAGTACTACTACCCGGGGTAAACTGCCGCACCTCATTTGTGGGTAGCTAGCAGGGGTATGCCTGTAGCTGTAGTAGGGATTCCTTAATTATGAAGCAGGGCTTAGGGTATTGACGGTGGGACTCATCGCCGCTGCGACCCTTTTCTTAGTAAAAGCGTCAGGCACTATAGTTCGGGCCAAGATGGCAAGTGCGTACCACGGGGACTACTTGGGCTGACAATACTGTGCGACAGCTGGCATAGTTTAGTTGCCATTATCCCGTATACTGCACATCCCGTCTGTGTATACCGCAAATGCGTGTACGTGTACATCACAGCGGACTTCGCGGAAGATCGGAGGCGACTTGTGGCAAAGTCGTGCGTTGGAACTAAGCGCTAAGCCTCAATGGTCCACGCGCGCGTGCATTGTGGTGTGGGGTGACCATGACACGGGGTGATTTTAGGGGTCCCTTGGGCCTTGGGTCTTGAGCTCGAATCTCCGCTACATACTCACACGCTAAGAACCGTAACCCCGGAAGGGCTTATTAATGTTAGTGTTGTACCCACGTTCAAGTTTGCTTTGTCCCCTTCAGGACCCCTACTAGTATATCGTTGACCGCGCCTTACCACTTTTACCACCTCTGGCCGCCACACACTACCTACCGCTTCTCCAACGCATTGAGCCTCCCTAGAACTAGGATGCACAAGTATAAACACCGCCTTCTTAGTATGCTGATTTTGCTTATGTACGTGGATTGTTACTCATGTCGTATGCAGATCGGCACCGGATGTTTGTGTCCAGTCCTTCACTGAGTGGGTCGCTCCGCCATGCCCGAGCCGCAGTCACACTGAGACGTGTAACAAAACTGGAAACACGTACATTTACTTAAGCTCTTATAATCTTCTAGCTCAGACATTCACGATTGACTTAGATCTTCGCTCCCTTGAGGAAGAGATTGTATTATGCAAGCGCGCCATGACCGAAATCTCTGCGACCTCTCAATCTAACAGCCAACTGGAAGCCTACCGATCCCTCTGGTATCTAACTCACAAGCGCCTCGTTGAACTGGAGGACCTTTTGGTCACACATATGCCCGAGGAGACGGTGTGATCCTTCATGCCATACCATATGAAGTTTCGCCACCAGGAGAGGCCCTTGATCCGATGAATATCGATGGTGAGTCTTATCCTGAAAAAAAGCAACCCATGATCTTTGACAACGTCTAGCCTAGGTTGATAGATCTGTTCAAAAACATTCTGATCTGAGTCCTTGGGTAGCCCTGGTGCGCCGGGTGTATATCAGTTATATCAGTCAGACCCCGTCCTAGTCTGTCTATTGTCCTCGTCTTATGCACTCCAGTGTACCCCCTGCTCAGAGCTATTGATGTTGTCCACTTGCTTCCTAAGTTTGTACCTGTGTCTTTCGCTTTCAATTCTGTACACAACTTGTCTACCATGCTATCACACTTGAGATATCATCATATTTTTATGAGAGTACTGTGAGAATCGACATTCGCAGGCGCTTATTCAGCATCTAAGCGCACGGGGTCGGACAACAAGCGGCAACGGGAGGGAGGGCGAACGGGCGCATTTGCAGTGCGAAAGAGCGACGAGAAAGGGGGGGGGAAGGGGAGCAAACACATAAGATGTGCGTATGGAATGAGCTAGGTATATAAATGCCTCGCGTGCCACCATCTGCGCGATCCCAGCAGATGGGCGTGATAGCGCGCACACCGCGTGAGCTTGCTCATAGGTGCTAAACACAACAAGTACGGGATCAGGCTGAGCTGTGAGGGAAAGTTTCAGGGTGTGTGTCAGATTAAAGGTTCACAGGCGCTTATTCAGCATCTAAGCGCACAAGGTCGGACAATGAGCAGTGATGGGAAGGAGGGCAAATGGGCATGTTTGCAGTGTGAAAGAGCAATGAGAGTGGGGGGGAAAAGGGGAGCAAATGTGTAAGGTGTGTATACAGAGCAAGCTAGATACATAAGGGCCTCACACACCACAATCTGCACGATCCTGGCAGATGGGTGTGATAGCGCGTGCACCACATGAGCTCACTCATAGGTGCCAAACACAACACAGCCCCTCAAGTGAGGCATGGCAGCAGAATACAACCAGTGTAGTACGAGAACGGAAGAGAACAATGAAAATAGCAGAAAGGAATTTTAGCATCAACATAAATAACCAGCTTCTTAATCCTAGAACGCACATTCTTCATCCTCAATGATGAAAGTAGCAGCGGCGATAGTGGCGGGCGGCGCAGCAGCGGCATTGAGGGGGCAGTTGACCTGGTAGTTGTTACAGTCCGTGCCAACCAGGCCCGGAGTTCCAGAACTCCGCCTGGACTTCTGTTTGTCCTGTAACACCTAGACCGTTCCAGCCTGTTCCATCCAGTACGAGTCTCGGCCCTTCTAGTTCCTTCCAGCCTTTTCCGATCATACTTACTCATACTACTCATACTCCAGTCGGAGTTCCGCTCAGACCGCGATCCGCTCCGGAGCTCCACTAGCTTCCGCGCGGATGTGTGGATGCGTGTCACCACACGTCATCGTACGTCACTCCCGGTCGGATGCTCCACTCCGGGGAGTCCCGACCGGAAGTCCGACCTCCGGACTCCGACCCCTAACTCCTATTTACGATTAGATTATAAGCCTCGAGTTTGCTAGCGTATTCCTCAGTTCGAATATCTCGTTTACTCATCTGCTCTCTGCTTGTAACTCCTACTCCGAATCCAACTCCTTCTCCATACCTCCACCGGACTTCCGTCCGGACTCCAACCTCCGACCTCCGTCTGTCTTCGTCTCTCCTCCTTCGACTTCTCCCCTTCGACTCTTCTCCGTTCCGGAGTTCCACCAACCCCGTCCTAAATCCGAAGACCCGGCAGATCGCTCAGGGCGTTGCTAATAGCTTTGCCAAGTCTTCGCCTTCTGGTGCACCCGGACTCTGCTTCAGTTCCTTCCGGACTTCCCTCCAGAATTCCGCTTGTCCGCATCTCCGCTTTTCCGGAATTCCGCGCACAATCCTAACAGTATATTCGAACTTACACTGAGGATCTGTCATGGCGGACATCCCTGAACTCTTCCAAGGGTTTACCGCTCGTCGCATCCAGGTGCCTATCCTGCGCCCGGACCCGACTACGCTGACCTGAGCTCCGGGACCTGTCCCTGCTCAGGTGTTGGGACAAGACAACTCCGGACGTTCCACGCCGGAGTCCGTCCCTCCTCACCATTCCGACCCCACTCCCAATCCCTTCGCCCCTACGTCGGAACCCCTCCGGAGTTCCAACATGGAGGTGCCAGACCCACCACTTCCCAGAGCTCCGGTGATGCGTCAAAACCTCCCGCAACAGCCGGGAAAGTCAAGGTCGAGTGCCCTAGAAGGACGAGACCGTAAACGCGAAAGGGGAAGGGGTCGGAGCGAGTAAGGGTCGGGGTTCCCTAGCACGTGGAGGGCGCAAAGGTAAATGCGAAGCGTACCACCGGGGAGCGGTCGCGTAGGCGCGAGGGTAGGATAGCCGCTTGGGGAAATAGGGAAACTGTCGCAATAAGGGAACCTAAAGGGAATGTACGTGGTCGCGCGGTGAGCGCGACTCCGTGGGAGAAGGGGAAACGCGGTCGCGGGTGGGTCTTTGCAGTCGCAGAGGGTAAAGCCGCAGTAAGTCGCTATGTCGCTATATCGCTATCGCCGTCGCAAGCAGTCGCTATCGCAGTCTTCGCAGTCGCACACTATTCGCCGCAGGTGGGATCCTAACTGGGGGAAACTCGATTGCCTGGGGCTTGGAGGCCCCGAAGTATTTACAAAAGAGACAAAGATGTACAAACAACGACGACCGAGGAAACCCGGTCGCGAACACAAGGGACCCGTATCGCGCCGCGCGCGATGGCACCACGAGTGCGCGATCCGTCGCGAGGCCGAGAGGGCTTATCACGAGAGGCCAGTCCGCGCGACTCCCGGTCGCGGGCGCCTATTTGACCTGCGCCACGCGCGACCTAAGTCCCGCCGCGGCAGTGAGTATCGCGCCAACGTCGTGCTACCGCTAACGCAGTCGCGTACGCTGGCCAGTGAGTCCTAGGGGGTAGGGGAGGGGATAAGGGTTAGCGATGCGAAATCGCATAAAGAGTCGGGTTCCGGCGGTGGACCGCGCCGGGTCGCATCACCGGCTCCGGCGTCGGGTCCGGATCCTGCCCCGCTAGACCCGAGCACTCAGCTCGCGGGTGCCATCGCGATGTTAGCACAAAGCCTCGTGCAAAACCCGCGTGCACCAGCCTCCGCAAATCCAGGTGGAGAAAGACACAACGTCCGAGAGCCGGACCAGTTCGATGGTTCGGACCCAGTCAAACTCCGGTCCTTCTTCACCCAGCTGGAGCTAGTCTTCAAAGCGAGGCCCTGGACTTTCGACACCCAGGAGAAACGGGTCACCTATGCCATTTCCTTCCTTAAGGGAACTGCGCTCCAGTGGTTTGAACCTTACCTCCTCGAAGGCGAGTCCAAAAATCCGCCTGTGTTCATGTCAGACTACAAAGCCTTCCAGGAGGAGCTCTGGATCAACTTTGGTCCATACGATGCCACCAGAGCTGCGGAGCATGACCTTGAGAACCTCCGGATGTCCGACGGACATCAAATTGCGAAGTATATCATGCAGTTCAGCCGTCTTGGAACTCAAGTCCGCTGGGGTTCTGCTGCTCTTCGCTACCAGTTCTATCGCGGCCTCCCTTCCCGTCTGAAGGACCGCATCTCCGAGGTTGGCAAACCGGACATGCTCACGGAACTCCGCATCCTCGCTCAGAAGCTAGACAACCACTACTGGGAACGCAAGGCAGAGCAGACGCGCGAGACCTCTGGCTCTAGCCACTCCAAATCACCTACCTCCAAGCCCTCCGAGGCTAAGCAGTCTCCCACCAAGTCTAGTGGGAACTTCGGCTCCGGTTCCACCTCCACCTCCGGAACTCCATCCAAGTCCTCGCAGCAGAAGACTCCTGCAAAGACCCCCACCAAGCCCTATGTGAACAAGCTGGGTAAGGATGAAAAGCTCACCCAGGAGGAGCGTCAGCGCCGCTTTGCGAACAACCTCTGCTTGTTCTGCGGCGGAGCCGGACATAGCGCCAGAGATTGCCCAAAGAAGACTCCCTCCAGAGCCAAAGCCAGGGCGACGCAAGTCCAGCAGCCTAAGGCCTCCGGTTTGGGGGTCAAGGAGACTCCTCCGGAGTCAAAAAACTAGTCCACAGCCCTCCGAACTCTGTGCCAAGTGGGGACTGCGTTGACTCCCCCGGTGCGGATATCTGTCTTAGGCTCAACGTGTCCGCTCTCTCCGACCCTCTGTCTCTTCACATGTCTCTGTTCTCCGGCACACTAAAGCCTCATTCACGCTCTTAATACAGACCGGCACCCCTTGGGGTAGTCCCTAACCCTGCTAGCCTAACCCTAACTGAACCAACCCTAACCAAAAAACCCTAACCAAGAAAACCCTAACCTAACCCTAACCGAACAGTTTCTCGGGCCTGATTGGTTAGGCGCCGGGGATTGCACCGGTGGTAAGTCCGCCGTGTCTATTAGACACAGTGGTTGCAACCCCAGTACTGAAGACATTGACATAGTGACTTACTGTAGCTTTAATACCCTCTGCAACTGTGAAGACTCAGCTGCGACTGGGGTTCCCCTTCTCCCCACAGAGTCGTGCATCTAGTGCAACCATGTACATTCCTTTAGATCTTTACTGTGACTTGTTTCCCTTTCCCTTGCATTTATACTGACCTTGCACCCACGTGACTGCACTGGTGGTCTGCATCACATTACTATTGTGCTCTCTGCGTGCTAGAGAACCCCAACCCTTACTTGCTCTGACTCCTTCCCCTTTTGTGTTTACAGTCTCATCCTTGTAGGGCACTCGACCTTCACTTTCCCAGCTGTTGCAGGAGGTTTTGATGCATCAGTGCATGCTTCGGTACCTCAAGGGCATATGCGACCTCACCATCATCTACATGCATGACCCCAATCAACCCACACCCTTTGGCTATTCTAACACCAACTGGGGCAACAACCCAGATGACCGAAAGTTGATCTCCAGCCAGATCTTCTCGATCGCCAGAGGCCCCATCTCTTGGTCCTCATGCAAGCAGTGCACCATCACCAAGTCCTTGATGCAGGCTAAGTACATGGTCACCAGCCTTGCGACCTCTGAAATTGTGTGGCTCTGCATGCTCTTCACAGAGCTCAGCATCACACCTGATCAGCCAATAGTGCTTTTTTGTTGTCGGACAACCAGAGCATGATTGCCACTCAAGTCTTGCATGCGCACACAAAGCACATTAATATTCATTGTCATTTCCTTTGCGAACATGTCACCTCCAATGAGGTGGAGATCATTCACTGCCCATCCAAGGACAATGTCATGGATGCCCTCACCAAGGCTCGCACCACCAGGTGCTCATTGCCCTCATGGGCACAGTGTGCACCTAGCGCATGGCATCAAGGGGAAGTGTCAGAGGGTGAGCACTACTGTGTGCAGTGTAAGCCCGACATCAATGCTCAAACATACGAGGGTGCATGGTGCTGACTAAGCTCTAGAATATCTTTCCTGACATATGTAGAATAATCCCGACGATTTACTTTTTCAGTAGACACTGACTAATATAAATATAGCAGGCACAAGCTGAGGCTCATTGTCCTCATTCACTTTCAAGTCTCATCGTTTGACACTCCAACACAGCAGATCAGAGCACTCATGTGCGGGCTTTCACGACAACCATCCTCACCCTCCTACTGCCTGTGCTCCACCCTAACCTACTTGATAAACCTGCTGAGATACAGCTTGAGATTCCTAGTATGACAAAGAGTGTGTTGATGATAGTCCAAACCCTGTGGGAGGTCCTAGACAGTGAGCGAGGGTGTCGGAAAGCACAGAGGAGGAGGAAAGACTAGGAATAGGACCTAGTGTAGACTAGTAAGTAGCATCTAAGATGAACAAGAACTACATCTCTCCGAGCACGAGCACACGAGCACGAGCGATGTGCGAGCACGATGGGAGAACAGAGACAAAACACGACCGGGCAAGAGCGAAGTCGAATGATGGCAGACGGTATGAGACGAAGCGAGCGAAGTCAAAATCAAACTTGAGTACAAACGGGGAGTGTCAGAACCTGCTATTTGAAGGCAGCTACATACAGGTTTTTTATATTGTATGGGTGGGCGAATGAGCTGGCTAGGACATTGGATGGGAGCATTGGGAAAGTCGGGGGAGTCAGGGCTAAGGGCGGAAGCAAGGATGTGGGACATCAGAGACCTGTGAGATTCGACGTTTGTGGGCGCTTATTCGGTGTCTAAGCGCGCGGGGTCGGACGACGAGCGGCGATGGGAGGGAGGGTGAATGGGCACATTTGCAGCGCGAAAGAGCGACGAGAAAGGGGGGGAAAGGGGAGCAAACACATAAGGTGTGCGTACGGAGCAAGCTAGGTACATAAGGGCCTCGCGCGCCACAATCTGCACGATCCCGGCAGATGAGCACAATAGCGCGCGAGCTTGCTCATAGGTGCCAAACACAACTTGGGGGTGAACGGCGATGCTTCGCACGCCCGGTCCGATTCCACCGCCAAACCTGGTAGGCGCCTTAAGATACTTGGAAGATATTGCAATCACATAATAAGTCCATAGCGCCGACAAGCGGCAAATCCCGCTACCGGGGGATGAGTTATGAGGCCAGGAACCTGGCTCAGCCGTACAATTACATGGAGCACTCATCCAACCGTATGTGAGATTGGCTGTCGCAGTGAGTACTACTCAAGAAAGCCATTTCTACTCGCCAGCAGTCGGTATGTGACACGTGAGTGGTCACCAGTAGGCGCTCACCATGCACTTTAACGCTTGGTCGCAGTTTTTACTGAAATAACATCGTTGGGATTAATTACTAAGCTAAACGGAAGTTACTAAATGAATACCATGCACTTTAAGAATGTGAGTCAGTTGAAACAAGCCAACTATATCAAGAACTGCGCCAGTAGCTATACTGCCAACCGGTGGCTGCAACAGCGAACAACTTGTCACTATTAGGCGCCCATCCACCTCCTTAACGGTCCATCTTCACATAACGCTCTTGGGATTAATTACTAAGACAAAAGAAAGGCATAAAATAAGTATTAGATGCATCTTGTCTTATAAGCAATCAAAATTTGCCAACTATACCAAGGATTGCAGCTGTGGTGACCCTCGCAAGTAACCGTTTCAACGGGCGCTAAATTGCCAAAATGGGCCTGTCACTCAACGCGAGATGTCACAAACCATGACGGTTCACGATGCGCCCCAGCAACTGGACTCGAACGTCTGCCAACACCTGGATTTAATTATCGTCGGAGAAAGTAGAATGCGAGGGTACAAGGAGGAGGAGTGCGAAGCACGATGGCCTTTGCCACAATCACAATCAATGCACACAAGGACAAAGAGACAGCCACAGGACAGACGGAATCGCGCACCGCCAAGAGTCTTGTCGGGCACAACCGGGTACAACAGTTGTCACATGACACCAGCCAACGCTCAGATTAAGACCGATTCCAGGTGGAATCGGAACAAGACCAACCCAATGTGCGGGATGTCAAAGACCGACGTGCATGACATCAGAGACCGACATGCGCGACGTCAGAGACTGATGTGCGGGATGTTAGAGACCGACATGCGCAACGAACGCGCATGTGGTCTCGCTACTACATGCAGTAAGCCGATGTGAGGTGGGCAGTGTTGGCCTTAAGATTCACAGCGTGCAACGAGCGGGAACTACGTCAATGAGGTGAGTATCGCGACGGGATGACATATCTACATGGAAGGGATGACATAGGTAAGTACGCTTGACCGGGCCCACTAACACCGGTGCCTTGCCGGACTCACACGAGTCCGCGGACTGCTTAGCACGGCGGACCACCCATCAGCATGGGCCATGTTGCACTCTGAGCGGCTGGGTGCCTTTGGAATAGCTGAACGCCCTCAGCCTCGCAGTGCGGTACATATGAGTGTGTCTGGTTTCTGTTCGTGGTTTTTTTTTGACCGACAAACAGCTGGTGTCATCTTTGTCTTATTGGCAGGAGCTCGGCGAGGCTGGTGAGTGGGGGGTGCGGGATGTGGAGATAAAAGCTCCAGTGGTGCGAGCTCCTTGATGTGAATACACTAACAACATAAATAGGGTGTGGTAACACGTTACAGCTGAATAAATAGGTCATGCACGTCTCTTCTACTCTCCAGTACGACGACTAGGATGGCGTAACCGCTGAGCGCGTTCCGCAGAACGCTCTTCAGCTAAGATTGAGGTCAACTCAGTGTTCTGGTCATATTTGTGAGCACGAGGTGCTGACATGGATAGCAGCATACTTACCGTTTCACTGAGAGTGTGAAACCTCTGCACAACCCGGGCGACCTAGTATTATAGCCTGGTCAGACGATACAGCAAATGTTAACACGTTATATTGCTTACAGCGACAGGAATCTCCTCGACTGTGGAAGGCACTAAATCCTGTACCCCGCTACCACGCAGTACGTCACCTATGTCCATTAGTACGCGGTTCAACGCCTTCGTTTGTTGCTGAAGCTGGTACAGAATGGCTTGTCATCTAACGTAGCCGTTCAAGAGCTACTGATGCCTACCTGGCGGGATGTGAACCTCCCCAGAATGCGCAGGTCTTCATGGTAGAGGCGGAGAACACCATACGTCTTGTAGCTAGAGAGAATTAACATCTTTAAGGTTGTTTAACTCTCAGTGCACGTACTATTTGAGACCTCGCGGGGTAAGCACAAGATGGGCGGATCCGTCACCGGAAGTCGCTAGCTTAACGCGGCGAGCGAGACGCTATGTCGCAAATGTCAGCGTGTTACGAGAGTCACCTTATTTGAGAACCCCATACCTCACTTAGGACGGCCTTTCCTACTAGCCGGTCAATTCCACGATGCGGCCTCATGAAATCTAGCAGCATGGAGTCTTTCACTAGAATAATATTGTAAAATCTCTTCAAAATAAACGTGTAGCCAACGTACCTCTCTCGAGAAATTGAATATACGGAATATCTTCTTGGTCGTGCTGCGCAAGAACACAAAGAACATTCTTGATCCCTAAACAGCGTGACATCAATGAACTGGGACTTGGTAAAATGTTGGTTTACACTTACGTTTATGGTAGGTCAGATTGGACATTGGTGCGCACGACAATAGCAGCGAAGAGTTGAGGGGGGAAGTCGACGAGGAAAGGTAGGACAAAGAGGCACCCCATGATGTTTGTCAGACTTAAAAGCACGAGCAATTTGGAGAGAACAAAGGCGATCCTTAGCAGATCCAGCACGAGAGAAGGGGGAGGAGTAGGGGCAGGATTCCTCGCGACTACACACAAAGGGAACAGAGATCGTGGACGGGGAGGATGAGAGGGAGAAGGAGGTGCCCAAGTATTCCGGGCTACTTAGCGGCCCTATCGGACCGTGTGACAAATATGCAACCCAGTGTTACTACGTCACTGACACGTGCCTATCTGAAGACTTCTCTCGGGCCTCCAACATGGGCTCTAGCTCCGTACTATAACTTACTCCAAGTAATTCGCCCATGGGCGAGGGGAGTTGAGCATCAAGCCGCTATGTCAAGTTGTGCCTTGCTGCTCCTCCGGGCTTCCAGTCCATGAACGCGCTCTTCCATCTGCACATTCCGTGAACCATTCTGCGATCCACGGGAAATTTTGAAGGCGTGTTATCGTACTCTCGAGCCCTAGTACCTTCACTAACCAGGCCCTTCGTACTTATTAGTCTCAAAATTTCGCTCATTTTTGAGCACCATATTAGAACACATCCAACATAGTTGGATCTATCGGCACCGATGCTGCCTGCATGGGCGCCCGGAGAATGTCCCGGATCTCTATGATTTGTGAGCGCACTCTGCTCATGTAGTACTATTTCAGCCGCTGAAGCTATGACAGAACTTACGCTTGCGGCGGTCAGTGCCGGTTGTGTCACACCCCACTCTGCTCCAAACCCGTTGCGGCCCCAGGGGCTGCTGAGACCTCGAGCACTCCTTTAGCTCAACTCCAACTATTACTATTTCCGCAGATCGCGATTGTCCCTCGCCCATCAGCACACCTCTGTTGTGCGAGCTCAGGTCTGCGGGGAGATCAAATAGATTCCCTGCACACCAGCTGAGTCTCTGCCATCAAGTAACCACCTCGTGCATCCACCGAGGCGCCGTCTGTCCCTAGTGCGCCCGTTTTCATGCTGTGTGCCACCCATAACTAATCTCAGGCTACGCAGATGTCAGTAGTATCATCACGCCGGGCAGGCCTTCCCTGCGCTCCTGCCGCCCACCAGCCCCACGAGGTCGCTACTCTACATGCTGCCATCGCATGTAGCCCCTATGGCGCTGTCTACGTGTGATGGTCCGAGTCCACGACTAAACGTCAGCCTGACTTAGGTGCGTCGGGTCGGTGTTCATGTTACCGTCATCCCGACCCACACGTCCACTGCCTAAATGTCTCTCTTAGCCTCGGCCGACGTCTGGGGCCCAACCCGACAGCGTCGTAAGTGAACCATTGTGTCACTCGTATTTCATTGCTTCCGTACATCATGTCTGTAATTGTGGTTTCCTACTGATCGCCCATACGTTTGTGTGCATACGAGCGCTCTCCATATTTCAACCCTATTTACACCCACCATAACTTGCCCGTGTAGCATAGGTTGTACACCAGCCGTCGCATGGACTGCAGTGTAGTGAACAGTGAAGGGGCTTATATGATACTAGATCTTACTATCATGCATACGCTCTCCGAGTAATTCTCAAAGTACTGCCTGACAAGCGACGGAGCCTTTGAGCTCGACCGGCGGTGAGCTCACGTCCAATTTGATCACGAGAACTTGGTGAAGTAATGGTCGCCTCACTCCGGGATGGACAACACGTGCTCACGAGTGGTCTACATGAGGCGTCGACAGTCACCATCGGTCTCTGACCGTTATAACTTTGGCGTACACGCTCAGACTCAATCGGCCCATGACCACTCCGCTTCACTCTGCACTGTTATTTTTCCACCATAGTACAGAACTACACTTATAATCTTCGTTATGAGATACCGGCTTGCCATGTCTTTTTCGGCTGCACACGCTCAGGGTGTAACCCAGGCTGCATTCACACCCGATGGCATGTTACTCGCGACGTCGGACCTCGGCGGCAAGATGTGCGTCTGGGACGTCTATACCGGGCAGCTTCTGCATTACTACACACCCGGTACCTCTATCCTTTCTTTGATCTGGGCAGACTCTACGTCTCTATACTGTGGCTTGGGGGACGGAACAATTATTTTCCTCCATATAAGTAATGTCAGTGAAGTTACTCCGCTTCCAGGTCGCTCTCACTGCTGATATTGTTCGATTCAGAACGAAATCAACCTCACCGGGAGTTGGAGCCACGCGTATCCGGTCGAACACTTAGCACTAAGAGGGACTCAGTTGGCGTCCGGCGGGCATAGTGAGGTGTTCATATGGGATGTTAGTAACCCAGGTAACGACTTTCACGATTGTCCAGCGCTCCACACCAAAATTCATCTTGACTATTCAAGACCAGGAAGTGTTCTGCATGGAACGGGCGGTCGGGCAACCCGTCAAGACTGAGGGTTCGGAAGAGGTATTAGTCACGGGTCTCCACTGGTCCACAATGCCCGGGACTCGGGGCAGACTTCGGGAGGTGCGCACTGTTCTAGTCGTGACTTATATGTACCATGGTATCTAGTAAGTGTTCGAAAAATATTCCGTACGTGACGCTCATGACTGTTCGGAAGTATCTATGAATCTCAAGGTTGGACGGTGCTCCGGAAGTTAGGGGAGAGTGCACCGGGTTATATGTATGTTTTTGCCACGCCTTGCAGGAGACTCATTTACGATGATTTGACCAGTGCTTTGTACTGGCAGGGCAAGGTCCAGTCTATCCCCTGACGGCATCCACATTGTGGTATCGAACCTTGTCTATGGCTTCGACATATACGACCTTCGAACAGGTACGCTTGCGCTGGCAGTGTCCCACAATAATGGCAAGGAGCATCCCATTCCGGTACTGTACGTACACGGAGGACGTGCTATCATCGGAGGGAGTACAGATGGACTTGTCAACATGTGGTATGTTGATTGCTCGCCCCCAAAGCAGATGACACCGCTTTCCACAACCAGTACGTCACCGTCCTTGGCAACTTGCAAGGGAAACAATGCATTTATTAATGACACTGCTTAGACGGTGACCAACACATTCTATCGTTAGCGGTGCGTGTCAGCCTAAGGGCATTAAATCTGATTGTTGACAACAAACTACATTAGGCTCATTACAGCAGGGCGGCTGACCAGTTCTACATTGTGGCTGGAGTTATGAATGATACGAGCTCGCCAGTCTTCCTCTGGAAAGCAGAAGAAGGGCAGGGGTCAGGTACGAGCTCTACCTGCTTATCATGACATCCTATGTTCACTATAGCCCACGTAGAGGCCGGAAGGTCTCCGAACATACAAGCGGCCCGAAGGCACCTTAACGATACCACAACATCCTCTCGAGTGAGTGCATACATTGTAGATGCATATTTTCTTTGACTAATCCCACCACAGCGCACTTGCGTGCTCTCGTTCTCATTGTTTGCGGTCTCCGCCCTAGCGGCTTGTATGGCATACTACACCTACGTCATGGATCCTATCCCGGTGCGCAAAACAATGGAGGATATATCTGGTGTGTTTTTGTTGCAGTTCCCTTTCTAGTTCAAGTACTACGCACCATACGAACATCGATCGTCCCCCGCAGTTATTACAATAGACGTGCGACAGACCATTCAAGGGCAATGGCCTACTTCGCGTACACGGCAAACAAGACAGAGATATACTATGTAATAGGTGTGTGGTACGGAGGGGCAGGCCTGTCCACTGGTAGCACCGGGTCCCACCGAAGGCCTGCTGTCAAGTATTTTCCGTTGCGTCGTGCAATAGACTCCACACCTTTGAGTCCAGGAACTCCGTGAGTAATTTGGATAACATGCAAGCTGTTGAAGTCCACACACCACGCTGTGCCACACCGTTCTCAGCGCAGAAGGCTGGAGAGCCCCTTGCGCATGCCGATCCGCGACCCCCAGTTGCGAGCGTACCCGGATAGAGAACTTCGCTGCTGGTGTTCCCTAGCAACAAGGTCATGCCTTCAATAGCAGTCGCGCACCGTACGTCATGCCGACTGTACGCCACACCGACGGCTTTAGTGGGTTCGGCGATCCTGCGGGCTGTATGCATTAGCTTGAGGCTCCAACGGATTTCCTAGCTAGAGATCGGGGATCTTACCTATCGACAAGGCCGTGTCTGTCACGGGTGCAACATACTCGCGCGCGTATAGTCTCCGGTATCTAGGAAGCGCGTACCGGATTTGAGGCGTCTTCTCAACACGCTTTTGGGGCGCGCCTATCTAGATTGTATATGCAGTGATGTAGCGTTGATGATGGCGTCCTTCGCATGTTCTTCGCATTGAGAGCGAGGTCTCCGAACCGACTATTTGCTGGCATGAGCATACTGCATGTTCTTATGCTCCCGGGGAGTATAGGGCGAGGACGCCCACCTCGTGCAGGCCCAAGACGACTTTGGGCTTGAATAGGGGCGCGCCGATAACAAGTATAAGATGGTACTGGCCCGGGGCTCACGTTGTAGAATGTGCGATGACTTGATACGATACTAAGGAGCGTCGGACGGGCCCATGCGTGTCGAAGCTTCGACGCGGCGGTTGATCCACCGGGGGGCCGAGGGTGCTCGATGTGCACGCATGAGTGATTGCGAGACGGTGCTGTCAAGTCTAGAGCTGTGCTCGAGCAGCTCTGGGGCGGTGTGTGTGATGTGCATGTTCTCAAGCATGTAATACTTGCTACTCACCCCTGGAGCTGTGTGGCCTCCTGGCTTTCGATTACAGTACCTGTGTTATGCGATGCCATCGTTGCCGCCAAGAGTCCGTGGTTCGCCTAGCTTAGTGTGCTCGCCTCAATGCAGTACGAACGTGGGAGGGCATCTTGATGAATTGTACTAGGGAGACATGAGTTGGCGTGAGTACTAACGACAATGCACACATACACTACGTCAGATTTGTTCCAGTCTGAGTTAGTATTTAGATGATCAGTTAGACAGAGCGACGGAGAGAGAGAGAGAGAGATCTAGAGAGAGAGAGAGCCAGAGGCGCTGGAGTAAGCGCGCGTAAGACTAGGCGCTAGCTGTACTTTGGCAGTGCAAATTCACTTCCGTGGTATAGCAGCACCTCACCTATTCCGCGCGAGAGCGTGGTCCACTCTCAACAAGATAGTACCGTTGCCACGCGTTGAACGCTCAAGCCTTGGCGGTAGGTCCGTGTTAATGAGTGCTTCTGGGGGCCCGAGTCGGTGTCGTGGGGCTAACTCCTCATGATGCTAGTAATACACCCGCTTCACTCTGGCGTCGTCACCCCACGGCTCAACGAGGCACGTAGAGGTGGGCACGCGCACGGTGCACCCCGCCTTGTCTCGCAATGCTGCTATATAATGGTTCTATCCTCGGGATCTTGGCGTCCGTCACTCCAAGCGTCTCGTCTTTCTAGCAGTACGTACTTCATCCATATCTTCCTGTTTCCTAAATCGCGATAACTCCTCTCCTGCTACAGGAAAACTCCATGCCACCAGTGCGTACGCCGGACTCGAAGCTATGGTGTTACGGCACCATAGCCGTGGAGCCAGACGAAGTTACCCACGTCGACTTCAGCCTTCCCTCCGCTCCCTGGCGAGTGCGCGGGGTACAACCCACCATCACACGCGTGTTCAAGAGCCGCAGTGGAACAAGGTTGGATATCGACATTTCTTCCAGCTCTCTTACCCTAGCACTGATTGCATTTTGTAGTCGTAGCGCCATGAAGAGAGGCGGTTCGAAGAAGTCGAATTCGTCCTCGGCGGGGTCTGATTCTGAAGAGGAGGCGGTTCAATCACGGGCCAGTACTCCGGCCGGAGACGTGCTCAGGACGTCTCCGGGCCCCGGTGGAACATTGACGCAGACAATGAAGAACGACATCTTTATCGACTTTCATGATCCCGAGTCAGCGAGCACGCCGCGTAAAGTCAAGGGCCGTGCGGCGGCGACGAGGTACCCTTACGTTGTGTCCAGTACCACTACCAATGACGGAGGTAATTCCAACCCACGACAAAGCCCCCCAACCGGAGACACTACTGAGGCCGTGCCCGATATTTGGACTCGCTTTGGTGTGCAAGTGAGTGTATTGTTTACGGGCATAGTTGCACTACTCATGCAAATTTTCTATTAGAACGGGCAGCCCGTATTCATTAGGCAACAATGGAAGTCTTCAACGAAGGATAAAGATTGCGTAACAGCCTGGTGGGAATGTAACTCTCGAATTCCACTTCGCGAGCCTCCACCTGTGCTCTCCAGCATCCCTGAACTAGCGCTCGGTGATCTCTTCTGCAATCGGGTCGTAGGGGTCGATATGCCTCGGCTGTGGATCTGGTCGACGACAGGAGATAAACCTCCGATCTGGCGATCTATCGCAGAGGGCGACATTCGGGACGACGGCCGGCGGTTGTCTATCACGCCAAAGCTGAAGCGCCCCTCCTGGGTGAAAGCAGACTGGTGTGTCAAGCAGATGATAAAGCAGCATAGGAGCCAAAGCAGTAAGTGAATCCATCCTCTATGGTTTCGACGTTGCTCGTTGCTTACGCTGCCTTGGTGTAATACAGTACCGCGCAACTAGATTACCAGGATGTATATATTGATCGTCTATAGCTAATAGTTTCGCTATACCTGCGTGCTCGTTGGTACTCCATTTATTCGCTACCCATTTTGTTATAAATACCGACGGTAGTCGTTGTTGACATCACGTGCATGTCGCGTTGGCGCCGAGGCTAGCGTCGTATAATGACTCGTGTTACTATTCCTCGAGTCTTGAACTCGCCGTCCTACCCACTTCCATCTGACATCTATCTGAGATTCACGTCCCGCTGCCAGCACGCTCGGTTCGAACGAAGTAAAGATGCCCAAGGGAAAGCGCAAGGAGCCTTTTGACCCGTTTGACTCCTCTCGTTTCGATTCCGATTCGGACGCGTCTTCTCTCAGTGAGTACGATCACCATGCTCTCATCAAACATATTGCCCAAACTTGCAACATCTAGGTCGCCGCCAAGTTCACTTTGCGCCCGCAGTCTCCATATTGGAAGATAGTGCTACACCAGGCACTTCGAGCGCGTTGGGCACGGCCTCTCATCTGTCGGACCGCCTGCAAGGTCATGCGCAACGCGGCCACCCAGAGCCCTCACCTACTATCCGAGCAGCACCTCCCTTCTACCAACGGTATCCCACCTGGATCTGCGCCGCCGTAGTTCTCATATCCTCGCTATACCTGTCTCTGTCAACATCACATCTGGGCTACTACGAACCGATCTTCTATAGACAATACCGTACGCCATCAATTCGTTGGGAGAGGGTAGAGCAGGCTATTAGGGTCGCGCTTGAGAGCACGGTTCAACGTCAGGATTTCGGCCTAGCATCGGAGGGAGCACGCATAGTTACCGACCTCACAACTAACTCGGACGACGCAGGAATGGGCACTACCAACGCGCCGGAAAATGTGCTCACGGAAGATTTATATCGTCAGTCGTGCTGGTTTTTTTCTGGCGGGCACGGCCAGATCGGAATACGCTTAGGACACGACCTTATCACTCCTACCGACATCGCACTCGACTCTGCTATGTCCCCCCGATATCACTCTCTGGCTCCTCGCCACGTTATTGTATGGGGCGTCGTAGACGGCGATGCCAATCGCCTCACATACAATGCCCACCTGCGTGACTACCGGAGCACAGTCGCGCATCTAGGCGACGGTCCCGCCCAATCACTAGGTTATACATTCCTAGCGCTGGCCAACTTCGAGTACGATCCCTTGGGCCCTTTCCCACTCCAGACTCATCGTATTGCCCGGCCTGTCGTTCTATCACAAATCACTTTCGGGATACTCGTGGTGGAGATTAAAAGCAATTGGCATGGCGATAGGACTTACCTCTGTCGCGTTCGCATTCACGGGGACAAGAGGGTTGCTTAACAGGTTTTTTGTGAGTTGCAATATCATCTTTCGGACGCGCACTAAGTGATCTGACGCACGGTAGCGCGAGGTGTGTCTACCAATAATCATATCACATAGCCTATATGCCATTCCGTGTACGCATTTCGCTCCGTGTCCGGGTAGGGTGTAAGTACTTATATACGTGGAATATCTCCTTCACAGACTATCGATTGTATACAGCCAAAGTCACTGGTTCCGGCGGCAATATAGCGAGAACATAGGGAGCACTTGTGCTATTGGAGGGTGTAAGACGTAGACGCGATGTGTGCATAGCTGAGATGCATTGCGAACAAGATGTGAAGTGATTTCTGTAGTATGGATTCAACGTCCAGAGGCTTGGATTTAATATGTAGGTGAGTTCGAACTTCGCCTTACACACTACGGCGAGACCATGGCCGCGGAAACGTGCGACGGTGCATGCGGATGCACATCGGCATCAGACGGCGCGATGGAGAATGCCTTGAGGACTCCAGGTGTATCTAGTAGACGCCGGTACTGTGCACAAAGAACGCCTAACACACCGTCCGAGGGTGCCGTCTCGCCATCTGGTGTCACTGCTTCACCCCTGCTCACAACCGCCCTCATTCATGAGTATGCTTCAGATGGCCGGGACGTCTAATACCAACCTAGAGGACCCGACTATTTCATCTACAGCTGCGAAAGGCACGACGCCTGAAGCCAATCGCGTCTCCGACTCGCCCAATCCCGCTCCAGAAGCCGCTATACCAACGGCTGGAAATCCTGGCTCATCATCGCGTGCTGCGACTACCTCTGTCCGTCCTCCGCCAGATGCTGTTACCGGTGCTAGCGCTACTTCATCGACATCGCATACCGAGGCTGCTTCTTCGTCGCGCGCAGCGCCTAAGAAATCAACAAAACGTGCACCCAAGAAAAAACAAGAGCTTGGCCTCTCGAAGTCCTCTCAGGAGGCGGTCAAGGTGTGCGCGCTATTAGTCTCTTCTGCACGGTCTAATGCTTCTGTTCATGTAAGAGACTGCGCCCAACAACTCGAAGGATCCGTCGCCTTGCTGAGGTCGCCGAAGAAGCTACTTACTCGCCCAACCCTCGCGCTGCCGAGGTATATCCTTTCCCACAATTTTCCTCCGCTGTAACCCACTGACGTAATGTACTGTATTTCGCAGTCCTCACACATCACTGGTGGAAATGCAGCGGCTAGCCCGACATTTGTCGGCGGCGTGCCCGGGGATGCCAGCCAAGCACAGGCTCTGGCAGCGGTACAGATGCTTCAGCACGTAAGTATTGCAATGTCACTCACCCGTAACTTTGACATTGAACCTTCGTAGGTCCAGCAAGCTATGCAGAGCCCACAATCGTTTTTCCCTCCATTTAGCGGTGTGGCACCCACACTCCCGCCCGTCTACCCGAATGTCTCGCCTCATGGAACTCCATTGGCAAACCCTCCTTATCTGTCTCAATTCAACCCGATGCAGTTTTCCCCGCAGTTCGCGCCGCCATATCCACCATACCAGCTATCCCCCTACTTCATCCCCCCTTTCCTATCATATGGCACCCTACAACTGTCGCCCTCACACCGAGTCGTCCAGGAAGTGCAGCGCCATCAGAGCAAACCTTCAGGTAGCCATGTGATGTCGGCCTCTACCTCTGGTCCTCAATCGCATGCAGGAACCACTGCGCAACATAAGCGGGCATCCGCAATTCTTATAGAAGAGGTGAGCTCGTCTAGTCCTCCGTGGAATCGTGCAAGACTAAAACATGGTCTAGGATAATCCCTTGAGAGATGGGCTTAGCGACTCAGACGACGAGGTACCGCCGCCGAGCAAGGGTAAAGGCAAAGCCGTCTACCGGGGTAGATACAGCTCTGCAGAGCAAGATGGTGATATTGAAGACGAGGGGGACGATGAAGGCGATGATGATCTCGACGATGACGACGACGACGACAAGAGCGATGACGACGACGACGACGACGACGACGACAAGAGCGATGACGAGGATGCAGGCGAGGGCGAGAATGAGTACGAGAGCGAGGATGCGGGCGAGGACAAGGGCGAGGACGGGCGCGAGGGTAAAAGATATGGAGCCCGAGTGGGTGCGGATGAGGACGACGACGACGACGACCGGCAGTTTGAGGATGCTAGGAGTGATTTTATCTTTGACGACTCCTATCGCTCAGACACGCTTAGTGTTCGGGGAGATAAGGATGATACAGCAGATAATCAACAGCTAGTGAAGAGCGAAGGTGACGCGACCGGAGGACCACTATTAGGAGATCAGGCAGCATCGGACGACAGGAAGGTTGGGCTCTCAGGATCTATGACCGATGAGCCGACCCATGTCAGCGGCGAGCAGGCAAAGTCCACAACTCCCCAAAAGCGCGTCAGACTCGAGGTGTGTCTTGGTGTATTTCAATGACCTGCGGTTCCCGCCTGACGTGCAGTCTTTTCATAGGAGCATCCCCAGGTCCGAAAAGGCACTGCGGACGTTCAGGCGACGGAGCTCAAGACACCGTCTTCGACCCCGAAGCGCCCGCGGATAGGTGCCTCTCACGCCGCTGCAAGCTCGCAGAACTTCGCCGTCATCATCCTCGACAAAGTCCAACACATCAGTGACTCGATCGCAGAGCGAAACGAGTTGAATCGCGAGTTTCAGTGAGCAACTTCGATTTTTAACGCCGGCTCACCTCTAAGCTATTCTCGCTGTCCAGGGAACATATCTTAGGCTCCGTCAAGAAGCTCAGTAAGACGGTGGCAAATCTGCAACGTGCACCCCCTCTCGTGTCTCGTCGACTCACGGGCGCCTCTGCTACCCGTCGCCAACGACCTTCGCGTGGCATGCTGTCTCGAGTCATTCTTGACGAACGGTTGGCAGAGAAGTCTGTTCAGGAGAAGGCGCTAGGAGTCCAGAAAGAGAAAGCGATGCTCACCAAACTGCAGGTAAATACAGCTCGCGGCTGTGATTCATGTCGAAATCTGAATCATTGTTGTGTAGAGTGTGGTGCGCATCCATGTTAAGAGCCTTCTTCGCTTCAAGGGCCGGGACTACGCTACCATGGCGCGACAGAACCCTCCTCTCACCGAGGCCGAGATCACAGCTTACGAGAAGAGCGATACCCCTGAATACTTCACCCGAAATCGTTTTCGTGTAGACTTCAGTCGGTCTCCTAACGGGTTCGCTTTCAACGTTGAAGCCCGCGATTACTTCATCCGACATCTTCAATCCGCTTTTGAGGGAGGCTCGTATAGGAAGTATGCTATCCCAGCTCGGTATATCAACGACGATCACATCGGCACCGCATACGACACTTACATGGAAACCTGTCGCTATCGTTATCGACTCATCCTCCGCCCTCCTAGTAAGGAGGTGGAAGAGCGAAGGAAGGCCGAATCTAGGCAGAGCTCACGGCGTGGCACGGTATGTATATCATCATGTTCATGACCTCCTAGTGTTGTCGACCATGTCTGACAAACTACCCTCAGCTTTACATTTCACGAGAGCAGGTGCTAGTCGAGAACGAATGGGATCGTCATCTCGACCTGTTTGCATGCCTCCACGCTGAAGATATGAGCGGCGACGAGACAGAGCGCGATGAGAATGGCAGGAGAGTCCGTCCCCTGGCTTTCTTGATCAAAGATTCTGCCTGGATGAGCGACGCTTACCGTACATTTATGCGAACGCTGGACGACTGGAGATACAGTAAATGGGCCGACTTCAACGTTGGCAATCCCCCCCGCACCCGCAAATCACAGAACAAAATCGTGAACGTGAAGGCGCCAGTGGGACTATGGCGTAACTGCTACAGCCCAGCGTGGCTCGCGAAACTGAAGCCCCACCAGGTACGAGCACTGCGAATTGTCGAGGAAGACTACGACTTCACATTACCAATACTGGGCGCTGCGGGAGACAGTGCCAAGGACAGTCTCGCCGAGGACGACGAAGACAGCCAAGATAGGCAGGATATTGGCAAGGGGAAGGCCGAGACAGAGACGTGAACACTGTTCAACCACGGGATAAGTTTCGCCGCGCCGTCATGGATGTTCTCATGTTGCGTATGCTAGAATATAATTCAGTTCGTTCGCTTGGACGTCCGAAATGCAGAGTCATACTGCACTACCTGGGTACCATTGATTTGTGGGCGGGTACCAAGTACACAACGCTAAGCAGCATACATAAGTATACATAACGATAAAGTTATGCTACAGCGTAGGTAGAGCAAAGAAAAGGTGGGATGGCACAAGCGCGGCGTCAAAGTGAAGTGAGATGTTGAGGTGCGGGCGCGACCGAGTGCGAAGGTGCGCCGTGGGCCGGGGCGTGGCTGCAGCGCAGAATCGCGTTATTATATTGCACAGGCAGGGCGCGCGTGGGCTCGCGACTGAGCGAATAAAGGCGTACACGAGCGTCAAGGGCGCACAGCGCCCGCGCGCCATCAGGGTACCTACGCGCAGACTCACGTCAGGACGCTGCAACGTTGCAGGAGCGTGAGGGGCGTGGACTCACGTTGGAGGCGTACAGATGTGCAGATGCAACGTGTGTTTCCGCAGGGACGCTGCAGAGACGGAGCAAATGTGGGCGTGCGTTGAGGGCGTGCGGTGCACGCGCGCCGTCGGGACACTGCGGAGGCGGA
This sequence comes from Trametes hirsuta, assembly GCA_001302255.2. Taxonomy (NCBI): domain Eukaryota; kingdom Fungi; phylum Basidiomycota; class Agaricomycetes; order Polyporales; family Polyporaceae; genus Trametes; species Trametes hirsuta. The sequence continues at coordinate 890,164 of CP019374.1, read as the reverse complement.
GCAGGTATGGGCGAGCGTCGGGGGTGTACAGCAGAGGCATGCTGCATGAGCCAGAGGGGTGCGGGCGAGTGGTGGGGTGTGCGGCGTACGGGTGCCGCCGAAGTACTTGCCTGCAGCGCAGGCCCCTGTCGGCACGCTGCAGAGGCGAGTCAGGCGTGGACGAGCGCCGGGGATGTGCGGCGCGCGCGGGCCGTCAGGGTACTTGCGATGCTGTCTCACGTCCGGACGCTTCCAGATTGAGAGAGGCGCAGGCAAATGTCAGGCGTGTATGGCGCGCAGTTACCACCGAAGAACTTACCTAGAGCGCGGACCCCCCGCTGGGACGCTGCAGAGGGCAGGTAGGCGTGGGAGAGCGTCGGGAGTGGCAATGCGCGCGGGCCATCGTGATACATTGGGGCGGATTGGGCGAGGCAGGCGCGGGAGAGCGTTAGATTGGCTTGCGCTCGAATGCCGTCGCGGCGTCGTGTGGGCGTAAATGAGCGTGCGAAAGGCGGATAGAGCGTAGACGAGCGTTGAGGACGGCCGTGCGGTCTGGTGCTCTGTGCCCAGGTGGTGTTGACCATCGAGCCGCCATGATGTTGGAGGCGTTGCAGATGGGCATGGGCGCAAGCGAATGTCTGGGCGTGATGTTAGGCGGCGTGGAGACACGCACATGGTATAGTCTGCGGGGGCCAAGGCGTGGGCGAGCTATGTCCCAGAAGCCGCGTAGCCTACAGGAGGCCCGACGCGTGGCGGCGGGCGGGCGCGTGAGCCAGCTTGAGGGTCTAATCCGTTGAATCTTATTGTCGACCGCGTCGGGGCCCGGCATCAACCTCAAGTTGGAGATGGATCGGGGGGCGAGGCGGTAGTACCTGGAATGGAAAGCAACGTGAGGCGTAGCGTATCGCAGGATACGAGAGGTGTGAGGCAGAATGTGCTGGCTCCTGGACGCACCGTGGTGGCACCTGGGGTTGTCGGCGAGGCGCGATGCCGGGCCTCGAACGTAATGAGGCGGGTCTTGAACGCACCGTAGAGACATCCGGAGTTGTTAGCGAGGCGCGGTGTCGTGCATCGGGCTGCGAGCGTCGCGGCGGGCGGTGTGGTGTTGTGGTCTGCAACGAGGAGATAAGCGGCGAGTCGTAAGAGGTCGAGGTGTGGTGTAGGGTCGGGTGGAGTGGGGTCAATCCGCCCAGAAAGGTTACCTTTTTGGGATGTTTGCACACCCTGAAAAGGTATATTTTCTGAAAAGTATATTTGGGTTCCGCAAAATGCGGAGAAAAGTTTCTTTTCTCGCATTTTTTAGGCGGGCGTTCTTCTACCTATTAGCGGAGTTTGGTCAACATATCTTGACTCGATAAATGATAAGATAAGGAGCTCTTTCCGGGCCCGGAAAGGCTGAGTTTCACGCAAGGATGGGCGCCCTGTAAAATTCCCGACAAGGGAGGTTTTTAGTGGCATTTCTCGGCCCCAATAAGGAAACCATAGCGAGGCCCAGAAAGGATCACAGTTTGTGTCCCGGGAATCGCCGCCTTTTTTTGCAAAAAGGCAGCCTTTCTGTGTCTCAATCCAAGCCAGGGATGTTACACAGAAAGGCTATATTATCATCGTTTTTTGTCCTCATGGATATCATCAGTCACAGGAAGCCTGAAAGAATGAAGGAAATATGCGGTATAGCCCAAGGAAAGGTATTTTATGAGGCGTCTATGAATTGCACAAATATGGCAGGCGCAGGTTTACTCCCATGCCATTTTCCGGCCATTTTCTTCGCACAGTTTTCTCCGCACTGCATGCAGTGAGAGCAAGAGGGACTGCGTCGGGCGTCTGTTTCGTCTAAGCTGTAAATTCAACAATTGACGTCGATCAGCGAACCTCCGCAAGGCGTTTACGGCGTATACTAGCTGCATACTGCCAAGTGCTACGGCTTAATACGAACGCGTAGTAACATATTATCATGACGCGGTGTGTCTGGAATAAATAACAGGATATAGCCGAGACGTAGACCCGCGAAGCAAAATTTAAAGTGTATTAATGTTCGCCGCCGACGCTCGCTTGATGTTATACAAGTTCGAGTCAGGACGGCGTTTCTCTAGGTATCTAAAAAAACCTAGGTGTTGCAGTGACAGCATATGTCTAGATTGCAGGTGTCGATGGTATGTTGCACAGCAGGCGTGTTCCAGGAGGTCATTGCAGGATATGTACATGCACAGGGTCACAGTAGGACACTGATCACAATATTAAATAATCGAGTGCATCAGCGTGCATGTTCGCCGGAGACCACACGTCGCGAAAACACGCACCGACGGGGGGAGCGAAACGGTCGCAGAGGTTCATCCAATACGATCGGTATTGTCTTGTGTAAATAGCGATCGGTAGGCGTCCTGCTTGACCCGCTCATCTTTGAGCATACTATGCGGTATCCTCGTTAGCTCGGCAAAAGGCATGCATGCGTTTTGGCGTACCGAGCATTGACGCGCGGATCCTCTCCCTCTACGCCGAGGACGGCTTGTGGGGTTTTCGCCTCGATAACCTGCGGAAAGGTGAGGGCGGGAACACCAGGAGAAGGAACGGGACTCACGTAGTGGTTGTCGCAGTGCGGGCAGTACTCATCACTCTCCTCGTAGTTGGACATGTCTTTCCGGAACGCCTTCTTGCACTTTTTGCACAGGAAGCTCATCTCCACGGTCTTCTTCAGACGGTGGTCCTGCGTCTCGGCATGGCACTCTGCACAGTCAAACCACTGCTTGCAGCACGGCGCACGGATGGCGACTTGGGCGTTCAGGATGTGTTTGCTAGGGGCCGCGAGACCATGGCCAGTCTACATGAGTGAGTGTTCGCGGTGGGGGACGGAAGATATATTGCGGAGGTTAACGGACGGAGAAGGGACGATCAATCACTTCTGCGCATCCGTCCGGACGCTCTCCTCGACAACAGCGTAAAATGAACACTTACCACATGCTGGGACTTAAGGGGCCTTTTGGAGTCGACGTGGATGACGACGAGCTGATGGTGGTCGACGACTGAAACGCTGAAGACCGTGCCCCATGGCTTACCGAAACCTGTCCCGTGAGGCACGGCCGGGTCTCCGGCGTGGACGCCGTCCAGCACGAGCACGGCTCCATCTGCGACCACCACGACGTCTTGCGCATCCCCTGCTTCATCTATCTGCTCGTCTCTGCGATATCGATGCTAAACATGGCGTTGTCTGCGGCTTCTGGCTGCAACGAGGACGCGACTTCGGAACCTCGCGGCGGCGGGAGCTGTGGAACTTGGCGCGGGGGCCCATCCGCTGCCACCGGAGACGATACGCCGCAAATCACTTTTCTCTCCTCCCCGTCATCTTGCTCGCTCTCCGCCCGGGGCACTGGCAGCCCGTGCTCTCGTTTATGGCATGCACGCCGACGCCGACCTTGACCGAATATGAGGTGCTGACGACGAGCACAGTCACCACCACCTATTCTCCTAGCTTTACCACCATCCCGCCCGAGCTGACGACAATTTTCACCCCATCTTGTCTCGCCTCGTCGGTGGATGCTGCGAACAGCACGACGATATGCCTGTCGTCTACCACAGTGTCGGTGGTGAGCACTGTCGATCGTGAGTCCTCTATTTTCAGCACGAGATGGCGTCATCCGCCCTTCGCCCAATACTTTGTTGCGAAGGCCGTCAGGCAAAAGTGAAGGACATGGGGGGCGAATGGGTTTGCGAGGGAGGATATTAGGACTTCTGTCAGCGCCCGCAAGAGTTTGCAACCTCATAAGCCACGCCGCGCTTCATCTCGACCTTCTAAAGTACATATGCTAACATCTTCTGAAATATAGCGGGCGAAGTGGACACGGTGCAAGCCCCTGTCTTGCTCACCGTCCCCGTTACCAAATCTAGGCCTACAGCAACGCTCTTTGCCTCTTGTCCAACTGACGATCCCGGAGACGAGCCATCAGCCCCTCCTTCCCCCCCTCCTTCTCCCCCGCCTCCACCTCCATCACCACCCCCTACAGTGAATCCTACATACCCTTCTGGTACCGTCATAATCAGCATATCAACTCCACCTCCTAGTGTATTTGTTTCAGAGGTTTCTTCTACCGGCTATGATGGTTCCGTTTTCACCACGTACCTCACGTTCACCTCTACGCTCGCTCCCACACCGGTTTTTCTGCCCGCTCCGTCTACTACTGGGGACAACAACAACACCAATGACAACCATTCGCATTCGGCATCAAATGACATAGGGCCCATCGTTGGAGGCGTTCTAGGTGGCTTCTTCGGTCTGATCGGGGTGGTCGCGCTGGGATGGTTTATCTGGTAAGCCCGATAGACGTGCGACTGAGGCGGTACCTAACGCGTAGTTCTTCCCAGGCGCAAGAAGGAGAGCTGGCAGGACCGCTACGCCGGTCCTCCGCGTCAGGAATATGAGCCCGCCCTTTACTCTCCTCGCCAGCGCCGACCCAAATCCTCTCCACCTCCTGGCTTGGAGCCAAAACCGTATGAATACGGTATCGTCGGCCGTCCCTTGTCTACGCCCTCAGCTTGCTCTTCACCATCGACTTCACCACCCCCAACACGGCCCCAGTCGTTCACTGCGCTCTCTGCGATGAACGCATACGCTTCTCCTATGCCCGGCCACAACCCCTCTACGCCCAATTTGCTCCATACGACCTCCCCCGTCGCCCCGGCCAGGCCCATCACGCCCATGACTCCCCTCAGTCCGCCGTACTTCGGAAACCACGGGCATTCGGGCTCCGAGGCGTCGGTCGGGACAGCGGTAAGCTACCCCTTCCCGGTCCTGCCCCCAACCCCTCGCAACGAGGCTTCGCGAGACTCGGTAGGGGAGCTGGAGAGCGTCTCGGAACGGAGGACGACACGTCTCTCGCTCACGCTCGCGAACTGGAACCCGGAGACGGATGGGGAGCTGTTCGCGCGCGCGAGCTCGGATGACGGCCGCGCGGAGAGCGTGCGGCATAGAGGCGAGGAGGGCCGTGCTGCGGCGGGCTGACGGAGGGCGAGGGCGTTGACTGTTCGACGTGCATCTGCGTCTGCGTGAGTGCTACGGAAGACAGAACATCGTGACGGGGGCGTTGAAGGTCTGGGCGTTGCTGCGTCTTTCGTTCTCTTTCTCTCATGTGCGGGTGCGGAGATGGACCGATACCCCCGCAGTTGGGTTTGTGTATATCTTGGGCACCATGGCGTACGCGCCGCGAATGCATCTGGGCTACCTCAGCCAGGTCCGTCCTTCGTTTTCCCTTAGTTTGCGTGCTATATCTGTCGGATGTTTCCTCCGAGGTAGTGCAGCTACGATTCATCGTCTGCTGCACTAGTAGGCGCACACCTATGCCGATCGACCCCGGCGCTCTTCTGGTGACGTTCAGAGTGCAAGTACCGGTGGCCCCCTGCTGCGCATCATGTCGTTTGGACCCAGTGACCGTCTCTGAATAGGTTCCCCTTCCCCTAACAGCCTTGGTACACCTACCGCGTGTGCCCAGTCGGTCCCTCTCCGTTTCTTCTGACGGTATGACGCTCGTGTACGCCATGACTATGTCTATCTTTCTGTCTGTACGTGTACCGCCCGCCACAATGGCTGCCCGCGCGACCGCTCATACTTGTTGTAATTCGCCGGAACGTCGTCTAAACGTCCAGATGCGCTCTTCGGGACCTTTTAACGGGCGAACGGAACGCCGCACCGCGCCATGCATTGGAGCAGACCTTGCTTGCTTTTTCTTGGGACGCCAAGGTGACACGCTATATGTCTAGAGGCTGCTCTTACTATCAATGCTGAGGGCTTGTGCAGACCCCGAGTGAGTGAATGAGCAGGCAGGTTTGGACCACCGTCTATATCATACATTCGATGCAACCAAACCCGAGACGCAATCGTGCATTTCTAATTGTACATATGAGAGCGAACTGCGCTATAGATCGTCCACAACATTTCATTTGTGCCTCCAACGCTTGTTCCGTCACTATGTCCTCCTTTACCGTCCTTGAAAACAATCCACCCTATATATAGTATGACAATGTTCCATCCTTGAAGATTGTTTCTCGTGTCCCCAGGTGTTACGAACTACCACAAGATGCCTACGTCGGTCCCTCCTAGAATCAGCGACAAGAATAGGACTATTGGGTGTTCAGACGTTAGACAGCGCACTCACTGGACATCAGACTTTAGCGTTGACAGCATATGGCTCGGGCGACGCCGACACTTCATCTCCCGTTGTCGTATCGAGATCTGCCTGCGCATGTGGTACGATACTTAGAGATGCATACTACGGAGGGTACCCGCAGTTGCTTGGCGTACCGAAATCGCTGCGTCTACAAGGCTGGGAACGGCTGAGATGGCAGCTATGACGGGTTGCTCCGGAAGAACAGCGGAGGGGGCTGTGGTGGGTGCATTTTGTCTGGCTCGTGAGGGGAGCGGGCGAGTGGTTCGCGGTCGGGAGGGGCGCTGAGGAGCCGATGCACGAGATGCCTATAACTATCAGTCGCAAGCGAAACTTGGAGGTCGGAGCGGCCAATCACCATCTTCGATCTCTTTTCTTTAGCAGATTTGAAGGAGCTATCCTGATATTTTATCCTGCATAAACATCTTCTCGACTACAAAACTCGGACGTGCAACATACCTGATAGTCTTTTAGGCAGCGTGCCACCGTGTTTGGATCCGACTTGATGAGGTCTTCCCACTCAGCTTTCTTCCTTTCGCAAAGTGCACGGAGTGCGGCCAGTTCCTGTTCATCCAGGGTGTAGAAGACATCAGGTTTGTTTCTGTCGACGTCCTGTGGCTTCCAGCTGCCGACGATATGTCCTTGCGTAGAATATACGTATGCGATGATCCATGAGTTGTCCATGGTCCATTCGGGGTGGGTATGGACATGCTGTTCTGGGTCGTCCGCATCCATATCCACATGAACGTGAGGGCTAACGGGAACCACGAAGTTGCGCAAAATTTCAGACAACTTGCTTCTGTCGGATTGACCAACGAACGTCGCCATGAGGGATACATAGGTGAGGGCGTTGGATCGGAACGGTCTCCGCTTCCAGACGACACAAGGCCGCGGCGAGTACCCCTTGTTCGTACCCGGACTCGCGGCCGAGGCTCGACTGCCAGTGGCGTTGCTTGGAGCTGTGCCAGTGAGAGTTTGGGGTCTGGAGTGGGGAGGCGGCGAGTGGCCCAGTATCTGGTGAAGCGGTATATCGGGAGATTCCTGGATAGCACAGATGTCTCCGGGAACGTATTCTTTGCGCGCTCTAGTCTGAGGTTCATGAATAGTTTGACCGACATTACTTGAGGATGCACCCCTTGAACGGCACTTCTGACAACCCCCCGGCGCGCTGGCAGGCTGCGCCATTGTCGGGGTCGTTCGGGTCGTAGGGATTAGCGTTATGCACAAAAAAGAAGAAAGCGGCGCGCATTAATCCGAGAAGTAAAAGCTATTAAGACCATTCATCTCGTCAGTACCCACGATGAATCAATATGCACTGCAAACCGGCGTTCAACGATGCGGCAGTGGTAAATCCGACCAAATACGGAAGGCAAACAAGGACAAGCAGCTCGCGCCACAGTGGCCTGCGGTTACACTTGCAGCCGACTCGTCCTCGCACACATCTACCTTCGCCGAGCCAAGCTTGTCTTCAAATTTGTTTTACATTCTGTTTCGTCCCGGGAACCTTCGACGCAGAACGTAACACAAGTTAAAAAACAAACCCAGTTCGTCGTTAGGCTCTTCAGCTATAGCTTGCTTGCACGCGGTCTTTGACACACGCCACAAATGAAGCGGATATGCCCTGTAGCATCCCAGCACGCAGTGATGCGCATGGACCCCATCGCGATGGTCGAACGCTTTCGGGGCCGAAAGGCTACTAGACGGGCGAGGACGCTGAGGCCCAAGGCCTAGCTGGTGTACCTCGATAACGAGAGTAAACCCTTTGGTCTCACAGTACAACTCGCGCGTACTCAGCTTATCCCCATGGCTCAAGGCTCGGGACCTCCCGTTTTCAAGGAGCGCATGGCTTCGCTATGAGGTTAGCCTGATTATAACCACGTTGCGTCCCGAGAAACCTGAGAGGAGAATCACCGAAGACATGGCCATCCCCATCTACCCGAACGAACGCTGTCTAAGTGCCGCCCGCCGGTACGGACGGAGACTCCATTTTCGTTCGAGAACTATTACCATTGGTTAGACACGCAGGCCATGGTCCGCGTGCGACCGGGTCCGGACATGTACGATGAAAGTAATGTCGTGAAGGTTAGCTCGTTGGTGCACATTCGGATGGAAAAGGCTTTCTGCGAGGATTGCGATCGGATCGATGACCTCGCGGAGGCGCAGGAGCGAGAGGCTAGCGTATCGCCTAGCCACTCGCGGTTCCGGCATTCATACTCTCCCTCGTTGCAGGACTGCCGTCTCTCGGATCGGTCGTGCGTGCAGAACGATTGCAGTGATAGTTCCGGGAGCTGCGCGTCCGAAGATGCAGATGACTCTTCAACAGACACGCGCTCCGACGATAAACAGAGAGGTGAATGGGCGTGGGACGACATATATCGCGGAGGCGTTGACGACGAGTTCTTTCCGCTCGTTGACTTGTGGTTCGAACTTGAAGATCACCTGTCCGAGGATGCAATACCCAGTCCGACCGAGTTTGATGAAGAGCAGAAGGCGATCGCAAGGTCAGTCGCCGTAAAGCCTCACCGGATATCGTTGCTGACAAGGGTGGCAGGATCGTTCATGATGTGCGAGAACGGAATCGACCACCGTCATGCAATGGCGAGCACGACTGTGACTAATGTTGGGTGAGGACGAAGAAGACGGAGATGGATTTTGGGAGTATACGAAGACGACCTTGACTTCTATGACGATCCTGCCACTGCTGCCACGGAGAAAATGATACCTGCGAAGCAAAAAGCCGAGGCCACGGGCGACAGCCTCTCGAGTACATTCCCTACGTTTGTCTACATGTATGAGGCTTATCGCAAACCATTCAGGAATTGCATACACACGCACCTTTCTGCCAACGTCGTTATACTCGTCGCACATGAGTGGGAAAATGGATGACGACACAGGGTGTTCTGCATATAGTGAGGATGTCTACGCGAATGATGAAGACTCAAACGCTAGTAAAGACGAAACATGACAAGAGTCGGACATTCCATATACAAGTGGTGATGTCGTGGATTCCAGCACCGTGTGTTCATGACTCATCAACACATCGCCCTCTCGGTCGAACTCTTGATTCGTTTGCAGCGCTTGATGTGGCTCCGGTGAATCTCAGGACCACGGGCTATGGGTACGGGTACTGGCTGCCTCACGGGCATGCAGAGAGTGCGCCACAGAACTGACCCCCCTCTGCCGCCGTCTCCTGCCGTCCTCACTACTACCAGGGATCCACATGACTACTACGGCACTTCGATCTACACTGTCCGTGGCAGCTCTTCCAACTCTGCTGGGTATTTATTCATCGTTGTCGAATCTCGCATCGTGCCCAACTCTCATGTACGATACTCTATGCCATTTAGCAACTTATTTGTCTCGACAAACGGCGAGCCGACTTCCGTAGTCGTTTCAAGAACGCGTTGAAGGTACATGAATACATACATGGCCAATGCATTGTTGTTGTTTTACTACACATGATCGAGTTGATCATAGGTTCCATATGAAGCACCTTGCATTCGACAGCCACCTGCATCGGACGACCGCAACACGTACTGTCGGTGCATCCATGACGATGCAGGCTGTCCCTTTTCCCCCCTTTTTGTTACGGCCCCATGGTAGGACCCGATGTCGCAGAAATTAGCCGATCTGCGCATGTTCGTCCACCAATTTCAGGCGCATTACTCCAGCCGGTTGGAGCCCGACGCCTCACCGGAGTCTGACTGTGAGCCAACGTCGGATTTTGATCTTGACAGCAGCTTTATCGCTGCGCGCACAAGTGGAATGTCTTTGAACGATCTCGAGTTCGGCCTTGTGCTCGCTTTAGAAGGCGGACGGGCGTGCTCGGGCGGTCCCGATGGGGTCTGTTCATCACCTGAGTCGTTGCTCCTGCATCTATGTTGTGAAACTTACCTTCACGGCTTGTGCATAACTCATTGGGGCTTTGCCCTTGCCTTTCAGGTCCTGGGTAATCAGGGAGGAACATCAGTGTACTGGATCACCGAACGGGTGAGACGCACCGTCATGATCCCACTGACAGGTTTGGTTGGTCCGGTCTGAGATATGGGGTGTTTAATGACAGGGGGTTGTCCTCTCACTGGCAGGTCCTCGGTGGGACTTGATTGCTTCAGCCCGGCAGCCTCTTGCTCAGCCTGGCGGTTCCGTCTCTCTGAGATGGCTGTGCAGTATGCCTGTATGATACTACCATAAGTATAACCTTACGACACTGTTTAAATGCGACACGCGCACCCTGTATTCTTGTAGAGCCCGGCGTGCCATAGTTCGATCCTTCAAGGACAGCATTTGCCAGCTAGCGTGTCTTGCATCACTTAGACTGACGATTCTGGATAACTGCTCATCGCTGAGCTTGAAAGAGGCTCCTGGTGGGCTGTCGTGACGCCTGTCTTCCCACCTCCCTCGGACTTTGGCGTTGGACGTGCACACCAGCCCCAGGACCCAGGCGCCTCCCTTTGGCCACTCGGGGGTGGTGTGCGCATGTGTCACGCCGGGAAGCGCATCTTGGTGGGGGTAAATAGGTATGCAGAAATGCCTTAGGATGCGCGGTAGGGCTCCGGATCCGCTGAAAGTGGCGAAGAGGTACACGCGCACCTCCGCGGCCGGTGGAGAGATGGCTGTCTCATGTAAGATGACACACGGGCGGGGATCCTTTGGCTGGCCGACCGATGTGGTGGCGTCAGGGGAGCTAGCCAGGGCGGCCTTGCGTCTGGACCAGACTACGTAGCCCTCCGATCCCCAGGTCTTATTGGTCTCCAACATCCGGCTGGAAGGCGATCTTCCCGTCAAATAGTGGTACACAGGAACCGAGGTGCGTTCGTGGATGGCTAGGACGTCACCGGGGTAGTAGACCTCCAATCTGGAATCGGGCCTGTATGGCTCGACGGAGGGATTTTGACATTGACCACAGGGGAGAGGCGATGGTTGAGGCATAGGCTGCCGGCTTTGGCTTGCTGGGGGCATAACGAGGGTGCAGGGATTAGATATTAGGGGTGAGGTCGGGGCTCGCTGCAGGAGCTGACTTGCGACTCGATGTTGAGGGGATCTCTTAAACATAAACGGAGACGTTTCAGACGCGTGTTCCCGCGGTGACATCGATCCAAGTACATGATAACTTCAGATCGAGCTGCTTTGCATCAGTGCGAGGGGTCATTCTGGTCCGGTGAACAGTCTCTGCGTGAGAGCCGATGTCCACACGAACAAATGCATACAAATAAACACAGTCAGTGTCCCGCGCAAGTCTCCTCCCGCCACCTCTACTACTGTCGCCACTCAGCTACGCACGACTTACCAACACTTTCGGCTCACCTTACTCTTTCCTTTCTAGCCACTACAATCTCATTCTTCTCAACTACCTTACCCACACTACCTGAGATAATTTGTCTATCGAGGCTCGCGCGTCGCAATGAAGTTATTTTGCCCTCTACCCCGGCGGTTCGCCGTCATACAGATGGATCCCGTGGGGATGGTACGCCACTTCGACGACCCGATCGCCTCTGCTGCCGCACAAGCGATGCAACCGAAGAAATACCTTGTGTACTTACAGCTGGTAAGTACTGCACTAAATATTCACGCCGGGGGACTCCTAGAGTACCAGTGGAGACAGGCGTACTCACGAATGATCCAAAAGCTGCTGGACATACCTACGCCCACCAAGCCCTGGTTCCGATTTGAAGTGTGCCCAATAGGAACCACACTACGTCCTGAAGATGAAGAACACGGAATCACCTCCGACATGGTGATACCCATATTCCCGAACACGTCTCATCCACGTGGTCGCAAACCTATCCAAACCGAGTCAACGTTTCCTTTTCCAAACTGCTACCACTGGATTGACAACCGTTTGGTTGTACGCGTGCGCCGGAAAGCGGTCCGGTACGACGATTCGGCTGCTGTGAAGATTGGCGTGATGCAGTCATTAAACATGGAGGCCGGCTTTACTGAGGATTATCGACGCCTCGCCGCCTTCGAGCGGGAGAAGGTTACCATAGCAGCTCACAGTTGTCCCTCTGAAACGAGAGACGGAGCGAATGACGAACGGTCGTCGTGTCATCTGGATGTCGACACGGCAAACGACCCCGAGTCGGATGTTGACTCGCTCCCTGAAGGCTCCGGCGGTTTCGAAACAAACGACGCATCGCCCTCAACAATTCCCACTTCTATCCATAACCCGTCCGCGTCCGAGGAATCCTTTGCTGCCCTGCTGAAAATGAATCTTTTCGGCGCTGACTGGGACGACACTATCGAGCTCCTCCCATTGGTAGACCTCTGGTTCGAACTCGGTGATCATCTCACGGCCAACACGATACCCAGTCCAGTCGAGCTATACAAAGAATGGGAAACGATCATGCAGTAAGCTCATCGCGTCTGCGTCTTCTGTAAACAGTGACTCATAACTGTTAGAATCATACACGACGCTCGAGACAGAGCACCGTCCATACGCCTTCAACCATCTACTGAAGATGGAATTAGTATCGACTACGACGCTTTGAGCAGCCTGCACGAAATCAACTCGGAAGAATACTACCAGAATGAGATGGGTTTTGTGGCGCAGGAGTGTCCTCCCCCCGTGACTGCTAGTCCTGTTTCTTCAAACAAATCTCGACGTAAGTCCGCACCACATCGTTTAAACCGGCGACGGTGCTCTTCGGTTGACCTTAAGTATCTTTCTAGTATCTCGGAAGATATCAGGTATCTATATCCGGGTGCGGCGCACACTTAGTACTAGCCACATCTTCACACTACCTAGTCCATGGCGTGTCGGCCTGCCCTGTTTGCCTTTCTGGCCTTAGGATTAGAGGATGAAACAATGTACCAATATTTCGGATAGTCCGCCCCCCCAGTCCCAAGTTGATCCATGACGAGATGTATGGACATCGAGTGATGGGTGCTGTCCCACCGGCCGACGGGGCTGTCGTTTTGTATGTATGTACATGTCTCCAACGGCGAGCCTGGTTATAACTATGATGCGTTAAATAAGGGCAAAGAGGACGAGATTGATTCGATCTTGCTAGTGGGGATATGAAGACGCCCCTCACTTTTATGTCGACCCTACTACGGACAAAACTACACCTGCTAAGCGAAAAGCTGAGGCCATCCGAGACGATGGCAGCTCGAGTATGTCCCCCGTGTTTGCATACGTGTACGAGGCTCATAGCAAAACATCTAGGAATTACATATGCACACTCCATTCTACCGCCATCGCGCATGAATGCCCGTTGACGAACAGGACAGCGACACGGCCCTATCATCATCCAGTGAGGATATACTATCCTCTAGGGACGAATATTCAAGTGAAAATGAAGACGCGGAAGGCCCGAAAAGCTGACTGTATCACACAGTTTGCAGAGACGGGTACATTGCGTACAGTAGGGACAAATGACGATTGAGCAGGCGAGGGACTCAGAGGAGAAAACTACGCTATAGCACGGACGGTATTCTAGGGCCAAAAGGGCAGAAACGGGGGGCACACTGACCAAGGAGGGCGCTTGAGCACGCGGACAGCCCTCTCACGAGTGTCACGAACAGACGGCTTGATACCGTGCGATACTTCTATAATGCATAGTCAGCATGCGACTTAGAAGTATAGAGTGGATGATGCATAACTTACGTGCGGTCGGCTGTGACTGTGCAGACAGAGACGGAAAAGTTTTCAATGCCTTCGATGATGACAATGATGGTGGGGGTGGCGGTAAGGAGACCATGGAAGCTGGCCTATCCGTGGTCTCTGGCAGGGGATCCGACCACACCAAGGAGGCCGGACTGTCGCTTGTGTACGAGATGATAGGGCTGTTGACAAAGGAGGATACCTCGGAGTCGTCCGAGACAATACTCCTACGCGCCGCACTGCGAGATGGGGTTGGCACATGGGGAGACCTTGCGCGCGCTTCACGTATAATGCTGTACCAATGGGGCGTGAGTAGAATGTTGCAAACCGCTGTCAGTGACGTACTTTCCAATGGCCTCTTGCTCGTGGAAGAAGTCGAGGGGGCTCGGGATGGTTTCCTCCGTGAGATGCTCGGTGAGCTCAAACCACAGATCAACGAGCGGAAGGTATTCAGCCGCATCGTCATGCATCAAGTTGAAGATGTCCATCCCGAATAGCGCCTCGACGGAGGGGCAGGATTTGGGCAGATCCCGGTGCAGGGAGCTGGATAGGTTGCTTTCAAGTTCGTCATCGTCCGATGACTTCTCGTTGTCCCTCGGACGCGAAGGGGCGTCGAGCAGATGTGTAGACAAGTCGGAGTCTTGAGATGAGGTAGACCAAGGCCGCAGAGGTGGATTGCTTACAGTTGATCCACTAGAAACGTCGCTATTCCCAGTACCACGACTAGCTACTATGATCTGCGTCTCTTTCTCGTCCTCAAAGGCGTCAAGACGACAATAATCCTCCTCGAATCCGCCGTCGATCCTGACGTGCTGTAGCGCAGTGACTTTCACGGAATGAGATTCGTCGTACATCTCATCCTTTCGTCGGATGCGCACGGTGGCGGGATTCTCGATCCAGTGATAGCAATTTGAAAACGGAAACGGCATCTCAGTGTACACGGGAGTGCGATGGCGTGGATGGTTCTGGTTGGGATAGATGGGGATAGCCATGTCCGCGGTGATGCCTTTGTGTGGTTCTTCAGGGCGCAGAGTTGGCCCGATGGGACTCACCCGGTAACGGTACCAGAAGTTGGACGGGAATGGAAGATCTAATGTCTACATTTGATGTGATTTAGTAGTACAAATTTGTTCCTCGGCCATGTATACTCACCATTTTCAAGTATACCAAGTACTTTTTGGTTTCGAGAGCCTGAGCTTCGGCTGTGGCAATAGGGTCGTCGAAGTGTTCGACCATTCCGACAGCGTCCATACGGATCACCGCATATTGGAATGCGCTAGGGCAATATCGTTTCATGTTGTTGTCTATAGCGTCGAAAGTGACTCGGTCTTCGGAGAAAGACTCTTCGGTTCTAACAGTACGAGCATGCACGATAAAGGTTCTCACACTCTCGGGGTACACTGGGCGCCACCTACGAAAGGCCTAGTAACTACTCACTGTATGTGGAAACCTGCCGTTCACATGTTAATGGTACTTCCGAACCTTGACATTCGATGTACTTCAATACAACGTGTTAAGCGAAAGGGCTCTGTTGGTGGTGAATTTGGATAGCCGTATCGATCGTTATGCTCAGTGCGGAGGGTGGCTGGCAGGAGAGTTCGAACTTGAAACTGCCACTGGCCATGGCACAACGGTGCGAAATTCGGCATTTGCCGGAATAGGCGCTAACATACAAGCAGTAAGCGCAACTTATTACTATTAGTCTTCAACTTTCAATTCGGACGCGATGTTGGTAAGGTCAGACTCGTGCACCCGAATTCCCCTGCAGATGACCCTTATACCCTTCCTTCTCGTTCATCTAGCTGACGCACATTGACAAGATGCTAAGGTCCCGCCTTCGTCACAGCCTGACGCTTATCCGACATCCCCGGAGATGTATGTCAGATGCGCACAGGGCATAGAAACCGCCCGCGTGGCGGATTACAGTACGCGACGTTCTCATATATAAGCCAACTATATGAGCCCTGAGGTACGCGAAATACTGGGTTGATCGACGACGCGAAGAACGCCGCCATACCGCGCTCCTTCTATGCGTCCTCAGGCTCGACGATGTTCACTTCAATCTTTATGCCGCTGATCCTATGGCTGCAGGGAATCTCTTTACATGCGGCCTACGTCATCGAGCCTTCACACGCCTCTGGGGTCATTTCCCCCGACGTTTCTGCCTTCGTGCGGGGCGTTCTTGACCGTTCCGCCATACCGGGATTATCCCTTGGAGTTGTCCGCCTCGAGGACAATAAACACCCTACTGTTGAGCAGACGTCCTGGGGCCGCCAGACGGAGGAAGGCGGTGGAAATGATCTTACTCCACAGGTACGGGACCTTACTACCTTTGACTTTCCTTGAGGAATAGTAGTAGCTCGGGCACTGACCGTGTACGTATAGGCTTTGTTTGCGCTCGTCTCCTGCTCGAAGGCGTTTCTCGTCGCATCCGTCGGACTTTTGATCGACGACTACGCTCACGGGCGCAATGCGACCCCTCTCCCACCTGGGGTCAAGGTGTTTGACTGGGACACCAAAATTCAGGACCTCCTTCCGGGCGAGTGGGCGCTGGTGGACGACTGGGCGACTAGCAAGGCTAATTTAAGAGATCTATTCGGCCACGTTACAGGATTGCCGAGGTCTGTCTCTACAAGTCTTCATGACGCCACGCTAATGTTCGGCCCAGACATGACTACTCGTACCGGCCAGGGGATACTGCCGAGGACGTAGTACGAAGAGCGAGGCATCTCATTCCTGCCCACGAGCTTCGGGAACAATGGGCGTACAGCAATCAGGTACGCTCGTGTGCTTTGCCCCCGTGTCTCGCACTCAAGCTTTTCGTTGACGTTTTCTCGCTGCAGGGGTACATAGTCGGCGCACACATTCTCGCCAAGTATGCTAACGTTTCGGTGGATGCCTTCGTGTCCTCTCGGATCTTCGAACCGCTCAACATGACCTCTTCGACGTACTCCCCAACGAAGGCGGCCGAGTCCGGACGTTTGACACAAACATGGACCCGCGGAGTGCGCCGAATCCCGTATTGGTTCTCCGAGGAGGTACACGGGCTCTTTGCGGGGGCTGGAGGAGTCATCTCCGACATTCACGACATGGCAAGTCCTGCTCCGTAGGTGCAAAATTGTCGTATGTCTGACGCGTGTACACCAGATAAAATGGCTTGCGATGCTCCTAAATAACGGAGTGGACCCAATTACGGGCAGGGCAGTCTTACCGGCCTCCATTATCACCAACATGACGGCCGCGCGGGTCGTCCAAAATGGCGCGCCTGCGGGAGACGTCTCGATCATCGGGTACGGTATGGGATGGTTCCGCATGGCGTACAAGGGCCATGATGTCAGCCAAATTTCCTTTTGATTTGCACCTTGCATGGTACTGACACGTCCCGAACCGACAGGTGGTATGGCACTTCGGCGCGATGCCAGGCTTCTCGACGCTCGTCGCCTTCTTGCCGAAAGACAACATTGGTGTCGTTATCATGGCCAACATGGACGAAAAGCTCAACGATACCTTGGCCATCTTGTTCCGCGTAATCGACGAGGCGCTCGGCCTTGGACGGTCGTCTGCGCCAACACACTACTTTCAGCCATTTTCGACACATCATCCCCCGGGGCCCGCGCAAATGAGCGACATCCCAGGAAAGGGCATGCAGACTGCTCTTTCCCTGCAAGATGTCGCAGGAGATCCTCTCCCCCTCCCCCTATCCACGTACACGGGAACTTACTCTAACGTCGCCTACGGCAGCATCACGCTTTGCGCACCATCCAGCACGTCGCCACCTTGCGCTGCCGTACTCGACGCTTTCGCTCCCGTGGAAGCCGCCACGGGCGACCGGCTCCCCGCTGCCCGTCTCTACGCCGCGTGGCCACGCGTCTGGTCATCGCACGTCCGTCTGCGCCACACCAGCGGAAACACGTTCGGCCTCGTCTTTCCTCGACTCTTCCCGCAGGGCTACGGACAGAACACGACGGCGTTCGAGTTCTACGACTCGGTGATTTCGGTTGGAAGGGTCGAGTTTGTGGTCGAGGACGGGCGGGTTGGTGGATTGACGATGATAACGGACGAGGCAGCTGCGGCTGCACGGGCGAGACGGACAGCTGGGACGGTACGTGATGTGGGAGATGCGTGGTTTGAGAAGATATGACGGGCACTTGAGGACTGAACCGATCTCCTGTCACAAACCGGCGTACGGGAGTACGACGCGGGGTCGGGCAAAAACACCGTTGTTCCCGCGTACTTGAGCATGGCAACAGAAATGGGTTTATTGCAGACTCGCCAGCTGTTCTCTTCACGGCAATAGTGATGTACGGGCTGGTCTGTCGAGCGCGTCGACGTCATCGCAGGAGGGTAAATAAGTCGCATAGGCGCCCATTCAGATCCCAGATCTTGGGTGCAGCCGAGATTTCTACTGCTACTCCGCTCATTCGCTGAATCGCTTCTCCTCTTTTTCTCTGGCCATTGCGTGCACAGTGCCCACGATATCGCAGCGCTAGCTATGCGCAACTTGTCCTTGTGGAAAATCGACCATGCTTCGATATCAGCCTCGGAATTCTCTGCCTCGGCAGAACGCTCCAGCATAACCTCCACCGCGTTCGATCTCGACCAAAACGCGCTCCTACTCGTAACCGAACATCGGGAAGACGAAAATGACGGAGACGTGAAGATCACGGTGTGGAGAGCGGGGAACGGCGCGAGCACTGAGGAGGTGAGTGGCCGCTGCGCCCTCACATAGCACGAGCCGCAATGTTTCTTAGGGCACCCCGTCTCTGGTCACCAGCTTCTCCACGCCAACACAGCTTGCAGCCAATCCATGGATTAAGGGCACTTCTAAACGTTCCAAGCCATCTTTTACAGATGTAGAGGTAATCTCGTTGCATGTCGTCCCCGACTCCCATTCCCTCGTGGTCATCTCTCGCGCCGGAGAGATTGCAACTGTACCCCTCGACGATGATTCACCGTCCGTGAGTCGTGTGAATCAATTTAACAGCTTTTGCGACTCACCAAGCATTGCAGGTAGAAGTCGTCGGCTCCGTGGACGGCGGCGTGATGGGTGCAGCTTGGAGCCCAGACGATACTTTGTTGGTGCTCGTTACAGGTTTATACCTTTCTCCGCAATTGCCGCCATCTAGTTAATCATACTCTTATTAGGGGAGGACAAACTAATTTTGATGACATCCACCTTCGACGTGCTCTCCGAAGGGCCCCTTCATCCCAGAGAGTTCGGTGAAGATGCGCCTATCAACGTTGGATGGGGCGCAAAACATACGCAATTCCACGGCACTCTCGGGAAGGCCGCAGCTACCTCGTCAATCCCTCAGACTGCTGTGGGAGCCAGTCCCGACGATGATGGTCATGTTCGCGTTAGTTGGCGCGGAGATGGAGCATACTTTACTGTCAGCGTACTGGAGGGTGCCACTGAAGTATGTTGTGTTGCGTACTCTATCGTCCCCATGCTGCTCATTCCCAGAGAATTAGACAGAAACAAGGCCGCATAGGACACTGAGAGTGTACTCGCGCGAAGGTGCCCTGCAGAGCACCGCCGAGCCTGTTCCTGGCCTCGAGCACGCCATGTCGTGGCGCCCTTCTGGCAATCTCATCGTCGCGACGCAGCGTTTCGGAAACGTGCCTGGTGAGGCTACGCAGACGTCTGCGACGGGTTCCGGCCTCGGACCGGGGCGGGACGGCCGGCACGACGTTGTCTTCTTCGAGCGCAACGGTTTGCGGCACGGCGAGTTTACCCTCCGAGAGTTTGCTGCGCGAGAACCGGGGAAGACGGTAAGCGAACAGCGGAAGTGGGGATATCGTATACGTGAAGTCGGCTGGAGCTCGGACTCTAACGTCCTCAACGTGTGGATAGATCGCGAGGACGGTGACGTCGGTGAGTTCAGTCGGTTGGTCGTAGACACCACCAGCTGATGTCTTGCAGTACAGCTTTGGACTACTGGAAACTATCACTGGTACACACAACCCTATACGCGATATTCTCTTGACCTGACATCACTACAGGTATCTCAAGCAGGAGATAGCCGCGCCCCCTGAGGATGGTATCCCCGGCCGCTTCACCTCCGTCCAATGGCACCCTGAAGACCCGTTGCGCTTGATCTTGACTACCTCATGTAAGTATCACTATCTCTCAAACGTGCGCAATCTTACGTCGCCGTAGCGGACATCATTCAACGGACATACTCCTGGGACACGATAGCTTCCCCAAGTCGTCCACCAGTTGACTCAGGTTCGGTCGCTGTTCTCGATGGCAGTACGTCTTCATGCACGATCACTGTTGTCTAATGCTCAGAGGGCGCACAGCCAATCTGCTTCTTACCCCTTTCCGGAGCCAGAACGTGCCGCCACCAATGGCCGCTCACACTCTCGCCGTACAACTACCCCCAGAGCTTCAGCCCTCCCTGCCGATACGAGCACCGGTTCCCGCTCACGCGGCGTTCGCCTCCGCTAGTGACCTGCTTGCCATTCTCTACGAAACAGGAGTCCTGCAAGTCTTTGACCTGAAGACCCGTCTAGGCCCAGGACGTAGCAAGATCATGGACCCCTCGCTAGTTTGGTCTGGTCCGCTCCCCAAGAAAACTTACAGGCAGGTAGCATTTGCTGCCAGTGGTACTGGGGAGGACATTCGCATCGCCGCTCTGGGGTCAGATCCCCGTAGCGATGCAGTGGATGTTGTCGTTGTTGTAGATATCTCCGGCGATGAGTCCAAGACGACCGAGATAGCATTCAACGCCCAAAACGGCCGACTAGTGCCTTCGCAGGGCATCGTGTGGGAGGCACCAGATGGTCGAATATGCGAAGGTCGGGCATTTCAATAATTCTCGTAATTTCTGGTATTCACCTATGTTCAGTCGACGTTGATTCCAAGAGCACATCGGAGATCGCTCAATTCCCCGAGTTTTGCTTCTGTACGGTGCACACACTTGTGCCGGGTGAGAGCATCGACGTTCCATCCTCACTCTACATCGGCCTCTCCCACGGAAGCAAACTGCACGTTGTCGACAGCCACGGTACGCGCACCCTCGCTACGAACGCGAACTCCTTTGCCGTCACCCCCGGGTTCCTCATCTTCACGACTACCGCACACGTTGCGCAGTTCGCGCCTCTCGAGTCTCTCGTCGAAGCACTAAGGTCTCCTGAGGCCGCGCTAGGCGAGTTCGAGACACGTCGCGTGGAGCGTGGGTCGAGGATCGTGACGGTGGTGCCGAGCACGATGAGCTTGGTGCTGCAGATGCCGAGAGGCAACTTGGAGACGATCAACCCGAGACCTTTGGTCATGGAGATCGTACGGCAGGACATTGACAGGTACGCATATACGTAACAGCAGGGCAGGGTATTGGCTGAAGAAAAAACAGTGGGAATTACGGAAAAGCCTTCACTGCGTGCCGGAAGCACCGTGTGGACCTCAACGTCTTCGTCGAGCGCGACCGCGAGGCGTTCCTCAAGGGTATACCTTCCTTCGTCGAGCAGGTGTCCGACGTCGATTATATCAACCTCTTCTTGACCAGCATTGGGTATGTATTCTCTGCTGCAGCAGACAGCGCCAAGGTCTTACCCCCCTCCCAGTCAAGGTTCTCTCCCAGTGGAAGTGATCGCCCAAGTATGCGACGAAGTTCGCGCGGAACTCGAGCAGAGAGATCTTAAGAAGTACGTCAACTCGATATTGACCGCCCACGTCGTCAAACGGCCTCCGGACCATGAGGCGGGGCTGGCGCTGCTCCTGCACCTCAAAGGTACACTTACGGCGAACCCGCTTTCAGGCCGCATTGATTTTGAAACCTCCTGTAGAAACCGAGCCCAACCTCGTGGAAGACGCCGTCAAGTACATCATCTTCCTCGTCGATGCGGACAAATTGTTCGACACCGCTCTGGGCATGTACGACTTTTCCCTGGTACTGATGGTCGCGCAGCACGCACAAAAGGTAGCCTCCCCTCTCACATGTAGTCGAGGCATATGCTTATGTGCGCGACAGGACCCGAGAGAGTATCTCCCCTTCCTGCGTGAGCTGCGTGCGCTGGACCACTACTACCAGCGATTCCGGATCGACGATCACCTGAGGCGGTATACGAAGGCTCTGACGGACTTGAGCTTAGCCGGTATGTGATCCGCGTATATCCCTCGCCTCTGCGTGCTGATGACGGTTCAGGTCCTGATCAGTTCGATGAGGCCATGGCGTACGTGGAGAAACATCAACTGTACGAACACGCCTTGTCGATATGGGGAGGGACAGACAAGTACGAGGTAGGTACCAGTTCGCGCCAAATCACTCACTGCTCAAGTCCTGATTCATACGTGCTTAAGTCGGTCCTCAACATCTATGGTGATTGGCTCTTCGACCACCGTGACTTCAGAGAAGCTGCATTCGGTGAGCGCCATGCAAAAGTATCCGCTCGGTTTGGCTAACGATACACCAGTGTTCCGTCAGGCGAGCAGACCGGAGAAAGCTATGATTGCGCACGAGAAAGCGCTCGATTGGCAGGAGCTATTTGAACTCGCCGTCCAGCAGACCCTTTCCGACGACGAGCTGAAAGAAGTAGCATACCGCGTCGCGGGTGAGTTTTCAGTGGATTGCGATATGGCACGCACTGACGAGTCAACAGAGGACTTGGTTTCGAAGAAAAGGACTTCCGAGGCTGCGCTTGTCCTGCTCGATTACGCGAAGGACGTCCGGGAGGCTACTATTGCGTTGGTAGAGGGTAGTCATTTCTCTGAAGCCAGGCGCATCGTAAGTCCTTTTATTATCAAAGTAATCGCGGTGCCTGACGGAGGGGTAGATCGTTTTGCATCGTCGTCCGGAGCTCCTGGAAGAAATCATACACCCTGGTGCACTGGAATGCCGCGCTCGCATTGCCGAAGACCTAGGCGAAATGAGGGAGCAACTTAGGAAACAGGTGCATAGGCTCAGGGAGCTACGTGTCCGCAAGGTCGAGGAGCCCGGTAAGCAGACGTTCGACTTCCGGGCCACGCTCGTTCGCTCACGACGTGAGTTAGAGGCATTCTACGGCGTTGAGGATACCGATTTGCATAACGTCGACGTCATGACCGACATCTCCATGGCGCCTACTATGTTTACACGTTATACTGTCGCGCCTTCCGCGGTGTCCAAGACGTCATCCAAGTAAGCAAGTTTACCTTTTCACCAGAGACCCCCTTAACGTCGTCGCTCAGGCGGAGTTCACGGTCGAAGCGCAAACTTGAGCGCAAGGTTGGCTCGGGGCGCAAGGGGACCGTAGACGAGGAAGAATACCTCCTGAAATCTGTCACAAAGCTCGTGACTCGATTCGGCACAACACAAGGTCCGCGGTTTGTCAGCCCTCGCTCCCAGTTGCCGCGCCTGACGAATTTTCATCTCGGTAGCGGATAGTGCCAGTCTCCTTCCTCATCTCCTTCAGTTCACGGACGAACACAAGGCGGAGGCCGCTTCACTGCAGCACGAGCTCAAGGAGTTCAACGCAGAGCTGACTGAGGCCGTAGAGGAAATTTGGAAGAAGGCTCGCGAAAATGAAGAAGGCGTCGAGGCTGCCCCTCCGATGGACAGCTGGGCAGCGCGCATGGAAGCGCATGAAAAGCAAAAGCATATCAACCCCGTCGACAAGGTAGCGAAGCCAGAGGTAGGGGGAGTGGAATGGAAGCTCAGGGTCCCAGCCGCGCGACCCTCTGAGAACGGCACGAAGTAATTCATTGTACACAACAGATAACGACATTGGCAGCAGCGATATTGTTGTACAAGTAGACATACACAGACCCGTAGCATCGTACCATGTAGCGTTTAGCTTAGATCATGTTACTCAGAACCCGAGAATCTCGTTGGCGGCAGCAATCACTTGGCGCTCTCCCTCGTTCAGGAAGGAGTCGTAGCCGAAGGGCTCAAATCCCAGCACGCGGCGGCCGTCCACATGTGTGATGTCTTCCAATTTGACCCGGTCCACGAATTTCGATTCGCCTTCGCCGCCACCGAAGTCGCTGAAATTGGGACGTTAACAAACACGAACGAATGGTGGGGAAGAGGCCTCGACCACATACGGCGCCGGAAGACCCTGCAGGAATGTGGCGCGCTGATCCCGCAAGTATGCCGCGCTATGATATCCAAGGTTAGCCATCGGAACCTTGTGGCGTCACGGTCGCCCGCATGCGAGGAAGCCCGACTTACTTTCGCTCCGTCAACGGGGCGGCGGGGATGTAGAGCACGGAAGAGTCTCCCGCCCCGTTGTGATCGCGCTCGACTGCGTGGATGACATCCGTGTGCCCTGGGTTCGCGTCAGCGCTTACGCAACAACTTTACTTATGCATTGAATGCCACCGCGTACAGTAGACCTGATCGCCGGGCTCCACATGCGGAATGGACACAATGGTCTCCTCAATTCGCAGATGGGGGTGGCTTTCCGGAGTGATCGCCTGCGTCTTGCCTGGAGTGCTCCCCGGGAAGGCGGTGTTTTCCAGGTCGAGCACCCACGCGTCGGCGTCCAGCGGGATGTCAGACGGCGCGGTGACGCCCGCGGCCAGTCCCGTGCGCAGGCGGAAGAATGGACGAAGAATGAGGTATGCCGTGGCGAGCGACAGCGACGGCAGAACGCGCAGGGTGCCTTCACCGGCGCCGGTGTTCGAGAGCGCCGTCCATCCTTGCCAAGGGCGGAATATCGAGCATTGGTTTCTGCACCCACGTACGGGTCAATGTGAGAGCAGGGAGCTAGACAGAGAGCCCGAGGCGACTTACGGCGCGTTGTACAGGTCCTGGTTGGCGTCCAGTCGCGGAGAGATGTCGAACGGGTCGTACCGACGCCACGCATCGCCCCCTTCCAAGATGCGTCCGAAGCACGAGCGGAAGGCCGGGTCCTCCCAGCGCTCGATGCTCCCGCCGTCGATGTGGGGCCCGAGCGTGAACACGCTTGGCCCCGGCGGGCGGATGCGGAGGCGGTCGAAATACGAGATGGGGGTGCGGACGCTGATGGGCGAGGCCGGGTTGGAGGTGTGCCAAAGCGAGAGCAAGTACTTTTGCGTCCCGATGAGAGCGGGATGCGTGCGTGCAAGAATCTGCCCTTTGGTGTTATACAGCTCGTAGAAAACAACGTTATTTGGGGGTGACCCTGATGGCACAATCTCGTGAGCACACCGTCCGCTAAAACTGCCTCCATGATCGCTGACGTACCGGTCACCTTCTCCTTGTTGGCAGCAATGTAATCCTTGATCGACTGTTTCCAACCCAGTGCCTCCTGTAGACTAGGTGAGGCTTTTCTCCGGAAGCCCATGTGGTCGACAATCTACAGACCTCCTTGGGCACTCCACCGCGCACGATCACGACGCCTGTCTTCTTGAGCGTCCTCAACTGTTCCTCCGACAGCCCCCTCTCAATGTCAGCGTACGGAACTTGCAAAATCATCTGTAAACGACGACCGTCACTACATTATAGCGCACCACTCGTCGGAATTTAGAAGGGAACCGTACCTCGGCACCCCGTTCCCGGATCTCCTTGGTCGCGCCCTCGAGCTCCTCGAGCACATCGCGCCAGCTACGCTCGAGCGCAGCCGGGTCGACGCACATCTCTTTCTTCAGGTCCGAGAACCGCGCGGGGAGGGGCGGACCCTCCGTGACGAGGTTCTCGAAAAACTCCATGATGGTGCCCTCTTTCTTGGTCGGCCGCTGCGGCGTCTGCGCGACCTGCGCGAGCGTGCGTACAAGGCTCGGGGTGCGGACGACATCCCGCGCCCCCTTGCGTCGAGAAAGACAAAGAGGAGCGAGCAGGCGGTTCACCCGAGTGGTGGAGGCGTGCGCGAGTCGGTGCATGGCTGCGACGAGGAGCTCAATCCTACCTGACAGGAGCTTGTGATGAAAGAAATTGGGGTTGCGCGACGAGACCCTGCTTTTATGCCCAGTCCACGACCCGCGCTCCGACGACGCTCTCCCAACCCTCTCGCCTGCCGTACTCGGCAGGTGACCTTCACAAAGGACCCTACCCATCTCCGTGGTCGAGCCAAAGATACAGGGTGCCCTCGTTCCCGCAGTCGTCGCCGTCCGAGGGCGACATCTTGCTCACGCGACGGCCTTCTGACGCACACGGGTGAGGGTTGCCTTTGTACCCGACCGGTTTAGCTATCTGGGATTACGCCAGAAGGACGTGAGCCTTGGCGGGCGTCGCACCTCCTATGTGCGAGGATGGGCGCTTGCTGGATTGTTTTGACATTATGTTCCTCCGAGTATACTCCGAGGATTCGCCGGAGAATCTTCTATTTAGGCGCGCGGGTATTAGGAACGATGCATCGAATCAGAATTAGTATCCATTTGCGTAAAGGCCAGCAGTGGTTTACAACAATTATTAGACCGCTGCGAAGAACAGGCCGTCAAGATGGAACGCTGCGGAACAGAGACACAAAACTCACAGTATCCAAGCATCATAAGCTCTATAGCCGCAGCGGCCACCCCTTCCATTCAACCGTGAGGAAACTGGAACTTTACCGCTGCTTCCTGCTCTCCTCATTGCCGGTCACAATCTCGGACTCGAATCGCAACTGCCCGGTGGCCTCGAGCCGCCGCACGATGACTTCTCCCAACGCCGTGGCAGGCGTCAGGACGCCGCCCGGCCGCGCGGTAAAAGGCAGCGAGGCATCATCAAGCAGGAGGCCAAGGGCGCACTCGGAAATCATCGCTAAAAGCGAAACGAACGATTAGCAAGCGCACGGGTTAACACCGCTGTTTGGGAATAAGCGTACTGGCTGTGAGGAGATAGCCCGGGTCGCTCTTGCCGCTCATGGTGGTCTTCGCCCACGTCTCGGGAGTTGAGGCCGTCGCGGTATAGTTTGTGACTTTGAGGAAACCCTTCTTCATTTCCCTGTAACATTCACGATCAATACTAGCCCCAAAAGCACACACAGCTATGGCTTACTCCTCGGTGGGGCCGTCTCCCGACTTAGTCATAATCTTCTTGACAAGCCATCGAATCTTGGGAGAGGGGAACGTCAAATGACGACCCGGAAACGCATTCCGCGACATGCTTACCGGTGTGACGTATAAGAGCGACATAACGGTAGCAACAATAGTGCTGTACAGAACCGTAGAGAAGAAGCTGCCGCGCCCAGGGATGACATACTCGGCGTAACGGAACTTGGGTCCATACGCCAGTGGCCGGAGCTGCTCGGTCTTCTCTTGCAGACGCTTCTCACCATATAACGCGCGCGCAGACGTGAGTGCGAACTGGTTGAGACCGTACGTGCGCTGCACGACTGCCCGATTGGCCGACTCCATGACCCATAACGCGCCGTACCTGGGCGGGGAGGTAAATGGCACAGGCGTAGCGAGCCGGGGCGAGGGACTGGGAGCGCCACGGACTATGCGAAGTAACAGTCAAACTACGGACTTACGTCGCACCATGCAATGGGGACGTACTGAGACTGAGCGCATAATCGCTCTGCGCCTCCTCGAGTTTGAGGCGGGGGACGTCCTCGAGCATTGAAATGAGTGTCGCGGAGGAGCCGCCCGAAGGCTTGGTCCGGAGGGAATAGAACGTCTGTGAAAGCCCAAGCTCAGCCTGCGGGCCGAGCGCATTCTTGAGGGTCCGATTTGAGAGGTATGTAGTGATGTCGCCGGGGATGGAGTCCAGTCCACATGCAGGCACAATAATCGCGCCCGTCTTGGTAGCGAGGTAGTCGAAGCTACGTAATGCTACATGAGCGCGCGATTTCACGTTTCCGCAGCGTGCGTTTGCCAGTCGGCCAGCTGCCGCCGTACGACAGACAGGCTTACGCGTACATGGGGTGGGGGTGGAGGGGAGGGGACACTCACTGGTCTAGGATTTTCCGTATGAAGTGGGGCTCGCCCGTGAGGTCGACATAGCGCTTTCCGTGTAGGGCGCATGCTCTGACGTCGCCCAACAATATTTCAATACAGACACCGAGCCCTGCAAACACGCAACACTCACCTTACTACGTCTGTACCCCACCGCCAGTACGGACCGACTGTGTTGATGATCACCTTGGAGTCCTTGACCGCAGCCTCAATCTGGTCGTATCGCGTGACGTCAAGCTGCACGAGTTTAACGCTATCATCGAGGCCGAGCGACTGTTTGAGAGCTTCTCCTTTGGCTTTGGAGCGAACGCCGATGGCGAGCGAGAAGGACGCGCGCTGGGGGTGGTTATAGAGGTAGCGAGTAATGAGGCGGCCTGTGAAGCCTGCGACGATTCGCCGTAGCTCGGCTTCAGTACACTTGGGAACGCCTGAGCCTTAGCCGAGTCTGCTGACCTGTGGCCCCGAGCACGAGAATGTCGGCCATCCCGAGCGTTTCTTCGCTGCTGCCGCCGATTCTAAAAATGCAAAACTAGCCAGAAAAGAGAGCACAGGCTCGAGGGTGGATGAGGTGGAAGGTCAAGATGGTCGCAAGCCGGAACCAGACAGGACTGCCTCTACGCGCGCTTACCATGACGTAGTGATGCCTCCAGACACTGCAGCGCCCGCGCCCGGACTCGGGCTCGGACACACGCCGACCGACGAGCTGAAGGCTGCACGCGGCGGCTTCAGCCCAGCCTCACTCGTCGGGCAGGCTGGGATGCGGAAGGCAGAGCCTGTCCAATTTGTGCGGATTAAGAATGTCTCACTTGCACGTAGAAAAAAAGAAGACAGGGCTTGCAGCACAGCGCCATGATACATTCGAAGTACAGACGCAACTACTCAAACGAAAAAGTAGCACACCCAAGCCGACGGTGCCCGAGTCTGTGCATGGACTGTGCAGGGGCGACACCACCGTGCACGCAGTTGCTTCTACAGTAACACCGCACTCCTCGGATGTACCGTAAGGCGTGCACGCGGTTGCTGGTACGCGGTGCCACACAGGGAAGACGTCTGTCAGGGCAGTATTTGAAGTTCGCGGGACAGGATTCGAAAGACCATGCGATCCATGCCGGCGGTGAACGCATGAAGCTTGCAGGCTCGCACCGGACTTCGCTGACCGAGTCGAACAGACATATTAGAGTAGCCGCCGGTATGCCAACACAGAAGCTAATGCTGGCGATAGGGCACTTACTGAATCTGCCATGCCCAGTGGGAACGATGCTTCAGACAGAGTCTAGCCGACCCTGAGACGCGGATGGCCGCCATTGTGGATGTTACCCACAGAGGGCCACATCTCGATACACAAGTCGCAGACTGGCAGTTGCTCGCCAGAATTCCGGGTCGTGGTGACTTGCTTGAGCTTCGTGGAACTAGGAAACACTCCTTGGTGCCCTAAGTGACAAGTATGTTCGGCGAAACCCATTCCCGTACCCCGCGGGCGGTCCTGTTCTTCGATACTCAGACCGAGGCGGGTCGACGCCACACTGGACGGTACGGCATGGCTTGACTGCGGAGAAGCTCCGCTGAATCGTCTGCTGGAAGTGGATTTAGCTCTATGACGACTTGCACGGGCAGTGAAGCGCCACCCGTATACGTAGCGGCGCGGCATCGTCCCGAAATAATATGACATAGCCGATAATACAATGATGGTACAACAAGGGGCAGTTCACTGCAGGAGCGGGAAGTCAGCGAAGTTCGGCAAGTCGTCGAAGAATGACATACCTTGATGAACTTCGCCATGAACTTTCTGTTGGACGTCCATTAGAGCCACTCACGTGCGACGCAGCAACACACAGACGTACTTGTGGAACTCCGTCCGCAACAGGTCGTTCACGAATTGCGGCTCCTTGCCCTTGTCCCGGGCGTTCATCGCCTGGTTCTTGAAGATGAGGTCTGCCGGCGGAAGACGCACATAAGTCCACCGTCCCCCACTGACGCCACCGGCGCACGCGCAGAGGATGTCTGTCGGACGTACCGTCGTCCCACCGCCGCTTCACCGCGAACGTGCCCGGCTTGGTCGTGTTCACGCCGTTCGGGGTCTGGCCCAGCGCGGCGGCAAGGTTCAGGAGCGGGTTCGCGGTCGCGATCTCCACGTCGCGCTCGGCCTGGGCTGATGCGGACTGCTCGCGCTCCTGCCGCTCCTTCTCCTCTGCTCGCTCCCGCTTAATCTTCTCGAGCTCGCGCAGCAGCTCCGCGGTGTCGTCCTCTTCGTCATCCTCGTCGTCATCCCTATCATATCCCACGCCAGCGTGTGTGAGACTCGGAAGCACGGCGCGCAGAGGCGACGGGAAAGGGAAGGGGGAACACGCACTCGTCGTCATCATCGTCCGCGTCTCCGTTCGCGGCCTTCTCGCTCTTCTCGTCCGCATCGTCGTCGTCGTCGTCCTTGTCCAGCTCTAGCGCTTCCTGAAGCAATTTCCGCCGTTTATTCGACTCGTCGTCTGCCCCCTCCTTGGCGCCCTCAACAGCCAGCGTTGGCTTGCCCTCCGCCTTGCGCTTCCGTTCACGCGCCTCTGCCTCCGCCGCAAGCAGTTCCGCTCGTAGATCCCGTTTAGCTACCTCAGTTGTTGAAGTCTGTCCAGGCTGTCTGTAATGGCAGACGCGTCACCATGTGGTGGACCATATGTGGGGTCTGTAGTTTAGACCTACCGAAACTTGAGCTTCGTGTGCGCCGCCATGTCCCTGACAGAGAACTGACGGGAGCCACCCTTGACATCCTTCGCCTGCGCCGGATCCCATGTCGGCCTGTGAGCTGTAGACATTTTGCCTCGGGATGTCGAGCAGGCTACAAAGAGAACGAGAAGATGGAGGAGAGGGTGCGCTGCCACAAAGCTCAACCCGTAGGCGCCTATCCGTCCCAGAGTAATGGGCGTCTATTGACCACGTGGCTGTAGACGCTCAACGCTACTGAACGTCGCCAACTTCAAGTATCCATGCCCTCTCACTGCGGCTCTGCACGTTTTCTTCCGACTGCTACCATTCAAGGTGAACAACTCTGGCGTTGCGGATTTCTTTGAATAAACTAACTTCCTACCACATAGGACAACGCACCATTTAGCATAGATCGATGTACCGTCCATCTTTGGGTGCCTGAAGTCCATCATCCTACAACTACGGAAAACGCCGTTGCCGATAGAGGCGGCCGTACCAAACGATCGATGGCGAATACTTGCTCATTGCCATTTCGTCGTCATTCGTGCGCGCAACATATAAGAGGGCAGACGGCGTCATACTCGTCGCCCCAGACGACAACCATCTTTTCGTAGAGTCAGGTCGCAACATGCCCCTCACAGAATCTCCCAGCCCCGCAGACCCTGAATGGGTGAAGGCGAACGCGAAGGCAGACTACTTGATTTTTTTCTCCTCGCGCGACGAGAGCGGAACGCCGTGGTGCCCGGTGTGTGGCTGTCGCTTTCATGCACAGGCGTCCGCGCTGATCTGTGAGACTCTGGCTGTGTTTTTAGTACTGCGTTGCCGCCGAAGACACTGTGAAGAAGGTATTTAGTCCCGCCGACGGCCCGTCTGGGATTATCATCTACGTAGGACAGCGCGCAGAGTGAGCATTCTGGTGTATTGTGTGGCTGAAGGGACCTTAATCGAAACTTTTCCGCGCCGCAGGTGGAAGACGCCCTCGAACCCATTCAGAGCTGAGCCGTGGAACGTGAAAGGCGTTCCCACCATCATTAGGGCCCGCGACGTGAGTACACATCCTGACCGCTCTGCGCCACCAGATTGCTCCCGAGGCGAGGCTAAATCGCTGGCCGACAGGGCGTCCCATTGGCGGGCAGCATCAACGAAGAGCTCGCCGCATTTGTGCGCGAGTAGTCCTCGTGCCATTCACGGTTAGCACAATCCTAATGTACATAACGCACGCTAGTGCGGGAGCCTGTGGCAAAGCAGTGGCGTCGGTGCGTACGTACTTGCATTCACCGACGATGTATAGGAGCCCTGCCGGGTGTCGTCCGTCGATGCCTGCCGCTCACGGTGACACTTTCTGGGGCACGATCCATCAGGGGTGCCACTGTATAGTAAAGCCTCTTGGCGTCACAGCATAAGATCGCAGCGATGAGCAAAGGCGCATACCTGCTGTCAAGAGCCCTCGGGTACTCGTGGAGTCCGAAGGGCATTTCACGGAGGCTTTTACCAGATTTCGTTTAATGGTAGGACCGGGATCTTGTAAGCGAGCCGATTAATGACGGGCGGTGTTCGGTGTTCTTAATAAACCGACTAACCTTACAATCAATACCGGTGCGGGTGTCTAAACGCATCCTTCTCACAGAAACTGACGGAAAGATAGCTCGCTGGATCATGGTGGTCACCGTCCTAATTCCATGCTCGAGCGCAATTGCGAGATGGCTTCACATTGCGCCTAGTACAAACTGAGAGAATTTTGCCAAACTTTTCTAAAGCATAAGACGCCCCTATCACCGCACTTTCCGAGGCTGTATATGCTAAAAAGACTGACCTAATGTGTACTCCAAGCACCGGGTCAGTGGGAGGAGCTCTCCTGAGTCGGTTAGCGCCGGCGTCTTTCTCGAAAAGGAGCGCGCGCTCGGCCCGATCGCCGTCATTTCGGAGCTGGAACGCGGCGCCGGCGCTGTCGCTACTCGACGCCTTGCCCAAGCCTTGCCGCTTCAGCTCTGTTTACCTCACCTGTCCGTGCTCCATCTTCCACGGAACGACTCGGGGAGGTAATAAAATCCTTGTGCTTTTCCTTAGCATTTTCTGCATTGTAATGCTGAAGGGGGTTTAGACGGCTCCGCATTGATCATGTCGACCACGGTACACCGGAAAGACAACACCGCGGACTCGTCTCGAGCTGCACGATGAGCGTTCGAATGAATGCCGTACGGGCTAGGTTGCGCCGCGGCGAATTCTTGGACTTGGGCCGACCGCGGAAGTACCCTAAAAATCTACGACGGGCCCTCTTCCGTAAGAGCGAATCGCTCGTCGCCTTCTTGGCGCGGGGGACGGTCGGGGTGGATACAACGCACGTCTTTTCGGGGAATCTCTGGTAAGTCAATCTCAATTGCTTTCGCCATACACCGCCAGTGCAGGCGCGCGGGTAGTAACGCCGGCTCACAAGCGGAAGGAGAACGCCACGATGCTGGCAGAAGTACGCGGTTCGCGGTGCCTTGTGCCTCAATGGGTTTGTGTTCTGAAATCGTCCTGTCCATCGCGTGATACCGATGTGCATACATCTATCCGGGATTACCTATACCGCCATGGCAACGGGAGAGCTCAGGTGCGTTTCGCGCGAAGTCCGCCTCCGTTGACGCCAGGTTCAACAAACTTCCTCTGGCGGAGCTCTACTACACATCCTTCGGGACATCTGCTTGTGTCGAGTGTCTGCCAGTGCCCCGCCCCATCATTAGAACAAAGGCCTATCAGCCTCCCAACGTCCCCGGTCGCGACAGCACATATGATTGGAGCAGCCTCTCCCCAGACGGTTGCAGTGGCCAATCGGCCTGGTCATCCTCTCCGCGCAGTCCATATTCTTCAGGCTTCCTCACCACGGCTGGACTCGGTATCTTGATTGTGATTTCCATCGTGAGTCTCTTTGACATGTTTGATGTTCTCCTCTTCAGCGGCCCTTGATTACCACTTCCTCAGGGTGCACGCGCTACAAGGTCTGGGCTTCTTACAAGCCTGCGGTCATTCCCGGGATTACGGGGTAAGTGATACGTCCAGCTAAATTCGCCGTTCTAACGCGGTACCGACGTCTAGTCGGCTCCATCATCAACATCACCATCAGCCCCGTCTCATGAAGAGTGGCTTTCTTTGGGAATGGCTAGACAAGTCGGAAGGTATGGCGTCTAACAACATCTCTCTTGCTCACAGTGCGCCGGGCAAGGCTGCCTCTCTGATTGATGTGACGACTAAGCTCTGTGCAGACTGATACGAGCCGCCTCGGAGGACTCCTTGAGTACGAGCGTATGATCGCCACTCGTCCTGGCGACCGTCGCTCGAGCGAATCCCCGCCGCGGCCACACATGACTTTGCCTTTGTCACTCAGATCCCACGCGCACGAACTCTACCCATATGTCGCACGTCTCCTCGGCTTCCTCCTCTGATGATGCTGCTAAAGTCCACGTTGGCCGCGTCAACGCGGCATCTCCGAATGCAGAGCCTATATACTCTACGATTCGCCTCGGAGCATGTCGCCCGAGACCCCCTGTCTCCGCCAGACGGTGATCGGTCGCTTCCCGCCAAGAGCCCATTCTACTCGAGCTTGCTAGTCCGTGTTCAGCAGCTCCGCGCTATACAACTCGCTCGAGGATCGTTGCTTGGCTCCTCGGGCTATTCTCAGCGGGTCAGGTAGCTCTTTCACTCGTGGAACAGCTTCCCGCAGCCTGAGCGTGCCGTACTCCACGTCTTGCGCCATCGAGCCTTCCTTCTGCCCTCCCCTCCAGTCCGCGGCTTCCGATTACCTCTAAGGCGGCAAGTGTTCCCATCGATCGTCTGATGACCAACGCAATGTGGGAATTCGAGCCCGGTTCACGCGCTGTCGTAAGGAGGCATGGCCTCGCACGATGCCAACCACTCTGAGCCCACCTCGGAGTCGGCATGAAGGTGAGAAGACTCACGACAATGGCCGGGTGGGCACTCCATCCGGATGCAGCTGTGCTGTGGCAGCCGTCGGGTGTCATTTTGGGATGCGCACTACAACGCTGGCATGCTGTGCTCGCGGAGGCACACGGAAGCGGACACCGCCAACAAGACCGTACGTTCTGAGCCTCTTCGGGCGTGCAGCTCGCCCGCGACGGCCTGACAACCGCATGGACAGACGATGCACAGCGCTCCCTGGCGGGCATTCACTCGCACGCTAGGCACCGAATGGCCGCCAGCCCCGATGGGTCCCCTGGCCACGAATTAGTGTGCGGGTCCGAACACCGTACTATGGCCGACATGGAACCGGCTCGGTCGTCTGAGTCGATGCAGTCCCTGACGTGCTCGAGCGCATGACGGCTCCCTGCCCTTTGGCGTGGAGGCTGGCTGGTGCGGGCTGCGGCCGCGCCACGCTGCTGACGTACGGGACGAGCTTCGTGGCTTCTTATCGCATGTCGTCGCTGTGCGGGGCAGCTCAGAGGGCCGGGGGCCCTATGTTTATCGAGATTTTCCCGAGAGATTGCCTTCCTTTGCTCTCCTCACGACTGGGGCATGTGCGGGGGGTGGTGAGAGTCGCCGCGCACCAGACCGCGTTGTTCCCCCGTTGTGCGCCCGCAGAAGGCGGACGGGCACAGGCCACGTCCACCGTGTGCGATCCGTATGGGTGCCGCCCCGCCGTCAAGGTTGGTGGTGATGCGGGGCGAGCGTGGTTGGTCCGCTTCACAGATTTCGATTAGCGGGACGCGGGATCGTTCAAGTTCGAGTGCATGCCGTCTGGCGAATAATGCGATCTGGGCGCTAGCGCGCGATGGCTGGGTTCCGAGCCCAGCGTCGATCCGAGGGTTCTGTGACAATGGAAGGACGGATGTTGGATTAATTCTTTTGATTCCGCCCGCGAGTAATGTGCCAGATCCAGCGATGCGGGGCCGGGCGTTGCCGCAAATGGCCTCTTGGACACTAACCGCCATCTCCCTCCTCGCACAGCCTGAATTCTACAACAAGGGGCCCTTATTTCTTGATGAGCGCGGGTTAATTTATCTTCTGGAACTGGGACTTTCACTCTGCGGTTCTGGGAACTGCTTACTCTAGAACTCTCGTCCAAAACATATAAAAGCTGGGCTTTGGCGGGCTCAACTCGAACCTAGGACTCGGTCAGCTCGCACCTCGACGACTTAATTCTTTGGCGACACCTCGGTTGAATTACTGCTATGGGCAACTCTCATTCCCGCACCCCCTCTGCCGGCCTGGACTCGGGACACGCCCTAACCACGCCGGCCATCCACCGCAAGCGCTCAACAGCCTTCTCTGCTCTCACACTCGGCTGCGCATCTGCTCCCTATGCTGCATCTCTGCCTAGCTATCGTGAATACCCGTCCCGCGAAGACCACTCGTTTAGCGACCGCGACGAGAAGCGGAGCCTCAGCGACCCTCCCCCGCTCTACGCCATCTCGACCACGCCGGACATCATCGAAGACGTCGCCGCGGACGCCTACAAGACCTTCCTTAAGCAGTACCCGCAGTATCAACTGACGTGGATTCTCGATGCACTCCGTCGCAGCGACTTTGCCAGATTGGATCGGAACGGGGAAACCTACGTCGACTACATGGGCGGCTCGCTCTACCCGGAAAGCCTCATACGGGTCCACACCGGATTCCTGCAGCGCAACATTCTGGGAAACACGCACTCGGTCTCGAACACGTGCGTATGACTTCACTTCCCCGCCTCGCCGGCCTCCGCGTCTGCACGCCTTTGGACCGCCCTTTTAATTTTGTCGCGATCTGCCCACTGGGCCGGCTTCCCCGGGTCAGGGACCGTCACGGCACCGAGCGCCGAGATGCCCTTCGCGATCATTTGTTCCGCACGCCCATCCTGTGTATGCCAAATCTGACTGACCGTCGCACTCTAACAGATCCCGACTCTCCGCAGCATGCGCGTCCGAGGCGCGGCAGACCGTGCTGTCGTTCTTCAGGGCGCCACCAGGCTACACCGTCGTCTTCACCGCCAACGCCACCGGCGCACTCAAGCTCGTCGGGGAATCGTTCCCCTTCGGCCCCGGCAGTGCCTATGTGCTCGGCGCCGACTCGCACAACAGCGTGCACGGCATCCGCCAGTTTGCGAAGGGCCGTGGGGCGGAGGTATGCTACATCGAGTCTACTGCCGTTGGTGGCTTCGATGTGGCGGAGGCTAAGGTACGCGTGCAGTCCGGTGTGGCTTAGCTTGCGCTAATTTCGTTCTGACCTGTACACAGGCAATACTCGCCCAACACCGACCGCGCGGCGATGGCGCTCCCAGCCTCTTCGCCATGACTGGCCAGTCGAATATCTCGAATTCGAAAAACCCGCTCTCGATGATCGCGTTCGCAGCATCACAAGGGTATTGCACCCTGCTCGATGCCGCGGCGCTTGCGCCTACATCCGTGATATCCCTCAGCGAAACGCCTGTCGACGCGATGGCGATTAGCTTCTACAAAATGTTCGGGTTTCCGACCGGCGTCGGCGCGCTCGTGGTGAAGGAGTCCTTCCTTGCGCGCCTCGAGCGACCCTGGTTCGCCGGGGGTACGGTGGACGTAGTACAAGCCCCCGGTACGATCGTGACCATGACGGCGGAGCTCCACGAACGATTCGAGGTCAGTATCTCGTCCCTGCGCCACTTCTACGCTAGCTGCAGGCACATCCGGGTTTACTGACAGATGATGGTCCCAGGACGGTACTATCAACTACCTGAACCTACCAGCAATCACCGACGGCCTGCGATTCCTCTCTGCCTACCTCCCCTTCCTCCCACTCCGCCTTTCTTCACTCACGCGCCACCTCATCACGTCCCTGTCGGAGCTTAGGCACGATGTCGCGGGCACCCCCGTCGCGCAGATCCTTTCTAGGCAACCGAGCAAAACTGTCAAGACCGTCGGCGAACAGTCGGACACGGGCTCGGTCGTGGCGCTCCTCTTCCTCTCCGTAAGCAGCTGTTCTCGTTCTCACCAGCGCGATCTGGCCACCCGCTGACGCCGCCGACAGCCTTCCGGACAGATGATTCCGAATTCTTTCATCGAGTACGCCGCGTCAAGACAAAACATCTCGCTCCGTACCGGTTGCATGTGCAATCCCGGTGGCGCCGCATCGTTGTTGGGACTCTGCAACGCGATGGCGCAGCTGCCGTGCGACGCGACGCTGCACAAGTTCGAGCAGCGCATGGGGCGCGAGCTCGGCGTCGTGCGCATCAGTCTGGGCCTCGCGAGCGACTTCCGGGACGTCTGGCATGTCATCCAGTTCGCAAAGTCACTGTGCGACACCGCCGCGCGGACGGCGATGTGGGAGGAGTGGCTCGGCGATCGGACGGGGGTCGCGCTCTGAGGCGTGGCGCTTTCCGGTGGGGCCCTTCTGCGACTCGTCGTGCTCGGATTCGGACTTTACGGACTAGGAGCATTCTTTTGGTTTGGTACTTGCGTTTCGCCTGACTGTCCTTCGGATGTGTATCATGTCGTGTACTCTTCCATTGCAGCATATGCGCTGTTTGTAGCATCTGACCTGTATGTAGTTCTCGTGTATCTGTTATGGCATCTCTTCTTCACCTCTCCCCGCGAGCACATGCCCCACCGCCCGGTCTGGCCTCGACGGCCGACGTCCCCAGGGAAGCACCGATAGCGTCATGGGCGGGGAATGACAACATACGCTGCACTTCGGGAGATCGAGGAGGAGTCGGCTTGACGATTGTCGTGCGGCTGGCGCCGAACTGCCGTGCGCGCGTCGTCCTCGATCGCTGGCCCCGTCACGCCCGTGAAGGCCTCTTTTGGCGGCCTTCGACTCTCTGCCTCCGGCGGCTCCGAGGACACCGCCATGCACCGCTGCGAATGCGTTGAGTAGCCACGTGTTGGCGGCCAGATCGAAACGGGGCCAACGATCTCTTCGTCGGAACGGCGAGTCGGGCATGGACAGAACTCGGA
Organism: Trametes hirsuta; assembly: GCA_001302255.2. Lineage (NCBI taxonomy): Eukaryota > Fungi > Basidiomycota > Agaricomycetes > Polyporales > Polyporaceae > Trametes > Trametes hirsuta. The sequence continues at coordinate 852,067 of CP019374.1, read as the reverse complement.
AGCGAGTGCTTCTCGTGATCAGCGATCAGAGGCGAGATGCCGCGGGATCGCTGTCGAAGAGAGCGCTGGGCAGCTCGGCTCAGAGGCGACGGCCTGCTCGTCCTCGATCTGATCGTGCACCCAGCCAACGCCGTCGACGAGCTCCGTAGCCGACGGTACGGGCCCGAGAGCGTTCGCGGGGGGAGGCCGCGACCATGACGTCGGAGGTGCACGTTGGACGTCGCAATGTTGAAGGACGCGCGGGCGTGCCGTATGTTCGGCGTTGTCCCGAGAACGGCGTGTTGGGGCACGAGGCATGCTGGACTTCGTCACGCTCACCCGTGGGGGTGAGGGCATCGATGCCGTCCGAGTAGGGGCAATCAAGCTGTTCAGCAGAACACTGGTCCGAGGGCAGTCCAGAGCTCGGAGGAGCATGTGCCCTCGTGGCAGCGTCTGTCAGCGCCGCTGGGACATTATTCCATCGTACACTGCGTTTCAGCGGGGTTGATAGCTATTCCCGGATACTTGATAAAACGATATCCTGAGGGTTAAAAGGTCCGAAAAACTCGCCGAAATCTCACTTCCACATGCCGTGTTCTGGCCGCTGCTCGCATTCGTTGGCTGTTGTTTCACTCGGCCACGTACTACGGTTCCACCCGGACGTCGGGATCGATGTTAAGCTCTTACGGAGACCAGAGTGTCACGCCCGTTTTAAGATATCTTAGCGCAACATGACGTGCATTTTTTCGGCTTTGTCGAGCAGTTCTTGGCTCATGGCGGGTGCAAAGCAGGGGGAGAAGGCAATAAAAAGCGCACCCACAAACGCCCACAACGGGCCGGGCACAATTCGCACACCACGTGGACGAGTTGGGCGCTACCAGGCGCTACCATGTTATGGGCGCTAATAGTAACTCAGGCGCTCAGCACCGACCGCGTCGCCAACGTGTTCCTCGACGTCGTGGATAACGTCGAGCACGACCCATGGATTTCTTCTCTCAGATCAATGTCGCGCTTCGTGGGCCTACTGGGCAACCTCAATCTGCTGCTGACACCATCTCCCGCCTTGCTGACCGACTGTCACCCTCCACTCTTCTTGCCGACCGACGGGCCGCGGTCCTCTCACTCAAGGGTCTTGCTCGAGACTGGAGGGCTGATGTCGGCGACCGCGCTCTCCCAGGCCTTCTAGATGTGCTACAAAATGATGCGGAAGTAGATGCAGATATTGGCAAGGCCGTATTGGAGACCCTGATCATCCTTTGTGAGGTCGACGAGAGTGCGCCGGTGCCCGCGCGCGACTTGGGCTACAAGTACACGGACGCCGTTCTAGTAGACGACAAAGTCGCGCAGAAACTTTTTGCGCTCATGGCAGACCATTCGTTCTACCTGCGGTACACGGCTCTCCAGTTCCTTTCAGCTCTGCTTCAGAATCGGAGGCAGGTTGTGCAGGCCTACTTCTTGAAGGCACCGGTTGGTGTAACAAGTTTGATTGCATTGCTGGAGGACAAGCGGGAGATCATCAGAAATGGTACGTGACCTCCGTCTTGCAGCATACGCATACATCTGCATGTGGTCGCATTTCCCCAACAACACCTTACGGCCGTTGTAGAAGCGATATTCACCATTCAATCTCTCATCTCCCAAAGTCCTGAGATCCAGAAGATCATGGCGTTCGAGGGCGCTTTCGAGAAGCTCTTCAACATCATTATCAATGAGCAGGGAGTCGAGGGTGGTGTCGTGGTACAAGACGCGCTAGCATGTATCGACGGCCTTCTCCGCTTCAACCAATCAAACCAAGTACGGATTGCCGTCATGTCCTGAATATCACCCGCCCTGACGAGCTTGTGCTTTTCGCGTCGGACATGACTTGGTAAATGTAGAGCTACTTCCGCGGCTCGTCTCTTCCGCCCGTTCTCCTCTCCTTGATTGGCTTCCCCCCTTCACTCCCATTCGACGCCCCAGCACCCCAACAATTTGCACTGCAGTTGTGGGACGTCCCGCAGAAACGTACGAACACGTCATTCGTGGTCGGCGTTATTGGCCTTTTGGCAAGGCATGCTGGTGTGGGTATTCGCTATAGTGGACCTCATCCTGTCATACTGATGGAGCTCCGCAGCCCCCAGATGTGCTCTCCATCTCATGCACTCGTTGCTTAGTTGAATTGGGTATATCTTCCAACGCTCCTACTGGCATCAAAGCGCAGGTTGGTTCTGTCGAATGTCTATTCGTGTTCGGTACATCTGAAACATTTCCAGGCTTTACACTTGATTCCTCCCAATTTATCCTCGCTTCCGCTGGCCGAGATGGTGGTCACCCCTTATGTACCTGTACCCGACACCAACGGAGAGGAGTGGGATCGACTGGAACCCGCGTCTGCGCTCGATGCATTAGTGGAGCTCGTTTTGCACGGAGAGTACAACAGCATCATAGACGGTGATAGGAGAACCAAGGAGGGCATGGAATTGCGAGGTGCTGCAGTTGCAGTCTTCCAGGTACGCGTGCCGCGTCCGTGTCCGTATCCCCGCTCTGATTCCCACATTTTTGCAGAACTTTGTGCAAAAGGAAGAAATATCAGAAGCAATCGTGCAGGCAATGGTCACACAACCAGGTTTGTATTCCTGGAGCATAATGTATGGCACGTACTTATCCCCGTATAATAGGCTCCCAGGCGCCAGTCACGCCGCTCTTGTATGCTCTCACCTCCGTCCCCGTCTCTCCCCTCGTCATCCCATCCGTCACCTCCACCCACTTTGCCACCCTTCTCTTCTCGCATCTCCTCCGGTTCTCGCCCCGCGCGAAAGTTTTGGCACGTTCCATCGTCCCTCAAGCGGGTTCGTCAGGACAAAGCCACAACGACTCATCCTTTTTCGTCCCCGCCGACGGTGGGGCGCCGCCAGCTGCTCCTGAGGCCGATGATGATGGCGACGATGCAGACCCGCCGCAAACCCTGCTCCAGATTTTGAGCGAGCACTTGTCTCTCGCCTTCCTCGCGCGAAGTAGGGCAGACTTGCCGGATCGTGAGGCCCGTGAATGGGATCGGCTGTGTGTAGGGTACCTGTGCCTACTCATACAATGGTTGTGGGAGGACCCCGCTGCTGTGCGGGAGTTCTTGGAAGCCGGTGCTCTTGGTGCGGTACGTCGCCTTCCAATGGTTCCAAAATCGTAAGGAAACCGCTGACAAGATTCCACCGAGCAGCTCGTAGAGCCCATCAACCAGGGTGCGGAAGAGGACACCCTCATACCTGGCTTGTGCGCGTTTCTGCTCGGGGTCTGCTACGAGTTCAATCGCGAGCCTGGTGAGGTGATGCGGTACGCACGGTATTCCTGCTTATACCCCGTTTGTGATATCTGACAATCAACTTAGTGCGACCATCCACCCCATCCTGACGCGCCTTGGCATCGACATGCTCTCGGGCCGTATCACGCACCTGCGCGACGACGATCGCTTCAAGGCCATCGGCCCAGATAGCTTCGTCCTCACACCACCTGCCGCCCCTACCCCACACCATCAAGGCCACCAGGCGCCGGCCTCTGCGGGTGTACCAAAGGGCGAGGCAGAGGAAGGCGAAATTTGGTTCGACTGGGCGTTCGTGGACTTCTGGAAGTCGAACTATTGTGGGTGCAGCTGGGCGTTGAGTCGTCGCGGGATCGCTGAAAATGCTATAGATACTATTCAGAAAGGGATTGCGGTTGACCCTAATTCCCTGTCCTCCGCTGCAGGTTCGTTCGGTGCTAGGGTACTCGCTCGTTGAATACCCGGAACTAACACCCGCCATAGGTCAGGAGAGCGCGATGCTGATCGCATCCTTGAAGGACGTCATCCGCAACCAAGCCGCAGAAATCGACAAGCTGCAGAGCCAGATCAAATCTCTCAGCACGTCCACCGACGAGGCGCGCATCCTACGGCTCTTATTGACATACAACGTCACTGACAACTTGGGACAGGTCACCACTCTGCGTGCGCAAGTCAACACGCTGACTGAGCAGGTGGCAAGCGTCGAGGAGAAGCGACGCGACGTCGAGAAGGAGCAGGAGGACCTGCTTGTGCTGCTCGACGAGCTCAACAGCAAGCGGCGGAGGGATAAGCAGCGCATGCGGGAGGCGGGGTTGGAAGTGTCCGAGGATGAAGCTGAGGAGGACGACGAAGATGAAGATGAGGAGTGAAGCTCATTGTGGAAAGACCTCTCTTCATTTCCACCGGTTCGCAGCGCTGGACCTTATTTATGCTACCATGATTTTGTCTTGACGGGACCTTTGCACAGCGCGCGTAATGGATGTGCGATATGGATGTGTGGCGCATGATTTCGATAGTGCCCATTCCGGCTCCAAGCCTTCTCCAAGAGCTCTCTATCCACGCGCCTACCCTAGAGCATGCACGTTAGCGCCAAAATGGATGGGAACGAAACAACGATAGTGCTAATGAAAGGCTAATGGTTAAGGACCGGCGGAGTTCACAGAAGACGCTACAGTCGACATCTTCTTTTCTCTTGACATCCTGATCGCCCAGGTTGAAGACCAGACACTAGCCCAACGTAGCATACTTTGCTCAGGCATGGCCATACCTACCAGAATTCAGGCTCTTCGTGAGTCTTACTAGTCCTATTTTCCCCGACGTATTTGTGGCCTTTGCACGCCATTGTTCGAAGCTGCGCACGCTCGCTCTCCGCGGAGTGTCCTTCGGCCATGGCCAGCAGACGATCAATTCACTCATCGAGGCAACTCCTTATATGGTCGCGTCCACTACGTGAACTCGAGGTCTGCGATTGTAAACCGCGGCAGTAATGAGGCGGCGTACGTAACGACTCATTTTTATCTCCAGGGACCCCACTATCCTCGTGCCTCATTCAGCTTAGTATATCGCACGACTAGGCCGTTGTAAATGGCCGCCGCCGTGGATCCCTGAAGGACTGTACTGTCACTTGTCTTCAAGCGTCCGAATTCTGTCCTTCCGCCCAGCTGCAGTTCCCCCCATACATAAAATACCAGCCTCATCCAGTCCTCTCAACGATCACACGGCAAGCCGCTTCTCAGAGGCTGACAACTCAGTTGTCCCTCGTTCGCTACAAGCACATGGGCCACATCCCAATCCCTTCCTCCGGTGTGCGCCGCCTCATGCAGTTTCTTGAGCCCTCTCCTTCCAACCACCACGGACGACCACCAAGTTCGACGATCATCCCTCGATCCGAAGACCATCCACCCCGACATGTCGTCAATCATGCGTCGCGTTGTGGCCATGGCGGAGGGTCCCTCTTCGTCAACCTTCACCTCGCAGACCATACTTGTTGCAAGCGTGGCCCTCTTCTTCGCCGTACTCTGCATGTCTGCCGCGATTATACATGCCTGCAGAGGTTGCTATCGTCGCCGCTCTTCCAACAAAAGATCTACCTCGTGCTTGGCCGATCTCGAACACCAAACATATGACGCCGACGACTCTATCGAGGATGGCTCCCTTTTCCTCTACGTCCCCACCTTGTCGCACTCCTGGCCAGCTTCACCCGCCGAGATCGGCTCCGCATATTTCTCGGAGAAGCATTCGCCGGACTTGCGTACCCCTCCTCTTGCCATCGCGCCTTCCTCTCATGTTCGGGACTCCGTGCTCTGCAAGGCGCTCAGCGAGCTCGCGTGGCCGTCTCCGCGGGTGGATAAGGTCAGCCACCCCTTAGGGGCTTACCAGGCGTAAACATGCTAACAGGGAGTTCGAATTGGAGTACTCTTCCAGGGACACCGCTGACGACGCGGCTTGGCAGACCTACTATAGGAAATAATTCGCGGATACTGTCGTCGCCTTCACCATCTTCATCTCACCAAGATCGGCGGAGCGAGCTACGACGACTTGCTCTACTAGGACTACGTCGCCGGTTTACTTCTGTTTTTCATCTATCGCCGTCCCCGGTACCTTCAAGCACACCACACCAACGTTTTCCCAGTTCTACTAGGTTCCCGTACGGGCGTCTTCGAGTCCGACTCTTTCTCGCTGCCGCACTTCTCTTTCTACCTTCAATTTTTTTGCGGCCGCACCTCTCCTTTGACTGTCGCTTTTGTAGTTGTACGAACCCTTCCCGAATATTTGCCCTTCTATATGTACGCTCATCTCCATGTCAATCTATGCGTGTTACGTTGAACCCTGCGGGAATTTGAGTCCCTGGTTCAGGTTTATTCTCCAATGTGATGAAAATGTGATCTCAATGACTTCTTGTTCCCCCCCCCCCCAACTCGGGGCATTTCGTGTGGGATGCCTTGAGCCCGAATGTTTAAAGGAAGGCAATGTTTCAGCCTGAGTGGCCGTTTTGTCGTACTACCAGGGCGCTCTAGTTAGGATGTCACAGGATAGAAACTGCTTACGAGGATAAGAGAACAAGCAACCGTCAATAGAGTTGCAGAAAGAGACGACATGATCTCTGTAAGAAAGGTAAGAAATATTGTGGTTGAATCATTAGAACCACATAAGTAGTTGAAGTAACCGGTCAACACAAGTAAGCGAAGTCGCCGAAGGAGTCGAAGTCAAATTAATCCGTTCTTCCGCTCTTTTCCTACTCTTCTTTCCCCGTCGTCCTGTCCTCCCTCATCACCGAACCCACGCATCCTCCCGTTGCTTCCTATGGCGCCAACATCAGAAGACATCGAGGAACTACTCCTGTCATCCCGGTATGGCGACGTCGAGGACATCCAGCAGTTCGTCAACAAGTTTGGGCCCGAGGCCCTTGCGACCGCACGCGATGATAATGGGAACACGGTGCTGCATATGGTCTCGGCGAACGGGCACACAGGTAGCGTCACCATCTCTGTCGTCGGCTCGTCAGCTGCTGTCCCGTTGTAGGGCAGCAACCTGACATGCGCAAGATGTGTAACAGATGCACTCGATTACCTGCTTCCTCTGCTCCCTTCATCGCTGTTAGCGGAATGCAACAGTGCCGGGTCGACGCCACTGCATTGGGCTGCGTTGAACAGCCATCTTTCCGTCGCACAGAAGCTTGTACAATTCCCCGGCGGCCCCGGCGTTGACCTGATCGACATAAAAAATTTGGCTGGGCGCTCACCCCTCGGTGAGGCAGAGACGACCGGCTGGGAGGAGGGTGCGAAGTGGTTTGTCCAGGTGATGAATTTAGACGACGGTGGGAAGGATGAAGAGGAGATGCAACCGGCAGAAGGAGTGCAAGATATCGAGGTTGAGATCCAGGATGCGGAGGGTCAGGTCGCCAAGATGACGCTTGGCCAAAAACCATCAAGCAGCGCGAATGAAAGCAGTGAAGCTCGTTAGACGTGAGTTTTTTTTTTCATATTGCTGGCCACGGAAGCGTGCGATACAAGCCTCATCCATGCGCCCCAGATGTATCAGTAGCAGCCCCAGACGTGTGTGTGTACGCTCAGGAAGTCAAAAATGTCGGGCGCCACGCCCGTTTCGTGCCAAAATGCCCATCTGGATTGAATCGCCATCTCATCTCCCTCCGGTAAGCGTCATCTTTATGCAGCTTGGATTCGAAGGACGCTGTAGCCGGTAGACGGTTCGACACTGGAAGACGTTTCGATGACATACTGATCACCTTTCCCTCGATTGTTGGACCACAACTAATGGCATATCCATCGTGGTGCTGCGTCGACCTTTCGGGATGTTCCGAAAATACAATTCTACGGTCGGGTTACCGCGCTCCTGAAACAGCGAGGCGGAGGGGCTAAATATTGGAACTCCTTGATTTGCAGATCACGCGATGATGGGGAGGCGTCAATCCCGTACTGTGCCACCCCTTCAGAAATCAAGGTGCATTGCAGCTTTTACATTTGGCCAAGTAGTCTTACGTCGTATTAGTGTATGGTGAGTCCTCTTGATGCTTCCGAGTGGTTGTCGGTAGCATTGGTCCATCGTTAGTGTACCTTCATAACTTCGACTCTCGAGACACAACGACCTAGTCGCCAAGCAAACAAGTCGACACTAGTCCGCTGTGGCTCTTCCCATCAACGTGTACCGCCATCAGTACGTTGACAATGGTCGCTCATACCATTCAACCGTCTCTGCCAAACTTTTAGTCGTTGGCCTGCTGTGCTCCAAGATTCGGTCTACAACCATACGCAGGAACGGAATCGTGCTTTCTGGACAGGCTTACGAACATCTAACTTTATGTCAGTTGCGGATACGGCTGAACCACGACCGGTGCTGCCAGTGCAAAGTTTCTATGGCCTCCGCCGCCCACGCGGGCGTGAGGCTGCGCGATGGTCAGGACCCGTCGGTTTGAGGCCGGATCCGTCGTGCAGGTACGGTGTTACGGGCGTCAAACGCTGATGCCACTGATGCACCATGCGTAGACTCGCGAGCCAGTCGGGATAGCGCGCGTCTGGGATCAGCGGAGTTCAAAGCCGGGGGACGCTCGCTATACCGACTGGGCAGACTGGACGCCCTTTTGGCGGGTCAGGCCGTGGGAAAAAGGACTTTGTCGTTTTGTCCGTCGCTCACTTGGAGACTCTGTCCACTACCGCCTTAGCACTGAGCCATGACTCATAGCTTGTCCCCCGCGCACTAAAGTCCGACATATATTTGCATAAACTAGGTAATCTAATACGACAAGTTTCTGTTATCCCTATCAAAACTGAGACTTTTTCCTCTACAGATGACTCTTCAGATGCACAGGGTCAATTCCGAAATTTGTCGAATCCACCCGTGTCAGAGACATATTGTATGGACCTATATGTTCTAATATGGATCTTAGAGTCTGACTCACATGATTTTATACAGAATATGTGCCTATGACGGCCGTAGGCCCGACGTGCACCTGTGCTATGTGCATGAGCCTCCCCGATCCAGCCCACTTCCACCATACGATCGCGTCGCACGTTCGCAATCGCATCCGTGCAACTTCGGCTCTGGCGGGCGCTCTCAGGTCACTCTGGGGGGCCCATCATCCCAACATGGGATTCCGGGATGTCAAACAGGGAGGATAGCACAAGCACCGATATTCCTAGTAGGAGCACTGCACACGGGCACAGTGGGCACGACAAATGTGAGTACAGTGTGTATGTTTAGACCTTTCTTATAGCTGAATCTGATGTGAATTCAAACATAGACACATGATTACGTTTGGAAGGTGTAAACGAGGGCCGGACACTAAGCACAGGTCTGTCGGAAGTCGAGTTGAACAACCCAGCGCCGGTCACTAATGGGGACGTCCCGTTGAATGTCGAGATGGTATATGGAACTGATTCACAGTGTACCTAAGTACCATTATGTGGTCATAGCGCCCAGGTCGTTAGCCAGACGCGGCAATGGGAGCAAATTTTGGTGTCGTGAACCAAGGGAGAATGCATCTAAATGTTGAAGTCCTTTTTCCCACGGCCCGACCCGCCAAAAGGGCGTCCAGTTCGCCCAGCCTGTTCGGTGCCCTCACAGGAGTCCTCGACTGAGTTTGAATTACGTCAGCACCGAACAGGCTGGGAACGAGCCTACACCATGCGGTGATGCACTCCAGCGCGATGGTCTTGCATTTTCTCGGCCATATTACCCCCCGCCGCGCGATGCTGGCCCCCAGCTGCAACGCTCACTTCTCTTCGTGCCCCTCCGGCTACAGACGTTTAAGAGTCTGATCGTTTTTGCTCTTCCCCGAGTGTTTGAGGCAAGTCCCACACGGTGAGTGGGTTCATCTACCGCCACGTGGCTCATTCTAGGTCTGTGTGGGGTAATGTAGTGCTCTTCGATAAGAAGAGTCCGTTAATTTACCCCGCGGCCGCCTCCCCGGGAGAGGTACCGTCTCCGAACCCGACATAGCCAGAGTGCATGTCCCTTGCCTCGCTTTGCATGTTCTTACCATGGCATGTCTTACTGACGAGGGCCAACAAGGTATTCACATAGCACGAGCCACATTTGAAACCGCCGCAAGACCCGGTGATGTCGCATTCATCACCAGCCACGTTCCTCGTTTGGTCTATCATGACCTGCCTGGTACGCATGCGTCTTTTTTCCTTCCGTATTCAACCTGAACCTCCAATAGCTTGGAGGGTTCTTGCTGTTCCATCTTTGGAAGTTTGATCGGTTCAAGTGCTTGAGGTATGTATGGCTATAGTAACGGTGTGGTTATTACACTGACGGGGAGTAGACCAGGCAATGGTCCCTACGCCGGGGCTTTCAAGCGCCTTATGACTGTGCGTGTCCCATCTTCCTTTCCGTTGCAAACGTGCCAACCCAGTTTGACTAGTATACGTATCTATTAAGCGTGCCATGTATCACGGTATACGCAGTGGGATTCGCGATTATCAAGTATCGCGAAGGCTTGACGTTTGTCCCAGAGTTTGGGAGTAGGTGCTCTTCTATCTTCTCCCCAGCACTCGCCCGCTCACTGTTAATGTCTATCAGTCATGCCAAAACCGTGGCAGATGTGGTCACAATCGCACAAAAGCGCAATCTTACCGCTTTATCTGCTCTTCACGGTTGCGTGGAGTCTTGAAATGTGAGCAATTTACTTAGTGATACGCGAATATAGGTTGACAGCCGTGACGCACAGGGTTACTCATTTGGAAGGTACTTAGTCTCTTGCCCCCATCTTCCATCCTCAACATCCTAACGTCTGCTCCAGAGCTTTGTTTCTGGCTTTTCCTCGTCAACTCCGGGTCGGTGCAGCAGGACTGGTTCCGCAGCCTGTACTTCAAGACCTGGATGGGCGGCTCGCTCATTGCCGTAATCTACATGCCACTCGTAACCATCTTCACGCGCGCAGACCCGCTCAAGGTACTGCCGGTGTTTGCGTCAGATCCAACACAACGCACAATCTGACGGCGTCCTGGTTCTAGTGCGAAGCTTTCACGTTCTTGGCTGGTAGCCTAGGTAGCTTGTCGCTTACCCTGTGGTTCGTCCCAATCTTGTAAGTGACTGCATGCTTGGGTCGATGCAACAGCGATGACTTACCGTATATCTTAGGTGGACTTTCCCAACCTTCCTCCAGGGTCTGGTGAGTTCAGGTGGAATTTTCCCAGATGATATTCCGGCTAATCATCACTTAGAAACGCAACTCTGTTGATATGCGCACTATTGTTCGACTAACTACCTTCCACGAATTGAACGTACGTCCTCAATGGAAGTGCTTAATATTCTTGTGACTGATAGGAACCACTCGTGCGACAGTGCCTCCGCGTCGTATTCCGCCTCATATTCGTCGTCCCACTGCTTGTCCTCGCCGTGGATGGCATCAGGCCCCACCAGCATATCAACGATACCATGTATGTGCCCACTCCGTTGCTTGATGGACGACCCGCTAATTATATACTAGGTTCTGGACCGAATTCCTCACAAGCATTTCTGCGATCGGCTGTGTCATCTCCTCAGGCATCACACTCGTTGTGTGTATCCTTACCGCTGGATCTAAACAGACGCGCATCGCTTACCGTCGTTGCAGATTTTCTTTCCTCGTTCCGTCGAGACCGAAGTCCAGTCGCGCAACGCAACCCGCGAAAAGTCTGCATCTCGTTCCCGTCCTGCACCCCGAGACTCCATACTCTCGGACGACTCCTCTATCGCGTCGCCCGACCCCCAGAAGCGCCCCGCCTCCGCGATGTATTCCAACTCGGAGGCTCACGCCCCGCGCAACGAGTACCCGCCGCTCGACAGCGACCAGCTCATCAAAGCACGCGACCTTGATATCCCCGTGTCCGGCCCCAAAGCGGTGTTCTCGCCGAACAGGCGCGCCGCGTCAGGCATCGTGATACAGGGGCGCGTGACGCCCGTCGCGCCCACCGGCCTGACAGAGCGGGCGTTGCAGGCGCACAACCAGCGGACGGGCACCGTGCATCCATTCGTACACAACTTCACTTCGCCCATTGGTACGTTTACGTGCTTCCAGTCGTCGATACCGTGGCAGTTGGTGTTGACGCGATGCATTGCGTAGATCTGATGGACGCCGCACAACAGACGCGGTGGTATATGCGTCAGCAGTACGGTGCGCGCGCTGTGTAGGCTTCCATTATGGACGCCGGGGGTCTCGTAGTAGCAGACTGTGAGCATGTTGTTGTTGTACCATCACACGATCATCTTGGATACTTTACTTCGGATACACTCCTTAAATTGACTCGGGATGGACTGTATGCCACCGGGTTATTTGTTTTGATGATTTTCTATCGTATCGTCGCTGCCCGCCCCGGGCCGACCGTCGATGCGTCACCAAGCTGTGCCGTCCGCGCACGCGGAATCCGTTATTTCGAGTCACTAGATGCCCGTATGTCCACATCATCAACGTTTCAACCCGCGTTCTATTTGTCAACGCTTGTCTCAACGCCGGGGCTCGATTGCTGCATACGCTCACGGCGATATCCATTATGCATTCGACGTGCATGGGTCTGTAGAGTCCAATCGCACTATAATCGTACACATTCTGTCCCCTCCAGCCACATTACCAACAGTCCGTGGTTCTTTCGTTCTCGTTCGCAATAGTCAGATGTCAATATTCTCAACCCAAGTAGTAGTTCAACATGAAAACTTTCTGCCCCCTTCCTTATCGCTATGCGGTCGTCCAAATGGATCCTGTGGGGATGGTTCGACGTTACGATGATCCCATCGCCTTGTCAGCGGCTGCAGCGATGCGACCGCAAAAATATCTCGTATATTTGGAGATGGTAGGCCACCGTCTATCACACAGTGCTTCGCTCTAACGGAGGCATAGGCCTTAGACATCTCGACACCCACAAAACCTTGGTTTCGCTTCGAAGTTAGCCCCGTTGCCACTACGCTTCGTCCCGAAGACAAGCAGCGGGGAATAACACCGGACATGGTTCTTCCAATCCACCCGAATACTCGTCACCTCCGTGGGCGTACACCTGTGGTAACAGAAAGCCCGTTCCCGTTCCCTAACTGCTATCACTGGATCGAGAACCATTTCGTTGTTCGCATACGGCGCAAAGCCATTCGGTACGACGACTCAACTTCGGTCTCGGTTAGCATCCCGGACCACTTGGCAATAGGCGAGGCGTTCCGTGCAGATTATAATCGTATGCTCGCTTTCCAACGAGAACAAGGGGCTGTCGCCACCACTCTCCCGTCTAGGGACGGGCTTGACAATCAGCCGTGCCACGTCCGGCCAACTTCGCCAACGGAACCGCCACTGCCTTCGGACGGTGCACCTGAGGACCCCGGCACCAGTGAAGATGACGTTGACTCCCTTCCCGAAGGCCCCGACTACTTCGACGATGACGACGCGTCACCGACGACACCTGCAACTTCTTTCCATGGCCCAAGGGCCTCCGGGTCGCACAACTCCATTCTAGACTTGTTGAATCTAGGCGTATTCGGTTTCAACGTTGACCACGACGCCGTCGAGCTCATTCCCTTGGTGGATCTTTGGTTCGAGCTCACTGACCACCTCTCTCCTGACATCATACCGAACCCTGTGGGGTTCTACAAGGAACGGGACACAATCATGCGGTATGTATTCATTATTTACTAACCGCGCGCATGTTGTTTGATAGCGAACAGGATTATACGCGATGCGCGCGAACGTGCACCGTCAACACGCACCCCGTTCGTGGACAGTGGCGTCAGCATCGATTATGACGACCTGAGCATCCTGCGCAGCCGTAGTACTAGTAAAGGTGGCATCCAGCTGCGGACTATTGCCTCCCTGGCGCGGACGTTACCTGGTAAGTGGGCGATTTTCAATCAAGTGCTCTATGGCAACTCCCCAATAACGTGTCGCTTGCTAGCTCGGGTTCTCCACGCCTTACGAAGAAAACTATTTCATAGGCCGACATCCTCTAATAGTAGTGCACCAATCTCGTGGCGCACCCGCCCTCCCGTTCTACCCTGTTGGCCTTGACCCGCAATGGCGCTTACGACCGAGGCACCCCCCCCCACTTTCTCGAATCTGTTGCATTGCTTTGATCACTTCGTACCTTCTGGTTTGCAATGTTATGAACGGACATGTTTTCGCCGCGCAACTGTACTATATCAGCAATTACCCTCACGTTTCAATACATATTCCGTTGCCTTCATACTGCACGTCTGGAGACTCAGCATTGTCACGGTAGGTAGGCTGCGACTCGTCGCTACTAGCATCTCGAAAGAAAGCTGATGGTTGCCTGCTGTATGAGATCACTAGTACTCCCTTCGACGCGGGGTCACTACGTTTAGGTGGTCGTCGATCTACTTGGCGGCATCGGCAGCACGCAACGCTCAGACCCCAGACCTCGAGCCGGCTCTGGCGAATGCACAAGCGCCTGACTGAAATCGTGACCTCGACTTTCCTTGACTTCTACCGGTGCGTTTCATTTTCGCCACCACATCTTGTGAATGGGCTCTGTTGTGTACTATGGTTACATTACATTGTTTGACTTACTGTTCATAATCCTCCCATCGTCGTAAAACCGTGTTCTTACGTTTTGAACTGCGGCCTGACTTTGGACGACGCTCGATTAGGTTATCTTCGGCGTCATGTACAAACATTAGTAGTAGAAACAAAATAAACCTTCGTGAGGTATTGTACCATCGTCGCCCACACACTCACTAGTAGATCACTGGAAATCGATGGTTATTGACGAAGCTGCACGATCCACGGGATAGCGGCCAGTAGTCAATAAACTATAGCCAGCGGAAACAAAGCCGCACTCACTTTCACGGCGCCAGATGAAGGGGCTGAAGACGGGCCTGCAGATCCAGACTGCCTCTCTCGTCTCACGCGGGCTTCCGCATGACCACTAGGTAGAACGCGTGGCTTTCGTAACATTCGACGGCGCTGTACGTCCTGCAGGCGTACGATCGTAGTCATAGCTATTGCGCAGTCTCTCGTAGGAGCATCACAACGTCCCGGACAGACCCATGCCACATTCGGGGCGCGTAGGCTTGGAAACAGGTGGCGGAGGAAGAGCGCGGTGAGCGTCGAGTCGCCAACACGTGCGCTGCACACCTCGAGCTGTTCAAGGGGATGAGTACTCGGTGAGATGATCTCCTTACACTTCTCCTCGGTGAGATTGAGGAACGACACGCCCCGGAGGTGTAGCGTACGCAGCTCTGGGCAGTGGCGGGATAGGGTGACGAGGGTGTCGTGGGTGATGCGGCCAGAGAACGACGCGACAAGGCTGAGCGTGCGCAATTTGGGCCAGCTTTGTGCGAGGAGCTCGAGCTGGCGGTCGTCCGCTCGTGATACGACCATGCCGCGAGGAAGATGCAGAGTGAACTCCTCAATCTCCGTGCACGTTCCGATTAGCTGCCCGAAGACGGTCTCGAACGCGGGGCGGGGCACGACTTCTCGAGGTATCTCCGAAGGCTGCCGATGTCGCGTTACGAGAGATAGCGAGCGGAGGCGGGGAAATAGGGCGGCTATCGTCCTCAAAATGTCCTGCATGACTTCCTGTGGGGCATTCAGGTAGGCCAAGGAAAGCGAGCGCAGACCTGGACAATCGAAGATATTCAGGAAACGTGGATCCATAGGACCGCTGATGTCTAGATGAAGCATGTGCAGGGATGGGAAGCCGCAAAAATCGAGGTGAGAAAAAGGAACCTCCAACGCCACTGAGAGGTGAATGTCAGAGATGAGCGGGAGAGACGCTAGGCTCCGCAATGAGGTGATGTCAGTTACGAGGCATGAATGATCGACGTGGAGAACTCGTAACCCATGGAACTGAGAAAACGATTCCCATGATTGTTCTAGCAGGGGCCCACGATGAGAGAGGGCTTTGATCTCCAGAATTTCCAGTCTGGCGAGACGGGACGCGGATGTTTGGAGTAGCGTGTCGAGCGCAGATGTCCCTTCCCTTCCTCGGGTCCACGTTTGGGTCACTAGGGCTGGGGGCCACCGCCCCTCGTCCCCCCAACAAACCTCCAGCCGCGGAAGCGCAGGGGTCACCAACAGTAGAAGCTCCAGGTGATTGATACTTGGGGAGAACCAGATCAAGTTCAAGAGATTGGGAAAGAGCGACCTTCCTCGGCTCTTGTAACTGAGGTAGATGTATACGCCGGATGAAATTGTGTAGGACCGCCCTTTAAATATGACACGGGTATAGGCCGTGTACTCCGAGAATCGTTTCCAATGGTCCGAGGAAGTGTCCCCGCAGTTTTCAACCCCCTTGCAAAAGCGTCGTTACCATGGAATCTCCGCCTGTGCTGCCGAAAGTACGTACCACATTCTGCGCATCGTTCAGCTCAAAGTGAAACTCATGCGGTTTCAAAGAAACGTTATGCAGTAGGCCGAGGTGTACGAGGAGCCGCAACGCTGGTCCAACACCAGGTAGCCCCCACCACAGCGCCCTTAGTGCTGGCTCGCAGAACCAAGTACAGACGCGTGCCGCACGGGCTAACGCCACTCTATCCTCGCGGTCTTCGACGCTACGAGAGCGTAGATGGGAAAATACTTCTTCGAGGATGTCCAAATTGAGCAGCGCGGTATGCGGTGGCATTGCGGGCCGCGAGGGTTTGGTGATAGCCTGAGCTCGCTGAGTGTCCGGAGAAAAGGTCGATGAGTTGACGGGGCGTTGCCGGAGTCCTTCTGCGTACTCCGGAAGGCTATGTAGCGCACATTGTTGCTCAAACCAAGGCCAGGCTTGAGCGGTGTACTCACCCTAACATCACGCGTAGGTCTTTAAGTGGGTGTACAACTGGAAGAGACCAAGGATAACACCCGGCGTTTGGTAAGTGCACTAGTCCCAGTGATGATGATAATCAAGTTATAACTTAGCGGTTATTTAGTTTTCGGAGTTCTAATTACCCGATGGCGACCCAATCACGTACTATTACTAACTTGATAGTCTGGCATTTCTTGGACGTGCCAGCACTACTAGGTTTGACCCGCTGTACTCACTGCGCAGTATCCCTTGTCCAAGTAAGTTCATTTGTTGATTGTCTCTCCGTGACGCTGCCCTCTATTCCTTGGTTTTCATCAGTTTACTGGATTTAGAGATGTTCTTTACCCCGTGCTCACGATCAGCGTTCGTTATTAACATTCCCATAGGTGCTCATGTATAACACGCTCGCTCTAGGCATGCAGCATACAGAGTCTTGTAGCAAAAATTCAAAGCCCAAGGATTCAGGTGTGGCCGACTCCGTATCAGTCGATGCCGAAGCCAATGGGGTGTCGAATGTTGTTCAGGCCTCTCAGGGCAAGAAACCCCGTCAGTTGAAGGTGGGTACGGACACGAACCAGTAGCCGTGCATCCCAACTTGCTCCCAAATGATTGACTGTCGATCCATATATTAGATATTCAAATATCTTGACGATCATCCCAACCCAGGTACCTTCACTCCGGTCAACTTTCTGGCCGATTTCCCGCCCCTGCCGCCGGGCTGCGACACCGTGAACTATTATCACATCCTTGGTTGGCCAATAACAGAGAGAGTTGAAAGGCGCCTCCAGAACCACTTCCGACATTCTCGACGAAGGGCGCGTAAGGAGAAGCAAGACTTGATCTTGGTCCACTTCCCAGGATTTCGGGACCTCGACCGCGGCCTTCTAGAGCTCCGAGGTAGGGCGCGTTACAAGGACATCTACGACTACGACGTGGTCCCTCTCGACTGCGATGACCCGGTGAACGCTCCAAGAATGCAGATCCTCACAATCTGGCACACAGAACTCATCCTCAGTTTATACCGCCCGACGCACGCCGTTTACCTGTGGCTATGCGCCGTGCTAGGGAGCGAGCCTCAATGGTACATTGATCCGATTCCGCAGGTCGAATGGGACACCATGAACTTGCTGACCTACTGCCCTGAGGATCCGGAGTTAGAATTTTACATGAAGGACCAGTGGATTGCGAGGGAGTGGGTTGATGTTACGTCCCAGGAGCATAAGGACGGCGAAGGTAGTGCTTCCAGCGTCGCCAGCGAGGTGGCCGTTGCCCGTGCAAGCCAAGTTTGAACTCGGGGCTTCTTGAGCCGCCGCAATGGTCGCGCTACTGTTATTTCGCCTGCGTCGTTCGTACTTGCCAATGTCCCACGCATCGAACCGAGTCATGTTCCTCTGGCTGTGTGCATATCCTCATTGGGTAGTCTGAGACGTTTCGAAGCGCGTGATTAACATGCATGGCTGTGGTTTTTGATGTTGGTCTCGAAGCGCGATGTATTCTAACGTTTAAACACTGCCGTGAGCGTACAGTCCGTCTCGAAGATCACTAACAACGGGCTGTCGTGATATACCTTTGTACTCTAGCACGTGTACCGGGCATTTGGCACAGTGGTAGCGCGCACGCTTCGCATGCGTGAGGTCCAGGGTTCAATCCCCTGAATGTCCATTTTAATTTTTGGCACCTTTTGTGCCTGGAAATTGAATCGGCCCGTCGCCGAGGCTCCAGATTTTGCATTCGGACCACCACCGCCTCTCGACACTCACTCTACCCAATTTGTGGTCTGGTCCCTGCAACGGCTGAATCTCCCCCCTCTCGTTCTAGCCGTGGCTTCTGAACTGGGGACCACTCTTTCGAAGAGGTGCAGAGAGCGCACCGCACGCCGCCCTCGCTTTCCGACCTCTGATCCAGAGATCTTTCGCCGGTTCTTGGTCAACTTTGTCACGTCCACAATGGAAACCCCCTCTGGATCCACCGTCGCCTCGAAAGGCTACAAACACGAGGGGATATCGATTACTGACGTAAAGAAACCAGGATTAAAGAAAATCCCTCCGTACTGGTACCCCTACACAACCATGGCGAAGGGGCGCTGGCTAGGACGTGAGATCCTTGAGGTGGTATCCACCGAGTTTAGAGATCGTTCGATGGAATTTTATGTGAGTATTGTTCCTACAATCCGCAAAGGTCGCGTCTCAA
Source organism: Trametes hirsuta (assembly GCA_001302255.2). Lineage (NCBI taxonomy): Eukaryota > Fungi > Basidiomycota > Agaricomycetes > Polyporales > Polyporaceae > Trametes > Trametes hirsuta. Next base: position 833,380 of record CP019374.1, on the reverse strand, counting down.
TGTTGCATAAGCCATTCGTGCACTCAGCTCCCGGCAGACCTCATGTGCCCACCGTAATATCCTCAGGTCAAATATATTCTCCCTGTTTTACCATGGCGGTATTATCATAGGAGCCTATTCACTGAGTGCACATATGGACATGCTACATTGAGCGTACCTCCTGGATGTACGCCGTCACATCCGACTGACTAGTCTTCAGAGATATGCTCTTGAGTCGGGCGTTACTACGATCAATGGAAAAATTGCAAAACCGGAAACGATAATCCGCAATGGTGATCGCATTGAGTGGGTATCTTCTGAAATTTCTCGCACTTTATTTTCAGCGACTCATCGGGATCTACCAGAAATATCTCGCACCGTCACGAGCCTCCGGTTACGTCTACCCCCGTCCGGATTGTACACCACGACAAAGAACGTGGATTCATCGTGATTGACAAACCGGGATCCATCGTAGGTACTTTGTGCGCATGATCTCTGTTCTACGCGACTAACATTTACATGCATCAAGCCCGTCCACGCTACGGGTCGATATTTCAGGAATAGTCTCGTTGAAATCCTGAAGAATGATTTTGGCTTTGACAAAGCGTACAGTGAGCACACTGTATTTGTACCCAATTTCTATGATATCTTATGTACCCTTGATCTTTAGCTGTCAACAGGCTGGATAGGCTGACTTCGGGGTTAATGATTCTCCCTCTCAACGCCGCACTGGCGAACACGGTCACCCAGGAATTTGTCAACGGGCGAGTGAGAAAAGAATACATAGCGCGTTGCAATGGGAAGTTCCCTGAGTACGTGAGCACTCCCAAGGCATTCGTTCATATCCCATACTCATTCGATATAGAGAGGAGGTAGTCTGCGAGGAGCCCCTGCTCACAGTAGATAGACAAATGGGTCTAAACATCGTTCATCCTGAGGGAAAGGTGCGGGATTCTGCCCTCATACCTTCGTTTTGGCTGACTCGCGAACAGCACGCCAAAACGGTTTTCAAACGGATACGATACGACGAGAACACAGACACTAGTGTTCTTCATTGCCGACCAATGACCGGTAGATGTACGATCCACGTGTTGTACCCCTCCTCGCCAATGCTTACAGGCCCGTTTCACAGCGCACCAAATTCGCGTCCATCTGCAGTACCTCGGCCACCCTATCGCCAACGATCCTATCTACTCTGATCCTCGCATCTGGGTACGTTGCTGTGTTTGGGCCTTTTACCCCGTATAATTGACGGTGGCTAAACATCTTCGTCGTTGCAGGGAGAGAAACTAGGCCACGGCGGAATCGACATCACCCCCAGCGAGGAGCGCACTGCACCCCAAGCACCGGTCCACCTTCAATTCGATGATTCGGCTAACCCCGAGTCTCTACACAAAGGAAGCTCCACGCCCGTCTCCGCCCCAGAAAACGCTGCGAAGTCTGGTGCTAGGGAAGGCAAAGGCGAAACGGCTCAGCCGAAACTTCTCCCGCGTGAGACGGGGCACGACATCGGGATGGGCTCGCCCGTACCACTCTCCGCCGAGGCCGTCGGAATCATCACCCGCTTGCGGAACATGAAGGTGCGTCGCACCGTCAACGACTCGCCCCGGCTCTACTAGTGTTTGGAGACACATTGTTGCTGATACGCACCGTGGCGCTCGCAGGACGAGGCAGAGGATTGGGGCCGCTGGCGCGACGTCGTGTTTCGCGCAAAAGGGAAATTGGCCCCGCATGGGTACAGCATCCCGCTCCCCCCACAAAACCAGCGCAAGCGTGGCGGCCCGGCTTTCGAGGCGCTCGAGCTCGCAAAGCAGGCCGAAACCGCGCAGGTAAACACGCCGGCCGACAGTGGTGTTAGCGCGTCTGCGTCCGCGCAAGGGTCCGATTCAGAGCCCCCAAGCGAGAACCAACTTACTCTCGAGGACATCGCTAAGTTGTCCATCGCCACGCCTCCCATGCCCGAGTCACCCGCCCCGCCTCCCGAGTCCCCAGCTCCTTCTAAGTCCGCCCAAGCGTTCGCGGTTTCGGAGCCAGTAATCACAGAGGCAGCGTCCGGAGGCGAAGGCATGAGATACTGTCCAGAATGCTTCGTGCCGCTGCACCCGGACCCGAAACCGGAGTCGTTGTATATCTTTCTGCATGCGTTGAGGTACACGACAAGCCTCGGGTGCTTCGAGACGGAGATGCCGGAGTGGGCTGCAGAAGGGTGGGAGTGGGTTCGATAACCTCAATACATAGTCCGTGGTTAGATGTCGAATAGAGAGTACTATCTGTTGGTAGAATTGCGTTATTGCCGAGGTGTCTCCTCATCAGCTTTTAACAAGTTGTGTCGGTACCCGCGACGTTCTTCGTACGAAAATGCAAGAGACGAGAGCGTTGGGAGAATTACTCTAGATCTTACTATCAACATACTACTCATTGTCCAACACTAGAATTTCTCGCCGGCACCACACTACCCCCCTGCTTGATCGTTCATTGGTCTAGGGTATGTAGGCGTTCCTGTACGCTAGTACAAGCACAACGACGCCGTATCGATGACTTCCGCCAACACGCGTGTCGTCATCGAGGATCAGGGCTCTCCGTCTTCAGTCGTCCCTATGCGCATCCTCCTCCTTCGGCCAGAGATCCCGCGGGAGCAGCCTGGTCACGAAGAACAGCGAGACCGTCATCGCAAGCAGGATAGGGTACACCCCGTACCCGCCGAGCCAGTTGTGCTCGAGCGAGGCCGCGAAGAGCGACGTCGACGCCGCGGGCCCGACCGTACGCATGACGGACGCGATGAACTGTGCGATGCCGTTCGTCGCGCCCAGCGTGCGGTTGCTCACCGACGAGGACCGGATATATATGAACACCGCGCCTGCGTGTGCATAACGCGTGAGCGAAGCCCCCCTGTGCACCCCTCGGAATATGCAAGGTACAGGAGAAAGGCTACTCACCGAACGCGAGGTCCATGATAACCAGCAAGATCTGCTGCAGGAGTATCAGCGTCCACACGAGAGGCGTGACCCCGTACGCCTTCGCGTAGAGGCTCATGACGACGTTGAGCGTGTACAGCGGCACGAACGCGAGCAGGCCCTGCTGGACGAGGTACTTGGGGCCCCAGCGCGCCATGAGCCGCGCGAAGAAGAGCCCCTGGAACGCGCCGCTGAGCATGCCGCACGTCGCGAGGATCGTCCCAATCGTGGGCGGGCTGAGCCCGAGCCCGCCGAGCTCGATGGGCGTCGCGAGGTAGATGGGCTGTAGCGCGAGGAAGGCGATCTCGACGAGCGCGATCGCGGCGTAGTTTGAGATGGAGACGACCACGCGCCGGGTGAGCAGCTGCTTCAGGGGTGGGGGCGCGTCGTCCTCGCCCTCGTCGTGCCCGTGGACCTCGTGGAGTTCTTCTGAAGACGAGGATGGATCGGGTCGGCGGCGCTTGCGCACGGTCTGACGCGTTAGGTCAGTCAGGGCTCCAGAGCTAGGGGAAGGGATAGGGAGGGTACCTCTTTGAGGAAAATTGCGGTGACGACGAATGTAAAGGACGAGAAGGCGGCGGAGGTCGCGCAGGGCAAGAAGTACGGGTACTTCACCCAGAAGGGGTGAGTGAACACACTGGGCCATCTTTCATGGGGTTTCGCCAGCTGGCCACCTATCAGAGGTCTATCATTTGGCATTAACACGCAGGCTCGAAGAATGCAATGCGAACGAGTCCATACCCGGTGGTGGATCCTACCGACCAGGCAACCGGGAGCCAAGCAAAACCTTGCGCAACGTTGGTCTCGTCGGTGATTTCTGGAGGGGTCGACTAGTTAGTACTAGTAGTGACAATCACGTTTGCGCACGACGACCGGCTGTAATTACCTCCTATCATACACTTCGTGACGCCAGTATTGCCGTTAAGCATGCCAACGATACTTCGGCTAGGATATACTGAGCATCCGCATTACCGCACACTAGCACCATGCTACCGCACCTTATGACGAGGCCCCAGAACGTCTTAGAAAGACCGAAACAGATCATAGAGATACATAGCCCTCCAACACCTACGAGAAGGACAGGCTTACGACCAATATGATCAGATAGCCTGGCCCATTGGAAGACAAATAAAGCCTCCATGGCGAAGAAAATCGATTGCTGCGGGACATAATTGTCAGAAGTGGCCGTTGGACGGGTTATTACAGCTGCTTACCATCATCCCAGCATAGTATCCGACTTTCTTCTCGTCCCCGCCCGTGATATCGAGCTCACTAATAAGCTACACAAGAAAAGGAAATACATGAGAATACGTATGGAACATATCGCATGAATGTTCGACGCACCTGGTTCAGGAAGGGGGATATACAGTACGACGTTATGGGCTCTGCCAAAGCCAACAACATCAAAATCGACATCTGCCCCATGGGCAGCGGCGTCGCCTTTTTCACTTGCGCGCTCTCATGGTCGTGCACTAGGAGCGGGGCCGTCTCCTCGAGCGCATCCTCAACAGGCCTGGACGTGTTCATCTTGACCGTTCGCAATACGTTGCAACGTATCCCGCAGCGCCGTCGGACGGTCGACGAACGGGGGAACGAGGCGGCAACTGCTTTAATACACTGTTATCGGCTGTTGCCTTGAGTCATGGCGGGGGTCCGGATGCTGTGGTCCGGTCAGAAGCTTGGGCAACCAATTAAGTCGAGATAACAGGCAATTTTCGTCCACACTCGCACGAAATCAGTCGTACCGAGGACCAAAAGTGATTTTGAGGCAGGATAAGTGACCAAAAAACAAACATTGGTGCCAGTTGAGCTGATTTTTGGCCGTGCAAAACTCGGCCTTATGCCCGTCGTGTCTGTCGAAGAGCCCGTGCACAGAATACGGCCGCCGGCGATCAACGTGGAGTGATGAGAAGGGCATTATAGCGTTAGTGTCAGCCGTATTTAGGGCAGGTCTACAGAGCGAACAGGGAATAGAAAACAGATTGTATTATACGCGCGAGGCAGATAGGCCTTCCTCATGAATTACCACGGCCAGTACTGCCCAGGCTCACATTGAGATCATCGGATGCACAGAGCCGTCATTGGGCGATTAGAGTGTAGCATGAGCAAAAAGAAAATGGACATTCAGGGGATTGAACCCTGGACCTCACGCATGCGAAGCGTGCGCGCTACCACTGTGCCAAATGCCCTTGCAATGTTTTACTTAACAACAATTATGGACATTTAATGATGTTTCCGGCTTTCAACTAACAATCTGCTACATTGCCGCCCAGTTACAAACAAAAAGTAAAACGAATGGGATGCAAAACATAGAGTGAGGCTAGTCTTGACATCTCTTCCCGATAGCCCTCAAATGAACTCTTCGCTCTCCAGTACGTCGAACCGCCCGCTGAACGTCCTTTGCCGCCCCGACCCGCCGCTCATTCCCGTTCCCACTTGCCCAGGGGCGGTCTGCGTCCGCCTCCGCCCCGATGCGTTGCTCGCATGGCGGCGTCTCCCGACGGGCCCGGGAGCAGGCTGGTGCCCGCGATTGGGAAATGAGACGCCTGTGTTTGACTTACTTTCGAACGCCCAAGCGTCATAGTTGCGGCCGCCCCGGGCGGGCGGGTCATTCTCCTTTCTTGATGACGATGCCGCCGCCGCCGACGACGCCGACGGCGTGCTGTCGTGCGCGGTCGATTGAGCCCGCCTTTGAGAAGCATCACGCGTCTCCCAATATTTTTTGCGATGTTCTAGTAGAGAGATAGAGGAGGGCGTAGACGACGCGGGCGCGGTGGTCTGCCTGAGCCGGGGCTGCTGGTGAGATGCAGAGTTAAGCCGCGCGATGACATCCGCTGCGCAATGACGGAGTTGTCCCTGCGTGCCGGAAGAGAGGGAGCTGGCCCGCGCGTGCCTTTCGCTACCCTGTATGAGCTGCGTTGGATGCAAGACCGTGAATTGTGTTTCGGCTGCCAGGAGAGATGCTACGGACGATTCAACACCAGAGTCGTCACTAGCCTCAGGAGAACGTCCTTCAGAAAGGCGCGCAGATAGATGCCCTGATGAACGTATAGACAGTGGCGAGGTAGCATCTGAACAGGAGGATATACCGCGAGCTATGACAGTATCTCCAGATTCGTCAGCACAAGAATCGATAGACAAAGATTCGCCAGAAAGAGCAGCCCCAGAGCGAGCTTGAGGGAGAGAGACGTCGCCAGACCGAGACCCCGAGAGACCAAAGTACGGCCCAAAATCAGTTGGCGTTCCAGAGATGCCGTCCACGTTTACACTCGGAGGCGCTCCAGGTAGCTTCAGGGCCGCCCGTGCAGTAGCAGGCGAGAAACTGTCAGAGCCTCGAGATTCGTCAAGAGAGGAACTTCCCGGAGGGATCCGACGCGCGATCTTGCGCGAGCTCGGGCCGCCGCCGAATAGCAGAAGGCCATCGTCGTCAGAGCAAATATCTTCGGCCTCCGCATCCACCACGGGCCTGTGACTTGATTCGTCGAGCGTCCGACTCCGGGAGCCGTTTGGGGTCGGGTTTGGTATAGGAACGATATCCTTCCGCGCCCCAAAGAGCTGTGCGATACCAGGAAGACACGCGTGAGTGGTGACAGACAGCATGCTCCCCCGCATAGAGCCCCGGGCCGGAGGACGAGCTGCCGCAGAAGTATCCGAGGAGGAGGCGGACCCGAAGCCAAGCCCACGGGTTTCTACCTGTTTTCCGGGGCGACAGACTCTTCTTTCGGGCTCTCTGTTCTCCGCAGGCAAGTCGAGGACTACCCCGCGAGTGCTTGTTAGGCGAAATGTAGCCGTAGAGGGACGCCCACGGTTCTCAGAGGCTATGTCGTCATGTGTGCTCCGTAGGACCGACATAGAGCCCATCGATGCGGATCGCTTCGGGCCACTAGTGCTTGTGCGCCGACATTGCTCAGGGAGGACCGTCATTCGGGCTGCCTGATAATCAAAGGGTTTCGCGACCGCCGCTGCATAATTCGCTGTAGAGGAGGGGGGAGCGAGAGGAAGGTTGTCGCTTAAGGGAGGGAAGTCCAACGAACCCGGTTGGCACCTCTCGATGCTGGCAGGATGTGTTACACCTTCGACTAGCTGGGTTGAGCAACCGGTATAGGAGGCCGACGACGCTTTCAAGGCCATCAGATTTCTCTCCAGTACAACCTTGTTGGTGGGAAAAGCGGCGGCGCCGCTCCGACTGCGCCCAATCTCATTGATCACGCGTCTTGTTTGGGCGTCGCTGAGTAGGGGTGGATTCTGTTTCCCATCGATGATGTCACGCCTAATGCGGGAAGGGACCGCGTACGATGCAGGTAGCGATTGAGCACGTTCGCGACGGATAACACCTATAGGGCGAGGTGCTCCCCTGCAATGAAACGCCTGCGTGAGCATATTGAATAGGTAGATGTGCTTTAGGACTACCTATCCTCCGCGTAATTGAGGGCAGTTTCTTGGACAAGGTCATTAATGCAGCGGCGCTCCTCCTTTGCTGTAGCACATGAGCTTCGAATTTCTGGTAACTGGGAGGCTACGATGTCGATGCCCTCGCTGTTTAAAGAGAATGGATCACCAGGAATCCCCGTTCGCGCAACTATCGCCTGGGCCACCATGTCAGTGCAAGAGCGAAGTGCGAGAAGGGTACTACTTACGCTAGATTTGCGACGGGGACGTGCATTAGTGTGTGGCGCCGTGTCAGGGAGTTCGTCTTCAATATCCTGAATAGACATGGGTGCTACCAGATCAGGTGACGTGGGCCTCGAAAATGAGGTAATGGCGTCTTGCGCGGAGACTGATACCTCAGGGTTGATTGAATCATCGGGCTCTGCAGCACAAGATTCGCCGTCGCCAGTGGGACTACCTAAGCTGAAAATGTCGTCATCGGACTGGTTGGCGGTGCTTGGAGAACTACGTAGCGCCAAGGTTCGATCCAACGAATCATCCGAGCCCCGCAGGATAGCAGAGGACCAACGACGCGGGGTCGAAGTGCCGACTTCGACGTCGGAGTCATCAGGTTCACTTTGCTCCAAGATGTCGCTCAGAGAACGTGATCTTTCCCACTCATCGACGTCTGAGCTTGAACCGCACGGGGTAGCTGGTTTTTGATCCCACAGGAGAAGCGGAGGTGCTGATGTCTGGCCCGTTTCCGGGGGCTCAACAGGATCTAGCCCCGAGCCGGCACAAGTTTCCAGAGTCAGACTGCCGAGTCCGACGGAAGACAACTTTTCGGGGGTCGATAATTCAAATACACCAGGATCGGGTTGGGGAGATTGTTGAGTTAATGTGTCAGTAGCGTTTGTATCTTTCGCTGGGGCGTTGATGGCGCCAGGCCCCGGAGGTGACAGAGGACGTTTGAGCGATGTTGTTGTTGATGGTCGGCGTATCCACACAGCTATAGCCAGGAAGACAGGTATGAATTCGACGAGGACCTGTGCGTTCGAAATGTGGGGATAGATCTCGCGGGCAATAGCTGCGATGGCGTCAAAGACGGGCGGGGTATCGCCAACAGGTCGTGAAGCATATCCGATAGAATCGAGAGTAAGCGAGTAGTCAATGTCATTAGCGAAGACCTGTGCATTGATAGACGTGTTACCGCGGGGGGCGGGGGATAGATATTCAGGATTGGTGGCAGCAGAGATTGTCCTTGTCCATTCATCCAGTTTCAGGTTCTCGGTTGGAAACATTATGGGTAGCAACGGCAGGACCGATGCCAAAAGAGCGCGTAGGACTTCATAGAGCATGATATCGGATTAGAAAATTTTAGATGGGTGTCGCCGGGGGATATCGCAGGTAGACGGTGATGGTAGGAGACCAAGAAAGAGTGGGCCGGTTCCGGACCACAGCCGTCTCGAAGACGAACCAGCTCCGTCACATTTTATCGTCACATCAGACGGCAGCACTGTCGCCGCCGAACTTGCTCGATTTGATCTAAGCCACCACCCGCCTGGATATCCGCATAATGTTCAGGCCTAAAATCCTGATTGTCGTCATTTACGTGGCCTTTTAGCAAGAGCTCGCCTCAAGCTATCGCCAAGGTGAAACGGAGGGAAAACTTACCGCTGCTAGTTGGTACCTAGCGCCAAGTTGACGTCGGTATTGGGCTGGGGAGTTAGAGGTGAGCCATGTGTCCCGGGGGCCATCCATTTACCTCATGAACGCAATGCGAAGGTGCGCGGAGAGCGTTGCGCTGTGTGACAAATTGTGGCAGGTGAACAACCCAACCAGCAGGCCAGGTACCAATAAATGAAACAGAAGTGAGTGCATAAATTCACTGGGTTCCCACTGAACTTTGACATCAAGGCCTCCATGGCGTGTTCCTAGTGGTGTGGGGGCGTTTTTGTGTGTCGGTTTGGGCAGTGTCGCGAGAATTGGCAAAGCTGTCAAACGCCTATACTCGTGAACCCGCCCTGCAACCCGATCAGGAAGTATCTGGAGAGTAGCATGCCTTGTTCTAAGGGCCATGCCGCTAGAGTCGCCATGAGAGCGACTGATATTCGGCCCCGGAAAGACTAGAAGTGCACGCTGAACAAGGCCAGTTGCAGTTCCATAAGGTCGCACGTACTCGTCGGCCTCGCGGCACATTTCCAAGCGCCCGGAGCATTTTGAAATCCTGGCAACCGTGCTTTTGTGTTCTGTTTTCAATCATTCTCAGCACCCACGGTGCCATTACCCTTGACAACTACTTTTGTCTTAACGAGGATAGCAGATCTTCCGGGTCGCCCTCAAGCACCCACAAGCTGGTTTATATGCCTGAAGGTGAGTAGGTGTGCTCTACGCTTACTACCTATTTCCGCGCTGTGCGCTTAGAGTCAGTCCAACGTGAATCCTCTGTTTTTCCCTCGGTCCCAGTTGCTATACACGTACGGTTCGGTTGATTAGCTCACGACGCTTCCCATGGCAGGCCATTCCGTCTTGAGCCCCATCTGCATTCACCCCCTCGCGTCGCCCACGTCCTCTCATTCCTCGTTCGCGACCTTTGACGACGACCCGTTCTGGGGTTGCGAGCTCCTGCAGCCGCCGTCTCGCACGACGTCCGCAGCCACGTCGCTGCCTGCGCCGTCCTCCCCTCTAGATCGCGGACGTGTCGGTGAGCCGACATGCGACTTGCGTCAGCGCCTCATGAACATCCTCAACTTCACGACCGAGCCTGGTTCGACACCGCCCCCACAGGTATCGACCACAAGCTATGACCCTGATATTTCTGCGGGACCTCCACCGCACCGCCTCACTCACACATCACTGCCCCGCATTACTACCATGCTCTCCCCACTGGCGCCCGCGCATGCCCACAAAAATGCCCTCCCGCACACGATACAGCCTTCTCCTTTGTCCGCGATGGCATTCGCTGCCCCGGTCCCCCGTCTTCCTCTCGCATCTTTACTTCGCGAACTCGACGCGTCGTGGGCGCCTCGCTCTCCGGAGGCGTCTGCGCCCACAAACGGCCACGCGCACAGCGCTGACGCGACCCAAGGACCCTTCTGGGATGTAGAAAAGAATCAAAGCCAAGGACTGGGGCTGGTACTGGGGGCTGCGTGTTTGCCGATTCAACTACCACTCTCCCAGTTGGACTTCGAACCGCAATCACCACCCAGATACTCCCGGCGCCTGCGCAGCCTTGCACCCGCACCCCTCCAGCTCGCATCGCCCACGCCTCGCGCTCCCCTCCGCACGCTGACACAGGCTCACACACCCGCCCCTGGCTCAGCTCTCAGAACGTCGTGCTCGGCCGCGTTCGTAGACATCCAATTAGGCCCCAAGTGTGCGTCCGCTTTTGCCGACGCCGTCTCTGTGTCCCCGCAGTCCGAGCGTAGAACATCAGCATCGTCGACGATGGCATCCTGGTCCACCGCGCCTACCTCACTCGTCTTCCCCGGTGACTCGGAGAATATGGTTCCTGGGAGGAGCACGAACCCGTCTCAACTTGGTATGCTTTCCTGGCAACGCTCCCTCGACACACCGTCCTCCGCGTTCCCGCCAAAGTCCGCGAATGCAGGGCCGTCTGTCCTGCGAAAAGCCGCGCTTACTCCTCTTACGTCTCCACGCAAGTCCAATTTCGCACACGACGACCCGTTCACACCTGGGCTTCCTCTGGGCGCGGCGCCGCCACCGCTGCGTCGAACGGAAGTGGTTCCCTTACCTGAGTTGACAAACGAGGAGCTACCTCCCCCGGGCTTTCTGTTCTCATCTCCTTTGGACACTGACCTACGGTTGGATCTGGGTGTGGAGGACCTCATGCTCAGGGCAGAGAACTGCTCCGAGACCATCGCGCGCGCGTCGATGGTACGTTCCTCCTTCGCGTCTGCTCGGGTGAGCGCGCCGCTGATGCGTGTGCGTGGGTACAGTCGCTCTGCTCGTGCAGCCTCCTGCGCGACCCGAAATCGATCGCGAACCTGTGCGACAAGCTCCGCGCGACGTTCACCTCCGTGCAGCGTGCGCTCGACGGGACGCCCGCGGAGTTCTCGGCAGATGGCTCAGACGCGAAGGGCATCTGGTACGCGAAGCACTGGCAGGTCATCTCGTCGCTCGACAGGTCAGTCACTACTCACGCCGAGTACGTCATCATGAGGTCGTTCGAGTAGGCTGACCGTCTCGCTCAGGAACCTGAACCTATTTTGCCTCCTCGCACGCCAAATCGAAGACGCCCCCCGCGGATCCACAGGCTCGCACCCCTCGTAGACAAGCTGAGCACGTACCAATCCAAGTTCGCTGACCTCGCGCGGAGGATCGTCGTACGTCCATACTTGTTCTCCGCGATCTGCGCGTTCGCTCACCGCAACATGCCGTTCGCCCACAGCTGTCTCATGAGAAGCTTCGCTTTCTCGGCCTCCGAAACCAGCTCTCCGCGTCGCACGCCTTCCCCCGCGCCCCCGTCGACGACGCGCGCGTCCTGCGGCACACGGATGCGCGCGCGGCACGTCAGGAAGGCCGTGCACGCCGGCGCGAGATCCGCGAGGAGATCACGCGCGTGCGAGGCCGCATTCGCGCAATCCGCGAGCGTGAGGCGGCCCTGGGGCCAAATGACGAGAACATGTCACCTTACGACGAGGACGAGGATACGTCCATGAACATGGACGTGGATGGTGAGAGGAGGAGGAGAGGGCGACCATGATGGGGCACAATCGTCTCTAGATAACGAAGCCCGCGGGTCACGCTGGATATCTCGTGCACTCTGCATGCAGGGTGGATGAGGGTGGATGGACACTGGCCGGAGACAACGTTACGGTGACGCCACGTGTGTCGCCACGCACGTCTCCTGCGGTGAGTCTACCCCAAATATCGGACCGTCCCGGAGGTTATGACGATCACGACTTCGCGACCTTTGGCGTGTACTACCATGTCGAGGTCAATGACTTCACTGATACGTGTATCTGTAGGAGCTGTAGCCTATGTATTCCCCATTTTATGCTAATTACCACACCGATTCGAGTTGTATCCTCTTATGCAACTTTGGGAGTTACGTTCAGTATGCTCAGAGTCCTTGTTTACCTGCCATCCGATACCGAGTCAACTAGTGCCAAGGCTCATGCCACATATCGGAGTTACCGTTTCTATACTGGTGTTTGTGCATGATACGGTTGCGGCGTAAATCATGGTGCTCAGTGGCAAGAGTTTGAGAGGAGTGGTTACGCTTGGAGGAAACCACGTCTACAACCATGATCAGAAGCTATGGAGTAGATCCTGCAAATACAACAAGTATATCCTGACATACGAGTCTATTATACATTACGGTTTGCGTGCCAGTAACTTGAAGTCTGTCTAGTTGTGGTACGTCCACGCACAGGCCGTGGTGGTCGTGTTGAATAGAGCCTCTTATTTGTCTTCCGTCCCGAATTCGTCCTTGCCTGTCAATCGCGCGGCGCCCCGCGTGCTCCTTAGCCTTCGTATCACCCGCTTTAGAACAACCATTGTGATGCTACCCAGAAGGGCAACCCAAAGGATGCGGGGAAGCCGATCAATATTCAACCCGCCTTCTCCGGTGAACTTGCGCCACGATCAAAGAGTTTTCAAGGTAGCGCCGGCTAGCACGCCGAACTCACTCCCATCGTTCTTGGGGATCCGATTCTCGAAACACCAACGCTTAGGCAACTGGTACCAGACGAATGAGCGACACCGAAGGTGCGATTATGACAGCTCGAGAATGGGGCGCACCTCGCCTTCCGAGAGATACTTGGAAATGACTTGGCCCCTGCAGGAATGTGGGATGTAGTGATGGTCCTTTAACACGGGGTCAGCTCACCAACACACACACGGCACTTAGAAGGGCAGTCATGATGGTAACGTACGGCGTACGGCGTTTGGACCATAGTGTGAGCGTTGGGAACTCCGGGCAGGACTACCGTCATAGGTAATCGCCGTGCCAGGGGATCGGCCATGTACTGCACGACGAGTGGGGAATGTGCGGCTTCGACGGTCCGCAGAGGGTCACTAGATAGTCGCTCTGTGGCGCGTGCCGGCCACAGATGGCACAGCGAACGAAGATGCGGGAATGCGCTCGCCGCCACTAGAATACGCCAGTTAAATTAATAGGAGGGCGGGAATGGCGGCTGACTTACTAATGAGCGACTTGTCGTGGTGTATATCGTCTCGAAGATGTTGGACTACGTCATGATGTGCACGAGAGCTTGTGTCCACGTCGTGCTCAGGCAACACGTCCCCACAGACGATGGGCATGATACCAAGATCAATGGACACGTGGTGCTGAAGGAACAGGTTTAGCCCCATGATTGTGTCCTCCACGGAGAGCTTCTCGTTGTAAAAAATCATGGGCTCGAAGGAATCGAATGCGTGGTTGAGTAAAGGATGGTACAAATCTACGTCGGCAGCATTGCTGAACCCCATGTCATTATTGGTTCTATTACCAAAACTGCGACGTGGAAGAGACTTACCGCCAGCCCAGGTAGGTCAGTTGAGCGAGCTACGTGCATGTGAGCAGGGTGCTTGCGAATGGGTGGAAATTTGTAAAGGGGTGGTCTCACGATCAACATGATCCTGAAAGAGTTGAATGGCTTTGCTAATTCTGGGGCCTCGGAATTTCCGAGAGAGCATTTGTCCGCACTGCCTTTGCTAGGTTTGGAGCATTCGTTGATAAAATGCGTCAAAGTATCGTTAGCATGACGTATATCTCTTCTCCACACCTGAAATGATTGGATGAGAATGATGTTTTCAATATCGCATGTAGTTCGGCAGGATCCATTGCTCACTTCGAATGCGTTCTGAACGTGGTCCTCCGTTGGCGCTTGCGGCGCATCTAACAAAATTCGGCTAGCCCGCTGTCCACAGTGGTGGTCAGCATAGGGCGTACTTATACTGTATCTTGTTATGACGTACGTCAGGGAACACTGGGTGATCAATCAATGTCGAAACTTAATAGGTCTGATGCGGTGACACGTACTCCGTGTTAAGTAGCTCCCGAGGCGTGCGCCGTATGACATACCCCAGAAGATGATAGGGCTTCCTAGGCCGTCGAAAGCATCTGCCATCGCAACTAGGTCCCGAACTGTCGCAGCAGTTCCCATGTAGCGCAGCGTGGTGGTGTCTTGTTTTTGTAAGCAGTACTCGACCATCTTAGACTGCACAGCAAGCCAGCGTTCAGCGTCTTCAGGTTGTTGTCGTCGCAAGAATGCCAGGTTTTCGTTCAGAAGACTGTCAATGCCCATATCCTTGCTGGTTTGCCAGTAGAAGCTTTGTTTCTCTTCCGCGCTGTCGAAGCACTGAATAGGTCCCGGACTGACACGCTAGCGTTAATCACGGAAAGTAACTCAGAACGTACGTCGGGAACGGGCTTCGACGTACGTGGTGAGGTTGTTGCTCCCAAGGCCCCGTGCATCCCACACAACTATGTCGTACTCACCACCCGTGCTGTTGTGCAATTCATCGCCCCTACGTTGCAGCCAATCCCACGAATCTGCTGCAGTGTAGACCGCGGCCTCTCCTGTAGATATACCCAACTCAAAACTAAGAAGGCATTTATGCGGCGACGACGTGCTAATTGTGGCGGCTTACCCGGATCGACGAAAATTGTACCCTTTCGCAGGATACTAGCGGAGGCAGGAAGCCTTGTGTAGTAGATCCGGCCCGAGCCAAGCGACGAGTTGGCCCAGTCTAGGGGGACGTCGAAAAGGCCACACTCGAACCGAGAGTCGTCGAGTGGAGGACGACAATCTATGCGATTGTCTTGTGAGTTATGTGGGGCCTGGGCGGTTTGGATAGGAACCTGGCGTGAACATCAATACGTGTATCACTAGAAGCTCAGGTTGCGACTGGTCAAAGTACTTGGATGTTTGGTTCAGCGCGCACGCACGGTAGCCAGAACAGAGCTGTCAATACGAATACGCTCTGAAGCATGAGAACAGCCATCGTATCTGTGGATTGCAGGAAACGATGTGTTAGTCTGTGCTTGCAGTGTCCGACTGCGATACCTTATATACGTTATGAAGAGCGCTTATCTACCTTCTGCATGTCCCACGGATGTGCTGCGCATGCCGGCGGTACCGAATGCTACGGAAAGCCTAATACGAGTCATAAAGAAGGTTAGAGTTCCAAGTACCACACCTGTGAGGTATCACTGGGATGGAAAGGGTCAGGAGAATGCTGTGTTAATTATCGAGGCACAATACGAAAGCCACCAATACCAGAGGGTTTGGGAATGCTGTATTTAAATTGTAGGTCGCTGCCCAGCAGTTTGAGCGCTGTTGGAACGGAGCGTAATTCACGGCGCTCACGTCACCACAATCGTGCGTGCGCCCTTGGCTCTCTAGGGGTCCACAGCATATCGAAGTAGCAGTCTCCCCACTGCTCGACACAGATAAAATACAGCTCTCTTCAACCTTTTTATCGCAGATAATCGGGCATTGCATCTGAGGCGCTCCATGTCTATCATACGGAGAGGACACCTCATACAAAAGAAGATGCTTAAGGACGCCGCATGTACTACAGGCGAATCGATCGATTGAATCTCAACGGCAGTGCTTACCTTGAACTACGACTGCAAGGCGGTCCTCCGTGGCACGCGTCATCACCGCACTCATCGGAATGGCTGACTGAGCGGAAGAGCGGCTAAGTAGATATCCGGGGGCTTGCGATGTATGCATGTAGAAGCTATGGCGCTGCTTTCCCGAAGATGGGGGGCAGTGAAAACGCTACGTGCGGGGTGAAGCTGTGGATACACGAGAAAGTTCAACTTCAAAGCACGAGTCGAGCCTCAAGGCAGCGGCGGGGCGCCCAGATCCCGACATGTAAAAGCCGATCCACACCGGCCTACGACAGTGCCGATAAGCATGGGTCCGGCACTCCCTATGCATGTTATTGGGTCGGCGCTCTACTACTAGGGCGGCGCTAGGATCAACAGAAAATGGTTCCAGGAATGAAACATAAAATACAACTTGTGCCAGTGAGGGACACGGTGGCGGTAGCAAGTGCACTCCGCCGAGTCAGTGAGTGAATCCGAAGTTAGCGCCCACTGTACCTCAACTCGGACGCGCAGTGTACGAATTCTCAAGAGGAAAACACTGGCACGGCTTTGTCGGATTAATGCCTGGCGTAGAACTACTGGTAACGATTGCAATGACAATACAAGCACTTGGCAAACCATAAATAGCAGCGGTATTGCTACTCGAACCGGCGCGTAGTATACCAATGAATCACAGCGGGCGGCGAGAATGGAGGTGAGGATAGAACAGTGCGCATGATGTGAAGTCACGATAACAAAATTCGAGGAGAGCATGGAGCGGAGCATAGCGAGCATGATATCATGAGAAAGCGAGAGGGGAGGGATGAGAGACGAATCGAGAGCAGAAAAAAGCAATACGAAAAGAATAGAATCGGCACACGATAGACGTGCTGTGCTATACCTTCACTGGCACACCTCGTCATCCCATTCGTCCTCACCGTTATCGTCTCCGGTCTCAGTCAACTGAGGGGTCGACAACCTAGGGTCAGAATGGGTCTCGAAGGGAAAGTCAACCCGATCTCGTAGTGGTGCTCCGTGTGTGCGGCGCAAGAGGTGCGAGAATGCAGCGAACCGAGTGCACTTGGGATGCCATTTCCCACGTGCAAGTCTACGCTGAGTACGCTCGGGAGAGGCGCCCGAGCCATACAGGCGCCGACCAAAGCGCACCAGGAGATCTTGCTGCATTGCCCTCCGTTTTTTGCGACTCTCGGTCTGACGCGGGGGTGCTCGGGTGGCACAGGAAAGCAAGTCCTTCAGGTCGCCATCCGAAATCAAGTGGTGCGTACGCGTCTTGACACCCGCTGCCTGTTCCTCCGCCTCGTGGACACGGTCAGCGGATTGAGGCGCTTCCGCCACTGCCCCGGGCACGTAGGGGAGTCGATGCGCTAGGCTATACACCGTAACTCCTGCACTCGTTATTTTGGTGGCGCGGGGCCCTGTGTTCTGGACCTCTGTTAGAAAAGGTGTGAAGTCGTAACCCCAGGAAGGGATGTTGGAAGTTGTAGGAGGTGGCGTCCCAGGGGTTGCACTTCTTCCGACGTGCAGGAATATGTCTAGATAATTGTTATACTATGACACTAATGATGGAACGACGGATAGTGTTGACCTCGAAGTCTAGACCAAGAAGCAAATTTTGCCGTAAATCCTGCCTCAGCCAATGCACGCCTTTCTCTAGAGCTATTTTTCTGAGAACAACGTCAGGGAGGCCTGACGAGCCCGACACATGTGACGTACGGCTAGTTTGGCGCGAAGGTTGTTCATGTCCTCGCAGATCAGGGACATTTCGCTAGAAAGCCCCTCATACCAACCCCTTATTTCGTCTTTCCAGGTGTGAATCTCGTAAACTTCGACACGCATGTCGTCGACACGAACGTTGAGACTAAGGCGCAAGCACATAAAGTCAGAAATCTCGCGGAGACATAGATGATATGACATACGTCCACAACCAAGAGTAGAATGTATGAAGCTCATCCTCCTGGTGGAAAAGACCTTCTTGGATGCCGCGATAGAACATCCGCTCTGTGCCGGTCAAGTACTGCTCTAGGTAACGCAGTTTCGCGGTAGGCATGCGTCCAATTACCCAATAGACGAGTGGAGGGAGGACGGCTATAGTTCCAATAACACCCGCGACGATTCCCCACACGTTGGAGCCGAGGTCTGACATGGCACAGAGCACAAAGCCAGGCGTACGCGTGGCGCGCGAAGAATAGATGGAAAAGCGGAACGAAGGTCGAAGGTCGAAGGGCTGGTCGAACCGGGGAAGATGTTGATTTGAGTGGGAGGAGGGATCATCCTGCGTGTATAAGAGCGTACCCTTTAACGTCTCTGGGGAACGTGCATGTTGCGTGCATCGATGCACCAGTACTCGACGGAGGTCGGAGATCCTGAGGCAGATGGTCACACGGAAGAAGAGAACCTAGAGATCGAGATTTTTCTGCTCGTGGAAATGGGCGCGCCGCCCAGCGCATATTATACTCAGTGTTACTCACGATTCTCATCCAGGGAGCAGGAGGCAGGAGGAAAAGGCGATGATGGGCGATTAAACGGGCCGGGGCAGCTGAACGTACTTGCCGCTTTTGGATAACACGTTTCCCCCACGTTGACGAGGTGCAGCATCATGGCAGTGCCCGAATCTGCGTTCTTCTTCGTACTCGGCCTGAGGCTGAACTGAGCCTATGCATACACAGCCTGTGCAGCAGCGGCTACCTCGGTATGTTTATCTAAACGATGAGACTGCAGAGCATTACGCGCGATCGACTCTCAAAGGCAACTATAACCTCATCCCATCTGAGCTCTTCTGGAAAGAACGGCAACAATTCTTACAGCAACATGGGTACATCTTGCGACCTCGTTATTGGCCCGAATGGAAACCATCCTGGCTGGGTACGAAGCTCCGGCCGGCATTCTGTGAGGACTCTGTCGTACTCGTCGTCAGTAATCGAGCCAAAACAATTACCGGACCGCGTGATATATCCTTACTCATGACGTCTTTGCTCAGGATTACCAGGTTATGGACGCGCGTAGAGCAAAACAGAAAGACCTGGTTGCTATTAAGAAGTTTCGAAGAAACGGTCAAGAGGTTCATATCTCTCAATACTTGTCTTCCTTGCGGGATCCACACAACCATACAGTCTCGATCATAGAAATCCTGGACGACCCTTTCAATCCCGAACTCTCATTGATGGTTATGCCATATCTTCGCCCATTCAACAACCCTGAATTGACCACCGTCGGGGATATAATTAGCTTCGTCAATGAGACGCTAGAGGTAAGCACGTTACCGGTTCAGGATAGTAGCAAATTCACCAACACCTGCTCAGGGCCTCGAATTTATGCATAGACACAACATTGCGCACCGGTATACATGAATGTTTTCGTCCAATTTATTTAACTTACATCGTCCGTAGTGACGTCGCGGCTGAGAACATCATGATGGACGCCAGCGAGCTCTATCCTGAGGGCCATCATCCCGTTCGGCTCGGCTACTCTCCAGATGCCATCTACAAAGTAACCCCACTACCAAGATCTGAGCATACTGTCCATTACTTCTATATTGACTTCGGCCTCGCTCAATGCTTCCCTGAAGGAGCGTCTCGCCTTGTCATCGGAGACGTTGGGCGCGATACCGAAGTCCCAGAGCTATCGTCAACTGTTCCATACGACGCGTTCAAAGTGGACATTTTCGCACTGGGAAACCTGTACGCGACGGAGTTGCAGCAGGCATGTGGTGTTATGGTCGTGCTAACGACTACGCGCTGAACTCGCTCGCATCTAGAAATATAACCACGCGCAGTTCTTGGTCCCACTAATCGAAGCCATGAAGCACCAAAATCCAGCCCTGCGACCTTCCGCCGAACAGGCTCTCGCCCGATGGATCGACATCCGCGACAATCTAGACAGTGCTATGCCCCGCTGGCGACTAGGCCCGAGATCAGAGCCCGCGATAGGCAGAATGCTCAACGATACGGTCGCGGTCGCGTGGGAGGGCATAAGCCACCTCACGAAGTTCGTCAAGTAGTTCGCCTCTGCCCCCAGTTAGCACCTTACCTAACCATACTTGCTGGATGCTGACCACCTACGCTATGTGCTAAGCTTTCCTAGTTGTACTAGTTTCGCTCTCGACGACCTCCGTTCTGTTGTCGCTCTCCTTGTTGCACCCTCTACGGTCTTGCTTTTGTATGTCACAACGGTTTATATCATAGTGTATTATGGCTGCACAGCGCTGAAGACCCACGAGAAGCGAAATCTGGGCCCGGCTGATTCTATCCGTTGACTCGTTCATTTTTCTTGACAACGTCGTGACTCACCAGATTCAAGTTCTTTGAGTCGGGGTCGGGAGTGATGTACACTGGGTTTAGCGGTTATGTGCGGAGGTCTTCGCTGTGTCTCAAGGCACATGAATCACCCTCAACGATGAAATGGCATAGATTAAGGAGGCGAATATGCTTACGAGCATACCACCATCTTCGAGCTCCAGCGCCATTCCACCAGCCGACATTTTGGTCTACGGTGACGGGGACAGGGTTATCATCGCGGAAGTCGTATCGTCTGGCCATCGAACTGTATTTACACCGGTACGCATCTTTGTTAGGGTCGCATTCAGCACTGGAACAATTATGTCATGGTACGTGAACGGCTGCCATGGAAAGGATGTGAGGCGGGAATGCCGGTGACGTAGTACGCGCCGGCACGTACCTGGGTAAAGTACATTCGTCCACTGTTGAAATTGGAAAGGTTCCCGGTCGCATACGCGACCCTGCAGTCGAGGCATAGGTAGTTGGCATCAACAATACCATCCGTGATACGGACCGTTCGCAGACTTCGGGGATATTGAAAACCGCGTTCGCGGTCAGAATAGCCCAAGGAACAACGAGGCTGGATACCTGGCTGTCGAAAGAGCGAAGAATCAAGAATAAGACGAAGAAACCTGAGGTTGACAGACCTTTCTTCATTGTGGCGCAAGCCCGCCAGGCGACTACACTATTGGCACGATAAGCCGCTTCGTATACCGAAACACGGATGGTTTGTTATGCCGGACACGGTGTGAATGTGTGACCATCGGCAACGGGAACCACATCGACAGACCGCAGTCGAGCAACGGAGCGGCTCTCATTTTGAAGGACTTGGTAGTCCGAAGAGAGCCTAGGCACCGGCTGGGGCGACGCACGACATGATATCTGCAAAGACGCCATATGATCACTTCTAATTGTCGAGAATAGAGGGGTCACGAACTAGTAAAGCAATGTCCAACACCGATAGACGATGAGAAGCAAGCTGCGATCTCACAGCCTTCAAGTTGCCACCTTGCATCGTTTGATAGACTTTGGACGCAGTGCGAAATTAGATGTTGAGAAGCCCTGGTGGACCTGATACTGTCCTCTCGTCCACCAAACTTTGATCCGCCGGATGGCTACACAGGTACGAGCATTGTGTTGCGACTGACTGTCATCGGAATTCTTGCGTCCTGCGGCTCACGAGGCGTATAGAGATGACGAGATCTATACTAGAAGCATTTTTTTCGAAGCATCTGGGACGGTGAACTCCCGGGATTATGCACGCCACACTAGTACTAGCCACGCTTCAATGCCAGAGCAAGCGAAAACACTATGCAAACTCACCTAGGTACAGAATCATCCCCTGTCGCTAGGGCCAGTCTACTCGTGCACTAAGCTGAGGAACAAGAGTGGAAGACCGGAGGTCATCGGTTCTTAAGTCTCCCAAGACTACATCCCCGAACTGCAGTGAGTAACAAGAGAACATCAATAACTTAGAGCTATGTAAATCCATCGATCGACGTGGCTAAAGAAACAGGCAGATGACAGCACATGAGCACAAACGAACGACATGAGGGAGACAAGGCAGGGGGAAGGGGTGGTGGTAGCGGGATCAAAGGGGTAATAAGACACATAAACACGCCCATAGAGGGCAGAAAAGAACGTGGGCGGGGTCGGGTGCGCGTGAACAGGCCGATAGCGCACATCCAGACGTCTTAGGAGTCCGCGAACCAAGCACTGGAACGTAACGGAGAAGAGGGAGGGGGGCGGTAACACGGGGCGAGAGCTTGAAAACGGGAGGCAAGGCTGAGAGCCCACCGCTGGGCTCAGAACAAACAGACGAAGTTGCTCGGGAAGATGTGCTTCCCGGGCTGTCTCCTTGTCTCGTCGAGGAGCTCACCACTCCACCAGCCATCTTCGGGTGTCGCTGTAACGGCAATGATATCCCCCTCTTGGAAATCGAACTCCTCATCGATTGTCGCACGGTAGTTGTACATCGCTTTCACTATAGACCACACACAGCATCAGCGTCGTGTGCAGGGTGGACACGAAGAATACGCACCATAGAACAACACGCCGCGTCCGTCGTCGGTGTACTGTCCAGTTGGCGGCGGCTGATTCGCTGGCGGCTGGGGTGACGGCGCCCGCTGCTGAATTGGTTGAATCGGCTGAATCGACTGCTGTTGCTGTGGGGGAGGGTAGTAGCCGTTCGAAATGGATTGACCCCGCACCAACGCGCCTTGTTGCTGTGGTTGCTGGCCGTACCCTGGCGTCTGATACATCTGCTGTGGAGGTGGCTGCTGAGGACCGCCATACACCGGTTGCTGTTGCTGCTGCACTGGAGGGGCGTATTGTGGCTGTTGGGGTGGGGGCTGGTTGTACACGGGCGCAGGAGTAGCGCCGGGGCCGTAGGGGTGCCCTTGAGTGGGTGGCGGTACGTAGGGCGCACCATTCGGCCCTGCGTTGTAGCTTGGACGACGCTGGACGGGCTGTTGTTGCACAGGCTGCTGTTGAGGGGGAGGTCCGCGGTACTGCTGCTGTTGCTGTTGGGGCGGCTGGTAACTCGCAGCCATGTCGTCCGCGACAACACGTCCTGTCGGATCGAGGGCAATTCCGATGCCTGGGCTCGTTGGGCGCTGCTGGTGAGCCGGCTGCTGAGGGATTGAGATCGAACCGCCGCGCGAGGCGGTCGAACCCGAGTGAGCGTGACCATACGCGGCGGTCGCACCATTTGCGGGCGGGGGCGCCACCCTATAGCTGTTGCGGTTGGACTGGGGCGCACCCTGCATCGCAGGACTTGTACTGCGGGAGAGCGGAGCGAACGGTTGCGGGCTAGTGCTCCTCCCCTGAGCGCCAATCCCGGCTTGACCACCCTCGGAGCTGAGCGGGCGTCCTCGGATGCTCGATCCCTGCTGGCTGGAGATGGTGCCCGGCTGCGCATTGATGGAGGCTTGTCCCGAAATGCTACCTGCGGTACTATTCCGTCGGCTCGTTGACTTCCGCTCGCCTGGGAAGGACTGTTGATAGTCGGATAGAACGTCTTGAACCGATACGCTAGACGTCGGTGTCATACCCTGCTGTGAAGGAGGACGCATATGGACATTCGTAGGGGGGTTGGGGGAGGTAGGGCGGGAAGCAGGCAACGCTTGAGGAGGGTAGGAACCAACGACGACCTCGGCGGAGTTCCGGTAGTCACGGTTTGGAGGCCCGCCCCCACTGGAGGCACCAGGAGGAGGGGACAGATTGGAGACTCCTGGTTCCCGACGCGACGAGCCGGATCCCCCTGTTGGAGATTGCGTCTGCGTAGGCGCCCTCCACTGTCCGCTACGGCGCACACTGCCTCCGCCACCGGACGACGCGTTCCTCAACTCGTCCATCTGCCGGCGTAGCGGGTCGTCATCCTGTCCGACCCGTGCATTCAATGCAGCGCCGCCAGGTCCTGACCCACCCTGCGCCTGCGGATCGCGGTCAAGGTTCACTTCGTACGCGTTCGATCCTACCTTTAGCATTGTCCTGGCGGTGGGATCGATGGGGTCCGCATGGGGGTCGGGGTCACGCATGCCTGGGTTAGATGAGGGGGTAGCCCGGCCGTTCGGGGCCCCATTCTGAACGCCGTTCTGATAGTATCCATTGGGCTGCACTGGGTCGGCTGCACGATTACTCGCTCTGCTCTGGGTCTGAGAGCGCTGAAGTTGTGTGTCAGCAGGGCGCGGGGCAGCCCCCGTGCCTACCCCGGTCATGTTGACCGGCTCCTCCTCGGGTTCGGGCTGTTGCGGGGGAATCTGCCGAGGACGCTGAGACTGCCTTCCAAAGTTGGCTGGCCGCACCGAAGGACGCTGCTGAGAGGCGGGCTGGGCGTCGGGACTCGAGTAGTCGATGAAGGGAGGAGGGTCGGGAATTTGGTTGCCTGTGCCATAATCGCGGACGAAGTTCTCCATGTCCTTGTCAACCTCGAGTTGCTCGAGCGCTAGCCGAAGCTTCTCGCAAGACTACTTGCGTAATGCATTCAGTACGCGTTCACTCGTAACGGGGGAGCCCATACCTCATCGTCTGAGACACAGACTGTGGAGACTGCGTTCGCATACGCCCACATGTTGTCTTTCATGAACTCGATCCGGTCTTCTTCCATGTCCTGACAACTATCGCAGAATGCCTTCCAGCTCTGTTCCCACTTCTGCAGCGTATCGTGGAGAGCGCGGGCGAAGTTCGCGTAATCACGTTGGTTCGCCTGCACCGTCTGTTGGGCACGCTCGAGCTTCAAGTGTACCTTCTCCAGATCCCGCCCCTGTATTAACGTGCTCTGTGCCGTGTACGAGTTGATTCGCACGCAATCGGCCTCGTACTTCTCACGAGCGCGAGAGACATAGCCCTCTTGAGTCTGCTTGGTCTTGAACTCCTTCTCAATTTGCGCCTGGATCCCGCGCTTGTGCTGCTGCTGCTTTCCGAGGAACACGGAAGTTGAACCTTCAAGGTCATTTCGTATAGCTTGAGCAACGAGCAGGTGTGAGTGAGCCTGCTTCTCCGTCTCCTGCTTGAGGGTATCGAGAGAGGCGCGGAGCTCTCTGATAGCATGATTGGTGCGCGCATATCGATGTGGCCGATGCACGGACGTACCCTATCTCATCCCTCCCCAAGGCCAATCTCGCAAGCCCTGCAAGGCGTTTCGCGTACTGCTCTTCGATTGCAGCCCTGCCCACACGTATAAGTCAAGGCTCTGGTTAGGTAATTCGAACTCACCTCTCTTTCCAAAAATTCTTGAGCTCTTCCATCGTTCTCATGGCTCCGCGCATGCGCGCAAAGAGCACCTCCACGCCGCCATCTCCTAGGCCCCAGAAAGCGTTACAGAAATCGAGAGAGCGGTTGGTAATATCTGGAGAGCCAGCCCGCGCATATCGTGACAGAGAAGTCGTCGACGCCTGTCGCCGTGCAGACATCGTGGTCGTGAATGGAGTTGTGTTTCACGCCGGCGGCGGCGATGCGCAGTGACGGCGACCAACAGGTGAGTTAATTCTCCGCCGGGAGTCCTACCGCAGAAAGTTCATCTCCGATATATCTGAGATTGAAAGACTTGGGCGCATGACACGAACTGCTCACGGCTTCCAATGGTTCCATCGCCTTTGCCCACCCATCTATGATTGGTATTCCGTTCTTCTTGATCACCATTTTTCTGCACTGCTATCGTTGGCGTACGTCAAAGAACTATGCAAATTTCTTGGCTGAGGAGCCCCGACGAACTGCGCTGTCCCGAGAGCTCAATTGAAACAGTGCTCGGGAACGCAGGGCGAATACCGGCTGGAAGCTTTGCAAGACAAGTTACGAGCCCCCGGTATCTGGGGGACAATATAGGCTTCACGTCGAGCATCTTCTTGCCAACCACGTTCAGTGCTTTCCCTGTGCTCGGACAAGTCCCTCTAGTACAGTAACCCCGCTGCGAACAGCATCGATGATACGGATGTCCACTCTGTTTCGTCCCGCCCGAACCGCCTCCTCCATCCCACTCATGCCTGCACAACCCATGATAATGGTCCTCGCACCGCTCGCGACCGCCCGTGAAGTAGCTTCGCCGATCCTTTCTGCGACGACGTTGCCCTCGGTCTCATGAAGCTCCCGAGCAGTCAGGCCGGTACTCTGGACGCCTGTAAAGGCGCCGCCCATGTTCGCCGAGCCGAAGATCCTCTGAACCCCTGCAGTGAGTGCTGCTTCCCAGTACTGCCCCGTCGTTACTATGCCAAATGGCTTTCCGAGCGCGAGTGCTTGCATGATGGACGCTTCGAATATGCCGAGGGCGGGTTTAGAAGTGTGTTCTCTGAGCATTCCGACGAGGGGGTGATCCGAGAAGCATGCCACAAGGTATGCGTCGTGCCCGCCGCGGCGGCCATCGCCTGAGAGTATGGGAAGCAGCGTTTCAAAGGTGTGTGCTGCGGACAGCACTGAAGTCGTGGTGTCATTCACCGATGGCGGCGCGAGGTCGGTGGGACCCGTGTGGTAATGAAGAGACAATCCCGGATGCAGAAGGTCGGCCAAGATGGGCTCGAGGGCAGCCGTCATTGTCTGGGAGGAGTTTGGGTTGATGATCAGGATCGAGACGACGTGTGTGTTTGTCATTGTCGCGCAACGTTTAGGCCTCGGTTAGCTATCTTCAAAGGCGGCAAGGAAGACAGAAGTGAGGGTGAGTAGAATCTCATTACGCCGAGCTAATTGACTGTGGATCATCGATCCCGATTAGGTTTACCACAGGCGCTCTCAAGTTCGGGCTCCCGCCGCAATACCCGCCAATGCTCCTTTTGCACTACGCCTCGTTATATTCCCCGATTCCACTCGGCCATGCCCGCTGGTGACTCGAACGACACAAACGCTCGGCTCCGACGACGGAGCGGTGTCGACGCACCCCGGTGCAGTGCCTCATGACAACCACCAAACGTCAGGACATTTAACAACGCTGACTGTCATCGTATCTGATCATAGCTGTATATCCTGGAAGGCGCGGTTTTTTGCTCTACGATGCCGCTGCGCCACACGCTCTCACGCGGCGGCGTGCATCTACTGGCCTGCGGGCGGATGAGCGCCGCTGAGAGCTTATATTATGCCTTGTGCTCGCTGGTTCCACAGACACGATCCGCCCTCTCCATCTCATCGATTATATAAAGTCCATTCTAGCCTTCTTTTAATTCACGCCTCGAGCAGTAATGGGGTGGCTCGCACTGTGGATATTTCTAGTAACCGTACCTGCCTACGCACAACAGGCGTTCGACGACCAGGTATAACTTGACCTTGACCAGCACATGACACGGAGAGGTTTACGCTTTTCTCCCTCAGTTTCCTATCCAGCCACGCATCTCACATCCAAACGATCATCCGATACCTTGCCCGACCATAGCCAACAAAGTTCTTGACCCACGTCTTCGCTGCGGGCTCTTTGATGTGCCCCTAGATTGGCAGAACCCTGAGCTGGGCAACGGGCGTATCTTCTACATCAGATTCCCGGCCTCACAAAGTGCAACGCGGAAGGGAACTATCTTCATTGACTCAGGTATGTGCTCCTGCAATTGCATCCACAAATAACGCTGTATCTGAATGGGCCCCCAATAGGGCACCCCGTCGCCGTCATCGAAGACCTCAGCTCCCGCCAGTGGCTTTACGACCACGGAGAAAATTTGCATAATGATACCAACGGCGAGTACGACATCGTCGCCTGGGACGCTCGCGGAAAGGGCGCTCAAGGCCTTACCATGTTCGCCCTTTCTCCTCTTTTGGTGGTTCATGGCCCTTAACTCGAGAAACTGATCCAGCCCTGGACCCTCGTGGTGCTTCTTTAACTACCGGGAACGGGCCCGCTTTTATGCGACAGCAGCAAAAGAAGGCTCGCATCGTGCCCCATGGGACCCAAAAACCCTCCAGTTCTATGATCCGCAAGACGATGAACGCATTAACCAGTGGTATGACGCCCAGGCAAAGTTGGTCAAGGAATGTTTGGCCAAGCAGAACAGCACGATGTTGCGCTATGTGGGGACTGCTGCGACAACACGCGATCTTGTCGCCATGGCGGATGCCTTCGATGGCCTTGGGAGCCCGGTTAACTTCTGGGGCATGTCCTACGGAAGCCTGATTGGGAATTACCTGCTACGCAGTACGTACTTCATGATACTCCCTTGACTCATGAAAATTGAATTACCGTCGCTCGCACTGCAGTGTTCCCCAAGGTGAGCATTTCCAACGAACTCAAATGACGTTCTTCGTATGCCTGTTGATCAAACAACCCCCAGCGTGCTGGTCGGATCGTCTTAGACGGCCTACCAGACTTGGAATCATATGTTACCCAAGAATCCTACCGGGTACTAAATTGTCGCCAATTTTATCGCGCTACAATATTGAAGTTATCTCCATCGCAGACTTGGAAAGAAGACATGTCTCACGCCAACTTGGCCTTCGTTAGTCTTCCCCTAGCATTGAATGATTATATCAACGGCGCCGGCTCGCCCAGTATCGTTAAGGCGAACCCGGGAACGTCTCCTTTGAAGATCATTGCTCAGACTTTTATCGTAAGTGCAGTACCATCACCATTGATTTACGAGTGATATTCGACGCATACTAAGCATGGAGACAATTTTCACAGCTCGCACGGAATGCGTTGGTGGGCTGGCAGTGAGTCAGATCTCTTCTCCTTACACGTCGCGGCCTTCTTACACCTCATTTGCCCCTCTGTAGACGCGCTCCCGAAGCAGAAATGAAGAACAGATATTTCTTGAGCTACCTCTGGATGATCCTACCTTTTTATGCGCCTGCACTCGATAAACACTTTAGCCTCCCCAAGATTGCCAAGATCCTGCATAGCTCCCAGGTCCCACAGTCTTTCGAGCTCGGCGTCATGCCCATCTTCTGCGGAGACAAGCTCTATGAACACATCCCCGAAACTGCATTGGAGAAGCAACAAATATTGATGAAGTTATTTCAGGACGGCAAACTGCTCTCATCTATGCTCGGTAAGTGGTCCCTACATATCGTTTTCGGGCCGGCTCAAGCTGACTAGCAATTCCGAACAGCTGGTACTGCCTTCCCGCCGCTGCGCTACATGTGCAATATCTGGCCCATACGCGCGGCAGAGAGGCTGCCCATATCGGCTGCAGACGATTTCGACTTTTACAGCTACACGCCGCCTGCGCACCCATTCCTTGTTGTCAACCACCTCCAGGACCCCCTGCATAGACCTGAACACGTCAAACGGATTGCGTCTAGTAAATTTTTCGGAGAGAACTATGTTGTCGCACAAACCGGTTTCGGGGTGCGTGCTGGTTCTGATTGCGCAGTCGTCGCAAGCATCTCCCCCAACAATTAACCGCCCGACGTTCATTACAGACGCCCGGGCTCGCGCACTCAACATGCATGAACGATGTGATCACCAGTTACTTCTTGCACGGCACTGACGCGGTAAGTCAGCCGTCGCATCCATCTGATACACGCGCTGGCCGCGCTGCTCACCTGCCTCTACCCTGTACAGCTCACGAACGTGACGCTTTGCAACGGGGTGCCTACGGAGGTGGTTTCTACTAATCTGACCGTGGTGTCGGCATACCTCGATGACTCGTCATCCGAGCAAGGCGGGGGTGAAAGCGATGGGACTCTCAGGTCAGACCTTTGGTGGGCGGCCAGGGTGCTTAGGCCCGTTGGGTGGGCAGCTCTTACCGTCCGTATCTTTAATCTGCTGGTGAAGAGATACAGACGTGGCGCAGTGAGATTAGATGAGAGCTGACGTGGGTTGGAGTATACTGATTGTTGGGTCACCGCATAACCAACGTGTTGTTTAGAATCTTGAGTTTACTTCTTACCACGAACTGGACTGGGCTCAGAGTCGCGCTCACTTTCGTCTGATAGGATTTGGCGCATCGTTGACGCTGCCTATTCTCTACTGCGGTGAATGCCACATGCAACCTCCTTTCAGCCTTTCCAATATGTTTTACTACTTCGACGAGGCCCACGAAACCATCTTTCAAGAGCGATGACGGAGCCAACGACCTAAAGAACGACTATGGCGAAAATATGTGATCTGAAGTTGAGGGTTTAGGGCATGCAACATTCTCTCGTTTCAGACGCAACAGTATTTTTCTACTTACCTGGATCCTGAGATTCAAGTTTCAGGGATCAGGACTTCGTCCTGCATTGTGACGGGCGCAACATTATTATCGGAGGCGTCCTCGGGCCCAGTTCCTCCTTCCTCGGAATGTTCTCCTGACTCATTGTTTACATCGTCGAAGTCTTTGCCAGACCAAGGGTCATATTCCCACACTGTAGTTGTTCGAAAGTCAGTACGGTGGGGGAACCGGCGTGGATGATCCCCACATTTAACTTCTGCGACCTCATCGGGCCCCTTCGTAAACCATCCGGCGTGCTCAATACCCTCCAGGACGCTGAGAGTCAGCACCTCGGATCCAAAAATGTAGGTGCCCAAGTGAAAGAGGATAGTATGAGTAACGAAGTAATTACTGAGCGCCATTTGCAGGACGCCCACAACGTGCGAGTTGCGCGTCGCCGACGCGTATTTTCTGCCAGACGCCGCGCCCATGGCGGCGGTATAGATCGCCCTGTAGTGGCGCAAGTCCTCTTCGGTGTCGTGATTCGGTAACGTCTTGTGCCCCTCGTACCTCACGGGATTCCAGTCGATTGTGAGGAAGTTCGGGTAGGCCAGAGCCCCGAGTTGCAAAGGCATGGCGGCCACACCGTCCCAGTCGATAAGGCCAACTACGCGGCCTGTGTGGTCATCAACGAAGATATTCTGGATATCAAAGTCGGGGTGATCAAAGGCAAAAGGTGGCATGTCATAGCATGCTTCTGGAAGCGCGCCGACGAGCATCTGGAGGAGAGCCAGGACTGCAGAGTCTTGTTTGCGGCGCCTGCAGTTTAGGAGGGCAGTCATAAACTCATGCGTGGTTTGAAATGGACCAAGTTCAACCTGCGGGCCTTCGTCGTCCACAAAAAGAGCGCGTTGAGACGGAAAGGGCGCAACGAAGAATGGTCCGTCTGGGCGTACACGATCGAGCCGGCCAATCCTGTCGAATTTGAGGGCAGCGAGTTCGGCCATGTGGCCCGCTAGAGACTCGAGACAATGCTCTTTCCGCCTGTCACCCGTCCACCAGGAAGGGTCCTGCCAGACGTCGCCGAGGCGCGTACCACATACCTTGTCCATGATAATGTAAGGGTGCCTTAGAGGGTTATCGACGCCAGGATGGAAAGCATGGATGCGGGGGATGGGTACAGACGTCCGGGAGGTGATGTACTCAATGGCAAGAAGGTCGAGCTCTATGCACCGCGTTTCGAGCGGACCCCACTTTCCAAAGGGAATGCGGATAATCCACAACGCGCCGTCTGAGAAGGCTAGATCGTATACGATGTTGTAGGAGCCATACTTTGGCGTTGCGCCTACACAACAAGATATGTCGACGTGTGGCGTTAGCTCAGTGTTGTCGCGACCGGCCTCAAGGTTCGCAATCCTAGTCCGAATAGCTATCTTCTTTATTGCGTCCAGGTCAAGATCTTGGGTGAAAGCAGCTACAACCTCGCCAAGGCTGAAGCAGGAGGAGGAAGCCATTGCGGTTCAAGAGTGAGTCAGATAGGAACTTAGGAGGAACGATGAAGAGCCTGGTCCACTCAAGCGCCAGAGATATTCGGATGTTTTTCACACCATCATCCTAGTATCATCATACGCCCACAGTCGCGCGATTAAAATCTGGAGGGCAGAAATAAGTGAGCGTGGGAAGCATAGACCGAACAAATGCTCTTTCCTGCGCTCGCCCGTCCACCAAGCGGGCTCGTTCCGGACCTCGATAAGGCGAGTCCCGCGGACCTTATCCATGACGATGTACGGGTGGCGCAGCGCGTTGTCAGTGTCGCACGAGTATGCGTGGATGGCAGGCACGGGGACGGAAGTATGTGAACAGTGAGGCGACGAATTCCATTGTGATCATGTCGTGTCGCATGCAACGCACGTCCGCAGGGGTCCATTCGCTCATGGGCACGCGTATTACCCAGGAGATATCGTCGGTGAACTCTACTTCGAAGGCCACGTTGTACCCGCCGATCTTGGGAGGTGTCAGTACTGTGCATCATACGTCGCCACTCGATGTCGCCCGGGACGCCTCGAGCCCTGCGGTTTCGAGCTGTTTCCGTCGAGTCGCGGTGGCTATGCCGCGAAGAACCTCGAGATCAAGACTTCTGATGAAGGCATTCGCGGTAGCATTGGAGTCAGTGCTGCTACCAGAGGTGCGAGAACTGTGGGAGCGACGAGAACTCATGATGGCGACTTTTCGAGCGGATATGAGGAGAGGAGAGATTGACGGCCTCTGCGCATGCGCAGTCGGTTAGCAGAGGTTCTAAAGCAGGATGTCGCTAGTGTTGTGGCACAAAGCGGGAGTGCAAAAAACGACTAACCTGAACGTCAAGTTTGGACCGGCAGAGGCTCACGGGTTGCACGAGTGGCAAGTGCCACTCATCGAGTCTCGACTAAAGCTTAGTACAAGGTGAACAGTTCGCGGGCCGGTGGCATGGCCGGCGGACAATAACCTGATCTCTGAATCATAAATCTCTCGGCCAGACCAAATGGTGAGCCAGCCTGAGCAGCCGGGGCACAACACCGTTCAAGTTAGACGCAATAAAGTACATGACTCGTACGGGATCGACCGAACGTCGTGCACGTTACGAGTAATCCGGCCACTCGATAGAAAACAGAACGGTGCAAAGGACCCTGCTCGAAGCGGGGGATCGTGGTGTTCACGCTTGGACGTGGCCCACGATAACTCCCTTCGAATGGCCCTCGCGCTTGGTCCTCAAGTGGCTATAAGACGGCTACACGTCCGAGAGCTGCTGTAAGACACAACGCAACGTCTCCCGGCTCACGAGCATCGCGGTCATACTCAATTCACACCTCTCCTACTCATTTCCATTCTCCCTCCTTGTCCACCCAACGCAGACAATATGCCCGGAGACAAGAACCGCTCCCACCACTGGTGAGCAACGTGCCTCGAGACGTCCGTCCATCCCGCCAGCTGCCCGTACTCACCGCACTTTGTGGTCCGACAGCCCCGGCTGCTCGAAGTCGTGTATCACGCCCCGCTGTGTCGAAGTCGTGTATCACGCCCCGCTGTGTCGAAAAGGAGCATGTTGTCTACTGCGATGAGCGGCACCTCTCGCAGCTGTACGATCCGCGCAAAGGCTGTCCCCTATGCCGCCGAGACAAGCAGCTTGCGGAAAGCGACAACAGGAAGTGGCGGAAGGAACTGGAGGAGAGGAGAGAATATCAGTAGACCACGCTCTTCTGCCGCGGCGAACGCGTAGACAAGTGGACGTACGCGTGGTGTGTCCGTAGCGCATTGTAGCGTTCTCTGAACGATTCGAGTAGTGAACGCGAGCGGTAAGCCAACCGTTAGCGACAATGATGCACAGCCGCGAAACATCGCCCATGGCAATGAAGACCAGAGTGACCTATAGTCTTGTACCTTCAAAGCTCCAGGGTGGGAAAACGTCCTTTCCAGGGTACTCTACGGTGTACAACAAGACTCATGACACCGTGTGCCACGACCACACTAAACGTTGTCCTGGACCCGCGAAAGTCAGCGCACGACAACGCACCAGGATCCCCAGGGCACGCACCAAATCAACCCAGCGACCTCGACCGCCCCCGAACATACCCCAACAACCGTTCCTTCCTCACTTTCACCGGCGTCCCCATCGCACCCGCACCTGCGCCCGTACTTGTACCCGCACCCACATCGGCGCTCCCATTCTGATCCTGCCTCCGCCACGGGCCCTGCGTCGCAAACGCCTTCAGCGGCGAACTCCTCCCCGTGACCCTCGCCTGCGCCTGCCCCAAACCCTGCCCCAAACCCTGCATCTGCAACTCGCGCTTGCGGCGCTCCACCGCGTTCTCGACGGCGCTCCTAAGCGGGCCCCCATCGGCGCGCATCTGCGACTCGAGCAGGAGGTGCTCCATCTCGGTCGCGAGCAGCGCGACGACCGCGTCCGCGGGCCGGCCGTCGTTCGGGAGCGCGCCGAGGTACGGAAACGTGTCCTCCGTCGCGGGTGTGCCCGTGCGCGGGCCGTGCACCGGGTGGAAGAGCGTGGAGAGCTGCGCGTCGGCTGTGGTGCGGGTGCGTTGAGTGAGGGAAACGAGAGGGGCGGATGAGGAGACGCAACGGAGGGGGGAGACAGGACGTACATTCGAGTGCGATAGCCTTGGCGACCTTTGCGAGTTGCTCCGCCTCGCCGAGGGTCCATTTCTCCTGGATGGCGGGGGATGGGGAGGGGAATACAACCGGGGCCACGTTCGACAGCGCGAAGCAGCCGAGGACCCACAGCGTGTGAAGGAAGCGGACGTGCTGATAGGACACTCGATGGGGCCAGAGTAGGGAGAATAAAGTTGTGTGCGTAGCGGTCCCGGGCTCCGAGAAAAGGACTGAGGCGACTGCGGATGGAGGAGCAGGCGAAGGGTTAAGGAGGAACAGTAGTTCGTAGACCGCAGTGAACGCGAGCATTATGTACCTCCACTACGTTGTACCGGAAATCAGTCGACGGACACGGAATCGTTGTTGGAGGCTTACGTATGACACTGGGCTTGAAGGGCTTACAAAGGAGAAGAAAACCAGACTACACAGAGAGACGATGTAGAACCCGGAAGCCTGTAAGAGACCATGCCGGACGTATTCGCGCACAGTTGTGTATTGCGTCCACCGAAGCGCGTCCGGCCCGAATCTACCAATCATCAACAAACCCACGAATAAAGACTGGGTCGCCACCAACCTCTCGTAGGCAAACCGCTTCACCGGCGACTTCAACGCATCATACGCGTCTCGCACCTCTATGAACAACGCCTCCCCCTGCGCGCCGACCCTGTCCGGATGGTATTTTCGGGCGAACTGTCTAAACGCCGTCTTCAACATGCCGTCGTCCGCCGTGGGCGCCAACCCCAGAATTTCGTAGTAGTTGGGTTCCATTGTGGCCGCGGCGTCATAGAGATTATACATCAGGTAGACGACGGCGAAGAAGAGGTAAGTCATGCGGTAATGGAACACGTAGGCAGGTGTACCAGGAGCCGGCGGCTGTCGGCGAAGGACACGTGCGTACGCAGCGTGAAAGAGGGAGAGAAGTTGTCGTGTGGCGTAGCCTGGAAGGTAGTACCAGGCAGCGTATTTCAATGGTGTGGTGACGAGCATGATGAGGGAAGATGTTTGGTATAATCACGCAGGTCTATCAGGATACGCCGTCAGATCATGCACAACAAAACGTATAGACCACAGAGATGCGGCCATCCGCCACAATAGGTGCCCTACTCCGTAAAATAGTAGCCACCACACCAACGCATACACTCGTGTTTTGAAGAACGAGGAACACTGACCTGTTCAAAGAAAAAATCAGTAAACCGCGCAGATCGTCATACGTCAAATATTAAAATCTCAGGCGGGAAAAAACCCGCACGCATATGATCTCCTGTCCCCGCCAAACACGCTCACGCACGTCCACGCCACACGACACTCGCTCCTGCCACTTATACACACGGAACCACACGCTACGGGCATTGATCTCGAGCCCGGACGCTTTATGCCGCACGCCCCGCCGCGAGCGGCGAGATCCTTTCACGTTCGCATACAGAGTACCACGTCTGAGACCGCCTGGAACAGAGTGACGCCCCTCTGCACAAGCTTGGCTTTCAACGTCAAGACCACGCCGCGGCCGCAACGTCCCGCCAGAGCAGAACGCGCCGCACGCTGCGCGGCCGGCTGTCGACTCCGCCTTTGTTCACGCGCCTTGGGGCTTGCGGCGCGCAAACCTTTGATAGAGCCGCCCGGGCGCAGAGGCCACCCGGTGGTGTGTAAGAGAATGGATGATGTAGGTCCGGCCTTAAGGCGTGCCACGAGGATCTCGTGAGATGGCACGTCGGGTTTCGGACACTTTGGGGGCTCGAGAGCCAGGCGTGGGCGCGGCTCGCGGTTCGACGGGGTCGACCCTTTTACTTGGACATCATGGAAGGTTAGGAGGATGTGCAACTCACCTTTCAAGTAGCCGCTATGGCATTCCGTTCTCAGAGCAGCAGATCGTGAGGTATGTTCTCAGTGCCTGAAAAGGAAGAGGACCAACGGAGCAGGACGGCGGCGGTGGTGGTGGTGGTGGAAGACCAAACACTTGTACGGGCGCCCGTGATCTGAACAATCATGACGTCGTGACCTCGAGCCGACGAGCGTTGGTCCGACGAGCTCAAACGTGGCCTGTCCACATCAAAGGTATTGTACGGTCTTGGTCGTGGCTTGTCAGAGAGGCGGACAAAAAATGGTCGGGGCGTCCGCGTGCATATTCTCAACGCACAGCAAAACCCTTAGCTGCCCAGGAACTACAGGTGCTACCAGGGTTCGAACCTGGGTTTCGGGAAAATGGCCCATCAAAATCCCGAGTGATAACCACTACACTATAGCACCGATGAAGCTTAGCAAGTTGAGATAACATACATTCTACTACAGCATAACTTCCGTCGCTCTCATTGGCACAAGGGCGTCAAACCATTCTTACTGCCAGCTTCCACCAGGTGTGCATGCAATATATACGCGAGCAGTGTCTCTGGCACCCCTCCTGCAACTCGCGTCCACCGCCTACCCAGGGGAAACAAGCCCCCTGGCTCGGAAACCGATCCAACAGGCGCCGTTGGCATCATGCAAAAGTACAAGCTCGTCTTTTTCACCCCTAGATCCGACACGCAGGCTGTCCTACGGCACCTCTTTGCGCGTTTCCCCATCCACGTCGGGCGCATCGGCGTGTATAGTGGCTGCGCGTTCGTCAGTCCGGGAACCGGTGAGCACTTGCGTCCTATTTTCCCAATCTCCTTGGACAGCGGCATACAGAGAACATCCCGCCGCTCGTTAATTATCGAGGGCGGTCTGTGAAATAGCACCCCGACGCCCGTTTCCTTCGGGCTGGTTTACGGCTCACACTCCTGCGCCCGCGTCCGTCTCCACCGCACACGCTCACACCGCTCCTTTTATCAGGCCAGTTTCTCCCACTCGAGGGCGCGAGGCCGACCATCGGTGCCGTAGGCAAACCAGAAACGGTAGAAGAGGATCGCGTGGAAGTGCTCGTCCTCGGCGCCGGTGGCGGTATGGAAGACGCCACCATCGCCGGCGCGAACGCAAACGCAGACGCGGGCGCGGGCGCGGGTGTGGACGTGCGAAGTGTCCTGCAGGAGCTGAAAAAGGTGCGCGCGATTGAGCTGGGTGTTTGTGATCGTTTGACGCGTATGCGGGGGCGCCGGTAGGTCCACCCGTATGAGGAGGTCGCCTACGACGTCTACCGTCTGGAAGATTTTTAGGAGTGTACATGAAAGTTAAGGGATCTATCTCAGAAGCTAACGGAATCCGCACTGGCGCGCGCGAGTCTTCTTTCGCCGGTACACATGGCCATGCATGGCCACTCACAGCGTCTCAAACGACATTGACATGCGGCCGCTTCCGGATTCTCTCCATTGCTTTCCAACTCAAAGTCTCAAACCGACACTAAGGGAGAACAGGGGGCGGCGTGGCTCTCACATTGCGCCGATTATCCAATTAGCGTGACGTAGCATGACATGCCTCCTCAATCTAAGGGGGTGTCAAGGCTCGACGATCCGAGGCTCAAGGAGCGCGCGACGGGAGCGCCAGTTCGGGACCAGACGAACCGCCACACTAGCACCAGCAAGACCGGCCCCGGCTCCGCGACGACGGAGGGTGGTCACAGCATCCGAGGATCATCGATAGTTTGGCTTATATGGCGTCCCCGCTTTAAGACCGCCCGGCGTGTGTCCGACGTCTGCGTGCTCGGGTGCACGCAATTCGCACCGCAACGAAAGCACGAATAGAGCCTCCTATGAATAGCCCCGGTCGTTCTTGAGTCGCCCCCGCCCTGGTCTGTCTACCGGAGGCTGCGTCCGTCTCTGAGCCGGACAGGGTGCACTCAGCGCGCATCACGTATGTACCGCAATGGCTCATAATCTGATATACTCAAGACGGGCGCGCCGGGCTCATCGCGGAAAGCGGTGCCCGCTGACTGCCCACTTGTTGAGAACGTCG
Organism: Trametes hirsuta; assembly: GCA_001302255.2. Classification (NCBI taxonomy): domain Eukaryota; kingdom Fungi; phylum Basidiomycota; class Agaricomycetes; order Polyporales; family Polyporaceae; genus Trametes; species Trametes hirsuta. The sequence continues at coordinate 795,666 of CP019374.1, read as the reverse complement.
CCCGCCGCGCCGCACACGCTGCGAACACGCCGCGTCCCTGCAGGAGGCCGCGGCCAGGAGAGGCAGACGCGACCCGGGGTCTTGTGCGCTGTGGGCGCCAGATGCGGGAATCACGAGCCGCCTCGAGCCGCGCGTTTTTGTGTCCCTGCGATCGTGCAGCGTGGGCGCTAGCGAGGGCCTAATCCCGATCCTTGACGCAACTCTCTTGTTTCCATTCCGGCATCATGCGCGCCAGTATATAATCCAGCATCTTTGCCAAGCCCCGCCATCCACTCCCCGCCCCCCGCCTCCTCCGACCCTCCACGACCGGCTGCGGCCCCCCACCTACGCGACAGCCCCAGTCATCTCCGATCGCGACGGAGCTCACGCGGTTGCTCGGCCCCGTCAAGCCCTCTTAAAGACACGTCCGCTGCATTCTCTAGGAGTTTCATCGATCTTTCCTCCCACCACTCCTTCCCCCTCTCTTTCGACCCTCCGAAATGCGCGCATTCGACTCTGTTTACGAGGAGCCCAGCTTTGAGGAGCCCTCTGCAAAGGAACGCGGCGTGTTCTACGCCGTCGTCGGCGCAGCGGTCACCATCGCATCGACAGTGGCTGCGATCCAACTCAACGGGTCGCCAGAATGGCTCTCGCCTGCGTACGTCCGTATCTGCGTTTCTCCTCCACACACCTTGTTTCTGACCTACTATGCCATTCATCTGCGCGGTTTCGTTACGTGGTCTCCTCTCCTGTGACACGGGATCTTCGCACCAACAGGCTTGTCGTCAGCCATTTGTAGGGACGCTCTGCCGTTGGCTTGGATTCACCGTAGCGTAAATTCCATCACGCGCTAGGTGAGTGCCGCAGCCGCACCTGAAACAGGTATCGGTCTACCCCGTGTCGCATTCATTGCTCACGGCCCGTTCTCACCCATAGAGCTACGCAAGTTCTCTTCGGTTATCGCCCTGCATCTATCACGACCCCCACGACGACCATTGGATTGTCCTGCACATGCATCTTCCTCTTCCCCGGCCTCGAACACACTGCCGTCTATTTATACGCCCGACGCACCCGGAATCGCCGCCCGTTTCTCGCATCCCTGACACCGCTCGCTGTATGTATTGATGTATCATTTACCACCCTCCCTCACATCCCATCTATTCATGTACAAGTATATGCCTTTCCGTTTGTACAATTGAATTTTTCTCTAGACCCGAGACGTCGCTTCGCGTCTCTATTGCTCCCGGGATACCGCAGCTGCCATCATAATAAGCTATTATTCACGTTTGATGGGCCGGTAGTAACCTTGGCGCTCCTCGGAGCACATACTGTCCTTCATTCTTCACTAGTAATCCCAGAACGCAAACTTCACGCCGTGTGGCGCGCTGCGACATGTCTTATAATCCTCGGTCGTGTGCGCCTCGTCTATGCTTGACCAACCATCACTATCACCACCTGTTCAGCTTTCAGGACTGGATATTCAACCAAAATGCCGCAAGGTACGGTACCCGACGTTGCCTTCTACGTTTTGGTTGGAAATGCTCAGCTATCCCTAGCTTCGACACCGCGCTCGTCTTCAACAGCCAATCCGCCTGCGGTAACCGCCCCCGCGAATATCGCTCTGCAACACCCCAACATCATCAGACGAATCACCGAACATGTTGCCCCTGGCGGACAGTGCCGCACTCCCGAGCAGCGGAAAATGGTGCGCTCATTGGCGGGGTACCAGCCAGGCGTTGCATGGTCCCGCCACTGAGGTGCTGTGGACTAGGATTCCGTCCGTGCTTCCGATCCTCCTCCTGCTTCCTGACTTCTACGCTCAATACCATGCTCCGCGTGAGCGTGATCACAGGCTCCCGCAAGAGTCCCACTGTGTGCGCAGCGTGTTCTCGGTAACGCTTGTAGCGCGGATGATTCCACTGACCGACCTTTCGCGGACAGGTTCTCGAAGTCGACGAGGGCTCCCAAGCAGGGCAGCGCCTCCGCCAACTCGCTCGCCACGTCCGCGCTCTGCTACCCGACGACGGCACAATTGGCCCGCCACCCAACCACCCTCCCGCCTTGGTCTGGTCTGCTTTGCGGCAGTTATGTCACGACCAGCCGCTCTTCCCTCATCTCCGGCAACTACACTGGTCGCCCCATCTTTCTTGCTGTAACCTCTCTCTCCTGCTTCCGCCGTCCCCACAATTACCTCTGCAGTACCTCCACCTCGACTTCGAGCCCATCCACGCCCTTCTGAAGTCTGGCGACACACTAGAGCGTTTCTATCGCACGGTCAGGGAGCTGCTCGCGTCTACGACCATGCCTGTCCACCTGGAATTCACCTCGCCTCCCGGGGATCTTTGGAGTATCTTGCCGTCCCCTGCAGTGCTCCAGCAAGTCCGAAAACTGCGCTTACACGCCTCCCGTACTCGGAGCGACCCCGCAGGGGCTGCGCAATGGTGTCCTACTGTCTGCACACTGAGCAATCTGTCCGCGCTGCAGAGTCTCCAAGAACTTTCCTTTGAGTTGTATCTGGACGGTACGGACACCGCCTCATGCTCCGAGGGTTTCACCTCGCTCAAAAAACTAAACCTAACCGACCTGTGCGACCGTGCCGCCGCATTCCTCGCCGCATGCCGTTCCGAAGACCTACGCACGCTCAACCTCGACGTCTCGCGAGTCGTATACAGCAACACGCTGATGGCCCGGCGGTACTGTGCGGGCCTATGCGACACCATCGCCACCCGCTTTCGCCACCTCACCGTCTTGACGCTCGCGTTCGGGCACATTCGGGATGGATGGCAGCACGAGGCGCCGCTGTCCGCGAACGAGTTTTCGGACGCGCTCTCGCCCCTGCTGCGCGGCGGGATGCGCGGGCTGTCCTCCGTGTCCATCTCGCTGTGGAGGGGCGAGTACGCCCTCTCGGACGCGGTGCTCACCAGCTTCGCGGGCGCGTGGCCAAACCTGGTGTCCCTCAAGATACGCTCGCGGTATCTCGTCCAACGACCCCCGGGGCAGGGTCGGCTATACCCGGGCTTGGAGCGCCAGCTCCCGGCGACGGTCACGCTGAAAGGCCTCGAGAAGCTCGCTCGGTCCTGTCAGGGACTTCGCACTCTCCATCTGCCCTGCATACACGTCCCGTACGAGGACAACCGCCAGCACGGCAGTCCGGTCCCTTACCTCGACCACCGCCTTTCCGAGCTTGTCGTCTCCACGCCGTACGTGCTGTGGCCCGCGCATGATCGGGCTTTCGCCCTCGCCCTCGATCGGCTGTTTCCCCGCCTCGACATCAGGGCGTCCGCTGGCGACGCGTATGGCAAGTTTGTGTGTGGTGTTGCGGGTGGCACGTATTATCCGAGTTGGTACCAGCTGTTGTCGCTGGTAGAGATGTGCCAAGCGGCGAGAGGATATCGATGTCCTCCGGGAAGTTGGCCATAGCGGGGGATATGCATTGAGGGCCCATGGAATTGTTGGGTGGTCGGCGGGGGCTTGCATGTGCAGTATCGCCCCAGGCGATGGTGATTTGGGCATAGACGCAGGTCACATCGAGATGCATACCTGTGTGTGCATACTATGTTCATGTATGGACACACTGTAGAAATTTTTAGGATAGTAAGTGTTTGCAGTGTAAACAGTCGATACCCCACCAGGCCCTGGGCTTGGATATGATGTTTGTGATTAATACGCCTTTTTCTATGTATGCCCGCTCCAGAGCATTAAACATGAAGGACATGGTGTGTGCATGATCGGAGTAAACTGCTACTAGTAGACGTGAGAATATTACTGCTCTTACTTATGTACTTACCCCATAAGCAATGGGCGCAAGCGCCTGAGATCATTCGTCTTCTGGTTGACGCCATGAGGCCACCGGTACCGTACTCAATACGCGGCGGACGCTAACGGTGCTACGGACGCGCAGCCATGAGAGCGTATCTGACTCTAAGAAACCCACGAACCGCAGCTTCTGCTGAGTTTCTCAAATTGCGCCGCAGCTTGTTAGAGAGCTCTTAAGACTTAGTAGGCAAGATTTCCCCTCCGGCGTGCCGGTCACAATACCCTCGCGAACCGACCTGAACATGCCGTCTCCACGCAGTAGCTTTCAGGTACTCGGCCTCTTCATCTCGGGCATTTTGGCCGCGCAGCAAATGCTTCTACAGCCGCCGGAAAGCTTGTCCGAGGCGAACCACTGGCATGGTCCAATCCTTTCCTCCAAATTCTATCAATTCGTGGAGGAAGTGAGGAAGGAAGCGGCCATACCCGGGATTTCTATCGGAGTTGTGCGCCTTGACGACGAAAAACAGCCTGTAACCCAGGTGGCCTCCTGGGGGCGCAAGACTGAAGACGGAGATGGCCACGACCTCACACCGGACGTAAGTATTTCCAACCAGGGTACACCTATGAGCCCGCGCCGATTGTCCTGACGAACCAAGGATTGTAGACATTGTTTGCCATAGCATCGTGCTCAAAGGCGTTCCTTGCCACGTCCTTCGGGCTTCTGATTGACGACTTCGCGCACGGGCGCAACGTCACGCCCCTGCCCCCCGGGGTTTCTAGGTTCGACTGGGACACCAAGATCGCCTCGATGCTTCCGGACGAATGGGGCTTGGACGACGAGTGGACTACTCGTACCGCCAATTTTCGCGATGCGTTTGGCCACGTCACGGGTTTGCCTCGGTGCGTAATAGGTCGGAAGTCCTGACGTCGTCGGCATGGCTTTCTGATGGCTTGGACAGGTACGACTATACCTACAAGCCGGGGGATACCAGCCACGATCTTCTCCTCCGCATGAAGGACCTCCGCACTGCGTACGAGCTCCGCGAGAAATGGTCGTACAATAACCAGGTCGGCACAGTACTGTGATCATCACAATCCCGAACGACTAACGCAAGGGCCCCACCAGATGTTTGTGCTTGGAGCCAACGTCATCGAGAGGTACGCGAACACGACTTGGCTGGACTTCGTGACGGAGCGTCTCTTCAAACCCTTGAACATGTCGTCGACCACCGTGTGGCCATCTGAGGCGATCGCGTCGGGGAAACTGACGCATACATGGACAAAAACGGGGAGAAGACTTCCGTTCTGGTGCACGGACGAGATCTCGCGCTTCATGGCCGGCGCTGGTGGCGTCATCTCCAGCGCGGAGGATATGGTACTCCGTTTCTAGACGTACTGTACTGATGTTAACGTGTGCCGCCAGGTGAAATGGTTGGGCACTTTGCTCAACCAGGGCGTAAACCCTGTGTCTGGCGAAACGGTCTTCCCTCGCGATGTATACGATACCGTGACTACCGCGCGTCAAGTGCTTGCGGGCGCACCCACAGCTCAATATGGAGACGGCGTAGTCGGATACGGGATGGGCTGGGCACAGTCGACGTACGACGGAATCCAGGTAGGTTCTTCGTCAGTATGGCTGGCATTCTAGCTGATAGTAAAGTCTTCAGCTCATCTTCCACAACGGCGGCCTCCCGGGATTTTCCACTCTGACGGCGTTTTCTCCGAGCAGCAACCTCGGGATAGTGATCCTGATCAACGCGGATGAACAAGGGGAGCACGCGTGGGCGATCTTGAGGCGTGTTTTCGACGATGTCCTCGGCAGAATAAGCTCTCGAATCGTTGTGGATGCATTGTACGTCGTGCGACATAATGTGAAGCCCCAACGCTTCTTCAATAGCTGAACATACTCTAACAGAACGTTCGAGGCGCAAGACCCTTCATCGAAACACACCCATGGCCAACCGCCATCTCTTAACCTCGAAGCATATACTGGATCGTATACCTCCCGCGGGCATGGAACCGTTACCCTCTGCTCGCCTCACAGCGCATCTCACTACTGTACCGGCGTTCTCGCGGACTTCTCCACCCTCGACGACTTCAAAGACTCGCCCTCCGGCCTCTACAGTGTCTTCAAGTCCGTCCTGTCTACGCACATGCGGCTGCGCCACCGTTCAGGCGATACATTTACGGGGGAATTCACAACGTTGTATCCTCACGGATACGGAAGGAACACGACCGCGTTTGAGACGTTCGAGACGGGCGATGCAGAAAGCACGGTAGTGTTCTCCGTGGAGGACTCGAAGGTCATCGGGTTCTCGCTTATCATCGATGAAGCGGCCGTCGCGGCTAGGCAGAAGCGAACGGACGAGCCTATCAAAGAGACCGCCGATGCGTGGTTCGAGAAGCTGTAATATGGTAAGTAGGGCATGTATGTATCTAACCTCATACTATCGGTCGATGCTAACCAGCACGGCAGGTTCGCGAATGTGTGAGTTTCTCTAAATGTACGCCGCGACCTGGTTAATTTTGCCTTCAACTATAGCCAACGTATAATTACGGGTCCACCTGTGGGCAGAGTGCGTGCCAAGACCGCAACGACCAAACGAGTGGAAAGTTGCAGTGCCCATTTCTTGTGTGCCGGAAGCAATAGTGTTTTGGACGCTCTTGTGATTTAGTTTCCGTCCTTACAGCGAAGAGTTTTTGTAACCTGACTGGCGCGAATATTGAGTACGGCCGCGAAGGACTACGGCTGCGTCGAGCACGGTGACTAGTACCAATGTAAACACAGTTGTTGTCCACATCACTCCAATAGTAAACAAAGACCGTGCCTATCATCTCCAATCTACATCCAGTACGTTTCTCCTGAAATCCCGACCCGTTTTTCGCTGATGACACCATTTCCGATGCTACAGATGAAATTACACAGCACATACCCTACGCTACACTTTGCCTGCTTCACATTCACTCGCGCCTGAGGTATGTACACTGATCACGTAAACTCTGTTGACGTTCTCGGAGGTGTCGGCAATCCCTCCGCAACTTTGGTCGAAGCGGCGAGGTTAGCCTACGCGGGGCATTGAACCGCCGTGCGGAGGGGTTGTTATAAAGAGAGGGAGGGGTTGGAACTCCAACGAGCCTAACTCTGTGTGACCTCGACCGGTAGATATTACCACCCCAGACAACAGTTCAGCCGACATGTCGACCCCCACATTCACCGAAACTTGGTTGCCCGGGGCGGACGGCATCCAATTCCTCACTCGGACATACCCTGCGTCTTCCCCCCGTGCGGTTGTTCTGTTCGCCCACGGTCACGCAGAACAAATAGGGCGATACGAATGGGCGCACGGCGAATACGCGGCGCGGGGCATCACTGTATTCGCGTTCGACCAGCGCGGTTTCGGGCGTACGGCGCTCGACTTTGAGAACAAGAGCAGGGGAAGCGCGTATGGAAAGACGAGTTGGCAGGAGCAGTTGAGCGACATCGAATGGTGGGCGAAGTGGCTGAAGAGAACGTACCAGGAACTACCTCTGTTCCTCATGGGACATTCTATGGTAAGTTTACTGGACCATGCGTCAATGTTAAAATCGATAACGTTCAAGTCAGGGTGGGACTCTCGCGCTCACGTTCGCTACAAGGACGAGTGCACCGCCGTCGCCGGGCACTCTCTCCTTGCTTGAAGGCATCATCTCAAGCAGCCCGCTCGTCCGCCAGACGGTCCCTCTATCTGGGACGATTCGATATGCCAGCGGTTTGATCGCCACCATTCTACCTTCATTAGTGGTCCCTGCAGAAGTTCCTCTGGAGGTGAGCACACCGCTAGGTTATGAGTCATCGCATACGGAGGTTTATTTCTGTAACAGCACCTATCGCACGATCCGGAAGCACATGAAGCGTATGACAGCGATCCCTTCATTATACAGAAAGGCTCGCTCAAAAGCATGCTCGACTTGATAAGTACGGTAGGTACATGAAACATGTCACACGCACTATGAGCCGATCCCTGGTTTCCACAGGGAGAGCAGCTGCTTGAAAGCGGCTTCAAGCACTGGCCGAAACACCTACCGGTCAGTATAGGCCCCTTACTTCGATCCGTGTGTACTTATAATAATGTCTTGTTTTCAGCTGTTGATCGTGCATGGCACCGCTGACAAGGTGAGCACAGTATTCACCTTCGCTCTCCCGCTTCCTCGCACGCGCTTACCTTACGGTGTGTCTAACGGTGATTATACTTAATGACTTCCCTCTTAGATCACATCGTTCGAGGCAACGGAAGAGTTCTTTAACAAAGTGGAAGCAACCGATAAGGAATTGAAACCTTTTTTGGTACGTACCCAAACGTCCCTGAGGTTTACGCGAGAGATTAACCATGGCTTGTAGGGCGGCTACCACGATCTCGCCCACGAGCCAGATGGGGTGAAAGAGAAGTTTGTAGACGAGTGCATATCGTGGTTGCTCAAGCATGCCGATGCAGTCTCCCGGATGTGAGAGCGTCGTAGGCCACAGTATTTTCGCCCTCGATAAGGCTGTTCGATCATAGCCCAAGGTCCGGACTCGGAGCTAAACACGTTCCCCGGGTAGGCGGGGTCTGGAATGGCTTTCACGAATACAAGATTAATACCACATTGTCACATACGAGTCCGCATGCGCCGTGAAAAAACAGTAACATATACCGCAATACCTCGAGTCAAAGATCTTCAATGCTCATGCTGCGAGCCCCTATACACGTCCCGCCACCGTACACAAACGATGCACAAGGCGCCTCCCAGCCTGCCACCGCTCCGCAAGCCGGTCGAACTTGAACCTGTGGCCCCCGACCCGGACGTCCAAGATATGCGTGCTGCCCGAATTCGCTCGCGTGAAAGTCAGCTGCACGTTCCTCTCCGCGTCGCCAAAGGTGCGCGTGCCGTTCGGCCAAGAGGCGATCGACCCGCTACACGTGGACCCCGATGCGCGTACACGAATGCTGGGTCCCTGAAGTGCAGAGCAGTCCGACCCGGGAGTTGGTGGCGGTAACAGGAAGGACGGCACGTCCGTCTGATATCGAGACGGCCAAGACGAGGACGATGTGCGCGCTGGTGACGAACCGCAAGCCATAAAGCCTGCTACGGCCCATGGTACCCCTCGGCACTGTCCGACATGGATCCGGAACGCCTCCTGCATGTGCTGGTGGGTGAACGTAAACGTCGCTATGGATGCCCGCTGGGGGAGCTTTGACGCGTCGGAGCGCGACGCAGGTAGCTTCACGTCAGGGCGGAAGCCCTGCTTGCCCAGCTCGATTTCGAGCCACCGGGGAAAGTAGAAGCGGAACGCCGCCCCGTGCTTGTGCTGGGCGACGTTCGAGGCGGCGGGCGAGCGGGACGGCGGTCTGTGCGAGAGGTAGAGCTGCTGCCATCGCGCGGTGATGCCGCCGCTGTTGAACGAGAGCGCGTGCCGCACCCAGTCCACGTGGGAGAGGCGGTAGCGCAGGCGCATCCAGACGTGCATGCCCCGGATGGTCACCCCGACGTGGTATCGAGGGTACTTGAGCGTGGCGCCCTGTTCTTCGGCTCTCCGGCGGAGTAGTAGGCCGACGAAGGAGCCGGTCGTTGTGTCTTTGCATGCGAGGACGGCGACTGCGAGGATGGACTGACCCGCGGAGCTTTCGATGACGAGGAGGCGCGCGCGCATGCCGTGTGTTGTGACCATGAAATCTGGAAGGGCAAAGTTCCAGGCGTCGTCGCTTAAGCGGCGCATAGATTTCGAGGATGGACCCTACGAATGGCATTAGTTTAACTGGAAAAGAAGATATCTCATCTGAACATGTACCTGCAGGTTAGTACGAGATCGCTGCTTGATGCCTATGCCTTTGAGCGCATTTTCCACGGCATCCTTCATCGAGATGGGTACCATGTTAGCGGAATGACTGAACGCGGCAGGCGAGGGCGCAAACATATGATTGTCGGGGTGATAGCTCCCGAACGCCATTTGTTCCCGGAAGGGTGCGGTGCGTATCGGCAGCACGTTTCCCCACGCAAACAGTGTTTGATCAGACGTACGCTTCAGGATCTCTTCCTGAAGACGCCGAAACGCCCTGTGTCCCTCTCCATAAATAGTGGCCATGTGGACACCGAATATGCCCATGAGCGAGTAGGCCTCATCCTCGGGACGGGTTGTTTTGCGGTGTGATGCCCACGACATTCGACGGGCGACACTTACGCTTCCCAAGTCGCGGCGGAACGTGAGCACATCCGCGTCGACGCCAGTGATGGTTTCCAGTAGATCGGCGAGGCCGGCCTTAGTACCCAGTACAGACCAGTCATCGGCAAGGAATACAAGACTGCGAGGAGCGATGAGCTCTTGCAAAGTCCAGCCGCGCGTGAACCATCGGCTCTCCCGGAAGGGCGAGTCGCGACTATTGAGGTCTCTCGTGTTCGGAACGTCGTGAAGGTACGCGTAGCACACTTGTGAGTGAGCATACCACTCGTACATAGAATTAATGGCCTCAGAGAGCTCCGCGCTGCTCGTACGGTCGATGCAGCAGGTATCGATCCAGAGCCAGTCGTACCCGTGTGACTTTGCGAGAACGCAGCAGTCCCTGATCTTCGCCGAAACGCGCGATCGCAAGCGATGCCTGCAGCCTGCGGCGGCGAGCTGAGTACGCAAGGCCTGCAGGTCGTGAAAGGATTGTTCGTGGTCCTGCCAAACGTGAGATAAGATCGCATAGCCGCCTTTGACGTCAAAAGGGCTGTTGAAATGCTCGAGCTCCGCTGTAGTTGTGCGTAGGAGCCACATTGGAAAAAGTTGATGTGAGTGTACCTTGCAGCTAAGCGGACCGTTAGAGAGCCAGAGTTATCTGTTTTGTGTATAGGCGACTTACAGCAACCTAAAGTTGGGCTCTCAAGGAACCAGGCTGGACCGTTGGGCTAGGCATGAAGGTTCGGGTTCATGGCTGACTTGCAAGACAAGGGCTCGGCATGACCTATTAGGATTTCATCAGAATCTATAGAAGGTACGCACGGACGCGAAATTTCAAAGCAAGGAATTGCCCCACGGGCCTCGTGTTTGATAGCCCCGTCATGTATCCCCGTCAAACACTGGGCATCCGATGCCAGAGCCTGACATAGAAGAAAAGGAATGGTACTTACTTTTTTTCTCTCGCAAAACTGGCTTTGAAATTTGGAGAGGCCAAAATTCGGTACTGATGATGGCGTGGCTTGAGAGTTAGTGTATCTAGTAATCTACAGAGATCAGGAAGCAACGCATCCTAATAACCATAATAGCGCCCGAGGCTCAATGTATAGGTCAGTAGTGAGATTGAGCCCACTTTTATTTCCTTCAAACCCATACTTACTTTGAGGACGGTTCGGCAAGCAGACTCGGAAGACAAGCCACATGGCGTGAGTCCGAAGAAATCTGCATCCTTGCATCACGACCCCCGCTACGATGGATGCACAATGCGCTGGAGCGTTCTGTGTTCTGTTTTGACCTTGAAACGCAACGAGGAAATCTGGGGGATGCAACGTGGTGGTGAGATGGGAGAGTGGGCGCTTGGACTGGACGGCGGGACGAGGCTCAAAAGAGGAAGTTCCCGCCGCTGTCAACTTAGGTTCAGGTGAACACTACGACTGCATCCATGCAAGTACTGTACGTACGTACGTAGTACTCGCACACCGTCAGTGTGCGCCTCTTGTCCTCCTGCTACCACCCCGACACCATGCACACCGTGAACATTGTTGACATCGGGCTCGTCGATCGAGTGACAAGGGATTAGTTTTTGTGGCGCTCTTGGCGATCACAAATCCGGACAGAATAGCGCTCTGGTTCGCGTCGAGGTTCATCATTGACCGTCCAAATCTAGGTGGTGATTAGAGCCATCCTCGCGGGTGGGCACTGGTCAGAGAGGGCAGACTCGACAGCAAAGCCATACTTACATCTAAGTAACTTAAACCCAGTTTCTAGCAGGCGCGTGGCCGGCCACGCCGACCGCCGATGGTCCGAATCCTAACACGCTTCGCCAGGCGTAAATATCCTCGATCGCTCAGGGTGCAGGTATCGTCGAGCACTCCCGAGATGCTTTCTTGCTATATGTTTTCACTCGCATATAACTAGTTCTTAAGGCCCAAGGTAGCTGTAAGGTAAGCCTGCCGGAACCCGCTTCTTGATTTGTCCTTTGCTGCCTCGGGAACGGGCGGACTTCATGGGCACGCAACCATACACCCCAGGTTATGCGCATGGATTCGCCACATCGTGCGATACAGTCATCCGCATACACAGCCATGCCATTGGAATACGAGAAACACTTAGCTTGGACACGGAAAGCTCAAGATGTCGCAATTTGGAGCCGCCTTGGTCGTCCGAGGAGTCGCACAGTTAGCCGTTAGCCGACGGTGGGAACATCGGTCGAGAAGCCTCGGAAACGGGTTTGCGTAATGGCTGGAGACGAACTCTGGAAGGACGGTGGATATCCACTCCTTTGGAAGACGGGAGAGCGGGTATAACATTGAACAGGTCCGACGCTCTGCGCCGGCGACTCGCCGAGCGCGGCTCTCGGCAGTCGGGACTTCCATAAAAGGAAATGCCGACGGACCAGCACCAAGTCGGCACTAGCGCATCACGGATTGTCCCATGACGGGAGTTCGGTACTCAAAAGTCTAAGCCCGATGACGGAAGTGCTCCCCAACACATATGATTCCCCCGGGGTGAGGAGGGCGGGGTACCCAACTTGCATTCCCTCCACATCCTCCTGCGACCTCTGCACAGGCAGCGAAAGCCACCACCTCAGCGAATACCACTGCTTTAACCCCCCCCGTCGCAGGCGACATGAGCACCTCAACCAACCCCACCCCCACCGCTACGGCGACGCCCGCTTACACCGAGGCCTGGCTGCCCGGACTCGACGGCACGAACTTCTACACGCGCAAGTACGCCGCGGCGGCCCCCCGCGCCGTCGTCCTCTTCGTCCACGGCTTCGCGGAGCACGTCGGGCGCTACGAGTGGGCGCACGGCGAGTACGCGGCGCGCGGGGTGACCGTCTTCACGTACGACCAGCGCGGGTTCGGGCGCACCGCGCTCGACCGTGCGCGCAAGAGCAAGCACAGCGCGTACGGCAAGACGAGCTGGCACGACCAGCTCGGCGACATCGAGCATTGGGTTCGGCACCTGAAGAAGGAGCACCCCGACTTGCCGCTGTTCCTCAAGGGACACTCGATGGTGCGTTCCCGGTCCGCGCTTGTGGCCGCGCGGGCTGATCTAATCATGTACTTTCTCATTCTCATTGCTAGGGCGGAGGACTTGCTCTCGCGTTTGCGACGCGGACGACTGAGAGGCCCTCACGCGACACGCTTTCCCTCCTCTCTGGGGTGATCGCGAGCAGCCCGCTTATCCTACAAACCTTCCCCGTGTCCCGGACACTCCGTTATATTGGCGGGAAGGCGAGCGCGGTCCTGCCAGCCTTGCCCGTCAGCGCGCCCGTCCCACTCAACGTACGTGGTCCTGTGGATACCCGGGGGGATTGCTCTAAACTTTGCTTTTCCCCACAGGACCTCTCACGTAATAAGGAGGCGAACGAGGCGAGCGCGAAAGACCCCTGGGTTGTGCAGAAGGGGTCACTAAAAGGCCTGCACGATATGTTCAGCGGTGTAAGTGCTTTTTCCGTTGAGTAGAGGGACCGGAAGATTCAGACGCGCCAGAGTTGCATACTGACTTGCGCATCGTAGGGTGAACAACTTATCGAGAACGACTATAAACACTGGCCTAACAGTCTACCGGTGAGTTACCTTTTTTCGCCTGGGCCAATACCTGCGTGCTGACGGCCACGACTTTTTAGCTTCTGATAGCGCATGGAACTGCCGACAGAGTACGTATATTCTTCCATTGTCGTGGCGGGCTCTGCGGTCGATTAGGATGGTGGTGGTCGCGCATTGGATCAGTGTCCGTGCACCGCTGCCTTGCTAGTGCCACCTTGAGCCTACTACTTTTGGGATCGCTGGAGTGGAGTTTTCTAATCTCCTGCTTGGTGCGCCTTGTTGGCGTTTTTCTTGGAGAACCCCTAAGGGCGCAGGATTGTCAGTTCGCCGACCTTCGGGGCTCCCGCACCAGGTTTATGCTGGAGCGATGGTGTTGGTGGCATCCACCGTTCTCCTATCCTGATGTCTCATGGTCTCGTTCGTGCAAGGCACACGCGCCGCGGCCGCCATAAAAGCTGATCCGGGCTCCTGTATGTATCTCCATGCGATCCTTCGCGGACTTGCTGCGTTCATGACCGCCCAGCGTTGAACAAGACCCCCGGAGTTCATGTTCGCATATTTCATGCCGACGCTGACGCGCCACCGCTATTTTAGGTGACGTCGTTCAAGGCGGCAGAGGAGTTCCATAACAAGGTGGACGCGGCGGACAAGGAGCTGAAGCCATTTCCGGTGCGTGCCTGATTCTCGCTCGCGCGGCTGTGCGAGCCTGGCTGACCGGGCACCGCAGGCGGGCTTCCACGAGCTCGTTCATGAGCCGGACGGGATGAAGGAGCAGTTTGTGGACGAGTGCATAGCGTGGCTGCTGAAACGCGTGGCGGCGGGCGGGGACGCGCTGGCGCCGTCGGGGGGCGCGTCGAAGCTGTAGGCCGCTGCGGGCTGGGCGTGTAGTGTAGAATATTGGCCGTGATTCGGGAGACGATAAACGTATTTCCGGCGCGGACTGTGTCTGAGAACGAGGTGGGAATCATTTCCGTGCGGGAGCTATGCCGTTGGCGGCAGGTGGTCCGTGCGGTCGCGTGGGATGGTGATCGCCTACACCGACCATCACAACGACCACGGCGGGCGCGCCTTCAGTTTCTCTCCGTCCGTCCGTTTCGTCCATATCCCATATTTCCCGCTCTCTTCCTTCTTCCGCGCGCGGTGGGCATCGTCAGTTCGCGCAAGAGCTTTTTAAAATAACTAGACCCCCATCCTCCCGCTCGCCCTCTTTTTGTGCGTGTCTTTTTCTGCCCACACTCGTTTGCGCCCGCCGCTGCTTTCTGGCCTCCCCCCACGCTCTCTGACCCGCGTTCTCTCCTTTATTCTCCCCTCCCCCACCCCCTCCTCTCTCGCGCGCCGCCATGGAAGACTCCCAGACAGCGTTCGCGGCCCAGTACCAGCCCTACGCCGGTTTCGATATCGATATGATGAAGGTCAGTCCCCACCCGCCCTCTCCTCCTTTTCTCCACGCACCCGCCCCCTTTCGCCCCGGCTCCAGCTCACACGCACGTCCAGCGGTCCATGGACACCGTCGGCGGCCCCGACGCGAAAAAGGCCCGCTGGTCCCCGACCTCGTTCGGCCCCAACAACGGCGCGAACGGGCTCGCGGCGAATGCCAGCGCATCCAACGCCCGCGACGCGTTCGCCAACTACGGCTACGGGCCCCAGGCCGGCCTCTCCCAGAACGGCTTCAACAACTCCCCGCCCTCGTCCGGCTTCGCTGGCAACCCGCTGTACTCGACTCCCTCGCTGAGCGTGAACACGGCCGTCACTGCCAACGGGATGCCCTCCCAGATAAGCCCGAACGCCGCCGGTCCCTACACCCCCCAGCAACAGCAGCCCCCCTCCGCCAATCCCAACAGCGCGAACCCCTACAGCCCGTTCAACGGGTACAACATGCTCGGGATGGGTCTGCCGCAGATGGGTGTCCTCGGGGGATTTGCGTACAACGGTCAGATGGCGAATTTCGCACAGGTGAGCGAATCAATCTTCCGAAAAGCGCGCGCGCAATCAGGGGGGCGGGCTGTACTCCGGCCATCGTGTGCGGTGTGGAGGATAAGGCGCAGCACAGTGGGAACGACGTCGGTGGTGTGCTATCTGGACACGATTGTGGCATCCTCTGGAGGGGCGGCGTCGTTGTATGCGTTGTATTGTGTTCCTACCCCCCCTGCGTTGTGTTCAGGCTGCCCCAGCCGGTCTCGCACGGCGTTCTTATGGTTACCTCTTGCCTGCACGTTGATAACGAAGCTGACACATCGCGTCTTCTAGCAGCTGAACCAGCAGCGTCTGCCTTCTCTTACGATTCCCTCCCCGCAAGCGTCCCCCTACTCCCCTGCGGCGATCACAGCCGCTTTGTCTGCTCAGAGCAACACCACCGCCCGCACTGTCTACGTTGGCAACCTTCCCGCTACTGCTTCCGTTGACGAGCTTCTGAACCTCGTCCACTTCGGTCCTCTGGAGTCCATCCGCGTACTTCCGGAGAAGTCGTGTGTGTTCTTGTCCTTCCTGGACGGCGCCACTGCCGCTGCGTTCCACGCGGATGCGCTCATCAAGAAGCTTTCCCTCCACGGGCAGGAGCTCAAGATCGGCTGGGGCAAGCCCTCGCCGGTGCCGAGCCAGGTGGCTCTCGCCATTCAGCAGAGCAACGCCAGCCGGAACGTCTATTTGGGTGGGCTGGACGAGAACATGACGGAGGAGCAGCTTCGCGATGATCTCAGCCGCTTCGGCCTGATCGACCAGGTGAAGATCGTGCGCGACAAGAACATTGGCTTCGTGCACTTCTTGAGCATCTCGACCGCGACCAAGGTACGCTAATCCCACGTGTTGCTCTTCACAAACACGTTTTCACTTGTGATCGGTGCAGGTGGTGAACACGCTCCCGACGGAGCCGGTATGGGCGGGCAAGCGCGTCAACTACGGCAAGGACCGTTGCGCGTACATCCCCAAGTCGCAGCAGGCGGCCGCACAGGCTGCTCAGGCGGCGGCCGCTCAGTCGCTCGTTGCACAGTCGGCGGCGCTGTCCCCTATCTCGGGCGGTAACCCCTTCGCGTCGCCGCTGTCGCCGTACATGCCTTTCTCGCCTGCTGATGCGCTCCAGAGCCTTGCAGGGGGTCAGAGCTTGAACCGTACGGTGTACCTCGGGAACATTCACCCCGAGACGACGACGGAGGACCTTTGCAACGCGATTCGTGGAGGCGTACTCCAGAGCTTGCGTTACATGCAAGACAAGCACATCGCTGTGAGTATCTCCTTTTATCCTCACGTACGCTGCTTGCTAATGTGTTCTGATGTTGTTGCGTAGTTTGTGACGTTTGTTGATCCTGCTGCGGCTCTCACGTTCTTCCAAGTCGCTTCGTACCAGGGTCTCACCCTGAACAACCGGCGCTTGAAGATCGGCTGGGGTAAGAACTCGGGGCCGCTGCCCCCGGCGCTTGCGCTTGCTGTCCACTCTGGCGCTACGCGTAACGTCTATGTTGGTAACATCGAGGACTTCGACACTTTTACGGAGGAGAAATTGAGGAGGGACTTTGGCGAGTATGGGGAGATTGAACTCGTCAACTTCTTGAAGGAGAAGAACTGCGCGTTCGTGAACTTCACGAACATCTCGAACGCCATCAAGGCCATCGACGGCGTGAAGAACAAGCCGGACTACGCGAACCTGCGCATTGCGCACGGTAAGGACCGGTGCGCGAACCCGCCGCGATCGGGCCCGCAGGGCGGATCCGGAGGAAGGAGGTCCGGGAACAACGCAAGCTCGCAGCCGCCGAGCGCGATTGAGCCCTCGGACGACGCGAACATCCTGAAGAACGGTGCGGAGAATGGTACGATCAAGGAGGAAGGAAACGACCTGGTTGACATCCCGTCTGGGGAGGTCGAGGCGTCTGCGTGAAGAGGCGACGTGAAATGCACATGACATACGACAACACACAACACAACACACCATACCCCTGCGTTGCTGCCCGCGCCGCGTGACCTCATTGTATGATGAAGTGGCCGCTTGGATACCCCCGCCCCGTCTGTATATCGTGCTCGCTCTCCCCACCCCCGAACGACGCCCTGCCTCCGAACTTGCTCTTGCGACTGTACCACTGAACTCGACGTCTCGGCCTCGGCCTCTGGCCCGCCACTCGTCACGGCTCCCAAAACCGTCTTCTCGTGGATGGACACCACCGGTCATCAATCCGCACGCCCTGTGGGCCGCTCGCCCCTCCCCGAAAGAGGGCGTGGGCGCGTGCCACGGTGGCACGCGACGGGGACTCTGACCGCCACACGCGCGCGCGGGCCTTGGGCTATTGGTTGCTCGCTCTTTATCAACTTGACCTTCGCCTTGACTCGCCCCACGTTTATTGCCCTACCCGCACGACTCCCCCCCCTCCCCTCTCACACCTCAAATCTCACAATTCATTTTTCTTTTCTCTGTCTGACCCCTGCCCATCGCCGTCCCGCTGCTTTTTCTCTCCGTTTCCGTTTCCGTTTCTTTTTTCTGGTATTGTTATGCGGGCTGCGCGGGGGGCTCTTGCGA
Organism: Trametes hirsuta; assembly: GCA_001302255.2. Taxonomy (NCBI): domain Eukaryota; kingdom Fungi; phylum Basidiomycota; class Agaricomycetes; order Polyporales; family Polyporaceae; genus Trametes; species Trametes hirsuta. Next base: position 777,704 of record CP019374.1, on the reverse strand, counting down.
CCCGCGGCCCCGCCGCCGCTCTTTGCCTTGGTACCGTATATGCATGCCTTCCCCCCTTCTGTTCTTCCTTCCCTACCCCCCTTCCCCTTCTCCCGTCTCCCTCTGGTCCCGTCTGACTGTGAACGTCTGATCGTGAGTCTCGTGTTCCTCCGATACCGGTACTATACTCCCCTGGCCGTAGTGCGATCGATGCGGGTGCTATAACGATGCAGTAATTTGCGTGTATCTCACCATACTCTCTACACCACCCGAAGCAGCAATGGAGTTTCCTTTCCTCTCTCTCTCGCCTTTCGTGGGCCGGTCGGATGTGTACACGGGTGGGCGCGTAATTCGTACGCCTCGTCAAGTCGGGTTTGCCGAAGTTTATTATTGAAGTAATTCTTAGCACGTTCGGGACATCTCGCATATGAGGACCACGCATGGATACAACTTCAAAGCTTCATGGACCAGAACCTGCAGACCGGCTCATTGATAGAAGTAACTACTAGTGGAGACACCGCCCAAGTTCGAAAGAAAATAAGTTGTGGAGCACATTTGGAGGATATTATTGGATAGCTATATTTAGACATAGCAGCCAAATAATCTCCCGTTTCTCACAGCGCTTATTTTGAGACCTTTACACGTCGCCGACGAACTCGCGCTCGTCGTCACCGTCATTTGCTCCTCGTCCTCCCCGTCCTCCCTCTCCGCCGGCACCTCCTCCCGCTCTCCGCCATGAACTTGTTTAGGCTGCTCGGTGAGCTTACCTGTCGTGCTCTGTCCCTTTTATACGCTGACGTTGCTCCTGGCGGGATGAAGGGGACTTGTCCCACCTGGCGTCCATATTAATTTTGCTCCAGAAGATCCAGTCTACGCGGTCATGTCGAGGTACGTCGTGTGTCCCTTCCTACGGTTGGCGGAGTGTATATGGGAAGAAAGCGAGGGAAAGGGCGGCATGTTCTAACGTTCTCTTGTAGGTATTTCGTTCAAGACGCAGGCACTTTACGCCACGGTCTTCATCACCCGCTACCTCGACCTCTTCTACGAATGGGTGTCCCTGTACAACTTCACCATGAAAGTGTTCTTCATAGCGAGCAGTTGCTACGTCCTCTACCTCATGAATGTCAAGTACAGGTGCGTGTTCGCTCCCGACGGTCTCACATGCCGTTAACTCTCCTACCTGCAACCACGTTCTCTTGCGCTTCCGTCCCTACGTCTGGCGTGCACATATGCAGGCCAACGCACGACCCCTCGATAGACACGTTCCGCGTGGAATACCTCCTGGGGCCCTGCGTCGTTCTCTCCCTGCTGTTCCACTACAAGTTCACCATCCCCGAGCTGCTCTGGTCCTTCTCCATCTTCCTCGAGTCCGTCGCGATTCTCCCGCAACTGTTCATGCTCCAGCGCACGGGCGAGGCGGAGACTATCACCACGCACTACCTGGCCGCACTTGGCGCGTACAGGGCACTCTACATCCCGAATTGGATCTACCGGTACGTCATCGTGCTACGTGTCGCGTGCACGGGACGCGTGAGTACTGAGGCGCCCGCACTTGCACGCGTGCAGGTACTTTACGGAGGACATGGTCGACCCCATCGCCGTCACCGCGGGCATCGTCCAGACCGCGCTCTACCTCGATTTCTTCTACGTATACTTCACGAAGTGCGTACCTGTTGAATTCCCTCTGGTTGCACAACCGTCGTTGACACGATTTTGCCGGCTCGTGCAGGGTGCTGCAGGGACAGAAGTTCGAGCTGCCCGCATAATTGTCCTCGTCTTGAAAATAATGTATTGCGTTTGCCGTCCTGGGACGGCGCGGTCACGGATGAGCCAGCGCGCGCTTCGCACCCGTCAAACTCGGCCCCTCGGTATTTAGGTTACGAAACTACGCTCTCATAATGCATTCACGACATGCTTTCGCGCTCTCAACTTGCGCCCGTACCGCCAATCGCTGGTCGTACTAGTGGCGAATGGCCATGAACGGACCAGGTCTAAGCGGCTTTAAAGTGTACTGAGCACTGTTTTCACTCGAGCTATCCGCACGCGCTGCTGCGTGACGCGCAGCTGCTCATCATTCAAATTACTTACACAGGACAACACTTCGTAGTGCCCATAATGGCCACGACGCGGTCAAGATCACCTAGTTACGACTTGTCCTTCGGCTGAACGCGCGCGTGCCTATGGACGCTGAAACGCCGCCGTAATGCTCGGAGCTCTCTTCGAAATGCCAAGCACCTTGTTTCAAATATGGATTAATGCATGCAGGTAGGGCTAGGTAGGGGGTGGCCAAACCTATCAGGATTCTGTAAAGCCCGTATAAGAACCTCTGCATCTTACAGTTGATACCACCGCTGTTAATCTGCGATGAAGGCTTGGAACGGAAGGTTCTGGAGTGGTCTTGAGGCCTGAGGGCGGACACCCAGCCTCAACGAGCCCCTCAATCCGCTGATGAGGGGCTGTGCGGTTTGTTGTTGGACGGTAGCGCCCCAACAGGGTCAGCGACAGAATATGCATTTCTAGTCGGAGGGCGCGCACGCAGGATCGCAGCGCCGGCGTAGCTCACATACCGAGTTCTGACATTCCGGAGCATCAGGCACCCCTGTGGGTAGCACTCACAGATCATGTCTGCGAAGTCATTGTTCGTGCATTCAAACCCGCCGCTGTTCAGCATAAGTCTCACAAGCACTCGGAGATCGATATCGCGGCTCCAACCCTGTCAGCAAGCACGCGGCCGTTTGATGGCTCGAGGCTTGCACCGGTGATCTGCGAGCATTTCGTGGTGGTCTTGTGCGGTCATGGTGCGTCCCTTCGCAGCTTCGGTTAGAGGCAGCCTGTTGATCTGCTCGCATCCAAGGAGGCGCTGCGGTGGTGTCTGAGATGCTGCGCCCGCTCCTCCCCGCGCTGCCCAGAATCCTAACTTTGGGACGCGCTTGCCTCGGCGGTGATCGATGTGTGTCACTGCGTTGGGGTTTCTCCCGATGGCGTCGGTGACGGACGCAATAGGGTACGTCCGCGGCAGAGTCACCCAAAGTTCTCTATGAACAGAAAGACGACTACACTTAACTCTTTAGTAGACCACCCATCTCATGTAAGAGATGAAGTAGAAACAGATTGACGCCAGAGGCCGAGGTCGGTTCGTATTCCAATATTCCTCTGCAGTATCAGCGTCAGAATCGAGCGTTTATCCACACACAGGTTTCCATGGACAGCCGGAAGGCCCCATCCATGCCACGCCAGCGGTCTCCTAGGCACAGGTCTCAATCTTTCTCCGGTTTAACTGTCTGCGCCCTCTCATAATACCCCACCCCACCCACTGCCTTTGCCCTCCCGCTCTTTTACTTCCTTCTTCCGTCTGTCTCTACCGTTCCTTCGTCATGACATCATTATCCCCTACTAGTATGCGGAATCGGTTCAACTACCAGGTTGTGTCCGTTGGAGATTCGACCCCAGACTTACTTACACCACCAAGTCGTGCCACTCCCCAGGGGGGCTACCCCCAAAGCCAAAGAAGCATCCGGGCTTCACATAGCACGTCTTCGCTGGTACGTCGAATGGAGTGACGGATGGGGTACCTGTGTTGCTAATTTTGGTCTTTGTAGCGCAGCGACCCAGTTCCGCCATCCATCTCTGAGAAGGTCAGCGAGACGCGTTCGTGTGGGTCATGACCGCAATTGGCTGATGCATGCGGAAACGATAGTATGTACTACCGCTGGACCCGCGAGAAATGCCCGGAAGCCTCCTCAGCGATAGGCCAGAAGCCGACGACGCGCTACACGAACCAGACCCTGGGAGGGACCATAGAGTAGATAAAGGCGGCAGCATTATCTCCCGTCGCGGATTCATGAACTTGGGCTGTTTGGTCTTACTCGTAACGGGCATCGTCACGCTTTTGTGAGTTGCACGGCGCTCCCACAAGCGAACCTGCCGCTCACGAGTCAATAATTCCTCTCGTTATTAGCGCTGGATACCCCATCGCTGAATATCTCTCACGAAAGCAAGGGTCAAATTTGGGCGGATTTGGCCTTGGTGGGGTCAATGCCTCGGGCCAAGTCCCCGACATTCTGGGGAACTGGGGCCTCATCGACCTCGACACGCCCGACGACGTCCGGACGAAGGTGGACTACGTGACGGGCGACACCTGGCAGCTTGTCTTCAGCGACGAGTTCAACACGGAGGGGCGCACGTTCTACCCGGGGGACGACCCGTACTGGGAGGCGGTGGACTTGCACTACTGGCAGACGAACAACAAGGAGTGGTACGACCCGCGCGCGATCACGACGCGCAACGGCTCGCTGGAAATAACGCTCTCGCACGAGCCGGAGCACGGGCTGGAGTATACGGGCGGCATGATGTCGACGTGGAACAAGTTCTGCTTCACGGGTGGGCTGGTGGAGGCGCAGGTCATGCTGCCCGGGTTCAACAACATCCACGGACTGTGGCCGGCCGTGTGGGCGATGGGAAACCTTGGGCGTGCAGGCTATGGCGCTTCCTTGGACGGGTTGGTCAGTGAAGTGTACAGAGTCGGCATCAGGATCATTTCTCATGTTCACATCGCAGTGGCCATATACGTACGACGCTTGCGACGTTGGTACCGTCAAGAACCAAACTATTGGGGGCGAGCCCCATAATGCCACCATCAATGGTGATGCGGGCAACGGCGGCGTCCTCTCATTCTTGCCCGGCCAACGACTCTCCCGGTGCACTTGTCCAGGAGAGTCGCATCCTGGGCCGGTACACTCGAACAACGAATACGTAGGCCGTTCCGCGCCCGAGATCGACATGTTCGAAGCTCAGGTGCGTGTCATAGTGTGCGGCCGCAGACCATGGCGAACGTTTGTGCTAATATCGAGTTCAGATTGGTGTAGACGGCATCCCGGGGGACATTGGGGCCGTGTCACAATCCGGCCAGTGGGGGGTGCGTACGGGCTGCCTGACGAGCAGCGTGAGTGTTCCTGACGCCTGATCCAGCCGTTCAATTACAACTACACGTGGTTCAACACGTCGGACACCCTGTACATTCCGGACGACACCGTCAGTCGGTTGAACAGCTATCGTGGTGGGGTGTACCAACAGGCCACTTCTGTGGTTACAGTAACCGGTGCGTTCATTCTCCATCGCGGCTGGCATCTTGTCTCTGGTGCTCACACCTTTGTCAGACCAAGAAGCATACGAGTTTAACGGAGCAAAGTATACCACCTACGGTTTCCAGTACCAGCCTGGCTTCGAGGGCGCTGTAAGTTATCCTTTCAAGTCGACGCTGCGAATCCAACCGGTTGAACGGCAATTACCCACAGTACATAGCATGGATTGCGAACAGCAAGCTCGCCTGGGTGCTGCACCAAGAAGGCATGGCTGCGGATCCTCGAGTGGAGATCAGTGCTCGGCCAGTTCCACAAGAACCTATGGTGAGCACTGGGCGCACATGGCTCACTCAATATACCTTTCAATGCTGATTTGACTACGCGTGTCAGTACCTCATAGCGAACCTGGGCATCTCGGAGAACTTCGGATTCGTCGACTACGAGCATCTGCAGTTCCCGTCCACACTCCGCATCGACTGGATCCGCGTCTACCAAGACCCGAAGAAGATCAACATCGGCTGCGACCCGCCCGACTTCCCCACAGCTGCGTACATTAAAGAGTGCGTCCCGTCGAGCGTATCTAGGTGTATGGAAGCTAAACGACGACGTCTCGCAGGTACATCCAGGCGTACACGAACCCGAACCTGACGACGTGGGTAGACGACTTTAAGCAGACCAATCCAAAGAACAGGCTGCTAGACCAGTGCGATTAGGTCGGTGTTCGCAGGACGGAACTCGTGTGGACGTAATCTATTATATATTTGTTAATGTATATACCCTTACGACGTGGCCCGTATTGTAATGAACTCGCATACAACACTTGACCAACATGAGATTTGTTGTGGTAGTGCTATGTGACCTTTCGCTGTCGTGCTTGTAGGGTGCCTCCGGGTGTCCCCCGTTCCCAGAATACCTTGCCTGAGGTTATAATCGAGAGGGTATGTTAAAATTGAAGGGGAATATGGCCCAGCTAGCGCCTCAGGTTCAATAAGGCATGCGCCGCGCCTTGTCGGTTAAAACTGAAATTGTCCGTAGGGGTTGTAAATGGAGCCCAGCAGACGGCAGGGACGGCGGACATCAGCAGTTAGCTGCTAGGGTGTCCGCCAGCTTCCTTTCCAAAGCTCTCTGGGGTTATGCTGGGAGCTTAGAGTAGTCAGTCCTTGGTCGGTGACGGAACGCTCTTTAGACCTCGACGACCAACGACCGCGCCCCCGGCTCCACCAACGTCGCCTCACTCCTCTCCGCATCGACGCTTGTCTGCCCGGGGGAAAAGTAGCACCCCACGCGCCGGACGCCCTTGTACACGCGCCCCGCGAGCTGCACATCCACGACGTACAGGTCGTCCGGCTCCTGCTGCCGCCGGCTGAACGTGAGCCGCACAGACCTGTCCGCGTCCCCGAACGTCTTCGACCCGTCCGGCCAGCGGCTGATGTGGTGTCGCTCGCACTCGGACGGGGACGTGTACTGATGCACCTCCAGCGGGTACGCCCCGTCGCCCTCGCCGTCCCCATCCTCATCCTTGCCGTCACAGTCCCACTGCGACGCGGCGGGCGTAAACGACACCGTCGCCCACAGCGCGTCCTCGCAGCGGCCGAGCTGCACCGCGAACGCCTCGCCCGTCGCGGCGTGCCGGAAGACGACGCTGTACATGTGCCAGCGCGTGTAGAGCACGGGCGTGCGCAGCGCGCCGCGCCCGCGCTCCGGCGCCGGCTGCGCCACGAACCCGCGCTTCTCGAGCTCGACGAGCTGCCACGCCGGGAAGAGGAAGCGCAGCGGGAGCGTCGGCACGCGGGCGGCCGCGTCTGCGGCGGCCTGCGCGAGGAAGAGCTTCCGCCAGCGCACGGTGAGTCGCGGGGAGAGCGGGCCGGTGTGCGGGTCGAGTGCGAGGAGGCGTTGGGGGCGGGAGAGCCTCTGCTCGTCGGCGAGCAGCTCGGAAGGGAGGCCTGTGTGGTATTGCGCGGCTTTGGCGGTGCTGGGGGAGGGGGAGCGCTGCAGGATGAGGCCGATGCCGGTGCGCGTGCCTTTCTCGGGGGAGACGTGCTCGCAGGCGAGGACGGCGACGCTGAAGGGCGAGCCGCCGTCACGGTGTTCGACGAGGAGGACGCGGCACCGGATGCCGTGGCTCGTGCTTGCGAATTCGGGCACTTGGATGCGCTCAGGGTGGGGGTGCAAAAGGATGCGCTTACGCAGGTACGTTTTCACTGTGCACTTCGCGATCGCTGTCAGTATTATCTGCCGATTAGGAAAGTCAATGGGGGACGGCGTACCAATTTGCCTCCGCAGAAGAGGGTGTATGCTGTTTGCGCCGCGACGTCCATGGAAACGGGGACAATGTCTGCCGATCCTGCGAAGTCCGCGGGCGACGACGCGAAGAGGTAGCTTCCGGGGTCGAAGCCGTGAAATGGCGGCGTCCTCTGAGGGCGCCAAGGAAACTCTGCTAACGGGATTCTGTCTCCCCAGGCGAAGATGGTCTGGTCTGCGGATTGCTTGATGATCTCGCCTTGGAGGCGTTGGAACGCCCGTCTCCCTTCTCCGTATACGGTAGGCATGCTCACACCGAAGATGCCCATCAGCGAATATGCTTCGTCCTCGATCCGCGTCGTCCGCCGCCTAGAAGCCCAGGACATGCGTCGCGCGATGCTCACGTCTGTAAGCTTCTTCCGGAATGTGAGCACGTCCACGTCGATGCCGGTGATTTCTTCGAGGAGGCGCGCAAGCGAGGCCTTCGTCCCCAACACGGTCCACGAGTTGGAGAGGAACACGACCGAGTCGGGCGCGAGAAGCTCCTGCAGAGTCCACCCCCGCGTGAACCACTCACTCGCGCGGAACGCGGAACCGTGGCGCACGAGCGCGTCGGCGTCGGTGTCGGAGACGGGCTTGGGGACGTCGTGGAGGAAGACGTAGCAGACCTGCGCGGAGGCATACCACGCAAACATCGAGTTGATGGCCTCGGAGAGCTCCGCACTGCTCGTCTTGTCGATGCAGCAGGTGTCGATCCAAAGCCACTGGTAGCCGTGCGCCTGCGCGAGCTCGCAGCAGTTCCGGATCTTGTGCGCGAGATGGGGAGCGCGGGAGAGACCGTCCTGGCGGAGCAGATCTTGCACTTCTTGGAACGACTGCTCGCCTTTCTTCCAGACGTGCGAGAGGATGGCGTATCCGCCGCGGACGTCCTTGGGACCATTGAAGTACTTGAGCTCCACGAGGTCGGTGCTCAATAACCACATTTCTGAGAAAGCGACCGTCCGTTGGGGAGTGGTACGGCCAGGCGTGCCAAAACGGACCCCTGTACGCGGTTATTGGGCGCCCTGCGCGTAGGTGGGTTATGAGCAATGGCGAGGGCGTTATATACGGATTTTGTGACTAGGTGCGCAGTACTGCCACCCAAGAGCGGAGGCGGTGCCGGGCTGGCAGATACGACCACCCGTAGCCGCATCCTCGATAGACACGTTGTTCTCCCGACAGAATCGGGGGTCCCATGTGCACCGGGGCTAACGACAAGAGATCATTCTGGACGAGCGTTACAAGGTCTAGCGGACTCTTGACTTGGCTGGGAGGTTCAGAAGTATCCTTTTTTGCCACAGCGCGACTCGTGCTGCGCCTGTGAGGCCATAGCAATGGACGTGGGTGACGTTGGGGCCGTGGACGCCTGGGAAACGCACCGGTCAGCGAAGACGGGCGACATATGATAGATCTACGCCGGTGTAGTCATGCAAAGCCTATTTTTTTTTTTTTTTTTTTTTTTTTTACTTTTTCACCAGTTCCGAAAATACAAGCTATATGTACGACCCTGGCATCGTCGGGGAGTGTTGAAGGGAATCCACGTGCGTGCGCGTTGATTACAGCCAGTACAGTATACTTACCGTCTTACTGGTCCACCGTCGAACGGTCGCAGAGAGGGTAAGTCCGGGGTCCTGGAATCGCATCTGTGTGGAGATCGAGGAGACCCAGACCCCGGACATTGCGCGTGCGCCGGTGCTCATCGCCACCGAGGAATTGACGGACGTGTCTCTCACACTCGCGAGTCGCTGCCAGCACCGTCCGTCGCTGCTGTTGTATTTCTACGCTGCTCTCCAGCCTCTACACGCTCGTTCTCCCTCAGGCTTGACCCTGCGCACTCTCGACTGCTCCCGGAAGCACCCTAGCTCTTGATTTACGCCTCGGGACCACGCCCGACCCCACCCGCCATGCTCAAGGGAGTGCTGTACTGCCTGACTTTATTGCCTCTGGGCATCCTCGCCGCGCTTGACGACAAGGCGAAGCTAGCGAACAGGACGATTGACCGGGTGAGTCAATTTGTGTCAACCAGGAATCCCCCGGTCGTGCAGGTCAGGGCGACTCGGGAGACGGGAGTTTAACTATCTGACCTCGACTGGACTTGTGCGCACGTCACACCACATCGGTGAATAGTCAGAAATACGTGCATGGATGTGGCATGCCGTATGGCCGGGTTATGTCGCCGTGTATCCAGCTGCATAGCATGCACTCAGCAGCCAATTGCGAGTACGGGAGCGCCACCCTCACGCGTCCGGGTCAAATTCACAGCCACTTCTTCTCGTGCAGAACTTGCGGCTTCGATAGCTAGTTTGGCCCCAACTTGAAGCGGGGACGGAGGAACATCCCACTCCTACGCATTACGCACCCATCGCTTCTTACGGCCTCCAATACGTGATGTCGTGTGCCTTGATTAACTTGTGTACTGTCCCCCCGTTCTCGCGCACGCACCACTAACATGACATGCCCAGACGGTCTCCCTACGAACACATTCAATATACCCCCCTTACATCGACCAAGACCTGCAAAATCGGTCCGCCTTTTCCGTTCCTTCACTGGCTTGTTGCACTCAAAGCGTTTCCGCAGGTGGTGGGACTTCGGCGCAGATTCTTATGTCGTACGTGCCGCACGCGCTTCCCGCAATCAAAGCTACATTCTCACCCTGAAAACAGAACACGAATAAGCACATTCGGCTAACACGGCAGGTGCCGTCCCAGATGGTATGAACACACGCTGACCGCCACTGTCGTCTGTCTTAATCCTACTGAAAGGGATGGCTGTGGTCGCGGGTGCCGCTGACGGCGTCCAACTTCGTGATCGAGGTCGACTTCAAGGTCTCTGGAGACAATAACCATTTGTTTGGGGACGGGCTCGCGATCTGGATTGCGAAAGAGCGCGCGCAGCCCGGGCCTGTATTTGGTAGCATCGGTAAGGCTCCCACCAGGTCGTTAGATTTATCTTGGCGCATTGTATTGAATATTGTGTAGACAAGTTCGAGGGTCTTGGAGTATTCCTCGACACCTATGCGAACTCACGGCACCCATACGCGTTCCCCCGCATCACTGCCATGCTTGGCGACGGTAAGACGAGCTACGACCAAGAACACGACGGCGAGGCGAACAGCATCGGTGCTTGTTCTGTGCGTGTCCCCTCACCTCGCACTAGAGACGTCATCGTTGACACTTTGTATATTCAGGCGAATTTCCGCCGCACAAACGTCGCGACGAAGCTGAAGATCACGTACCTCCGCGAACAATACCTCAACGTCAAAATTCACTACAAGGCTTGTGAGTGTTCCGCCTCCTCAACCCCAATACCCCGGTTTACAGTGCTCACGTTGAATACGCACAAAGGGGACGAGTGGACCGACTGCTTCACCGTCCACGGTCTGGTACTCCCCCTCGCGCCGTACATCGGCTTCTCCGCCATGACGGGCGACATCGCCGACAACCACGAGTACGCACCTCCCCCTCCCCTCCCACCCTGCTTCACGCACGCTAACGCCCCCTCCCCCGCCCGCAGCATCATCAGCGTCACGACCTACTCCGCCGTGCTCTCCTCGCCCGACGCGCAGCGCGACAAGCTCACCGGCGCCTCCTCGTCCTCGTCCTCCTCACGCAGCGGCGCCGCCTCATGGTTCATGTTCGTCTTCAGCCTGATCGGGAAGCTCTTCCTCGCGCTGCTCGCGTTCGCGGTCGGGGTGCAGATCTACCGGTGGTGGATCATGCGCCAGACGAACCAGCGCATCGCGGCCGCGTTCGGGCCCGGGAGCACGTACATGCAGGGCGTACGCGCGGGTGTGTTTGCGGATAGTAAGCGCTTCTAGGGGATGGCTTTGTGGGGCTGGAGGGTCGTTGGGTGCGGATGCGGGCGTTGTTTTCGGCGCTGCGGTGGGACTGCTCAGGTGCAATGACGTGGGAGTGTTGAATGCTAATGGCGTTTATGTATGGATTGGCATTTCTCTACTTTTTTTTTGCTGTGCTGCACGGTAGGTTGGTTGTGATGTCGGACGCCCCGTCCTGCCGCGTGCGCTGCGCGTAGCCGTGTAAGAGACACAGCCAGATGGGTCTCATGCGGTGTGCTCGTTTTGCGCAATGCGCCCCAAGGTTTCTGTAGAACCCCTTGTCCGGTGGTGTTCGTGCGTCTCGGTGGATTCTGCTCGACTGCGATCGCGAATGCCCTTGATTTAGAGCTCACGTCCACCTTCCAGCCTTGGGGCTGTCTAGCTCGTTTGACGTCCACGAGCCACAGGCTAAGATCGCGCTGTCTTGATAGAAGCACTAACGTCGTGTGGCCCCATGCCGGGGCTTTGCGATATGGCGGAGAGCCTATTCCACTGTCATGCGAGCAAGCAGGGGTATAGGTTGATGGTGAACTTCTACGATCACCTTCATCTTATTGGAGTCAATGTGCTGCAGTTTTGGTCCTGTTCTCCGCTGAAAATACTACTCCTGACACAGTGGCCGGTTTCAACTTCACTGCATGCAGTCCTTCGTGCCGAATCGCATGCAACCGGGGCAATACGTCGGGCAATGCCCCAATAAGACTGTAGATTTTGGGAGTTACGCCAACCGCACTGACGAGTGAAGATCAAACATGGGTGTGCCGCTGCGGTTCGACGTGAGAAATCATATCAGTCTGAAACTCCTCGGATTTAAACAAAAAACAATCCAGTTAGTATTATAGTATCTAGTGGACTATTCTTAAAGTCCGAACACAGGAGGCATGAAACTATATAAGCGGTCTGTGTGCGTCGTACAGCCACAGGAACCCCAACTCATGTCCGCGGCCGCACGTTTGTGCCCCTATGGGTGCCCACGGTCCACCGGATGTTACCGACCTACGATAAACACCAGGCATACGCGTCGAGGCTCTGCGAGGTGTAGAGAATGGGAGGAAGACGGAGGGACGTACAAGCATCACGCCAATCGCAACGGACACGACGGGCTAATCCAAGGATAGCAACGTTATACCCCTCAACGGACCAAAGTGGCCTCCCACCGTTCGCCTGCCGAAACTCCCGGATTCCTCACCAAAACGCCCATCGCGCACGCCCGGACGACCTTCTTCTCACCCGACACAATGACCAAGTCTCTCGCCGCACCTTCCGTCTTCGGGGTAACAGGCAGCGCGAACAGGGCCGCATCCGCCCCCATAGTGATTGCATCTTGAGCCCGGACAACAATCTCGCCTGACACGCACGACACGACGACGAGGCGGTCGAGGCGGCGGCGAAACCACGTCTGTTGCGCCATGTCCCCATATTCCGTGTATGCCAAACGGCGCGGGGTCTTGGCGAGGTTGTAGGACACCTCCCACTTCCCGTTCACCACGTTCTGCTGTGCGTAGATGAAGGAAAGGGCATAATCCAGGAGCTGCTCCATGATCGCGCTGTCTGCGAGAACGCTGGTCACGTCCGCGGCGAATCCGACAGTGGTCCCGAATAGCATGTCCCAGATGTCGTCCGCGCTTCGGCCAAGTTGTCGCAAATGCTCGACCGTCTCCTGGAGAGTTAGAGGCGCGGTGCAGGCGTCCACGACGCCTAAATTGCGCACTAGAACCCGTACCCCGCATTGTGCCAGTGGCCCATCTGAAAGGAGTTCCGGAAGCCCCGCCGCGGTCGTCCAAGCTTTAACCGGAGTGGTCGGTATGCTCTTGACAAGCTGCGGGGTAGGTACAATGCTCATCCCCTCGGGACACCCGCCATGGTCGATCTCGGAGCACCACGGCACCCAGCTATAGTCCCCGGCGACCGCGGCCGCGTTAAACACCTCGCACAACAAGGTGTTGAACTGCTTGTCGTACGACGGCTCCACGCGATCCGACAGGCCGCACACGCCGAGGAGCGAGTACACCAAGTCGTGGTCAATCGTAGCATCGCGCCGCCAGACGCAAGCCATAGCCTCGCCGAGGCCCATGGTGCGCCCTGCGACGGCCGCCTGGGTGAGCAGGGCGTCCCAGAACGTCTGAGGGCGCTTGAGCACCTCTTCGGACGAGGCAAGACCTGTTGTCAGCCAGTGCGGGAAGCGCGCCGCCTTCAACACGTCTGCGATGGGCACAGTAGCGCCGCCGGGCGTATCGCGCGCCCACGGGTCTCGGTGCTGGGGCACTGCACCAACCAGGAGCGTTCGCGGGTTCAGCGTTGCCTCCTGGAACGTCCACGCGCGCTGCCACCAACGCTCTGCGAAGAGGCGCGTGAGGCCTTCTTTCGCCCCGCGGCTGGCCATAAACATGGATTCGAGCTTCCGCCGCGCCGCACCGTTCTCCGAACTGAGGTGCAGCTCGCGGTCGGCGAAATCAACGTAGCGCTGCACGGACTTGCACATCTCGACGTCGACGGAGTTTACGAGGCACCACACCGCGGCCGCGCCGCGATAGATGTCCGCCATGCGCGGGAGCTCCCGCTCCTTGGCCTGCTTGTCGTCCTGCCGGATGCAGATGGCGTCGATCCAGAGCGCGAGGTTGGTGCGCTGTGAGAGATCCAGCATGATTTCGTACGCTTGGCGAGTTACCCGGCGGTCGGCCATCGACACGAGCGACGTGCTCGAGGAAGCGTCCCAGGCGTAGGACACGGCGATGTAGGGCATGCATGGGACTCCCGGCTCCTGACTTACGGTGACGAGGTTCCGTTGGTATATCAGGTAGTGGGGGCGTGCTAGAGTAGATGCGGTAGGAACCGGCAGGTCCGAAGGCGCCCCTACGGTATGAGGTTGCTCGATTCGCGGGGGAGGCCTGGATAAGATGTTATAGGAATCTCACGGGCGAGTGCACTATTACTTTAGGTATTGACGTACTTCGAGACGACGGCAGCAGCATCTCCTACCGCAACAGGCTGAGAGGTGGCATATCCGGGAACCAATGTTAACGAAGGCGATGGAGCGACCGGAACATAACCGATAGACACAGTAGGCGGCGCAGGTAGTGCGGGTACCCCTTGGAAGCCCCCAGACGTTGCCCCTGGATACACCGCGACCCCGGTAGGCCTTGCGTGCCTCATCGTTAACTCGTTGACGGAAGGCAGCTTCGGAAGAGATGTCTCACCCATTCGCCCCACTGGTTACCCAACTGGGGTGCTGAACCGGTTGTGAATTTGCGTAGTTTGATGTGTGTGGGCTGGTGTCTTGGTTGTGCGGAGATGTCTGATATCCATATGTAGGTCCCAAATTGTACACAGGGATTTCAGCGTATGCCGGCCTCCAGTTGAACGCGGGCTTCTGGTTGTACATGGGCACCCGATAGTATACCGGCTGCTGGTTGTATGCGGGCGTCTGGCAGTAGGCTGGGAGCTGACCGGGATAGATTGGTTGTTGTTGGTACATTGGTCCATAGTCGTAAACCGGCATCGACGCATACGGTTGCCATGGCACTTGGCCGTAGCCGTAAGGTGGCTGGTGAGAGTAGTTCATGGCCGTGGGTGAAGCTAATGCTGACGGGGGGACGATGCAGGGCAGTTCGTTAACGCCCTCACGCCACGCCAAAACGGCTCGCTACAAGCGTTAGCGGTATGCGGGCAAGAGGCAACCCAGTTCCTTTTCGGAGACATCATGATCCACCCACGGGATTGTTTGGGGGGTAGAGGGCACGTATAAGACATCTTACAAAGCCGACGAAACCTACCTAAAACGGTCAAGACATCTCGACTGTCGACACATGTCAGTTTCAAGCCGGTACGGCTTAACTCAAGAACGAGCTGCATCCTCAACGGACTGCGGAACGATCAACAGATAGAGAGAAAGCACGCCTTCGCGGCGCTTGTTCCCCCGCACAGTAAAATGAATACCTAACACTGGCCAGGAGCGTCAGGCACGCCGGACACGAGGATCGGTGGAACGCACAAGTACAACAGACGATCCCTAAAGCTGCCCTATCCGCTGCTGCATCTTCTCCTTCACTGTCTGGTATGCACTGAGCAGCGTCTGCTCGTTGATAACGATGTCGGATGTATCCGCCTTTGGCCGGCTCACGCGCGATGCGATCGTCGTTGAGTCTGTCTCTACAATGATGCTAAAATGTAGCGTGAGTGCATGCCACATGCGCAGCTGTCTAATGGAAGCCTACCCGTCGTCGATGGTCTCGTCTAGGCATAGCAAGACAAGGTCGAGATTTTCAAGCACGCCGCGCTTCTCTACCTGGTTCCGCAGGAGCATATGTACCGCATCGGAGAACGCAACGAGCGCAGAGTGTAACATAAGCTCGTTCTCGGACGGGTCACCGATGATGTAGAAGATGAGGTCGAGCGAGTGCTTGTACACCGCTAGGTGCGAGTCGTACAAGATGATGTCACCTGCTCGCGTTACGGAAAGCGTTTCGAAACCCGTCAAACAAGATCCGCGACAATAATTAGGCAGAAAGGGGACCTCTAATGAGCGTGGTTCATGAACGTATATGCGGCACTGCGCGCACCTCCCGCCTTCTTGGTCTTCTGGAAGAGACCCTTCTCAAATGCCCGCTGCTCCTTTACGGTCGCCAACTTTTTCGACTCTCCATTGGGGTGACTCTTGGGGTGATAGTACTTTGCCAACACTCGATGACCGTCAGTGTCGATGATGAGGAACGCAGCAACCGTGTAGAGTGACAAGTTCATGGCGATGCGCGAATCAGGGACGGCGACCAAAGACGAGCAGCAGTTAACGTGACTGAGAATGCGTTGGTATTTTAGTGAACCCCAAGGATGTTGGGAACAGGTGATTGAGATAGAGAAACAGCAGCGGTGCAGCGAGAATCGTCGAATAGGTGTGGTGCCAGTGGCAGAATGACCGGACACCTTGGTACGTGTCGAGAGGCGCGGGCGCTAATATCAGGTAACACCTAAACACAGCTACGTAACCTTAGTACCTACTAGTACTTACTAGTAGTTATGTGTTATTAGCACTACAACCTCAGGCTTTAGTTGGGTTTCTTCCTATCTCTCTCGATGTCCGAGTCAACGTCGACTCCCAGTACCCTTCTGAAACGCCATGAGTCCTCGTTGGCGTCCGGCCCACTGGCTTATCCAATTCAAAGAGTCCCCACGACCAATGGGATGGTTTGCTTTCGCCCTCATGAAAATACTGGGGACACACGCACCCCGACCGCGATGCAAGTCTAAACGGCGTTGTATATGTGTGTCTGACACCCCAGGCGCACCCCGACTTCCCATTCAGACTTCCGAGACGCAGTTCACGGCCCAGTAAGTCTCAGATTGGAAGCTGAGTTGGATGCCGTGCGTGGTCACCTCATGTCTATCAGCCCGTGATCACCATGTTCCGAGGCTCACGCATTCGCAGACGTGCGGAGTGTCACCTACAATACCTCCGGACACTTAGACCCTCCACCTTGCTGTAGGACTTGACTGTTGACGTCCCACATATGAACTTCTCCGCGCGCTCCTGGGGGGAAGTGGACTTCAAGCAGTCACGGCAACGTAGACGATTGGACGATGATCCATCCGTGTACATCGTACGTCAAAGGTGAATGGATCGTCATATTCATAAACGTAGTTGGCTGATTGAACATGTTGAGCGGATTAACGTCGTATCTTCTTGACCTCACTCCGACCGGTATGGTGACCCGACGATCCAACGCATTGGGGCCCGAGCGAGTGTACGGCGAATAACATCGTTGTGGATTGGGGTGACAAGTAAAACGGAAGGGTGTCTGACGGGAAACACGCCCTAAAGCGCGAGCACCTCCGCCGATGGATTCGCGCATAGACCTATACTATTATGTGTTGCACACCGCGTCGTGCGCTCCGCTATGCGCACACGTCGGGTGCATTTTGGTCTAGGTCGTCCACGTACTTGACATCATCACCGGCGATCTTCTGCATATCGTCACCCCAGTGACAAGCTGAAGGCTCAACGGTTCGTCCTGCGAGCGCATATATAAGGATGTGTCGGCCGCTTGCTTTCTGCAGGGTACCAGCCTCATATTCCACCTACCCAACATACAGCAGCGCTCCTCCCGCCATGTCGAACACTGGCAGACACCCGCAGGCCCACCAGCAGACCCTCCATGGGCCCGCCCCTCACCGTCAGCAACAAGGCGGCCGCATTCCCCAGACTCAAGGTCGTGGAAGGCCGACGAACCCTGGCGCTGTGGTGCATCGTCCCCCGTATCCCGAACCGCCCTACGACGATGGGGACGACGACAACGACAACGACTATCCCGACCCTGATGAGGATGGCGAGTACCCCCCTGAGTGGCCGGCGGGCGAATGGCCGCCCACACACCCGCCTTCGCACCCCCTTCCGCATCCCCCTACCCACCCTTCCGCACGTCCTCCCACGCACCCTGCCGGGCACCCTGCCGCACGCCCCCCGGTCCATCATCCCAACAAGCCTACCCACCCCGCCCAGACGGCCCAACCCCACCCTGGTTCGTCGCGCTTCCTTTTTTGTACCTTTTGCTGTCCTTGGCCGATCTAACGTTCGCGTCGCACATAGCAGTCGCTGCCCAGCAAACCGCGCAGTTCTACGGTACCCCCGGTACCGTGGGGTCTATCTACCCCGGCGCTCAGCAGGGGTACGCATATCCGTACGGTTATGGGTACGCTACAGGCGGCCAGCTTCGTGGCGTTGCTCCCGGAGAGTATATGGGCTCGATGAACACCGGTTACGGGTATTGATGGCGCCCAGAACTACGTCTGTTCAGCCTTGGGAAACCCGAGAGCGGAAAGGAGCATGATAGACGTTTTGGCTTCAAGTTCGGAAATGTTGTTCGCCGGTCGCTCGTAGTGTTGGTTTTTCGTAGAAAAAGTGGCCCCATTGTAAAATCCGAATACTGTTCATTCATTCAGATTCTATTATGCACGCGACCAACCTCGAAGCCTTACCGAGTAGGTTCACGAAAACCTCGACTATCATTAGGATCATTATCATGGGGGCCAAATACTACTGTACTAAATTTGAGTTCCAGGCGGTCACTGGTGAAGGCTTTGGGCGCTTCTCCCAAATTCTTGGTTCACCAGCGCTAAAGGACCACCACTTGAGCTTGTCCCTGTTATAGTCCTGTCTTCCGTGTCGCATTGTTTTCTTTCGAGCACTTCTATGCACCACAGATAGAACATATCGTAGTACTGGGAACTCTGAGGCACACGAACAGAGCGAATACGGGTCGCCCATGGTCTCAGGATCGGCTTTTGACTGGCGACATCTCGTCAGCTCAGACTACTTGCTAGCCTCCCTCATCCCGCTTATTCTCCTCGTTCTAAGCGTCCAAATCCTAGGAAATCCGCAAGACCTGTTGGACATCATATTCGGCCGCTCGCGTGCTGCCGCACCGGGGCACTTCTCGGTACAGCGTGCGGCGGCATCCTACGCGCAATATGCCAAGTTGTCCAGGAGGGAGCTTGGAGCCATGCGCGCGTCCTACCAGCGCATGTCTTGGGCACACAGGCGCATTGGCTACGACCTGGGGTACACGAACAAGCTCAACAGGCTCGAAGATTCCATCCGCACCAACGCCGTCGTGACAGACGCGATCGCGGCGCTCGCGCGCGAAGAGTTCCCGGAGGAGTTTGCACAGTCCAGTCTGCTCCAGCATGACATCCCTGGCGACCTCAGCCGCGTCCGGGAATCAGTGAAGCACTTTGTGCGAGACTGGAGCAGCGAGGGGCGCGACAAGCGCGTGAGGATACTCGGGCCTATTCTCGACGTGCTGAAGGAGGTCGACCTCCAGGACCGCCAACGTATGCGTGTGCTGGTGCCCGGCTGTGGTCTTGGGAGGCTGGCTTGGGAGATCTCAGAACTGGGTGCGTGACTTATTACCGCTCTGCACCGCTTTTCACGTACGCACAAGTTTGGTATGGCGCGCTCTATGTAGACCCGTTAACTTGGGGCCTGTGGCTGGTCGCCATTCCGAAAATGCGTCTGAGCTCCCCGCATTTATGACGACCAAGAGCGCGGATCGCGAACATACATGCCAGGCGCCGGCTGTATCATGTATGGTCCTGTCTCGGCGGTGAGGAAATTGCATAAATGTGCATCGACACAAACACGCATATAGCCGTTCTTGGCCTCTTCGTTCGTGACATTGCTCTGACAGGATTCTAGACGACCTTAGAATTTTTCTCGTCGAAGATTTAGCTGACGGAAAGTACACTTTGGCGTTTGTAGGCTTTCGTACAACCGCAAACGAACTCTCATTTTTCATGAACCTCGCCTTCCGCTTCCTCCTCTCCGAAAAACACACCCAACAGCCGCAACAGCACGTATTTCAGCCCTACGCGTCTTGGTTCTCGCACCAGCGCACCACCGACGCGCTCTTCCGTTCGGTATCCTTCCCCGACATGGTCCCGCGCCTGGGTGACTCCCTCGTCCTCGCTGAACAGGACTTCCTCTCTCTGAGTCCCCCGTCAAGGGAGAACGGGGACGGCTACGACTTCGTCGTGACGCTCTTCTTCATCGACACTTCGCTGAACGCGATCGAGACGCTCCAGCACATCCACACGTTGCTCCGTCCGGGGGGCAAGTGGATCAACCTCGGGCCGTTGTTGTGGGCTGGGGGCGGCCAGGCGTCCGTCGAGCTTAGTCTGGAAGAGGTACTGCGCCTCGCAGAGGCGGTTGGTTTCAGCGTTGGTAGAATAAATCCGGACTCAGACAAGGAGAGGAGGCGTACCATCGAGTGCGAGTACACTGCGGATCGGACGGCGATGATGCGGTGGTTGTACCAGGCGGAATTCTGGGTGGCAAGGAAGGCGATGTAACATATGTGAGCCCGCATGTTTTTTTTTTCGTAGAGCTCTTTATGATCTGGGGATGCCGAAGCTGACTTCTGTATGTAGGTGATAGCCTGGCGGCGCGATCACCAGCGTTCGCGCCTCTTTTAGTTATAGCGTGACAGCACGCATAATAACAAAGACGCTGGACCATCGATACTCAAACGAGCCTGTCTAAACCCCCAAAAGAATCTACACGCTCACCCATGTGCACGCTTCTCTGTGTGCTTTACAGCACCGGCGTGCGGCAGGTGAGTATATAATCTGCCCCTTTTTGTCTCTGGATATGATGGCATGGATTTCCGTTGACACTAGGGAATACAGTGATATATCATGTCCGAAATGTTATTGTGGTGACGCGTACGATGTATCGTCATCATCGAAACATTTGCTTCTTTGGCGTATCTCAGCCCTACTTCGTCCAGAACTAGGTGCGTATCAGGGATGTGCAAAACCGACTCGCGGAACATTCTGCGCGTCAGCAAGTAGTCGCTGCTACGATCTCGTTTGGTGGGTCGACTACCCCAATTAAGACCCCCCCGCCAGCCAGACTTACGCGCCCTTGTCCTACCACCGCTTTCAGCTCTCGGAAGTAAGCCAGGGATCGCGACATTGACAGCGGCCTCCCGCCAGTACTTGACATTTGTCTGGAGGCAATTGTCACATAGCTCGAGCGGCGCTCGACGTTAAGCGCCCATCACAAATACGGTCGTTGGCGCGTTTTCTTGACTCTGGTCGGGTCTCTGGAAGCCTAAGCCCGAGAGGCTCAGCCGCATGACTACCGGTGTCCACAGGTGTTCCTGAAGCACCGATACCAAAAAAAAAATGATAGCAGCAGGCAGTAGTGATCGCGCCCCGATCGCCAATGGCGCCTCGGGCGCGTCGAATGACGCGAGCCGCCCCCAGGACTTCGTGCTCGCGCCGGCTGGCCTCCCTCACCGCCGGCGCATCGTATCGCTTCAGCGGCCCTCGGCCGAGCCGTGGAAATGGGGGCCGGAGGACGCGTCGAGAAGGTGCGTCTGGGTGTGCTCGCGCAAGCGTTTGGTGAGTCTGACGCGACGCACAGGTCGGGGTGTGCCGGTGGTTATCATGGCTGCCCTCCAGGGTTCGGCTCCGCTGAATTTGAAGAGACACACCGTCCCTACTGGCTGTGTCGCTACGAGCCTGATTTCTTTGGCTTTCGAGTCTCTCCCATCCTGACATCCACCCACCGCTAGTATGCCTGGTGTAACATCGAACGTCCCCCGCTGGGAGTACCCGCCCACGTCTGACAAGACTTGTGCGTGTGCCCAAATTTGTTCCAACGTGGAGGGCGTTACTGACGCATCACCCCAGTCGACTACGCGCAGCTCGAGTCTCTCGATCTTTCCCAGATCACGGGCGACAACTATGAGAACGTCCCCGAACAGATAGTGAAGACCATTGGCGACGCCTTCGCGCGCGACGGCTTCATCTACGCCGTCAACCACGGCCTCTCATCGGAGCAAGTGCGGAGGTACGCTCCCCATTACCATGCTGTCCATCATGCGCACGGCGCAATCTCTCATACCCCTCGTCGTGCAGGCAGTTCAGCATCGCGCAGTATGCGTTCGACGGCGTCTCCGAGGAGGACAAGGTCGCGTACCGCGCCAAGATCAACGAGACGGGCGACTTTACGGGCTATAAGCCCCGCGGGCACTGGAAGCTCAAGGGCGTGCGCGACCAGATCGAGCACTTCTCTCTTGGCGCGCAGAGCTACGGCGCCGAGCGGCGCAAGGAAGTGTTCCCCCCAGCGCTTGCGCCGCTCGTCGACGAGATCGTCGAGTTTACCAACGTGCGTGTTTTCCTGCTATCCGTGTCGTCTTGGGGGGTGGAAGTGCTGAAGGGGAGATGTCGCCGAGCAGTACAACCACGACCACATTTTCCGCAAGATCCTGTCGGTGCTATCGCTGGTGCTCAAGCTGCCGCCGACGTACCTGTGGGACCTGGCTTCGAACGAGGCGGAGCGATTCGACCTCTTCCGTTACGCGCTGTACCACCCGGCATCGGCCGACGACGACGCGAAGACGGACGGGGTGCGGCTGCAGGGTCACACAGATTTCAACGCCGTCTCGCGTGAGTGTGCCATGTGTTCTAGTAGGGTCATTTGCTAACGCACGAGCAAGTCCTCTACTCGCAGCCCATTGTAAGCTTGCAGGTTCTTATGCCGGACAACGTCTGGCGTTACGTGCGCCACGTCCCCGACGCGCTCGTGATCAACCTCGGCGACGCTATGCACTGTAAGCAACCGGTTCTCTTACGACACGCTCCATGGACCGCAGGGCCGCTGACACGAGCACGCGCAGTCATCTCTGGAGGGTACCTCAAGCAGACGATCCACCGCGTCGTCTCTCCCCCGGACGAGGTGCAGGTGCCGTACCGCCGCATCGGCGTGTTCTACTTTGCACAGTTCAACCGGTCGACGCGCCTCGCGCCGATCGCGGACTCGCCCGTCGCGTCGGGCACGGGCAAGACGTTCTTCGACGGGGGGCGCAAGTCGCCGACGGCGTGGGAGTGGGAGGAGAGCCGCGTCAAGGCGTATGGGCAGGACGCTCCGAAGAAGGTCATCGACGGCGGGCATGAGGAAGAAGAGATGATTGGTGGTGAGAAGGTGGTGCACTACAACTGAAGGGGGGACGTTGCGTAGCTGTACTGTAAATGTAAAAAGATGTGTACGATCGCTCAACGCATTGGATTTTTGTGTATCTAGGACGCTCAGGGCGCGCGAGCAAGGGGTCAGTGAAAGACTACTACGCTGAATTCAATGACCAGAACGTTGACCCTTGCCGGTAAGGAGCACAAGCATCTCACAAGCATACAGAGATAATCAATCAGATACGAATGAATTCCTTGGCTGCTATTGTCCTAGTGAATTGCCCCCACTTAGATTCGCTCAGCTAGTTATTGAGCCTCGCCGCACTCAATTAGAAATGACGTCATCTCTAACACAAGTTCCACTAATTCCGTGTTAATAACTAGCCCTCCAGCCGCTATACCCGGGGCTAAGGAACACGGCATTTAGCTCTCCCAATATCACGTACCGTTCCGCGCAGTGGGTGCCCCTGTCTCCGCAATTCGCTGAGCGGGCTCGTTATTTCTCGACCTCTTGTCGGACCCGCCAAGTTCCCCGCATTCCCGATCGGTGCATCGGCAATGACCTTAGATTGGCGCACAGTTCGATCGGGATCGCTGCTACTTATCAGGCACGCGCGAGTCAAAGTTCTCGCGTAGCACCTCGTAGCACGCGAACCACCTCCCCACTACCTCCCCACATTCGCAGAACTTGCGCGTCCAGCACCAACGGACGCCCCCTCGCCGGCCGGGGCAACGCCGGGAGGCCTGGCCCCAGTGTTTGCTATCCTTGACGGAATTTCAAACCGCTTTTCAGACCAGCAGGGGTGACGGACGACACTCGGGACCGGAGACCCAGCGTTTGCCATCATAGGCAAGACTTCTGGTTACGCGACGACGGAGCCCTGAGCGCCCCTGCGGAATAACGCCATCGCAAGACTCCATGAGCACATCTCCAGGTGCCATTCAAAATGAACGTCTATCGTACATGGCGGATCGTCCGCCGTAGCCCGCCGAGCCGTCGATTCAGCCATGACCGCCGCATCAAACTCGTCCACAGACGCTTCGTCGGTTTCTCATGTCCGGAAGCCACGATGGTATGTCTCTAGAATCGTTGCATGCTCGTATACTCCGTGCTGAGGTGACGTCGTAGGTATCGGTCGACGTTCTATAATGCGCTGGTTCTGGGTCTTGTCAACTTCCTCGCGCCAGGTACCGTTCAATTAGCCAATTCCCTGCTCACTAGCTGTTTACTCGCGAGCTCCACCCAGGTATCTGGGGCGCGATGAACTCTTTGGGTGCCGGCGGTCAAGCCAGTTAGTCTTCTTCGTATGTGCTCCGTTGTCCGGACTACTGATCCTGAATTATATAGGCCCCCACCTTATAAAGTACGTACATTAATGACCGTTTGGGAGGCGTTACATTTAACGTATGGACTTGCAGCGCTGCCAATGCCCTGACGTTCTGTTTGTAAGACTCGTCCATATATTCATACGCTCTAGCTCCATCGCTAATCCCCGACCCAGGATGGTCATTTCATGCTTCTTCTCAAGCAAGTCCAGGCCGCTTTTACGTACGAGCGTATACTGACCTTGTATGACAGGCGCATTGGTGAATTTGATAGGTATCAAGCCCGTGCTCATCATCGGTACCATGGGCTATGCGCGTAAGCTATCGTTGTTCTAGTCGTTTCATGATCCTCTAACCAACTCTATGCTAGCATACGCCGCCGGTCTATACACCAATAACCGCTTCGGCACGGAGTGGTTTGTGCTCGTTGGCGCGGCTCTGTGTGGGCTCAGCGCCGGCATCTTCTGGATGGCGCGTATCGATACTCCGGCTTGATGTGTAGTTTATATTAATATGCGCACATTAGGCTGAAGCCGCAATCGCTCTTGCCTACCCGGAGCCGCAAAACCAGGGCAAGTTCCTCGGCTTGTGGCTTTCCTTCCGGGTTGGCGGTCAACTGATTGGCGGTGCCGTCAACCTCGGTATTAACTCCAAGCTGGGATCGGCGGGCAAGGTCTCGTACAAGGTTTTCATCGTGTTCATCATCCTCCAGAGCCTAGCGCCGTTCGCGGGTTTACTTTTGACGCCGCCGAAGAAGGTGGAAAGATCGGACGGGCGGCCGGTGAGGTTGGCCATACAGGGCTCGAACTGGGGCGAGTTGGTCGCTACAGCGAAGCTGTTCATAAGTCGCGAGGTACGCACTCGAAGGACAAATGCCTTGACGTTTCTTGAAACTTAATTTCCTATTCCGTTAGTTCCTACTCATCGTACCCCTAATCGCTCAAGCCGTTTACTCGGAGGCGGTTATGTTCACTTACCTTTCCTGTGAGTACCCGGCTCGTCTGATCTCCGATGTGACGACTGAAATACGCTTGTTAGTGTGGTTCAGCGTTCGCGCCCGCGCACTCGGCTCTTTCCTCTCCGCTATCGTCGCCCTGGCCGGTGGGAACATATTGGGGGTGGGCGCATCTGTTCATACCTCACGGTCGACACGGTTACTAACCCACCACGGCGATCCCACAGTGGTTCCTCGACCACAAGCCGATCTCGCTCAGAACCCGCGCCCGCAGCGCCTTTTTCATCGTGCTCACCCTCCAAGGCGCGTGGTGGATCTGGTCCACGATCCTCACGACGCGTTTCGACCGCACGCGCCCGACGTTCGACTGGGACGACGCGGGCTTCGGGAGCGCGTTCGCGCTCTTCCTCTTCCTCGTGCTCTCCTTCCAGCTGCAGTACCTCTACCTCTACTTCGTCGTCGGCCACCTCGCGCGCACGCCCGAGGAGGTCGTCCGCATCGCCGGCCTCCTCCGCGGCACGGAGAGCGCGTCCCAGGCGGTCAGCTACGGCCTCGGCAGCATCGAGAGCTTTGGCCGCGTGGGGAGCAGCGCGCTCAATTTCGGACTGTGGGGGATAGCCCTTGTGCCTGCGTGGTTCGTCGTGCGCGATATTGGCGGTAGGCTTGGGGATAGGAGGGAGGAGCGTGAGCGCGCGGTGGTGGCTAGTGAGAAGGGGGTGGCGGAGGAGGAGCAAGAACCGCCGCGCTCCAGCCTTGAGAAGGAGGCCGTGTAAAATGGGTTATACGAAAGGGCCTACGAGTTTATGTTCTGTTACGTGCACGATGTGTATCGGTGGTCAATGTTCACGATAGAGACGTCGTTGGTTATCGACTGACGTTAGCAATGTATTCATCTCTTCGTCCTCTCTTTCTAGTAGCGTCCGAAGTCTCGCAGCAAGACCTTCGCAAGATTCTGGCCAGTAGCTAGCAATATCTACCACCGCACCTTGAGAAGGCCAAGTGTGAACTTCACTTGACGGGCATGTGGTGTAGTTGGTTATCACGCTCGCTTAGCATGCGAGAGGGGTCCGGTTCAATCCCGGACATGTCCACTTTTTGTCTCCCTGCGCTCACTTCGAAGACTCATGATCAAGCGGTAGTTATCCTCCAAGTCGAATCCTACCACCGTAAAACTGCCATCGCATAAGCTGACCATGAATCACGCACGAAAACGCTTTCAGCGTTCGTTGGAACGACCTGAAATACTCTAGTAGTTACTTACATGAAGTCGCCAGATTCGTTATGCCCATCTGGGCTTTCCGGGAACCGACGCCTAAGGTGCTGTTCAATGACGATTCATGCCCGCAGGCCTCGGATTACAGGTACGTAGCACCTACGACATTCTCAACATCAAAGCCTCTCCCACCCAACCGGTTTCGAAACGAATTCTACCCTGGGTCTTTGCATCAAACGGCGAGATGCAACCACTCAGTGTAAGTATGTGGGCGCGGTACCTCTTGCTGGGCACCCCTGCGCCCGCGCACACAAAGCCGCCGGCGTCGTGATTCTCGTGTCTTCGAAGGCGCGGGTGGCCCTGGAGCTGACCCCCCCCCCAGCTGGACATCATCTTCAGCGGCGATGCGTAGATGCGGCAATTTGAAGGTCATTCATATTGACGCGATGCCGAGTGTGGAAGTTTGAGTCCCTTGCATTCGTCAGCGAATGGTCGTTAAGTTTGAGAAGGCTCATGCGTACAGACGGAAATCCTCGAGTCGGGGTCCAGGGTGCCGTTGCTTTCGCCCGCCATAGCTATTCTCTGATTCCAGCCAACTCGACTCTGGCGAGTCTCCCCGACTCTGACTGGGTCACTCCCCGGCGCATGCGTACCTCTTCAGTGGGTGGATGAAACTGATACGACAGCATTAGCGTTTACTGTATCCCCATCCACCATCCTCGCACCGTAACGCGCCCATGAACCTAGACGATCACGAATCCCATCCCAACACACCTCTGCAGCCGTTGGGAGTGATGATCTCGGTGGTCGGACGCGCGGGATATGCGGCCGCACCAGCATTGGGGGTGGTCTTCCGTAAAGCGTTAGGAACGCGGCCTTGCATGGCGCTCACAAGTGCTGATATATCGTTGGCGAACACAGGTACACAGGGCTTTTTGACGGCGCCGGGATACGCTTCGTATAGAGAGCGTGTCTGTCGTAGAAGGTATTTAAGGAGCAGAGGGCGGTCGGGCGAAGAGCAGAGCTGCAACTCGCTTTGCATCTCCCTCACTTCGTTCGCCTTCCAAATTTGAGTCAGCCTTCCGTTTTATTCGACAATATGATCCCTACCTTTATCCTCACCCGCACCTTCGCTATTTCTGCCCTTTTGTCCGGAGGTGCGTCGCGTCCACCCCCCGCGTCCACCCCACCCTTGTGCACACGCTGAACATCGCGCACAGCTTTCTCCATGGCATACGCCGCACCCGTCGCCTCGCCCGCGGACGGCATACAGGTCCCCGTAAGCCCCGACCCCTCGTCTCGACGTGTGCGTCGAGAGTGAAGTTGACCGCGTCGTGCAGTACGGGAAGCGCAGCTGCAGACAGATGGGCTGCCTCTTCGAGGTGCCTACGCACTCCGAGTCTACCCTCGAGTCGAACATCCCAACCGCGACGGTCGTCGAACCGGTGGATGACAGTATTTCCACTGCCAGTGCCGCTGTGGCGGTGGTGGTCGTTGTGCCCCCTCAGGACGTCGCTGTAGGCCCGGGAACGGAGGCGGTGTTCAGTGTGACCGATTCTTCGGACGAAGATGTTCAGTGTGCGCACCATTTGTTTTGCCACTCTTGACGAGGTCATACTGAGCCGACCCCCACACCGGCCAGGATCCTGCGCCGGCCGGGCGATCGCGCGCAACACAGACGTCGACGTTATGTTGCATCCTCCCTCCTGCAGAGTCTGCCCAAGAAGATACCGGGAGGACCTTTCGTAACAATCTTACCTGTTGCCTGTCATGCACCACCAGCCGTCTCCGTTATTCCCAGTGGTACTCGTCACTCTGAGGACCGTTCGCACTTACCGAGTCCGCTCGTTTCTTCTCCTCAATCGACCTCTCAAACCTCGCTCTTCTCCATATGGCCATACTTATCATACTACGACCGCTGCTCCTCGTTTGTCTCAGTCGTCGACTTTGCCCCGTTATTTATGTGAAACACGGCTTTGCGGAAGCCTGCAATATTATAATCACCGCTTCGAGCATTTTTAGCGAACTTGAAATCATCCACATCGAAGCGGTATCGATACCCTAAGGAGCTACAAAACAATATCATTAACGAATGAACTCTACGATGAAATTCCTTCTACCTGAACGCTCACAATGATTACAGTTCACGACGATTTGTGTGACCGGGGGAGCGAAACGTTTCGAGTTCGAATCACACCTGGCTTCCGGTTCGGCCGCGCCCTCTCTGAATTAAGCCTACTGTCATCGGGCACGCGGCGAAGGGGTCATAGGATGAAAGTGTCCGCAACAATTTGAACAAATGAATATAATGTACCGAGCCAAATCCAAAGTACAGCCGCTCTACAGGCCTACCACTCCTACCCCAAGCGAAGCGTAGCGACGGCCACGGATAACTTAGTAGCCCGCCGCGCCGGGAGCGGCGTCGCCCTCGCGTTTCAAGCGGAGTAGGACCTCCTTGAAGCGCGTGAGGTCGGTCGCGCCGGGACCGGTGCGCGCGATGGTCTTGCTCTGCGAGTTTTGGAGCTCGATGATGTCGCAGATGCGCTGCCATGTTGTGCCCTGCGACAGGGACGCGTTCAGCGTGCCGAGGAACTCCTCCTCGTGCTCTCTGTACAAACGCGCGCGCGGGGTCAGCGGTCTGCGTGCGGCTGGACAAGAGACGTGCGAGGGAGGACGCACTTGTTCTCGCGGATGTTGCGCTCCTTCTTGGCGGCGTACTCCTCGTAGAACTGGTCGATGGAGTGTTCGGCTTTGCCGATCGTCTCCTGCCGTCTGGCTCTTGAGGCCTCGTCCCGGGCCTTGATCTCCTCCGCTTGCTTTTCGCGCCATTGCCTACACGTGTGGTCAGGCTTCATGTTTGACGTGCGCATGTGAACTGTGCACGTACTTGATGACTTCGGGCTCGTCTTCTTCGATCTGCTGGTTCAGGATGGGTGTTGACGAGTACGCGGGCTGCGGCGCAAAGGTAGGGGTAGCGCCGAACGCGGGGGGTTGCTGGGGCAGCGATACAGGTTGCTATTCCCTCGTCTCAAGACCAGTCAATTTTGCTACACAGGGAGATACTCACGGTGGGGACCTCAATGTCAGGGAACTCGTTCTCGAACTTCTCGATTTCGTCGTCACCCGTGACCTTGACGTCCGTCTGCCGTGTCGGAGGCGGACTGCTGAAGTCGGAAAAGGACGCGAAGCTCGCGGTAGAGCTCAGCGGGGGCGCAGCGGGGGGAGCGGAGGGGATGGAGATATCGTCGGAGCCGTCTAGCGAGATCTCGGGGAAGGCAGAGGTCGCGCGGTCGAGGTCGAGGTCATCCCCAGTAGCAGTCGCGTATGTGCCGCCGGTGGGCGTGCCGAACTCCTCGCCCAGAAGCTCGCTCTCGCGTTGCAGGAAGTCGCTCATCGTGAGTTCGCTGTGATGGACGTCGTCGTCGTTGTCGTGAGTGCCGAGGAACCGAGTGTGCTAGTTGTAGGAGCAAGTCCCGTCGTCACCGCCCGCGGTACGCGCGCGTGGCAGAGCGCAAATAGACACAAACAAAGCCCGCCCGGCCGCGACTTTGCAGCCGCTGCCTTGGCCTCAGGCTGTCGTTCCCGACGCCCATCCCGCCAGGGTGCCTTTCTCCATGCTAAACTTTATGGCTTTCTGCAACATGATAATTTCTGTGCTCTCTCAGGGGCGATGCGCTGTCTCTCTCAGTAAATCCAATCTTATCTAGTCGACAGCCGTCTGTCTGTAACCTTGAGCGTTTGGTGTGGCAGCAATCTTGTGGGTCTCCTCCTTGTGGTCGGCGACGATGCGCAAGTCTTCTGGTATCTGAAACGGCCTCGGGGGTGCTATAATGCGCTTCATGTGTAAAATGCTTGACTCGAGCTCGAGCGGGAAGACTCAGGCTTTGTGACGACAAGTGGCAATTGTGCGTGCGCTATTGTTCTCTCCCTCGCGCCTCCGACGCGGCTACGGCTACGGCTATGGTCCTTGCGCCCTCCATAAAGAGGCGAAAGCCGCGGTTCTTGCGCTCTCATCTTTGTCTCCGTCTACGACTACGACCTCTTTACGCGCGCCATGAATCGACACCTAGCTTCTCCATCGCTCGACCCCTCCTGGGACCGCCATCCTCGCCCGCGGGCTCCCCCAGCAATCACCGTCCCTCCTCCAGACTATCCTATCGAGTCTTCTCGCTTCTCTCCAGAGTCTCCGCCTATACCGCGTCCTTCGCACAAACGTTCGCAGTCCGCGTGGACGAACACCAATACACTCAAGTCAGACGCAAGCCCCCCGAAGGACCCAGAGCTCGGCAAGCACACGAGCTCGTACCCACCGCCCCTCCGGGATAGAGTGACCAAGTTCTTCTTCGACGTACGAATGCCCCGACAGCGCGAG
This sequence comes from Trametes hirsuta, assembly GCA_001302255.2. Taxonomy (NCBI): domain Eukaryota; kingdom Fungi; phylum Basidiomycota; class Agaricomycetes; order Polyporales; family Polyporaceae; genus Trametes; species Trametes hirsuta. Next base: position 747,197 of record CP019374.1, on the reverse strand, counting down.
CCCGACCTCCTACCCATGCAGCAGCCCCCCCTGCACGGGTGGCCCACGATCGAGAAGCAGCGCGACTGCGAGCACTGCCACAGGAAACGCAAACGCGACCGCATTCTCCTCGTCGCGCTCATCGTTTTCCTCCTCTACCTCTTCGGAAACGTCATCTTTCTCAACGTGCGCACAACCAACCTAGCGCCACGAACGTCCTCCTCATCATCTCTCGGTGGATCCTCGCCCACATCCCCAACCGCATCCACTTCATCAACCCTCTCCGCCGACGCGCAGCAATGCATCTCTCAGTACACCCTCAACGCGCCGACAGACCCGCAGGGGTACCCCTGCTCGACGTGCTACCCCGTCCTGAGCGCGGTGCCCGCGAGTTTCTCCGACGGCAGCTCGCAGGACGCGCAGACGATCGCGAACGCGGTGCAGTTTTGCGGGCTGCGGAGCATGTTCGAAGGCGCGAATGACCAGGGCCAGTCCGCGCTGTCCAATGGAGGGTGGGTGAAGGACGTGCGGTTTTGCGCGTGGTCCGGGGTGAGGTGCGACGGCTTTGGACGTGTTTCGTCGTTGTGAGTGTTTCCCTGGGATGTGTGTGTGGATATCAGCATGCTGATTACTGGGCTGGCAGGGAATTGTCTTTCCCTTCCGTCCCTGCAAACATTCCCAGTGAGATCGGTGGCCTTTCAGGTTTAACGACCCTGCAATTGGTCGGAGACACAAACGTACCAGGTGGGTCACTTGCTACTACATCAAATTCCTCTTGCTAACCTCTTGTTAGGCGGATCCTTGCCTTCTTCCTTCACGCAACTCACAGCACTGACCAACTTGGATCTTGAGTCGACCGGCGTCGCCACCCTTGACGCCAACTTGTTCAGCTCGCTGAGCAAGCTCACGTCGCTGACGCTAGTCAAGAACTCGAAGATGGGAACCGAACTGCCCACGAGCCTCTTCGGCATCAATCTGCAAAATCTGTACGTTGCTGCTTTTGCGTACCTTGCAAAGCGTGCACTGATACCTGAGTTTCTACGCAGTGTCATTAATGGCCAAGCTCTTGGATCGGACACACTGTCCAACATCGCGTCCAGCTCATCTCTCCGGGGGAACCTGAAACTTCTGTACGTCTTCCCCCCCCTTTCTCATTCTCATCCACTTATCCCCGCCCTCACATAGTGACCTTTCATCCACCTCCCTCTCCGGCCCCATCCCCTCCGCCATCTCCTCCCTCGCCTCCCTCGTCGAGCTCCACCTCGACAACAACGCCCTCATGAACCCACTCCCGGCTGCATTCCCACCGTCGCTCCGGACGCTCACGCTCGTGAACAACACACAGCTCACCGGCGCACTCGCCCCCGGGACGGCGTTCTGCGCGCTCGCGGGCCTGCAGACGTGCGACGCGCGCGGGACCGGCCTCAGCGCGCAGGGCGCGTGCGGGTCGTGCCGCTTCGCATAATCGCCCCCTAGAGCCGTTTCCTCCGAACGCCTCGGCCCGCATTGCAACCGGACCCTGAACGATGAACGATGAACGACGACCATTGTCATGATCATCGCCTGCTACGTTATTCGCGCGCGCGCGCGCTTTGTGTCGCCGCCGCATCCCTTTCTCGCACCACTCTCGTTTTTTTGTGTTCCCCGTTTTCGACGCTCACGACCGCCACGACACACTCCTTTGTAGCCTACCCGTGCGTCCCGCGCGCCATCATGTATCGATACCGCTCCGGCCCCCGCCACATTCGTTTGGACTCTCAATCGCATTCCCTCTCCCCCGTCTCCTGTTGTTAGATGTAATTGAATACCCTTGTATGTATGCACGGTGCTTTCTGTTGTAGCATATAGGTCACGCGTGCCTACGTCTCCGAGTAGATCGGTTTTACGCTACTGCGGCAGTATATGTTGTACCCCATATGTTCTACGTTTAGCCTATTCATATTCTAGTCTTGACCTCTAGATTGAGTTGGCCAGCCCTGTGAAGGTGGACTATATATGTGTGATCGTTGGAGGGAAGCACGTATACGTATATGTATGCACAAGGTGCACGGGTACTGTCAATGCAGGACCGCGAGGGTCCTCGAAGTGTGAGGCATCTTATATATAACGGTGTGCACTGTATCACAGGCTATGTGCACATCTTGACCACATACCACCAGCCATCGGTATCTTTCCACACCAACACCTAATTTCTGAGCGTCCTCACGGCTGGCTGCCTCGTACCGCATAGGCGTGTATTGCTTTCGACGTCGACTTGGATAGGAAGTCATCCCTCCTAGGATTGTTCCAGCTACGGATCGACGTCGTGCACTGGATGCGTCATGGTACCCCCAAAGGCTGGCCCGAATCATGGCGAGGCAACACCGCGATATCATGAAGGCAGCGACGCGCATAGGTCCACGAAGGCAGTTGTAAGCTGCCACAGGAACCGAGGACAACCACCCTAGCATTGCACCGCCGTCTATGTGGTCACACACCGATACGTACGTACGACTTGCGGCCTCGAACCCGTCATGCGAATCCGCGCGTAATTTTGCAAACGTTCGAATTCACGTTTTGCACACTCCGCCGCCCCCGCGCGCGCGACGCCCGTGTTGAGCCCGGAGCGCACGTTCGACTGCCCATGCCGTCTGCGCGAGCCGACGTCGAGGGCTGTCGCGGATGTGGTTCCCCTGATTCAATGCTTGCATTAGCATCGGTATGTTGTGTCTGACTGGCTCATTAAACTGTCCCGTACAACACACCCTGACCCACGTGTTATGCTACTCTAGGATAGATCGTCGCCTGGAGGGGCCTTGTCGACGCAACGAGCAGCACCCACAAGTCGCGACTCCGATAGCGCGCCCGTCAAGTGCGGCTCTTGGGTCAATCGGCGCCACTAGTCTCGCGTCGCCGCGTTTCTCAGGCCCCGCTCACATGGTACAACTGTTGACAAACGAGAACGACGGAGAACGCGTTCGTATTCGCGCCCCCCTCCGTACTTCCCGGCTTCTGCCAAATATCCCTGCGACTTCCCCTCCCGCGCCACTATGACGGCCTCCGTGTCCGAGCGCGGTGGACACGTTCGAACGTACAAGCGCCATGAGGCCCAGGCGTCCGTACGTCTTTGGGTTCCATACATCCGCGCATGCACCCCCGGAGAAGTCAACGTCGTCCAAAGCGCCTCGCTTCACGTCGGCCGTGGTGTGTTTGTACGTCGTCTCGAGCGCGCGCAGCACTATTTTTGGGCGCAGGATCGACCTTCGCCAATACATGCAGGCCGTCCGGCGGCGGGAGCGATAGGAAGGCGCCATGCGGATCCTGGTGCGCACGACGGCTGATAGTGATATCACTACGAGTCCCCCCCGCATCAAGTGCACAGCGGCGACTCCCATCAACCATCTGTTTCCCAATTCCCCTCCGCTGGGCAGCTGCCCCTGGCGCCGCCGCGCGCCTGGCAGAACCGAACGTTGGTGGATATAAGCCGCGCTGCTCCCCGCCCGAGGTTCGACGGCACCGCGGGTCTCACCCTCCAAGCAGACTCTCCTCAGTCCTCTGCGACTTTCTCGTCCTTGAGCCCACGGCTGCTGCTAGCGCGCCCGACTCGGAAGCTCAAGCTCAAGCTCCAGCTCACGCCTCGAGGATGCAGCTCAGCTCGCTGCTCGCACTTGCCCTTGCGGCCGTCGCGGCCCAGGCGTGCCCGGGCGAGGAACACGATCACGCGCACGAGCACGAGCACGAGCACTCGCGTCGCGCGTTCCCGCAGACGCCGCTCACCCCGCCCTCGAGGCCGCTCGAGTGGGGCGACGTGAACATCATCCACACCACCGACAGCCACGGCTGGCTGCTCGGGCACCAAAAGGCGTCGTTCCCCGAGCCCAACTACAGGTACGTCGGGCATGGCTCGAACGATAATCCTTTCCTCCCCCTCGGTGATGCTCACGCGGATGTTGATAGCGGAGACTTCGGCGACTTCGCGTCTTTCGTGTCGCACATGAAGCAGATCGCTGAGGTCGGGCTGGTCACCTCCCTCGGGGTATTCTCGGGTACTTACAAAGTCCCCATACTTAGGAAAAAGACGTCGACCTACTCTTGGTCGATTCCGGAGACTTGCACGATGGTACAAACCTCAGCGTGTGCACAGGAGCGGGGGCAGGGTCGCTAACTGCATTTCCTTAGGTACCGGTTTGTCCGACGGATATCCTCCCGGCGGCGTCGATGCGCACGAGGTACGACATATTGCTCTCCCGCTTCTCCCCACCATCTGACCCCTCGGCCGTAGACCAACAAGTTCGTGTTCGACCTGCCGTACGACGTGATGGCGATCGGAAACCACGAGCTCTACGTGTACGCGAACACGCTCGACATGTACAAGACGTTCGCGCCGCGTCTCAGGGGGCGCTACCTCTCCTCGAACGTGAACATCACCGTCCAGAACGAGCACGGCAAAGTCGTCAGCGTCCCTGTCGGAGACCGCTTTGCCAAGTTCAAAACGCGCAAGTAAGTCGCGGACTGGGCCAGGCGCGGTGGCGCGAAGAAACTTGGGAACTGACGAGCGGCTGCGGGCCGACAGGGGCCGCAAGGTCACGAGCTTGGGTGTACTGTTCGACTTCACCGGCAACGACGTGAACACGACCGTGCAGAAGGTCGAGGACATGGTCAAGGAGCACTGGGTTCGTCTCTTCCGGGTTTTTGCTGTTCGATGGTGATTGTGGTCGCTGACGTGGACAATTCTCGTCGCGCATAGTTCGCGGAGGCGATCAAGGACGAGCCGGACTTTTTCCTTCTCGTCGGGTGCGTCGCTGCCGATCCGTGATTGACGCAAGCTGTCGGGGCTGAGACGTGCATTTCGATCTCGTTTGTGATCCGCCAGGCACATGCCCGTTCGGAAGGATAACTGTGCGTGCGGGTTCTGCGGCGGACGCGGTGTGTGGCGCTGACCCGAACACGGCGCAGGGCCCGCCGTCTTCGATGCGATTCGCAAGGTCCATCCGACGACGCCCATCCTGATCCTTGGCGGTATGTTTTGTCTGATGTATGGTCCTTTAGCAAAGCTAATCGGCGCGTGCAGGACACACCCACATTCGTGACTGTCGTGAGTTGACTTGCATACACTTCACGTTTTGAGACTGAATGTCGCCCAGTGCAACTTGATGGCCGGTCGATTGCGCTCGAGAGTGGTCGCTACATGGAGACAGTTGGTATGTGCGTGCTTGCCACGTGGAAGGACTAATCCTCTGATTGCTCTGTCCTCTGATTCAGGCTGGTTGAGTGAGTAAACCATCTCGAGAGACACCCTCACGCCCAACTTACCTCGACATTAAACAGGTGCCAAGCTCGACCAACATCACCACCATGGTCAGCACGGGTCGAAGCAGAACATCACTTTTACCCGTCGGTATCTCGATCCCAACCGTGTCACTTACGAGGTACATCCTTTCATTCCTACCTGTGAGGTAGCGCCTCATCGGTGATGTGATGCACAGTACCACACCCGCCGCGGAAACCACTCCTTCGACACCTTCCAAGGCCGCTACATCACCCGCGCCCTCAACGAGCTCTCTCGGCGCTTCAACCTGAGCGACCTCTTCGGCACCGCCCCGCGCGACTACACAATCTCGCAGTCGCCCTACCCCTCCAACGGCTCGCAGCTGTCCCTCTTCGCGGCGGACGCGATGCCGTACGCGCTCACGCTCAACAACTCGCGCGCGGGCGTGCCGAACATCATGATCACCAACTCGGGCTCGCAGCGCTTCGACGTCTACGCCGGCCCGTTCGACAAGAACGACCAGCTCACCGCGTCGCCGTTCGCGGACGCGTTCCTCTACATCCCAGACGTGCCCTTCGCCGTCGCGAGCCAGGTCCTCCCCACCCTCAACCATGCGGGCGCGAACGAGCGTCGCGCGCTCGAGCAGCGCGAGCGCGAGCTGTACGCCCGCGGCGAGGTCGACGCGCGTTATCTGCGCTGGCTTGAGGACATGGACCGTCGCAGCAGCGGCCCCGAGCGGCGCGCAGCGCAGAACGCGACGCTGGGATACGTCACTCACGATGTGCGTCACCATTACTTCTTTCTTTTCTGTTAGCCACTCACCTCGCTCGTAGGACTGCCCTGGGGTTGGCGACGACACCCTGCATGCGCCTCTGGTGAGCACTTGGCCCCGGTTCCTCTTTGTAGTACGGGCCCATTTGCTGAGATCGGAGTCCCACTCCTTCCCTAGCCGTTCTTCTCCACGCCCGACTTCATCGGGTCGGACCCGCCCTCGGGCCTCGCCGACGACGCCCCGGTCGACCTCGTGTTCGTCGACTTCATCGAGACGCAGCTGCTGCAGATCCTCAACGGGCTCCAAAGCGCGAAGACGTACGCCAAGTCCGACGTGCTGTCGTACACGGACGTGCTCGCGAACGCCGTCCTCGGGCTTTACGCCGAGAAGTTCTGGAACTGAGGCCACTGCCGCTGCCGCCGTCGCTCGAAGTCGCGAGTCGGTCAGTTTTGAGCTCGGGGGATCTGTGTTGGGGTTGATGGTCGTACATGCGTGTTCATGTTGTCGTAACTTACTGCGGGCCGATGGGCCTTCCGAATGGGATAATGCACATTATGTACCAAGTATTTGCAGATATCGATTATTGGCATCTCTTGTTGGGTCTGCGTTTCCTGCGGCGCATTTGGGAACCCCAGAGGATGTCCTACCAATGTGCGCGCTGCCTCCGTCGACGCGTGTGCCCGTCAGGCTTTTCGACTCTTACTAAGTGTGTGTTTAAAAGGGATAGCGTGTAGCGGTTCGAACTTCGAACCGACTTGATGAAGGCGGTGCTAAACCTTTCGCTGATAAACCGAGTTCATAGCTAGTAGTAACAAAGGGGCCCGTGTAGATGAATCTACCATCGTTACGCATTATAAGTTGTTTAACGAGAGGCCTCGACCTGGAACACTGCGTACAGGCTGTGTCGCTACCGCACAATCGTAGAACAAGAAAGTGGTCACACAGGCCGTTGACACGATGTAACTTCCCGCTGGACATGGGCCTGCCATATCAACAGGATTCGAGGAAAGGGCGCCGGGATATGCACGGCTGAATAAATCGACTACTACTACAAGGAACACGACACGACAAGACAAGACAAAGCGGAGCGAAGCGACGAAAAGCGACGATAACTGCAGGACTAGAAATACACAGGGCGGGGACTCGGATGGCTGAGCGTCTGGCATATTGTACTAAATAACGCTGGGCGACACGGATGCGGGACGTACTACGGGGATGTGGAGCCGGAGGAAGCGCAGGGAGAGGAGGGACGAGAACAAGGGTGGGGTAACGCAAACAAATTGAAGCAGGCCCTGTGATGCGCGCACGCACGCGTTAAGACATCGCAAGGCTTGCCGTACAGGCGAAGACAAAAGGACGAGGGGGCGCAGCGGGAACAGTCCAGCATGTAAAGGAACCGGAGGGGTCGACCTGGAACCGGAAGCCAGAAACGTGCCGGGAGAGAGAGATGGTAATGAATGTGGTGCGCGTGCCCGCGGCGTCGAGCCGTCTTGGGCGCACTTTTGCGCATGGCGGCAGCGCTGCAGGAGGGCAGCTCCGCACGCCGTGGAGGTTCTATGAAAGCGGAGGAAGCCAAGAGGTCGAGAAGGAATGAATAGGGTGGGTGGTTGGTGCGGTAGAGGTCACGGCGGTGGGACGGGGCGCGATCAGACGGGACTTGGGTGATCCACCTGCATCGTAACAGGGTTAACAAAGTCCGCTTCGGGAGTCCGGAAAATCATACGCACGTCTTCGCGATTCACGGCGCTGAAACCAACGACCTCCACGGCTGGGACCACAGGCGAGCCTTCCGAATCGCTAGACACGGAAGGTGACGCCGCAACTGTATCGTCCGTAGCGGCTGACGGTATTTCTCCTGCGGTATGCAACGAGTCCGCCGAGTTGACTGCATTCACCGCAGATTCAATGGCCGCGACAAGGGTGCTGCCCACAGGCGATGTAGCACCGCCATCGGCGGAGGCCGTATCGCCTACCGCCAAGTCCGTAGACGGGGTTGTCGGTATTGCTGCTTGATCGCGCAAACTCGAGGCAGCGCCTTGCAGGGCGGATATGAGCAGGTCTATCACTTGCAGCGCGGAGGTGGACGCTGAAGAGGTAGAGCCCTGGGCGGCAGTACTGCCACCGGTCGTAGTTGGCTAGATATGTGGGACTTATGGTGAGTGTAAAGAAAACAAATAAGATGGATCCGACTTACGGAATCGGTGTTGCCCGTAGGTAGCGCATACAAGCAACCCATTTGCCTGCAGCTCCGTGGTATGACGGCCGAGGTGCCCATGTACGCAGGACTGGGGATCGGCGCTGCGTAGGCCACGGGGAACGCTGCACTATAGTTAGCATGCGAGACTAGAGAGAAGACGGTCGAAGGTGGTGGCGCACCTCCTACGAAGAGCGCGGAGATCGCGAAAGTGCGGGTGAGAATGAACGTCGGGATCATATTTACAATCAACCCAGGAGACCCGCTTATTCACAGAACGAAAGAAAATTCACAAGCGGGGAGGGGTGGGTGGGTAGGTGGGTGTACGCGAGGAGGGAGTGAGGGGGGAACCAGCAAGAGAGGACGGCTCCGGATGGACAGCGGAGAGCAGTAGTACCAGTCAGTGCTACCGTCTGCCGTTCGGCCTCGCGCGATCTTATACAACGTTGCGTTGCATGTTGATGCGCGCGCACCCACGCCCACGCTCCGCTCACGCGCAGGCGCAGGCGCAAGCGGGGCTGAGCAGAAGGGACATGCCTCCTATGGCGGACTGAAAGGAGCCGTCGAAAAAGGCAACCGCTCGCGCGTAGGGTCCGCGTTTACGGATGCCGGCGGGGCGGGGCGGTTGGGGAGCTCGGGAGGTGACCATTGAGTGTGTTCCAGGGCCTCTCGTCATGATCGTGAGCGGCCGAAGCGAGGGCCAGATTGGGTGGTGGCCTTGTGCAGCGAAGTCGCGAAGTAGACTTCTACCTGATGGACAACGCATGCCATATCGGGGAGCGCGTGGGTTAATTACCCTTACTTTTGCCGTAGAGTTTGAACATTCCGATAGCTGGACGCCACTACGACCTGAACTCCGGCAAAAAGCTGCACTCGCCGCCGGTGCGATGTTATTCAAGTTATCAGTGCCGAAAGTCGGTAAAGCGATCCCATTGTTGAGGTTCAAAGCTATCATGATGCTGACGCTTATATCAGTATGTTATGCGTGACTTTCACGGATATCAAACGGCATGAGTAGTCAGGACGCACCGTCCTTACGTTCTGGCCTACGTCAACTCCTTCGAGTCAACGTTTGGACTACTACTGGCCGATATTCTCCTGACTGCTGACCAGGAGAGAACGCACTTTGGCATCCCGACTTCACTAATACGCGTCAGTCAGTACGTCCATCGCTCTACAAAACGTGCAAATTACCAAGAAATTCGCCCATGCGAACGGCCTGGGAGGTCGTCGCAGTCGAAGAACAAGCTCAAGCCCAAACCGGGAAACCCAGGCGCCCATGAAGCCCGTCACGCCGCATCGTGACGCTCCTGCCTGTTTTGGAGGTTCGTTTGTACTCGTTCAAGTTCAGCTTCGTCCATGACCGTCCGGTTCTTTCCGACTCTTGCCGCAGGCTCTTTCAAAATCTCGATCAGATTGCTTTACGGCTCTGATTGAGGTGTCGTGCAACGATCAGGGGGCTCGCCACCGTAAATTGCGTACGGTAATCGGGAGACTCGACGATGTCGCCCGATGCCGCCGCCTCTGCCGCCGCGGGACAACTGTGGTTTGGAATCGACATTCAGAGCCCACACATCCCTAGAAGAGGCGTGGACACGGTTGGGACGCAGAGAAAAAGATAGCCGTGTGCTTTTGGAACGGTGAGTGGAGGTTCGAATGGTACTTTACTGAAGACGTAACAATGCCTCACAGCACGCTTTATCGCGCTAGACGGCGAAGAAGCCCTCTGTTCCCCCGGGTTCTCCGGGCTGGTGCTGGTGGTGGGGCCCCCCGGGCCTCAGGGCCTTCAGATGCGCATCGACTAATGCCTCCAGGGGGCACGAACGCACCATCCAGGATCTGCGCACCTCACTGCTCGGCCGCAATTGCACGATGGAGATCTTCCACTAGCACGCTAGTGCCGAGGTCCCCTCTGCGACATACCCCCGCCTCAACAACGGTCACTGGCATGTGGGTTCTAGTGCACTCGAACCTCGCTGAGCGCTGAGCTCCGAACATTCAGGTGCAGGGCATGTGGGGGCTGCCCACCCAGTCTGCCGTGCCAGCTCTCCGAGTGGAACGCACGCCATCATCCTAAGCGGATGGAGCCGTCGCGCAAGGCGTAACCCTCCGCGGCTTCGCGGCCATGCCCCATTCGACGATGCCTTTGAGCTCAAGCTCCACCGCGCGCCCACACTGGCACCCTGCGTGCCAGTGTAGGTGTGTATAAGACACCGTGCGCCGGGGGCCCGGGGGGCACTGCGCCGTGCGCGTTCCTGCTGTAGGATACGGGCAAACTCTCAACGCCTGCCAGTGCCGCCGCGGAATCCGAGTCGACACGGTACCGTCTATCCGGCCGCCCAGGTCGCCTTCCGATACCACTGCCCTTGTGGCGTCCCCACCGCTCCCAGTCGCTGCTACACCCCTTCGCCGTTCCTCATTCCAGGAACGAGATACTAGAGACCCCTTCCCGAGCCCCTGGGCCCCTGGATACCACTTGGAACAACAAGATGGTCGCGACGTTCATTCTCACCCGCGCCTTCGCCATCTCCGCGCTCCTCGTCGGAGGTACGCCGAATCCCGTCCTCTTTTTCTTTCTTGTGCGTTCGAATCCGAGTCCCCGCTGCGTGTAACTTGCGACTTGCAATTTGTCCCGATGTGTCGTAGTGGCGCTTGCACTTGGAAAAGCTGACGGGCGTGTACGTCTCGTAATGCCCAGCGTTTCCCGTCGTTAGTACTGCTGCGCCAGTGCCAGCGCATATGGCGGTTGTGATACATGGGCGGTCGCTCTTAGACACGGTGTTGGTAGGTTTCGAGTATTTGTTCAATCACGACTGGTTCTCATGGTATCTCGTTTCGTTTTTTTCAGGCCTTCGCTGCACGGCAAAAGGATCACCTGCCGTCCAACGGGTTCGCCACCTTGAACGGCAACTTCCGAGGCCCCGCCTTTGCATCCCAACCGGCCCCCGTCGCCAAGGTGAATTCTATTCAATTCGTTCAAGTGAGGGCGGCAAATGCGCATGTATCGGTGCTCACACGAGGGTTTCGGGACAACAGCGAAGGAGTCCGAGTCGCCGCTCTGCGGTCTCGGAAACGTCGGGACCCAGGCCGCGCGCAGAACGTGAACGACTCGGAATCGCCGAAGAGCCTGAGGTATGTACTAGTAGGCGCGGAACCCAAACGGTCCCCGATGAGCGTGCTAACGTAGGCCGCACCGCACGCAGCACATCGTCGACGCGAAGGAGGCCGAATCACAGCCGCTGGCGCCGCCACCACACAAGTCTGTCATGGGCGAACTCGAAGGCTTGAAAAGAAGTTGCCGCCAATCGAGTTGCCTGCGGGGCGTCGAATCTTCACTGGCAGCTCGGGCGCCGGGCCGGGGGTTTACCCTCGCAGACCTTCAAGCCCCCACCGACACGCTGTTGGTACGAGAAGCGGACTGGGCACTGCTCGCTGCTCAGGCTCCGAGTCGCGGCTCAGTCCCTGCTGACTCCGAGCCGGAGCTAGGTCCGGGCGCAGACCCGGAGAACCTGGCACACGTCACGGTAAGACATGCGTCCCACCCCGGACTCGGATTGGTTTACAAAACTGACCGTTGACCCGTGCTACCACTACCTCCAGTCGTCGAACGCCGACGCGACTCCCCGGGACGCCGAACAGAGACGAAGCTGCCGCCAGTCCAGTTGCCTGCGAGACGTCGAGTCTCGCTCGGAGGCTGGCGGGCCAGCTTGATCTTGAATCCGCCCCGGGCCGTATACACGCTGGCACCGGCGGAGAGGACGCCCTAGTGTCGGCGCCGGGTCAAGCGTGAATCTGCTAGGTGAACGGCGTGTGTATGTACACCATGGCTGCGTCTACTACTGCATTTTCGTTCATTTGTCATCATCGTCTTCCGGCTCAGGCTCGACATCCCCGGGTGGCACCGCTCAGGTTCTGTTATTTATTCGTGGAGTCGAAGTCATCACCGTTCACGTCCCCTGCCTTGTTACCTTAAATCGTGTACAGTGTACCCCGCTCTCGCACTTTCATTTCGTTCGAATTATGCTCGCTCCGGATAGCCCCTGGTGTCGTCCCTTGCAGTTCACCACCGTGACTACGCCGCTTGTATTGTACGCTTCATGTTCCCTACCTATCTCACCTCGTTGTTACGTCACCGGAGAGCCAGCCGGACTCGCACCCTCCCTTGCCAGTGGCTCGTGTTGGGACCCCATTGCACCGATTCAACCCGAAGAGGGCTCGAACCTGAAAGCGTTTGTCCTGTACTGTAGATTTACCAAGGTGTACGGTGCTACTAGGTTTGGTCGGTACCATCTCTATATCATACGGCTTTCAGGTGGCATCGCCGGAATTAGTAAACGGGGTATATCGGAACCGGAGGAAACGTCCAGAATTTCAGTACAAATTGGCATCAATTTTGTACAATGGCGGCGCAGGTGGTAGCAGTGCTTCCATTTGCGGCAAGTCCGGGCAAATATGGGTGTGGTTTAACGTCGGAATTTGCCGCGGATGGTACTGTTACGTGTCTCGATCGCGCACTGGTCAACACGTTCTTGAAATATGCTTTTCCAACCTTGAACTCTTCGCCGTCGGTATCATGAGGGCCTTCATACCGACGACCATCGATGATGTAGTATTTGGTTGCCGACCAGTCCGGCCCCGATGATACACGGACACGATTCCAGAGAAGTTTGCGTCACTAAACATCCGCCCTGCAATTGCCTGATCCTTGTAAGTTTGCCGCCGTGTTTGCGTATCGAGCGTCAGCGCTGATTAGGAGCCTAAGGACTAATGATAGACGTCTCGAATGGTCGGCCATGGGGGCATGTTGACAAGCAAGCGAGTCTACTACCTCTGCCAACCCGCGATTTAGTGCGGGCAATGTGACCAAAAGTACTTTGTAGGTTGCGTTGAGGTCCCTCTGGATGATGGTGGCTGATTGCTGCTGCCGTAGGGGCTGCCATGCGGACCTCGTGCCGCTGCGGCGGGCTGGAAGGCAGCATGCGGTTCTCGACTCGTCACTGATGACGGGCGGGCACAGAGGGGAAGGTGCGCACGACTCCGGCCATGCGCCCCGGCGCAACTTGAGCACGAATAGCGTCCGAGGGTACATAAATTTCCAGTCGACAAAGTCGAGCTCGCCGGACGAGCACCACCCAGATGCGTTGTGACTGACCCACGACCTGCGTTGCAGAAACACAGCGGCACACCGGACACGACGGGGCAAGAGCGCGCCCGCCGTGCTCTCTGCCCAGGCCGAGCTCATTTTGGGCGCCAGGCGGAGAAGGCGTGGCAGAAGCAGCGCACCGTCGAGGCCTCCGGTCGACTGCCAGTGACGTCAACCCACGAGGGCTCGGCCATTCCCAGCCAATCGGCACGCTCGGATGGACAGGGAAGACGTCGGTGAGTGGCAGTTTCCTGCTTCCTTCTCTTATCCAGCCAATGGGGTGATACGGATCGGGCGTCGATCTTGTGCAGGAAATGGCGCCCATAGAGAGCGCAGGCTGCTTTCCGCGCGTGCAGCCGCCACTGCATGAATTAAATATTCGCTGTCTACGCCCGCACGCAGTTGGCCTTCTTCCAAACCACCACCACCGTCTCTCTTCGCCCTCTCCAGCTCAGGTCGTTCAGGATGCGCTGCTTTGCTCTCGCCCTCACAGTAAGTTCCTCGCCTTCCCAGTCCAGAGTGAGGTCCTTACACAGGACTCCCCACTAGCTGTCTGTCGCCGTAGCCTCGGCGAAGCAAATCGTCATCACCGTCGGCGGAAACACGACCAACAACGCCAGCACCGTCTTCCAGCCCGCAGAGGTCTCCGCCAACATCGGCGACGTCGTCTTCTTCAACTGTGAGTCGCGCCGGTCTGGCTTTCCTGTAGTCCGCAAAAGCCTGAGGGCCGTGGCGCGACACCTTGTGTTCGGACACATGTCATGCCGTCCCAACCCCCTTGCACAGGGTTGCCGTGCTTTCGGCCCCAGGGTCCTTACTCGTGCTACAAATCTATATCACGCTGTGGCTTTCCAAGACTGGTGGCTATCTTGGTCTGGATCGAAGTTGGGGCACACTGCCGTTCTAAACATATCACTTTGGACCTGTTCGACGCCCACATCGCCCCTAGCCTTGTTCATCTCCCTCATGGTGTTCGCTCCTCGCTGCTTAAGTCGCTGCGGCGAGTCTGGCCCGCCTCTTTGCGCGTGCAGAGCGGAGATGAGGCTCGGGCGTCCGAACCGCAGAAAATTGGTGAACGGGATTGTTATAACGCGGTCACGCGACTTGGCCTCTCCGGCGCGTTTATTTTTCTCTGCGCGATCTCTCTTTTCGGGTGAAGGGGAACACCCTCTGAGCTGCCGATTTACCTTCCCAGTGCCGCCATTCAGACGGCCCCAGCATCCGTCATCCGTTTCCACTCTCGCTTCCCCCGCTACTGCTCACCAAACACCACGCTAACCACTGCCTCCCCACTCCATGCAGTCACGCAAGGCAACCACAGCGCGATCCAGTCGACGTTCGCGTCGCCGTGCATCCCCGCGCACGACACCAACGCGACGATCAACGGCTTCGACTCGGGCCCCCGCGACACCGTGAACGGCACCGCGATCACGAACCTGCCCGTCACCGTCTCGTCCAACGACACGATCTGGTTCTACGACGCCGCGACGTGCGCCGCGGGCGGCGTCGGCGGGATCAACGTCAACGAGTCCAGCACGGAGACGCTCGACGGCTTCCGCGTGAGTGGCCGCTCTTTCTCTCCTCCGTTCCCCGTTCCCCTCCTTAAGTTCCCTGCCGGTCCCGGTCCCGGTCCCCTTTCTTTTCTTTTCTCTCACTCTCGCCGCCCCACGGACCATCGTGCTGACTACTTGCCCCCCCCCTCCGCGCCCCCCAGCGCAACGCGATCCGCCTCAACGGCACCGCCACGTCCAACGGCACGTCCAACTCCAACTCCACGTCCGCGTCCGCACCGCTCTCCGCGACCGCGCCGAGCCGCACCGGCTCGGGCACCGCTCCTGCGCGCACGTCGAACGCGGCGGCGGCGGCGGCGGCGGCGGCGATGTCGCCGGAGCGCGCGGTCGTGCGGGGTCTTGGGACGGTGCTTCCGTTTGCTCTGTTCGCCGTGATGCTTTGAGATTTTTGGGTATCGAGGTGCGGGTGCGATGGTGCGATGGTACGACGGTGTGACGGTGCGATGGTAGGGAAGTTGAGGCTGAAGTTGAAGTTGTTGGATGCCGGGGTACGTTGTGGACGAGGCGGCGTATGTATATATCTATACCCTGTACTGACGGACTGACCCCAAGCTCGCGTCCTCTCGGTTTTGCGTCCGGCGGCGCGGATGGCATTGCTAGAGAACTGACAAGCTGGTCCGACTCGGGACGCCGTCCTCGGGCTCTGGCGCTTTTTTGTCCCGCCTGGCCGTTTGTATACTAGTATGTGTCTATATCCCGTTCTATAGCTACACGGTACATGTAGTGCACGGCCTTGCTATTGTTCGATGCTGTCCCTTACAGAGGCTTTGTACCTTGTAGTATAGAGTTCCTCCGGGTCGGCGTTCCCGCTCTTGCGATTGTTGTTCGCTAGCATTTAAATGCTTGTTTCGGAGTTGCACTGTGGCCACTTGCTTCCATGCAATGTACTTTGATCACTTGCTATTACTCACACCCGGGGTCCCGGTCGCTCGCGTAGGAACCTTGCGCGCAAGAGGCCTTGGCAACGATGTCAATTATCTTACGATTAATTCCAACCAGTACTTACTTTGACCAGTTGAATGAGATGGCTGTGGAACTTACCGCGCGAAGATTCACTCGCGCCCCAGGATGCTGGAAAACCCAAACTCGATCCAGCTGTACGGCGCTGTTGTACACATGCAGAACTATATAATACATCCGCAGGAGGGAACGGTCGACACCTGAAACGAAACAAAAATAGCGACCGTGACAATGCACGAGACTCAAGAAAAGAGGCGCCAAAGCCCGAGGCCTGAGGGCCCTCGGCTGCGGCCTACGACCGGTAATCCGTCGAGTCCTGCAACCGCCACCGCTGCAGAGGGCCCCACCACCACACCGACGACGGCCGGTGGATCTCCTCCTCCAGCGCGGGGGCGGGGGGGTACGCACCCGACGTTGTACGCCGGGACGGCCGCCGCGCACGCACATCCGCCGTCCCGCTCTCGCCGTGCCCATAGTCCGAAGGCGAGCTCGTCCCCGCCCCCCCACGTACACTCCCCCCGTCGCTCCCCTCGTCGCTATCCCTGCCCCTCCCCCCAAGAACCTCCATCTTATACGCCGCGCGCGCATCCTCCTCCTCCCGCCGCCTCCGCTGCTGCTTCCGCATCCAGAAGCTGCCCAGACCCCACCCGAACGCCGCGGGACGGCCCCCGCCCGCGCCGGGCCCAGCGATGTCCGCCTCGGCGCCGTACGCCTGGTTCATGCGCTCGACGTGCTCGACCGCCTGCGCGCGCGCCGCGGCGAGGTGCGCGTGCCGCAGCCCGAGATACCACCCGTACACCACCCGGCCCGCGGTGTACTGGCGGAGGAAGCGCGAGACGCGCCCGCCGACGGCCGTCGCGCTCGAGCTCGAGCGCGAGCTCGCGTCGGTCTGGTGCGACGCGACGCGGTGCACGCCCTGGCCCCCGCGCGCCTCGCCTTCGCCCTCGCCTTCGCCCTCGCCGCCGCTGTGGCTGTGGCTGCGGCTGCGACTGCGGCTGCTGTCGGATGAGTGGGAGCGGGGGGGCGCACGGGCGTTGTACCCGAGCGCGCCGGTCATGCCCTTCCAGAGCGTCTGCGCGCGCTCCTTGCGCTCCTTGCGGCGCGCCATCTTCGCGCGGCGCTTTTCCTTGCGCTTCTCCTCGCGGCGGAGGAGCTCTTCCGTCTCGCCGACGCCCATGCCCGCACCGACCCACCACCACCAGCCGAGGAAGCTCTGCCAGAGGATGACGGCCCACATCAGGCCGGGCATCCACGGGTACTGGTCGCGGCTGGGGATGTAGAGGAACGTGAGCGCGGTGGAGACGAGCGCGAGGGTGAGCGCGCCGACGCCGAACGCGGCGGTGCCGCCGTCGGTGCGCCAGGCGTCGCGCCGGTTGACGAGGCAGCCCCAGAGGAAGAGCGAGGCGGTGAAGAGGAGCGAGAGCGTCGCGTTGCAGACGTTTTGGACGGCGGCGGCGACTTTGACGAGGCTCTCGTTGTCGTGGATGCGGAGGAGGTGCATGGTTGATGAGACGAGCGCGAGCGGGCCGAGGAGGGAGAAAATGAGGCGGCGTTCGAGACCGGAGGGGAACAGTAAGGTGAGGAATTGGATGTGGGTGATCTGTCGCGGTCTGTTAGCCGTTACCTTATGCTTACACGCAAAACCTACCTGAATGAGCCCTGACGTAGTGGCATTCATAAGGAGCCACGCGGCTAGTTCTCCCATTTCCCAGTCTGTATTATCCTGTAGGGGCGGGATGTCGACGGCGATGTAGTCCAGCATATATGGCCATCTCAGGCTCTGGTCTATCGTGCTCGACAGCACGACGTGCATAGTGGCGATGCATGAGATGAGCAGGGTGCCCACGGCGGACATTTGCAAGACATAGTTGACGGGCGCAAGCGGCCAATGATACTGGGCGGTGAAGATGAGGTGGATGATCAAGACAGTCGTGAGGGTGAGGGTGATTCCTAGTAGAAGAAGCTGAACCGGCAGCGATCGTGCATAATTTGGTCGATGGGCGAGGATGGGGTCGTACGGAAAACTCCTACATGTCGGTGATAAGTCAGCACCATTCCTGACCAGGAGCGCACTGGGGACCCTCTAGCTCGATTAAACGTAAAATTCGTTCACTGCTACTAGTAATACAGCGCAAAGTCAACTTTCTCAAGTAGGCTGTAGATCCAGACTCGACGGAGATGGCTCAACTCCTTGTGTGTAAGAACGTAGGTCACCTCCGTCTGTGATGCCATCATGTCCGAAGCCGAAGTCAATAGAGCTAACAACAGAGTAGTTTGCTCAGGCTATTATCTCGAGATACTTTCTTATCATTCGCTAGAGGTTGAGCTCGTCCACTCTCTGGGACGCATCCTCAGACGACAGAGCGGTGACCTCGACTCCACATACAATCATAACCACCAAACCGTCTCAGGGAGACATCACATACCCATCGTCTGTACCGTTCGCGGGGTTCGCCTCCGGTATGCTTTGAGCTAGCGCTTGGGACAGCAGGCCCAGAACGAGGAGTAGAGAGGATCGGAGATCCATCCGAGGTCTCGAGGAGGGTCGGTGCCGCTCCAGGTGTGTTGCCACGGAGCTTCGCAGGTCGTTTGTCACAGGTGGGGTCGACGAGTGTGAGAGATGGGGTCTGAGGAGAACATGGAGGGTCCGAGGACGTTGGTGGCCGCCGTGGTGCACTCAAGCGGACGCCGAGTGAAACGACGACGAGCGCCCTTGGCTCTAGCACCGGCGCTGCTTGGCTCTGCTTGGCCGCCTACCCCAGCCCGCCCCTGCCTCCCCAGGCTGCTCGCGCACATACGCTACGACGGTCAACAAGACACACTTACGCTCGCTCTATCAGCTTCTCAATAAGATACTCTAATCCTAGAATCTAGTGGTGACATTCCAAATAGTGCGGTGGTGCACAGGAATTGGCTGTGAGAGGAGAGCATGGTACGCATTTCGTAGCTCGTGACAACCTGTCTATCTCGCAGTCACCGAGTGATCCTAACGACCATGCAAGACAGGAAGGAGTCGCGCTGGATATGCTCCTATTACAGACGAACCCACCACTCAACATAATATCCCACACGGAGGGATTCTACATGTACATCCCGACGGAAGAAGTTATACTTATGCGTACGGCCCACCAGGCGTAGCGGGCTTGTTGCACAACTACTACGCCCTAGGGTGCGCCATGTTCGCCTCCATTGGGGGCCTTACATTCGGATACGACCAAGGCGTGATCGCAAACGTACTCGTCATGAAGGACTTCGTACAGCGTTGGCACCTGAGCGCATGGGACACAGGGCTTATGAGTGCGTTGGACCGCTCACATTCTCCAGACAACGTAACAGAAGATGAATGCGGGTCCTTCTATTGCGAATAGCGGCCATGTTAGAGTTGGGATCTCTCTTGGGTGCATTAGTCACGGGAACCCTAGCAGACCGGTTCTCTCGAAGGCAGTCTATCTTTTCTGCTTGTGGTTAGTACCATTGGGTGCATGAATACGGTATTGGTTCGTTGATGACGGCACGGTAGTCGTCTTTTGCGTTGGCTCAGCCCTTCAGTTCATCGCGCAAAGTCCCGACCATCTTATACTTGGCCGAGGGATTGGGGGTCTAGGAGTAGGAGCTTTAAGGTGACTAAATGCAACCATGCTCTCCTCCCATATAACACACACCCACTGATTGACGTGATGCGCCAGCATGCTCTCCCCTCTGTATATGGCAGAGATCAGCCCGCCAGAAGTGCGTGGCTCTCTGATGGCACTCGAACAGTTCGCTATCGTAATTGGTGCTGTGTTGGGGTTCTGGACCGGCTTCTTCACGCGCGACATTCCTGGTTCCGCGTCGTGGCGACTTCCCCTGGGAATCCAACTTATCCCAGGTATCCTCCTGGGATTGGGATGTGTGGCCCTTCCGCCATCTCCTCGACTGCTCGTCCAACAAGGGCGTACCGAAGAGGCTTTACGGTCGCTAGCAAAGCTCAGGCTTCGTTCCGGAAGTGATATTGAGACGGATCCACTTTTACAGGTGAGGGGGTAACAGAAGGTTCTTCTGCGGGCGTGTCGTTGAAGTGTTGCCCTCTGCAGATAGAACTCCTTGAAATGCAGGTTGAAGTGGCACTAATTGAGCAGATCTCGCCTTCGGGGTCCTCCACGGGCAGTGGAACATCCGGCACTCTCCGTGGAGAGCTGCGCGCTTGGGCACGCCTCTTTGCTGCGAAACTGCGCAAGCGAACTCTCATCGGCGTCATGATGATGTTCTTCCAACGTGCGTTACCATCCCTTGACGATTTCTCAATCAAGGCGGTGCTGACGTACACAACTGGGACACTACCAGAGTGGAGTGGGATCAATGCGCTTTTATATTATGGCCCGACGCTCATGCGCTCCCTCGGAATGGAGGGCGATGCAGTTACGCTCATGTCCGCAGGCGGAGTGGGCATCGTACAATTTATCGCCGTTCTCCCCGCAATTGTGTTCATCGACCGCCTTGGTATAATCTGTTCTCCCCCCCCTCACAACTTGTCAGGTTGACCAAGCTCTTCCAGGCCGGCGTCCTTTTTTACGTGGGGGCTCACTTGCGATGGCGTCCTCGCACCTGACCATCGCGCTCCTCGTGCGGCAGTATGGCGGGGACTGGTCTGCACACACACTTGCTGCGCGGATCTCCCTCGCCTGCGTGTACACGTTCACGGCGGCGTACGGGATGAGTTACGGCCCGATAGGCTGGATCCTCCCGAGCGAAGTCTTCCCGCTCTCCTCACGGAGCAAGGGCGTTGCGCTTTCCACTGCGTCGAACTGGTTGAACAACTGTTAGTACCTTTCGTTTGGTATATCCCTGAGCGTGGCTGATTGTACTTTTGCGCAGTCCTCATTGGTCTGCTCACGCCAGTTTTCATGGAGCGCTCGGCATCGTATGTCCCTACTGTACTCGACCGTCTTGCCATTTCTGACGAAATCGTACCTGGACAGAGGGACGTTCCTGATATTCGGCGTCGCGTGCTTTCTCGGATATGTCTGGTCAACCTACCTGGTGCCCGAGACGGCGAATGTCTCCCTCGAGGAGATCGACGCAGTGTTCGGCTCGTCCGCTGGGCGCGAGGACGTTGCTCTCAAACAGCAGGTCAGTGTACTGATCTCTTGGTGGTCCGCGGCACCCCCAACGATGATGTTTTTCTCGTGTTTAGATTGAAGCAGACCTCGGCTTGCACGAGCTCGTGCAGCGATGGGCAGCATAGCCCTCACGATCCTTATAACGTCTTCTTCTACACTAGCCCCATTATATTCATAGTACGCGTTCGACGGATAGTTCATTTTTCCTAAGTTTTCCTAAGTTACGTTCGCATTGTGGACAGCTGTGTCGTAGTTCCCTTCGACCCCTCAACTAATATTTATTGCTCTGTTTATCCCCGGTTCGCGCGACACAAAATGACCTATCGGCGCCATACTGACCATGCCAGGTAAATTGAGTATCGGGCAGCACAGTAAAGCAATATCTCAAACCCTCGCGGTCCCGGTTGGTAGGGTTCCACAAATCATCATCGAGCGCGGCCTAATTCTAATCCTGATACCCGTGCGCAGTCCAAGAAGAAGCCAATCCAGGTCTGTTGCGCACAGCTTCCTTCCATGGTAAGTAGGTCTCATTCGTGTTCCATCTCCGACCACCAATTTTTCTACACAGTTCTACGACACTGCCGATCATATGGTTCACCTGTTCACAGACATGAGAAGAACACATTCACACATTGTGTCAGGCGGATACTGCGGTATGTCTAATGTTTTGCTTTGGGTATAACGACGACAACCAAGGTGACCTTCTCGGATGTGGGGGGTACCACTGTCCCGAAGAAATGCATACAGGACGCCGCGTCTATATTGCGGCAAACTCTGCTCAGAATAGCCTTTGACAGTGACGAGTGGCCTACCGCATTCTCCTTACGCCACAATACGCTCTTCTAGCACGAACCGTGAACCGTTGACGTCGTGCTCGTCGGGGGGTGTTTATGACGCGACGTTGACGCGTTAACCGCGTGGAGCGTATGGGTGTGAACTGGACGTACATTGGTGCCCCCTCCGAATCCTTCTGTCGATCATGAAGATTGCGCGCCCAGCTGTGGGCTCCGTCAGCTTTGTAGTCTTCACAGCTTTCGCCGAATGCTACATAGCGTGTCCTCACGACACATCCTCACAGGATTCTCGTTCACATAGCACTGCCAATGATCTGCATCGCCGTCTGAAGCCCGGACATGGGAGCGATCATGATTTTAGCACTGATAGCCGACCGCTAAACGCTCACGACAGACAGTCCGTCGGCGCGCCTCGAGGTGGTGCCTCCCGCTTCAATCTGGTTTCTCGTGCGGGGTCGAACAAATTGTCGCGCTAGCCTTTATAAAGACTTTGCCCCAGATGGGCCAGTTATCTGTAAGTCGAGCCACCCTCTAGTAAAACCGACGACGTGTCGGATTCCTCGTCTCGAACCTGGAGCTCACACGACCACCATGTCTTCTAGCGATGAGTACGTCGAGCTGGTGAAGACGATGTGGGTACCCGCGTTCTGCCGTGCTTTCCGTGCCGCTGATAGCTCCGGTGCATGTAAAACAGTATCAACCAAACGGATTACACCCTCGCGGCTTTCGGTGGGTACCTGAATGACCCTCGCTACCTTCGAGCCCGTCCGGGGACCGCTTGGAGCCCGGTATTGAAACTCGAACACAGCTTTACTTGCCTTCGAATATGCGATCACTCTCGATCGTGAAGTGCGCCTCGTATGGGGCCGCAAAGTCTCCGGCGCGACCGTCCTGTTCATCCTGAACAGGTACTGGTTGTTCTTCCAATATGTTACGCAAGTAGTAACTACGTACCCAATATCAGAGACGGTGAGTTACGAATACCGTGTGTCAGTCGCTCAGGTTGGTGCCCGGCGCGTCTAAAACCTTCGACAGAGGTAATACCCACGTGTATGGGCCTGGACACTATCAACTCACAGACTCGCGTTCAGTTGCAATGTTGTTGGATATATGGTTCTCGTGGGGAACGGAGGGCCGCCATTTATATGGGCAGGTGTGTACAATCGTACTTGATAAAGCGTTTGCTGGGACCTTGACCGTTACCCATAGCATTTTCCACACTACGTGGTTACGCTTTGAGCGGTCGGCGGTGGTGGATAGGACTACTTATTTTGACTTTATTCATCCCGGACATCGTTCTAACTGTCGTATGTTTGTCTGTTCATGTCCTGGAGCCAGCACTGATCGGTTACAAGGTCTACTACTCGAAACTTAAGCCGGCCGTCTTACCTCCACCATTCAATTGTGTGCTATCGAGCAACACCCCTGAAAGTACATGGATACAGTACGTCCTTGTTAACCATACGGTCCGGTTTAATTGTCATTTACCATCTTTTCATCAACGTACAGCTGTAAGCATCCAACGGGATGACGTACAGGCCGATCGTTGACGTGCAGCCTTCCTGCAGTTGTGATCGCCGGACGAATTTGCCTGATCGTGGGTGATCTGCTGGTCCTGATAATTACCTGGCACAGCACCTACGCCATTAGACGAGCTGCGCACGACGGGCAGCTGCGTATGTCGCTTACCAACGCTATTCTGAAAGACGGTGCGTCAGTAGTGCCACCTTATGTTCGAGTGCGGCACTAATGACAGGTGGGTTACAGGCACGTTGTACTTCGCGTAGGCATATCGGTTTTGCAATTTTTGCGTTATACTGATACTCGAATCCCCTACTAAGTTGTCTACTCATCTTGAATGTAGCAAACATCATTGTAAACGCTGTGCCGGTAATTCCTCATTTCCGTCTGTACTTGCGTAGCATCCACGTTCTTACGAATCCGCATTCTTTTAGAACAGCAGTGCCGTCTCCGCCTTTCAGGATCCGTAAGTTCAAGCTCGAGCACTCTAAATACGGGCCGAATTATCTCAATGAACCTTCTTTCTTAATAGAATCACGAGTATCCTAGTCTCTCGCTTCCTTCTCAACCTGCGCGACACCTCCGGTGGTGTTGATGTGGATATGGGTTCAACGCGTCCGTCCTTTGTGCGCTCGTACCGCGACCACCGACGCACAACGGCCTCTACACTACAATTTTCTGGCTTCATGGACCCCATGGGCGCGGATTTGGATCACGGACTAACATCAGTATCGGATGATCCGATCACATGGGACGGAGGGGAGGACGGCGATGCATGTTCCGAAGGGAACGATATCTCTAGTCTTGCTACCGTGCGCCTCGAGGAAAAAGCTATCCCGGGAGTGACAGTCGAGGTCGTCGCCGGATAGTGTGCCATTTCGTGATACTAATGTCAGGAGACTTCGAATCAGGTATGGCTCTCGTGAAGTTGCTTCCGTGATCATGGGTTTATTATGGGCACTTACGGGGGTTTTATAGTTATCACCGTGCTATGGTCAACTTTCGAGGGCAATCCCGTTCCAAGCAGTTCAAGCATAGCTGAGTGCAATAGGCCCTTCATAATCTACGTGTATTTTATTCCCAAGTGTCCATTGTAAAAACTGCTAGACCTTGTATGCTGCCTTTACCCTTACCTTGTAACTACAACACCTCCGTACTGTGTGCTGCAGCAGTTTTGTTAAGGGCATGTGGTGTAGTTGGTTATCACGCTCGCTTAGCATGCGAGAGGGGTCCGGTTCAATCCCGGACATGTCCATTTTGGGTCGGTTCGAAGTTCGAACGTCGGGATTTCCCATATTTGGGAAGCACAACGGAGGTTTCATCGGGCGCTTATTACATCTGATTCCCTTCTTCCATCATCCGCCAGGCGCGCAGCACATTCCAGGGTGTATTATCCGAGCTAATTTTAAGAGGGCTTCGGCAACAGCACCAAAGCCTGGGCTTCCTTGTGCCTTGCGCCGCTGGAGGGCGCCGAGGCTTGGCAGTACTTGGAGGTAGGCCCACTCTTAACTGGCTGCGAAAGACTATGCGCTCAAAGTTACTTCTCGTAAGTTGGTGCAATACTTCAGAAAGGGATCTTGCCTTTGGGAGTGTAAATTCCTTACTGATCAGGCACCAACTAGGCTGGTCTCCTGGATCTGTTCCAACGGTGGTTGCTACCCAACCGCCCCGCACCGCCGGGAACCCCGCCGGTCGGATAGATATCGCGCTTTTCATTTTGCAGCTTTATCTCAGGTTTGGTTACCGACCGCGCGTGGGCCATCTTCAGTTTAGCCGGCCTGGCCTTGCCAGCAACTTTCCCCCTCTCTTTCCGCAGCGACGTCCTTCAGTCTCGTTGAGCATCACAGGTCTTACGAGCTTCACGCTCCTTATCCCACCCTCGTCGTTCTTTACCTGTCCCGTTCGCGCCTCGCGCACTCTCGCGGCCTCGTGCTTTCATCTCTGAGCAGCTCTACCTTGGTGCGCTGCGTCAGAGCTCTTGTCAAACATCCGGCACCCGACACCGCGCTGACCGCGATCACTATTCATGGCGGCTTTCGTCCGCCACCACTCACCCCTACCTAAACTTATGACGACTCCGACATGCCTGCTGGTCGCCCTCGCGCTCGCCAACACTGGCGCATGTCTCCCGGCGGTTTCTCCGACCAACGGTTTCGACGCCTCTGCCGCGGAACACTGGAAACGCGTCGAACCGGCCGTCGTCACTTCACCTGACGGGACAAACACAACCGTCTTCAACCCTGCCACCGGTCAAATTATTGCGCAAGGGTCCGCCACAGATGGCGGTGGTGTCGACTTCTCTGTCCCCGCTATTATCTGGCTCGCGTTCGTGTTTGCAGTGGGCGCGCCTCTTGCACTTGTGGGCATCCGCCTCTGGCGCGTAACGACTGGGGCGGGTGTGGGTTTAGCAGCGACAGTATGCGGTGAGCCCACATTCTTCGGGTGTCACGACCGATGTCCCCACAGGCACTGATCACGCTTCCGGCTCAGTGTGGGCGGCTTTCGTCAACACCGTCTCCGCCGATGGTCTGTCTGACCTCGTGCTTACTGTCATAACACTTGGCGCCTTCGTTGTCGGATTCCTCATCGGGGTTCTCAATATTGGGCGCTTAGTGGGTATACTGTTACTTGGAGGACTTGGGGGAGCGTCGTTCGGCGTCCGAATCATCCTCCTGAGGCCGGGCATGCTCATTCCCCTATACGTCGGGAATTGGCTGGTCATCACCGTCTTCATTGTCCTCGGCTTGGGCACAATAGTGTACCGACAAAGATTCGGACTGGTAAGCGACTGTAGCATCGAAAGGCGCCACAAGCTAATGGTGCCGTTTCACATTGTGGTAACGACAGGTCTCGTCTTGCGCGGCCGTCGGTACATTCTTGGTCGGTCTGGGCGTTGATCTTATACTGAACAAGCAGTCCGGGATGAGCATCGGACTTCGATTCCTCTTCGATAGGAATAACGCGCATTATCTGGTGCGTCCATTCGTCTCCTCATGAGGCGTTCGGGAGCTAATAGTACAACCGCTGCAGGCAATCGTTCGCCAGGGCTACCATCCGCCCGTTGTAACGCAGATCATTCTTGGTGCCTCGTTGGGCGCTATGTAAGTGTGCTACGCTTCGTTTCCCAGGCGGGGATTAACTCTCCGGCATAGTCCCGTCCTCGCCTTCGCGCAGCACAAGATATTCAGCGCGCCCTTCCGCCCAAAGTCGAAGGAGCAAGAATTCGATACGGCGTCAGTTTCTGAGGAGCAAGTAGCGTTGAATCAGGAGAAGGAGCCGGAGAAGGAGCCAGAAGCTCGTATTGCGACACCGGCGACTTCGAAACGTAGCTTGCTCGGGAGTCGATTCAGCACGTCTTAGGCTTGCCACCACCCTCCGTCATGCCTCCATTCGTGCAATCATTATTTTGCAGTTTATGCACGAGTTGGACTTCATACATCCTTTCGTCTTCTTGTAAGGTCATCAAAACTTTTCGACCCCCGTCATTTTGATTCAGACGGTTCAGTGGCCACCGGACGTTTGTTACATAGACTACTACGGATCCACGGACGGACGATCTGCGCGGACTTGCTTGGGGCGCGCACGCGATACGGTAGACGCAGCATAGTTCTCGCTCGCACGTGTATTCATACGCTCACGCACATCGCTAGCTTTTTTGGTTGTTGATGACACTCCGACGGTGTGACACCCTCTCGTGCATAGTGCGGCGTGTAGTATTTCTTTACATACCGCATACTCACGTTTTTATCAGGCTGCTCCGGAACGGAGTGCACATGCAAGGGGCAGGTTATTATGGTATGCGAATTCGACGAACATGGCAATGCGATTGCAGCATGTGAGTGGGGATGTCAACAGTCGTGAATAACTACACGCGAAAGCTAACTTGACGAAGACCGTGAGCTCGTGCCTCCCGCGTTCCTGCCCTCGGTCTTCGACGATCTGCGTAGGGACCATCATCAGAGCACACACGTATACCGTATGCCCGTCACGCGTCAGGGTATGCGTCCTGCTATAACGACCAGACGAATGACGCGGTTTGCACGCCCCTCAGGCCTCATGACGCACCTTCGGGTTTGTCATGAGGTTCGAGTGGAATGTGGCAAGAGCCTCACCCATGCGCTCGAGAAGTACGCGCCTGTTCACTCGGGCTCCGCTGCGTGACGGTGATTATACGGCGTCTCGAAGTGTATGGGACGCCCCTGAGCACCTGAGCCAGACCAGATGCGGTGCAGTGCAATGAAAAGACATATACGTGTTGCCCCCTTCTTCTCCGTATGACCGTGCGTCGCTGTGAATGGGCCGTTTGTTCCCCTTCGGGCGGTGGCGAACTGCCGTCGTGCCACCGACGGAGGGTTGCGGGGACGACGGTTGGGGCAAGCAAATAACCGTCCGTCCCCGAACGAAGTAGCGCTTGGGAACACTCTGGGGGCGGGAGAAGGTAGACATAGGGTTTCTCAGACTCGTATCCGCGCCATCTTGATAGATTCGAGCACGATAGAAGAGGGAGAGGGGGGATCTCGAGACGCCCTAGCCAATCGGAGCAGTATCGCAGGCCCGGCGGTGGAAGTAGCTATCACAGCCGCACTACTATCGATCTCAGGTTCATGTCCGTCGAGAAGGATAGCTGTGGGCTGGAGAAGAGAAGTGAACGGGAGAATGTATGCACTAAATATGGCTGATCTGCCCGGAACGAGTTGTTAACCTTGCTCGATGAAGTTCGTGCACGGATTGCCGTCTACCTTTCAATGAAAGGGGCACACGCCTGCGCGCAAATTGCATATCAATATGTCTGCACGCGAAATGAAGAAACATGCCAGCCTGAAAGTTTTCCGCACGTCAGCCTGCGGCATATGAAGGTTGAATGCAAGAGCCTTAGGCGCTCATCAAACAAGATCGTTTCAAAGATTGATTATCTGGATAACGGAGGTTTGTGAAGGCTTTTATAACTAAGTGAGGAGAAAGTAAGTATACTGTTCTAGCCTGTCTATCAATCGTCATCCGATGGCCTTGATCAAAGACTTTTATCTAATCGTCTAGTTTGGGGATAAGTTTACCTCAGCATCTGTTACTTACTCTACGATATTATGCCAAGTTGGTCCGTCGCGGACAAACGCGCCTCTTCGTCTTCTCCCTCCTACAACCATGACCTCCTGGACGCCGCAACAAGCAGCTCTGCAGGAGATCCTGCAGACAATTCACGAGTCCACCGACACCCGCAATGCCGCTGTTCAGCGCACTATAACTCATGTATGCGCGCATCGCCCTGCTCTAACAAGCTCATGGACATTCATATGCCTCTCATTTCGCAGAAATTGAACAACTTCACGCGCGCCCCGGACTATGTGGCATACCTGGCGTATATTCTCTCTTCAATGCCGCAAGAGGAGGACCGCATCCGAACCATTGCCGGATACCTGCTTAAGAACAACGCGAGACTCATCCTACGTGCTTCTCCGGAGGTTTTGACCTTCGTCAAGTCCGCCGTGCTCGTGGCGTTCAACGATCCTTCGATCATGATTCGCAATGCGGCGGCGCAGGACATCGTCGCGTTCCTTGGGATCCTGGAGCCCAAGAATTGGCCCGAGTGTTTGCAGCAGCTGGTGCATTTGCTTGACGCGCCAAATGCAGATCAACAGGAGGTGCGTGCAATTTCCGTAACTCCTTGGAAGATATCACGGCCCCCTTCGACTCCCCCGAATTCTATCGTTTATTGGTTTACGCATTATGCGTTGTGTCGACTACTGGCGTTGGGGAGGGGATTGTATTCCGCTCTCCTCAGCCCATCCCAGCCAATAACTATCCTACCCGCCACCTGGTGTGTTGCGGCTGTCTACTTTATCGGACAAACTCTGCCGGGTGGTGTTGCGATTCCTAATAACTCTGGGGCTCGATGAGCTCCGTGCTCGAAGTCACTCTATGATCCCCCAATTTCATGCAGTATCCCCTTCATAATACGCTCGCAGTCTATTTCACGCGAACCAGCTATCAGGAACCGCGTTTCGGTGGCGTAACTCGCTACTAATCCACTTTTCTCCCCAGGCCGCGTTCAATGTCCTTGAAAAGGCATGCGAGGACTACCCCAGAAAGCTCGACGTCGAGATCAACGGCACGTGGCCCCTCGAATACATGATCCCGAAGTTCATCGTCTTATCGGAGCACCCAAGCTCGAAAATGCGCGCTCATGCTATAGCGTGCCTTTCGTACTTCGTACCCATCGGATGCCAGTCTCTCTTCGTGCACATAGACACGTTCATCGCATGTCTCTTCAAGCGCGCGTCGGATGAGGACTCGGCTGTGCGGCGGCACGTATGCCAGGCGCTCGTCCTCTTGCTCGCCTCACGGCCTGAGAAGCTTATGCCGGAGATGGCCAACGTCGCGGAGTATATGCTTTACTCCACTAAGGACAAGCAGGAGAACGTGGCGCTCGAGGCCTGCGAGTTCTGGCTCACATTTGCGGAGGATCCGGATCTCGCGCCCTACCTACACCCGTTGTTGGGCAAAGTGGCTCCCGTCTTACTGGACTGCATGGTCTACAGCGAAGATGACTTACTCTGGCTTCAAGGAGACGAGGAAGATGCGGCCGTACCTGACAAGGAAACTGATATCAAGCCGCGCCACTATGGGGGCAAGTCGCACGGCTTTGAGCGCGAAGTCAACGGTGACGATGGAGGCCCAAAGCGTGTCGGCGCCTACGGCGAAGAACTCGATGAAGGCGAGGACGACGACGACTATGACCTCGACGATGACGAGGAGTTCGCTGAAGAGATGTCGACGGAGTGGAATCTTCGGAAGTGCGCGGCTGCTGCGTTGGATGTCCTTGCCGTCCGCTTCGGTGCCGATTTACTCAACGTGCTCCTCGAACCGCTGAAGACGAAGCTCTGGAGCGATGATTGGCTGCAAAGAGAAAGCGGGATTCTCGCCCTCGGAGCGATGGCAGAAGGTCGGGACCGTCTTCTTTCTGCGCTCTCGGCTGTCAAATTGGAAACTGAAAATCAAAATAGGTTGCATTGACGCCATCGAGCCTCACTTGCCCACTTTGGTTCCGTACTTGATCAATACCTTGAACGATCCCAAGGTGCGCCCAGGAAGCTTCGTCGTCAGTAGGCCGGCCTACCCACGATAGCACTCCATAGCCACTGGTCCGATCTATCACATGCTGGACACTTGGCAGGTACGCGAGTTGGTGCACTCAGCCAATCTCGGACGACCACAAGAACACTTTCTTCGTCCCGATACTGGAGGGGGTGGGTTTTGATCAATCTAGTACCATTTGCGATGACAATGACGTCAAATGACAGCTCCTCCGTATGGTACTGGACAATAATAAGCGGGTGCAAGAGGCGGGATGTAGCGCATTTGCAACGCTCGAAGAAGACGCCGGTCCAGAGTTGGCGCCATACCTTGAGCCCGTCCTGAAAAACTTAGTCTTTGCCTTCGATAAGTATCAGCACAAGAACATGCTGATCCTATATGACGCCGTCGGTACGCTGGCGGATGCCGTCGGAACAGCGTTGCAGAATCCGGCGTACGTTGAAATCTTGATGCCACCACTGCTCAAGCGGTGGTCGAAGCTCAAGGACGATGATGACGACCTCATTCCTCTTCTGGAGGTAAGTATCTAGTGACGGATTTGATTCAAATACTAACTCGCAATACAATGCAACCTCAGTGTCTTGCGTCTGTTACAATCGCGATCGGACCGGCTTTCTTGCCATACGCGGGCCCAATCTTCGACCGATGCCACACCATTGTGCACACATCGCTCCTGCAGTATCAAGCTTACCAGCAGAACCCGGAAATGGATGAGCCCGATCGTTCTTTCCTTGTCGTTGCGTTAGACTTGCTTTCCGGTCTGACGCAAGGTCTTGGAATGGCCTTGGAGCCACACATCGCGAGAAGCCAACCCAGCCTTCTCCAGCTCCTCACAGTATGCCTGAAGCATCCGCACGCCGCGGTACGGCAATCCGGATATGCACTCGTAGGCGACACGGCGATGAACTGCTTCCCGCTACTTCGGCCGCATGTCTCGGCGATCATGCAGGAGCTCATCTCACAGCTCGATCCGGAGCCCAAGGTCGAGTTCATCAGCGCCTGCAATAACGCGGCCTGGGCTGTCGGGGAGATCGCACTCCGGTACGGCCGTGGTGAGCCTCAACCCTTCTCTTTCACGCAATACCTTCCATTGTTGACAACCTTACTACAGACGATGCCGAATTCCAGCAGTGGGTGCACCCCCTCGTCTCGCGGTTAATCCCCATCCTGTTGCATCCGAAGGCCCCCCGAAGTCTCCATGAGAACGCGGCGGTGTCAATCGGGCGCATTGGCCTCATGCACCCTGGTTTGGTTGCACCGCTCCTGCCCGAGTTCGCGCAGGCGTGGTGTCAGGCGCTGTACGAGATCCGGGACAACGAAGAGAAAGACTCTGCGTTCCGCGGGCTTTGCACTCTCGTGCAGACGAACCCGGCTGGGATCACGAAGGTTGGTGACGCATCTCTCGCTGACGTGAGAAGAACTCCCATTAATGAGCTGTCTCGTGCAGAGTCTGTTGTGGTTCTGCAACGCGATCGTCCGGTGGAATCAACCCTCGGCGGAGCTTAACAGCATGTTCCAGACGCTTCTCAATGGGTTCAAGCAGCACGATGCGGTCGGCTGGGCTGCCCAGGTTGCGACATTCCCGCCCGTGATCCAGGAGCGCCTCGCGACCCGGTACGGCGTCTAAGCGCTGTCCCCTCTGTCGAACTCTTTTTCTTAGTCTTGGCATCTGCGTGCTATCCTGTTCCGTCCTGGTCACCTTGTATCACAAGAATGCACCCTTTCGTGTCTCGGTACCCATCCTCCCAATGTTGTCGTCGCTCCTTTTTTACTCTTACATCTGTGCACCTACCCCATATCCACGCCCCTCACCCAAGCTCACCTATATCCGTGCCCATGCTCACGCCCACCCCATCCATGCGTGTGCCTACATCCTTGCTATGTCCACCGCCGCCCCGCATCCGGAACCTCCTTTTACGTAGTGTAGTATTCACCTTCGCACCCCGGCCTCGGGATTTTTTACGCTCTTCGCCTCCTCTCGCATGTCTTGACTCGCTTGATTTTGCCCGTACATGGGTCTCACGTTTACGATGTGTCTGCAATGTGCATAGAAACCAACCCTGTGAGATGAGTGTGCTGTTTGATTCCGATCCAATTCGCAAGCCGTGTTTGTAAATTGTCAATGGTAAGGAAGTCGGGTCCACCACGGTTCAATCCCACCGCGCACTGATATTCACCCATTGCCTCGTGTAACAGTAGAAGATATCCGCGTCTCATCAGCCAACGATCCAACAGAACTAATACCAGTACGATGTTTGAAAAAGGATGGACATGTCCGGGATTGAACCGGACCCCTCTCGCAAACTTGCACAATGGGCTTATGCTAAGCGAGCGTGATAACCAACTACACCACATGCCCCAGGCTCCTATAGCAGCCGTCCCGAGTGTTCTCGTTCCCGGAGTGCTAGTAGCGTATGTGAGGTTTTATCTGAGGGGACTCAGGAGAGGTTCAAACTTAGATTCTAAGTCCACTAGCGCCGTACCCCAAAAAGGATATGTCATGATCCAAGCTTATATAATATGTTGCGAACGGAGGGTTACCTGTTTGAGCCTGACTAAGGGAAGAGAACACTCTAGGACGGCTGCTTTAATATGTCAGACGCCCGTCGAGCGCCCAGCTCGCTTAGGAGTATTTTATTGTAGACGCCCAAAAAATACTGATGGTTTTTTTGACTCTTTTCGAGTATCCTCGTGTCACTTCCTTCGCATGACGCTGGGTCCGCTCCCTGCGCGCGAGCTCGCGCGAGCCGCTGTGCCGCCGCGCACAGTGCGCCCCCGCTGCCTCGCGCGTGTACTGCTCGAGAAACTCTGTAATATGAGCTTTGAGTGCCAGAAGAAAAGTACACCGGGTCACTGAAGAATCCCTATAAGTCAGGTAATCACTCTCAATTCCTTGGGAGCAAGGTCTCGCCGTGCTGTGCGTTGCTGACTCAAAGGGCCATGCCACAACAATGACGGTGGTATAGCCACCAGTCAAAGGAGTTGGAACCTGAAGGCCTGTAGGGAAGTATTAGTATACAAAAATGCGGCAGTGTACACGCGCGAGGCAGCGGGGGCGCACTGTGCGCGGCGGCACAGCGGCTCGCGCGAGCTCGCGCGCAGGGAGCGGACCCAGCGTCATGCGAAGGAAGTGACACGAGGATACTCGAAAAGAGTCAAAAAAACCATCAGTATTTTTTGGGCGTCTACAATAAAATACTCCTAAGCGAGCTGGGCGCTCGACGGGCGTCTGACATATTAAAGCAGCCGTCCTAGAGTGTTCTCTTCCCTTAGTCAGGCTCAAACAGGTAACCCTCCGTTCGCAACATATTATATAAGCTTGGATCATGACATATCCTTTTTGGGGTACGGCGCTAGTGGACTTAGAATCTAAGTTTGAACCTCTCCTGAGTCCCCTCAGATAAAACCTCACATACGCTACTAGCACTCCGGGAACGAGAACACTCGGGACGGCTGCTATAGGAGCCTGCACATGCCCCTATTTTAAGCGTTATAGCAGATTGTTATATTATTTGCAATGCACAATGACGACGCGTTGTCCATTAACCGCGCCGATAAGATTAGATCGCCAACGATCTTGAGGAATCATGTTTTGGCCCGCCTCACCAGTCTCGATGACTCGAAACACATCCCTCCCCTTCTCCAACGGCTACCACGTCATAAAATGAGTGAGCTGACTACCAATAATGCCTCTGTTATGTGATAATTGACTGTTTGTGTAGACGCAGAATCGCTGGACGGCCGTTTGCTCTTTGCTATCCCCAAGAAAGGTCCGTACGAGCGCGGACTGCCCTCCAATGCCCGCCTGATCCAACGGCTCGCTGCGTAGGGAGGTTGCACGAGAAGTGCCTGGAGCTATTATCAGGTAAGTACATTCTATATGGCTGTTCCATCAGCTGCTTTACAACTTCCATCAGGCGCCGACATACAGTTCCGCAGACACCACCGACTAGATGTCTGTCTGGTCAAAAATCACAACATCGCTCTGTTCGTGGCACCTTGACGCTCTCAGGCTAGAATCCGTTCACTCACGTAGCGCGCAGTGTCTTCCTTCCGGCATCGGACATTCCGTCATTTGTAGGCAAGGGTGATGTCGATCTCGGCATCACCGGCCAAGACGTGATCCTTGAGGCGCAAATGGAGGAACATGTCACCGAGATCCTCAAGCTTGGCTTCGGAAAGTGCGCGTTGCAGGTGCAGGTGCCCGAGGCGGGGTCCATCAAGAGTGTGGACGACCTCGCGGGAAAACGCGTTGTGACAAGTTTCGAAGTTCTCTCGGGACAATACTTCAATGCCGTGGACGACCGGTTACAGCTAGCGACAGACAAGCGAACCAAGATCGAGTATGTCGGTGGAAGCGTAGAGGCGGCGTGCTCGTTGGGCTTAGCGGACGGTATCGGTACGTGATGTTTCGTTCATTCCGATGTGCTCGGGCTGATCGGATATTATGCGCATCTCCAGTTGACCTCGTTGGTGGGTCTTGAGTTTCGAACGTATGAAGAGTGCGAGCTTATCGGTCATATAGAATCGGGAGATACGATGCGCGCGGCTGGCCTACACGCAATCGCGACTGTATTGCAGACAGAAGCCGTCCTGATCAAGTCCAGCACAACCAAGCACCCCTCGCTCGAGCCACTCATCAAGCTTATCACCAGCCGCATAGCAGGCGTGGTCGCGGCCGGACGCTACGTTATTTGCGAATACAACATTCAGCGTGTACGATTACACGATGCGACGGCGATAACACCTGGGCGACGCGCTCCGACGATCAGCCCGCTCGAGGACGAGGCGTGGGTCGCGGTTAGCTCGATGGTAGAAAAGAGCAAGATCGCTGATGTCATGGATGAGCTCGTGAAGATCGGGGCGGAAGATGTCCTAATTTTCAATCTCGATAACTGTAGAGTATAACGGAGCAGTGTAGACATAGCAATGTAGTTAGTATCAGCATCAGTCTCAAGTCTCTCGAATCCATCCACCGTGTCGTTGCCGTATCCCACGGCTACTATGCCAACCTTTGCCACGCAAAACGCAGAGTTTGTCCCAGGCACGGCTAAGCTCCTTCTCACAAGTTCTTTCGAGCTTTTGGCACAATGCTACCGAAACGGGCAAGGACAAGTTGTGGGTGGCTGTGGGATCGGCGGCGCCTGGCCTACACCGGCGGCAGCAACGGCAGCATGCCAATCACACCACCCTCTTCCTCCGACCACCTCCTGCCGCCACTGTTCCCACCTACGGGTCTGCAGGGTCGACGCAAACCCGAAACACTTACGAAAGCTAGCGCGCGCTCGTCGTAAAACCGCCGTATTTTCGTCGCGTGCAGGGTAATCCCTGAGCTATACTTGGATTCCAAGACCGCCGGGCTGACTGCCTGTTCTGTATTCAGTCGCAACAGCATTATAGTGTATATAGTGTGTCTCCAGGGCCGGTGTTGGAACTCATTCCGGCCCTCAATGCCTCTCAAGACACCCGAGGAAACTTCTCGCAACGCAGAGGCAAGCGTTTTACTTTGAGCCCTTGATCCCGCACTACAGTTTTAACGTCAAATTTAGGCGCAGTACACCAAAGCGATCAATGCTGAAGTGTCCAAGGACTACGACAGAGCATTCCGTCTCTATGTGAAGGCTGCAGAGCAGTATTTGTCGTTGAGCCGCCACACCCCCGACGATCGGCTCCGTGCACAGTATCGCAGCCAGGCTACAAAGGCCATGGAACGAGCAGAGAAGATCAAGGCAGCAAAACAGGACGTCGTACCTGTACTGAAGGACGAGTTTTCCAACAGTATGCGCATTTCTTTCCGACCAGGGCGGCCGCTGACAATGAGCCCCTGAGCAGGTGAGCAACTCTATGTGTTGCAGAAGTCGTCGCTTGTCAATCAAGGTTACTTCCCCCTCTGGGAGTCGACTGAGAGGGCGGCATCCTCAGCGGAGTAAGTTTTGATAAACCCAGAAGGATAAGAATTAACACCCCAGTAGGCAGCCTCCATTGTCTTCTGAGCAGCAAAGCCATGGCGCTGTCTGGCGGCGTCCGGACCCCGATCGATATTCGGTGTGCATGGACGGTGACGATGCTTTGAACCCCCAAGACATTGCTCAGAACACCGTGTCTGACTGTTCTGTCTGCGGGGCCGTCGCTGTCTGCATTGACCACCATCGGCGTTTCGGTTCCAAGGTACGTTTACGGAGCTCACATATTTCCCGTTCAAGCGATGAGACATCGCCGCAGATGATCACCAGTTCGTTATATCCGCAAGACTGCAGCGGGATGCCGTGCCGGTCTAACACCAACCAGTATCAGTTTCGAATTCTGTACAACGGCGATTATCGGCGTGTGAGTGTTTATGTCCTCGATGCATGCCTTTTCTGATAATATCGTCGCTCCCGGGTCCACCGCTAGATCAGTAAGCCATCTTCTTCTTGGACTCTTCTCGGTACCAACGAAGCTCGATGATCAGGCTTCGATGACCAGCTGCCTAGCCACCCGGACGGTACTCTGATGTGCATGTCCGCGGGTGGTATGAGGCAACTATGGCCCTCCCTGGTGGAGAAAGCGGTACGTCGCGCTTGCTCACCCGACGTTATGTGGTGTCTGACTGGCGTCTACATCAGTACATGAAACTTGCGGGAGGTTATGATTTCGTGGGATCGTGCGTTTTGTCTGACTTGCGCGGGGTTCGATCGCTAACGCACTTTCAGTGACTCGAGCACGGATTTACAGTGCGCACGCTGTCCGCTCACTTAATCTCTATATGCTGAGTATGTCGGATAGCGCCCTGGCAGGCTGGATTCCAGAGCATATCGATATGAGAAGGTAGATCCGCCCGCTCGTGCTTGGTTTCTTTCCGTCCTGACTCGTAGTAGTGCGGATTTTCAGATGGAGAAGACATGGTCGCGAATCGCACGAGGGTACCTTGTCGGTTAGTGTAAATGTATTTTTCTCACCATAACGCGGTACCCACAAATGCTGGCAGGAGACTGCGTCCTCACCTTTGGGACGGGCGAGCGGCTTGCGCAAACAAGCCTTCCCATGCAACTACTCCCTGCGCATTGCTATGCTGTTATCGGTGCGAATATCGACATATTCTGTAAACGTACTTATGCCAAATAATGCTCGGTTAGGTGTTTGTAATGATGATCGGAGACAACTCACGATTTTTGACCCGTGGGTTCGCCCCCAAACGGGAAGATCTGGTGAGGTGGCCCCGACAGCGAGGACTCGTGAGTATTGTCTGGGCTTTCTTGTGACAACGGTTGAGTGCCTGTGTCGTTACAGGTACCGTGGAGGTGTCTTGGGAAGAGGTCTGCAACATCTTTGACGGAATCTACGTGAGCTGGAATCCCGCACTATTCCAGCATCAACTCACATTTCATGGGTCTGTTTATTTATTCTTCGCTGGAATGCTCGCTGATACTTGCCACTAGTCTTTGGAAACGAGACGGAGCGAATGGAAGGGACACATGTGAGTGATGAGGTTTCGTT
The DNA here is from genome assembly GCA_001302255.2 of Trametes hirsuta. Classification (NCBI taxonomy): domain Eukaryota; kingdom Fungi; phylum Basidiomycota; class Agaricomycetes; order Polyporales; family Polyporaceae; genus Trametes; species Trametes hirsuta. The sequence goes on along the minus strand of CP019374.1, from coordinate 709,348 downwards.
ATTACGGCCGTTGCTTAGTGGCCATCAGCCTGCCACTTCCCGGGCCAGTTACGCCTCGAAACGGGTGGGAAGCTCCCGAACGACAACGTCGTGTGGCTGCACCTGTCTCGACACGTGCGGAGTCATCGTAGCAGCGGAGAGTACATATCGTTGAGTGCGCAGAGCGGCTCTGGGGTAAGCTCATCGTTCGCCAGAGACGTACTTTCTACGAAGGTTAGTCTGATGTCCGGGTTCCGATTCTGTGGGAAGGCTGACTCCCCACAGGGCCAATACTCGAACGCTTCTCACGCCCTCGTAAGTTCCCGTGACCTGCAGTGAAACGCAAGTCGATTAAAGATGCACATATAACCCTAGATACGAGTGTCGCTCTCTGCGGGCGAGTTGTTAACGTACATCGCATCCTACGAGGGCGAAAGAGACGATGTGGGCTTTACGCTAACAGCTTATTCCCACGTAAAGGCATCGTGGGTGCAAAGTCCAGCCAAGCCTATGCACACCAAAGACGTACGTCGAACCGCATTACGGCACACACTTCGTTCATGGAATTCTTTCGATAGGTCGAAGGCGCCTTCACCCACAAGTCTGCCGGTGGCAATCACACCTACCCCTCTTATTACCTGAATCCGCAGTATCACCTACGCGTACACCCGCGTTTGGGACAGACACCACGCGATGCACGCGACGCCAAAGCCCATATCTCGCTATCCCTCACGAGCGACCGACACATTCCCGTCAACCTAACCCTAGCATGGTCACGGGGGGAACGCATTAATGAGCAAGTGTAATCCCTTTTTCCACCTTGTGGGAGCTAACGTTCGGTGGCAGGCTGGGACATAACGATCTCGCCTTGTCGTCAGGGCCATATAACCACGGATACGCGCTTGCGTCAGGACAGGTGCCCCGTCAGTAGACCCCTCTACGAACGAATCTCCCACATTGACAGCGTTTTAGCGGGAGACTATACTCTTGTAGTATCCGCCTTCGAACCGCGGCACATAGGGAGGTTTGACCTCAGGATGGAAAGCTCGGACAAGTTCGAGATAACACCCATTCTTCAAGAAGGCGCTGGAATGTTCAGTAAAGTGGTGAAGGGCGAATGGTAGGTCTCTTATACGCACGCTTGGCTACGGCGCGAATTGTGATGCATTCACAGGACTCGGGCGAACGCGGCTGGAGGACCGAGCTTCGGGAACTATGCCGCAAACCCAACCTATGAGATTAATGTCCCTGTGACATCGCAGCTCAAGTTGGTCGACAACCCCACCTTAACCAAGCATTGGTAGCTAATGTTCGGTGCAGGTTTCGTCTACAACTTGTACGGCCAACCCCGACTGCCTCGTTGAACCTTACAATGTTCAACACATCCGCCGGGGCGACGTCTGGCGCACACATCGCAACCTCGGGCCCTTACTCTGACGCGATATCAGGTGTTGTAATACCGCTTACTACCTTCCAGCCCGGACGATATATCGCGATCGCATCGACGTACAATCCCGGAATACTGGCTGGTTTCGTTCTGATTGTCTACAGTACAGTGTCGGTGCAAGTAACACCTGTAATGCCGCGGCGGTGACCATTGGGAGCGAGATACGGCTCGAGCCCTGTTTTATTTATGCCGGAAAGAAGGGGGAGACAGGAGGAATTCGTTAACGCGTTTGAGTGTCGCGCGGGACGGGTTGGCCTGAGGCCTGCTGGATATAATCCATTGCAGTCGTGTTCTAATCGATTGCTTGCTTGCGCTCGCTGGTCAAAGCGTTATGAAACCATCAAAGATATTTGTGTAGTAGAAACGAACCTGGTGCGCCCGAGCCGCCCTCTTCGAGGTGCAGTTTTCCCTGGTCATCGAAGAATAACTGTAGTGCGGCAAGGGCGACGCCCACACTGGCGTCTTTTCCCGAATCACAGCATATACACACAGCATGCCCCTCCGCCAAGCTTTCCCTAACAAACTGAGTAGAATCCGGGAGGATACTCTGCAGGAAGTGTATCTGTTCTTTCTTCCCCTCTGCTAACTTGAGGCGAAGCATATCTTTTGAAGATGAAGCCTCTAATTTGTCATCACCTTCAGGAAGCGGCGCCTCAGCAGAAATGACGACGTAAGAGACATTGGTGTTGTCGTCGGGAAGCCGGAATTGTGGTTTTGAGGGCATGTCGTTCACGGATCCGATGTGAAGTAGCCCATTAACAACCGCTATCGGAGTTGGCAAAACCTTCCAGGTGTCCCCAGCGGCGCGCATCTTAGATGAGGCTACCACGGCTCTGACAACCGAGGGCAGGGTGTCCCGATCCGTTCCCACCAGTTTGTCCTTGTTCTCCCAGAACATCTGAGGCGTCAATCCCTATGAAGCATACGATTGAGCTTAGCAAAAATGATGTGCTAGTATAGGGATTGTGCCTACCATTCCCCAAAGTTCATGGTCGTCGCCCGATCCTTGCACGTACGAGAAACCGTGTGCGCGTCTTTCTACTCCTTCGTGGACTTGCTTCGAGGCGGACAAGCAGATTACTGGAAGGTATTTCATGTTCTCTTTGGTGGGCAATCGTGGAAACACCGAAGTCGACGGCGTTATCCACAGCGGTCGAAGCGGAAGGGGAAGGTCGGGTAGAACATACGACGAGTTCTGCAAAATCATCGAATTCGCGAATGCTTTGCGAGAGTGTAAGGGAGACGCTCTTACCACCAGTGCTTGAGCCCACTGATCCAGTTTCGCAATAATTTGTAAGCGTTCCTGCTCGCTGACAGCGATTGGCGGGCAATAAAGTTCGATGTCCCAATCCCCACGAGTCGGGTGAACCAGTGCCATCGCGCGATTGACAACCGCGCACCAGATTGGAACGGTTTTCGAAAGAGCGTCAGGTATGCGCTTGCCTGCGCGAGTGGAGTCGACGAGTATCATTCTGATCCAATGATGTGAGCGTTGAGTGTAATGGGTCGTGTGAAAGAGCTACCCGCTGTTTTCAATGACTACCGGAAGGAGATGGAGATTCGGTCGTCTGAGGTTAAAGCTCCAATTTCCGAAATGTCCGTCTGTAGATTTGAAGTATGCGGGTATGTTCGTGGCCTGTAGCAGAGCGTCAGCGATATATTTCCTCTTATACCTAGTTTCAACCTTCCCACCATGGCCGGGTCCACATACCAGGCCCCGCATCGTAAGTTTGCTATGATATACACTGCATGAGCATGTTATCTAAAAATTATCATTTGGACACATACGTAGTATTGGAATGCCACTGTATTCGTCGTGTACCCGATTGACGAAGCGAACGTCCTCGAGGATCGAGTGGAGGCGATTGAAGATGTCCAGGGTTTCCTTTCGCACATAGGCTAAGGCTTCTGCGTCTGCTTGACGAGCATCGTATGCGAAGTCCATTTGATATTGTGTTGAGCTGTTAGGGTTCTTTCCCTTAGATAGAAGTTTATAATAGCGGAAGGGCCTTCACGCGTACGTAGGGTGCGGATTTCAAGTTGGCATGTCCGATCGTGAGTGGCGCCTCAGCTAGGGACCTAGTACTGATAAAGTGATCCGATCGCACATAAGTCAAGCGTATAATCTATAACCTGGGGTAACGCGAATTACCCAGAGTTGCTCCATCAAGGCAAGCATGTTATCGACGAACACTCGGCGAGAGTCAAGAGAACGAGTTACGAGACGACGCGGCCATAACAGTACATGTCGGAAAATTCCTGAAAATTCGCAGTCCAGCCTCATTGAGCGCCTATGCGAAGTTCATGCCGAAAGAGGAAAATGAAAAAGAATATGATATGTACGTTGGGTAGGCTTACCCGAAAGCCTCGAACGCCGGGTATTCCGAATGACCCACTCATTATACATAATGAATTGAGAAAACACAAGGGACGTAAAACAGAGTGGAGTAAATTTGGAATAGCTCTCGTTTTCGCTGTCAACTCAATGCAAAGCCCATTTATTGACGTCCGCCAGCTTCCTCTTATCCCTGCTGCTCAGATCCGGCGCCTGGGGAGTGTCAACGGCATTCGTAAGCAGAAGAAACACAGAGAATGAACTCACGTTCTGTAGTTTAATAGACGCAGCCACCAGTTCGTCGACTTTTCGGCGAATGGTGTCTTCCACCGCGGTCTCTGCAGAGGAAGGAGCGAATGGCGGCGATGTATTCATAGGAGAGTTGTTATATGCGGCGGATAGCAATGGACTGTAGCTCCCCAATCTGAAACGAAACTTTGCAATGAAATCTTTGAACAAGAACATAAAGTTTAGGCTCACAATTCGGTCAGGCGGCTGGATACTTCGGCCGCCCATTTACCCTCGACTTGATGGGCAGCTGCCGACCTATCGATAAGGGCTTTGAGTTCGGCCTCCACGTCCGATCGGTCAAGGAGCACTGTTGGCCTGTTCTCTGCGTCTCCTCGTGAACCTAGAGTGGATATTTTCGTCAGTGGGCCATCCGCTCAGTGCGAGGCGATGACAGGGTGCTCACCCAGTAGGGCCTTCAGTAGATCCGTGATCGCATTCTCAAGGACATCCTCTGAGCCCTCACGGGCACGATACGACTCGGAATAGATATGGCCTGCTGACGCTTTCGAACACTCTGCGGCGTCGTTCACTTCCTCGAGCTCGTCTATTAAAGCGCTTATTGTGGCTTCGGTCTCTGTTGCCGCCGCACTACGTTCATGCAAAGCGTCGTACATATTTTGTAGGCGGGGAACGAGATTGCCTTGCAAGTCCTCCACGACCTATAGCAGAAGTGTTAGCGTCGAGCGATGTCCTGCTACAGAGATTACGATCAACGGCGTACGTCGTGGAGGCCCTTCTCCTGTTCACGAAGCAAGATAAGTCGATCCAAACGTCCGGAGCGTTCCAATTCACCATGGATATCAAGGATAAGCTTCGGGTAGTCGCCACCCTTGAGTCCTTGCCTGTTACCATCGGCCCGTGCGGCGTTGTCCGTCGAAGAACTTCGGAGGCCCAGAGTGGCCTTCTCCAATTCTTCCACATACGAGGCGGCGAGCAATGTCGACGTAGAGGGGAGACCCGAAGATACCCCGGTCATACGCGCACGAACTGCGGCAACATTGTGTCGAATCTCATCTACTGTCAGCAGGGAGTGGTAGCCGTTGTCGAGGGTCTGATAGAGGCGCCCGACTGAATCGACGATTGCAAGTCGGGCGTACTCGAGAGAAGTAAGCTTTGACTTCAGTGCGGAGAGTTGTTTCTCTACAGTACATTTCATATCGGAGATCCAATTCAGGGGTCGAAATAAGCAAGACCTACCTCGGTTGGCGGATATCCCCAAGATCGAGGCGGCCTGACTCGTGCATCGAGCAATTGTGCCATCGGTCTAGCATCACAGTTCGTAAATAGATCGTCCGAAAAGCACTAAGAAACCAAGTGCACCTTAAGCGATAAGTCGGTCAACCTCTCTTGTTGGCCCTGTATTGTTCTATCCACGTTCTTGATCTCTGCTTCGATAGTACGAACCGACTGCTTCACGTCTTTGGCCGCCGCCCTAGCCCCGCGTAAGTGAATTGAAAGGTATGCGCACGGCAAAACGACCTACTTGGCGCTATTCAATCTGTGCCTTGAACGGGCTGCGCTCGCCTCGAGTGTTTCTGCCTCGAGCTGAAGTGCTTTCGAGTGGTGTCTATGGCGGGTTGTTATTCGTCATGTACTCGTGAGCCCGAGCGAAAAACACCCACACCAGTGTCGAAGGGAGCTTATACGATGTTGGCGTTGGGTTAAGGGTATCCCCGATGAGCTCAGCCTTACCTAGACGGTCCAGCCTGAAGAGAGGAATAACATCAGTTCACACTAAGCTTCTAGTGACGAGGAGACGGTGTTTAAAGATCCTCACGTATCCACTTCATCTCGATATAAGGCAATAGGGCTCAGAGAAGTCTGAAGCTGTTGGTTATGTAGTTTTTCGCTGTGGCTAGAAGGCTGAGCCCCCGCATTTGCGGCAATGTCCTCCTCGCAGTTAGCCACTGGCACTGGAGCCGCCTGCATGGCTAGCCATTCTAGCAGCAGCTCGCCCGCCGGGATGTCCGCGGCCCACGTTAGGTCTTCCTCAGAGCATTCCGGTCCACCAAGGTGAGATATGACGCGAATGACGTCCGATATCAAGTATCGAGACCCCGACATTTGGCATCTGTTGGTTTGGTTTGATGCTGTGGTTGCAATGCGAACGGATTTGGCCAAGGGCTTTCCAACAATAATCAGTTTCCCGTATTTCAGGAGTAGAGTGAACACATACTTCACGTTTTCGGTCTTCTCTATAGTAAGAATAGAGCTTAATGAGCCAAAAATATTGTTGTGAATTGCTGCGGTGATGCTTGAAGTGGAAGTCGCAGTCGAAGTGTATAAGCGCCCGTGACCTCCCTCTGTGGCGGCTCTTGGGCGGCTCATTCCTGGACCATCACCTCTGGGACGTTGAACCGCTTCCAGCAAACTTGGAATCCAGATCCGCGAAAAGTACGCTCCCTCATGGATCTCATATGTTTTCGTACTAATATAGGTTTGCTGTGTTGAACCGGCAAGCACATAGTGAACCACAGTGCGACCCTGAGTCGGAACTTGAAGTTGCCAAGCTACTGTACCCCTGCTGAGGTCTCTTCGCAACACGAGAGTCCAGCCGCATCGTATATCGTGAAAAATATCCTCTTCGCGTCAGGAAAATCCACAATCAGTTCGTCCAAGGCCCCCGCGCAAGGGGCGAATCCCGCCTGCAACGCATCCGCTCCGCAGATCTCGAAGATCTCACCGCGCTGGAAGAGCCGGCTGACGATGGAGGCGCCCCGTGCATCCAACTCGACAGCAGAGGAGACGAGCGCGTCGACAAGGCGATCATGGTATCGCGCCGGAAGGATCCTGAAGGCCTGAATCGCGGCGTCTAGATCGTGAGATGCGAAGAGACGGTCGGCTTCCGCGTTGATCATGGCGCGAGCGACGGCCGCGGACATGAAGGTGCCTGGTAAGACGTGCTCTGTGGAGTCTGGGTTGCGTACGGATGATGTATGGGAGACCTTCGAGCCTACCAAGCTCTCCGAAGGCGGTAAGTTGAAATCCAGCGGTTCCGAAGACAAACAAGGGGAATCCGCTCGCGATGCCACGACATTGACGCACCCGTATCGGGCACTCGACGGAGGCGATTTCTGTTTACTAGAGAGCGCTGCTACTTCCTCATTGGGACCTGGGGGCAAGGTTTGTTCCACGTGGGTGGCATCCCTTGCGCTGGATTCTCGATTCATCCTGGGTACCGTGGCGCCTAACAATCAGTTACATGGGTGAGTAACAGCGCATTAAACACGAAGACACCAAACTGACCACCCGTTCCGCGCTCAGAGTCTGCAAGGCTAGAGATAGCTAGCGAATCATCCGATTCGAGTTTGATAGTCAGTGAATCGTCCGGTTCTAGTTTGATAGCTGGCGCCTGCACTCCAGCGCTGGTTGCGGGGGGGCACGTCCGAGGAGGATGGAGTGGTATCGCGGTAATCTTTGTTTCCGAACCATTGGACACGTTCGACGTGGACTCCTGCACGACAGTACGATGGTCTGGGCGATTGATCACGACGGTGGGCACCACGACCGCCGGGAGCCTGATAGGCATATACTTCAAGGCGTTCCGCCTTTCTTTCGCCCGCCTTCTCTGTGCGCTACGACTGCTCTTCTTCATGGCCGCTTTCGCCGTCCTCTCCTTTTCGGCTCTCTCTTTCGCGGTATTCATCTTCGTGAGCTGCGCCTTCCGCGCCTTCCTCTGCTTATTTCTCTGTTTCTTCTTCTCAGCACGTTCCTGCGCCGCCTTCTTCTCCGCCTTGCGCTTGGCCGCCTCCTTCTTGGCCGCCTCTTTCTCAGCTTTTAGCTTAGCGGCCTTTTTTTTCTCCCTCCTTCGCTTAGCTGCCGCCGACTTGGCGGCCTTCTTTAGGGCCTCCAGTTCTTGCGCCTTCTTATTCTGTGCTTTCTTCTGTGTAGTCTTCGCCGGAGCCGCTTTACATGCCGCTTTTGCTTTCGACCCCTTCTTCTTCGCGGCCTAAACGAATCCTGATTTAGCATGCTACGTTGAACGGGAACGCCGGCGCTCACCATGGCAGAAACCGAGTGATGCTGCCCGAACTACGACCAATACCTATGGCTCGCTCTACGAGGCGCCTTTGGTTCAGCTACTGGTGTCAAAGCTACCGTGCGCGAAGAGGCTTGGACACCAGCAACGAGTCCTTTAACGACAAGGCTGTCCGTGTGGGAGAGCTGCTAGATGGTAAACGCCCTATGACGGTGTTTTGGGCGCGTTGGCGGGGCGGCCCGAGTCTAACTTGACCATCCGTCGCCTATGGCATTCGCGCTTCTCCCGTAAGCGTGGGCGCGTTAGAGACTTTGATGTGGTAGGGATACACCATGCCCAGCACGCTATCCTCACTGACTATGGGATCCTCCGACTTCGTCACTCAAAACGACAAATTCGACGGTTTATCATAATAGTACGCGTAGAGACATTTGCGGACAACTCGACACGAACGTTCTCATGGCGAGTCAAAACCTGGACAAGCTACAACCAACGTTCCTTTAACCGGTTGATTCCCAGGGCACACCCAGGCATGCCAGTAGCATAGTGATGCGCACCTGTATCACATATGCTACTACTAGGGGCTGCCCGAGAAGGTGTGAAATCCCTATTCGCGTAGCCACTGTACTGTCGACGGTTATGGCGGACGAGAAGACAGATGCACGACTAGCGCCGATGACGTAGGTTAGCGCTGTCATAGACGCCGGTCGGCCATGCGACTTGGCAGAGATTACGGCGATCGCGACACAACATGCAGCTGGCTATTAGTATGTATATACTATATTATAATATACTGGGCTGGACTTACTCCTTGTTGACTTTGTACTGATCACTCTTCTTTGCGGTACTCGGTGTTGGTTCTCGGACGGCCTCGTGTGTTTGTAAATCGTGTCGAAACTGCGGTGCGAGCTACTTCTATACGATCATGCACACCAAAATCTCCACGGCCGTGCCACATAGTCGTAATCGGCCACCCGGATGTACACGCCACATAAGGCGAGGCTACGCCGTTCCGCCTCCAGCAAGTTGCTAGCTCTGTCGGGACATCGTCCAGGAACCCACCGCTATCTCCCAAGGCCGTGTAGTGAAGCCTGAAAGGCTCACCCGCGTGGTGCGCATGGGCGCGAATGATGGACGTGACTGACACCGGAGAAGAAGCAGATGGCGACTCGTCTCCCGTTGGTCATACAATGCGAAGCCATCACCATATGCCGTTTCCCCCAGTCGACTCTGGACCCCGTCGGCTTCCCCATCAGCCAGTCGGGTCCCGCCCGGCGGGATGACGCTACAGAAGCAGCGCATCGCGCGCGGGGTATAAGTACCCCGGCTTCAAGACACCTCGGACGAGTGCTGCTGTTGGCCCGAAGCCTGGGTCCAAGAGTCCTTCCAAGCCCTCCGACCTCGAGCCTTGCTGCGGTGTAATTGCGACAGATATGGCCTTCCTCTGGAAGCTCGCATCGCTCCTCGTGGTCGCCCTCGTCGCGACCGCCGCAGACGCAAAAACGCACGATGGGCGGGCGCACGGGAACCTGCCGCGTCGCCCGAGCGTGCCGGTCGTGCCTCTGCCCGACAATGGCCCCGTCGTGAGCCGGAACGGGACTCAGCTCCCCGCATACAACACGACGTATTACTTTGACCAGCTCATCGACCACACCAACCCGTCGCTTGGCACGTTCAAGCAGCGCTACTGGCACACCTACGAGCTATACGAGAAAGGTGCGACTATTCCCCTCCCCCGAGTGAGATAGACTTGACAGTTGTATTATGCTTGTCAGGTGGCCCTATCATACTGTTCACGCCCGGGGAGTCCAACGCGGACCGTACGTACACGGGCCGACATAGAAAGCGAGCTTCCACTAATTGGCAACGGCACCTTCTCAGGGTACAGCGCCTACCTGACAAACGCCACCATCAACGGCCTGCTCGCGCAGGAATTGAACGGCGCAACCATCGTGCTCGAGCACCGCTACTACGGACTCTCGAACCCGTACCCAGACCTCTCCGTGCAGAGCCTCAAGTACCACACCATCCAGCAGGCGATCGACGACCTCGAGTACTTTGCGAAGAACGTCGTGCTCCCGCAGCCGGACGGCGACTCCGTCAAGCCCGGGCAGGCGCCCTGGCTTCTCATCGGGGGCAGCTACTCCGGCGCGCTCACGAGCTTCGCGGTGGTCAAGTGAGCGCAGCTTCTTCGGCATGGTGGACAGATACCGGATGCTGACGGTCCCGTGCTCGCCTTGTGCTATAGCAAACCGGGCCTATTCCAGGCGGCTTACGCCTCCTCCGGGGTCGTCGAGAGCATCGTGTACGTACTACTGCGGCATTCCATGCCTAGCGGGCGGGCGGCGCTCACGGAACTGACGCTGACTTGTGACGGGCGCACAGCGACTACTGGGGCTACTTCCAGCCCATCTTAGACAACATGGCGAGAAACTGCTCGTCGGACGTCCAGGCCGTCATCGCGCACATCGACACCGTCTTCACGTTCGGGACCAAGAAGGAGAAAGAGTCGATCAAGGCGCTCTTCAATATGACCGCCTTGGAGCATTTGGACGACGTCGCGGGCGCCCGTACGTTACACGCGCGGTCCTGTCACGGGTCGAGAATGTGCCACTCACGATGTCGTGACTTTCCCCAGTGCGCAACAACCTGTGGGACTGGCAGTCGCTATCACCGTCGTCGGGCGGCGGCCTCTTCTTCGACTTCTGCGACGCCCTTGAAGTCAAGGACGGTGTCAGCGCTGGCCCTCACGGCTGGGGTCTTCAGCATGCGCTCCAGGCGTGGGGCAAATACTGGACGAACACTTACTACCAGACCTGTAAGCGTCGATCAGCATTTATGGAGGCGATTTTGCTCACCGGTCCCCGTGTGCAGTGTGCGGTGACCAGGACGTCGTGTGAGTGCCCCGCAGTCGGACAATCGGCTCTCAAGGCTGACGTTGGCGCGCAGGACGTGCTTAGGCACGTATAACCCCCAGCAGGACATTTGGACGGATATCTCTGTCGACAACTCGGGCCGCTCCTGGACTTGGATCGTGTAAGTGCACGGTCCCTTCCATGTTCCGTATTACTATCAGCGCAAACTTCAGCTGACCCCTCGCATCGATTAGTTGTAATGAGATGGGCTTCTTCCAGGAGGGCGCGCCCTGGGGCCACCCGACGATCGTCACGCGCCTCGTGCAGCCGGCGTACGACGAGCGCCAGTGCACGTACTACTTTCCCGAGGCCTTCAAGGACCTCGGGCACCTGCCCGTGCCGAACGTCGACGCGACGAACAAGGCGTACCACGGCTGGTTCGTCAAGGAAAACCACCTCTTCTTCGCCAACGGCCGCCGTAAGTCTCAAATCGTGCCCCATCCCTCATATACCGGAGATCTCATTCCCGCCCCCTTTGCCGTCCCGTCTGTTAGGCGACCCGTGGCGCGAAGCGACCGTCGCGGCGGACGGGCTGCACTTCCGGAGCACGCCAGAGCAGCCGCTCGCGCTCTCGGACGGCTTCCATTGCTCGGACCTGCGCACGGCGAACGCCGTTGTCGACCCGACGGTCAACGCGGTGCAGCAGCAGGCCCTCAAGGCTATCGCGGGATGGGTGGCGGAGTGGAAGCCGTCGCAGCAGCAGTGACATGTAATAATGAGAGACACCGCTGTTGTACATATGCCCCCTTTCAGATACCGTCTGGGTCGAGGTGCTACGCCTGGCCTGGCCTGCCTGAGCTGAGCGTGAATTGTTGAAGCTGGTGTGTTTCGGTGTTGGGGGTGCCATATACGGTCCAGCCGCATGTACAGCAGCTTCGCAGGACGAGGCTTTGACGGTTTGTAGCGCAAAAGGACTGGGGGATGGGATGGATAGCGCAGTAGGGCGACACCCTGTTACCCCAAGACACCGACGTGAAACAGGAAGTTGGAAATGACACTACCGACTCGAAAGGGACCCGGGCCCGCAATCGCAGCCGTCACAGCGGAACGATGCGAGACCTCCGGCAATAGAAGGGAGATGTGCACCGAGAGGCTGCCCGTAGATGAGGGCGAGCTCCGAGTAGTCAATTGGACTTCCAATCAGTGCTTGAAGACAAGCTATGAAATAGACTAGAGTGGATGAGCGCCCATGCATGCGCCTTTCAAGTGGGCAGTCATGCGGCGGCGCATGCCACCACCTCGAGGCCACCATCCGATAACATTAGCCCTGATCGCCACTCCAAACAATGAGGCCGACGCTCTTGCGCAACGTGTCTCGGCCAGCAGCCTTTATGTAGCGACCTCCTCACAACGTTGTTGAACATCACTAACCACGACTCAACCAAGGGTACCCTGCCGCCTCAGAGCTCCCCGGTAGAACCAACGAACTCCCTGCTCTTGGTCCTTGAAGCGTGGAATCCGACGTACGGATGCTCATCTAGTGCTGCTTCTTCGTGGTCGTATTGATTACTCATTCGATACTGTATGTCACACAGAACGATGGAGGTGGATTTGCAGCTTTCACAGCTCTTGAGCTCGCTGTCACTGGTAAGCCGGAGGAAAGCGCTCTTTGTGAGTATCGCTACTCGATTCCCATCCCGCTCAAAGCGCTAACATGGTACTGACCCTTTGGAGAAAGGGAAGCGAAGAGCCAGCGTCTCGGACACCACGAGCAGCAGGCACCGACGATGCACTCATGTCCGACTCCTCAGACAGCGAGGACTCGACGTATCAGGTGCATCAGCATTCCTATTTGTCTTACTCCCCAACGCCCATTCAATATTGCTGACTTTCTCCGAACGCACAAACAGCCAAGTCCCGCCCTGCCCTCGAACTCAAGCTGCAACGCAAGCGCGCCGCCTCCCTGCGCATGCGCGTACCTCCAGGCCCTCCAAGGCCGGATCCGCGCGGGAAGCTACGCGACCACCGGCGGCGACTACCTCGAGGCCATCTTCACGCACCGGGAGGCATTCTTCGCGTTCCCGCAGGGTCACAGGGGATGCGCGATCGGCTTCTCCGACCTCGCAAACGACCTCGAGGGACGATGCCAGCTCCAGCAGGGGCAGGAGCAGCAACAACATCAACAGGGCCCGCAGTGGCGCGCGGACTGGGATGGCGATAACGAGGCCGCTGCGGCGTTCCGGCACGAGGCGTGGGTGATCGCGAATGCGTTCTAGGGTAAACCCGGAGGGCGATTGTAGTATTCTGTGATGGCCGGGGCTGCACACTAGTGGGGTATCTCTGTGGATTCCGTGCGATGGCGGGGCGGGCTCCGCTTATGCGTTGTTGTATTACTTACATGTACCACCAGCGATGAATGACTGCTTGAAACGACCGACGTATCTTCATGCCTGCGCACCCACTCGCGCCGCTTTCCTCCTGTCCGACTCGGTCGGTGTAGATAGCGACGTCTGCGTAGTGGGAACGGGCAGGCCCCGTTCCTGAAGGAATTCACGGAATGACCGCACGTCGTCCCCTGGGCTGTGCAAAGTCCATGATCAACCGTGTGCTTCGCTTCGCCTGGTTTGAGCGCAGGTGCGCACCTGATGAGCCCGCGCTCTATTTGGCTCTCGACGAGCTTGCGCAGGTAGGGCAGCAGCAGCGGGCCGTACTTCGGGAGGCCCTTGTACTGCGCGTTCAAGTTCACGTAAGACACCGGGCGTGAGATCCGCGCAAGAAAGGATACGCGCACCTTGAGCAGATGCTCTGCGGATTCCTTGTGCACCTTTTCAACGAGGCTGGGCACGAGGGGGCTGTCCGCTAGGTCTTCGATCCTCCTCATGATGGGTCGTCTGTGACGCTCCTCGTCAGCATAGCTGTGTTTTAACAGGCGTGGTTTATTGAGGAACTCACACTCCGAAGATGATCGCGTTCGTCCGCGGGAGCTTGCGGAAGGTTTGGTGGTCGATCCGCAGCCAAAGGTCTTCTGGCCGTTGGTCCTTGTCGAGAGGATTGAACGCGCTGTTATCTACCGCTCACCGGTCAGTTACTGCAGACGCAGAGGAGCACAAGGCTGGCGAGGCCGTGAGCTTCGCACGTACGCAGGAACAAGTTGCGATCGTCCATGATGTTCCAGCTCGAGCGCTCGAACGGCTGATCTGGCCTGAAGCGCTTCAGTGTGCGCTCGACGCTGAGGAGGAGCTTCTCATTGAAGTCCGGCACGTCCGTGTGTAGCACTTCAAGCGGCTTGTCGATCGTGTCCGAGAGGAGGTACGTGCCGGGGAAGGCGATGAGTCCGCCGACGAGGTAGACCTGCCCGTCTTGGCGCTCTCTTGCCATGAGGAAGTCGTCTTGTACAAGGCTGGTAGGGCGAAGCGCGTCAGCTCGTTTCAACTCTCTATATGTACAGTACGGTGGAAGCGATTCGAACGACGCACCGTGATATCACAAGAAGCGCGTCTGTCGCCTTCTTGGTGCTCACGGCGTCGAAGCGATCCCCGGTCACCAAGTTCGTGATCGAGTCCGCGGCTTCTCGTTTGAAGAGCGTGGGGTACCGTTTGGGGAGATAGTCCGCGAGCAGCTCGAGCAGCTCCCCGCACGCCTCGTCGTTCTCCGGAAGCGAGTCGATTACCTTCTTCCCTACGGCTCGTGGTGTCAATAAGAATTCGCAAAGGTAAGTGGTGGCACTTCATTCGCGGTACCTTGTTCTTTGATAACTCGAGCCTTCTCGTCGATGTACCACCTGTACTCTTTGTCGATCTCAATCCAGTGGTTGATGTGCATGGGTTGGTGCGCCATCGTCTGTGAATGCAGATGAGACGCGCCTCCATCAGAGTACGATTGGTCCGTGCATACCTGGTAGTAGGGATAACGCATCGTCTTGTTTGCGTAGATGAAGTTCCGGATTGAGGCCGTCTCCAAGTCAAACTCGACCAGCGGGTCGGGGTCCGGGAGTAACGAGATACATGGGGACTCACGCTGTCCAGTAAAAGGAGCGGCGTCCTTCTCGTTGGGTTGCGCGGCCAATCGTCGAGGAGCACTTGACCATTTTATCTGTGCGCGTACGGCAAAAAGCACAACCAAAGACACTGCTAAGAGCACTGTTGCCGTCCCGAGCGGCGAAAATAATGGGAACAAAACCTCGGTAGACATTGGCGGCAGTTAGGACTCTCCCTGCTGTGTAAAGAAGGGAAAAGAGATCAATCGAGTGGCGAGCTGCCCGCTCCCTTGTCCCAAGATAAGTACTCCGTCGCCGAGCGCAGACCTAAGGGGGGTTCGCAGCTTATCTCTGCGATAGCTGCGAAGCGCGGACGTCGGGTGCGAGCCATGAGCCTATGCGAAGTCTCGTGGCTCGGCAACGCTCCTTCGGTCTCCTGAATGTTAGACGTTACATTATAGACGGAATGGGATGGCCACGGGGTGTCGAATGTATAAGAAGGGAGGTACTTGCCCAAGCGGGAGGAGAGGTTGTTGTAGCTCACCCTGGGCAACGTGGCATCCGTCGGGAGCGGGCGTGTACTACACCGGTCAATCGTGAGTGTAAAGGTGTCGCGGGAGATATATACCCGGCATGTTAGGTATTCGGAGGGACGGCAGGCTTGGGTGTATCCGACGAGTGCTGTAGTCGCCAGACAAACTCGGGCGATGGGTAAGATAGCGAGAGAAGTTGCATCGACAAGCCTTGCACATCTATGATACAAACAGGATCCTGGGGGCCAGAGTGATAGTATTTCTGCATCTCCGCCGATCTTCTCTCGCAACTATGGGTCCGGGATCAGTTATGTTCCACTTGTCAAGATGGCGTGGTAAATCCACACACAGGCATGTGGCTATAAAATAGGCAAACTAGTAAGCAACGCACGTAGGCTGAGAGTTTGTGGGAGACTAGCTGTGCGTATCCTTCGAAGGATGAGTGCGATTTCGCGCGCGACCCGGTGCGACGCGGTAGGCGACAGTGCGGTGTTCGCTACATTCAAGAACGTTGGCAATTGAAGTCAGAGGTCAGGACAGACGCCCAAGAATATTCTTGGGCGGAGATCTTTAGACGCCGCCCACTGAACGGAACCTCAACTTTAGATACGCCTCCACTTCGTGCTACTCTACAACACACCTCTTGTTACAGGCCAAAGCTCTTTATATCCCCCTAGAAAGACGTCACAATTTTTCAACTGAAACGTTCACGATCTCAACACCTCCGAGCTCGGAGTGAATGGCCCGACCCGGGCCCCGAATGGTCATCGCCTTCCAAGACCAAACTTGACACCCACAGCGTTCAAGTCCTTCGCTGAGAGCAACTGCGATCACACGCATGACATTGCGCGCGAACCGGGGACCATACAGCTGAACTCAAGACACAGCCGCTGCGCCCAGCATCGAGGCGTGCCGACGCCAAACTTCTTTCGGACCGAATATCGTTACCTCACACACTGTAAGTCTTCACGTTGCTGTTGTATAGTATCCAGTACTAGGCTCGAACTTACGCAGGGCCTTGGCAGCCCCCAACACAAACACCTATAATGTAATGACCCTTCCGTCATTGCGGATTAGGGCGCCGCGGCGCTCCGTTCGACTGCTGCTACTCGCGAACACCATTTAAACTCGGGCATGAACTAGGCATCTCTCTCTCAGCCCAATGATGAGCGGTCACTACGACCACGGACAAAGAAGCACCAAAATGCACAGCAGCCTCAGGAGGCGGATGAACGTCTAGATCTGAGCACAGGATCGGCGCAGCTCTGAGTCGCGCAGTCCAAGCCAATGCTACCGCTCGCTTCGGCGGCCACTGGCCCATCTCGTGGGAGTGCAAGAACTCGCTAGTACACGAGGATCGTGTATAAAGAGGTGAAGAGTTGGAGCGCGGTGAAACTGCACCTACATGTCTTCTCCTTCTACTCATGAGTTTCCTGTTCCCGTCGGCGGGGCCCCGTTCGATATAGACTTTGTACCTTCCATTCTTTTTGCGGTACTCTATGGTCTCCTTGCTCCAGTTGCACTCTATCGCTTGGCTCGTCGAAGGTCACGCACCCTGGTGCTTATCGGTACGAGCATCATGACCATCGAACAGTGAGTGGTGATTCAAGCCCCCTTATTTCTGTCAAGACGTACTGATCCTTTTTCCAGCATTGTAGCATTTTCTCTGCGCGCCAACTCCGCACACAAAGCGGGACCCCGAGAATCCGCAGCCCTCCAGGCGTATCTACAAACGAGCTTGGGAGGAGGTTTCATTACTATCGGTCAGGAAGCCACTGCTCTCTTGCGCGCGCTGCTCGTAAGCGCAACGTTCGCCGCACCTTCAGGTGGACGCGAAGTCTCCCCAGGAGGGTCCACCGTGGCTCTCAGAGCGATGGGAGTACAAGGCGTAACCGATACGTCCATCGATCCCCAGGACGATCCCGGGGCAAAACCCACTCCCCCTCCGCTGCTCTCTCGGTTTGCTCTGGGCGGTTGGCAAGAAGACCAGCCCCGCCGCCGCCTTTGGATAAGGCGGGTCTTTGGGACGGCGTTCGTCTTGTTCCTCATCGCGATCACCTTGGGCATCGTCGTGTCGGTTGATTATAAGCAAGCTATCAGGACCGGGACGCATGCATCGCTTGTCCAGCAGTTGCGGTGGGTGTCTGCCTTCGAGTTTATGGACGACCATACGACGTAACGATATCTAATTCTCCTCGGGCAATTTTGTAGATACGCGAGCGCGGCGCTGGCGTACCTCCTTCTCCACTTGGTGACGTTGGCTGCTCTGTATGGCGCATTATGTATCCCGCGCGTCCCGAGAGGCCCTGCCCTCCTCGTTCTCGTCGTCACGTCGCTGCTCGTAAGTCTCGTCCTGGCCACCGGCACCCATCGTCGCGACTTTGATTTTGACCCTTCCGAACCGTCAGACTGTCGTAGCATTATACCGGCTTATTATCATGCATCACTCGACGACCTCTCTGCTCTCCATGGTGCCTGGCTCGCAGAACACGAGTGGCGAGAAGGCGGTGTTTTACATCCTTCATGCCGCCCCGGAATGGCTCGCAGTGGCGCTCCTGCTGAGCGTCGACGCGCGTTCGAAGTTCAAGACCGGCCTCCTCGGCGACAGGAACTCCAGCAAGCCTATGCCCGAGCCATGAGGCTGAGGAGCCCGTCGGGAACGGCGCCTAGGAAGCCCGAGTCTACGCACTCCCAGACACGGTTCCTGGCCCAACTAAGCAGAAGATAGGGGCGGACGCACTGGGCACTACAATATCATTCGCTACCCGCATGGATGGACGAACGGACTTCATTTCTTCTCTCTTAGCCCACTATTATTCACGAATGTTCACATTCTTTTGCCACCCAGTTACAACAATCTAGCTATCTCCGCGCATACTCTGTCACGAGTAGCTTGGTTTACGGCGGCTACCGTCCGGCGCATCTATATATCAAGGGTGTTGTTGCCACCGACTTGACCGGTTGACCTTCGTACAGAATGCGGCAAATCAGTGGGTCCTTGGGTTAGTCACCGAGGCCACCGTTGTAAGTTGAGTCGGTATTCGCTACCAGGACCGCTTCAGCTCGGTGGATGAGTCAAGGCACGCCGTCGAAACGGGAGACGCGGCGCTCAAGTGACCGGTCAAGCGCATGCGGCGTGCCTCGCTGCTTTCGAACGTCTAAGCCACGGCCAGGTCAAAGTTCGACCATGACGCTCGGCCATCATTTCGGTCTGTTCTTCTGCCTCCACTATTTGACTCAGACTCAGTTCTTGTGCAGATGACGATGCCAAGCGTCGATGCACAGCATCAGCAAAGTGTGCGAAAGTGTGCCTAGCTCGGAATTCGAGTGCAGGGAATGCCTTCCTTGCCTTGAAAATGGATTCCGGCATTACAATGCCTTGCTCGCCTTCACATTGCCTAGTGAGGCAATTGATGACATAATCCTTGTCCTGCAAGGCAAAAGATTGCATAATATATATCTTGTTAGTCAATGGATGTGATTGCATTTGCCTTGTGGGGGAGCGGATTACCTAGACTTGTTGGCGTGATATTTTAATGCTTGATCATTTATTCAGAATTCAAAATAAGACCATTGCAATGCGGAGAGAGGGGAGTAATAAGCACCCAAATGTCGCCAAACGGCTCTCAGCGAACAGTGACGTCATGTTTCTCTCTCTCTCTCTTGCTTAGCTTCTCGTCCTCCTGGCTGCCCATGAGACATGTCAAGCGGACTTCGAACTAATCTCGATGTCCCATATCTTCTCGGAAGGGCTGACACCAAGGACATCCCGTTCCTCCCCCGACCACCACCATCCACCCTTCCCCGGCTGCCGTATGTGACCCCACTTCCCAACTTCGTATGTCAGTCTAGCTAGGTATGTACACTGTAACTCATAAGAGTTCAATGAAGTGTTGCTGGTGAAAACCAGGGTATGTAGGCGTTATTTTCCCGCTTATATGCGCTTTTTACTAATTATATGCACTTTTTTTACTGACTATATGCGCTTTTTCATTGACTATATGCGCGTTTTCATTAACTATATGTGCTCTTCAGATGCCCCGGACTCCTATATTTGTTACGTCGGTACGTACAGATCACGCGCAGCAAATATTCCGGCTCGAATCGTGGCCCAGGTGGCCAAGGAAGAGGCCGCATAAGTGGACCAGGGAGGCCGCGCGGCGCCAGCACCCTCCTAATCCGCCCTTATCTAGTGCGTCTAACCACGCAGTGAACACGCGATAGGTCGCTCACGGGGAATGCGATACCCATAGCGTTCTTTCAGCTCCATGCGGTGCCCGCGCGCATGCCTCCCACTCGAATGGACGGTTTGCGATCGCCTCGCCGCGCGAGGTCACGTGCCATCTGATCGTCTCTGTACTCGTAGTTCCTGTAATGTGTAGTGTAGTGTACCTTGAATTGCATCACGCTTGAGATTCAATATTCATACCAAAAAGCGAGAGAATGAATAAAATGGCATTAACATTATCGTAGTAGGCTATCAAACGGTGATTACAGGCAATATAAAGGCCGGGATTCATCTTACATTGGTCAAATGGCTGGCTCCTCGTGCCTAATACTGTCGCGCGATGCATTGACGGCCTCGCGCGGCAAGTATGATATTCTCCGGGGTGTCGTGCTGGTTGGTAGGTAATGAAATTTAATGAAAGGCAAAGGATGACATGGCACAGGCAATAGAAGTTAAAACATTGAGTGCGCGGGCCATAGCTAAAACTTCAATTGCCCAAAAATGCGAGTATGACATTGCTTCAAAGGTATGCATAGTGATGACTGACTATGCATTTAGTTAGGTATAACTTTGTACAATTTGCTGATGAGGTTTAGGTATACAGACTACCCCGGATTGTCTCTACACAGCGGAATGGCTGTTTTGTGTTTACCTTAAGGAATTCGACCTTAAGAGCTCCACAGCAAGAGTTCCTGCAGGCCACCTTGTGGAAAGATGCCGCTTGTCGGATAATTCGCTTACAGGGTCCTGTTCTCTGGATTGCCTCCGGAAGCCTGTCGTGCCGTCGCCAAACCAGATCTGGTCCGGCGCCTTTGAGTATTTTGTCATCTTTTCCCAGAAGCACGTGCTGTTTAAACGACGGGTGTCCTAAGCCTTGAGGGTAACTCAGCGACTATGGACGCCTGAAGGCTCACTTTTCGTGGTCCCCTTAAGGGTGCCACGGTGTTCCCACAGTGGGCGATTTCCTGAAGGCCGCCTTCGAATTCAGGGCGCGTTCAATCCGTGTAAGTCTGCCTCCACCGTCCGCGCGCCATTTTATGTAACGCTGCGGACTTTCCAGCGGCATCGTTCCCACGTTGGAGCCAGATGCCCTCCAAGACCTAGACCAGTCAAGCATGCCGCAGGAGCCGTGTACTGCATTTTGAGTCTTCTCCAACTACGATCCTCGCCGGTCAGTGGTAATACGCCGCCAAGCGGAGAAAATGCGGTGTTCCCGCGATCGTATCCTCGCGTCTCCGCGCCCTCAGCTCTGGTGCGTCCTGGTGTGTCGCGGAATGCTCTCCGCAACCGAATCAGGAATCCGGGGCTCCGTGATTGCATCGGAATTCCGACACTGAGCGGCACTAGTATCAATACAGGCTTGTAGTACCCAGCTACACAAAGGAGTCGGTGTAGCTACTGCTGGAGGTATGTCATAACTCCAACAGTAACCTATGAATGTGCTCATTGAGATAAAGCGCAGCGAGGTTGCATCCTACCCTCCTCCGAGTTGTGGCTGAGCGCGATTGAGAGCCGAAGACCCCACGAGCCATCAATGCCGCCCATGGAGGCATTTGAATCCCGCAGCCGCAGCTCCAGATTCTCAGCCGCAGCCGTCCTCAGAAGCCCGCCACATGGCAGCCATGACCGCCCGCTCTCCACTGCCTCCCACACCTGATGCTCGTTGTAGAACAATGGCACATCTTCGGCATGTTTTAAAAGCGGGGGACATGCCATCGTCGCCGACTGGATCCAACGAACGAACTCCTTATTCCCTTACTACCGCAATGTCTTCTAATTCAACACACGAGTTTCCTACCCCGGTTGGCGGAGCCCCAATCAGTGTTGATTTTGCGCCCTCGATTCTCTTTTCTGCGCTCTATGGTCTCCTCTTTCCGTTAGCCGTGTATCGTGCGGTTCGTCGCGATTCGCGGAACACAGTCCTGATTGGCACACTCGTTTTCGCCACGGAACAGTGAGTCCGTTAAAGATGTGGACATA
Organism: Trametes hirsuta; assembly: GCA_001302255.2. Lineage (NCBI taxonomy): Eukaryota > Fungi > Basidiomycota > Agaricomycetes > Polyporales > Polyporaceae > Trametes > Trametes hirsuta. The sequence goes on along the minus strand of CP019374.1, from coordinate 687,745 downwards.
TAGTGGTGTGTGTACTTACCATATTCTCAGTATAGTTCTGTATGCGCTGCGTGCGCACGTCGCGCACTCGGCATCCGCTCGCGGGTCTGACGGCCTCGAGACGTATTTCCAAACCACGTTAAGCGCTGGGTTCATTTCCATTGGGCAAGACATTTCGGTCCTCCTACGCGCGCTGCTTGTCAGCTCAACATTCACAACGCCATCCGCACCGGCGGTTACTCGCGAACCACCTGCTGCCACGTCCTCTCGGCCACCGGGAGGAGCAGAAATGGAGGCCAGCGACAGGGACGGCACTACCAGAAGCATCCAAGAAGGCGATTCGACGAAACACCTATTCCCGCCGTCCGCGATCACTGTGTCGGAAACACGGGAGGATCAGCCTGCCCTCCGTCTTCAAATCCGCAACATATGTGGAGTCGTAGCCATCCTGTTTCTAGTGACGGTCATTCTGAGCATAGTAGCCGGGGTGGACTACAACCAGGCACTCAAGTCCGGCGCCCACGCCGAGCTCTCGCGGCAACTCATGTTTGTTCTTGCGTTGTGCTTGACTCTAGATCCGTATTTACGATGTATCATAATTGCAGGTACGCCAGCACAGGGCTTGCAGTAGGCCTCCTGATCATGGTCACGTGCGGTGCTTCGTACGCAGTCATGGCGCTTCCCCGAGTCCCGAAGGGTCCAGCCATGTATCTTGCCGCCATCTGCATTCTCCTCGTAAGTACCAGGCACACATTCTCCGCCGCGGCGTGTATAAGTGCTGACTTCTGGTCGCCCTGATCTGGTAGACCGTCGTCGGCATATACCGGCTGAGTGTTCTCCACAACACGACGACTTCGCTGCTCTCTACTGGGCCCGGCTCATTCAGCAGCCCCGGCACCAAGGCGACCTTCTACGTCTTCCATGCCGCGCCCGAATGGATTGCGGCAGCGCTCGTGCTTAGCGTTAACGTTCGGAAGGTGTACAAGACGGGCATGTTCGGCGACTTCACCTCGGACAAACCTCAGCCTGAGTAGTCTGGAGTGAGCGAAGCCTGTTACGATGGACGGTTACCGGTCAGAGGGTCTCTCTTTTCTTTCTCATGCATACTGTATCCCAGCCCTGACACTACGACATCATACTGGACTTTGCTATAGTCCCAGTCCCGGTGACTCTTATCTATTCCCACAGTCTCGTACGGTATTGCCCTATGCCCTGTTCTGTATTTATTGTCTCAATGGCTATTGTTCTCATTACCTATTGTTCTGTGGCTATTGTCCCTGTATGTATATTAGCATACACAAGCTGAGGACAGTCCTCAGCTTGACCTGGTTACCTATCACACTCTACCACTGGAACACCCAGAGTGACTTCTCTGATGAACTCTGAACCTGCCAGCTTCAGATCAGGGGCGTGGTGGTCGAATGGTACGAAGCCGAAGTTAAGAGGCTCGCTCGCCCGGCTCTCCTGCCCGTCGTCAACCGCACGGACCCCCGCTTCGGCGTCAACCCCCTTCAACGCTGCCCTCGGCATTCCCGTTGCTAGACAGACCGAGGACGACTAGGCATGGACGCCTCGGTCTTAGCGATATTATGGTACATACATCTGTTATAATCGGCCCTGTGCCACCTGAGCGCTCCCGTTCTGACAGTCACAACTGCTACTCGCTACTAGTACTGCTGGCGTGTGTAATGTGGGCACACCCCAGAAGTCGCGACCGTATTTACGCGCTACGTCCTATTTATGCTCTACTTCGCGACTTGCGGGATCATCGCACCTCTAGCGCGGCACCATAACACGCCTGTCGTGGTTGTTGCTCAACTGTTCCCCGCCCCGTGAAAGTTGCGCGCGGCCCGTAAACGCCAAGTCCGTCGTCGCCTACGACGGCTAATGAGCGACGTTAACGGAGCGAACGAGGACGTCAACGCTCAGGAACCCGCGCTCGTGCCTGGAGGCTCTGCAAGTCGTACACGGAACGCCGTGGTGTCCTGATGAGCGCCGTGGTGCGCGGGCGGCGGAAAGCAGGGGTAACTCGCTCGGGCGGGTCGGGTGTATGGAACAGACAACGTCGGGTCCGCGTTGTGGGCGTGAATGTGGATAGTAGGGAAGCGGACTGGATCAGAGGACCGCTGTAGTTGTACTATGAATACTTGGATGGATAGGGATATCAGCAAATTTCACCGTGTCATATATTATAAAGTAAATGGGAGTAGTCCGACATCCCGGGGAGAGCTTTAGTTTAAAAGTGGCTGGCAGTGGCGGCGGCACCCAAGTCGGTGTATCAATAACTATAAAAATGGACATGTCCGGGATTGAACCGGACCCCTCTCGCAAGCTATGGGATGCTAAGCGAGCGTGATAACCAACTACACCACATGCCCATAGCAGTTTGGCGCTTAAGTCATATCATAATTTCACAGAGTGTTTTCTATTTTCTTATGCATTCGTCGAGGCCGCCAGCTCTCGCAAAGCGGGTTGGAAGCAGTTCAGTATAGGCGGAGAAGCCGAGCAGACGAGTCGAACAACCTGGCTAAGCGTGCTTGGACGTGCCTCAGCCACACAACCATGATCGCCAATTGAATCTGAGATTGTTCGACAGGCACTGAGGGGACGCTCGGCTCTGCGAAAACGCATTCTAAACGAGGACGACGGCATAAGGCGTCCCTGGCTACCTGGCAGCGGTGCATGCAAACTCGACCGTCGTGGGTTGTGGGCAAGCCGTACACAAACAGGCGTGTGTACGACCGCCGGGGAACTATCCGAGCCAGGTACGAGTGCTTGGCGATCGTTATGACCATGGCTGCCATCTTGAGTGTAAGAAAAGCGAGCCGCGGGTAGTCACAGGCCCAACGCTGCTGGACAGACGCAGGCGGAAGCCCCGAGGAGAAATGTTTGGCGTGCTCGTATGTTTTACCGGGGAAGGCGGTCGGGGAGAGTGGGAAAGAGTGGGAAAGACGAAATCGGGGCAATTGCAGAAATCTGGATCAAAGGCATTAAGGGATATGCCATATATGGAAGGTCAGGTACAACTTGATGTGCCTGGCGAAGTCGCAGGCCATTTGGAGTCCGCCCTCGCTCTCCTCCCTCCCACCATCGCCCTCCCCTTCCTCCATGCCGTTCCGCCCGACGTCCAGCGCAGGGGCGCCGTCGACGGCGCGCCCCAGCACCGGCCGCCCAGGTACAGCCGGCTACTTCGACCGTGAGCCTCAGTACACCTACGACTACTCGCTCGAAGAGGAAGACGAGGACGATGAGTCCGACGCCGGCGACGTCTTCGCCTTCGGCCCCCCTCCCACCGCCGCCACGCCGATAAGCCCCCCGGCGCCGACGTTCGACCCAGCCAGCGTCGATCGGATGGGTCCTACCCCAGGACCCTCCGTCACCTACCAGAGGCACCCGTTCCCGTACCCACTCAGTCCCGTCGAATCGCCCCCCTCGACAGACTCCCAGAACCAAGACGCAGAAAATGCCTACAGACTACGCCGACTTCCCCCACAAACATCCTCTACTCCGCGAACCGCCGGGACTGGTCTGTCTGGCGTCAGCTCAGCTATCAGCTCCAGGGAGGTCCACGTTTCGTTGCCAAGGGGGAGCTTGCAGGGAGACAAAGGAAAAGAACGACCGCCGTCCACAGCGCGGTCTACGAGCTTCCCGAGCGTGGCGGACTCGGAGTCCGTAAAGTGAGTTTCAGTCCGATCAAGTTGGATTCCGACTAACCCGGAGCCAAGGATGGGGTTTGACTTTGACCAAGTGGAGGACGAGGAGGACAGTCCATTCCCCGAGGTACGCGCATCTGTATCGAACGTTGACGACCCGGAGATGCCTTCAACAACACTACGGATGTGGTTCCTGGGATTGTTGCTCACACTGGCAGCCGGGTGAGTGAAGCATGTAGATACTCTGCTTTTTGACCCGCTTAAGTGCTCTCAGGTCGGCGAACATCTTTTTCAACTTCCGACAACCTGCGCCGTCCATTGTGTCAAACGTCCTACTTCTCATCGCGCATCCATTAGGGAAGCTCCTCGCTTCGACCCTTACAATACGGACCTACAGACTACCTCGCTGGCTGGCGCCTATAGGACTTGGCGGCTATGAGTTCTCGTTTAATCCTGGACCATGGAACATCAAGGAGCATGCATTGGTGTACATCATGGCCAACGTGTCTATCGGAGTACCAACTGCTCTGAACGCAGTCGTCGTCGCTGAACTGAACTACGACGTGAAACTGGGTTACGGGTTCAACGCCTTGCTCATCCTCGCAACTCAACTTACGGGATTCTCGCTTGCGGGCTTATGTCGGCGGTATCTGGTTTGGCCTGCAAGCATGGTCTGGCCTCAGAACCTCATTGTCTGTACACTCCTCAACACGCTTCACGCTGAGGAGGAAGACGCACGAGGAGGCATCTCGCGCTTCAAGTTCTTCTGCTATGCCACCACGGGCGCGTTCTTCTGGTTCTTCCTTCCAGGTATGTTGTTCATCGTCTAGGTCGCGAGCGATACTGACCTCGCACTGCAGGTTATCTCTTCCAGGCGCTCTCTATCTTCTCGTTCGTTTGCTGGATCAAGCCTGACAACATCGTTGTCAACCAGCTCTTCGGCACGTCCAGTCTGGGTATGAGTGTCCTCACCTTCGACTGGTCACAGATTGTTTGGATCGGCAGTCCTCTCATGGTACCATGGTGGGCTGAGGTGCAGATTTTCACGGGGTTCTTCGTCATCTACTGGATCTTGTGTCCGATCTTGTACTACAGCAACGTATGCCCTCCGCTCATCATCCCGTTGTAGCCGCTCGCTAATTGCTCTCGTAGTCTTGGGATCTATCGTACTTCCCGATGATGGTGAACCAACCATACGATCGGTTTGGTGATCCGTACAACATTTCGCGTGTGCTGACACCCGAGCACACGTTCGATCTCGATGCCTACAACAACTATTCGCCCCTGTACCTCCCGGCGTCGTATGCGATCACGTACCTGGTCGCGTTCGCCCTGTCCTCGGCCATGATCGTTCATACCTTCTTGTACCACGGACGAACGGTGCTACACGGCTTCCTACACACGCGCATAGAAAAGGACGATATCCATGCGAAACTCATGCGTTCGTACCCTGAAGTCCCTGATTGGTGGTATCTCATGACGTTCGCCGCGTGTTTGGCGCTTGCGATCGTGACCGCGGAGGTAAGCTCTCTGGATTGTATGAAATTTTCGCCTTTTCGACGAATGTTTTCAGGTATGGCACACGGGCATCCCGGTGTGGGCGTTGCTACTCGCGATCGCGCTGCCAGTCACGTACATAATACCCTCTGGATACGTTTACGCAATGACGGGGCAGAACGTGAGTTTTCAACGCCACGACTAACGTTGCTTACACGCTTACGGCCTTTGCAGATCACGATCAACCTGCTCGCACAGATTATTCCTGGTATGATCCTTCCCGGCAAACCCGTGCCCAACATGGTAAATTCAGGGTTCCTGTTATGTTAACGAACATCGCTCATCGCCACCTCCACAGATCTTCAAGGCGTACGCTGTGCAGACCTTGGCGGAGGGTACTGCTTTTGTACAGGACCTCAAGCTCGGCCACTACATCAAGCTGCCGCCTCGCGCGACATTCATGGTGCAGCTTGTTTCGACAGTGCTGGTCGGGCTGCTGCAGGTCGGCGTGAAGGAGTGGATGTTCATCAACATCCCAGACATTTGCCAGCCTACACAGGAGGACTTCCTGACGTGCCCGCACAACCAGGTTCAGTACTCGACGTCTGCCGTATGGGGTCTTATCGGCCCGGCACGGCAGTTCGGCTCGCAGTCCATCTATCACCCGCAGCTGTACGCGATCGCTATTGGTGCTGTCCTCCCGATTCCCTTCTGGATCTGGCAACGACGGTGGCCCAACAACTGGAACAAGTACGTGAGCATGCCGATCATCCTGAACGGCATCGGCCTCATTCCGCCGGCGACGGGCATCAACTACTCGTCGTGGTTCCTCATGGGCTTCATCTTCCAATTCTTCATCCGAAGACGCTACTTCAACTGGTGGACGAAGTTCAACTACGTGCTCACCGCCGCGATGGACTGCGGGACGGTGCTCTCGCTTCTGTTGATCTTCTTTGCGCTGCAATTCCCGAAGGGGGGTATCAATGTCAACTGGTGGGGCAACACCGTGTTCATGAACAGTACGTCGGGCGTTTTCAAATTTTTCTTTCCATCCCACTAACCGAGGTCATAGCTGCCGACTGGAAACACTTACCATTGCGACACGTTCCCGACGGCGGCCTCAGGTAGCATGCCATGACGTCGTCCACCACGTTCCTTCGCTCGTTTCTCTTCTCCGGTTATGTGGGACATTCCTTCAGTTAGGTGTACGAGTCTTCGCCGGGGTAGCACTGCAAGTACGGAAATCAACAAGAAATCAAAGATGGCCTCCCTTTTTCGCTCTCCCTCCAGTCCCCAGTCTCTAGCTCCCCCTCCCACCGATCCCCTCGGCACAGCTGCGGATCGCGTCCGTCCTCCCAGCCTCCTCTCTCCCGCTCCTCCCCACGTCCTGCTGCGCCGCCGCCAGCGTCGCATCATATGTATAAATGTTCAGATATAGCCTACCCTTTCCACGCGCCTCACCGGGAGCAGGCACAGCCCCGTCCACACCGTCCTCCCCACGCCGATTTTCTCCCACGCCGCCAGCCGTCTGTGTGTCGTGCACGGGCGTGCGCCCGTCCTCTCCCCATTGACACTTTCCCCCCCCGCCTCACCGACCTTCATTGCCACTCTCCCGGCGCGCCGGTTCAATCCGATTTATTAGCATATTAGAAGTACCTTACATCGGCGCGCGCCGTCTGTGATCCACATACCTATGTAACCCTCTCCCTCTCTGTCTCTGGCCGTGGCTCTAGTAGCTCCTTCGCGTCTCCGCCTCCATCCTTCGTGTCCGGCCTCGGTGTCAGCCCCGTATCTTTTCTCACCCTCGCGAGTCTCCCTCTTTCTCTCTTTGTCGGCTGTTTGGTGTGCCAGTAGCACTAGGTATACATACTTTCATCTCCCGATCGAAATTTCTGCGCGCATGCGGCCGTGGCGCGGTGTGGTGTGGTGGCAAGGGTTCCGCGGGAGTTGTGCGAGTTGTGTCGACGTACAGAGCCGTGTCCGTACCCGAACCCGAATTCAATCTCAAAACGTTCGGCGCATTCACGTTGTCATCGTCGTCGCCGCGATGGCCGCTGCGGACGTGCCGTGGCGTCATATATCGTGTTCGTACTCGTGGCTCGGACGGGCCCACGGACGCAATGTCCGCTGTCGCACGACCCGAGAGGCCTTCGTCCTGCATCTCAGGCCCGACCTCCGAGCGGAGTGGCGAGTATGTTTGAGGACCGGGCAGGCCAGAAGCACGCCTGCACGCCCGCCGAGCACGTTTTCGTGTCGCGCCGTTCCCGTCGGTTGCAGTAGCGCTCCACAGGGCCTTGTTCTTGGGGAGGTTGTGCCATGCCCTCCGCAGTCGTGCTCGCTCTGCGGTTCGTGTCGGCGGGGTGCATTCTGTGCTCGAGCCGGGTGCACTGGGCGTCTGGCCGAGAAGCTACCGGAGCGCCGGGGGAGAGTTGCTTATCGCGCACGGCCGGGCTCGGGATCAGCGTCCTGCGCCCACCTCGGAAGGTCGTCCACGACGGGCGAAGAGGTCTGCAACTGGGACTGCACCTGCGGGGAGAACGATGAGCCTTCCACAGATGCCTAATGGGGATGCGTTGCGTGGCTGTGCGGCGAGTAATGGGCGCCTACGGGAGACGCGCGGGGTGGGCGGCGCTGGGGACGTCGTCTCGATCACACACACTGCCTGCCCGCCCGCGGCGGCTGCGGGCGGCCTCTTTCGCCTTCCACCACGACCTCGCCCCGACGCTTCATGATTCCCGCCTGTCATGTCCCGCTATAGAGACTACATACCCCTCCCGGCCTTGGCCGATGGCGAACACGAGAACGGCAATGGCAAGCACAAGAATACCCATCGGAAGCGGCGGAGGGCCATCCTGGGGCTCCTCGTGCTCTCCGTGCTCGCCAACATCTACTTTATCTACTCGACGTCCACGGGGTGGCAGGCGCCGCTGGACAACTACCAAGCACTGTGAGTGCTGCTCGTTTTGTTTTGGGGCCCGGACGGCCGGGTGGCGCGCGTGTCCGAGGGAAGGTGGACCCAGGGAATGCGAAAGAGACAGTTCTGCCAGTTCATGCGACCAAAGAAATTGCTTGTCATTGGAGTGGAACGCACGCATAGGTGCCTATGCTCGTGGCAAGTTGTGTATCTCAAACACATTCCTCGTTGGGGCGCTGCGCTCGCGGAGTGCTCCCAGCGTCCAGGACCGAGGGCTTCCGTTTTTCGCAAGGGGTAGCGTTGCCGCTCACGACGTACCTGTTCCCATAAAGCTGCCCGCGTGTGGTTCCCCATCCGTTCCTTGACCTTGGAAAGTGCTGCATGTCTCAACCGCTATTCGACCACATCAGCCCCACCGACGCTTCTCATTTGATCCGTCCTCACTGGGCGTGAATCACGACGCTGGCAATGGTATCCGCAGCGACTGTGGGACTTCCCCCTGGTCTGTGGGAGCAGTGAAACCATTGCCAGGCAAATGCGGGTCGAATCTGCGTACGCCAGAAGGACAGTCTTGACACCCAGTCCGGAAATGGGCCTGGGGTGCGGACGAAATATACTGAATCCGGCGCCCTGTCTTCCCCCTCCCTCTGTGCCAACGACAACTGACACGACGGCGTTTCCAGAAACACCCATCCCATAGTCGACGCGAAGGCACTGCCTTCGCTCTCGCCGGTGAACCCGCACGAGCACGCGGTCGTGACGGGCCTCTACACCGACGCGTTCGCGACCGCCGTCGCCACGCTCGGACACACGCTCAACGCCGCCAACTCGTCCGCCGCGCGCCTCCTCTTCTACCTCCCCGACAAAATCTCCAAACGCGCGCTCTGCATCGCCGCCGCGTCCGGCTGGGAGCCCGTGCCCATCGAGCGCATCGCGCCGCCCTTCCGCGGCGTGCACCGCCACTTCCTCGACCAGTACTCCAAGCTGCAGCTCTGGACGCTCGACCGCCGCGGGTACAAGAGCGTCGTCTACGTCGACGCGGACGCGCTCGTCCGCCGCCGCTTCGACGAGCTCTTCCGCCTCCCGCACGCGTTCGCCGCGACCCCGGACGTGTACGCGGCCGCGCCCGGGTACGTGACCGCGTTCAACGCGGGCGTGATGGTCATCCGGCCCGACAGCGCGCTCTTCGACGACATGGTGCGCAAGATCGCGACCGCGCGCTACCCCGCCGAGCAGGCGGAGCAGGCGTTCCTCAACCTCTACTTTGGCGCGGAGGCGCTCCGCCTGCCGTACGCGTACAACGGGAACCTCGCGATCAAGCTCCGCACGCCCGCGCTGTGGGCGGGCATGCAGGACGAGATGCGGATTATGCACTTCACGCTCGCCAAGCCGTTCCTCCAGGGCGACTACGAGGAGGTCCCGATGGACCAGCTCGAGAAGAACGCGGAGAAGGTGGCGCGGAAGAAGACGGCGTTCAAGGAGGAGATCGCGGAGTGGTTGGAGGCGTGGCGGGAGACGAGGAGGATATACGGGTCTCAGTTTGCACAGTGCGACGCTCTATAGGAGTATCGCGCCTCCATCACCTCGGATATCATCATTGTACACATTGCCATCCTAATCACACACTTGAGACGATGCTCGTAGGCTGCCCCGATGTGCAGTGTCTATTATCGCTCGTCATCGAAGAGAGCGTATGTACTGGATCGCGGTGCATAAACGTAGATCACCAGGAAAGCGTCCGTGTAGCACTAGCAGGTCCGAGATCCAGGGCTTCGACGACATCCTAATCTACCGGAGCAGTATGCACGACGATGGCAAAGATTAAGCAGTCCAGTTATGGGAGAGACGTCAAGAGGTCGGAGAGAGAGAGAGAGAGAAACAAACAAACTATAGTGCACACTGTACGCGGACGCAGGTCAGCGACATATAAAACGGGGAAGAGAGATCGACAAGTAGCCCGCACAATACGATAACAATAGCCCGTCCGACAACCACCCCCTCCGGGTCCCAACCTACAACAACACCTCGTCGTCGTCGTCGTCGTCGTCGTCGTCATCGCCGCTCGTCACGTCTATGGGGAGGGCATTCATGCCATTCTATGCGCGCCCCGGCCCGCCATGTTCTGCTCGCCGCCGTCACCAAGGCCCGGTGGGGGCGCGGGCGCCTGACTGAAGTACGAGTCGGGAGAGACACGCTGGGGGCTCATTCTTGACTGCGCCTGGTACTGCGGCTGCGGCGAGTACTGCTGCGGCGGGTACTGTTGCGACGGCGGGTACTGCTGTGGTGGTGGGTACTGTGACTGGGGCGAGTAGTGCGACAGCGACGTCTGGCTGGGGTAGCCCTGCGAGGGGTATGGCCGGTGGAGGGGCGCTTCCCGGTACGCGTCGTTCGGGTACGCGGAGGGCATGAGCGGTGTGGTGGAATCGCCTATTGGTGGTGATGCGTAGCCGTATCCGCCGAGGTCGACGTTGCTCCGGCTGGCCGCGGCCTGAGGATCGAAGTACCCAGGCGCCTGCTGTGAGTGCGAATTTGTCAGAACGCCGTCGCCTAGCGTACTAGGGACAAAGCATACCTGATGAGGGAGCAGCGGCTGGATGTCGGATGCGGTGTCCAGCCTCGCCATCTCAATGTCGGCCTGAGGGCCCGACGCGAGATACCGGTCATAGCCAGCAATCTTCGAAGGCGCGGGAGAACCGCGGCCGCTTTCCGCATATGGCACTTTGGGGTCTGCAAGCAAGTTTGACGACGACACCGAACGCGTGTCCCAATCATCTCCTCGGTCACGCTGGTACAGCGCAGGGTCGTATTCGAGGTCGCGCTGCAGGCACCATCGTCAGCCTGAGAAGGAGCGAACTTCGACATCATATCGTACCTCTTCGACCGCAGCGATCTTGATCCCGCCCGCGACGACGCGCGCATCGGTCGCTTGCCCACCCATCTCATCCAGCTTCGTTTGCACATTCTGGATCTTGCCGTGATATACCTGTGGCAGCAGCGCGGTCATGTTCGCGTGCACCATCGGAGTGAACAGCTCGCTGTGAAGCGCCGGGTGTCCGAACCGCTTCTCGAGTCGGTTGCCCACCGTGTCGCCACGTTGCGAATGCACTTTGGCCTCGCGCAGCTCTTCCTCGGTAGGAATGTAGTATCGGAACGACGGCTGGAACGTGCGGTGGAGGTATGCCTTGAAAGCGAGTATGATGAGAATCGGCGGGACGGCGGCAACCCATTTGAACGTCTTGAACCCAAAGCCGAGACCGGTGGCTAGTTCACAAGGCGTGAGGCGTCGTTGCGCAATTAGGATGTGGCATTACTCACTTAGTACCATGATGAGCTGCATGATAACCACGCCTGCGAGGAGACGGTTGATAACCACGTTCCACATACGCTGGGGAGATGTAAGTTCGGTGCCGGACAGCGGCGAACAGATCACATACCCCTCCGGTCTCGGTTTTTGAGACGAAGACGAACATGAGCTGGTACTTGTATACCCAAGAGCTTATCCAGAAGACGACGGCAGCTGCGACGGCTACCAAAGGAGCGAGAGGAGCGAAGAAGAATCCTACGGTCCCCATGAAGAGCTGCGGAGGGTGTTAGACTATGGAAACAGTCGACATGACGCCTGGCATTACCAAGTTCGAGCTGAGTACGAGCATTGTTAGTGTCATGAGTATCAACCAAACCTCGCTACTCACTAGTAGATAGCATACTGGAAATCGGGCGGCTGGGTCCACTCGCGAATCTCACGAGGTGTGCGGCCAAACAAGCTGCAGGAGACTGTCAGTATCAGTGTACAGGTTACGGGTTTCGACAGACGTACTGAGTCTTGATGAAGATCACAAAAAGGTTGATAATCTGGGCCAAGTCGAACAACACGAGGAAGCCACGAAGCCTGCACTCTGTAAGTCATATATCCAGGAGCCACAGGTGGACGGGCGTACGGGAAGTAAGTGAGCCAGTACGAGGCTTGCTCAATGTACGTCTTGTTAATCGTATCAGGAAGCTCTGCAGTAGGACTGCGATCAGCTTGCGTCCTTCAATAGCGTCCCAGCTACTCACTCTTGAAGTTACGCAAGATGTCGGCGAAACTCTGGTGCTTGCCTACGAGAATGACAACCTGCTTGACCGCATCTAATGGGGATCTCGTCAGAGCCGCCAAACCCTGACACAAACGTGAAGCCTTACTGAAGATGACACCAATGAGCGTGAAGATAATCAGCTGGGAGATGATCAAGAACGCGAAGTATCGTGCGACGACAGCGCGGTCCATGCGTGAGTGCGTGTGCGCACCCATGAACTTGGTAAGCTTGCGCATGATGATAGGTAAAGCCCAGCCAAACAGCGCAGACACCGCGGGAGGGAGGACACCAGAGATGAACGTGAACGATCCAGGGGAGTTCTGCGACCACGAGTCCAGGAAAGGCACGAAGGCAGTGAGCTATGAATCGAATGCGTTAGTAAAGGCTGAGGCGTGATTGCAGGGAACAACGCACGGAAGCCAGGTTTGCGAGAAGGGAGATGATCAACAACGGGACGGTGTTGAAGAAGCAGACCGCGACAAGCCAAACCCATCCGATGATTTGTTTGCGGCGGATCTCAGCTGGGGTCTTCGCGAGGTTGGACCAAACCTGTTTGGCATTCTATATGAGAGGGGGTAGACTCGGTGCGTCGTGCGAACTTACGATATCCTTGGGGTTAGGAGCAAGCGTGATTGTCGTGCCCTTGGGATGCTTACGCCGAAGCATGTTCGCGACGATGTGTGCGTAAGGAACGGCAGCCATGGACGCGAAACCGTAGTTTTCAGGTTTGCGAAGGTCAATCTGGTTGCGGAATTCCTCCACGGCACGTTCGGCTCGTTGAAGCTTTTGCCTGAGGCGAACTCAGTCCAGGGGCTCAACATAGTTGCCATCCAACTCACGTGTAGTGGTCGATCGCATCCTTCTTCTCGCCTCCGCACCCTAAGAAACCCCCGTTCGTGATGGTGGGCCGTTTCTTCCCAATCTTACCGCCCTTGAGGTACGTAACAAGCTCGGCTTCCAGGTCCCGTACAGCATCGTTATGATACTCGATCAAATCAGGGAGGCGTCCGACTTTGCGACCAATGTGCACGGACGTCGTGGGGTACGGCACCTGCACGGACTGGAAAATGGCGCGCAGACCTTCATCGGATTGGAGCTTCTTCGGCACGTCCGTCACCATCAGCGTACGCGCGTAGAACGACTGGACGTATTCCGGAGAACGGAACCAGTCACGCCGCAGACGCACGACCTCGCGCCAGTGGTACCACACAAACGCCATCACGAGGAACGTGATCGCGTACGTGACCACGATGTGGGCGAATATCCAGTCCGACTGCTCCAGGTCGCGGATGGTGAGCATTGAGAGCACGTCGCGGTCGTCCTTTTTCACGAACTTGAGGTTGAAAATGACGTTCACGGGGATCAGGACGCCGCAGGTCAGCGCCGCGACCGAGGTGAATAGCCACCTGCATAGGCGGAGGAAGCGTAGAAAGATGGCCGCGTCGAGCCCGATCTTGTCGACTAGCTCCGGCTCCTTGGTGTGCAAGAGAGGCGAGACCCAGCCGAGGAAGGAATCGGACGGCTTGGGAGGGACTTTGTTGCCGACATGATATTTCACCTTGGGTTCATAGACGATCTATGACAAAACACATATCTGTTAGTACAGCTGTTAAGACGTGTACGCGCAGAAAGGAAGGAGAGAAGCAAGGAAAACTCGGGTGAAGTCAAAGTAATACCCGCTTGAGTGTGTATTCCCGTGCCTCATTAGCGCCTAATACCAATAATTGGCCGGTCTGACGCACAGAAAAATGGTGCAGCAGGCGCCATCCGAAGCGGCGTATACGAGTTGAGAAATCGACACGCGCCGTGTGCAATGTCGTATGATAGGCCCCAAGCGGGCCCTCAGGCCTCGCCCGCAGGATACTCGGGCCGTATGCACATCACGGGAAACCAGAGGCGGAGATGAGCTCCGGCCAACGTGCGGCGTCCGGCCCTCGTTGCAAGAGCACCTTCCCAGCGAGAGCTCGCTGTGAGAGCTGGGGCCTGGAGGGGACATGGAGGAACGCAGAGCAAAGCATAGACTGGTCTGTTGCCTGCGTGTCGTCCGGACAGTATGACCCCAACATCACGTCGGCGCTGCTACTAAGACGGGAACAGATGGCGCTTGGGGGGGTGCCATGCCTAAGCGCGGTGGTAGCATACGTCCGGGGTAGGACGAACAGTGGTTGACAGATTGCGCCCCCCACGTCGATAACACAGCGATCCTCCCCAGCGAAGTCAAATTCGACAACTCGCTGGATGTTGAGTCGACATATAGTAAGAACGGAACGAACCTTGTTATTGGGACGCAGGATGTTGAAGACGAGGACCGTTGCAAGCTACCATCGCGGTCAATTACTCCTGTTCTCGGTTTCCACTCGTATAACGAGACGCACCGACACTCCAAGCATCAACCCTACTTGGGAAGCCACCGCAACGGGCGCCAGCGTCCGTTGGCTTGTGGTCTCGTCAAAGATTTGGTCGAGGTCGCCGGTAGACATGGCGAGAGAGAGAAGATGAGCCCAGGTGTCAGTGTAGAATGTAGAGAACGAGCCCGCTCAGTGTGATAAGGAATGTAGCAGCGAGGCTCGCTTGAGGAAGAGGTAGAGGAGTTCAGCTTGAGAGAGCCAGATTGTCGACGACGACGGCGAAAAGAACAAGTCTTGAAAGAGAACAAAAGGCGGCCTGCGTCAAGAAGTCGCAGCAGGAGTGGGCGCCTATTATGGGCTGTACGGGTATGCTCTTGGCGTTTACGAGCGTTTACCGCAGATAGAATTCCCCGGACTAGGCACATAAGCTGGGGTAACAAACCCCATCAATCGTCTACTATTCTTCCGATTACATGAATAGTCCCCTTTGATTTGAACTTCTTACCCGACACCACCGCTCCCCACTGTCATCGACTGCGGGCTGCTTTCTCCGCGCGCACTGCCATGTCCAACCTCGATAGCTACGTGAAGTCATCGAAACCGCCTCCGACGCCGCTTGCGACCTCGCAAGAGATCAGGGATCGTGGATCTACATTCGTCGGCAACGTCTTTACAGCTACCAATCCCGACGAAGCCCGCAAGGCGATCCGGCACCTGAAGAACGTTGCACACGGCAGCCGACCCGCTAGCCACGAAATAGCGGCATGGCGGTGCATGGTCCTCAAGCCGGGCAAAACTGGCCTCGGCGGACCAGATGATTTCGAGGTCGTGACCGGCTTCGACGATGATGGCGAGAAGTATGCGGGCGGACGGGTGCTGAAAGTCATGCAGAATGAAAGCGTTATTGATGCAGTCGTGGTGGTTAGTCGTTGGTGAGTCTTCAACGACTTAACGTGTACGCTCGGCGATGGACAGGGCGTGACTACGCGTGAATCTGGAACCCTGTCGATACCGCAACTCATTGCTATCTAAGCAGATATACTAGCATTCCACCTCAGCCGCTTACGACGCGTATGTTCGGTATGCTAGACGATTCTGAGCGTACGTGCGAGATGATAGCTGGGAGAGATGCGCTTTGGCACAGCGGTCCCTGCAGAAATGCTCACCTGTAAGGAGGCCGCAAAGGATGAAACCAAAAGCACCGGATTGCGACTTTTGATTTCATCAAGCTTAGAGCAGCTACAACCGTCAACGCGTCTTTGCGCTCAAGGTTCCTTCGTACCACCGTCAGCGTTGTGTACGTTGGTCTCCATAACGCGCATAACTTCCACTCTGTAACGTCTATCATCGAACACAAAACTGACCCACCGTATCCCGTAGGTTCGGGGGCGAAATGCTCGGTCCGGCGCGCTTCGACCACATCGAAACATGCACGCGGGAGGTGTGCCACACCTTCCGACTAAAGGACGACATGGCGACAAGCATTGCTACCCTCACCTCCCTCGATGACATCCTCGCCTCTCTACGCGCGGAGCTCGCATCCCTGGCATCCTCCAAGCCTGGTGTCGATAAAGACACATCCAGGGATGACACGGCGACAATCATAGTGAAGAAGACAGGAGCGTCATATGTTGCACTTGAAGAGTCGCTCGACACCGCAAAGGCAAAGCGGCTCATTACCGCGCGCGAGAACTCCATTAAAAGCGTTAAGCAAGCACTGAGTAAGGCTCGCGCCCGGGGTATCTAAGTCCCAGCTTCTATCGTCTCCCATTGACCCGCCTTTTGGCGACGACAATTCTGGTCTGCGCTAGGCCATGGGTACGTCGACAGCCGCGAGCGCGTTCAGCCCTACGAGAATGGGCCTGGCGGATACACTCTGGACGCGTTCTGTTGATGCGGACTTCTCAATTTGCCTTCGCTGGGACCACACTCGCGGGGCGTTAACCTCTCAAACCCGTGAGCCCGTCTTATCGCGTGTGGATTGAGCCCCGTGCATCAGGTGTCTATGGCCATACGAGTGCCCAGCTGGGTCTAGCACCCTAGGTGCCTTCGATTTTGGTGGACTTGGCCGCAACCCTTCTGCGACGGAAGAATCCCCGGCTCCTGTGGGGCTACGACTTCAAGTTCCGGTAACGCTCTTTCGCCAAGTCGAGGTATCTCAAGCTTGTACGTGCTTACACTTCTCGTTTCGGCGAAAACTCTGACTAGCTTCTAGCTCGACGTGTAGGTCACGAGACCCGATGTAGGTGGGGTGTTAGCTGGGTCGTCTGACTTGGGTCGGTGACGGTGACGGATGCAGATGGGGACCACGATGTGCCTGCGCTTGTGCTGAGATAACGCAGAATGGACGAATCCTAGCATTCAAGCGTTTTCGAGTGCGCCGAAACTAAACTTGCATTGATCGGCTGCCCCAGGGACGAGCCCAGGTATCATTATCATTACAACGTACCGGAGCTCCTCCGTGCACTGGCGAATGAACCGCCGTGCCACATTGTGGGAAGGCGCGTGTTTCTCCCAGCTTGTCCTTCTCGTTCTTTGGATGGGCCTAGGAGCGACCTGGATACGCAAGCATTCCTGAATCCTTTTTTCAGCACCAACAGCGGCCCCATCCAGGTCACACGCCTTCGGCTATTGCGTCGAAGGTCTTTCGACGTGCCGAAGCCGTCTGTGCTGCGGTAGCAGCATGGTGGCGCCCAACTCGAGGACGCCCGGTTCTTTGGCTTTTTGGATCAGAGTTAGAGTCAAGGTTCGTGCCAACACGCTACCCCAGCGCTGCGTCCTCACAAGAACGAGCGTCGTCTCGACCAGCCCGCCACTGATCCTCGATCCAAAGTTCTCCTACAGCTGCCCCTGCCAAAGATCCTTGTCCATCCGTCATCGTGATGGCTATGCAACCTCCTCCATCAGCCCAGACCGCCTTCTCAGCTGCCCGCCCCATCGAGGATTTCGACGGCGTCAAATATCCTCCAGGCATTCGTGGTCCCAAGCCAGAGCTCAATATGGATGCTAAGCCGACGAAGTTCAGGTGTGTTGATGTACGATGCACCCCTATCTCTAGCGGGTATCTCACGCGTGAAAATACGTACAGGTACGACCGGGACTTTCTCCTCCAATTCAGGGATGTTTGCAAGGAGACGCCGGGTCCTTCACTCCCGCTCGAAGCCCTTGGACTGCTGCGCGAATGTGATGTAGGCCCCGAAAAGCTTTTCTATTTTGCGCGCTTACGCATCGCGAACCCACTATCGCCCAAGCCTGTCGCGCATCCCGATACTTCCGCAAACTCAGGTCCAATCGCTAGGATCGCTAGGAATCGTCGGAGGAAGGGCCGCCCCGCCAGCCAAGGCTCACCCGAAATCGTGCAACGTAAGATCCGCGCGCTGCTCAACCTACTCACCCCTAAACGTTTCGACCTGATTTCTAACCAGATCATAGCTCTGATAAGCAAATCGGAGGAGGAACGTGATGGGCGGACGCTCAACCAGGTCGCTCGACTGGTGCTTGAGAAGGCGGCGGACGAGGGGACGTGGCCCGAGATATGAGTACGGCTGTATCGTAAGGCGATGGAGCAGATCAGCCCTAACGTTCGCGATGGTGGTATCATGGATGCCAGGGGCAAACCCATGTGGCCAGCTGTTCCATGGCAAGTACCTACTCAACCGTTGTCGAGTGGACTTCACGCGTGTTTGGGTCACAAAGTGAGTCACCGCCGCGGCCGCTGCCACCAAGGCCGCGGAGGACCAAGCTACGAAAGCAGCCATGGAGGACAACAAGGATGGTGAAAGTGTACTGTACCCCGATGAATATTTAGCTGGGCGGAAGGCAATGCGCCAGCCTAGTCTCGGTCTCATCGAGTTCATCGGCACGCTCTTCAAGCTCCAGATGCTCATAGAGCATATTATGCACGAGTGCCTGAAGAAACTGCTTGGTAACGTCGAGAACCCAGAGGAAGAGGGGATCGAGAGCTTGTGCAAGCTGTTGACCACCGTTGGCCCGGCCGAGGGCCCGTGCGCGCATGGCCGGCGACTTCTCCCAGATGAAGTAACTTTGCTACAGTTCGAATGTCAACTCCCGTATGTAGTTCATGCTTCAGGAATGTCCCTTCTGTGAGAGATGGAGGTTTGGAACTAACATTCCTACTGGATGTAATTGCACTGCGCGACTGGCAGTGGGTTTCCCCTTGGTTCCCCCCGACCAGGTCACTGCTCCCACTACGCCTTCGTTCACATCACTTCGTATATAGAGAACGAGAAGCTTGGACAGGAGGAGGAGGCCATGAACGAAATCGCAGCGGAGGTTCCGTCTGCAAAGTCGAGCCGCCCGCCGCGTCGGAAGAGCAGTATTGACCTCGGCTCCCGCGGCGCTCTTGAACATGCCCCGCGTATGCAATGATGTTCGCATGATTCTGTACCTATTACACCATACGGTACTGTACGATACTATTATTTCTCGATCCTGATATGATGGATCGTCGCTGTGGAGAGTTCAATATTGAGCGTGGGAGTATCCTCGGAAGCGCGCAGTGCTCCATGTTCAAAGCAGGGCGCCATTTTCAATGAGTTACCGCCATGACGCTTACCCTCAAATCTGCCACTTGCTCACTTACCTAAGGCCAGGCTAAAGCCTGGTATCTACTCGCTTGACTACTCTTTCTGGCTTTGCATCTTTCTATGGCTCTGAATCTGTTCATGGTAATCCATTGTTGGCATTCTCAATACAATACCGCCCTCGATGGACGACATGAACGCTCGCTAAATCATCGCTTCCTCGAGACGTGTAACCTCAACAATCCTGTGACAATGAAAAATCGGAAGGAGCTCCACGAGTTCAACGCGTAGAGTCAAGTGGCACGACTTCAGTGTGAGTGCACTATGCCGGATAATTAGGCTTCATGGTCGGGCGGTCTGCCGCCACGAAGTGATGAATTATCGTATCGCTACGTATTTGATGAGTAGGGGTCGTGTGTCCTGCGGATGCTCGACGCCCTTGAATGAGCACGCCCAAGCTGGGTTTTATCTTCTCTCTGAACATCTCAGGACTACCATTCGGCGACAAGTTTGCTTACCATAATGTATCAGGCCCCCGCGTTTGTTATCTGGATGAAGCACTGTTATCATTCGATACTGTGGCGCGCCGTTCTCGAGCCCCTCTATCGGTGTTCCCGTTCCAAAAAAAATTTGTCTGATCTCTCTGTATGCCTCCTTGGGCCTCAAGTATACGCCACGGATATGTGCCAGCCTCCTACCTCCAAACTCGCCCACCAAGTTGATCGCTGCAGTGTGGATATGGCACAAGTCCCGCATTTGCGTGACATTTGCGCCCATCTCGAAGGTCAGTATCCATTTTCTAGATTTCTCTGCTATTGTGTCGGCTTCTTCTCCAGGGCACCGTGCGTGTGTGTTGTATATTGGTATCTGGTACAACACACGTTAGAACAGTGCTAGTCTGGACTACTCAACGAGTGGTGGCCTAACATGACACTATCGCAACGTCTCAAAACAAAAAGCCGAGTCGGTCATGGTCGGGCCAAAGTGTCTGTATTGCTATGGTCGCTGCCACCTTTAACAGAAGTGAGTAAATGCCAGTGGTACTAGACCTACATTTCGTAAGAGCGTCATACGTCGTACCATAAGCTTCCGACATCTGCACACCGGCCCACGGTGTCGGTGGTTAGTGACTCCTACTTCAATAGACGACTAAAAAGTACCAACTCACCTGCAATGCTTTGGGTGCTTACAGGTGATCTTTCTGACCCAGCTCAACGCTCATCGTTTGAGAAACGGCAATGTGAGGCTCCCGATGAAAGCTCCCGTGTCGGAACGCCTTCCAGCCTCGGTACAAGTTGTCGATCTCTTCCAAAGAGAGACCCTTTGTTTCGGGGATGGCGAACCACGTAAACAGGGCACAGATGGCGCACGTAGTACCCCATATGAAAAACACCTTGACACCCAAGTCGGCATTCCCCGTTCCCCGATTGACGAGGTAAGGAGCAGCGAAGGAGATTGCCCAATTCCATATCCTGTAATATTGAAACACGTTCTCAGTTATCCCTTATCGAAGGGCAAGGCGTTGGATGCCTACCAATGCGACGCTGCCGACAAGGAGATGCCCTTGGCCCGGATATTCAGTGGAAATATTTCTCCTGTGATCACCCAGACGATGGGACCCCACGTCGCCGCGAAGGACGCGATGTAGACGCAGGCCAGCGCGATCACGGCCCGCTCCGTGGCGAGGTCACGGACTGATGTAGTGACGTCGAGGATGGCGACGAGGTAAGCGCAGAGAGACATGATAGCAGCTCCCCAGATCAGCAGTGGGCGGCGTCCGAACTTGTCGACGCCCCAAATTCCGGGGATCGTCATGCCCATGTTGACGACGTTCACTGCGACAGACACGAGGAACGGATTCCTTATCCCGGCGTTTGCAAAGAACGTTGTTCCGTCTGGAGTAAGGAGGATGGTTAATCAACCGTCTTTGGGTTTGTGGTACGCAATGAGAGCTAGCTTACAATAGAAGATGAATGTTATACCAGTGAGCTGCTGTAGCGCCTGGAGTACGATAGCCGAAAACGTACGGAGAGCGATCCTACTGCGCGTGAAGCGGAAGCAATCACGGTATGTTACCCTTTCCATCTCGTCCTCTTGTTCGAGTGCCGCGAGTATCTCTTGTAGTTCGGCTTGGACCTGAGGGTCATCGGCGGAGAGCAAGCGAAGTTGGGATAGGGACTTCGCAGCAGCATTTCGTTCACCGTTACGCGCCAGCCGACGCGGCGTCTTCAGCGATAGTATGAACGAAGAGTAAACATATAGCGTAGCGACTTGGTACACACCTCCGGTAGCCACATCACGCCAGAAAAGAGCACCGAGACCCATATAAACTGTACCGCGATAGGTATGCGCCATGCAGAATGGTCTGACCGTGCTTTGGTGGAATTGTTGATCACTGAAGCGAGGAGCAAGCCGATCGTGATCGTCAGGGAGTAGCACGACACGACTACGCCGCGGATCCACTTTGGTGCACACTCGTACTGGTACATGGGAATCAGGGTGGACGTAAGCCCGACCCCGAAGCCGGCGAAAAAGCGGCCGACGATGAAAGTTGGGAGGTTGGTCGCCCCGGTTTGTAGCGCAATCCCAAAGCAGAAAACGATGCAGGAAACTAAGATGCCTGATCTCCGCCCTATGGCATCGCCGATGGGCGCACCTCCAAGCGCACCTATGCATTATGAGCAACACCGGGCGGCCTGGCGCACGATACACGTGTCCTCACCGAGAAATGTTCCCGCAGAAAGGATGGAGACCACTAGTGATTCGACGGAGGTTGTGACCGAAAACAGTGCGACAGTGGGCTGAATGTTATGCTCCTCTGACACGGGATTCCCAAATGTGCGTAGCCAGTCTTGCATCTGTAAAATGCCGTTGATAGTTCCGGTATCGTATCCGAGTAGAATGCCGCCAAATGCTGAGAATATGATCATCGCGACCCCAACCAAGGTCCGATGTGCAGAGGTATTGATGAGTTCCATTGCCTAGTTTACGCAAAACACAGTGGTATGAGTACGCGCAGACAAAGATGAAGGCGGACTCATACCTGTATCCGCAGCCTTACACACTACTGAGGCGGAGCGATGGTATGCTTGGAGGAGCGTGCGCTCACGGACCACTTCGAGGGGCATTATTACTGGATCTTTGTAATTCTGCTTGTAGAAGTTACACGTTTCATGTTCGCTGGGAGTATTGCTGTGAAAGGATATCCGTTTGCGTAGTTGATTGGGGCCCGAACATTGATTGTGAGAGAGTCTCAGAAACGCCGCCACGGAGCTCACACAAAAATAGTACGATGATTTAAAGCATCGGGGTGCAGGCTCGGGATCACAAAGGGTTCCGCGCACATGGGTATAGCTCTCATTCGCTCAGCGGGAGCCAAACAAATGTCACTACATGGGAGAACATTACTTGCGGTAACCGCTTCCACGGATAGTGCACCCTAAGACAAATGTCAGTCAGCTCTTCATTTGATCAGGCCAGAGACCATGCACATACCGATTCCGTGGCTTTGTTTCGAGCCATGTCGCGGCATAGGAAAGAAAGCTTACCTCGACGCCAACCCAACGACGTCCTCCGCCACAAACTCCGGGCTAGTACCCGGGCCAACGACCTTCTCCTTGGCTTCCGCGGTGTTTTCCAGGTCTACTTGAAATAATAGACTACTGCTTGTTGCCAGAAATTCACAGCGGTAGCGGGTACTCATGAGAGGCGTTGAGTGCCGATAGAGAAGGTCGACTTGCTCGAGAGAGAGGCCTTTTGTCTCCGGAACGCAGAAGTACGTGAAAACCCCACTGATCGCTGTAGTGGAGCCCCATATGAAAAATATCTTCACGCCTAAGCCCGCATCCCCAGGCCCGGAATTGGCAAGATACGGGGAAATGAACGAGACCGCCCAAGTACACAGCCTGGATGAACATCAACCGTGATGCATGAGCGCTTGGAATGATAGGCAAAATACGGCGTTCACTTACCAGTGAATTGCGACCGCGAGCGACATGGCTTTGGCACGAACACTTAGAGGAATGATCTCATTAGGGAGTGTCCAGCCTACGGGAGCCCACGTCGACGCGTATGCAGCGTAGTACAGGCACACAAGCGCGATGACCGCTCTTTGCGGTGCTACGTCCCCAACAGACGTCGCGACACCCAGTATGGCGATGAGGTACGCGGAAACGGACATGACGATTGCACCACCTAGCAAGAGCGGTCGGCGTCCAAGCTTTTCGATGCCCCACATGCCGGGGATCGTCATTCCCATTTGGACCACGTTGACAGCAACGGTGACTAGGAAGGGGTTTTTGATTCCGACGTTGGCGAAAAATGTCGTTCCGTCTGTTTGGAAACGGGGTCAGGCAATGGGATAAACAGATTAAATGCATGCTCACATGATCCTATGAAGACCACTCCTGTGAGCTGCTGTAGCGCGAGGACGGATATAGCAGTGAGAGTACGGAAGGCAACTTTGTTTTGCGCCGACCGAAAACAGTCTCGGTAGGAATTCTGACCCGTTTTTCTTTCTATCGCGAGGGTGGCACGTATCTCCCTGAGCTCGGCTTGGAGCACTGGGTGTTCCTCGTTGAGGGATGTGAGGCGGGATAGAGAGGTCGTTGCGGCATCGTCGCTTCCTTTCATGATTAGCCAACGTGGAGTCTGATACCAGATTAAGCAATCCAGGTCGAATGAATACATCGATAGCTTCGACATACGTACCTCCGGAAGCCACGACATGCCCAAGAAAAGGACGAACGCCCATATGAATTGTATCGCGATCGGGATACGCCACGCAGAATGGTCGTGCCGATCTTTAGTCCCGTTGTCTACGATTGACGCGAGCAGGATCCCGATGGAGATCGCCCATTGATACGAGGATATCACCGTCCCGCGTATCCACCGTGGCGAGCATTCGGACTGGTACATCGGTACGAGAGTCGAAACGAGGCCTACACCGCAACCCGCAAACAAGCGGCCAACGACAAAGGTCGGAAAGGTCGATGCACCTGTCTGAAGAGCGATGCCGAGGCAAAATACGACACACGACACCATTGTCCCGAAGCGTCGTCCCAGAGTGTCGGCGATTGGGCCCGCTACGAGGGCACCTGTGGATTGCGTTCCAGGGCGTCGGCCTGAGCATGACTGTGTTTAATGTGCTTACCTACACACGTCCCTGCGAACAGGATCGACACGACGACCGACTCCAATGCCGTTGGCAGCGTGTAGGTGGGATGATCGTCGTGCCTGCCGGCCACAGGTCGACCGAAAGTTCGAAGCCAATCGTCCATCCGGAGGATGCCTGATATGGTTCCGGTGTCGTAGCCGAAGAGGACGCCGCCAAAGGCAGTTGCAACGGCCATGAAGACTCCTGTAAAACTCGACTTTCGCATCGCAAGGTAGCGGGCTGAACCGTATAGCGAGGGATTTGAGATGGTAGAGCCCCAGAGCCTGTGGTGAGCAGTGAGCACACCGCTCTGCGAGATAATCCAGAATCGCAGGGCGACGGGGAGGACCATTTCCATATTACGTATGTTATCCGTCTTTAGAATACCTCCAGGGCCGCGGAGGCCTCAGCGTAGCGCAGAGGAACACGTAGAAAAGCACCGCGTCTGGAGCATGTCATGAGTCGTCTCGGCGCCTGAGGACATCTGATCAGCGTACCTTCGGCATGATTACACTTTGTAATGCGACCTAGGACATCATGTTCGAGTCGGAGGATCTAAGGAGAGCATACACACGCGGGGAAGACCGTATTGCAGCGTTCCAAGCGCTAAATGCTAACTGTACGGCGACAGTATAATCCACATCGGCACGCTCTTGAAGAGCTCGAAGACCACGGCCCGGGTCTAGGATGTCGATGATGATGATTCCATGAGTAAGTGGGCGTTCATGCAGATGCGGGGTTCTGTTTCCGTGGGATGGTCGAGAAAGAGTCAATATGTCGCGGTTTCAAACTTGGGCGCGTTACTGCAAAAATTCGACTTCGAAGAAGCCTACTGGTACTGCGCCCGAGTCCTTTTTGGTTCACTGGCAGGCGCCCTCTTTCGAGAACGTGAGCATTCAGTTGTGGAGGGTGATTTGGAGAGCTCACCGTCTGCGTTTATAGTCCAAAATGTACGTAGATCGCGGATGCAGCTACCCTGCGAGCGAGCCCAGTCAATCTTGATACGGAAGTGGCAGTAGAATTCTGAACCAGGCGCTTTGCTCGGAGTTCGCTCGCACCACCGCAAGCGCCCACTGGTCTGGTTCTTCTCACCGACCGTCTGCTTGGTTCGACAAGTCGAATAGACGAGCCTCCAGGTAGCTTACACAAAGTTGTCAACAGGGAATCTAGAGACATATCAACTTCTCATTTCTGAGGGCAAGTACAGAACGCTCCCCTGACGTTGACAGACGATTATGACTCGGTGCGTATCACTCCTCCCTGGCGTACACCACAGAGGGGTCCCTCATCGCGTAAAACTCCTTCGCGTAGTCCTCCAGAGTGTGCCTCGGTATGTCCGGGTACAGCTCGCGCGCGTCCAGGTACCCGAGCCGCCCAGCGTTCTCCAGCGTGTTCTCGCGCAGGATGTGCATGCTGTACATGTACATGTTCCAGTGCACCTTCAGACGCGTCTCGAGGCTGTCGATACCCCGCGCGAGCTCGTCCTTGCCCTCGGCGACCCATTCGAGCAGCTGCTTCTCGTCGACCTGGCATGGGGAGGGTCGGACGCGCGTAAGTCTCCACCAATGGCGCGTCGTCGACGACGATCACTTACATGAATCCTCTGCGCCTTCATCTCGTCGCCCTCGCCGGAGACGCGCTCCCCGATCTCGTGCGCCTCCAACTGCGTCGGCTCGTCCTCCCAGATCATGACCGCCCGGTTGAGCGTGCGTGGGTCCGCGACGATCCGCGCGACGTAGGTGCCGATGTGGTGCAGGTCCGTGACGAGGAACCTGCTGCGCCCGTCGCCGTACATCTGGAGCGTCTTGGCCTTCATGTACATGTCGCTCCGTTTCGGGAGCGGGAGCGAAATTTGCATCCACCAGCCGACGTCGAGGAAAGTGTAGGGGAGGCCGAGGTCCTGCACGAACTCGCGGACGCCGAGTTTCTGGGGGATGTTGAAAGCGACATGGACTTGTAAGACGATGCATCTGCTGTGGCAACCCGCAGTTCGCGGATCTGCAGATTGTAACGTACCAAGTCGTGGAGTTCTCGCAGCCCCTTTGCCCCGGGCGTCGCCCAGTCGCACGGAACGACACGCTGCACCCCGACCTCCTTTGCGACGCGAAAGACCTCCTTCTGGTCCTCGATGATCCACGCGCTCACTGCGCTGATGATGATGTTGACACCGTCGAGATGCTGCCTCAGTCGCTCTGCACCGTCCTTGACGTCACCCACACGGATCTCCACCCCTAACTCGCGGAATTGCTGCACTTGGGGTTTGTCTACAGATCCTGGGCGCACAAGGGCGACGATGCGCTGCCCGCAGTGTTATCTGCGAGCGTATAGCGCGTTGTGCGAAATAGAACTTACGAAATTTCCCGACGCGAGGAGCCCCTGCACGACGCTCCGCCCAGTGTATCCGGTTGCGCCCAGTACGAGGACAAGAGGTTTGCTCGCGTTGTTAGACATGCCTGAGTGCTGTCGCCACGATGGGTGCCAAGTCCTTCGGGTTCGCTTATGTCCATACCGTACGTTTTTAGCTCGACTGTGTGAGCTCCAGACACCTTGCAGCAGCTGAGAACGCATGTTTAACGCCGAATTCAAATGTAATAGCGACGTGCGAACGTCCTCAGGGAGTCCGGGGAGCAGGGTGTAGGTCGTAATTGACTTAGAAAAATGGCGTAATACCGCTGTGAGCGTGCCACGACAGTGAAGCATCTCGTGTGAGCTCTGGATAAGCGTGAATAAGGTGCCACTGCACTTTCATTCGGGAGGCACTTTGACAACGATTAGAGAAGCATGACGCCCCCGTCTGTGGCACACAATGTCAGACTTGCGCGGGTGATTCAGAAATTTGGGATTGTGAGTCGATCCGCGCATGTTCTACAGAAAACAAAAATCAGGATATCCCGGAAGTAGGCGTTCTGGAGACTTGGAGGGACGCCCACTCTAAGCTTGTGGGGACCTTTGAGCGCACCACTTTTCCCGTTTTCGACAGCGGTGCTACCGGCGAGATAGGAAAGAGCGGGGGACGCAGCAACACTGCCCGTGGCACACTGTATGATGCATGAGGAGAGGAGTTTGGAATGTTTTGCGAATAGTTGTCGGACTTGATCCAACAAGTTCAACTTGAAGTCCTTGAGAAAGCGCCGAAGCACTCACGCTAGGGCCGGAACATTCCGAGATAGACGCCAACCGTGTCGTCACTGTGCCTGGTCTGCGTTACACCCATCCCATCGCCCCCCGCGCGTGCAGAGTGTGGCTTCTAAGTATATCGCCTTGGAGAAATCGTCAAGACTGTCACCCTTGCTCCGCCCTCATATACCCCCAACGCCATCCCAGCCATGCATGTCCACCCTGACCTCGAACCACCATCACCACCTCACCATGTCCCACATCTCTGCCTCTGCCGCCGAGACCAAGCCCATCGAGACCGTCCATCCGGGCAATCTCCCCGATTCTGCTCAAGACCCTGGTGTCGTTGCAGGAGCTTTAGAGAAGATGGTCGAGCACTCCGCTGACCATGAAGACGTCAAGAATACCATCCATGCTCCGATGCACCTCCTGCACAATATTCCCTTCGTGCACAAGCTCGTGCCCGGTCTCGAACAGCTCGCGAGTGAATATCACGTCGGAAACTTTGTGATAGTGCGCTCGACAGGAGAGCGTATCTTTGAGAGTATGCCCATCTATCCGCGGTACATGCGTTCTACACGAGTCCTCTCGTTAGCGATGCTCAAGTCGCCGCTGTACTAGATTGGGAATGCATCTGCTGTTCTATGGCGGCACGCAAGTCAAAATGCTGCACAATCGTTCGGTCGAAACTATACTTAAAGATCTCTCTGTTCGTGTAAGTATTCTTTTTTCCTCGCCAGACGACCGCCGACGTTATTATCGTAGCAAGGAAAGATCTACGATTCCCCGGAATCGGTCAAGTCTATCCCGTCGTTTATACAGACGTACTCTATTGGTACAGACGAGCTTGAAGAACCGGACATCACGAAGTACAAGTGTTTTAACGACTTTTTCTATCGGTAGGTGGCCTCTGGTGTGTTGCTCCGGGCGGTTGTGATGCTCATATATTTGTGACGCTTGTAAATAGGAAGTTGAAGCCCGGCTCGCGACCGGTAAAGAACGCAGAAGATCCTTCCGGATTCTGCAGCGCGGCGGACTGCCGGCTCACCGTCTTCCCTACGGTGGATCTCGCTAAAGGGCTATGGTACGTGTGTGCGCGACGTCCTCCGCGATCGTAATCTGAGGGCACGCCGGGTGCGTTTGCCTACTTTTCAGGATCAAAGGAAGCAACTTCACCATCGCGACTCTCCTCGGCGTCGAGCCAGACTCGGAGCAGGCCCGCACGTTCGAAGGCGCCAGCGTCGCGGTCTTCAGGTCGGTCACGCGAGCAGTCTGTGCATATCAAACTCGCTCACATAAAACGTCAGGCTTGCACCACAAGATTACCACCGCTTCCACAGCCCCATCGACGGCGTCATCGGGGACATCGCCGAGATGGGCGGCGAGTACTACACAGGTGAGTATGGAGGCCGCACCAATTCCTCCATTGCTCAATAGTGGCTACCCGATATGCAGTCAACCCACAAGCCGTGAACGAGCCCGGCTTCGACGTCTTCACCGCGAACAAGCGCGCGGTACTGTATATGACGCACGCGCTATCCAACCGACCCGTCGCGTTCGTCGCGATCGGCGCGATGCTCGTACGTCCCGCCCTCCCTCCCACACACTCTCCGCACCTCGTAGAGCCTTGACGTGTACGAACGGTGTTTATCGTAGGTCGGCAGCATCCGATGGACTGCAGGTGCGCAGAAGGGCGCGAGCGTGCGCCGGGGGGACGAGCTGGGGTACTTTGCGTATGGGGGGAGTACTGTCGTCGTTCTGTTCCCCAAGGGCCTGGTGCAGTAAGTATCGTCTCCCTGTGTACGCGAGTCTAATATGCGCTGTATTTTGTGCTTATTTTATCGTACAATGCCCAGATTCGACGAGGATCTGGTGAGGAACTCGGCGGTGCCGATCGAGACGCTTGTCAAGGTCGGGGACTCGCTGGGAAGAGGCGCCGATGGCGGTGTGCATTGAGGTTGGGGTCGTAAATGCGTTCGGCGATGTACTGTACTGTGTTTTTGGGACTGTACGATGCGCGGGAGAGATCACTTGTGTAGATTCGTACCTCCCGGGTTTGGACTTTTGGAACAGTCTTGATACTAGCGCTGTAATACTACCCGGATTGTTTGTTACGTTGAATGAGATTCGGACTGGTATGGTTTCTCGCGCCGAGCCTGTACAGCGCGCTGGCACGGTCACCCATGTCCGACGTTCAGACTCGGAAGTATGGTCGGCATAACTTCTTCACACGTTCACGGACCTATTGCCGCAGCGCAGTGCGCACGCGCGATTCTGCACGAAGAGCTGCATATTATGATGGTAACGTTGAAAGATATCATCGCATGCAGAGTGCCTTGGGGGGTGAACATGATCAGAAACTTCAAAGAAAGCACTGGCAGCACATCAACTCCGATACGATGAGGACGGTCGTAGACTCGGAGGTGCACCAACAAACTATCGACATGATGGACACTGGCAGGGCTGGGAGCTCGTGGCTATCAGGTAAAGCGAGCGGTAAAACTTGTACACATTACACCAGATGGGCCACTGCCAGATGCCTGCCGGCAGCCCTTCACAGTGAACCTCACCGGGGGTCTGCAGTACCAGAACGGCCGTTGTCATCCAGCGCAGCAACTGCCAAAGGACCGTTCGAGTCCACGGTTGTCACGGGAGGCTCCATGGGTGCAAACCCAGTTGGGTCGTCCAGACGGATCTCTTGCTCGGACGATGGGCATAACGTGCTGAAGCTCGAAGCGTCTCCCTCGGATTTTTCCTCGTCGGCAGGTTCCTCTTCTTCGGTACCGCTTGCCAGTGCGTCATTCCCCCGCTTCTTCTCTATGAGTGGTTGGTGATCACTCTCAGGAAGGCCTCCGGCCGGGTGCTGCGCCGAGAGCAGTGTACTTGATGGCGAGATGAAAGCGCTCCTAGTGGCGGCAGGTTAGCTCATTTGTCATTCAACGGGAGAGGAGTTTAGGTGCACACATACCCAATGCTAAAATGTCTGCCGCGCTCAGATGCCTCACTTCCTCGAGAGCATGGAATAATCCTCCCAAGCCATCCCGAAGGAGTAGTCCCAGTGGTCGTGGCAACGCCAGACCCCTGTTTGCTTGCAGGATCGCCGCCAGCTTCGGCATTACTCTGAGTACCTCCTAGAGATGGGGCCGTTGCACCCTGCGAGTTTAAGCAGTCGTAGAATCCGTTAGGAACCGCCCCGGAAAAGAGGGCATCGTTGCTGGATACGGTATCGACGATCTGGTGCAGGCTTTCACACGTCCATGCACCTTGCTCCCCCGATAGACGCTCCATCTTGTGTTCCCAGTCGCCCGCCGATACGAGCCTGTCGAGTATGGTCTGGAGCATTTCGTGCGTCTGGACGCGCATGAACTTGCGCGCGCAGGCAGGGAACTCCAGCCCGGGCACGGCGAACGCGGCCGCGATCTCGGGCAGCATACGGGCGGTCTCCCAGATGTACGGCGCGGTCTGTTCAAGGCTGTCCGCTGAAGGGGGCCCTGACGACAATTTGAACTGTGATACCGTCCACACGGCCGAGAATACGGTCTCCGCCGCTTTCGCTAGTAGGGGGCACACGTCCAGCCCGCAGGCGGAGTCAGCTCACTTGCATCACATGGTGTCGCTGTAGGGGACCCGGGCGACTCACCGTAATTCAGTAGAGCTTGGTTTGTCTTCACCGTTGTGATGCCTGCTGTAGGCGTCGGCCCGGCCTGAGATATGCTCTCCATTTTGCTGCGAAGCCCCCAGAAAGCCCGTGCGACGCGCTCAGGAAGCAGGCTGGATCGCTCCCCGGACCCGAGGCTAGAGTTGAATGCGAGCACAGAGAAAACGAGCAAGGCGTCCTCGACTTGTGCGCGTTTCGTCTCGCCGTCGCAGCTCTCTATGGACCGAGCATGGTTCAGAAGACGATCACTGAGCGCGGGCAACACCATTTGGCGCCAAGCGGGCGGGACGTCCCTGTCGGCGAGGCAGAGCAGGCAGTCGATCCATAGTGTCCTCGCGGTGGTGCAGTCGAAGTCGAAGGACCCCAAGGCCTTCTTGAACCTCTTGCCGTACACCCGTTCAAAGACGCTGATGATCAATGGTGGTCCAGCGTCCGAGAGGCACATTGTGGCGTTGTCCATGGTCGAGGTTCCCGGGGTAGTCTCACACGCGATGACGATGGCGCCGCCGTCCAGCGCGTCCTGGCGTGCACAAACACAGTGCTTCTCCCACTTCCGAAAAGTCCGTTCGCCTCGCCCGTCGGCGGCCATGAACAGCTTGAAGGGCACGATTACAAATGGAATCCAGGCCGGCCAGGCCACGCGCCCGATGGGGTCCGGCATCCGGGTGAGCATGTATGTGATTGCGGCCGGGACACAGAAGACGACACAGGACAAGATGCACAGGATCGTGCATATCGGGGGGTAAATGATGTACAACACGTGCGTTGCGGGGGTGATGTAAGAACACCCATCCTTGAACAGGGGGAGCAGCACGGTGACGAGCACGAAGGTGGCCAGGAGGCCCACGAGGGCTGCGACGGCGGACGCAATGCCCTCGTGAACAGTGTAAAGCAGAACGATGAGACCGGCGAAGAACAGCGACAGTGCAGTGTGAAGGAGCACGGGGATGGCCGCAATGACGGCGCCGACATTCCAGTCCATGAGACCGATGAAACGATATTGACGTAGACGGAGGGTCTCGCGGGTCCTGTCGGATGAAACAATGCCGCTGTGGTATGCGTCGAGCCACTGCTTGACAAGGACGCCGACAAAGGTTGCCGAGAGGGCCAGGATGAGGCTAGAGAACCACAGTCCATTCAGCCAGATCGCCGTTCGCGGAGTGGGGCTAATGGGGATCGTGGAGGCAAGATTCTGAAAGGCGGGCTGTGTAGAGTTGATGAATGGAGGGTTGGACGTGAAGCTGCTCAGTTGGGCAGAGATGCGCTCTAAAGCAAGAACCGCGGGGTCCACAGTAGGCGGCTGCAGCAGTTGATACGAGTGTATATTAGACACCATCAACAGTGCCGAGAACAAGCCAGCCTGTGAAACATTGCTCAGGCTATTTCCCAGCGCAGACGAAAACAGATACGCACGACGATGAGGTAGATATCGACCTCTCTGTTCCATCGCTTAGTTACTTCATCGCTGCGGGAATTCACGGTATCCGCCACCGCAGCCCATGCGCCAGCCTTCTGTGAGTCTGTGAAGGTGTGTCTGCGTTTCTCCAGGAGCTCCTGCGCATAAGGTGTCAGTGTCTTTCCCAGAATCTGCCCAAGTACGAGGCAACGAACTTGGCACGTAGGCGGCTTCCACGTCGGGATCTTGGGTTCCGAAGAGGTCGTGACCGTGGGAGTGCTCTAATGGTATGCACCCGAGGGCATTACGGCACTCTCTGTGAGCGAAAGCGTCATTAAGCGAGCAAGGCGTGCGTACGGAAGTCGACATCTGTGAGGGTTTCGGCGCTTCGGACGTCGGACCTGCTGGAAGTTGAGAGGTAGGTATCGTTGGCACTGAGACGGCGGAATTAATAGCGGCACCGTTTCGAAGGGCGCCGAGTTTGCGTGCGCACCTGTCGATACTGGTAGTCCGGGTAGAAGACGCAGACGACGGCAGGAATACAACGACGCTCATAAGCTGCTGGTCCAAGCCTTGCGCCGCAGCGAACGCGCAGCTACCAGCGGTACTGCAGACTCAAGGAGGCTGCTGCGCTCTGCGACCTTGAACTCCGCCTAGGGGCGTGATGTCGGTACCTGTGCTCGGTTACGGTACTCGGGCCACGGCGTCGTACATATTACCTAGTTGCGCGTGTTAGTCCGGAAACTCGGGTCCTAAACTTAAGTACTTGGAAGCGATTATAGGCCTAATCATCGTCCTAATGCACGCGTGGCTGGCTGTGCCCGACCCTTGCAGCGTCAGCGTCAACCTCAAGTTGAACAGCTTTTAGTGCGAAGTCACTACTCTTCACACGACAGGCTTGGTCCGAATTCCGAAGCAAGACAGGCACGCGGGAATCATGTGCTACGTTCTCGCATGCGCAGTAAAGTGTGAGATGATCAAGTTAGAGGGATATCCGCTGAATACGTCAGCAGCATGGAACAACAATTACCTTCATATACGGAGTGTTCCTCCGAGTCGTCGTCCCGCCGGCCCATGTTCCGTCGTATTCCGGCGGCGTTAAAGAAGACATGATTCTTATCCGCAAGCAAGTTTGGATAGTACGGGAGAGCACTCGGTACACAGCCTTGAGAGCCATCCATGGCCATGATTGTTAATCGCTCCATTGACTGCGCCATTCCCCTGCTCTCTCCCTCGTTGAGCCTAGCTTCTTAGGAATCACGTATCAGCCTCTGAGAATCTAAATCACCTTGGCGTAATTCTGCCACCACAAGTTGATTTTGAGATCCAACACATAACTAGTCCTTGTTGGCCCGTACCCGTCTATCCCGTAAGTATAACTTCAAGTTAGTACGACCCTCCAGTACTAATTATACAACTAGGTCTTTTAGTGTGCTATATCATTTAAGTCTCATCGCGTACGCCTCTATGCCTTACGCATTGAAGCCTACGGCTCGAACACTGGCACAGCTCTAGTAAGGCTCCTCCCATGAACACGACTGAGTGTATGTACATGTAGCCTCGGCCGTACCATCTTGACGGCCATATCGAAGCTATCAGCCTCATCACTGTACGATCTCGACTGGCGATACTTTTTCCCGGACTACAACTTGCCCGGAGGAATGAGGACAGTCTCGCAAGTTGTGTGTCGCCGTGCCGGACTTCGCACCGCTACACGGCGACGGACTTCGCGCCGCTAGAGAGGGGCGTGTGCAGCAGGGGGGCAGCCACGCCTCCCGAGCGCGCCCCAGATGAGACTGCCATGTTGGAACGGCGCTTACCCAGATAAGTATTCTTCTTCCAAAATGGCTTAAACTCGAGAGCGTAAAGGACGGGCGAGCGAGCAAGCTGAGGACCACGGCTGGGCAGAACCTCCTTGTGATGTGTGAAACGATCCGACGGCGCGCGAGCATGTGAGCCGGCGCGCACGACAGGAAGAGTGGCTCATCGCGTCCAACGGCGAGGACCCGCGTAGAGCGACGACACGTCGTCCCCCCCTTGCCGACCGCGCGACTATTCACATAGGACGTGTTTGTCCGTTCTCGCGGGAGCGTCCGGTAGCGCAAGGGACGCAGTACGAAATCGTCGCCGTGCGTCCCATTGCGGATCCTTGAGGCCAACGGCAGGCGTGTTTTCGGGGACTTAAAGGCACGAACGATATTCCGGACACCTGACGTCATGAATGCGCCCGGAGAAAGAGCAATTAGCCCTCCATTGCCGAGCACCCACCTCTGATAGCTTTACCGCACTTACCTGCGCGCTAGGGATATCAGAGCGGAAGGGGTCTCCGTCTCCTGTTAACGCCATGTGCGCCCACGGTGGCCATGGAGTGTCTGCGCCTTGAACTGTCCTGCATAGCATCGATAGGGCTTCTCTAGCGCAGAAATTGCGACCGACGATGGCGTTTTCTGGTTCTAAGGCACGCAAAGGGGGGGTCGTCTAGTACTTCTTTCCTGGGCACTGCGGAGCCAGGTGGGCGGATAGGTGTCGAATATCCAGCCTCAGAGGAGGGGGAGCGACGAGTAAAGAGCGTGCCTGTGCGCTTACCTGGTCCTGGACATTAGACGATAGGAGGAGTGCAAGGGCCAATATTACGGCGTCATCCTCCTTTTATGAAGAGGACCGCGCGAGTGGTGCTTCTCCTAAGGCCGTAAGACAGACACCAGAGGCGGAGGAGGCACTAGTCATGCACAAGCTCCGAGGAGAGGACACACCTAGCTGAGGGGCGCTGAGCGCGAGCGTGAAGACGATAAGCCGGCCAGGATCCTAGGGCGCTGACAGCCGGCGTGAGCCCCTGCAGCCGAGATAAGTCCAGAATGCGCTGCGACGAGCTCGAGAACAGCGGAAGAGTAACACTCAGAGTTGGAAAGAGGCAAAGGACGACGTGCGGCAAGACCTCGCAAGACACGGTTCAAGAATACTAGATTGTCTTCAAACTGCACTGAGAACGTGCTCTCATCACGTGTGATGGGCATGTTTCGCGGGCTTCAAAGTGTGGCTCCATCCCGCCAGGCTACGGCGCTAGCTGTGCTCCCACTCCTCGAGCTCTGACCACCTTGACTTGGCTGTTTCTGTGCTCTACGGTGAACCCGCCAGCGCGCCCAAAAAAAGTCCGCATCTGTCTCTGCTACATTACTTGCGTTAGAAGCTGTTGGCTGTTCGCATCCTGGCGAGCATTCATCTTCACATAGTCGATCACAGGAAAATTAACTTGACACTGGCAGCACAGCGTGACTGATACTGAATCGCCGGATCGTCGGATCGCGCCTTCACTGTCCTGGTACTTGGATTTCGGTGAGTATCATGGTATGACCCCCGTGATAATCAACACTTATTGCGTGATATTTCAGCATCCGCAACGCGGGTCATCGTGTTGAGACCATTGCACTCGCGGACTCTGCATACTCGGTGACTCTACTAGTGCAGCTCAAATATTTGCTCCAAACAACGGGCCATCCGAATACATTCCCGTGGGTAGTTTTGAGGTGCAGTCAATCTATGAGACCGCCACCAACATACAGCCCTTTCCTAGTATTATTCTCATCCAATGTGGCTTCTGCATACGAGATCGTACAAACTGGTGCAGTTCACGCTCGACGAGGCTGTCCAAACCGAATATGCAATTCTGTCTCATTGCTGGGAAACACTCGCCGGGGACACCGTAGTTCTGAGAGAGGAAAGTAGCTGGTATGGGAGGATGAGAGAGAGAACCACGTATCCCCAGTATGACTATTCCCCACCCAGAACTCCAGAGCCTGTTTTCTCCACCCCCGGAACATCTGAGCCCTTAGCTCAACTCCCTGACAATACCTCTGAACACTCAGAGTACGAGGTCACGTTCTCCGACATCCAGGATCTGTTGCGCGCACGCAAGAAACCAGGATGGACCAAAGTCAAGAACGCTTGTGCCTGCGCCCGGAGATGGGGCTTGAACTGGCTGTGGGACGACACCTGCTGCATCAACAAGGAGAGCAGCGCCGAGCTCTCCGAGGCGATCAACTCCATGTTCACCTGGTACCGCCACGCCTTGGTCTGCTTCGTCTACCTCGGAGACGTCCCCAGCAGGGAGGACCCGAAGGCCCCGGAGTCTCTGTTCAGGAAGAGCCGCTGGTTTAAGCGTGGATGGACGCTGCAGGAGCTCATTGCGTCAGACACCGACGCAGTTTTCCTCGCCAGTGACTGGACCGAGATTGGGAATTGCTTTGAGCTAGCTCCCACCCTTGAGGATATCACAGGAATCGATCGCGAGGTGCTGAGGACCTGGCATAGCCAGGGCCGGATCGAGGACGTGCATGGGATGAGCATCGCAAAGCGCATATCTTGGGCAGCAGGCCGGAAGACGACGCGAGCGGAGGACCGGGCATACTCACTCATGGGCCTCTTCCATGTCCACATGCCGATCATCTACGGGGAGGGTGGCAAGAAAGCATTTCGCCGTCTTCAACATGAGATTATGCTCAAGTCCACCGACCATTCAATATTTGCATATGGGAAATATGCTACACCTATGCAGATTTTGAGCCTTTCCTTAGATTCTGTACCAATGCCGCAAGATTCACTACGGAATAGCACTATCAATGTGGACCACACGTACCTCCGATCTTCGTGTTTCCCCTCCCCGTCACCGAACCTCTTCGATCACGACGTGGCCCGAAGGATCGAGCCTATTCCAGTTGAAATCCTTCCCAAATTGCTCGGGCTCACTCCGCCGGCGGAGTTCCACTATGTGCCCACAAACCAGGGTGTGCGCATTGCCCTCCCCATAGCATGCATGGACAACTCAAAAGGTATCTATGTGGCGCTTCTGGCGTTGCGACCCAATCGGAAATATGAAGGGTTGGTTGGAATGCTCCTGCGATCAGAGGAGGACAGCAAGACCATGTTCCGACGTCTGGCCCGCCGCCACATCAAAATTATGAAGTGTTCATACCATAGTAAGCAACAGTGGGTAGAAAATGTCTATACGGACCATGAATTTCTTGTAGACACGTCGGCATGGGGTATCAAGCTCCCTGGCGACACAAGAGAACTTGATCCAAGTCTACCTCTTCGAGACCCCCATCCCAAGTTTGAGATGAAGATGATTTACATACTCCCATAGTTCAGTTTACGCACACGCCTCCATCATGATTTCGTGATATAGTCCCATGTATATACCATTTCGACGGCGATCCGGCATGCTCGATGAATGCATTCCTATGTCGCCTTCCTTCCATGGGACACCCCTCGCAGCGGATATACAACTGAACATGAAAGTCAAGTAAGGGAGTGTATCCAATGTACACGCCGCTATAGAGCAGGTGTTCGACGCGAGCGAGCGTCAGGAATTTCAATTCCTAACCAGCCATGGGTCATTACTCGTTTGTTGGTAGCCGTTGGTCCGCCTGCCCATGTACGCTCTTTATACAGCTTAGTCCTCTGTGTACAAGACTTCGACGTTAAGGCTTAGGACCAACAAAAAGAGAAGAACGGGAGTTCGAATCGGTGACGGTGCTATTGCAGAGGCGTCCGTCGACGTAGCCAATTACATGTCCCGCCGATGGCGAAATCGCTCTACTCAAGACTCCCTCTCGGCGCATATTCTTTTTGACCTGGTACCCACTAGCATCTAAGCGACCACCGCCCCAATTCGATTGTCTATTGTTCGAGCTACAATCTCGCAAGGAGAATGAGGTTCCTGGATAAGCGCACGCCCGGAGTGGCCCGTTTCGACGTCCGGATCTCCCGCAGTCAGTCGACGAACACTCCCTGCGAGGGTACTCAAACGTCCAAGTATCCGCGTCACGACGCGCATGAACACGCGCCGCTTGTCTTGTACCAGACCGGACATCGCGAGATCATCGATAGCGGCATGCGCACGCTGAACGTTCAGCGCTGTGGACTGCATTCGAGTTCGTCCAGGCGTCCTGCGCGATAAGTACATGCCGCAGGCTCGATTGACACGCGACTTGGATGGCCGTCGATGACTGCTCGAAAGCGAGGATCGGCCACGTCGAGAATCGGGCGCGCGTTGCTAGCGGACATGCCTCGGCATCGTATCTGGGCAGGCAGAGTAGCGTGAGCGTGGGTACAATCTACGCGCAACAGCGGGGGCCGCCGCTAGGAGCACTCGATGTCGACGTTGGAGGATGTGCGACGTTCCTCTCGTCGAGGAGAACTCCAGATCACAGAGTCGCTGAGGATAGAGCCGCTAGAGAGGGGCATGTGGGCATGCGCGGCGGTCCTCTTGCTGAGAACTCCAGATCGCTTAGCCGCCGAGAGCAGTACGCAAGTGTCCCTATGGCAAGCATATCTTTCGTCTTCGGTATTGTTGTACACATGGTGTTTCGTGACGAACACCCTAGTATCGCGGCGGAAACAGCGAGACAGTGTGGAGTGTGCCCTTTGTCGTATGGAAGGAATGCTAAAGCATGGCACCCTTGACATGCGATGACGGAGACGGCAGACTTTAGACGAACGACACGGTCACGACATGCCTACAATCAGATTGCGCGACGTCCCCTAGCCGCGAGAGATGAACGGGAGGAATAAGGGCGGCGTTATCTCGTTATGCATCCTCGAACGAGGCTTCCCGCCGCAAGAGAGGTGCATGTGTCGTCAGGGGGGGGGGGCCGCCACGTCTCCTGAGCGCGCTCCAGACGTTGAAACGGTGCTTTTCAGGACATTTTTCGGAGGTGGCTCAAATCCGAGATCGTACAATACGGAGTACGGCAGGACGGGCGAGCGAGCGAGTTGGCTGCCATGACTGAGCGGAACCTCCTCGCGATGCGTGATCCGATGGCGCACGGGCATGCGAGCCGACGCGCACGACGAGGAGGAGTGGCCCATTGTGTCCAGCGCAGAGGACCTGCGGAGGGCGACGCATCGTCCCCGGCCCGCCAACCGCGCAACTACCCATACAGAACCTGTTCATCTGTCTTCGGGGGAGCGTCCGGTAGCGCAAAGGATGTCGTGCGGGGTGGACTGGGTGCGTCCCGTAACCGGTGCCCGAGGCCGACCGCAGGCTCACGAATGTGCGTGCAGAGAAAGATTGGTGAGCCCTTCATTACCGGGCACCCACCTGTGATAGTTAACCGCACTTACCTGCGTGCTAGGGATCTCAGAGCGGGAAGGGTCTCTGTCGCTTGTTAATGCCGCGTGCGCCCACGGTGGTCATGGAGTGCCTGTGTCCCGGCCTGTCCAGCAAAGCATCGATAGGGTATCTCCAGCGCAGAAAGTGAGCCCGAAGGCAGCGTGTTCTGTTTTTAAGGCGTGCGAAGGCGAAGGGGGGTCGTCTAGTACGTCTTTCCTGGGCACGGCGGAGCCAGGTGGGCGGATAGGTGTCGAATATCCAGCCTGAGCAGCCTCAGAGCAAGATAAGGCAACGAGTAAAGAGCGTGCCTGTGCGCTTACCTGGTCGTGGACATGAAATGGAAGGCGAAGTGCAAGGGCCAAAATTACGGCGCCATCCTGTTAGGCCAAGGGCCGTGCAAGGAGGTCCTGTAAGACAGATGTCAAAGACGGAGGAGGAGAGGACAGTGCTGTTAGAGGACCCCGAGCGTGAGCGTAGAGACAACAAGTCAGCGAGTAGTCTAGAGCATTAGCAGACAACCCGAACTCTCGTGGTCGAGATAGTAACAACAGCGCTAGCTATAGTCCAGGAATCGATGTGCTGCGACGAAGAAACAGAAGACGGGAGCAGGAGAGCAGGAGAGCGGTAAGAGGCGAACCGGAAGGGACGGGGCGCAGCCATATAGGCGCCCAAAGGCAAGCGCCCCGATATCGACCGGTCCAATCAGAGTCCGAGTGGTCCAGACTCTCTAGCGCTGATATTGAGCATTGGCGCCTTGGCACGTTTAAATGCGTCTTTCTCGTGGTTAGCACTGCGCGCGCGCATGGCCTCGCTGTCTGCGCAGTACTTCAGTCGCAGGTCGGCCCTTCACGAATACTACGCATATTGTGAGTACTATTCCTCACAGATCTCTGCGAGTCTTCGCTGGCTAGCAATAGCCTCGTTGTTTGATCACGCGTACGCGCGCCCTTGAGCTCAGCCGCCAGTTACTTGAGCTTTATGGACGGCGGTCACTCGTTTGGTGGATGCTACCCAGACGCATCATTTTAATGTGCGTACCACTGGCACGCTCTTTGAACTCATTCTAACCGACAACAGTCGGTAGTCCTACTAGGAGAGCAACAGTACCTCGGGTCCGCTGTCCCCAAATAGCGCATCCCTATGCGAGATCTCACTACACCTGTCATCATCCTCTCAAGGTCCACGCGCCTAGAAGTAGAGTGAGCACAATCCCAATGTCTTCGCATCTGGTGCGCATTGAGACAGGTACGTCGTACGGATCAACATCCGATTATTCCTCACCCAGATAGCTCTCTTCAGGCTCGACTCCCGTAAGACAATAGGTGAAAATTGAATAGCGCTGTCACAGTTGCACAGGCCTCTTTTAACCCGCTGTGCACATCCAAGTCTGAACGGAGATGTTTGCGCGAAATCAATACACGCCGTCTCCGAGAATGTTGTAACACCACATCCGTCTAGGTGTCGACATCCGTAGTTCTTAATGCGACCACTCTGGAGGTGTCGTATCCCCTGGACGCCGCAGCCTGCCGTCGTTGACCTTGTCGCGTAGTCTCGTGGCCCGGGACACCGCCGTAGCCGACAACACGAGCAATACAACCGCAAGGATACGTCCCCTTAACTCTCTGCACGACGCCCCAGCCTGCCTCTATCCCGCATCCGAAGGCGACGCACATCTGATCCCGGGCCACTGCTACTTGGTCCGATATGCTTAGGGTCCTGGCGGACGCTCATCCCGCAGGCCACCTCCATGCGGAACTCGCGATCTGTCCGGGCGCACCAACCCTCCGCGTTCTGTAATAAGCCTAGGGCGTGCAAGAAGGCCCTAATGTTTTATCTAGGACGATAGAGTAGCGTCGTGTACGAAGGAGACACGCCGTCGAGCTGGACGAAGACGTCTCCGAATCAACAGTCTTGGAGGCAGTAGCGGACTATGGCGCTCCCCTCGAGCTCGAGGCGGCGTCTCCAGAGTTAAACGTGGCACCGCCGTGGGCAAACGCTCCACCTGTCCAAGTGCGGGTTGAACGGTCCCCGTTCACGGCGACGCCCTAGGCTTCACGTACAGGCGCATGTACTAGAACGCTTCAGGTCGAATCAGTCTTCCGTCCAAGTTCGGCATGGGGCTGCATCGTACCCTCGCAGATGGATGAGCAACTTCAAGGGCCTGGGCCCGTAATACAGCGCGCTACAATCAGAGCAGATAGCGACGTACGGATAGACGCGTTGCGAGGTCGTGCGCAGGCATAGGGGACACGGCGCCGCCGTCGTAGGATAGACGAGAGCTGATACAGCACACGGTTCGCGCCCGCCCGTAATTTACGAGGCTCGGAAAGCCACCTCCACAGATCCCAAGGGATTGCAGGCCGAGGCTGGATGTCGTCCAGGTCGACGCGGCCTCCCTTGACCATAGCGCGCCCGAATGCTTCGCCTTCAGAGGCAGTTTCGAATTATCGGGCTTGTCTGACGGGACATCGCCGCCTTGTTCAGTTCATTGACAGTCTTCGCGAGTTAAATGGAACTTCCGATAGTATGCGTATGCGGCTTACCACCTCGTGTAGTCGTCGAGGCCCTTTGAAACGGCGTTCCTTGTCGCCGACTGGCAGGTCACAGGGAGTGATAGAGACCACCGCGCCGAAAAGCGATGGCCGAACTGCCCGACTTCTCGAGAAATGCAAAGGCGACAAGGCCGGCGACGCTGCGGAGCGCTGTATTCGACGTGTGTGTCGGGTGACCGCAAATATCAGGATGCCTCGTACGTGTGTATGGTCAATGCGTGCCACGACACATACCAGAGAGTCCTCGTCTCTCGCGCCCTTGACAACATAGAGTCCCAGCTATAAACCAAGTGCTA
Source organism: Trametes hirsuta (assembly GCA_001302255.2). NCBI lineage: Eukaryota > Fungi > Basidiomycota > Agaricomycetes > Polyporales > Polyporaceae > Trametes > Trametes hirsuta. The sequence continues at coordinate 645,449 of CP019374.1, read as the reverse complement.
CATGTTCGAGGCCTTGGATAAGACGGTCGTGCTAGATACGACAAGGTGGCAGTCTGTGGCAGGGAGTAGCAGAATTCATGGTCCTGGTCGGCGGTGCGTGCAATGGAGAGGCGCTGAGCGGGACTCGCTCCGATTGGACCGGACTCTTCCGCCACATTAATATTCGAGGCGCCCCACCTGAGAGAGAGAGAGAGAACAGGTTCGGCCGCACACTAGGGTCGAGCGCTTCCCCTTAGCGCCTGCGGGAACTCCCTAGCGTGCGCACCACGAGAGCATACACTGCATCCACCGGGTGCCGGGACGCCCTTCGACTGTGGGCAGCGGGCTCTGCCTGGACACGTCTCCCCGGTCCACCACACATCTCCCCGGTCCACCACGCTTCTCCCAAACACTGGCTAGAGCGATTTCGCGCCCGAAAACTGGTCTTTGAGGCGGTGCTCCTGTGGTACACCTTGACTTTGCCCGTGTGTATTTTCCGATGTTGTCGGCTCGTGTGCATTGACTACTATCAGTTCAGGCAGGTTCCCCATTCTGTCTGGGACGTGTGGAGACTCTGTCCAGGTGCAGCCGCGAGCGTACTAGAATGCGGACTTCTCTAATGGTCTATCCCATGTTTGTATTGCGTACTACACCGCTCCTTTCACGATTTCACGCAATTCGTATATCTCGCTGACATGTATACCTCTCCCCTTATATCTCAGTGTTCTACTTCCCCCGGCGGGTTTGCGTCGCGCGCCCCCGCGACATGTGGCTTCTCAATACGACAACGCACCGTCTTCAACGATTCACGCCAGAGAATGCTATACACCTAGGCTACGCCATCCTGTCTCACTGCTGGGACAGCCCCGACGAAGACACGGGCGAGGAGACGGAGATTACGTTCGCTGACCTGCAGGATCCGGATCCCGACTTGTCCCTAGCGCGCGCAAAACCCGGCTGGGCGAAACTGGAGAACGCCTGCAACGCGACGAAGACGATGAAAAACCACGTATTCGGCCTTCGCTACAACTCTCAGTGGCTGTGGGACGATACCTGCTGCATCGACAAGTCGAGCAGCGCAGAACTCTCCGAGGCGATCAATTCCATGTTCGCCTGGTACCGGAAGGCGGGCGTATGTCTCATCTACCTCGGAGACGTCCCCAGCAGGGAGGACCCGAAGGCCCCAGAGTCTCTATTCAGGAAGAGCCGCTGGTTCAAGCGTGGATGGACGCTACAGGAGCTCATTGCATCAGATCGCGATGCGATTTTCCTCTCCAGCGACTGGACGGAGATTGGGAAGTGCTCTCAGCTAGCTCCCACCCTTGAGGAGATCACGGGAATCGATCGCGAGGTGCTGAGGACCTGGCATTACAAGGGACGGATCGAGGCCGTGCACGGGATGAGCGTTGCGAAGCGCATGTCTTGGGCGGCGGGTCGGGAGACGACACGTGCAGAGGACCGGGCATACTCGCTCATGGGTCTCTTTGATGTTCACATGCCGATCATCTACGGCGAGGGCAGTGAGAATGCATTTCGCCGTCTTCAGCACGAGATCATGCTCACGTCTACCGACCATTCGATCTTTGCCTATGGGGAGTACACTACGGTTGAGCAGTCGTTGCATCTGCCCACTACATCAATGCCACCGTCTGAACATCCATTATACGGACAATCGAGCGATGTGGACTATCAGTACTTGGTCGACGCGCCTTTTCCCTCTCCATCTCCCGACCTCTTCCAAGGACACGCAGCCCGCGCGGTCGAAACCATGCCCATCGAGAAGCTTCTCCTCCTCCTCGGGCTCCCCCCTCCGAAGGAGCTTCACTATGTACCGACGAACCATGGAGTACGCATCGCGCTCCCCATGACGTGCATCGACGAGAGCAGGTGTATCTATCTCGCACTTCTCGCACTGCGGCCACGCCCGGGGTCAGTGGGGCTCGTAGGGATGCTGTTGAGGCAACGGGAGGATAGTGAGGCCACCTATGGCCGTCTGGCCCGCCGTCACGTCACTTCTATGCATTGGGATCTGCACAAGGGGGGCCATATGGAGTCGGAGTACACGGAGGAAGATATCCTTGTAGATACGCTCACTTCGGGTTTGAAGCTCTCTGGGCGTGCGAAAATATCTCTTAGAAATAGAGTAAACACTCTGGTGTGTTTTCTTCTAAACTGCCGACCTAAATTCGAGGTGAAGACAATCTATATACTGCCGTAGTTTACCTAGTAGTAGTAGTACGTAGTAAGTACTACTACTGGGTGCTTGCAGTCGAGACTTTGACGTATTGTCTGCTGTTTAGGCTCACTTACACTACCCGGGAATTCGGGCAGCGAGATGTAGTAGCATAAATTCGCGCTGCAGAGATTTTGCGGCGAGGTCGCTCGCAATGTATGACGAATTCTGAACCTACGGTAGCATGGAGGGTGACATGCGGGAAACAGGAGACGCCCACGATCTCAACCGGTCGTCAGGCGCTAAATAGCGAGGGTGAACTTCATCTCTCCCACATTATCCCAACCTGCGAGCATATAATCGACCTCACTAGAGTGATCGCAGATGCTACCGTTGTTCCTGTCACAGTGTACGCACTTAAGATGCGGGAATTACAGGCGGCCGTGTGGATTTCCAATACGCTAAGGGCTAGTAGGGGCGAAGACGTCGGACATGCGTCTGAGGAGGCGTCGCTCTACACCACTGAGTCTGTACGAGCACTGGAGCAGACCATCACAGCTGTTGCGGCCGTGATGATCATACGACCCTCCACTAATATACCCGATAGGTCCTTCTAGACGTGTGACTTTCGAAGATGCCATAAACCCGAAATGCATGGTAGGCAGCTATTATATATGTCTCTGGCCCAGCTCTCAACCCAGTACAGTACCCCGCCCTCCTTCAACGACGTCTCTGGGCCCCGGAACTAGTGACACGTACAACGTCTCCGATCAGGCTTGGCGAGGAGGTCATCCGCCCTTCAGCAAGAGCGCGCACACAGCTGCGTGTACAGATGTACGTAATTTTGGTGTTCGGATTCAAAACCTCTAAGACTAAGTTCTTATCCGGATCATCGCAAATATTGGGAAAGATTGCGCTGAAAGCTCTTCGTAGTTTTCTCCTCAGAGACGCACCGGGTTCCCGGCAAGGCAAGTGTTCTAATATGGTAGATCTTACAACAGAAATTGATTCTTTGCGTGCACAGCAGCCAGTGTTGTACTAGCCCTCGGACGCCAGCGTCCTACGATACAAACATCGCGTTACTTCGAACTCTATCTGGTATATACCCTGTTTCCATCAAACACAAACATCCTTGTTAATGAAGTTATTCGCATGCAGCGGCAGGCTCACCGCCTTTCCGCAGTGGTCAATGTGGCTAATTAACACGAGAACGTACAAACTTCGTCAGTTCTCACTCGAGAATGCCATCGATCAGAAATACGCGATTCTTTCGCATTGCTGGGATACCCTTGACAATCCCCAATCCGATGGGTCCGAAAGCGAACACTCGGGGCCCGACATCGAGTCTGAATCTAGCACCTCCACTGATCCCGAGTTTGAAGAGTTCGAAGTCACGTTCGCCGACATACAAGATCTGCGGCGGGCACAAACAAAGCCGGGTTGGGCCAAAGTGAAAAACGCCTGCGCCTACGCCCGGCGGCTCGGATTCAAGTGGCTGTGGGACGACACCTGCTGTATCAACAAAGAGAGCAGCGCCGAGCTCTCTGAGGCGATCAACTCTATGTTTGCCTGGTACCGACACGCACACGTCTGTCTGATCTTCCTTAGTGACGTCCCCAGCGGCGAAGATCCAGCGGCCACCGAATCCTCGTTCCGGAACAGTCGTTGGTTCAAGCGCGGATGGACACTCCAAGAGCTCGTCGCGTCGGACTGCAACGCGGTTTTCCTCTCAAGCGAATGGACCAAGATCGGAATATGCTTCCGGATGGCCTCTGTGCTCGAGGAAATCACGGGTGTCGATCGCAAGGTGTTGAGGACCTGGCATCACGACGGCCGGATCAAGGCCGTGCACGGAATGACCGCCGCGAAGCGCATATCCTGGGCGGCAAGCCGGGAGACGACGCGCGAAGAGGATCGGGCGTACTCACTTATGGGTCTGTTCGATGTTCACATGCCGATCATCTATGGAGAGGGCGGGGAGAAGGCGTTCCGCCGCCTTCAGTTCAAGATAATCAAGAAGTCTACTGATCACTCCGTCTTCGCATACGGCCAATATGCCACCATCGAGGAGTGTTTACGTCTTCCGCGTGAGGTCCCACCCCGACCAGAGCCACCCCGTTCGGACCCGTACACGATCGACACAGGGAAACACGTGTACCTTGAGGAGTGGTCGTTTCCCTCCCCATCCCCCAATTCTTTCGAAGGCGACACTCCTCGCTCGGTCGAAATCATGCCTGTGGAGGAGCTCCCGCGTCTCCTCGGTCTCTCCCCACCCCCGGACCTCCGCTATGTCCCTACCAACCAGGGTGTGCGCATCGCCCTCCCTATTGCATGCGTAGACGTCGACCGGTGCATTTATCTAGCCCTGCTCGCCTTACGTCCCGCGCGGGGATCTAACGGGTTGGTCGGGATGCTGCTGCGACGGCAGGAGAAGAGCGATACCACATATCGACGCCTAGCGCGTCATTACGCGACCAGGTTGACATGGAGCTACGCGCGCCAGGTTTGGATGGAGCTCGGGTACACTGAGGGGATACTGATAGATACCTCAACTTCGGGGATTACGCTTTCCGGAGCGCGAGGGTCGGGAAGGTTTGCGCGCCAGACGAAGTATAAGTGGGAAATGAAAACTATTTACATACTTCCGTAGCACGTCCAATGAAGCGCATACTTGCAAGCGTTGTATGCACTATGTACAATCTGGACTCATCCAACATCGTGCTGGGATAACCGGATATGTTATCTGCCCTACTCGCCATGAAGTGGAGCTCTCGTACATGGATAGTCACATGCAGTAGTAAGGCTCCGGAACGACTCAGCGTGTCCAGGCATTCGACCCCATCCACATGTTGCCGACGGGTGTAGGGAGCTTACGTGAACTGATCGATACAAAATTCGGCCTGTTGTTCTATGCAGTATGGAGTAATGAAAATATTTTTTGTATACCCCTAGCCAATATGGGCCGCGATGAAGCGCTCTGAACAAGCATACCAGCAGTACTAGTCATGATGTCCCCAGAGAGAGAGAAAGCAGACCTACCGACTCGATGGGACGGAAACGCCTAAGCGCCCCGCGACGAACGTAGCCAAATAAAAGTAAACAGTGCCGCCACCACCCCGCGCCGAATTGGAATTGTCTCTTCCAATCGCGAGATATCCGAGGTGTATGCTAAGTCGTTTCTCTGAGCTTTCCCCGCGGGCCTATATGCTACTGTTTCTGGGATTCTTCCACTGCAAAGGACGGAAATCAAGCAGACTCCTTACTACAGTTCAACACGAAGCTTAAACAGACACTGCGTGTGCTCGAGCGCACGAACTTGAATGCTTGGTCGAACTCTTCGACGCACAACAAACGAACTCAAGCTCTGCGGCACCCATCACGCAAGCGTCAGCAAATCTATTTCCTTTGTTCTACTTTTCAGTGCTCCCTGCTTCCCTAAGCCTTGGTTCTATCAGCTGCACAGGCGATATTGTTTCGAGCCATTTTCATAAACCCGGCAGCCCCGGACTAGAATGTGTTCGTACTAGTAGTTCTCTCGTCATGATTGTGCTTTCCCTAATTCTTTTGCATCAGGACCGCCGCCAGCTGCGGATTTCACGCAGCACATACTTCGCTTTATGCTGATCTCGACACGCCGACGAATTTCCTTACCTCCCACCATAGGAAGCATCCGCCCACACACGTCAAACTAGGTCTTGCCCCCGACAAACCGTGAAGAATCAACACATCCCCATGCGCTCTCACTGTGCATTCACCTGTGTAGCGAAGAAAATGCGACATGTATTCGATCTTAAGATCGGGTATCCACGAAATGCATAACCGGTCTGCTCCCCTAAGACATTGACATTGGCCGTTCAGAGTATGCAGAATATGCGCCATATCGGCGCTTTCCCGTTTACTGCTGCGGTATTGCCGAGGCTCAAAGGACGCGTGCACTACGCTGTGTTCGCCCACGTCCACTCCCGGACCTAGCCATCCTACGCTGGAGGTGCATTGTCGTGCACGAGCATAGCATGCTGCGTTGTATACGGCAAAGAAATCCGCTGTAGGCCATTGCGACATTCCTTCGCAGTACCACCGCTGCTGCTGCCGCTACGTTTACTTGACCTGTAGTACGGTGCGCCACGGATCCTTGTCGCTGCAGCATGACCTGGCAATGTCTGGTACGTGACTCATTTATGAGCATCCCAAAATCACCAACTGAAGCCGTCTCGGTATTTCATGGAATGCAGGGTATTTCCGTACCTCGTGTAGTAGAGTTCGCCTTGCTCTATTCCCACTGCTCAAATTCGCAGCGGGGTCGTGTTCGCCGCCGTCACTTATGGGCGCTTATAGAACCTGCCTGCGGCTGCATCATGGTCATGCGTCCCCATCTGCGCCGAACGTCGTGCTGCGGCAAGGGTCTTCTGCGGCCAGCACTTGAGCGTGGGTAGGTAGACTAAATTATGACCTGCCTATGGGCTCGTGCTTGCGATGACCCTTCGCCGAACTGGATATACGAACGCGAGAGCGATGTACCACCCACTGCCAGATACGAACAGAGAACTTACAAGTCCACCCGGTCTGAAAATTAGGACGGACGAGTCCTGAGTCCACGCATTGGCATGGTGCAGTGCCGGTCGCTCAAAATGCTGATCTGCCAAACTCAATCAAGCTACGGAAACGAGGCATTGCCTCCGCAGTCGTCGTCGGCTTCCAGTGAGTCAACTCGGCCTCCCAGACTCCCCACACATATACCTTCCTGCCGGATTCCCTTTCTTTCAGGTGGCTGAACTTCCCTCAGTGCCTCTTGTCCCCAAACTACGACGACACACTTGCACCCTCTCACCAAACACTGAACATGGCTCTTCCTTCTGAAACCGCCGACGGCTCCTTCGGGGACCACGAACGCACCGACTTCATTAAAGACCCCATAGTTCTTGAGACGAATGTGAGCGATGACGACGTTAATCTCTCGGATCTACTCCAGGCCTGGGACGTGCTACACCCAGTCTCCGTCGAAGTCGCCCTCGCTGGCCAACCCGATATCTTTTCCTTCGCCAACGAACACTGCCTGTTCTTTGCCGTCGTCCTGTGGAATCACCTTGTGCCCCTTCCGAACCCGTTCGCACCTCCCGACGTCACACCCACAAACGAAACGGAAGAGGATGAATCGGAGCCTGCCATGGAACGTGTATGGGACACCGTCGGTGTCGTCTACATCGCGACCTCTGCTCTACCCCGTGAAGTACACGTTGGCATAGCTGTACGTCCCCCCTTCCGAGGCAAGGGCCTGGGCCGCCGCGCGTGCGAGCTCGCGCTCGATTGGGCGCTCGAGACCCTCCAGATGCATCGCGTACAGGCCCGCATCCCCGAATCTCCCTGCAAGTATCGCACCCGCGCTCTATTCGCCGCGCTCGGCTTCGCGCACGAGGGCATGCAGCGCCGTGCAGTCATGAATACCGCCGGCGAGTGGGCAGACGTCGTCCAGATGGGCGTACTCGACACGGACTGGACGATGCGCGCACAGCGCCGCGGCCCTCGCTCGAGCAGCCTCTGGGACGAGCTGCTACAGCGCTACCAGAGCGAAGTAGACGAGCTGTTGCGCTCGGATGACGGTCGGAAGCGCGTGCGGACGACGAACAGCACGGAGACCTTGCGTGATGCGGGGGGTCCCAATGGGTGGGATCGCGGTCGCCAGGTATGCTCCCCCACGCCGCCGTCGTTCGCATATACGACGGATTCGACGACGTCCTCCCGCTCGTCGTCTGTTGGGTCCGGATCCCGTAGAGCCCCTGAACACAGTCCGAGCCCCCCTCCTTTTTCGGATCGTACAACTTCGAGCTCTATGGGAGGCACGGATAGGGTGTTCACGGCTGAAGAGCGTCGCGCCCTCCTCCTTCGCCGCATCCGGGAGCGCGGCGGCGTTTTTGATAAAGGCGGGGCAGAACACCTCGTACGGCCGACCGATGTCCACTCGAAGAGTGAGGCGGGAGGCTCAGATATGACGCTTGATTCGGAGTGGGAACGATTGACGAGCGGCAGCGCCGGCCGCAGTGCACCGTCTCAGAGTTCGTCGTTCTCCTCAGGCGAACTAGTGCCCCGACCTCCGTCCACTGTTGCCTCGGGCGGCTCATCCTACTGCAGTGCTGGATCCTTCCAGGACGCACCTTCTGAGGAGGATGTGATAGACGATGAGCAGATGGGGCTTCTTTGAGGAGAGAACAAGGCCCGAGATCACTGTCCGCAAGTCTGAGGATTGTAGAAGATTGTACTTTGTGCTTCTAGGAGTGATACTCGTGCTGCAGATTACACACGCTCTGTGTTTCATACGAGAAAGGCAGGATTCTACCCATTGTTCCTATACGAAAGTTGTAGCATAGAACGCCAAGTGTTTCAAACTACTAACCCAATCTACATACTAGACAAGGATGAGGCTTCAAGGGCATGTGGTGTAGTTGGTTATCACGCTCGCTTAGCATGCGAGAGGGGTCCGGTTCAATCCCGGACATGTCCATTTTGATTCTGTTGAATACCCCTGCCGCTCGCTATGGTAGATGTGGACTACATTTCTCCGTAGAGCCGCGCAGCTTCACTTTACCGACATATATTGCTACAGCATAGATCTATACCGAAATCGCGCTGGATTGTATCAGACCCCAGTCGACTCGAACTATTCCTCGCCAAAAACCAAGGGTGTCTCATCTCCGTATGATTCTGTCTTCAGCTGCGCCATCTCGAGGCGGAGAACCTCGAGCTCCGCCGAGAGTGCTGTGATCCGCGCTTCTAGTCGGTCCAACTTTGCTTCACGAAGCCGTGAGATGAGCGACCCTCCACCCCGTCTCCACGCCATTCAAGCAGGCTCGATCTCTGTGTTGAGCCCGCTACTGCTATCTGACTCACAGACACTCCCGGCCGCCGACCGGAAGAAAGGGGGCGTTGCATCGCGTGAATGGGGGTACGAGCGTGACGGCGTTGTGCTGCGCGGCGAGGAAGGTGCAGTCGGAACTGGTGTGTCGTCGTCCACGGAGCGGGTTGCGGCGCAGGGGGCTTCGGTCGAGGTGTCAGGCCCGAGAAGAGGGGGTGTTGTATGGGGAGAACCTCCGTCAGGGAAACTACGCCTTTCAGCGAGAGCTTGAGCGGGGAGACCTGGAGGTACGGAAGGGGTCTTCTTAGCAGCGATATCGTCCGTCACGGTCGTCGGCCCATCTTCACACGGTGCATCCTGACGCACTGCAAGATCTGGTCCATGCTGGGTTTTCGCCGTAGCGTCGCCAACTACTGAATCCCGAGGGCCGTTTTCTACATTTTGCGTGCCACCCTTTAACTCCTTGTCCTCACACGTCGGATGGGCCTCAGCTAGCCACGCGTCCGGCCCGCGTGCTTCCCATCTCGCCAAGCGCGCTGCTGCACTTCCTTCATCCACGTCTGGAATCCGCCCATGTCCGGAACCCCCGGAGAGCAGCGCCTTAGGTGGGGCATTTGGCATGTACGTGTTCAGGTCCACGTCTCCACAATGCACTTCGCCTTGGGCGGGCGTGAAGTCCGGCGCGCGTGGGTTGAGTAACTTACCGTCCTCGGCCTCGTGCTGCCCGGGGTGGGAGACAGGCCCTGGCACGGAGCGCATGGATGTGTGGGAGGCGTACCCGCCATCGCGATATCCGCGCCGTCCTCTATGCTGGTTCGAGTACGACCCGCGCGGTGGGCGGGCGGAGACGGGATAGTGAAAGTCGTGGGGAACGTGCCCAGAGTAGTTCGGGTTCGGTGGGGCGTGCTCGTGTTCCTCGTCACGGTAGTAGTTAGCGGGGCCCGGGGCCGAGGAGTGTCTATCTTGGAAGTGGATGCCTGTCCCGCTCATCGCTGTAGTCGCGCGTGTAGTCGTATGCATTGTTTGGCTGGTCGCGGGTATGGTAGGATCTGTGTGGCGGAACTAGTTACGTTATTCGCCGGGTCAATAGAGATGTCAACATAATAACCAATTTGATGCCAGGTGTGCACTCACAGTAGGGCGGATAGCCCCCTTGGGTGTCGTCGAAGGCGTGGTGCTTGTGTGGCGGCCTCCGCCATTTGGGAGGCCCTTCGTGTCCGAGCGGCGAACAGTCTTCGGGCGGAGGGTCTTGCCGCGGCTGCCAGTACGGGGGCGGGTTACTGAAGTCTGGGGGCATCTAATGGTATTCGCAAAGGGGGAATCAAGGTGGAAAAGCAGGCCTGTCTCAAGTGAGAAGCGTAGATGAGCTAGCGGAGAGGGGTGGGAGAGACTCACGAGTGTAGCACCGTTGAAGTTAACCTAAGAGGGCTCGCTCAGCCGAAGCAGGTTGGCGTTCTATCGCGCCACGCGGCAGATGCTGCGGTAACGGTGATAACTACAACGGACAGAGAAGCTGCAGCAAACGTAGGGAAGTCAACCACGTCTTTCACAAAACTGTATCACAGCTTCCTGTGTGGGGCCAGAAGGCACTGCTCCTTAGGTCATTCGCACTCGGACTGATCACGCGCAAACAAGAGAGTTTCACAGACTGAAGGCAAGTCGAAAAGCGTACACGACGTACCAAAAAGCGTCACTACACATACAACGTAAGCACTGTCATTGGTATAGCAGGGGCGCACCAGACAGGATTTCATACAGTCGAAATCGGGTCCTGGGTCCCCCAGCTCACCAAAACGCAACTACCGCCGCGAGCCCGCACGTGCCCATACACACACTTGCAAAGATCCCCAAGCTGCTGGGCACGGCCGTCCACGAGTATGACAATATACCCAGCAGCGCGAGCACGAACCCGAGCGACGCCATCGTGGCGCTTACGGTGTGCGCACGCGAGAGTACCCCGACAATGGTCTCGAGCGCGGCGAGTGCCGCATCTTGGGGGCCCTGCTTCACGCGGCGCGCGTCACGGCGGTAAGACGCCCAGGGGAGGAACCAGAGCGGGTGCGCACGGTCGACGCTGACGAGTGAGCGTAGGTCTGTGAAGACTTCGAGCGGGAAGTCGCGGATCGTATCCATGGGCGACGCGGGTCCTGCGGCTGCCGAGCTCGTCGATGCGGATGCGTGGTAGGTGTGCGCATGCGAGCGCCCGTGTGAGAAGCCAGACTCCTTGCGTGTGTGAGTGCTGCGTTTCTCCACGACGGGACTGCGCGTGTATGTATCCGCAGGTGTGGGCGCGAATGTGGGCGCGGCGAGCACTGACTCTTCCTCTTTCTCGGCATTGGTGAGACGGAATCGGATCAGAACGAACGAGCCGATATACGCCACAATCGCTGATAGTACAACATGATGAGGTCACGGGAAAGCTTGAGAAAAGAAGACATGGACCTACAGGCGCAGACGTGAAAGATGATGGCGCCACCAAGGCTGGCGTTAATGACCTTGTCACGCGTTGACCATGCGTGGAGGTCTATGTTACGTGTTCCGGCAGTGAGAGAGAACAAGAGGCTGTCTATAGACACAAAGAAGGTCGTCTATCCGTGCGTGAGAGGGTTACTGATATTCTGAGACACTAAGACCGGGCAGGCTTACTATAACCGCCATTGACTGCAGCCGGTCGAGCCACAGTTGAACGACTGCGCAGAGCGCCTGTTTCATGGCATCCTCCGGGTTAGAAGGTTGTGTCGCTGGTACGGTTTAGCAAGTATACGTCAGCTACTCATCGTTACCTACAATAGGACAGCTCGATACCAACCAGGTGCTACGGAGGCGAAGGCGCGCGACTTGAACATGACGGTCCAAAGCAGAGCTTGTGGTCGGCTTGAGCTGCGTACGATGATTGGAGCCTGACTGAGATAATCATCACGCTAGTATCTTGTCTTGCAGCTCCATCAGAGAACTGTGGGCTTGACGTGGCAGTCGGCGCTTCTCTGGACGCCTGAAGGGAGTCAAACCCAGAGACAGTGTTTCCATATGCGGCTAATGGAGAGCGAACGATATAATCTACGCGGAGGGTAAGCGGCGCCCGTGAGGAATAAGACCGGCACCACGTTGTTGGCTGGGCGCACAGACACCACAGAGCACAGCATAAAGCGGTGGATGTGGGCACTAAGGGGGGTCTAGCAGTATGCTTGCAAAGATATACTCGGACTCACGCAAAACCAATAGCACTCAGCCGTTGAGCGCTAGTATGAGAGATACTAGCGGAGGTACCAAGCCGCATAGCGAAGGCCGAGAGAAAGGACTGTGCTGATGCCACTAGCATCACCGTATAACCCGTGCAGTAGTATCGTCAATTGAGAGTTGCTCACCTTCAAGCTAAGCTCTTAAACACAACGCCATAGGTATGCATACCCCTCATGCTAGTCGCGTGCTGATTCAAAAGCTCTTCAGGGGGGGGCACGGTAGTGCGTGAGTACTAGTACTAGCGTAACAGATTCAGAGTGACTGAGTGAGACGTGAAAAGTATCAGTGGGCTTAGTCACGTCTCACTTCGCTAGGTGTTTTCGGAGTATGAAATGAAATGGTCGGAGTAAGCGGCGTCTGTAACGGAAAGCCCGGAATGATGCGGGTTTTGTGGCAACAATATTGGCGGAGCAATGCGGAGCCCGAAATCCAAGGCAAACAGCTACAGGCGAGTTACTCGGACGTATTGGATCTCACCGTGTCGAGCTAGTTTGCCTACATCACATATACGCTCGCAGGCTAGAAACAAGCCTTGATATACCTGGAGTTTAGTCACAATCTAGCTCTGACAGCAAAACCCCATGCAACCACATTAGACACCAGAGACGCATGGTGAACGGCACTGCAGGTGAGCTACATCTAGTAGCATCCAGTTCGATGCATTCGTAGACACGATTGAAAAATCCCGTCAGATTATCGAACTCATGCACTGAGGAGCGAAGATATTCGGTCCTTTTGAGTGGAAATCGCGTTCAACGTAGCTCCAGGGCGTTAACTAGGTCAGCCTTAAGCTCTGAATGTGGGCGTTGTTTGGGCGACTCTGAAATTATAACAATCAATGTTTAGGGAAATTCAACAGACGACCCACGGACGCACATGCTGGTATTTGTCGGGTAGCGGTATCCACCGCCATATACATCCCTCGTCTTCCACTTCACTCCTGCTCCCACACTTTCAAAAGCTCAAACCGCCGACCGTCCCACGCCTTTGCGCTCCCGAACATCTTCATCCTCCATGGCGTGCTCGTTGCATTCCTAAATTCCTCCGTATCCCAGCTGTCCGGCGAGTCCCACTCGTGCACGGCGAGGTACTTGGGCGGTCGACCCTTCGCCTTCACCTTGTCTCCGTCAGTCCCCTTCGCCGGCCCTGCATCCTTCAGAACGAAGCGCCGTGTGCGCCGCCAGCCCGGTACCTTCGCAAGCAGCGGGACATGTTCCTCCTCGTACCATCGGTTCAACTCGTCCTCCAGCGCCGGCTCGACTTCAATCTCCATTGTGACGAGCGCGGGCCCCGGGCTGCTCGCGTCGTAACCCGGTGCGGGTGGGAAAACGGGTTCGAGAACGTCGTAGGTGCGCCGGTCAAGCAACTGTACGCGCCGCATCAGATCCGTCTCGCGCGGGCTGCGGGTGTCCGCGAGGGTCGAATATGGCGCTTCGTCAAGAACACCACACGACGCAAGGTCGTACGTGGCCAGGTAGTGAGGGCGTTTCCCGTCGATTGCAGCCCAACGCGCCGTGTTTCGGAACGCGGGAATGGCCATGCGCAGCGGGACGTGCTCGTTGTCGTACCAGTCGTTGAACTCGGCGTCGGGAAGCTGTGGCCCAGCCTCGCCGAACACGAAAAGCAAGCCCCGAGTAGACATTATGGCGGATACTGACGCTGCTGCGAGAATGGGGGTGCCCGAAAAACGACGTTCACGCATTGTGCGACCTGGTACATATAGACTGAGACGCATCGGCTCTCCGCAACTCCGTGCATGTTCTCATAAGAATTAAGAGCTTGGGTCTTCAGGTAAACCTTGACGCCTTCGCAAAGTCCAACATACTGAGCTCCATGTTACCAGTTGTGTCTACAGGCCTCGATCCAGGATGTTCTGAACCCATGGCGAGGAATGCGCGATGGATGCATCTTGGAGTACGATTCCAATCATTTGATAGGGCGCCATTCGAGTTCGCAGCTGGATTAAACTTCAACAAGAAAGCCAACCCATCGATGCCGTTGGCGTCCCGTCTCCAACCTTACAATTTCCGTCTTACGACACGGTGCCTGGTGCCGGTTACAGCCGATGACCGCGCCACCAGGTCGAGGCATCCACTAGTCTCGGTTCCAGACGTTCTCCAGGAGCTCTCTGCCCGCGCGCCTACCACTGTCTGCTTTGGGGACAGGACGCGCGCTTACGGATTTTGAAACTCTCACGGGTATGGTAGGCGCCGGACAGAGAGCTTCTGGAGCACGCCAAGTTAGCGCCAGAAGGGATGGGCACGAGACTAGGCATCCACCTGCCTCGACCGGACGCTGAAACGACACCGTGGCGGTGCCGCCAAGTCACTTCCAGTGAAGGTGGTCTGCGTACAGTGCAAGCTAAAATTCGGCTCAGTGTTCCGCATTTCGTGAGTTCCTATCTGTTCCCATCGGCCCTAGACAGCGATGCAACGCACATCTAGAGAAGCTCGTCATCATTATTGAATCTCGTTTGATAGTACTAGCTAGCACCGGTTCCAACTCTATGAGCCCTCAAAACGCTGAGAGAATAGCCCGTCTCTCAGCATGATCCGTTTTGTTTTGGGCGCCTAGGCACGGAGTTCCCACCGAGTTCTATGTTTGTCTCGGCCGACATCACACCGTGCGCGTGGTCTCTCTGTGTCACAAACATGCTTCCTTGATTCTTCTACACCCTAGAATGATGAGAAAGTCTGGCCTTTTTCAGTCTCCTCCGAGTCCTTGCTTGGGAGTAGATAGCGCGCCAATAACACACTGATGCCCTACAACTGCAGAATATCGTGTCGAGGAGGATCTTTGTCATATGCGGCTCGCAAGCATCGCAGATACCGCATCAGCCAGCCAGACTGTGCTCGCTTCTATCTTGGCGACGGAGGCGCCTCGCGGTTCTCCTCGGGAGACACCACCATCCACGCAGCAGCAGTTTCGCCGGCCGAAAGCCACCAGAGGCCACCGAGATGTGACTGGCCGGGTGCCCGCGGCTCGCTGGCAGATGCGCCCGCCACGACGTCACAAACATGTCAACGTGCATCGCAGGGATGCGGCCTCGCCGCCCCTCGCGCCTTCTCTGGAGGGGCCTACCAAAGCACCATTTGATCGTCTTTCAGCGGGAGTCGTCATGTGTTGAGCCTGGCACGATCCACTGACCGCGCGACCATGTGCGGCACTCTCACGGGAGCACGGCGCGCCCGCGCTTTCCTCTTCGGACGTGCATGTGCATCCGCGCAGCCTGCGCCCGCATCAGCCGCTTGTTGTATAAAAGGTGAATATTTTAGTACGGAGGAGATGCAGGCGGTAGCTTCACATCGTCTTCATCGCACTCGTAGCTCTGAGCTGACTGACCGTCGACATGAAAGCTCTTTCTGCTATTGTTAGCGTCGCCTTTGCTTCGGGTGCCGTCGCAAGGACGTTCACCGTATACAACCAGTGTCCGTTCACTATCTGGTGGGTTATTTTCGGATGACAATGTTTTCATATGCTCACACCAGTATGTGCAGGCCCGCTGTACGTTTCTTCGTGGGTCCAAGGTGTGCTGAGAGCACTTAGAGACCCAATGGCTCGTAGATCTTCACCGACTTGAACGTCGGAAGCGCGACGCCCAACCAGGCGACCGGGTAAGTATTCTCTGATCACGGTTTAGACACACCTCTGAGCACCGGCCGCCGCTTCTTCAGATGGGCACAGAACGCATTCCAGACCGTCAGCTTCTTCGTACCCAACAATTGGCGAGCCGGTCGGATTTGGGTGTGTAGATGGCTCCTTCTAAAAACCCGCCGTCCCAATGACACGATCCGAATTGTACAGGCTCGCCGCGACTGCAACTTCAACTCCGGGACTCCAGGCCCTAACTCCTGCCTGGACGGCGGCTGTAACGGCGGCCTCCTGTGCGATCCCCACACCGGCACGGTACGCCGCGTTCCAGTTTGTCGTCCGATATTCTCGACTCACCGCGCGTATGGGATGATGCAGGGTGTACCCCCTGCCACAGTGGCCGAGTTCACTCTCGGCACGAACGGACTTCCGGACAACTACGATGGTATGTGATGCACCGCCGCGCTGTGCGTCTGAGAGTCGGCGGCAACTGACCAGGATGCAGTCTCCCTCGTGGACGGGTACAATCTCCCCGTGCGTATCAACAACAACAAGGGTTGCCCCGTCGCAGACTGCCCCGTTGACCTCGGACCCAACTGTACGTTAGCGCGCATCTTGTGCCTTGTGTAACGTTTGCGCTGATACGGCGCGCCATTCTAATCAGGCCCGTCCCAGCTCAAGGGCCCCTTCGACTCTACCGGCTTCCCGGTTGGGTGCAAGAGCGCGTGCATCGCCGGCCTCGGTGGTCCCGTTAGTAAGTTCTCCAATACAAACAGTCCCAGGCTTCTTCAGTACAGAGTTCACATCGCCTCTCAGACGACAACCACGACTGCTGCACGGGTTCGCACAACACCCCGGCGACGTGTCCGCCGTCCGGCGTGGACTTCTACAGCTACTTCAGTACGTCTCATTATCTCTACTGTGCCCCGCTTGAGGGTGTGTCGCGCGGCGTGTGTAGGGTGCTGACAGCTCATGATGCGCTACAGAGGGCAATTGCCCGAACTCGTATGCATATGCGTACGACGAGTCGAGCGGCACGGCGCTCTTCACGTGCCCCTCCAACTTGGCTGCGGATTACACGATCACGTTCTGCCCGTGAGCTTCGGCACGATGTGGGATGGGCTGGGCCGCTTTCACTAGCGATCTTAAGTTGTGTCGGAAAGAGAACTCGGAGGCGACAGTCGAAAACGCTTGAACTTGAAATGTCTCGGTGTGTTGGATACAATTTCCCTGGTGGTCCGAAGTCTGTCGAAGCCTTTAACAGAAGCCGTGTAGGTCGTGGAATGTACTGTTATGACCTTGTTACGAAAACATTGCATCCGTCGAGAACCGGACGAAATGAGTTGAGACGCATATAGCGCAGCATAAGTGGTTCGCAGTCGATGATAAACACAGCAATAAGATAGTGTGATACAGGTCTCTCAAGCGCAGGTACAGTACCGCCGTCGGATAGAAGAATATAGTGTATGGATATAGGAGCGTGAGCTAATGGTATAGAACAACTAAGGCCCCGACACGGGTGGCGGCGCCTTGCGCAAACGGGAGTTCACCCACCGTGACGTTCTGGGCGTTTGCAAAGTACCCATGCCCTCCGGGACATCGGCAGTTGCAGCACCGTGACCACCTCCAATTCTTTCGTCGGTTTCACTCTTGGGCGTGAAAAGGGTGGAATTGCTCGCTCTCCACGTAAGCGGGGTTGTATCCGTGTACTTCGCCCCCCGCTATGGATACACCCCAAGTGAGCCATCTTGGTGCAATAACGACGAGTGTAGAACTTACCCGCCACTGCAGACCGTCGAAAGCTGTATGCTGCCGCCAAGGGATCGCCTCAGGCGCCTTAGGCATCTGGGACCACCGTTGCTCGCGCAGAGCTATCACTTCCTGCAAAGAATCACCTTCGGGTGAGCGACTGGGATCCCTGGAACTGGAGACGAGCGACCTTCAAGCTCGTAATAGTAGCGTACTTTCAGCATAGACTCGTTACGCCAACCACAGCGTGTCGTAAGGACCAGATCTTTGATGCGTGATATGTATTCGTCGACACGAGCTCTCCCGTCGTCCGTAGCGTCGAGGAGCTCACCAGAAATGGTGAGGAGAGCCTTCAGGTCCTCCACCACGCCTCTCTGTATGACAACCGGTATAGGTCCGCGGAGAAGTCTGTCTAGGCACTCATGAATGACACCTCTAGGCAGTATTTTCGTTTTATGCAGCTCGGCGAGCAGGGCGGCGAGACCGGGTCCATGAGACTTGATGTTCTCCGCGGCACGACGATAAAGGCTGGGACGTGGGCAATTCTCTTCCTCGCTCTCGTCGTCATCCTGCATAGAGATGAGTCCATGGCCAACAAGACGCAAGTGGAAACCAAATTTGCAGCTGTCGACGAGTCTCTGGCGGAAGAGTGGCCCGCCACGATTGGTGCTTTCGCGAACGTCCATCGGCTCCCCATCGGACAGATCCGTCTTCAGTTCCTCGACAAGCCGCAAGGACAGGCGAGCGAGGATATTCGCAAGGCACGGACGCTTGCTTGCCAAGTAGGGGATATAGTGAGCCAGGACGGGGAGCGGCCGGCCGCATCGGTCTTCGAAGTGGTTGACTAGATACACAACGTGGTCCAACGTGAAGGCGAAGTTGTCGTTTGTGATGTGGAGAAGAGCGAAATGTATGTCGCGTAGCAAAAGGGCTTCTTCGGTGTGGGAGGCGTCGGATACTAGCTCACCATCCCTTCGGGTAGCCGTACCCACAGATTGGACGGTAGGGATGGGGAGAGAATTGAACGCGTTTTGAGTAGGGCCTTCGCGTGTAGAGAAACCCTGGGGAAGCCTTGGGGATATCGTAAGATCGGAAGTCCCGCTACAAGGATCAGTGTCCGTGACCACGGAGGATTCCGAAACGGCCTCTGCATTCAGTTCAAGTCACTCGTCTCCGCTATCCAGCCTCCGTATCAATGCGGGCACCCACCAAAAGGGCCAGGGATATCCGGGATCTGGCTGCGCTCCTCGTCGTGTGGCACTTTCTCTTGGTCTACACCGAGTTTCCCCAATTGTGATAGAGTAATGATTGGCTTTACGAGGGATAAGCCCAGACCGAGAAGAGTAACGAGTGGGAATCGCGAGGTCATCGTAATGGCGAGATGTGGAAGCTGACAGATACAGATACAGGTAAGCAGGTGAACTTAGTACTGAAGAGTGAGCGTACTTGCAGAGCTGTGAGGATAGCGGTCGGTGTTGGAGACTGCTACAGACGTTATACAACGCAATCGAGGGTTGCGGTACCATGCAGCATCTACGTGTTCATTACCGCAGTCAGTTTGTAGGCACAGCAGCTTCCAATGCATGCGCTGCAGTCAAATGACATACTACCGCAGCATCTCCGCCAAATTTCACGAACCGCATCATGTAGAACGTCAGCTAGAAGACACTGGACGGTTCAAGGCGTGCTATGGGGGTATCGGTTGCACACGGTGCGGTGATTGCGCGCCAGTCGCAACGGCGTTCCTTCAGAAATATATTTTACGTAGAATGGGCCGTACGGGTTTAATTAAAAAAGTGGACATGTTAAATATTCCAAAGGGGAACCGACGAGCCTGAAATCAGAGTCAGTGTTCAGCGGTGGTGCTTGGCACAATGAGGATTCCAAATTGAACAGAATTCAGAGAGAAGATAAGACCCTGGTTCGGGTAAGATCACGCGAGAGCGCAGAATCTCCGTAAATCACAGATTTTCGGCCTCTCGTCCAGGTACAACAAGAGATACATCTCCTTCATCATTAACATCCATGTGCCCGAGCCATGGCTTCGTCGACGTTGACATCTCCAACTGAGTCGAAAACTTACCTTTGCTCGCATGCACAATGCTTGCCGTGCATGGCCACATCATGACGATACGGAGGACGTAGCTAGTCATGCTGGAGCCTAGAATGACGGGGAAAGCAGACATATACTTAATACTAGTCGACAGCAACCATGAGTCGCGACCGCTGTAAGAACTCTTCCCACGGTCTTGATGCTCGTTCTCGGAGTATCCCGAACGATATCGGACCCCTGCAGTACTAGTTGTTGCCAGAGCCCTGTTGAGCCTGCTGTCAGTGCTGAGGCTGTTGCAGCAGTGTCAGTCACCAACCCGAAGTTTGTGTACTCAATTGAGGTCTACCTGGGCGAAAAAGCTTTGATACTACCCATGCAGACACTGGCCTCGCCCCAGAATTCCCGCCTCGCTCGCTACTTGTGCTAGTATCAACTTTGTTCGCGGACGCGCCTCGTCAATCCTGGGTAAGTTTTAACGTGCCAACTTAACAAGGTCATCACCACCGCTGCCTGCATCGCCCCTCACGGCAGAGTGTAGCCAAACTCATCCGCCTGTTGTGTTGTTGATGATAGTGGCCCCGTCAGGCCCTTCTTGCGGTGGTTCAAGTATGGCTCGGCAGACTGCAGATCATGTCGGTTGTGGTGGGCAGCAGTTCTTCCTAGTGAACCCTATACACATTCCACTAAACCCACATAATATTTCCTTTCAGACTACTTTCTTCGTCTCTACTAGTATGCTCCACGGGTACGCCTCCGTAACATTGCCGCCAACGTCTAGCACCTGGTCAAACGCGGATCTGCTGAAGACCGCTACATTAGGTGGCGCCATAATCCTTCATTTTTGTGCTTGTTAGTTGTCAGATTTTCGTCTTCCGAGCCTTTTAAACTGATTGTTTCGGCCAGCCATACTGGCCTACTTGGCTTCTTTTGTCCTGATCCGCTATCGTCTTGACAGCGCGGAGGAGCGAGCTCAGGTTGCGGAACACCCCGATACCCTCCAAGGAGCAGAGAGAAAGCGTACGGTGTGGCAGGACGATGCACCCCCGCTTACCCTCGAGCGATCCAAGTCTCCCGCGCTTGCGCGGGTCGAGCCGATTTGAGCCAACTTATTGGACTTCCGCTCTCTCATGTCCGTATATCAGGTCAAGCCGTTCGCCTTCGCATATCGCCTGGACTCAAGACGGGCTTCGAGACCCCGGCTCCGGGCGCAGACCCTGATGACACGACAGCGCTACCATACGGTGGTTGCCGTCCTGTCCAACGTCGGATTTGTACGGTTGGCTGTGGTCGGGATCATCACGTACTTTTAGTCGGTCCTTCCAGTGACGTTGGGGAGCTTCGCGAGTGCCTCACTCGGGGCGAGCCTGAGAGCAGGCGTGTATGCTATTGGGTAGTTTCGGGTACCCACATACTCAGATGCACGTCGATTTCTCAGACACGACGCGGCCACTTCAACGCTAGTTGAAAACGACTACAGGATAATATTCTCGAATACAACTCAAACGTTTACCGCAGCAACGCTACAAATCGAGCACGCAAATACAGTGCAGATATACTGTATCACTCTTGATCCTGTCACAACGGGTTCCTCAGCTCTGGGAACCGCGACGGCGCTTGACCGACCGCTCCATCTCCGAGTCGGATTCCGAGTCGTCGTCTGAGCTCTCACGCTCGCGTTTCGTCGCAGGACGTATGTCTTCTTCGGAATCACTGGAGAGCTCCTCCTCGGAGCCGCTAGAGCGCGAATCTGTAGAATAATCCTCTCCAGAGTCATCCTCCTGGGACAAGGATGCCACGTCGCTGCGCCCGATATCGAGCTTGTCTGATGCCGGCCAGTCCCGGCGCGCGAGAGAGGATGAAAGGAGGCCAAGGAAAGCATTGTGCGCGTCCAACATCTGGGCTGAGAACGGGATAGTTTCGTCGGTATGCTCGTCGTCCGAGTCGCTCCACTCGGCGGGCTGGCGGTTGACATCTGCAGCTTTCAGCGGTGAGCGACCGAGGCGGGGAGATTTGGCGGGGGACCTCGTCTTCTCGCGACGCGTGGCATCTTCTTCGCAATTTTGCTCGGCTTTACGTGTCGCCGTAGAAGCCTTCGTTGGCGTGGACGGCGCCTTGCGCCGCGCTGCGTATTCCGGGAGAGCAGCGTAGCGCGCTCGGATCCAGGCTAGAACCGTTCGTAGTATGTCGTCTATCGGGTGAGACCGCGACGCGCGCATGAAGCGGCTACGACCAGTACCCGGATCCTCAGGGAGCAAGAACGTCAGGATCTTGCCTTCGTCCGTGAAGAGCTCGCCTTCTCGGATGCAGCGCCTCTTCAGCTCCGAACACGTCTCTGTGGTCCGGTTTCCGTCTTTCCGCCGCACTACTTCGAAGTATGCATCCTTGAAGGCTTCGAGGTCGGCCGAGGAGGCGCAGTCGGTCGGGAGGTGATCGACGGACATCTGGACTAGAACGTGGACGAACGCTTCGATCTCGTCGGCGACACTGACGAATCGACGGGGGTAATCCATCGCGCGGACGGATAAGTAAGAGTATGTTCCCTGAGGGTCTGGTTCAGCATGGGGTGCTAATGGGATAGGAGGGGAGAGAGAACACTCACACGTCTGCTGGGTTGATCGTAACCTTTGATATCGCGAAGATCCACGCGCTCGCAGAGCTCCCAGTCCATGAGCATTCCTTGGTATACGACTGTGCCATCAGGAACCTGGGATTCCTGGTTCGCGTCGACGGGGACCATCAGCATATTCCCTTCGCTAAGGTCTCGGTGTAAGATATTGGTGAGCTTGTAGGCGTCGTGATGTGCTGGGGGCCCATTTTCGTTAGCCCACTATTGAACGCGCGGCAGAAGTTGGATGTCACATACCTTCGACACATTGGGTCAATATCTGGATCAACTGACGGCCGTTACTGAACTTGTGGAGCGGAACTCCGACCTCCCGCACGACCATGCGATAGTGCGAGAAGATTATAGAAGGCAATGCGTCCAATGCTTTCGATGGGCCGTATATATTGGCGAGTGTCTCGTTCATGTGGATACGATGCCCCGGGATATCTTCGTGGCAGACGAGTGTAGGAACGTAGCGCACTCCTCGCGCGTTGAGCAGCTCGAGCGACGTGCCTTCCGCTTCCATCTCGGGCCGTAACCAACGCCAAGAATCCTTGAGGAAGACAAACTTCGTACCTCCGCTTTCGTCAATCTCGAGCGCAACGTATCCCCTTCCTCCACGCCGGTCCTGTAAAGCGGTCCCGGAGAATACAGGCTTTCCCACGAAGAATTCTCGTGCGGGCTTCTCCTCATTGAAGCTCGAGATGGAGAGCTTCCAGAATGGCCAAGTAGTGTCGGTCAGAGTTTCCGCGAACGCCTTTCGCGCATGGTCTGCGGCACCTTGTAGCTGAGCGGCAGCGGCGGCGAGCATAGAAGAGTACGAGGAGGTTCCAGGAGCAACGAGTATCGCGGTGCGGTCGTGCCCACGCCCCTCAGGAGCAAGGGACGCGAAGCGTGCGAGAAATGTAGGAAGTCCCTCCGTCTCCAACAAGTACGATATGGGTGGGTTGGAGACGACCACGGTTAGGCGGTCTATGCGGATGAAGCGTACGAACCCTCCGAAAATGACGACCGAGAACAGATGAGTTCTCTGCTGGCGGTTAAATGCTTTGGTTGCGTATATAGTGATTTCGTCCCGATTCTCGCGCCCGGCTTCCGTTAAGACGTTTTCAGGTGCAAAGGGGTCGCATTCGTGCTTGAAGACGTGTATGGAGAGTTCGAGGGCATCCCACCGCGTGCTACGCTGTTGAGGGCATTCTGGAGCGAGGTATAGTCCACTGACGACGGCGCAATCGTCGAAAGTTGTGCATGCACGCATTTCCGGGGCAACTTCGGACTCGTTGAATGCGTCAGTCTGAAAAGTGAGGGAATGGGAGCTTTGAGTAAGGGATAGGAGTAAATGGGTGAATGGACGTACAAAGACCCGATGCATTGCTACTTCGGACTTCAGCGAAACAATCTCTTCCAGGCGCATGGTGAAGTTATTGTTCGCCCGGGCACAGCCCTGAGGGCCGTCGGAGAAGAATTGGGTCATGAAGACCTCGAGTGTCGTCAGGTGTGCCCTTTCCATGGCGAATGGAGAGCGAAGTATTGGGAGGAATACTCTTGGTCGAGAGCAAGAAGTGTTGTGGCTAACGGGAGGCGCCCAGGCCGCAACACACTCTGCTTTGAAACTCAGCACCATTGTCGTCCCAAACGGTGAGCCCCCGCAGATTGATCGGTAACAAGCGCTTACTCACAACTCTGGTGTTGAGATACCTTCGCATTCAATACCTCGACCAGGCACTCCACTTCACCGTTGGACGAGTGCGCACCTAGGGTGAGAGGTGCTGTTACCACCCCTGGCATCACAACGGACTTCAAGTACTGCGTTCAATACTAGAACTTCGAGAATAATCGTTTCTTATACGCTAACGTAGTCCCCAATTGGTCGGGGATGGCGAGACATTGGTCAATGTCTTTGTTCTCAGCCATCTCTACCGCGATTGTCTTCGAGTCGGAGGGAATGGCCCATTCATGGATGCTACCTGACCGTATTCAGTAGTTATTAGCCTCCTCAAATTGACGTCTAAATGACCGAGTACGAGAAGTATCTCGCTAGTGACTAGACACTGCCGATATCAAGGGGGCGCTACTTACGGATAACATGCTCACACGAGAACTTAGACTTGAATTCGAAGTGACGCGTTTCTGGACATCTGGTATTGCCGCTACATTACGCATCCAGCTGTAGAATTAGGATAAAACAAGCCTCAAGAGGATGAAGAGCAGATTTTCGTCGTTGCCAGCAGCTCGGACACAGCCACCACGAAACTATCGTCTGGACGAGCGTGTCACACCCCTGTGATCACCGTCCGGCCAGGACCCCCGTCATCTCGGTTCAGCGTATATGCCGTTTTCGGTGCCATATTTATGGAAATTTTGATCATATATCATGATGTGCTCGGGCGCTAGGGTCACGTGCTACTATAAAAATGGCTCTTTGGGCAGGCCCCACGCATGTGGGTTCCAACGGAATTGCCCGGGGTCCTGGCAACGGGCGGGCGCTACTCTGCGTCTGCTTTTCGCAACGTACTAATAACCTTACTATATTGCGAATCAACCGCGTCTTCACAACTCAGTTCTCTATAACCTCTGCTCGACGACGCTTCGTAAGCCAGATAGAATTTCTGTTAACAAAACGCTACTGATGCCAGCTACTGCCCCATTCAAAACCTGGATGTCGAGATCAAGAGTGCCACCATCGTCTCGCGGGAAGTAATCGACGTCGACGTCCCTTCTACGAATTCCTTCTAGAGGAGGTCACCCATCTGGTGTCTTTATCCCGAGGGTGAGGAGAAGCCTGCATCAGAGGAACTTCTATACCTCGAGTTCAGCAAGACCTTTCCCTTTTGCAGTCAGTATAAGTGGATGCAAGTGTCGGTGTTGCGTTACGACCGCAGTCATCGCTACTTTCGCAACTGACTCCGAGTGCGCGCGCACGCGTCAATGTTATAAGCAACATCAAGTTCAGCGTTCAAAGCTTGCGCCTGTCCCGGCGATACTGTCCATCTGATTCTGTGATTATACCAGACATCCATTTTTACAGTTTTCTCGGTACATTGGGTGCCAGTGAACTAACGTTACTAAGACCCCATCCCTGCCCAGCGCGCCTAGTAAGGCATGCATAGAATGGCAGTAGACGGAGACCGGCCACATCCAACGATGAAACGAAAAGTGAGACAAATCCACGAAATGACCGTTGAAGAATGCGCAAAAGGAAGACGGAAGGAGACCGTGTCCTACTTCGTCGAAGCCCGCGCGGTGTTCGTCCCGGTCGGGAGCGACTTGAGGGGCTGCCGCGGCCGAACCGGAGTCGGGATCTTCGACCGAGGCGGCTCCCGCGGTACCGTCGCCCGCTTCAAGTTGGGAGCCGCCTTCGCCTTCGGCGTCGCGTTCTCGTCCTTGGCCGAGATGCGCGCCTTGCGCGACAAAAACGCCGCGTGCGCTTCCGCCACAGTCGGCAGCGACACCGGGCGGGGCGTGCAGGGCGGCTTCAGCGGGTTCGAGTCCTTCCTGGCAGAAGTCGAAGCGGTGCAGGGGGGTGCGGGTGGGGTGGACTTGTCGGAGCGAAGCTCCTCGCGAGCGCGAGAGCGTCTCTTAGGCGACTTGCCAGTGGAAGGCGATGGCGGGGAGGGATGCTGGGGTGGGGTGGCGATCGCAGCGCGGGAGGCATCGAGCGCGGCCTTGACGTTCTGAAGGGCGAGGTCCATATGCAAGTTCAGCGTCAAGGCCCCGTCCAGTATCGCCTTCTGCTGGCAATCCCTTGGGTGCGGAGGCGTCTCGATCATGGGAGGGGACCCGCATCGTGAAGCGACCTCTGCCCGAAGAGCAGCGATCTCATCTCGAAGGGCTGCGTTCGCCTTCTCCGACATCTCAACCTCCTTTTCCGCCTTGATGCTCCGCACCTTCCACGTCCCCACCTCCTCCTCGAGCTCCTGGATCTCGCCCTCCAAGCCCCGAACCATATTCTTCTCCCCGGCCAACGCCGCCTCCTTCTTCTTCACCTTCTTCTGCATCTCCGTACACACCTCGAACGCCTGCTTCTCCATCCCCTCCTTCGCCGCCACAGCCTCGTCCAGCTCCTCCTGAACGACCTCGAGCTCGTCGCGCTGCTCCTCGAGCTGCACGCTAAGCCGGGCGACCGTCTGTCGGAGCTCCTGGATCGTGACGTGCTCGTCGGTGAGCTCGACGCGGGTGGCCTCGACCTCCGTCTCCAGCTCCTCGACTTTCTCTTCCAAGTTCTTAATCGCGACCTTGTGCTCGACTTCGGTGGCGACCCACGTTAGGCTGAGATTACGGATGGCTGTGTTGTCCTTTGCGGCGCGCACGATGGTGGATGTATGCGCGCGTTGGACGGACCGGCAGCGGGCCTCGGATGCGTGAGCGCGCGACTTCCACCGCTCGGACGATTGCCGCTCGGCTTTGAGGTTAGCGACGAGGGCGGTGACGATGTCTGTGAGGGGTGCGATGACTCGGGCGTGGTCATCGTCTGGGGTAGTCGCGAGCTGGGGGCTGGGTGGGCTGGCAAGACGTTTGGTGGCAGACGAGACGGGATTGAACAGGCCGAGGCGAAGGAACGAGGCGAGGCAGGGAGAGAAGGACCAGATGACGAGGGCGAAGGATAGAACGAAAGAGAGAGATCGAGGGCCAGAAGGAATATATGGAGGAGGGCTGAAGGATCCGGTGCCGGAGGTGCCGAAGGATGCGCTGAGCAGGGCGAGTGGATCCTTGGAGCAGGCGATGGAAAGAGAGGATGCTAGGAGCGACGCCATGACGAGTACCCGCAGTTGACGAGCGGATATCTTGACGAGCTTCATGGTGTGGCTATGGAATAGTCCATGAGCATCCACTGGTGCATAATGACTAGAGACGCACCGAGCTGTAGCTGGTGCTGTTGTAGGTTCGCAGTGGTGTCTGTGTTGACGGGCGAAGGACAGGATGTCTGAGATGGCACGGCTGCACAAGCTTCAGGGAGATGTGCATGAGGCGGGAGTGTCAGCCGTGTCAGGACCCCTATGCTGACCCACTTGATCGGCCTTCACGCAAACCGAAGAAGCATTAGTATCCGGACTGAGTCTTCTCGGGCTCGAAGAGGAAACTCACAGATCCACTTTATATCAAATCATTTTTGCTTTCAGGCATTTTATGTTGAGAGGTTAACAAGCTCCAGGAAAGCCGGCGAACCTATGCACATCAGTCGGTTGGGCGTTTCTAAAATGCTCCTTAAGGGCCTCCGTGACATACGAGGCTGGGCTGGTCGTGATGAGAAAACCATCTTCTGTATGCAGGTATGGCGGGGAGAGACATGCATGTGCTACAAGAGGCGGGCCTCAGTAGCGAGACCCGACACCGTGTGGATGGAGGAAAAGCAAGAGAGTTGTTTGCAGTTGTGGTCCCGCTACACTTTAGTCGGCTTTGGAGTGACGTCATTGACCCTCGTAGTAGACACGGGCGCTTGCCGATTTCCGTCGGAGCTGCGTACTACAAATAGTATGGCGGAGTTTACTACAATGATCCACACAAGTGATACATTATTTACCGTTGTCGCGTTGAACGCGCCAGCGGGACACGACCGAAGTATCTCGTTAACGTTCATGCTTCACTTCCCCCAGCTACTCCTGAGCAAGCTCTGCTCTAAAGCCTCCTCAAGACCTAAAACTCCGGAGGGCGACCATGAGCCACTAGGCCGTTATACCACTGTAGTAAAATCGTAATATTCGGACCTGGATTCTGGGAGAAGCTCATCCGTCTGCTTGTCACAGATGTGCCAGGATGTGCCAATGAGAGGCGCCTTTAGCATGTGCCGCTTGAACAGGTCGATGATCTTGTCGTGGTCGGCAAGGTTGACAGCGTGGTGTTCATACAACTCCCTTTTCCGTGGCAGCAGCACCTCGCGGTTGGGGACGGGCTCGTGCGGCCCAGTTGGGACCTCCGAATCACCGATCCAGGCGGCAATCCGAGAGATGCTTTCTACATGGCTTGTGTGTATCGCTCTACGCCAGTTGGACCTATCAGTAGCGCAGATGTCTTGGTCCTCTTCTGTCTCTATCTTATTGCTAGTGTCACGGCGCTTGTCGCAAGGGCGAAACGCGCGTTTTTTGCAGCGCGCGCGCATCTGGCAGCCTCTGACTGCGAACGTCGATAGTTCACTCGTTTTCCATTCCTTTGCCTTGATTCTTGCAGTTTTGGATTCTACTCTTCGGCGCGCAGGGCATGGTACCGGTTTCGTGTCAATCCGACAACTTCGACATTTCCCCTCCCCGAGACCCCCCTTCCTGGAGAGAACGAGCATAGCTTGCGCAGATATCGGTATTCTCTCAGGCCTTCTGATTTAATATGTTATGTATAGATAGCTCGAGGGCACGGTGAACCTCCCGGGCGAATACAGTCGGTTTCCACGACATTTTAGGTCTATTTGGCGGTACAGTGTAGTTGTATTCCAGATTTCAGTAGTTCGTGGACGAGTCTCTGCCTTGTTGTGATTCTTTGCAAGCATTCTATATCGATATTATGAGCTCACTGGTAGAATATTTCAGCGGGCTGAAAGCCTATGCACCGTAGCATTATGGCCACGTCATCACTTCGGTGTGCAATGGTAGAAGCCATTCTATTGGGACGGAATGCCACTCAAACTATCCCAAACACTCAGTGCACACAATCAGTATTTAGATATGTTATATTCTACCGAGAACGGGTAGTCTGTGTCGACTGTTGAGGCCGAACATGCACCCCGGAAGAACCACCTCGGCCTCATGGTACCTTATTAAGGTCTCTGCGGCCCCCAAACCCTCCAGTATTGGGTCCATGCTCCCCGGATGCTATGAAGGGTCACGTCTCATCCTATTCCAACGGAAAATCTCCAACCGCGCGACCACAATACTCGTTCTCTCCTGGAAGGGGGGTCTCAGGGAGGGGAAATGTCGAAGTCATCGGATTGACACAAAACCGGTACCATGCCCTGCGTGCCGAAGAGTAGAATCCAAAACTAAAAGAATCAGAGCAAAACAATGGAAAACGGGTGAGCTATCGACGTTCGCAGTCAGAGGCTGCCAGACGCGCGCGCGCTGCAAAAAACGCGCGTTTCACCCCTGCGACAAGCGCCGTGACACTAGCAATATTTCTTTGTCACGGAGGAAGCAGTAATACCCGGATATCCACAAGAGGAACTCATTCAAGAGGCCCTCTATGGGATGGTGCTCTAGGGAAGCGTCAGCACAATCGGGACATGGGAAAAAATCCCACGTGAACCTTGCGCTGGCCTTCGTTTCACGTCCGGGATCTAACCCTTCGGCGCCGTCGCAGTACGAGCGTATGAAAAGGACACCCGGGGACGAGCCGAGTTGCCGTATGGTCGTACCCACGTTGAGACGCCGAAAGGCGGCCGAACCGCCATAGAAACCACGCGAGCTTGAGGGGCTCCTGGAAGAAGTCAAACTCCTCGCTCACGACCGTCCCCTACCGATTCCAAAGAGCGATGCGGGCCATGTCACCGAAGGGGATGAGTGTGAAGTAGTGCGTCCGGTGCTGGCTGTTGAACACTAAAGCGGCATGGGATGCAATCTGGCTGAGGATATCTTCGCGGAGCGTGCCAAGCTGAAGGGTTCCCGAGTCCCGCCCGTCGTTGAACGGATCACTGTCGACTAGCTCCGAATCGACAACTCGATAGTAGACCACTGGCAGGGGCTGAGGCCCGCGACACTATCTGGCACACGGTTTATAGGATACAGCCCACCACTGGCGTCCGCCTTCTGTGTTACGTTTCATTTCTCGCCAAGTTTCTCAGGCGTGATACGCGTGGCGACGAGACCAGGCAAGAGCCACGCATCGCTCAACAGTTCGAACCACCACTAAGCACCTTCATCAGTACACCCAACACAAGACAGACGTCCCCCTGCGTACCAGCGTATCCCCACGCATCCCCGCCCCCGAAATGGTGGGATTTCTATCAGACTTGAAGGTGCAAGCCGCCAAGTCAGCCTGTAGCTCGTCTTCGCTCGCCGGGTCGGGCTTGGGAACGAATTCTTCCAACATTTCATCATCTGAGACGAAAACAAATCCTTCGACCATGTCAAGAGTATGCGAGGTGTGTCGCGTGTACCCTGATAGATGCACTCCGAAGACAGGCTTAGTGAGACCTAATGGCGGTCATAATCAAGGGACGGCCAAGGGACGGCCCGGGTGAGGCGGTAGCACTCGAAGCCGCTTGCGGTTAGCCTCTGGCTGTGTTAGTTCGCATTCGGCAACTCTAAAGTTAGTACTGACCGCCTACTACGCAAGTGTTCGCACCACAATGAATATCTCGCAGCTGCGTTACAACGTCTAATCGTATTAGTTTGTATTGTGCCATAGTACATGAGGGCTATGTGATATATGCGTCCCATCTTCGGTTTCGCCCCATAAGATCCTGACTACTGCTACTCATCTACCTGCGTATAACCAAAGCTACAACGTGTCGTTAGTGAACAACAAAGAAGGAACGAGACAATGCTGCAAGTTCGAAATTATATGGTAAGCAGAAATACCTCCAACAACATCGACTCCAGCACCAGCACATGCACTCCTCGGGGTGCTGATACAACAGCTCTTCGCGAGCACCAGACATTAGTACACCATCCTCCAATAACATGTTCGAGGCCGGCGTTCGCTAGTGCGATGTGGTCGACGAAGACGACACCGTCGTACTCGCACTCGCAGAGCTCTCCACGGCCACCTCATACGACGGCGGCGCCTCGCCCTCCTCTGTCACCTCGCCCGCCACAAGCTGCTCAAACAGCTCCGTCGTCGCGCGCTCCTGCAGCTGCAGCTGCAGCGACTGCCTCCGCGACACCGGCGGGCTCCCCAAACCCGCCGCACCCGCTGTCGACACACCCGTCGCGCCCGCCACAGGGCTCTGCGCGCCGCTCGGGAGCGAGTCGTCCGAGAGCCCGGACTCGCGCCGGTGCAGGCCATGGCCCGGGGACGGCATGTGCCCCGAGAGCGAGCTCGCGGCGGAGGCCAGGGCCAAGGCGGAGCCGGAGACGGAGCTGGAGCCGGATCGGACCGGGGTGTGCGAGCCGGCGCGGTGTGGGGCGGGGCTGGCGAGGGGCGGGGGTGAGACGATGACGTCCCCGTCGGAGAGGACGCTGAGTGCGGGGTGTGCGGCGGCGGGGACCGAGGCGGAGTCGGGGAGTTGTGAGTACGGCGGGAGAGAGATGAACTCAGGGTTGCACAGGTGCTGCGGGGGTACGGTTAGTGGTGTAACTAGAACGCTGGCGGCAGCAGTGGTACGTACCGAGAGGATATGTACGGGCGTCTGGACGACGATGTCGAACAGCTTTCGCTTGCCCGTCTGCGGGTCGACCGCGGAGTCGTCGCCGCGCTCGACGCGGAAAATGACTTTGAGCATGTGCGATACCGAGATGTTGCTCCGCCGGTTCTTGTTCGTCGTGTGCAGGGACTCTCCCGGCTTCGGGAGCCGCAGGCTCTTCCGGAATGTCCAAGGTCCGGGTCCCATCAGCGTCGAGACAAGTTCACCGAGGTCCTCGTGTGGCTCGACAACTTCTGCAAGTGGCGACTGTCGGAATGCATCTGGGTCGTCGGAAGAGAGTGGCAGAAGGGGCGGGCCATCCTTCTTCGGATACTTTAGCGCGAGGAGGGATACTCGGTTAATGGGGTCCGTCCGTGCGACACGCCGGAACTGTGTCCAGTAGTCCACGCGTTCTGCGCGCCAACTACGTGAGCTCCTGGACGCACGGATGTGGTGCAGCATACACGTACCCTCGATCAGGACGGAAATACGGTGGATCTTCATCTTCGTCCACGGCATGAACGTGATACTGACGGGCATGGTGTTCCCCAGCGAAAAGCTGCGCCCCGAGATGGCTATAAGGTACTGCATCTGCGTGTCCCACTGTCGTTCGACGATGATGCTCTCTGACTCTTCCGTGTCGTCCTCGCACGGCGTCGCGACGACCGTGATGTCCTGGGACGCTTGGAGCTTTGCCTTGAACGCGCCGGGGCGGTGGACAACAGCTTTGAGCTTCCACGTCACCGAGCCGTAATCGACGTGTAGACTGGGAGGGGAGTTGGCGGGGATGGCAAAGGAGATTGGGTAGGTGTACACGCCTTCCCACGGAGGACCTGGTAAGGTGGCATCGTTGATAGAGGCGCAGTGAGCTCACCTCTGCGGAACTCCTTCCAACCGTCCCCGTGTTCCCGACCGTCATCCACGTCGAAACCCAGAGCCTCACTAACCCGCCCCAGCGCGGAGAGCTCCTTGTGTATGGGCGGTCTCTCGGGCTCCTCCGGTTCCTCCAGGATGACGCGATCTCTTGTCCTTCCTCTCGGAGGAGTGACGTCTCCAGCATGCCCCGGCTCCCGCTCAAAGTCGCCCCTCGACTTTGAGCGCACGCGATCCTTCATAGCCTCAAACAGCGCGCTAGCGAACGTGAACGGCTTCTTATTCCTTCCCCGCAGAATATCTTCGCCGTCTACCTCCCGCTGCCTGGACGGCGTGCGCGAGCCTCCCCGCGCGGGGGGCTGCGATGGAACACGGTGGGGTAATTGCGTGCTGCTGCCGGCTTGGAACTCGTGGTCCTCGTCGAAGCTGACGCGTCGCGAGTCGGGCATCGCGTCCCGTGGAGACCATATGCTAGATGTCGAGCCGCCCTGCCGCGAATGTGAACGGGTGTGGTCATATGCAAAACCTGACTTCAATGGTTTAGTCGCACGGGGGTAGTAAGTTATATAGACCACCCACTGTTGTAGTGATGGTCCGTCTCGAGCTCTGATTGGAACGTGCGTCGCAAGTCTTCCAGACTACGCGCCGGCGAAGACTCGTCGTACGTTCCGAGGGGCGAGCGCTGCATAATCATCGTCGTTGTCGGACTCAGATGCGGCGTGACGTCAGGGGAATACGTCGGGGAATACGGAGGTGTGGCTGGAAGGTTTCCTTGAATGTCGGTACTCTGACTATGCGATACGAAGGAGCGTTGAAAGTGAGTCTGATCGACGCTCATGTAACGTCGATGGTTTCTGCTCGGTTGCGCATGGTGTTGAGGATGTGGCGACCTTCCGCGGTCTTCGTCGGCGCGGCCTTCGGGCTGCAGGTAGCTCGACCTTTCCGAGTGATCTTCGTCTTCGTGTTCCAGGGAGAGCCCGGGGCCAACGGAGAGATTGCGGCGGGTTCCCGTCCCGGGAGTCTGGCCGGCACGGAAGAACACAAACGATTGCGAGTAGATCTCGTGTTCTTCCGTAATCTCGACCCTGCGCGCGCCCACTCCTGGGAGAAGGTGAGGATCGTTTCGGAAGCGAGCGAGATATCGGGGTGCTTACCCTCTGGCCATGCTGTCACCGCCTTGCCGACTAGACCTATCTCGATGCTGGTGATCCTCGTAGGTTTTGCTAGATTGAGGACGAGGAGGCCTCGAACCATGCCTGGCGGAGCATCCGCCTGAAGCGTTCTGGTTCTTCCCGTAGCATCTCCGGCGCGAAGAAAGACGACGGATTCAGCAAGGCGGATGTCGAGGGAGTTTTTGTGGGGGTGCGCCTTGGCTGTGGTGGGCATGGGTGGCGGACTTGGAGTCGTGGTCGTCGCAGGGAAAGCCGAGGATGGAGAGCGAAGGCGGGAGGCACAGGCTCGGGCTGCCCGCGACGGTCCTCCAGGCCGATCGAGGCTAGCCCGCCCCTGAATACTTTTTTGATTTTTCCGTTTTGCCGCGGTTCCGGGCCGGCATAAGCGCCGAAATCAGGGCGCGCTGTTGCCTGTTGCGTCATGGCTGTCGCTATGATCCGGCGGCGGATGGCTGTGTCCGGGGTGCCGTCCGTCAGTCGCTCCGTGTTTTTCTCAAGTTCGCCTGGTGGGCACATACGTGCGCAGTTCTGGTTGAGCGAGCTACCAAGAGGCGTCCCGTTATTTGATTCGTGGTGCACTGACTAATAGGTAGCAAGGCCTCTTCGATCGGCTCTTCACGTGATAGGCTCAAATGCCATATGTCGTGATCATGAAGACAACCCACCATCGATGATGTTCTGCACCCGTCTGGAATCGGTAACTGCCCACGTTGGTCGTGGGATACGGTGGCGGTCGTCCACATGTATTCTGGACAAGAGTACAGATTCGATTTTCTCATAATTACCAGTCACTGGTGTGGACGTGAATCGAGGTTTCATAGGTAAACGTTGCTTACGACAGTACTAGCAGATTGTTCCCTCAGGTCGTTCCTTCATCCTCGAATTAGAACTCCGTTATTTCAATTGCGGGTTCGTTGCAATCACAAGTCGTGTCGCGATGCCACCTGAGACGGTGGATGTGCATTGCGGAAAACCTCCACTTCATGCGAGACGGCGAGACAGGTTAGTGCCTCCATTATTTCCTGTAGACTCTGGAGAGCCGTACGTGCCTTGAACCACTAATAGGTTCAGAAGATGCTGAATACTGTATACACGTCATTGCGGAGGAAAAGCTCAGGGAATGCTGGTCGGTTTTTTCGAGCGTGAGTCGTTTCGTAGAGAAATTGTCTTTGAATTATCGCAAGAGGAGCAAAAGGTTATCGATTCAGCGGCTGGCTTCCAAGTGGGACGGTCCCTCTGTCCACCTCCCAAAAATACCCGCCCGACCAGCATGTAGCCAGGAGCGTTATCACTAACGACCGTAGGTGTAAGTCAACGAAAACTAGTGCTCGTGTCCACGATCTAGCTAGAGACGCCCGCCTATCGAGGTGGATATGTGCGCCTTGAACGTTTGAACGAACGACACGTTAGCTCGACCTAACGCGTTGTATTATTCAAGTCTATCAATGTAATACTCCTGGAAAAAGATAAGCATGACTCGTGGGAGAAGCGGGAAGACAACGTATGATGATCCAATAAGCACCCACTGGTAGTCGGTTAATGCTCTTCTGACACTCCCTTCGGGGCTTCCCTGATACCTCGTTAGCATCCTGGATACACTGGCCGTGAATCGAACTAAAGCTACGAGCATCTTCCGCACTCTGGTACTACCACCCGACGTCCTCAAAAATGCTTGCAAGCTGCAATAAAGGTATCCATAAGTCGAAATCCATAGCAATGTGCACAGCACCACGGCATATCTAGCAGTACGCGTACACCACATCAGATAATCAACCATCTAGCAGCACAGCAGAGCATAAATGGACCCATAGCATCCCATCCAACCCTTCCAATCATCCGCTACCGCCGATGGCTCTGCTTCGCACCTAGATCTTGGCCTTGACCTCCCGCAGGCGTGCATGTTGCATGCTCTCATCTGGGCACCACGTGTTCATAGTAAGTGATTTGTTCGACACTAACGGAGGAAAAAAAACCTCACAATTCGAGTCATACAGCCGATCGCCCGGGACGGCGACAATGTGCGACTGCAGCGAAGATGCGTCAACCATCTCAGGGACAACTTCCTTCAGGGTGCGCGCCCCCAGCAAGCGCATGTTCATCTCGAACTCGTCCTAACCCAGCCGAGCGACATTAGCGTCCAGTCTGTAGTGTATCACACAAATCGCACTCACGTGGAGAATGTTCAGCGCGTGATCAACACCCTCCTGCCCGTACGACGAGAACGCGTAGAGGAACGGCCGGCCGACGCCGACAGCTGTCGCGCCGAGCGCAACGGCCTTGAGCACGTCGTTGGCGCGGCGCACGCCGCCGTCGACGAACAGCTGGAAGCGCTCGTTCGGGAATGACAGCCCGCGTCGCGCGGAGAGCTCGCGCACGACTTCGACGAGGACCTCGATGCCCGAGCGCGAGAAGTCGAGCTGTCGCCCGCCGTGGTTCGAGAGTACGACGCCCGCGAGGCCTTGGTCGTATGCGAGGAGCGCATCCTGCGGGTAAGGGAGTCAATGCGGGTATGAGATGAAGGTGAGATGGGAGCACGAACCTCCCAACACTGGACACCCTTGAGGATGAGTGGCACTGAATGGGGATGTTAGTGGCGAGCTGGAGATCTACACATTGGACCCACTCTTGGTGATACTCTGGAACCAGGGGATGTCCTTCCAGTCGAGTCCCGGGTCAATGAAAGACTGAAACGAACGTGAGTATATCGGGTAGACATATTACGGGTTGAACATACGCTGATAGCCCGCGCAGCGCCTTGTGAACGGTCGACCTTGTCTTGTTGCTTGTTCCCGGTCACTTCAGCGGGGTCTTCTGCTTCGAACTTCTGGCGCATGTCCTGAACGTTGTGTCAATTACTGCATTTTAAAGGAAAGCGTCGCTGGTATGTCGCACCTTCTCGCGACGCCCAAGCTGAGGCGCGTCGACTGTGATGAACAAGGCTTTGATACCGCGTTTCTCCGCATGCTGCACAAGCTTCTTGGTGATTTCGCGATCCTTGTTTACATATCTGCATATATAGTGAGCTCACGCTCAGTGTGCAGATTGGCCCATTCGAACTTACAGCTGGAGGAATTGAACTTGACCAGGCTGCGCGGTGTCCACTATCTCGTCAAAGGAACATGATGCTAGGGTGGGAATCTAGGTGCCCCCATCAGTAAGATATGGAAGAGAGGCGTGCGGTAAACCGTGGACCATTTGGATAACGTCGTGCTTGGCCGCAGCCCTGGTGAGGTTTAGCTCGCCGTCGGGGTGGCCGAGCTTACCCAGCGCAGTGGCGGTCTACATCCACGAAAGATAAGCTACGTTGAAGCACAGAACGATCCAATACCCACAATATACAGCGGCATTTTCGTATGATGTCCCAGAATTCTTGTCGAAAAGTCTACATTAGTAACATCCCGAAGAATACGCGGCCGCCACCATATCCTACCACAGACCCATCAAACAAGCACTCGCAAGGACTGAGCGAGCTACGACGTACCTGTGGTACGCAGCGTGGTTCTCGCGGTTCGTAATCTCGTCTTCGGCGGCGGAACTGTAGTACGCCCATGCCTTCTCCTGCATCACCTCGCGCGCGATGGCCTGTACGCGATTGGCTCGTCAGCGCTCAGCCAATCACAGCGCGTCAATTCCCCACGATGTGGGGAAGGCTGGGGAAGGGCGCAGTAAGCCGGCGCGAGATACACACCTCAAAGTCGTGCAGATTCAGGATTTCGGAGAGAGGTGGGCGGTTCGCGACCCGCTGTTGCCGTGCCTTCTCTTGGTCGGTGACTTCGACCTCGACTTTGAGCACGGTACCAGGGTCGACGCTGCCTAGGCTAGCGTGCAGCATATACAGGTGGGACACTGGAGAGTGTAGAGACGTATACTTGTGCTTACTGTTTCTCAGGAGGAAGGTGGGTAGTGATAGCGTCTGGCGGGTGTATGGGGTCGTACTCCGCACTGGCAGCGACATGGTCTTCAATGATATGGTAAAGGCGTCACAGCAGACGGGGCTTACGTAGCGTCTTTCCCCGCATACTTCAATATAATCTTGCTACCACCTGTCATTGCGTACAGTTAAGCTCTGCTTCACAGGTTAGTCCGCCTGTGCATACCGGGATGGTCTGAGGACGCCTGTCAATCAAAGCCCTTGCAGTCCAACCAAGCGAGACTCACCGTCCAAAAAATCTGTCACGTCATATACTTTTCCTGAGCCCACCGTAAGTCGCTACACCTTTCCGGACGAAGAGATGTATGCATACCATGGACGATGATCCAACAGCTCTGGCGCGAGTTGTGTTTCGCAACCTCCTGCCCGGAGATGGTGTTTCCTGACATTACGCTTGAGTACAACAGCAGTAGTGTTCAAAGCGCGAAAAATGGCTGGCAAGCAGGTGCGTGACGGTCAACGGTAAGGTCGTGGCCCCTTCAGTCGAGGGGCGAGGTGGGGTGTTCACTTGCTTCACGGCATCCTCGGCCCGCAAAGCCGGGCGGAAGGCGGGCAGCCGACGCGCCGCCGTTACGTCAACGCGGAACCGCCCGCGCGACGGATCCCGAAGCCCGACTTCCACGACGGTCGCGACTGCACCAACATTTACAGAGCACACCGGCGTGATTCACTCGCATAGACCGGATGATAAATAGCGGTATGTTCTTCTGACGTATACATAAGCATGAGATAGCACATATACACACAAGGTGACGGGAAACGCGCTGGTCAGGACCAGAACCGAATACAACTGGCGTTACAACTTGGCCTCCCTGAATTTTGCCAGAGAGAGAGGCTGGTCTGATGAAGAGGTAAATAGTGAGTGCTTTGTCCATAAGGTATAACTGTGCGGGTACTGACACGTTGAGTTGAAGAGCTTGTCTTCAGGTGCCAGCACGGTGTGCGACGAGAGTGAGCTTGTGTCTACCATCTCGGGAACAATCTCGTCGATCGTCCGCGCACCGAGGAGACGCATGTTCATTTCGAACTCGTCCTATAATCTTGTTAACCACACGATACCTCCAGTTGCCATGTACTACTTACCCGGAACAGCTGGATGGCACGTTCTACGCCCTCCTGGCCGTACGCGCAGAACGCATACAGGAACGGCCTGCCGACGCCGACCGCCGTGGCGCCGAGCGCGATGGCCTTCAGCACATCGCTCGCGCGGCGCACACCGCCGTCGATATAGATCTCGAATTTTGGATCCGGGAAGTAGCCGCGCTGACGCAGGGCAGCAGTGACCTCGATGAGAACCTCGAGACCTGAACGAGCGGTGTCGAGCTGTCGTCCTCCGTGGTTCGAAAGGACTATGCCTTGTACACCAGACTCATAGGCAAGGATTGCATCCTCAGCGGTTGCGATACCCTTCAGAATAATCGGCACTGCGGTGGGGGTTCAATAGTGCAATGCGGGAGGCAAGCTCTAAGCTCTTACTCTTGGTAATGCTCCGGAACCATGGGATGTCCTTCCACGATAGGCTCGGGTCGATGAACGACTGAACACGTGTAACCGTGTCACCCAATTGCTCGACGCGCAAGGAGCTTACGGACTCACGCTGATGGCGCGCGCGACGCCCTGATCTTTCTTGACATCCTGCCCCTTCTGCACCTCGGCGCCTGCGTCGTCGTCGACAAACTTCATGCGCATATCCTTCTCACGCCGCCCGAGCTGGGGCGCATCAACGGTAATGAAGAGACCCTTTACCCCGCGCGCCTCGGCATGCTGCACGTACTTCCTCGTTATCTCGCGGTCGCGGTTGACATATCTATAAACAGATGAGCGTTGGAGAACAGCCAGCGTTCGGCTCGCGTTCGCTTACAGCTGTAGGAAGAACGTTTGGCCGGGCGCGGCTGCGTCGAGGATGTCGTCGAAAGAGCACGAGGCGAGTGTAGCTATCTGCACGGAAGGTATGTGCCTAGGCACGATTCACGGGGAAGCGAGCTTACCATTTGGATTACGCCATGGTTCGCGGAGGCCCTAGTAAGGCACAATTCGCCGTCGGGGTGACCAAGCTTCCCGAGAGCAGTCGCGGACTGTCGCACATCGTCGTCAGCGGCCATCCACGAATAGCTTGACTCCACTCACGATGTACAAGGGCAGGCTCGATTTCTGGCCCAGGATCTTGGTCGACCAATCGACAGTGGAGACGTCGCGCAGAATGCGCGGACGGAACCACACCCTATTCAACGTCACGGTGAGTATGGTTTAGTCAATCCCCAGGCCTACTAGGTTCACGTACCGCTGATATGCCATCCGGTTCTCCCGAAGAGTGATCTCGTCATCCGACGCAGAAGAGTAGTACGCCTGCGGCACCGTCCTACCGTGAGCCGAACAGGCCGTCTCGTGGCAGTGAAGAACCGCCCACGTACCCATGCCTTGTCCGGGAGCACGAGCTTCGCGACGCTCTCGAAGTCGTGCATGTTGAGCACGTTGTCGAGCGGCGGGCGGGCCGCGAGGAGCGCCTGCCTCCGCTTCTCCTCCGCGGTCACCTCTTTGACCTCCTTGACGAGTGTGCTCTGATCTACGAGTCCTAGTCTACGGCAGCTATGTTATTCCAGGTGTCTGGCGAGACGATCAAGGTCGGGACGCACTGTTTCTCCGGGGGCAAGTTTGTCGTTATGGCATCAGGCGGATGGATCGGCTCGTACGCCTCGCTGCGTCACGACGGAGATGAGTTGGGGAATCCTACGTGGGCGCCGCATAAACGTACGTGGCGTCCTTCCCTGCGTACTTGAGGATGATTTTGCTCCCACCGGGGTGTTCTATAGGTAATGCACGGTCAGTAGACCTGCCTCGTCGAGCGAGGCTGTTCTCTACACACCGTCGAGGAAGTCGGTGACGTCGTACACCTTCCCTGCCAGGTCCTTGGGTGTCAGGAGCGCGGCGAACCGTAGACGCAAGGGTGCGTGCTCACCATGCACGATGATCCAGCAGCTCTCACGACTGGCATGAGCAGCGACTTCCGAAGCAGTGAGGATGGGTATTTCGGACATAGCTGCACCGATCGAGGATTGGGTAAACTGGCGTTATCCCTTCGGCTTTGGAGGGGCAGAAACACCCTCAATACGCGTCTTTTGAACGTTCACCACACGGAGCAGCGGAGTCCGTCTAGACATCGTGAATTCACATACTACTATGTCTTCTTCTCTAGGCATTCCGTCGCGTACTGCGAGGGGAGCCCCGCTCCGTCCAAAAGGCACCCCGTGTAGATGACCTCTCAGCGCCCTGGCATTACACCACGGGCGCCTTCCGCGACTCCTGCGTGCGCGTGCGGGGCTCCCGCCCTACGAGCGGGGTTTAGGCGGACCGCCGCATGTCGCCAGTGCGTCCCATTTCGTATCGGTCTGGAAAATTCTGCTCAGTTGCTGAATGTGTATGTTGATGCGCCGGCGGCCCGAATTTCTGGACCCTCCCACAGCCGCGCACCGGTGGGGTGACGCTGGACCCGACCCCGAAGGCCAGCCCGCTGCCACCAGCCCGAACGGGCGTTGAGACTGCAACGTCTCGACGACCGGTGGTCCGAGTTGTGTCTCGACGCCACCCCGCGCGTCGCGGGCGGGCGATCATGTATCGCCGTTCCCTCGTCCGTCGCCTTCGCATCGCGGTTGTAGAACAGAGACAACCCTATCCCATATATCGTTGGAGCGTAACGAATGACGCGCAGTCCCAGCCTCGCGCGCGCGCATTCTGCCATTGCGTCGTCCTGAGCGGAAGTCCTTGGTGCGAATCGTACGGCGAAGACGGACCTTGGACGAATTTCGTGCTCTTGTGGAATAAGGCTCCGGCGCTGTAACACCCAATTTTAGCCCGTCTGGGTCGGGGAACACTACGTGGGCGCCTTTTGCGGACAGCGAAGGCCCCGGCGAGCGGCAAGGCTGTCAAAGGTACGTTTTCGTTCGACACGCTGGGGTCACCGTACTATCCGTGCGCCCCGAATCGACCGTATGATCTAGTAATTCTCAGGGATGTGGTCCGTCCATCGATTTCTTCCTAGCCACACTGACGGGTGACGCTCGCCAATTTATACGATGCCGGTGGCACCGACACCGGACCCAAGGGTATACGTGATATTACGCTTCAAACATGAAGGTGGGTCGCGCTCCGATGAACATGGAGGTGATGGGTGTATGATTGTACGTCTTGCATAGCCAAACACGCGGTCCATATACACATTTACGGCAGCGGCTAAATGAACCGCAGCGCGAGTGGGAAATGTTCGTAAATCATTATGCGCCACGCCAAGGCGTACACAGACAGCGTGGGAGGTCGTGATAATTAACGCGACTGGGGCTAGGCATCGGCCTCTCGATCTGCGCCGTTGTCCGTGGTTGTGACTTGTATACTTCCGTGCTTGCCTTTCTTAGCGCTGCACTCGGCCAAGAGGCTTGGCGCGGCGTCGTGGCGTGCGCGGGACCTTACTCTATGGTCAGCGCCGGTCCGCCCTTCTCAGTCCCTCAAGAACGTGGTGGACTGGAAAATGGCAAACGTTTACCCGTAAAGAATACGGTTTACGGCCTAGACCATCGACCGGCACTACGGGACTGGACGTCTTTTGACACCGGAAGCCATGCCCCTCAGGGTTAACCCAAGACGACGCCGGTAAGCCCCAAAGTCCCGAAAGACATATCAATCTAGCATGGACCTGAACGTGACCAGTTGACATGATTACAAGCATGGCACAGATATCTCCGCCTTTGCACGCGGGTGAAGTTTTCCGTTCGAAAGGCCTGTCGCTCAAGTGCCCCCTTCTGGGTTCATTTCTCATGAAAATGTGCACTAGCGCGTGCCTGCTCCACTTCTTCCCGCCTTTCATATACCAACTAGAACTCATCGAAGCGATAGAGCGAATGTCTATCAGACCACATTGGGGACCTTCTATCCCACAACCGCATTATCTCCGATAGCAGGAGTGAATGTCGCGCGCCTCCGACGAAAGCCTGTCGGTTTTGGTGAGATGGCCTGGTCTTAGTCCGTGAGCACTTTCCTTGCCAGTCCTGTTCTGAGTAGCCGGCGCCCCCTGATCATACTCCTGCCAAGAGCTGATTTCTTCTCTCGCAGGATTACCGTCCTTCTTTTCGCGTTCCTGCAGACTTGGCACACAGCCCCTACCGCCGCCAAGCGACCTCCGATTGCTGATGTGACTTCCGCGTCAGTGAGAATGGGGACCGGGCGACATGGAGCGGACGTACCACGCGTATTTGCGCCGACAGCAGTCTATCGCCGCACATCACCTCCCGCTACACCCGAAGTCCAACCGGCACTCGTCTTCCTCCAGAATCGTCCGACCTCCGTTCCCGTGCCGGACGTCTGTCCAGTTTTTCAGCAGCACGCGGGTAGACCCAGCGCGTGCCATTGTTCTCACTGCGCGGATCGTTCTTGGGTTCTGGTCGTGTGGCCTTCGCACCAGTTTAACGAATTATTCTACCCTCTCGCACACTTATAAGCCGCCGGCCCAACGCCTCCTGCTCCCCATCACTCCACTCACCCACTCAGAGTCGAGCACCAGTCTTCCTCACCTTCTCCGTCCTGGACTATCTATCCCGTATCTATACTCGCCTCCGCAAGATGCCTGGCCTCGACCTCTTCGGCAGCAGCACCCCCGCCAACGGCACCTCCACCATCGTCGAGGCCCCCGCCGCAGCTCCTGCACCAGCACCCGCCTCCGTGGCTGTGCCCGAGGAGAAGCCTGAACCCCAGGCGGCGGCGGCGGCGGTCGTCCCCGCAGTGCCCCGTAGCCTCGCGGCCCCGACAGCGTACTACAACCCTCGCCTCGACCCCAAGAACTTCCTCGAGGGTCCGCTCTCGTGGAACCCCGCGACCCGCCTGCGGCAGATGCTTGCCCGCCCGGGTATCGTGGTAGGTTGCTTCTTCGATCTCGGGAAGTCGCGCGTGACCCACATGTTAATTAATAGATCGCCCCTGGTATCT
Source organism: Trametes hirsuta (assembly GCA_001302255.2). Taxonomy (NCBI): domain Eukaryota; kingdom Fungi; phylum Basidiomycota; class Agaricomycetes; order Polyporales; family Polyporaceae; genus Trametes; species Trametes hirsuta. The sequence goes on along the minus strand of CP019374.1, from coordinate 601,998 downwards.
GCGACGGCATCAGCGCACGTTGCGCCCTTGAGGCCGGCTTCGACTGCTTGTACCAGAGGTCAGTGTAGTCGATTCGAGCATAGACGACTCCATCTGAATGTTGCGCAATGCAGTGGCGCTGCGACGACGGCATCGCGCCTTGGGCAGCCCGACTTGGCCATCGCCACTCTCAACGACTTCGTCCAGGTCGGTGTTGGAGACGCTCGATAAATGAACATGGTTCTAATCCGTTCATTTCCGATAGAGCGCACAGATGGTCTGCAGCCTCGACCCCACCGTCCCGGTCATCGCGGACGCGGATACCGGGTGAGTCCACCCCCAGATGCTTCGAAGATGATCGAAGCTGACTTACCCCATTCATTAGTTTCGGTGGCCCGGCCATGGTTGCTCGCACGGTCACCCAGTACGCCCGCGCCGGCGTCGCCGCGCTGCACATCGAGGATCAGGTGCAGACAAAGCGTTGCGGCCACCTTCTCGGCAAGCAGGTCGTCTCGCGCGAGGAGTTCGTCACCCGCATCCGCGCCGCCGTCATTGCGCGCGACTCCATTCCCGGTGGTTCCGACTTCGTACGTCCAGACCTGTCGTATCCTACTGAACGGTCCTAACTCTGATTTTCAGGTTATCATTGGCCGGACAGACTCCGCCCAGGTCCTCGGCATGGACGAGGCGATCTACCGTCTGAAGCTCGCCGCGGATGCGGGCGCCGACGTGTGCTTCATCGAGGGCGTCCGCACCGCGGACCTGCTCACCTCTACCATTGAGGCCCTTGCGCCCAAGCCGGTGCTCGTTAACGTCATCTCTGGCGGCCTCACGCCCTCCTTCACTACGTCGGAGGCCGAAAAGCTCGGTGCCAAGATCATCAGTAAGTGACTGTCTTCGGTCATCTATGGTCCGCGGTGGCTTACATGTGTTCGTGTGTGTAGTCTTCTCGTTGGTGTCTTGCGTCGCCGCTGTCCATGGTATTCGCGCTGCGATGCAGTCGCTCAAGAAGACTGGAACCGACTTCACGTCTGCGCGGGGCATGGACCCGAAGGCGTTCTTCGAGGTGATGGGTCTCAGCGACGTCGTCAAGCTGGACGCGCAGGCCGGTGGCAAGGCCTTCGAGGTCGTCTAATCTTCCCTACTCCACCCTTGTGTTCTCCCGCCGAAGGAGAATCTCGCGGCGCCATGTATACCACAGAGCGGCGACAAGTCTAGATCGACCGGGTCTGTCTACTTTCCATCCATTCTTGTCTGTCTCACTATCGCAACTGCATCGAAAACATCATTACCTACTTATGTATATACTACGCACATGTCTGTTGTCTGTTACAATAGAAGGGATCTTGGCAGTATCATAGTGCAGGACGTGAACTTGAGCTGCTGGCAGCTTTGGGGAACCTCAACAGTCCCGGCAACGTCGAAGGCTGGGTGACTAAGCGTTGGACCTCCTCGGTAGTTGCCGACAGCGGCTGGAGCGTGACATGTCGAGGGTGTGGCTGTGTTTGACCTCGAACTTGAACTTGCCAGCCTCTCCTCTCAGTACTACTGCCGGCCACCACTGTTGCTATCCGCTTGAGCCTGTCATTCCGTGGCACAACCCTTGAATTAACGAACTTGCACGAGTGAAAATGGGCGTTCACTGAATATGATTTCAAAGTACGACTCCAAACGCGTGCTCGCGAAGTCTATAGTTACTTCTGAGCTGTCGCGCCGAACCATCACATCTCTAAAGAAGCAAGCAAAAGTTTTTTTGTAAAATCCTGTGTGGATCGCTGATTCGGGCGACTTGTTTTCTTACACGATCCCTGGCCGGGTCGCGAATTTTCCCGCCCAGAGCGAAACCCAACACCTGGAAAAAACTCGCGGCCGCCCAACTTCTAATCCCTCTTCGGTTCACGCAGATGTCGATCGAGGAGGCGGACTATGTCCCCTCCAGGAGCTGACACTCCAGCCACTGCCGCATAGATGCGGAGCTGACCCTGCACCCTCTCCTTAGACATCTTATCCCTCGTCCGTCACCACAGACACTACCGCAAAGCATCACCAACACCAGTCGCAACTCGGTGCGTCCATTGCCTCGTGTATCTACAAATCCTCACTCAGTTCCTTGTAGCTTCGCTATGAAACTCGTCAAGGCATCCGCTCGCCAACTGCGTATCCTCGTCATGGGTTCACTCCTCGCATCTGTCCTAGTCGTTGCCTCCTGTAAGGATCCACTCGCCCTCCTCAGCGCATCCTTCAGTCCCTCCGGCCTCGGATCCTTCAGCCCTCCTCCATATATTCCTTCTAGACCTCGATCTCTCTCTTTCGTTCTATCCTTCGCCCTCGTCATCTGGTCCTTCTCTCCCTGCCTCGCCTCGTTCCTTCGCCTCGGCCTGTTCAATCCCGTCTCGTCTGCCACCAAACGTCTTGCCAGCCCACCCAGCCCCCAGCTCGCGACCACCCCAGACGACGACCACGCCCGAGTCATTGCCCCCCTCAGAGGCATCGTCACCGCCCTCGCCGCTAACCTCAAAGCCGAGCGGCAGTCGTCCGAGCGGTGGAAGTCGCGCGCTCACGCATCCGAGGTGCGCTGCCGGTCCGTCCAACGCGCACATACATCCACCATCGTGCGCGCCGCAAAGGACAACACAGCCATCCGTAATCTCAGCCTAACGTGGGTCGCCACCGAAGTCGAGCACAAGGTCGCGATTAAGAACTTGGGAGAGAAGGTCGAGGAGCTGGAGACGGAGGTCGAGGCCACGCGCGTCGAGCTCACCGACGCGCACGTCACGATCCACGAGCTCCGACAGACGGTCGCCCGGCTTAGCGTGCAGCTCGAGGAGCAGCGCGACGAGCTCGAGGTCGTTCAGGAGGAGCTGGACGAGGCTGTGGAAGCGAAGGAGGCGATGGAGAAGCAGGCGTTCGAGGTGTGTACGGAGATGCAGAAGAAGGTGAAGAAGAAGGAGGCGGCGTTGGCCGGGGAGAAGAACATGGTTCGGGGCTTGGAGGGCGAGATCCAGGAGCTCGAGGAGGAGGTGCGGACGTGGAAGGTGCGGAGCATCAAGGCGGCGAAGGAGGTTGAGATGTCGGAGAAGGCGAACGCAGCCCTTCGAGATGAGATCGCTGCTCTTCGTGCAGAGGTCGCTTCAAGAGCCGCGTCGCCTCCCATCGAGACGCCTCCGTCTCCGCCTCAACCTCCAGCCCCCACGGATTGCCAGCAGAAGGCGATACTGGACGGGGCCCTGACGCTGAACTTGCACATGGACCTCGCTCTCCAGAACGTCAAGGCCGCGCTCGATGCCTCCCGCGCGGCGATCCCCACCCCACCCCAGCATCCCTCCCTGCCATCGCCTTCCACTGGCAAGTCGCCCAAGAGACGCTCTCGCACTCGCGAGGAGCTTCGCTCCGACAAGTCCACCCCACCCGCACCCCCCTGCACCGCTTCGACTTCTGCCAGGAAGGACTCGAACCCGCTGAAGCCGCCCTGCACGCCCCGCCCGGTGTCGCTGCCGACTGTGGCGGAAGCGCACGCGGCGTTTTTGTCGCGCAAGGCGCGCATCTCGGCCAAGGACGAGAACGCGACGCCGAAGGCGAAGGCGGCTCCCAACTTGAAGCGGGCGACGGTACCGCGGGAGCCGCCTCGGTCGAAGATCCCGACTCCGGTTCGGCCGCGGCAGCCCCTCAAGTCGCTCCCGACCGGGATGAACACCGCGCGTGCCTCGACGAAGTAGAACGCGATTTCCTTCCATCTTCCTTTTGCGCATTCTTCAACGGTCATTTCGTGGATTTGTCTCACTTTTCGTTTCATCGTTGGATGTGGCCGGTCTCCGTCTACTGCCATTCTATGCATGCCTTACTAGGCGCGCTGGGCAGGGATGGGGTCTTAGTAACGTTAGTTCACTGGCACCCAACGTACCAAAAATTGGAAATACGGATGCATGGTACAAGCACAGAATCAGTTGGACAGTATTGCCGGAGGGATAGAGATCTTGCTAAACGCGAGGCTCGAAAGCTCGTCCACCACAGGCTCCGCCTCGCCTCCGGGGTGCAGACGTCAGAGGAATGAACCCCCCCCCTCTGTAGAATGAACTCGTCGAACGGGATAATCATTTCCCGGTCATTTCGAGACCGTGACGCCGATACCAGTGGCAACTCGTGATCTCAACGTCTGGATTAGAGTAGAGTGAGCGGGATCGGTAGCGCAGTAGTGATAGGAATTCTATCAATCTCATGAAGCGTCGGAAAAAGAGGCTGGAGAGGAGAGGGGAAGTTTTCCACTGGTGGAAAAGTTGAGGTGTTGCCGCAGAAGCATCCCGGCAACGAGTGTTGCAAATAGCACACGTTATTTTCCCGGGATTTCCAGCCGAAAAACTCGGGAGACTGAAGAGAGGACTGAGATGTCGGTGTTGAGCGGTGCTACCAGTACTAAGTTGCGAAAAACAGGCGTAGAGTGGTACTGCTCGCCCTGTACTAAGTACCTCCTAGTTCACGCGCCCAATGCGGAGCGTTTGGCTGCAGGGGGTGCCTCGAACGACTCCCCGCCGTGCAAAGCCCGTCGCTTCTTGCAGGTTTTCATAGTACTGCTTGTGCCCTGCAACATGTCCCCGCTAGTCTGGGAGGCGTTGTGTATCCTTGGCACCTTGGACCTCGAGGCAGACGCAGACGGAAAACCCGTTCGCGACTCGGGGGAAGGCTCGAGTATGAGCTCCCCGGTCTTTGAATCCCCCTCGGACTCGGGGGATATCGGTTCCTTCGCATCCAGACGCCGGTTGCCTTTGCACATCTGGTCCGAGGTCTTCTCGTGCAAAGGCGGGTTCCCTAGAAGCTTCCAGATGCGACCGTAATGCAGGATCATCAAGCGGTGGTCTCTGAGGATCTCGCATCTCATTTTAAGAGCCTTCCGTTCAATATCGGTAAGGGTAGTAGGCACGTCCGGGTTCGTGTCCTGCTCGGATGCAAAGGAAGAGTACCATTCGGCGGCGGGCCGCTGGCCTTCTGAATCTTCGTTAGAGCCTTCCGTCGTTAAGTCCAACTCTGATACGGCAGCCTGAGGTTGGATCGTAATATGATCCATTCTGTAGAGCATTTGGTACGCCTGAAATGCAAGGAGCTGTTCGCGGAAGTATTGATTGATGGGGTGAGTCGGGGGCTCCGAAAAACCTGTCCTGGGAGGAGAGGTATAGAATTTCAGCGGTTTCCCCCCTACTAACAATACGCCCGAAGAGATTGCGCTCGATTTCGCCGTACCGCCAAAGTACTTCTCGTCCATGTAGGTGAAATCATTGAAGTAGTCGCTCATCCAGCCGGGGACATCAGAACAATTGTGTGGAAGGTACCGAATTGCGTAGTAGAGAACGAGGTGGAAGAACGACTCGAGCTCGTCTTGAATAGTGATCTTCTTCTCTGGGTCCCGCAGCATGTTGACAGAAAGGAATTGCCAGGTGCCCTGCAAAACGTCAGTGGCTGCTCCAGCGACGAGGAGGATGTTGAGAGCATACGATATGGCCACGCTGCCTCGACGTATCCGATACGTCACGGTCTGTCAAGTTCTTCGATAACTCCCAGTCCGTGAGCAGGCTGTCAAATTCCTGCTTGAATTTTCCGTGTTCGTCGACGGATTCCCTGACGTCGATGAGCACATTGCCGTCGCTAATGTCCCGATGTATCACGCCCTGCTGGTATGCATCTCGGTGCGCTGATGTAAATCACGTCAGCGTCTTTCAAAGACGAGCCAACGCTGCCCCACTGCGTACCCACCTCCAATACATCTGGATATTAGGAAGATGAGCTGCCGGCCGTTCTCGAATGCATCCATCGGTATGCAAACTTCCCGCACAACCAACCGATAGTGCGTGTGCGTCTTCAACGGGCATTCATCCACGTCCTTTGGGTGCCCCGCCTTCCATACCTCTTGAGACACCGTCGTCTGCGGGAAAAGTGGATCGACGTCCCCGTGGCAGACCTTCGTCGGAATATTCTGCACCTCCCGCTCGTTCAGGAACCCCAACATATCTCCTTCCCTTCGAATTCCCGCACAGTCGACGCGCCAGACGTCCTTCAAGAACACGAACGGCCCATCCCGGTCATTCAGGTCGATGGCGACGTACCCTCGAGTACCTCGTCCCAACAGCCTATCCGACGCGAAAGTCGGCTGCCCGACCAGGAAGTATCGTGGCGTAATCACCATCTCCGCCGACTCCGCATCCGACAAGGTGCATTCGTCAACCCGAACCTTCCACAAGTTTGAATCCCTCAAACTCTCCTTGAACGCCTTCCGAGCGTGCTCCTGCACCGCGAATTTCCCTGCAAGCAGACGCGCTTTCTCCGAGCGATCCTGCATCAGCTTCCAGTCTTCAGAATCCTTTTCAACCCGGGTCACAGTGGGATCGATGCCCCGCTTCTCTCCAGGAAGCCGAGCGAATACCCAGATGAACTCCACCAGTTTCTCCGGTTCCTTCTTGTAGTCGAACTTCCTGGTCGCGACAACCCCAGACCGATCCCACCGAACGATCCGTGCGGACGAGCCCATCATCATCAGAGTGAACTGGTGCGTCCGGTACTGCTTCTTGAACACTTGACACGCAAACGACATGACTGGTCCAAGCGCTTTCCGCATCTCGTCGCTGTTCGGCTCCCCACTTTCTGTCGTATCATCAAATGGGTCTTCTGTGACGTCGCTCGTCTTGCACTCGATCAGTAGCTCGATCCGGGACCCACTTGCGAACGGGCCGCCCGTCGAGTCCTCGTCGTCCAAGTACATAGCTCCGTAGGTTTGGAGGCTGGCCGAGTCGTTGGGGTCTGCGCGGCGGAGCGTGGGTATGAAGCGGAATCCTGGTGCAAGCCCGACTGTATTGAACTTGTCCGTCTAAATGTCCCGTGGTAGTCAGAAAGGCCGCAAGCAACGGATGGTGCATGTTACGCTATGCACGTACGAAACGCATGCACATCTCCGAGTCGAGCTTGAAAGGGATATTGTGTAGACCGAGCCTAGTTGCAAAGCCTTCCGGGAGGGGAGGGATGCCGGGCGAGGACATGAACAACCCCATGAACTCCTGGTGGCTCACAAGCACGACTTTGTCGTCCACCTCGCGCCGACAGGCGCGTCGTAGTCTCTCTACAGGAGGGTCGGGGCAGGTTGAGTAGACTGTAGACTCAGAGTTTGTGTATGAATTCGCCTTGTTCGGCGACATTTGTGCAACCTTTGCCGAGGAGGGTGCTGGGTATCGTCAGCCATGGTGAGCGATGATGTAGTGAAGTATGAGGTAGAAAGGAGGAGAAGAGGTGATGGAGAAAGGCGGAAACGCACCGGCTTACATGTAATGACAACTTAGCCACAAGGGTAGGGCTATTATTCGATGGATCGGGAAAGTCAGCGCGCGCACAATGAGGCTGCGGATACGAGTTTTTCCGAGGTTGTGGCTAAGGCTGTTGGTGGTGGTGGTTCAACTTGTTCGGCGGGGACCGTTGAATTTAGGCGCCCAACTTCCGTATGTGCCACGTGGGCCGCTCTTTCGTACCAACCCGTTCCCTGGATTGTTTGGGCAGTAAGCTACAGCAATGCATCTTGACTGATAACGCGACTCGGATGATGAAGCAAGCTGAAGTCGTAGTTTGGACGTCTTGCGCACTGCGGAGCCGGGAATACTCGAGCCTGTCTGAGACGAGTCTGACTCGTCGTGACGACCTTGGTCACTCCGGTGGGTGTGTCCGAAGGTGCCCGACGCGCCTCAGAAGACCCCGGACTGAGGTTTAGAAACGTTTAACGTTCAGATCGTTGCGAACATATTTTGGAAGCATCCACAAGCATGAGACAGCAAAAGAGGTGGACATAGGTGACTGCATCGCGAGGCCAGAGACAACAATAGGAGAATAACGATAAGGATGTGCAGTAGGATAACACTAGCGATGGTCCCAGTCTCAGTCTACGGTGGGGGCTTGGCCCTCCTCTATATCATCACCAACCTACTCTCCAGCTATAGATCACTGACTACGAGTCCGTTTCGCCATAGACCTACGCCCGTCGTCCTGGTTTGCTGGATCTCTGATCTGGACTGATGTGCCTCCTTGACTCCCGCGACGCCGCGGTTTGCCATCCGCAGCAACCGATGGGACTTCGCGGCGGTCAGTGTCGGCGTATGATACACCGTCTCGAGTCGCAGGGCGATGCAGCTCGTCCGGGTCAAGTTCTTCCATGGCGAAGTCTCCCTGGTTTTCCTCTCCGTACCCATCCTGAAGCCCGTCCTTGAACTCGTATGGCAACATGACAGCGCGGTCGATCGCGACGGGTAAGCCGCGGTGGCGGCCACGCAACATGACCACGCAGATAATCAGCTTGGACAACGGACGAAGGGCGCCGGAGAAAGAGAAGTTGGCCTATATGAACCGTGAGGATGTGTGAAAAGCGATTATGTTCACTCGGGTAACTTACGAATGGTACGCCGAGACTGAGGCCGACAGTGCCGTATGCCGAGACGAGCTCGAAGACTGTATCTCTCATGAGTGACAAGCCCATCAAGGAAGGAAAAGCACGTACTGATGGTGAAAATAGTGAACCAGTTGTTGGTTGATTCATCTTCTAAACCATCCCTCTGTAGCACGTTGAGCTTAGATTATTCGCCAAACCCGATGTGTACGCACTTCAATGATGCACACAAGAAACAGGGCCACGCCGAGCCACCACATATCTATATGCTGGGTGAGCAATCAACCGGGGATCACGACATGCCTGCCCTCACCGAAAGACAGCTGCTTCCGGGCATGCATAGCCAAATACCGGCCCCAGACGGTCGCACGGTTACCAGGCCTATTCAAAGCTTCCTCGGGCGTGAGATCGTCCTCGCTTGCGAACACTCCCAAAGACTTCTCCTCATAGACGTTCGTGGAACGGACACTGTGCATAATGAGCGCTACGTCCCGATGTAAAGTGCCGCGTCTTCCTACCTCATAGCAATGGGATCTAAGCCGAATCATCCGTTAGCGACTGGCGTTCGGTAGCAAACTCCGTGAAACTCACAGACGCTGATGTACATCATCAACACATACAGTACTCTGCGGCGCCGTCAGCGTGGAGCAGAACCTTCTAGGCGCCAGCACTCACTTGACTGCAGGTGCCAGGACGGAAAGCGTGATAGTTCCGAACCCTGCGGCACGTACGGCCGTTGCTTGCAACAGTCCGATGATGAACCGAACGCCGAGAGGTATGTTGGCGATCTCCGGATTCCCGATGTCTAGGACGAGGAAGAAGAACCAATCTGTCGCGCTGGAGTATTGCATCAGAACGCGGAATTGAAACCTTTTCTGGGGGTCTCACTTGAGGGCGAAGAGCACCATGAAGAGAAACCATGTCTGGTGAGAAGGGAACAAGTAGATGAAACATCGCCGGGGATGATCGAGGAGAAAGTGTAATGTTTCACTGAGGCGTGATTTCTTGGGTACAATCTGCGCGAGAATCCAACTATCCGAGGGCGAATGAGCCTCGGCTACGGGACTGAACGAATGACACTTACATCTGAAAACGTAGTCTAGAGGTTGTAGACGCTAGTTAGTTATACTACACCTAATATACTCTGGCAACAGATGATGAAACGCACAGTACAGGCTGTTCGAGAGGATCATTGTCAGTATGCCAACAGTCTCTTAAAAAAGCGTTTGACGTACGAATGCAGTATTACCGGCTAATATTAGGATGACCATGAACACTATCATAGGATATGCGCGCTGGAACGGGACCATAGATTCGTCGACAAGAGACATGCCGGTATTCGTGTACGAGGAGACGACTTGGAATGCAGAATACCTGATCAACGGGTTAGTGCACTCTGCGCAAGGGGAAAGGACATCCCGTGAACATACCATGTAGATGAGATAGGTCTATGTAGAGCAGGAGGGAGGAAATCCCCACGCCATCGTCCCAGCGACATGTATGGGGCAATGACGATGAAGGCAATGAGTTGTAAGCCTATGTGATACTGTGGTGCTAGTGAGTACTTCGTCGACGCGATCGAGAATAAAGCTTACCGAAGCAACTATCCAGAGCAACGCCGACAATGCGCGGTACTCCACCCCGCCCAGTTCTTCGAGTTGCTCGCGCGTAAGGCCCTGGAAGATAGAATTCCTTCCGACTATAGCCTCGAAGGTGATATAGGGGACTGGGTGAATGCCCGGCGGGAGAGTGCCGCGCTCTGACGCGATGGTCCGTGTTCGCGGCATAGTGATCGTCCTCGTGAGCTTGCGCTCGAGCGAGGGAAAAGCCCGGCCGAAGAGGCGGGAGATGATTTCATGAGGCATCGGAAAGCCACCGAAGCCCTTGTGCACGTTACGTCGAGTAGCGAAGGGCTGCGACGTCGCAGTCGTTGTTGTACCCGTGCGGGGCATCCCGCTGGGTCGGGACATGGTTGGTCTAGACATAGTTGGTCGTGACATAGTAGGTCGTGACATGGTCGGCCGCGCCATATTTCCTGTATTCGGTGATCAGCACTGTGGCCCTTCGACCACACAAACACAACTCACTGCGGTCGAGATTCGTGTCCGACTCTGCAGGGGACTGTGGGATCCTGCTGATCCTGCGTTCAGCGGAGATAGACCGACGGTGCGGCGCGGGCGTCGCCGCGAACTCGACAGTCTGTGTATGCATCAATTGTGGTCCCCTAGTCGCGGGCCTGTTGATCGTCGGCGCGCGTAATATCGGAGCCGTGCCTGCTAATGATCGACGCATTAGGCGAGGGGTTCCCAGACAAAGAGCTCGAAGGAGGTCACGCACTGATGGGCGGGGACGTCGTAGAGCGTGGCGACGTTTCGGCGGGCAAGCGCTCGCGGCTTTAAGAAGGCTTCTCAGCATTAATTTCGGACGCTCGCCCTATATAACACCTACGGGTTTTGGTCGTCCTGCCACTGAGAATGCTCTGACTTGTGCTCGACATCGCTACCGTCTGAGCTATCTGTGTGAGCACCGGAGCTCGACCCCGCAGACGTGGAGAGTCTTCCTTTGTCCTCCACCTCGGCTTTCAGCTCTTGCGATCTATCTTCCCGGCCGGATTGGTCTGGCGCGCCCTCGCTAATCCATCCGCTAGGATCGACAAGTTTAGGGGCTCCTTCGACCCGTCGAATCATATCAGGGCGGAGGTGTATCCGGCCGCGCGCCTTCACAGGGCCAATCTCTTGCACGGAGATGTCGCTGAACGACCGCAGGCGCGTGCCTCTTTGCCACTGCACCTTCGTCCATAGCCTCTTCCACCAAGGCTCAATTTTTACGTCCACAGGCTCATGCATCTCGCGCGCAGCTCGACGGGCAAGTTCGGCTTCCACGATGCGTTGAAACTTCCGAGCGAAGAAGCTCCTATGCGGGCACACGCAGGTTAGTAGAGACGTAGGTAAGCTAGGCTTAACGCCCTGACCTCCGAATGTAGACCATCGTCCAGGACACCACGACCTTGATCTGGTCAGGACGACCGACAGTCGAGCGAACTACTATGACTTACAGGGCTGCCCAAACACATTTGTATGAACAGAAGCGCTTGCTGGAAGGGCGTCAGACTGCTCAGATCCACGGTCGCTAGACCGCAAACCGTCATCGCGCTGACGCAATTGAAAAGACAGTCGATGTAGTCTATGTGGTACCGGCCATTTCCGGCATAGAAAATGCCTGAGAATATCAGAGGCGTGAAGGTGCTGCATACAAATCGGTTAGCAACGGCGTTTGTTTGTCGACGACCCTGGGAGCCGCGAACAGAAAACCCAGCTTTGGGCCTAGCGTGTGCCAGGCGCTCAAGAGCGCGAAGCGCCGCGGGATTCTCGCTGCTCAACAGCACACCGGGCACGAAGCACAGCAGTTGACTATATTCCACGCGACAACACTACCACGCGGCAGGGCGACGAGCGTTCGGCAACCTTCAGTCTAGGGGGAGCCCGACTTTGCCGGACAAGAACCAGTTCCACCACCGAAACGTGCCGTTCCCACCCAACCTTCTGTCGCAAAGGACGACGCCATGTGATATAGTCGACAGAGAGAACAGACACTGACGTCTGACGTGCCGTAAGAGTGCGGTTCACCAAGGTCTGTACCAAACATCCCGAGGTTCGCGCTGGCAACGGAGGCAGTAGCTCCATCGGCGAGGCCGTATGTTGAAACTGCCTTAGCGTGGCGCGGGCACACGACACAATACGACACAGCCTAGAGCGTCGACACGCTGGAAAACCGTAAAGATGGCCCTGGCCCGCTCGTGTCTTGGTTGTGGTACCGGTGAGTCGGGCACAAAGGACGATGGCTCGACGCATATCACAGATACCCGCCGCACAACCAAGACACACCCAATCGCCAAAATCCCGCCGCGCCTCCCAACCATGTCTGATGAAACGCAAAGACGCCAAAGGGGGTACTCACAAGAACAGAAGGTGAATCCTATAGAAGTTGAGGTGCCGCAAGGTGTACGCCCCGAAGCCTCCGAGCCGGATTTGAGAGAGAACACGACCTGGCAGTGAAGGCATCTCCTCTGCGTGCAAAAAGCAAAGAACTCGCGGGCGATGGCGGCGGCGATAGGATTGGGAAGCCGTTAGCTGGATTTATAGAGCAGCATTGGCGTCAAGGGGGATCGTGGCCGTGGAAGTCGAAGCGGTTTGTGCAAAAGATGGCTACAGCCACTTCGCCGCCCAAGCAGCTGATGACCGCATTCTCTTGGGCGCCAAAGCGTCGACACTGTCGGGGCCCGGCACCTTTCCGGGTCCATCCAGATTCCACCAGGTTCCGCGTCCACATCCATGTTCTGAGGCTTTGAAAACACGCTTGGGGCACACACGACGGGTCTTGGACATGTCACACGTCTACACGCAGGAAACATTGCGAATACTATGTTGTTCGGTTTGCGCGCACGTTCGTTCAAATACTCCCGCAAGCGTCTCTAAAAATGAGGTCTTCACCGGATTGCGGTCACCGCCGACGTCGGATATCACAGAAATTTCAGCATTCATAAATGGTAGTCATGGCGGCGTACAGGATCTGGCTTCTTTCTGCTACGTGGAGGGGCCCAAGAATAACGGCTATCCAATTGTGCCTTTTTCGAAACACCACTGGGTCTGGTCTATGCGTCTCCCCTGAATGGGGTGCGTCACCGCAGGTGTGCATGTCAACCCAAGCGTACGCGTACTGTATGTTTTGCTGGTGCCAGCTGTAGCTCCGCGGACCCGGGTCTTGGCACTTGAAGAGGCCGCGCTGAAGCTTAAGGTCCGGGTGGTCGCGTGCAGAGTCCTACTCAACCTTCACCGTATCCGCATGCGTTCGTGCAGGTCTACGGAGTAAAGCACTCAGCTGACTCTTGTGGAATACGTCGTACTGCTGGCGGGTGCGGGGGACGAATTCTGGCCGCACGAGAACCGCGAGGGTGCATTCGTCCTGCGACGGCTAAGCCGGTAGCTAGGATGAGCGTTCGCCTCTACATTAGGTCACACGAGCATTCACGCTCAGGATGCCAAGTTACCCGCAGCGCAGCTGCTGGAGAGCGTGGCCGAAGTGCAAGGAGGCAGCACGCATCTCGGTGCATACCGAAGGAGGCTGCGACAATGTGAGAAAGAGCCTACGCCGTTTTGAGCAGCACTGGAAACATACCTCATCGGTCGTTCCCGGCAATTAACCCAGAATGTGATAGGGCAGGCCAAGTGGGCAGGAGTCGTACATACCGAGATGGCGTGCTGTTCGCGAGGGACAACACGGGAATCACATACCTGCCAGTACGACTTCGGAGCATAGCTCGTGGTAGTTCGTATGTTGTCGCGACCAGTCCCATCAGGCGACATGTCATCGAGCTTCAGAAACGGAGGAAACGTGTAGAAGGGTGCAATCATATCGGGCGGACCACGACAGTATTGAATGGCAAAGAGCGGTACGAAGCACAAGCGACTGTAGGTCTTGTCTCGCGAGGTAGGGTATGAGCACGTACTGTACAGGGGTATCGTTGGAGCAGAGTGGTCCCGAGTGCTACCTTTCAGCGGGTAACGGCTGGAAGCGGGTGTAGTACTGTTTTGTCTGAGCTTCTACCATCTCTGGCGTTGACTCAGGGAGGTCCTCCACGAACCGCCCTGCGCGTGTGTGCAACGTGAGTACCACGACGCACGGCCCGAAGGGAACGCACTGCACCTGGAGACCCCGCAAATAACGCCAGTGCAGGCACAACGGTATTCGGGGGAATGACCGTGTTGTCGGCTATCCTCGCACAATCCTTGATGATCGTAAACTTTCCCTAAAGGTATATAGGATTGTGAGAGGGGCGAGCAGCATGTTCTGCGGACGTGCACGCACAATGATACAGTTCTTGCCGATCTCGACATGGTTTCCGATAGTTGCGGCTTCCACGATGGAGTTCGCACCAATGTGTACATGGTCTCCGATCTTCATAGGATAGTAGTTGAAGTTGCCGCGATATGTTTTGTACGGCGGCCTGCTGGAAGTTGAGGACGCTGCTTCTCCGTAGTGAACGCTCGAGGCGTACCTCATAACACACCCTTCCCCAATGAGACAATATCGTCCCAGTGAGATAACGACAGCATGTCCGGGGCCCGTTCTCCGCAGGTCTCCCCTGATGATAGCACCGCTCGCGATGATAGTCTTGCCGCCGAGAATAATATTCTGCGGGCCCGAGATGGTCGCCCTACGCGAGACCTTATTTCCAGTATCCTGTCCACTCAGGGTCAGCCGGAGCCCCTTGCAGTAGCATGTACGCATCTCATTCACCTACCGTCTCAATATACTCTGCGCGCGTGTAGTATATTGGGAGATCCATGGTGCCCGGTGCCTGGAGGTCGAGGTCGAGGACAAGCCGCGAAGACGCGCACGCCGGCGACGCGCAAACGCCAGACGCGACGGTACGCGCGCTCCACGTGCCGCGCTTCCCCTTCACCACTGCCCACGATGAGGCTTCCCGGTCTTTCTCCCCTCATCCGCTCGCACCCCCAGCGCACCTCGCTCTTCCTGTCCAGACGATGTCTCTCGGCGCTGCACCACTCCAGGCTCCCCGCTCTCGCCCCCAGCCTTCGCACCGCCAGCAGCGCCACCGTTCAGAAACGGCTCCTGGCGACAGAGTCTCCGTCGTCGGCACATGAGCCCTCAAAACCCGACGCGCCTGCCCAGCTCGAAGCTGCACAGATAGATGAGGAGTACCGCGGGCCCCTGGCGGCCACATTCCGTCGGCTGAAGATCTTCTCCCTCTCCTCGCTCACCCTCACCTTCGCGCTCACGCCGTTCATATTCGTTCTCGAGACGACGTCGAGCGTCCCGCTATCCGGACGCACTGCGCTCGCCGGCATCGCAATGGCGACAAGCAGCGTCTCGACCGCGCTCGTTGCGTGGTGCGGGCGCCCATACGTCAACACTCTGCGCTTCCTCGAGCCAGACGGCGCGCAGGCGGCGGGAAGCGGGCGTGCAGTCGAGATGACGACCCTCACTCTCGGGCTACACAAACGCGTGACAACCGTGTACGACACCGCGTTCCTTGTGCCCACAAGTCGGTTCTTTGCGACATGGGAGCTCGCGGAGGCGTTCAAGCTCTCACAGCCTGAAGTGGAGAGCGCTCGTGCGGAAGGCCTCATTCCAAGAGAAGAGACCGTTGCGGAAACTAAGACTGCCGATGGAAAAGTCGTGGGGCGGTGGATAGTGAGCTGGGACGAGAACGGCGTTGGAGCTTGTCGAGAAGTCGGACAGGTTGTGCGGTGAGTGTTGCTTGCTGCCAGACTAGACGGAAATGCTCATGGTCACGTTACAGGCACTTCAATGTACACCCGGAGTTACTGAGCAGACCCATCCATTAGCAGGCTGAGAACCTGTAGATCTGTGTGAGTAACGGAGGGTGGTGATAGCGAAACGTACTAACCTGCCCGATCATAGGATCATAGGATAGTTCTCGGGCTAACATAGTCACCGTTTAATCTTGGAATATCTAATTCGCCCACGATGCTTGCGCCAGCTTTGCCTCTTGAGCCGTCGCTGTCCACGATGTCAGCGGGTTGGTCTCAGGGATCAACTTAAACTAAGCATGAGATGACCGCAAAATGTACCTGGGCCTCGGCCCGCCCTAGCCTGGTTTTTAAGCGCAACTCTCTTGCGAATGTAATAAGACACGAACGGTAGGAGGGTGCTATGTACTCACCTATTGGCATACCTCTGTGTCATTCCCGCTCTACCATAGTACCAACCACACCCATCAATTTACCTTTCGTATGTGTGAAATTATCCCCGCAATCACCATACTCTGACCGGAAAATAGCTCCAGGTGGAAATGGTGGGTCCAGATTACCCCCAGACAGCTAGGTCTCAACGCTCCCGTACGCAGTGTTACACCATGCGGCGAGAGAAACGACTTTCGAGCAACGATGGACGAGCGAGAAGCTCTACAACCGCACTCTCCGCCGTCCGATGACCTGGTGGTTTGAGCACGTTACTTATTGTGTTCGCGATCACTTGCGCCGATTCTTTGGCGGCGACACTCAGAACCAGCGTCTGTGGCTAGCCTTGGGCGCTTAGCTGAGTTCGTTTCCAAACATCTTCACTCCATGGCCAGCTCTCCTGACTTCTTTCTTCATCAGCGCCACGCCAACAAAAAGTGCTCCTCATTGACCCTTTGCCAATACCTACGCCAAATCCCCACCTCCACCCGCCTATAATTTTGACTGAGGACATAACTCGAACATGAACGGCAAGGTGGTGTTTGTTAGCCACAAAGAGTTCATGGAGTTGTTCATGTCCTCGCCCGGCATCCCTCCCCTCCCGGAAGGCTTTGCAACTAGTCTCGGTCTACGCAATATCCCTTTCAAGCTCGACTCGGAGATGTGCATGCGTTTCGTACGTGCATAGCGTAACATGCTCCATCCGCTGCTTGCGGCATTTCTGACTACGGGACATCTAGATGGACAAGTTCAATACATTCGGGCTTGCCCCAGGATTCCGCTTCATACCCACGCTCCGCCGCGCAGACCCCAACGACTCAGCCAGCCTCCAAACCTACGGAGCTATGTACTTGGACGACGGGGACTCGACGGGCGGCCCGTTCGCAAGTGGGTCCCGGATCGAGCTGCTGATCGAGTGCAAGGCGAGCGACGTCACAGAAGACCCATTTGACGATACGACAGAAAGTGGGGAGCCGAACAGCGACGAGATGCGGAAGGCACTTGGACCGGTCATGTCGTTTGCGTGTGAGGTGTTCAAGAAGCAGCACCGGACGCACCAGTTCACACTGATGATGATGGGGTCGTCCGCACGGATCGTTCGGTGGGATCGGTCTGGGGTTGTCGCGACGAGGAAGTTCGACTACAAGGAGGAACCAGAGAAGCTGGCGGGGTTCATCTGGGTATTCGCTCGGCTTCCTGCGGAGAAGCGGGGCGTCGATCCCACTGTGACCCGGGTTGAAATGGATTCTGAAGACTGGAAGCTGATGCAGGATCGTTCGGAGAACGCGCGTCTGCTTGCAGGGAAATTCGCGGTGCAGGAGCACGCTCGGAAGGCTTTCAAGGAGAGTTTGGAGGATTCGGACTTGTGGAAGGTTCGGGTTGACGAACAGTCTCCGTCGGATGGGTCGGAGGCGGAGACGGTAATCACGCCACGATACTTCCTGGTCGGGGAGCCGACTTTCGCGTCGGATAGGCTGTTGGGACGAGGTACTCGAGGGTACGTCGCGATCGACCTGAATGACCGGGATGGGCCGTTCGTGTTCTTGAAGGACGTCTGGCGCGTCGACTGTGCGGGAATTCGAAGGGAAGGAGATATGTTGGGGTTCCTAAACGAGCGCGGCGTGAAGAACATTCCGACGAAGGTCTGCCACGGGGACGTCGATCCACTTTTCCCGCAGACGACGGTGTCTCAAGAGGTATGGAAGGCGGGGCACCCAAAGGATGTGGATGAATGCCCGTTGAAGACGCACACGCACTATCGGTTGGTCGTGCGGGAGGTTTGCATACCGATGGACGAGTTCCAGAACGGCCGACAGCTTATCTTTCTAATATCCAGATGTATCGGAGGTGCGTACTACGCAGTGCGGCAGCTTTGCCTCGTCTTAAAAAGATGCTGACGTGATTTATATCAGCGCACCGAGATGCATACCGGCAAGGCGTGATACATCGAGACATTAGTGGTGGCAACGTGCTTATCGACGTTAAGGAATCCGTCGACGAACACGGAAAATTCAAGCAGGAATTTGACGGCCTGCTCACGGACTGGGAGTTATCGAAGAACTTGACAGACGTATCGGATACGTCGAGGCAGCGTGGCCATATCGTATGCTCTCATTTCCCTCTCTATTACAAGTCGTCGCTGGAGTGGTCACTGATGTTTAACAGGGCACCTGGCAATTCCTTTCTGTCAACATGCTGCGGGACCCAAAGAAGAAGATCACTATTCAAGACGAGCTCGAGTCGTTCTTCCACCTCGTTCTCTACTACGCCATTCGCTACCTTCCTCACAACTGCTCGGATGTCCCAGGGTGGATGGGCAGCTACTTCGATGGTTCCACTTATGCCGGCGGCCGGTACTTCGGAAGCAGTGCAAAATCGGCTGCGATTTCGTCGGGCGTATTGCTACTAGGCGACAAAACGCTGAAGTTCTTCACCTCCCCTCTGAAGGACGGTCTTCCGGAGCCTCCAATGCACCCGATCAACTGGTACTTCAGTCGACAGCTCCTCGCACTCCAGGCGTACAATACAATCTATAGGGTGGATCATGGCATTGTCCAGGCGGGTGCACCACCAACCTCGTTCACAAAAAACCCTATGAGTGTGCCGGCAAGAGAAGGCCCCGCTGCAGTCTGGTTCTCTACTATCCGTAGGGAAAAGGACAAGACATTGGGCGAACCACTCCTCACCGACGCCGTACGAAAGGATCTCGAGATGCAATGCGAGATGTTGAAGGATCACGAGGCAATATTGGGGGAATACTGCGCCATTTGGGATCTGGAAGGATGGCCCCGTGTGTCGGAGAAGACGGTGGACCAGGCGAGCGAGTATTATAGCCCGCAATCGAACAAGGACACGAAGACTGGGAGGGTCTCCGAGGCCGGGGAGGCCTCGAGGGCTCAGGCTGCCAATACCCTCAAACGCTTCTCCTCGCAGTTGCGCGCAGCCCCCTCGTTCACACCCGCCTCACTATCGCTGCCGCAGACTCTGCGAAGGGCTTCTCAGGCCGGTGAGGGACCATGTCAAGGTGCGAAGGGTACGCCGAAGTCCCGGAAGAAGCGCGGCACCCCACACGACGGAGGCCCCTTCGAGGCTCCTCCCCCAGCCAAGCGCCTTGCCCAGAGCCCGTGAGATGGGCGGGTACGTATCTGAACTGTTCGATGTAACACCGAGTGTAGGGGCCCCATTGGGTCTACGTGTTACATTCCGGGTGTACGCCCTCGTTACGAGTATACCACAACTACTAATAGATCATGTCGTACTCGCTTCCAATATGTATCGAATCGTCGTCATGGCTGCTTTATCAACCAGGACGGCCGCGGCATCTCAGCCACAAGCCTTTTTTCCGAGCACCCCTACGAGGACATGAAGTCAGACCTCGAAACGAGATGCGGGATTTTTCGGGGCCACTGGCATACAGCGATGCTCGCTGAATGCTAAGCTACGTAAGATTCGCGACCCCCTGCTCCAAGCTTAAAGTACATTCATTAGCCTACCATAGGCCGCGGTGTGGCCCTCGAGGGCAATACTAGGAATCCGAGTATAGAGACGGCACCGAAGGCTAAAACACTCAGGCAGGGGTCCATGGGTTCCTTGTCGGGGGCGTGTAGTGTGTTGTCGGCACCAAATTACGGTTATGCGTACCGCAGGGAGTGAAGCGGGGAGTGGCTCGGATGACTTTGGCGGGTTATCTTTCCTGGAAAAAGTCCGAGATGCAGGGCGGGGCGCGGACGGACGCGTTCAATAGAACGCACTGGTAGTACTTATCCGCTGGCGGCGGTTGTAGACATAGAGCTTGGGAGTGTAACGACATTCTGAATAAGTAAGGTGTACCTCTGAACTTATGAAGGGAAAGGTCCATGTGCGAGTCTAGTGTGAAGGACTCAGTACCGCCGCATTGTGCTGAACGTCCCCAGGGAAAGTTGGAGCAGGCGATTCGATGGGCTTCGGAGGCCCGGGGGTAATGACCTCGGATTGTTGAGTGTCCCCTAGGCGAAGAGGACTGACCCAGCTTTAAAGCGCTACAGTCACCTCGCCCAACAAACTCTCGATAACCAATCCAAGAGTCGTCAGCTGCTGCCAGTGTC
Organism: Trametes hirsuta; assembly: GCA_001302255.2. Taxonomy (NCBI): domain Eukaryota; kingdom Fungi; phylum Basidiomycota; class Agaricomycetes; order Polyporales; family Polyporaceae; genus Trametes; species Trametes hirsuta. The sequence goes on along the minus strand of CP019374.1, from coordinate 581,803 downwards.
ACGCCGGGGGGGCGTCCGGGAGGAGTCGCTCACTGCCTGGCAACTTTCCGACGAATGCGTTGTACACAGCCACAAGAGAGGTTTAACTGACGCCGAAGGTCACAGCTCGCACGAGCTAACTTTTGGCCAAGGTGTCTAACACTCCGTTTAGCTGCTTCAGAAACTCTAAGCTGCGATTATAGGCGAGATTAATGTGTTCGCATCACCAAATAGCATGCTCTGTCGTAGCTGAAAGCACAAGGAAACGAATTGTGACGTCTGAAAGCCCACGTGACTTACAAGGAACTCAGGCGCCTTTGGACGGCGCTCATTGAACAAGTTGAACCACCACCACCACCAGCCTTAGCCACTACCATCGGGAAAACTCGTATCCGCAGCCTCATTGTGCGCGTGCTGACTTTCCCGATTCATCGAATAATAGCCCTACCCTTGTGGCTAAGTTGTCATTACATATAAACCGGTGCGTTTCCACCTTTCTTCATCACCTCTTCTCCCTCATACTTCATCACATCATCGCTCACCATGACTGACGATAACCCAGCACCATCCTCAGCAAAGGTTCCACAAGCGTCGCCGATTAAGGCGAACACATACACAAACTCTGCAGTCCACTCAACCTGCCCCAACCCTCCTGTAGAGAAACTACAACGTGCTTATCGACACGAGATGGACGGTAAAGTCGTGCTCGTGAGCTTCAAGGAGTTCATGGACCTCTTTATGTCCGAGTCCGGTATCCCTCCCCTTCCCGAAGATTTCGCAGCAAGCCTCGGTCTGGACAGCATCCCTGTCAAGCCGGAGTCGGCGATGTATCCGTCACTCGTACGTACACGACGTTCTTACATCCTTTATTCATCTATTGTTCTTCTAACTTCAAGCCATCCAGATGGAGAAGCTCAACACAGTAGGACTCGCACCTGGATACCGCTTCGTAGCCACACCGCACCGCTCAGACCCCAACGACTCGTCGAGCCTCCGCGTCGATGGAGGGATGTATCTGAACGACGAGTATCCTGCGGACGGTCAGCACACAAGTTGGTCTCGGATCGAGCTACTGATCGAGTGCAAGACTGGCGATGTCACGGGCGACCCTTTCGACGACGCGATGGAAAACGGAGAGCCGAACAGCGACGAGAGGCGGAAGGTGCTTGGACAGGTGATGTCGTATGCGTGTCGGGTGTTCAAGAAGCAGCACCGGATGTTCCAGTTTACGCTGATGGTGATGGGCTCGTGCGCGCGGGTCATTCGGTGGGATCGGTCCGGGGTTGTCGCGACGAAAAAGTTCAACTACATGGAGGAACCGGAGAAGCTGGTGGAGTTCATCTGGATACTCGCTCGGCTTCCTGCAGCGAAGCGGGGCATTGACCCCACTGTAACTCGGGTTGAAAAGGATTCCGAAGACTGGAGGCTGATGCAGGATCGTTCGGAGCAGAAACGTCTGCTTTCGGGAAAATTCGCGGTGCAGGAGCACGCTCGGGAGGCGTTCAAGGCGAGTCTGAAAGATTCAGACTTGTGGAAGGTTAGGGTCGACGAATGTACCTCGTCGGACGCGGAGTCGGAAATGGTGGTCACGCCGCGATATTTTTTGATCGGGAAGCCGACTTTCGCGTCGGATGGTCTGTCGGGGCGAGGCACTCGAGGATACATCGCCATTGACCTGAATAACCGGGATGGGCCGTTCGTGTTCTTGAAGGACGTCTGGCGTGTTGACCATGTGGGAATCCGGAAGGAAGGGGAGATCTTGGGTTATCTGAACGACCAGGGTGTGCGGAATATCCCGACGAAGATCTGCCATGGGGATGTCAACCCGCTTTTCCCCCAGACCACCGTGTCTCAGAAGATATGGAAGGACAAACATCCAAAGGACGTGGACAAGTGCCCATTGAAATCCCACACGCATTATCGGCTGGTCGTGCAGGAGGTCGGATTGTCCATGGATCACTTCAAGAACGGCCGCGAGCTAATTTACCTGGTGTGCAAGTGCATCACTGGTGAGCGTGCAGTGCCATAATATTTCGTTTCGCATTAATACTGACATGACCTACTAAATCAGCACATCAGGATGCTTATCAGCATGGCATTATACATCGGGACATCAGTTCTGGCAATGTGCTCATCAACGTTAAGGAATATGTTGACAAGAAGGGACGGTTCAAGGTGCAGCGCGACGGTCTTCTCACCGACTGGGAACTATCGAAGAGCCTCACGGATATGTCGGACGTGCCCAGGCAGCAGAATCGCACCGTACGCCCATAGTACCACACTATTTCGATATCAAAACGGCCACTAACAGTTGTGCAGGGGACTTGGCAGTTCCTTTCCGTCAACGTTCTCCGGGACCCCAAGAAGAAGATTACCGTTGAAGACGAACTCGAGTCTTTCTTCCACCTCGTACTCTACTATGCCATCCGCTACCTTCCACACAACTGCCCCGACGTGGCGGACTGGATGTACAATTACTTCGACGGTTTCACCTATGTGCATGAGGAATACTTCGGCGGCAAGGCGAAATCGGATGCAATCTCATTCGGCATGTTGGAAGCAGGCCCTGGGATACCGCTGAAATTCTTTGTGTCTCCTCCCAAAGCAGGGTCTCCGGAGCCTCCAGCTCACCCCATCAACCAGTATTTCAGTCAACAGCTCCTTGCACTGCGGGCATACAACACAATCTACAGAGTGGATCATGATACGGTCCAATCCGCGACACCGTCGAAACTAACGACAGAGAGCTCAGAGGATTTATCGGAGGACGAACAATCCGCCGATGACTGGTTCTCACAGAACCTCCGGCGTGCCAGGGTGCCAGTGGGGAAGAAACCACCGCGGGAAGCTCTCACCGATGATCAACGGAAGCATCTCCAGGCACAGTGCAAGATCGTAGAAGACCACGCGTTAATGCTGGACGAATATTGCGACATTTGGTATCTCCCGGGGTGGCCTCGCGTCTCTAAGTCTGAGAAAACCGCGGATCAGATGAGCAAAGATTTCAACCCGGACAAGGACAAGAAGAAGCCGAAACCCTCTAAGTCCGGAATAGGCTCGAAGACCGAGGAGTCTGCCCCCGAATCCTCGTTGAAGTCGCGCGCGGGTCCCTCGTCTATATCCGCCTCGCTCGCTGCGCTGCGTGCACTACGAAGCGCCTCTCAAACTGTCGGGGGATCGTCGCAAGGCACAAGCGGAGGAGCCAAGTCGCACAAGAAGCGCGGCTCTCTGCATGACGGGGAACCGTTCGAGGCGCCTCCTTCAGCCAAACGCCCTGCTTCTGGCGCGTAAGTTGTATGGGAAGGACTTTGCATCGTTCAACAATTCCCCCTTCCGCACTCCCGGGAATCTGGTATCTTGAGCCCCCCCACCCCGCATTGACTTCCGTTCGCGACGGGTACTTATTTAGGGCTTTTTCATTGGTATCAGGACTACTCGATTAATGCGATACCCCGTACTATTTTCCAATGTATCCTAGTACTCCTCACACCGTCACTTGTTTGCTATCATTCGCCATCGCCTCATGAATCTGATAATCTACCTTACAAAGTTAACATGGCGCCCGCTTTCAGCTTCTATACTTGTCTCTTCATTTCTACCGCAAGTATTTGCTTGGAGGCAACGGCAGCGATACCGCGTCACTCAGCGAGCACCGCAATACCTCATGGGTGCCATGCGTTGTGTGAACGAGGTAACTCGTGGCTGTGGCTGGCTATGACTCAACAGGTCAAAGCGTCCTCACGGAGGCGCCTCATGTTCCCGACGTGTTGCCAGCCGTGCGTCCCAGCTTGGATCTAGCGACGGAGATATAAATATGTGCACGGGAAGTAGCCCACCCCCCCCACCTAACTGTCTATTCGGCAGTCGCCTCCATCCAGCAGTAGTATTGTCTTTTCCAGCTGCCTCGCGATGGTAACCCTCCCGAAGCCTGCTGTGCCGCCGCGTCGCTCACAACGACTCAGAGAGCGTAAGCTTTGTTTCGATCTGCTCTTCTTGACGATGCTGACGTGCGTGCCCAGTTGACCCCGCCACTCGTCGCTGGAGGAATGTCGAGCTGGTCCAAACTCGGCGCTACCCACACCCCGCAGCGCAGCCTGCGCCTCTCTACAGCGCCCCCGACATCTCAGTATTGTTTCCGGCCCAGACAATAGGCTACATCCTCCTCCCCATACTTGGGTACGCCTTGGGTCCCAGGGCCACTGTTCTCCTTTTCCTCTCGACCCTCGTCGCCACCGCTTGGTCGTGCTGTGGAGCCTCGGGCTCAGCCAACCCGGACGCACCAGAAGACTACACCCCCCGATATGATTCGGATGGGGCACTCCGCCTATGTCCAGCAGTCTCATCCGCGCGTGAGGCAGAGCCATCCGCAGGTGAAACCGCTGTTAATAGAGCTCGATACCTGGCGTTGGGCCTGCTGCTCGCCTTGTGCTTTTCGAACTCGACGATGGATCCACTACTCGCAGTCCTGACCTCATTGGTGCGTCATCAATGAGATGGAGATGGTCCTGCTTGCGCTTACCAGGGTGGGTCTATTATGTCCCCAATTCATTGCAGTCTTCGATATTGGGTGGACCCTCTCGCGTGCTCGCTGCATTGCTCGCGCTCACGATCATGCTGAGTGCGGGGCTCTTGCGACTGAGCCGCCCGCCGCCCGCCAAGGAGGTCCCCAGAGTCTGCGAGGAGGAAATTCAATACATCCCTGAGCCGCTTCCTCCTCATGGGATGAGATGCTCACCTCGTCTTATCCCGTCGTAAGGGGCTATCCTCGTATAGCGTCTCGCAGTTCTACTACACAGCCTGCCGGTAGCAGTTCACACTAGTCCGCATTTACAAATAACTCTAGAAACGGACATTTAGCATATAATTTGCACCTGCCTAGCGAACGAGCCAAATGCTCTGCGAAAGTCTGACCATGCAGAACGGACAAGTGAGCACCTCCGATTCCGTTAGTACGTATACAACGAATCAACCAATATTAAAAGTAAGATAACGTCTGTAGATCAAAGCTTAGCTTTAGAGCCCGCTACCCCTGCCTCTACGAGCGTACTGTGCGCGAGCTCGCCCATTAGTGGGAAGCCCTGCCCATACAACGACGCCTTCTCGGAGCTCGCCTGCCGCCGAGCATGTCTCGCCGCAATCCCCTGCATAATAACCGCAGTCTAGTAAAAATATCGTTAGTTGAATGTCATCGGTAACAAAGGAAAAACCGCATACCCGGAACAGCATCCAACTCCGAGCAAAGACCATTCCCGGAATGGGGTAGGTCTGCTGCGCGACCTTACAGTACTCGCGCTCAAGAGCCTCGAGCGAGATAGGTGCCTCAGCATCGTTGTTTTTGAATGCGATCGCAACAGACACCCCCGCCGGGAACTTGTTCTTCGTGATCGACCACGGCTGCGTGAAATTCGCCAGGTCCGCGAGCTATAGTACGCTTTGTCAGCGCAACGCGCACGTCGAACAACAAACTGAATGGGCGTACCGGGCTCCCGAGAGTACACAGCTCCCAGTCGAGAATGCCGATGACGCGGTTCTCCGTCGGGTGGAACACGAGGTTGTCGAGCTTATAGTCTCCATGCACGACCCGCAGCCCCGTTCGGCGCTCGTCGGGCAGGTTTGCCTTGTACCACGCGATCATCTCGTCGAAGCGCGGAATGGGGCCTGTCACCTTACCCGTCTCGACGTCGACCGCCGCCGCCTGCGCCTGCGAGACGCGCCCAAGCGACTTGATCTGGCGCGGGAAGTACGGCGTGTTGGACGCGAAGCTCAATAGCCCGATGTCGGCGGGGTTGAGCAGCGCGAGCTTGCCGAGCACACGTACGGCGTCAAGCCAACTGGGGTGCGAGCATCAGAACGGGGCTCTGCACGCGTGAGGCAGGAGGGCGAGTACCATTCGCGCCGGGTCTGCGGAGAGCTCTCCGGCATGCGCGGGTCGGTGAATATCCGGCCGTCTAGGAACTCCATAATGTAGAAGGGCGTCCCGATGACGTCTACGTCCTCGCACAGAACGATTGGCTCGGGGATGGGCACCCTCTTGTCCCGGGGGGTGGAAGGATTCGTGTTGTGCGTGTGCAGCGCGCGAAGCATGGTGTACTCGCGCTCGACCTGATGCGCGGTCTTGGATAGGAGTTGGCCTGCCGGTTTCTTGCGCAGCACGAACCGTGTAAAACTTCATCGGTCTTCATTAGCGGCGAGGTGTGGATCGAGCACGGGCCGGCGGCGCACCTTGCATCCGTCAGAAAGTATGTGGGATTAGACTGCGAAGGCAGAGGAACTTCAGCCAAAGACGCCAACCATCACCCACCCCACGCTGACCTGTCCAAACTGCAACGCCGCCGCCGCCGCTGCCGTCAGTGCCTAATCACCCCTGAAGTCGGCGTGGGTGCACACACCTTGAACTGCTTGATGTTCACGGGCGCCTTGACGGCGGGGACATGCGTGCTGAGGTACGCATTGAGCTTGCCCGCGTCGATGCTCGCACGGACCTCGCCGTATTCGCCGCCGATTTTGTTCGAGGACGACATGGTTCGGTGGCAAGTTCGCGCGTCGCGGTGTGGGGGCGAGTGCGGGGGTGGCGGTCGACCCCACGACCGGCGCGGGGACTGGCGCTGCCGGTCGACGGTCGCGTCGTGTCGGATGACCGCCGCGGCGTCAGCGGCTCCGGGCATGCATATGATATTGATTTCGCGCCTTGACTCCTTTCCACCACATCTGTTGTCCTTGTTCTTGGCTCTTGCTTCCGGGCTGAACCTTCGAGGCATCGATGTGTTTAGGACTGGCTATGCACGTCTAAGGTGAAGGGTTGTGCAGACTATCCGCGCCTTTGAGGTCTTTCGGTCAGCTCAAACACAGTGAACACCATGAACGGCTGTGTTGCCCCCAGAGCTAGAGCCAAAATACGGGTCTCAGAAAAGGCGGCATGACAGTGAGCGGGACGTCTTTTATAATGCCAACCCGGCTGTCGTTGAACTCAAGGTTCGTTCACCGTGAACGCACCATCGATTGTTCAGTATTCGACTTGTTCCGCCACCCCAACGTCCCCCCTGGCCGTCTGTTCTCGAATTGACTCTCTACTTTCACTTGGGTCTCATCCTCGTCCATGCTGTTCGAGCGTCGTGCCCCGCAGAGGACACATCGCACTTCCCTGCCAGAGAGGAACAGTACAGCTGCCCGGGGTGCCCGGGTACTGCAATGTCGACGTAACGTACCACAGCGGTTTCGTCAATATTTTGGCTCCAATGCCAACCAACTGGGTGTTCGCGGGACGAGCCCCCAAACCGTCGATGTACCAAATTTCTGTGCAAGGGGGAAGTTGCCCAGCTTCTCACTAACCCCTAGCGGAGCAACTGCCTTACCGCTCCACTGCCCTCCCACTTACTTGAACATGACCACGTTGATGTCAACCCGTTATTATCGTGTATGTATTCTTTATACTGGACGTCAGCCGCAACAATAAGGGCTGCACGTGGTAACATTGCCATCGTGCGGATGTCGAGGCCCTTGGGCCTGTTGTGTACCGCGGACATTCATATATATTCCCGCGACGGTGACTCAAGGTGTATCCCGTGAGACACCGAATTTATCCACACCACGCCTTCCGCGAGTCTAGAGTTCGCATAATGCAACACAGTGAGTCAGCCCTACAGACTCTCGAACTTGTGCTAACTTCCCACGTCAGATCTTGTGTACCAAAACACGTCACCCAAGTTCGAACCTTGGCAGTACTTACCTGTGCGCCAGCTGCATCGGGGAACGTGGCACCTACGCCGGATCCTATTAAACGAGTTTATCCTCATCTGCCACCTTTTTGGCGAGACGGTCCTGCTCCTTGCGCAATGGTACTGGGCGATCCTGCAGGACGGCGACGCGTACGATCGCTGGTTTCGGACCGCACGACGCGTGTTCTCTGTGCATCCACACCTCAAGCGCGACGGATTATCAGTACACCTGGTCGAAGAACGCGCACTCGGCCGGTATGGACGCCGCGACGCGGTGTGTTCGCGCTGGGGTTTTTAGGTGCGCAGTGGCGACGTGCGTGGTAGACCTCCTGCGAAGCTATCATGCCGTGCCTCCGGCGAGTGGGTATTTGCATGCCAACCCTTCTAATATGCTGACGGAGGGTGGCCTTGTGACTGAACAGGACTCGCAGTCCGCAAAAATGTGGACCTGTACTTGGTTGTATTACAGGACTGGGCGATACGCCCGCTCATCCAGTAGGCCTGCACTGTTCCAAGCTGCTCATGACACATCTAGACCTTTCTTGACGTGGGCAGCCGCGATGCTCCTATACTTGTGCGCTATGTCGTAAAATGCTGTACACTAATATATATTCTTGGCGTACCTGATTAAAGCTCATTCGCGGGGCCCGCCCTCCCTTTATGCGGTCGTGTTTTCGCTTGATACCAAGGAGCGGAAGACAACGTCGTTTGAAAGATATGAGCGTAAGGAACTAAGCAGATTAGGTGCGAGTAGTATACAAGAATAAGTTAGTAGGGCGTGTCTAGGTCTACATCAGTCGTCACTTGGGAGAACGTGCCGTCAGCTATGCACACAAATAGAGGGAATGTAAATAGTGACATACTCGGCAGTTTCTCGTCTAAGGAATAAGTCAATGGCGGCGGAAAAGGCGGCAAACGCAAGGCCGCCTCCAAGCACAGCTTTTGGTCCTGAATTTCGTGCGAGAACGCCTCCTGCGACGAAACCAGCTGCTACAGGATTGACCATGTCGTTTCGTGCTCGATACTGGGAACCAAATGTTAGTAAACCGCTCAGTCGAGGCGATAGCGGACGTAGACGAGCGCCCTCTCGGCCTGTGCTGCAAATCTGGCTCTCGCCCCGCAAATGAATATAATACACTCACCGACTCGAACACGCATTCAATGCCCGCGAACAGTGCGCCGACTTTTCCGAAGCCCTTCCCACTCTTAACCATCCCGCGGCCCATTTCTTTGAAGATCTCGCGCGCCTTCTGTTGCGTGCTGAGGTTCTGTCGTAGTAGTGGGTCCTCGTACGCGAACGAAGAGCTCATGAGCGAGAAGAACGCGCCGATCGCGAAACCTAGCCAGCACAATATTTTAGCGATCTGTTTCGGTGCACATGGTGTGCAGGTGCACGCGGGGACGAGGGCTCACCTCCGCCACCAGCAATGATGGTCTTGGTGACGCAGGACTCCATGCCCGAGGTCATGTAGTCCTGGTACTTCTTCGCCTGCAGGTAGGCGTCTCGCTCTTCATCGCTGATCCCTGGTGGAAGCGGCTCCTTTCCTGCCGGGAATATGGGAGCAGTCATCGGGAGATTCATGGCGTCGGTCCAGCGAGCGTCGTAGTGCCAGCAGAGGCAAAGAAGTCAAGGGCAAGCCGAAAGCCGCTGAGCCGCGAGTGCAAGGCGCGCTCCCATATTTCTGCTGACGTAACTGTGCTTCCCATACAGGGAACTCCGACTTTCCCGGACCAATTGATCTTGACCCCCGAGCTCCAGTCTCCGTTGACCCTTCTTGAACTTGTACCACCATGTTTCCCCCACAACAGCGGCTGCCTGAGGGAGACGCTGCTATTAGAGCTACAGACAACGATGCTGCACTCGCTCGGCTATCCGCTGTGCGGCTAGGCTACTTGACTGACTCGTTCATTACACCCTTCGTCTCGCGGCCGCATCTCCAGCCACCCCGGCCGCCACTCATAAACATTGGGACCTATGTGCGGTCCGAGGCCTTGGACGCGCTTGTCAATCAATGGCTTGCGCTCTCAGAAAGTGAGGGCGTGAAGTGCCAGATTGTGAGCATGGGCGCGGGAAGCGACACAAGATTCTGGCGCATCGCGGTGCGTGCACTCGGTCATCGGGTGGCGACACATTCTGACCGAGCGCGTTTAGGTAGACCGGCCCTAAGAAGAACTTGCTAGCGCGGTATATCGAAGTCGACTTTCCTGAGATTACGACGAAGAAGGCGATGGCTATCAGGAAGAGCAGGGACCTAAGCGCGCTCCTCGGGAAGCCGGAGGATATCTCAATAAGTACGCCTTCGAAAAACCCGCATGGATGCCCGCTCTGACCGCACGCACAGTGAACGGCGGCACGTCTCTACGCTCCCCCACGTACAACCTTCTAGCAGCCGACCTACGCAGCCCTCCTACCCAATCACTCGGCCCGCTTTTGACCTCCGGACCAGAACCATTGCTTTCGCCCTCGCTACCGACACTACTGATATTCGAGTGCGTCTTGGCCTATATGACGCCCGAGGCTTCCGCTGCTATCCTGCAATGGTACACGGAACACTTTGCCGGATCTTCCGGGCCCGGAGTCCTCGGTTGCATCGTCTACGAGATGTTCGCGCTCAAAGACCCTTTCGGTAAGGTGATGGTGAGCAACCTGAAAGTAAGTTGATGTCGTGCATCCCTCCGTTTCGGCCCCGTATTCTTTCTGACATACTTCAGGCACGGAATGTCGCACTTCCTGGAGCCGAGCCGTATCCCACCTTCGCTTCTCTCCCCAACCGTTTCCTCCAGCATGGCTGGGAATTATCTAAAGCCCTCACCCTCAAAGATATCCGTCGTGAATACATAAATGCATCAGAGCTCGAGCGGTATGTACCCTTACGTTCGCGTTCGTATTTCGGAAGGCTAATCGCCATTACATGTTGTAGAATATCCCAGCTGGAAATGCTGGACGAGATCGAGGAACTTGAGCTGGTCCTTGCGCACTATGCGATCACTTGGGGGCATAAGTTGCCCTCCGGCTTTAAAGCGTTGCGGGCTACATGGCAGGAGTGGGGGTTGGAGCGTCAAACGAACAGTTAAAGGAATAGGGGAATAGACGAAGTGTATGTGAAGTTGAACATGTACGTCAGCGTGAATACATGTTGAAACTAAGCTCTGGCTGTTGGAATCATCGTGAGTGCCGAATTAGATTATGTATTACGATAACCTCTCGGAAATCAATATCACCTTCCCAGAACGACCTGCCTAGTAGTGCCTTACAGGCGTTCGCCTCATCAGCGCTGAAAACCTGCACTAGGCATGGCCGTCGAACGAAATCCGAAATCAAGGACCGCGTTAGCGGCCCTCACGCAGTCACCGTGGCAGAACTTTTCTTGCTCAGTGACGGACCGTTTGAATGCCTTCGACTTATGGCAATAGACGAGTTGCTGTCCAATGGTAGGGAGATCCTCTATATATGTGTCGCTAGGCTATTGGCTTTGACTGTCAAGGCGGAGACACCCGGCACAGTGACCCCCGTGATAGCACCGCAACTCGGAGCACTTCTTCGTAGGCTCCTCGGGAAGCCCGCCGTTTTAACTCTCGGTGTGTCCCGGACCAAGGCGTCCACAGACTATACTCCCCAGAGCAACATCAGGGAAGCCACACTGATTCCATATCCATGCTTCTCGGCGAGCCAAGGCTGTGAGGAACACCCCCCGCCAATGCCTACTGTAGAATGCTCTGGCTGAGGTGAAACAAACAAACATCGTAGACCTGTCGGGATTCGACCTCTCTGCAAGCCAAATCCGTTCCGCCATTGCGACGACTCGGAGCGAATCGATTTCTGAGATAATTATCCTTCAACGGACTGGTCACTACTGCCAACAGTGAACCCATCGGTCTTTTCTTCTGCGTCTTAACATCGTGGGATGTGGCCGTATATATCCCCCGGGGCGGTTTTCTCGAGGTGACACGAGAGGAGCCTGCGTGGTTCGGGGCAGTTGAGGGCATCCTTCGTCCGGAACTTATCTCCCGAACGAAGTATCGGCGCAGAACTACTCTCGGTTCTGTCGTGTGTTATCCCTCAGCGGAAGCCGCACAGAGCACCGAGTTGCGCTGTATGGCAGATGACGGGCGACCCATGTCGACTCGGAAGCTCGTTGTGAGGATGGACGGAGTGATGTACGCTATGGTGTATCCTGGGGGCGCGCTGCTTGATCCCCCCATGACTAGCAATGGTGCCCCAAAGTTGCGGGGGGTCGGGTCGCGGAGCGTACTTAGGTGTGGACGTCTATGAGATGTAATAGCTTAGCGGGTATCATTAGTACCTCACGGAACATATTTACCGCAGATGAGGACACACAACTTCCGAACAAGCTACTCCGAGTACACTGGCATGGTATGTATACATCGCGGGCGTTGAAGCGCAACGGCAGATTTCGAGGCGCTGCAGTAGCATCCGGCCGACCAGCATGCGCGGTAGAATCCCCCCTGTACGAAAACAACAGAATCCAAGTTCTGCGGCCTTTACCTTGGCCTGGAGGTCCTTTATCCAGCCCGCTAATAAATTAATGCCAGCACTGGCAACTCGTGCACGGTGTGATGTCACCATGCGGGGTGTATGCGGGTACCACGTGGTTTCGGGGTCCTACTCCGTTGGCCTGATTTTTTGTTTCGAGGTCCTCCACGCACCTTGCCTCCGTCCTCCACCCGGACAGACAACATACGGATTGCTGACCGCCAGCATCCGATACCTCGAGCTTTTAGACCCTACTCGCGACCTTTCGTTCGCCTGCAGGCAGGTCATCTTTCACGACCGACCTTCACGCGACGCCCCGTCCTATTATCAATCAAACCCATCGCAGCACTTCGTGGGTCTTTCTCCTGACGACCTCGTCTCTTGCTCATCGCCCGCCAGAATGAGCAAATCCCAAACAGCTTCCACGCCAAAGACGTCGACTCAGTTATCGTCACAGTCTGCTTGGTCAAGGGGTCCGCCAGCAAACACTTCGACAGCGCCGTCTACTCGCCCGCAATCTCCCGCTCCTTCAGCTGCCGCTCCTTCCGCACCGACTACCCACTCTAGACGACCGAGCGCGTTGGGACATGGTGTTGCGTTCAAAGATGGAGTAGGAGCACGAAACTCGTCGAGCACCGCAAAACCAGGTACGTCCCACGTCTGTCGTTCGTGGCTGGTGCGATCTCACCAGTCCACAGGCTCATCAGTGACCTTTGGGTCAATAGACGATGCGTCCGCCCCCATATCCTCATCCCCTGCGGCCGTACCGACGATCAAACCCGACGGGATAAAATCGTTCGGAACGTTGCCTGCCACTACCTCCAACGGAAAAGGCCATTCTCGGACGACCTCCTTTTCTACGGGGACGCCTCCATCCGTGGCTGCCTCAGCGTCCAACTCGTCGGCAACACCATCAGCTCCGTCTTCCTCTTCAGCGGCGACCTCCACTTTCACCTCCACGTCGAAGCACCCAAAATTTGACGTGAAGAGTCTCTTCCAAAAGCCCAGCCAAGACGGCCCATCGTCGTCGCCTGCCGATGTCGCATCCCCTTCCGGTCGCACGGCGCCCCTTCCGCAACCGTCGCTCGGTCCTCAAGGTCCACATCCCTCGCATCAATCACAGCCTCCTTATGGCAATTTCCGAGCGCAACAGAACGGCTCTACTGGTGCACCAAGATCGCCGAGTTTCCCGCGCCAGATGGCCAACGGTAGTGTGAATGGACGGCCACCCCCGACGCCCGGAGGGCCTCCTTCTGCGACTATGCCTCCTTCAGTGCCAAGTCCTAGGCTGGCGCCGCCGCATGGCGGGCAGCAGCAACCTATGCCTCATGGTGCGCCTGGCGCATCTGTACCAGTCACACCATGGGGAGGCTACTACGTAAGTGCTTATGCGGCGACTTGTAAAACCACATGCATGGACTAACAGGCATCATAAGCAGTACTACCCAAATATGCCGATGGATCCCAATTATTACCCTCCTCAGCCTTGGATGCCGCAGCACATGCCGCACCAGCCACACACGCCGCAGGGTGCGCCCGGGCCATTGCCTGGAATACCGATGTCACCGCGTGGCCAGCAGCCGAACCTCCACGCGCCTGGGACACCGACACTGGCTCCAGCGCTCCCGCCAAACGCCCACCCACCACATCCAACGCCCTCTCCCCATATGCACACATCCTCCCTCTCTAGTATCTCTTCTACCCCCTCTACCCCCGCCTCTAGTACCGCCCCCGGTGGTGGCCTATCTCGGCTAAATTCGAACGCGAGCTCGTTCACCCCGAAGCGCGTGACGATCAAGAGCGAGTCCGGTCAGGAGGTTAATCTTGAACAGTTCAAGAAGCAGCCGCCCGTTGTCTCCTCACCGATCGTCCCCCCGTCTCCTGCGCGGCGGCCGGTATCCGTCCGGATGGAGACCGAGGAGGCTAAACGCAAGCGTTTAGCTGAGGAGGAGGCGGCCAAACGTAAGGAGAAGGAGGCTGAGGAGAGTGCGAAGAAGGAGGCGGAGGAAAAGGTACGACGTCAAGAGGAGGCACGGAAGAAGAAGGAGGAAGAGGAGGAAGCGCGGAAACGGAAGGAGGAAGAGGCTCAGCGGCAGAAAGAGGAAGAAGAGAAAAAGAAGGCCGAGGAAGAGGAGAGGCAGCGGAAGGAGGCCGAGGACAAGGCGCGGCGAGAAGCCGAGGAGCGTGCGCGCAAGGAGGAGGAGGAGCGCAAGCGCAAAGACGAGGAGGAACGGGCCGCGAAGGAAGCTGAAGAGAAAGCGAAGGCAATCTCAGAGGCCAAGCCAGAGCCCTCGGAAGAGGGCGAAGTACAAGAGCCAGAGTCCATCGACGAGGCTGCTAAAGAGGAAGCTAAGGACAAAGCTCCCCTTCGCATTGATACGTCTTTCACAGCGGCGGAGGGCAAGCGCCGCCCCGGCCGATTGGACCTCTCCTCGACTAAGAACCACGCCATCCCCGCACCCCTTCCTTCCGCTCTTGCGACCGCGCGTATCATTGAAGACATCGGTAGCATCGAATACCCCGAGGGTATTCGTAGCCCCAAGCCGGAGCTAAACGTGAACGCCAAGCAGGGCAAGTTCAGGTATGTTTAGGTACGCTTTGACCTCGATGCAAAAGTGCTTATATATAACAGGTACGACCGAGATTTCCTTCTTCAATTCATGGCCGTCTGCAAAGAGAAGCCAGATTCTCTTCCACCACTCGACGCCATCGGCTTGGAACCTGCGGACCAATCCTTCGCCATCACCCGCGGTGGCTCACACGGTCCTCGTCGTTCATCCTCCACTGCTATGCCACCGCCCTCTTCCACCACTCCTCGCCAGGCTTCCGTGGGTCTTGGCATATCTGGGTTCAACAAGCCCAGCAGCAATCCGTTCACAATGGGCCAGTTCGCCACTCCGAAGATGTCCAGCGAAGAGCGTTTCGCCGCCTCGAACCGCTCAACATCGATGTCTGGCCCTCCGGGTATGCCGTTTGGTCGTCCAACGCCCATGGTTCGTTCGTCTAGTCAGGGAGGCCCTGGAGGCAGTGGCCGGACAAGGAGTCAGCGCGGCGGTAAACGTGACAAGGAGCGTCCTGGCGCTGGTCCTTCCGGCCAGGGCAGCTCTTTCGGCCCTGCGGGTTCGTCACTCGCGAACTCTATGTCTCTGGAGCCCGTTGCACCCCTCGAAGTCTCCGCGAACCGCTGGACTCCTGGGAGCCTCGTTAAGAAGGGTCAGCCTGCTGAGCAAGATTCGCCCGAGGTCGTGGACCGCAAGGTTCGGGCGCTGCTCAACAAGCTTACGATGGAGCGATTCGACTCCATCTCCGACCAGATCATCGCCTGGGCGAACAGGTCGGAGAAGGAACAGGACGGCCGGACGCTCATCCAGGTCATTCGACTGGTATTTGAGAAGGCGACCGACGAGGCGACGTGGTCCGAGATGTATGCACGGTTGTGTCGCAAGATGATGGAGCAGATCAGCCCCAACGTTCGCGACGACGGTATCAAGAACGCCGAGGGCAAGCCCATCGCGGGCGGCCAGCTGTTCCGCAAGTACCTACTCAACCGTTGTCAAGAGGACTTCGAGCGTGGTTGGGTCGCGAAGGAGGCTACCGCTGCGGCCGCTGCCACCAAGGCCACGGAGGACCAAGCTGCGAAGGCCGCCGCCGAAGACAGCAAGGACGGCGAAAGCGCACTCTACTCTGACGAGTACTACGCTGCGCAGAAGGCTAAGCGTCAGGGTCTCGGTCTCATCAAGTTCATCGGCGAGCTCTTCAAGCTTCAGATGCTTACGGAGCGTATTATGCACGAGTGTGTAAAGAAGCTGCTCGGCAACGTCGAGAACCCGGAGGAAGAGGAGATCGAGAGCTTGTGCAAGCTGTTGACCACCGTTGGTCGTATCCTCGATACCCCGAAGGCCCGTGCGCACATGGACGTCTACTTCTCTCGGATGAAGGAACTTTGCAAGAGTCCCAATGTCAACTCCCGTATGCAATTCATGCTTCAGGTATGTCCCTCCCGTGGCGGGGTGGGATTTGGAACTAACAATCGTACAGGACGTCATCGAACTGCGCGACCGCCAATGGATCCCCCGTAACCAGGCTGCCGCCCCTACTACGATCGCCGCGCTCCGCGAACAGGTAAGTCAACCCTCTCAAAGAAAGAAGACCTTCGTTCACACCGTTTCGTAGATGGAGAAGGAGAAGGTTGCACAGGAGAAGGATGCCATGAACCGGACGCTGAGCATGTCGCGCGGCGGTTCAAGACGTGGTGGCGACCGTGGTGAACACCAGCAAGTTGGCCCCGATGGCTGGGCGGTCGCTGGTGGTCCTGCTACCCGTCAGGCCTCCAAGGCGGGCGACCTGTCCCAGTTCGGCAAGATCAACAAGTCGGCACCAATGACTTTCGGCCCCAGCTCCATATTCCAGAAGGACAAGACCAAGAGCCGCGAGCCTACGCTTTCCCGCCAGGGCTCAACCAACATGTTCTCCATGCTCAGCGCCAACCCTGAGATCGCAGCAGAGGTCACGTCTGCGAAGTCGAGCCGCCCACCGAGTCGGAAGAGCAGCATCGACCTCGGTTCCGGCGGCGCTCCCGAAGCGGCTCCCCAGCGCAAGCGGTTACAACTCCTGCCCCGCACGAAGCCCCTCGAGGACAAGTCAGAGTCCACCCCCGCCGGCTCAACGGCTGGGTCGGACGATGAGGGTGCCGAGTCCACCACCGGTGGGTCAATGTCGGTGGACGAGGCTAAGACGCGTATCAAAGAAGACTCGAAGGAGTTCTTCAGCATCCGCGATCTTGCTGAGGCCGAGGTCTACTTCACTAAGCTACCTGTCGAACACCGGCATCTCCTCGTCGACAAGCTGGTTACGCAGGCAGTGGAGTCGAAGCTGACCGACGCCCAGCTTGTTGCCGACCTCTTCGAACTTGCTCACTCGAAGAACTTGGCCTCACCGGCGACGTTCGAGGATGGCTTCACACCCACGGCCGAGATCATCGAGGACATCGCCATCGACGCGCCCAAGGCCATCGAGCTGTTTGCCGTGATGGTCAAGGGCGCACACTTGCACGAAGACGAGGAGCGCCGCACGCGCCTCGCCAGTAGTAGTGACAAGCTCTTGTCTCTCGTCTCGTCATAGACGCTCCCTCCCCGTATCATATTCCCGCCCCGTTGTGCCCTTCCCCGTGCATTCTTTCTGGCTGTCCTGCGAGTCCCTACTGTTGTCTCTTGCACTCTTGGTGTCTTATATTCCGCGCGTACGCGATGATGTTTGCATTAGTGTGTACTTATTACATCGCACAGTATTGCACGATAATATCCCTTTCCGTCTCTGATCTCTGTCGCTGTGCGGGAGCTGTATTGAGTAGCTCTTGTGTCTGTCTGGTCGAACGCGTTGCGCGTCGTGATGATTACTGACGATTATTCCCGGCCTCTATGCCGTCGTGGACCGGCGCGTGATCGTGCTATTGCAGTGTTGACATGTATAGATTTCTGGACGAGTAATGCTCGAGAACGATCTTCCCAGTGTCTTTACCGTCTGCGGTTCTGCGAGCGAAGGTCTCCGACGTCGGCGTTGCGGCGGAAAGTTTCAAACGCGCGACGCGTGGCGGGCGTCTACAGTCCGGGGAGGACGTTCCGGAACGTTCCACGTCGCCGTCCGGGGTAAGCCGGCACTGCTTATGTAAGATTACGCATTCAAATTTTGGGAAAGCCGGATTTGCTGGCCATTCCTCCTTCCTCCCCATCCATCATGTTTACCGCTGCTCGTTCCCTCCGTCTGGCTGCGTCCCGCTCTGGCAACTATGCGGTGGGTTCACCTTCTGCGACGCTGAGGATGTCTGGGTTACTGACTAGCAATGCAGGGCCTTCCGAGGTCGATGATTGCCCGGAATATGAACTCCAAGGTCAACGGTCAGTCGCATTCGTATGCCATGTCAGCACCCAACACTGACACCTGTGCTCAGGCCCCGTCGTCGGTATCGATCTTGGCACGACAAATTCTTGCGTCGCGGTCATGGAGGGCAAGACAGCGAAGGTGATTGAGAACGCTGAGGGTGCACGGACAACACCCTCGGTCGTCGCGTTCACCAAGCACGGCGAACGTCTCGTCGGTCTCCCAGCGAAGCGTCAGGCGGTCGTTAACTCGGCCAACACGGTGTACGCTTTCAAGCGTCTCATTGGTCGTAAGTTCGGCGACGCCGAGGTGAAGGAGGACATGAAGCACTGGTTAGTAGTACTCTTATACTGGAGGTTGGTGATAGTCCATCTGACTCGTGCCCTTCAGGCCATTCAAGATCGTTCCCAAGTCGGACGGTCGGCCAGCGGTGGAGGTCGAGAACGGTGGCAAGCCTCAGCAATACGTAAGTCGTCACGCGCAACGCATCCCTCCTTGGTTGCTTATGACTCATGACGTCCTTCAGTCATCCGAAGAGTTGTCGTCCATGGTCCTCACGAAGATGCGGGAAACGGCTGAGCAGTACCTGGGCAAGAAGGTCAAGTGAGTAATCACCATCCTGTGACGTCACAATGTGTGCTTACGCTTCGGTAGCCACGCCGTCGTGACGGTACCCGCCTACTTCAACGATGCCCAACGGCAAGCAACAAAAGACGCCGGTACTATTGCTGGCCTCGACGTGCTCCGTGTCATCAACGAACCTACTGCTGCTGCGTTGGCATATGGCCTCGACCGTGCCGACAACTCCATCATCGCCGTCTACGATCTCGGTGGTGGAACTTTCGATATCTCTATCCTCGAAATGCAGAAGGGCGTGTTCGAGGTCAAGTCGACTAATGGCGACACTCATCTCGGTGGTGAGGACTTCGACAATGTTCTCGTTCAGCACATCTTGGACGCCTTCAAGAAAGAGACCGGTCTTGGTCTCACCGAGGATGCCGTCGCACTTCAGCGTATCCGTGAGGCGGCCGAGAAAGCAAAGGTCGAACTGTCGTCGACGTCGCAAACGGAAATCAACTTGCCGTTCATCACCGCTGACGCGTCTGGCCCCAAGCACATTAACCAGCGTATCTCTCGCGCTCAATTCGAAGGTCTGGTATCGAACCTCATCCAGCGGACGATCGATCCTTGCAAGAAGGCGCTCGCAGATGCCGGTGTCAAGGCCAGCGAAGTAAACGAAGTCATCCTTGTCGGCGGTATGTCCCGTATGCCGCGTGTCGTTGACACTGTCAAGTCCGTCTTCGGACGTGAGCCCAGCAAGGGTGTTAACCCCGACGAGGCTGTCGCGATCGGTGCTGCCATTCAGGGTGGTGTCCTCGCTGGCAACGTCACCGATATCCTTCTCCTTGACGTCACTCCTCTGTCGCTTGGTAGGCCCCTTTCTTATACGTGTTATAAAATGGTTCGCTGACCTTCCCCAGGTATTGAGACTCTCGGCGGTATCATGACGAAGCTCATCTCGCGCAACACTACGATCCCTACGAAGAAGACCCAGACCTTCTCGACGGCAGCTGATGGTCAAACCGCCATTGAGGTCAAGATCTACCAGGGAGAGCGTGAGCTCGTCCGCGACAACAAGCTGCTTGGCAACTTCAACCTCGTCGGTATCCCCCCTGCACCCAAGGGCGTTCCCCAGATCGACATCACCTTCGATATCGATGCTGGTAGGATTAATTCTTTCGTCGCATGCTTACTCAAAAGCTAATACTATTTCTTTAGACGGTATTGTTCACGTCACTGCCAAGGACAAGGCTACCAACAAGGACCAGTCGATGACTATCGCGTCATCATCAGGCCTTAGTGACAAGGACATCGAGCGCATGGTCGAGGAGGCTGAGCAGTATGCCGAGACCGACAAGGCGCGCAAGCAGCTCATCGAGGAGGCGAACAAGGCCGACTCCGTCTGTGCTGACACCGAGAAGGGTACGTTGTGACACGCAAGTGGTGGATGAAGCTCATACTGACATTGCCATCAATAGCCATGAACGAGTTCAAGGACCAGATCGATGCCACTGAGAAGGAGAAGGTCGCTGCGCTCGTCGCCGAGCTCCGTGAGCTCGCTGTCAAGGGCCAGGCCGGCGATGCGTCTGTCGACGCCGACAAGATCCGGGAGAAGATCAACGAGACCCAGCAGGCGTCTCTCGGTCTCTTCCAGAAGGTTTACGAGAAGCGCAACGCTGAGGGCGCGTCCTCTGAGTCGTCCACCTCTGAGGAGAAGAAGGAGGAGAAGAAGGATTAAGTTCCCACTCTTCCCCCCTTTCTTCCGTCCGCTTCCTAGCACTTCTCGCACCTTCCGGCCTCCCTCGCACCTTGTATTGCATTCGTCGTTCGCGACGACCCGCATCCTCACCTCGCACTCCTACGCTTTCGACCGCAGCATATAGACCACGCGCAAAAGTAATGTTGACGCATTATTGACCCATATCTTACGACCACGTCTTTGCACGCTTTATTCATAGTTACTAGTATCGGAACACGATTCACTCACCCCCCGCTCACCAGCACACCTTTGGCTTGCTATGGTAGTTTAGTCTCGCTTGCAGCAATGTATTACGGCCCCCATCATGCTCACGCGCGTTTGAACCGGAGTGATGCTCTTGAAAGGAGACTGAGTTCATTTTGACTGTTGTTGGCGTATCGTTCAGATCGTTCGAAACCACTTCATTTGGGACCCCTGAACTCCCGAAGACTAGTACTACGTTACAATAACATGGACTAGTCGACTTCTCAACGACAAGGGTGTCATCATACGCGACCGTGCGTATACCTACTACCTGATTCCGTCGGCGGCCCCTTTTTTGCCAGTGCACCCCGATGCGTATCACTCCCCTGAACCCGTCCGGTCCTGGTGTCAGAGATCTTCAGCGGGGAGCCCGTCTAGACGACTGTTCGCGACCTTGCCACCGCGGATGACGGCGTACAGGTGCTTTTCCGGGTAATCAAGCACCCTGACGTCGTCGAGAGGGTTGGCGTCAAGAACGAGAAGGTCGGCGTAGGATCCTTCTGCTATACGGCCCAGCTTGGGGTCGCCGAGCATCTGCGCTGACACGGCTCGGGGCGTGAGCCGGACTGGAGGTAAGGCGGAATAGTGTTCCATCGCTCACCTGCGTTTGTTGTGGCGTGCCGTAGGACCTTCAGCGAGGATAGGACAGAGCTACGGACTGTAAACTGAGAATAAGTTGAGCTCGGGCGGACTGCTGGTCAGAACTGGACGAGGGTGATCACGGACCTCTTCAGTCTGCAACGCGTGCATCGAGGTCAACAGGTCCGAGCCACTTCGCACACCCACCTAACGTCAGCGCAATTCTACAGGGTTACGTTCGTGAGTATACGTACTAGCATATAGTCACTCCGGCTTCGTCTGCAATCTTGAGCGCGTCCAGGCCGCGCGTCATGACCTGTTCATTCTTCACCTTACCCTCTGGCGGGAGGAAGTCTTCGAAAGGCGGCCGGACCATAATCCCATAGCACGCCAGCGTCGGGGTGAGGAAGATGCCCCTTTCCGCCATTCTGCGAGGTGGTGGTAGAGCGAGCGGTTCATGGTGAGCGAGATGCGGCACGCCGTACGGCGACCCGCTTACAGTTTGGCGGTGTCTCTGCTGATGAGGTTGCCGTGCTCGATGCCTTTGACGCCGTTCTCGATCGCGTGCAAGACGGACGCGTCGGTGTATGCATGCGCGGTGCCTGCTATTGGGTTAGCCAGCTGAGGAGATGCGTCACATAGTAGCAGTGCGATAGAGCGTTCTTACTGTGCTTGTTGCCCATCTGTCTGCATGTGGTTGTGATTGCACGAATCTCGTCCGCCGTAAACTGTACCGTCTCTATCGCGTCCTGCGACGTGATTAAGGCCGATTCGGTGAAATATTTTGTGCATGTAAGTGAGAGGGGCCCAGGGAGACCAAGAGAGCTTACCGTCGGAGACGCCACTCCACCCCCGCACATGATTTTGATGAAGTCCGCGCCGCCCTTCAACTCTTCCCTTGTAGCCTTCAGAACTTGAGGAACGCCGTCACAGGTACGCCCCAAGGACTGCGAGTGGCCGCCACAGCAGCCCGTGCTGCTGCTTGTCGCCGAGCTAAAGTCAGAATGTCCGCCTGCCCACGTAGCACACGGTAGATCAGACGCATGTTGGCACTAGCAGGAACGAGTGTCAGGAGATTTACCAGTCTGTGAGAGCGCCCGGCCGCACTGGAAAAGGTGCGGCCCTACGATAAGTCCCTCGGATATCGCGCTCGCGAGAGCCTTGCTTGCGCCTCCTAAACGTAAGTGTCTATAAATCCTGTGAATGTAGATGTGACGTTGTCGCGCGCACCTGTGTCCCGAACTGTGGTGAACCCTCGGAATAGCATTTCTTATAAGATGTGAACAACTTCAGTGTTCAAAAAAAACACATCGTGAAACTGCCGGCCGTACCGCGTAACACATACGTCGACCGGAGGTGTACGAGTTCCTCCGGCGTTTGAACGAGCTCGGACATTGTTTTGACCCCAGGCACGGCTGTGACGTGCACATGACAGTCGATAAGACCCCTACAAAAGATCCCGTAGTAGACATTATGGCGTGTCAAGTACATCATGATGCAGAAAGGGACTCACGGGCACAAGTACTTCCCCGAAAGATCTACGTCAATTGGTGGGGGGGACTTCGAATCGGGGGTTGACCCATGCGAGCCAGGAACCCCGGAACCAGCGGGGTCCAGAGAGACAATGAGACCGTCGTTGGTGAGCACGTCGCGTAAACCATCTAGCACTTTTCCTTCCGCGGGGTCCACGATTTTCACATTACGGAGTATTAAACGCGTAGTTTTTCGTTTCACCCAGGGCCTAGGCACCAATTTGGGTAGCCTAGATATAAGAAATACGTCATGATGGGCGTTAATGCTCGTTGAGGTCCAGTGAGACTTACAGTGACTCCCGTGTTTTTTCGGGGGACCCTGGGAAACGAGACATTCGGTCGGTCGGTTTACTTGCTGGCGCCGACTAGACTTTTGTTAAGATGCCTGTCCAAGGTTGAGTACCGGTAAGATACGATTTGCGGCGAGCAGAGTAATGGTGTTCACTCTAGCGCGACTGCGCAGAAGAGTGCATTGGTGAGGGCGAGTGACGACTTAAGCGTTAGCCCACCGGACCCGAAGCTTCTGATAGGCTACTAGCCAGAATTCGAAGCCTTATCTTGCTTATCGTATACAGCCTGGGATAAATTTCCAAAGGGGATCCTTATAATAGGGCTTGAGCTCACATGGCCGGCCGGGAGGTATGGACACGCTATCAAAGGAATCCCAGGGATGTGGTAGTGTGAGAGTAAGCCCGATCGAATGATAAAGAGAGAAGAGGGGAGGATGTCCCTAAAGCGCAGCCTGAGAAATCGGATTCCTAGCTCTATCATTAGAGACTTGAAGGGAGGACGCCGGACTCCGGCTCTGGAAGTAGACGTGTATGGGCCAAGGTAGAACCAGCCAGCGGTGCTAGCGGCAGCGAAAGCACAGCAAGCTTCTGCTGTCAGGGTACTGACCTTTTCCGAGTCAATACAAATGCTAGCTTCCACCCGTGTGACACACGAGATGCGCACGGCACGCCAACTTTGAACCTGCTGATAACTAGCTAAGGATTCTATCGAGATCAATTTACAGGACACCCTCTGCCAGGTGGAGGAGCCGTGCTTACCCTGAATCGCGCCAAAGTATTGACCATGGCGTACAGCTTACGGAGTGTCTTAGTCGTACATACTACTATAGGGCTGGGTTCAAGGGTTTGTGTCGCTATCAATATACATCACAGCTTGCAATGACGCCTAACTTGAATGCGAATCACCATCAACCTTGCACTGGTTGGCACTCCAGAATAAATATCACATACCTAAGTTCTGAAAAGGACTAGGACAGTACAGACATTTTCGTTAAGCGGGGAAGATTCCAGACTATTAAAGGTTACGATTTGACGGCCATTGCGAGTGGTCGACGTCGTCGGGAGCAGAGAGTGTCAACGCGCGGTAATGCCTCCGGCTAACGCCGAGCGCTCAAGACCATTAGGATAGCCCATCATCCTACTATGATCATAGCCATTCGCTCTACTGCCATCCAGGACTGGGCACGATGAAGACTTCCTCATAAAGGTTAACACTGTCGGTATTGCCCGCTATACAGGAGGCACTCGAGCAACAGTCTCAATCGCCATCGTGGCTCGGATACTACTGCCCAGCTTACTATCCAGCGCTGTTAGCAAAAGCCTCCCAGGAGCATCGTCTCAAGTCCCACTGGCATTCTATTGCCGCCAAAAATTCACGTCCCCTTCTACGGATTACCGCGCTGAAATGGCGGACTCCCAAGAAGGTACCGCAGCGGCGCCGCAACAGCCTCTAGTGATGCAGATTGTCGTAAGGAGGGACCTGCTCGACGTTCGTTTATTGACTCAATTTATACGATGCGCCCGCTGACCTCAAAGTCCCATCATGTTGTGACTTATGCTTTAAATCTCATTGACTCCGGTATTGTCAACGCGATACTTCTCTCTGGATAGGCCGAAGGCTGGGGCGTTGGACCGTTGATGGCGCAGGTTGCACACGCTACGTCTGCGGTGAGAATTCCACGATCCAAAGCACAGCAAAGGCAAAATTCTCATTTATACCAACCAGGTGCTACATGAGACTCGCGGGCGGTCAGAGACCCAAGCGTACTTAGACGATCTGAAAAACATGCGGAAGGTCTGATATTCACATTGCTTGAACTGCGAGTGTGTACGACGCTGATACAAACCGTGTGCCGGCGTGCCATACAGGTCGTGCTACAGGTACCTTTTGCTACACATTGATATTTATCATTCCATACATCTAACCCTATACTGCTCACAGACGGCTGACGGGACCAGCCTAGAGCGCCTAGTCAACTTGCTCTCTGCAGATCCTCCAGTACCACACCACCTTTGGACGGAACAGCCCGAGAACGTGCCAACATGCGTCGCCCTCGCGCCGAACCGGAGGGAGGCAAAAATCAAGAAGGCGTTAGACAAAACCGGCTGTCGACTCTGGAAAGGTTAAAGTATACGGTCCGCACACAAGGAGTATAGCGTGAGCAGAGTACGGACCAAGGGGCGAACAAGCCGTTGAATAAGCTTATGCTCACTAGACATGTAACGGGGAGTTCGAACACCCACACCCCAAAATTACCCCAAGTAGACAGCGTAGTATTCGTGACAAGTACAACAAAATGCTCCTTTCGTACTGTACGAGGCTACTATCAACGGCGTGCCCTCTTACGCGCCTTCACAGAATCCTTGCGCGTTTTCGCTCGGGCCACCCGCTTCTCGGGCTTGTGTGGTGTTCCCAAAGCTTCGTCACGGGCCGCAGCCCCGGCAGCAAGGCGTGCGGACTTGCGCCCCTTGGCGGTGAGTTGCTTCGGCGAGGGCGGCTTGACGAGCTTCCGCGGTACCTTGAGCTGGTCCGCAGTTTTGTCCGCAATGGGCCAATCTTGTTCGGCAGATGGCGAAGAGCACTTGAACAAGTCAAGGATCGCCTTGTGAGACGACAGAGCTTTGTGGCCGGGAGGTTTGGGCCAGAATCTGCGGCGGTGCGAGTGGAGCCAGCTCATGATTCTCGCGTGGACGGTGTTGAGGGGATGGTCGCGGTTGACTGGCGCGTCTTCTCCTTCATTTTGCCAGAAGATTTTGAAGCACTCGTGCCACTGTGCGAGTATGTCGCCGTCGTACACGCATTGACCTTTGAATTCTGCGTACAAGGAGTCGTCCGACCGTGTGTTGAATAATTGATCGAAGAGCTTCGTCAGGTCTTCGGCGTTGTGCGGCAGAAAGCGTAAGACGAAAAAGACAAAAACCCAGAAAAACGACTCCAACTCGTCTTCGAGGTAGTTTTCGGACCTCCCTTCGCTGACCGCCACGGACTTAAACTGTATAGTACCCTGTGACGCGTTGGTCAACACTCAAGGAGGGATGAAGATTGACTCGAAGATTGGTACTCACCACACAAGCGGCAAGGGTATCTTCGTCGTGAGCCTGCGTTATGCGCCGGGCCACCTCCCAGTCAATTAGCATGCCACACCAAGTCTCGGTAGCATCGTCGTAGTAGAACATCAAGTTCCCGCTGCTGATGTCGCCGTGCATGATGCCTACTTTCCATGCGTCGGAATGCGCTACCAAATCTTCGGTTAGTAGCGGGATAATACTCACAAAGCAAGTAGGCTTACCGGTGATACAACACCAAAACCCATATGCAAGCATACGGCCGTTGGTGAACTCCTTGAGCTGCTTGCACACTTCCTTCACCACTATACGATAATGCACATGTTCCAGGGGTTTCTTCTCGTCCAAATCGGTGCGCCAGGAACCCCAAGATAGTTTCCAGTTTTCCAACGTACGCGTGCGCTGCTTCGCCACATCTCCGTGACACACAAGCGTAGGCACGAACCGGACTCCCGCCTGGTTGAGAGTCGCCAGGGTTGTCCCTTCCACCGTGAACTTATCATCTGCCCAACGCCACGTATCCTTGAAGAAGACCGGGGGTGCGTCCAGATCGGCCGCGTCGAGCGCGATGTACCCCCGCATCCCCCGCCCGATGAGGCGGGACGAGATCAGGTCATGGGGCTGCGCGACGAGGAAAAAACGCTCCCCGCAAGTCGCGTCATCGACGCGGTACTTCCACCAGGGCCATCGTTCGCTCAGCGACTGCGCGAAGAGGGAACGGGCATAGGCCGCGCCCTCCGATTCCCCCGCGCGGACCTCTGCACGGCCCCGCATCTCCTGTGCGAGCGCCGAGTCGTGGGGTATCGCCTGCACCGTCGGGTCGAAACCGCGTTGCTCGAGGGTGGCTCGAGAGTAACGTCGGAGGAATTCGAACAGGAGAGATGTCTGGCCTGTGTAGCAGTCGATCAATTTGGTGGCGATGATGCCGCTGCGGTCGACACGAAGGATGCGCGCTGCGTGTCCGAAGAAAAGGAGGGCAAAGCAAAATACCCGCTGCTGGTACTGGAAGATGGGCTCCAGCCGCTTGACGATGTCTTCCTGCAGCTTCTTGCTCTTCTCCTGCATCGCTTCGGGTTCCCAATGGCACGTTCCGAAAGGTCGTTCGCTCAGAGGCTCCCACCATTCCTGGCATATAACCGGAAGGTCCATGGTGGAGAGCAGTAGCGGGGTGATATCCTTGTTCGAAACTTTATCGGCAGTGAGCGTTGGTGGGGGCTTGCCGTCGTTGGGCCACAGAGCCGTCCACACTCTCAGATGGTCGGATTCTGACGTCTGCTCTCGAATGGTAATGAAGGAATGGTCTGGAAGCAGCCGGGCGCGGTTGATAAGATTGGTCTGGTAGACCAATGGGGTTGAGCATGAGTTAAGGTACATGGCACTTCGGACTCACAGTGTGGCTGTAACGTTCGAAATCGGTCTTATAGTCCGACTTCATCCACATACGAGAGGAGGTCCTTATGGGTGAATCAGAAGGCGTTGAGAAATAGAAGTCTATAAACTTCATGGGATCCATGGGTATGGTGTCAGCGAGAACCGTCATGGTTGGATGGCCCAGAAGAGATGGGACAAGGCCCAGTGGAAGTAGAAAGTAAGAGGGAGAGATGGGTGTCGGACTGCGGGACGTCCCGAAAGAACATGCGCTATTTATCTCCTTGCAAGTTAGCCACAAAAACAGCGTCAAATATCACTTTGGCCACAACCTCCACGTGCGGACTATTAGCCGGCCTACTCATCGGTATCAGGGTCACCATTGTCTATCTGCCTTCACCAGAGGCTGTGCGGCTACAAACGATGGTAACACGCGCTGGTCGGACAAAGATGGGCGGGAGGATTACTGGAATGGACGTCAATAATATAGAAACCTGGGTGCCAGGAAATGTGCGACGTGACGGAAGTGGCATTGGCTACACAGAGTAATACGAGGATATACCTGTGTGGTCCCGGCAATGCAGCGGCACTTGTCCCTGGGCGTTCGTACTGGGAAAAACTATCCAACGCCTGGGGGGTTTGACTCACTTACGTGGTCTTATCTACGCACGGCCGCTAGAATCTGAATAATTGGATGGCAGGTATATCTGCTGACATTCATCATTCCGCCATGTCCGAAAAAACTTATATTAATACATCACCGAATACAACACGTAGCGAGCAGTTGATACCACCCAAGCACAGCGTGCACTTGGGTCGTAGGGTGACGCGCGAAGGCACAACCCTAGTACATTTCGAGACTCATCCCGTCGTGGATCTCGTAGTCCGCGAGCGTGATGTGATCCTTGTAAATCGTGTACCTAGAAGCATGCAGGGGATCGATCAAGACGCAAGGGACAAACACGCGATACAACTGTGTACGCACCACTTCTTCAACTGAATCTTGGTATGATCGGTTCCAGTCTGGGCAGCGATGAGCCGCTTGAGGTCACCGACAGTATCGTCGGGGCTGCACTTCACACGGACTACGTAGTAGTCGTATTAGCCTTATCGGCCCACTTCGGGGGTACAGAGAGCGTCTAGACTTACCTTTGCGTCCCAGACGGTCGTTGGCAATAACCTGTGACGGTTACGGTGGCCCATTGGCAAAAGTGAGAGGATAGATGGATATCATCAGGCCAGAGACATTCCGACTGTTAGAACACTGTCACAAGGAACTTTGAACCGTTTACGCACTTCGATGAGAGGCATAACGTCTTCGAAACTGCCAAACGAAATCAGGCTGCCGGAGAGAGATGAGAGTCGAAAGCCAAGGTACAAGGAAATGCGGCCCGGCGATCTGCTCTTACAAACGCCCGCACCGTTCTGACTGAAAAGGCAAGCGACTCCTCGCGGGTTCTCGCTATACCATCGTAACAGTCTTGGTGAACCTCGTCACTGCAGTCTTTACACTTTTGTGCCAATAACACGCTACGTACGACCTCGAAGGACGGTATAGTAAAAAAAGGGGTTCTCTGTACGCTTAGACTGGCGGATCGCTGTGATAGCTACCAGCCCCTATCGCGCACATCCCGTTTAGCTCAGTGGTAGAGCGCATCACTTGTAAGGAATGATGCGGTCAGTCGTTCGAATCGGCTAATGGGAACGATTCTTTCGTTTTTCTCTCTATGTGACGGTCACTAGACGGACTCGGACACGCGTTTACTTCTTCCTAATATCCCGTCGCTATAGCATACATGATCGCATGCAGCCACGACGCTGCAGGAAAGAGAAGATGGTCGAGCCGCATCCCCACGTACTCACCGAAGAAGATTGAGCTTGACATATAGGAAATACAATCGGGGATCTGAGAACGTGTTGCTGATTGCGGGTGCAGCAGAGATAAGTGTACGACACTTGTAGCATAGCGTCGGGAAAGTGCATGCATGTCCGGTGCTACTAGTAAGATACAGCGGTAGAATGCCACGGTAAAGTATGAAGGCACTGGTGTTGGTGGCCGCTGGCCGTCGGGTTGAGGTTTGCGATTGCCAGTGGTTGATTCCGGAGAGCCAAACGCAAAGAGTGCGGTATTCAGCGACGCCGAGACGTAGGAAAACCGTAATTCAGAACGGATATCAGCTTCGTGAATTTGTGGAGCACAGACGCTTGCCAACCGGCTCTTCCGAGAAGTCCTCGTTATCCATAGCTGCACGCTTCGGTGCCCGTGTCTTGTCGGGGTTACAAGTCCTCAGTAGTTGGTCTTCGGTCTTGTCGTGTAACGGCCAGACGTATTTCCCGGAGTCAATCAGGTGAACCAGTATCATCCCGATCATGCTCTTATGATCGAAAAGGTTCGCAGCAAGGGTTTCAAGCCGCGCGCGGTTGGCGTCTACAATCGGCGGTGCTTCCTCTCCAGGCCCGCCATTCATAGCCTCCCACCCCTCCCGATACTCATCCAGGGCGGATTGGTCGGTGTACTCAGGAGTGAACTTTGGAAGTCTCTCTTCGGCCATCCGATTTGCGGCAGCTTCCTTCGCTAACCTGCGTAGCTCATGCCGGTCTGAAAACCAGGGTAGAATGGCTTTGACAAGCTTATGAATAGGATGGCTGTCCCCACTTGCTACTTTGCGCGGCATACACTATACAACGAACGATAAAAGGGCATGGGGAAACTCGTGGTCGCCAGTATCGATAGGTTATCCGGATGTGTCATGGAGAGAATGTCCGCCTCCAAAAAATCGAACGCGAGAGCCTGAGGGAGTGGAAGAGTGCGTGCGGCGACACGGAAATGGAAGAAAGCGAGACCGGGGGACGACACATCAAGAGCTTAACGAGCGCATACGCTTGCCATTTGATTCCTCCACGGGATCCTCATCACGCGGAGCGGTACGCTTCAATGTCTGCGTCTTCTCGGGGTTGAAGTTCTTCGGCAGCTGGTCCTCGGTCTTGTCATCCAATGGCCAGACATTATTCTCGGAGTCGATCAGGTGAGCTAGCATCACCCTTATCATCTCCTCGTGGTCGGAAAGGTTTGCGGCAAGGTCCTCGAGTCGCTCACGGTTTGCATCCCCAATTTGTGATATTCCCTTTCTAGATCTGCCTTTCATAGCCTCCCACTCCTCCCGATACTCGTCCAGGGCGAATTGATCTGTGTACTCGGGGGTGAACTTTGGAAGTCTCTCTTCCGCCATCTGGGCCGCGGCAGCTTCTTCCGCTAATCTGCGTAGCTCATACCGAGCTGAGAACCAGGGCAGAAGGGCTTTGATGAGCTTGTGAATCGGATGACGGTCCCCGGTTGCCACTTTGCGTGGCGCGGCACTCGCCTTGACAGAGGAGGCGGATGACGCCGTGATGGCACGCGGAACTGGCGTAGATGTAGAAGCGGCTGGAGCTCGAGCCTCCGGAGGAAGAAGGAACTGAAGTTCAACTTTCTCCGAGGACAACATAATAATCCCGGAAGTTATCGCGTCCTCCTTCGTCCGCCCACAAGCATACCTATCAGGGTTCCACGGAGCTCTCTCCCCTCCATCGAAGTAGTTCACCATAAAGTCACCGACATTGGAGCAGTTGTGGTGCAAGTGACGGATGGCGAACCAGAGCAGAGCGTGGAAGAACGACTCTAGCTCATCCTCGATCTCGATCTGCTTCGAAGGATCGTTCAATGCTGCCACAGACATGAACTGCCATGTTCCCTAGATTCGACCCATCAGTTCCATCACGGTGAACGGGCATAACACACTGAATATGCTAACCGCCCTATCACCTCGGTGGCGCGCAAGTTCGGGATCCTTCTTGACCCGCTTAGATAGCTCCCAATCAGTGAGCAAACCTCGGTACCTGGGCCGGGAGCCTACAGCCTCGACCGGGTACATAAGAAGGTTTCCGGCGCTGATGTCGCGATGCATAACACTGGCATTGACATACGCGTCCTCATGTGCTACGCGGTGTCACGATAGTAAGCTCCTTCGCAATACGTGGGCTGTAGGTGATAGAAAAGCGTACCTTGGAGGCACTCCTTAAAAATGCCTACAAGTTGCCTGGCGTTGACGAACTCCTGCAAAGGGATCCCGACCTCCTTAACGACGAGTCGATAATGTTGATGAGTCTTGAAACGGCACTCGTCGACCTCCATGGGGTTTTGGTTCCTCCACACATCCTGTGTCATCGTCACTTGTGAGGCGATGTCGCCATCGCAGTGCAGCGTTGGGATACGCTTGACCCCCCACTCGTTCAGGTAGCCGAGGATGGCACCCTCGCGCTCGGACCGCTCATGTACAACCCGCCAGCAGTCCTTCAGATACACAAACACATGCTTCGCGGGGTCCGGTTTGGTGACGTCCAGGGCAACATATCCACGAGTACCACGCCCAATGACACCGGGGGCGACGAAGTTTGGGCAACCGACGAGGAATTGATGGGCTGCGTGGGCATCGTCTATGACCTCCAGTCGCCACCAGGGCCAATCCTCTTTGAGGGAATCCTTGAACAGTCTCCGTGCATGGTCCCCGATTGGCAGAACTTGGGACTGGCGCGCGGTCATGATCTCGTAGTCGGCGCTGCCAGGGAGAACCCTCGTCGCGGACCCGTCATGGCCCCTCGCCTCTGGAGACATGCGAGAAAACCGCCAGAAGATTCTTCCAAGCTTGTGTGGCTCCTTCTTGTAATTGAAGCGCTCAGAAAAGACGGCCCCCGAGCGATCCCAGCGGATGACGCGAGCGTACGCCCCAAAGATCATAACAGTGAAGTGATGGGTACGTTGCTGGCGCTCGAAGACGAGGTTTGAGTACGAGAGGATTTGCCCAAGGTTTTCTCGTCGTTGAATGGACGTCGGATAGAAGTTGGATTGTCTATCGTCGAACGGGTCGTCTTGGGTATCGCCGCGCTTGCACTCGATAGCGAGTTCGACGATGGACCAGTCTGCCCGGCTAGTAGTCGTGGGTGCGGAGCCGGCCGCATACATGCCTCCGTCGACCTTCTGCTTAGACGAGTCGGATGAATCTGAAAGGAACTCGGTTCTGACGAGCTTGAATCGCGTGTCGAGGATCGCGTTCTGGTTAACGGCGTTGACCTGTTGATTAAGGTGAGTAACGATATCAAGGGTCAGCGTAAGAAAGTACGCACCAAAGAACCATACATATCGGCTTCCAGCCCGTTAAGAGGGACGTCGTCGAAAAGCCCGGTGAAGAACTCGTCTCCAGGCTCTCCAGGCTGCGATGGGGCGAAGAGTACCATCATGTCGTCGTAAGAGAGTTTTACCAGTTTATCCGTCATGGTCGCTCGAAACTGCTGACGGGTGGTCCCTACGTGCCGTGCCGGGGCGAGTATATGGACTATATCCCCAAATTAGCCACACTGGTTCATGGGGTTACTTAGTATTGGGCGGAGATGACGCTTACCGAGAGTACGGTGAAGATCGCTCCGCAGACTACAGCCGACTAGCTGTGTTGCTGGGGAGTGACCCTAGTGGCCAAGTCGTGGTTTGGTTTTGGTTGTACAAAGCGCTCCAACGTGTCTTCAATAGGCTCAATGTCCTGTTTATTTGACACGCGGGTGAATCCTGAGATACAAGCCGGACAGTGTGGTAGTTGATCTACCGCATATATAGAGGTTGTAGCACACGTTATTTCTTCTAGTCTTGCCCGTGTGTTGATGTGGATGCGTTGAGGGATCGGGGAACTGTGGAAACCCCAAAGTTGCTGGACGAGTTGAAGATGGCTGTGGCTGTGTTGTCCTGATAAGTGCTTTAGTAACGCAATAAGTAATGCTACCCTTACTTGAATAAGTGCTGTGTAACCCGATGAGTAGAAATAATAAACGGGAGCATACCGCCCATCCAGCCGGTGACTACCAGCTATCAGTACCATCCCGACCAAATGTAAGATCTAAAGGTTATTTCTAGTGATTCAACATATAGTTCCTAATCCTCGCCGGACAGTCTTAAAAGTTTGTAACACGAACAACTTCCCTGTTCTCGCCAATCTGCAGGCGCAACCCATGGCCCGTCCAAGGCGGCAATGTTTGCTTTCCGGGAGCCTCTTCGTAACCAGTCACTACTCCATCCCCGAAAAAGACGTATCCAGGAATATAGCGGTCTACGAATCTAAGATTTCTTTAGTCGACTGAACGAGGAGTCGATTCGTCAGAAAGTGGCTTACACTTCTACTTGCTCATCGGACATGCCCTGGCCGCCGTTCCGAGCTTTCATGTGATGTTCTTGTTGAAGTCGCCATTTGTAAATGTAGGCATACGGGTGTTCATCGGGAGGCTTGATCTACCAGAGAGTCCGCGTTAGTACAGCGGTTGATGTTCAGTGGGAGGAGCGAACCTGAATGAACGAGTCAAAGAGGCTCCACCAGGAGACGTAGTTCTTTAGGCGTTCGTTGATCTCCAGCACGTCCTCGACACGGTATCCTTTTCTTTTTAGAAAATCCTCTCCAAGGCCTACAATAGGCCGCCCGTATCGCCGTTCTACCTCCTCCTTGGGAATTGGATAGAATCCAACACACCACCCCTCGAAAAGGACGACGTCTACGGGAGGGTGGACGTCGGTGCCATTGGGTGCGCGATCGCCCTCGCCATTGAAGAGACTCTTGTCAAAACTTGGGAGTTCTACCGCAGCCCCTGGTGCAGTCTGCGCGTTGATCCGTTTGAGCTTGTTCAGGATATCCGTCCCCAGGGGCACGTCGTGGGTACCCGGTTGGCCGCGGCCCCTGAGTAGCGGGTTACCGGGATGTGATGACGCTAGGCTGACGAGACCATCGTGTGGTAGATATAGATCATCCAGAGAAAGCACCGTGACAGAGAGGCTATGAGGCGGCGCTCGTAACACATCTTGGAGGATGGACGTCAGGTACGTCTTGCCGCTACCCTGCGGACCTTGAACGCCGACAACGAGCGGCGGTACCGCCGTGGTCCCGCCAAGAAGACCGCCGTAGCGCGCGCGATGAGACATGAGCTCCGCAAGTACGTGCGATGTCATGTGCGGTATGGCCTCTGGTACATCGCGGGACGTCTGGGACAGCGTAAGCGGAACAAGGTCAATAGCGAATAAACACCCACTCACTTCTTCTGTCATCGCGACCACCTCGCTCGCGGCAGGTATCCTGGGCGTTCTGGTTCAACAATGATTTCGCTCTCCATTCTGCTGAGGGCTCGCGGCGATGGTGCTCATGCAGGTTGGGTCCCGCGACCAGCGCGCGGGCCGCGCTGTGCGCCTGTGCCGGCTGCGCGTGCCTCGCTGTCGGCAAATGCCGCGCGGGCCAGCGGTGTGTATGTGTTCGTCGCTCGGCGCGCGCGTTCGTCCTGTCCTCCCTCCGCCACCTTGCTACACCTCCCTGTCTTGTTGGGCCACCGGTACATACAGAAAACCACAAAATGATGTCTTCGTCGGATGCGGAGCCCTCAGGCCCCATGGAGCCGCTCGCGAACTACCTTGCGAAAGGCAAACGGCAGTACCAGCAATGGCTCGACCGCGTCACCCCGTTCGTGCTGTATCGTTGGTTGGGAACGGCCGGGTTGTTGGCACTGTTTGGACTAAGGATTGTATTCGTGGAAGGAGTAAGCATGCTGCCGCCATCTCGCGCGCTGTGAAAATAACCATGCCCCTGTATTTGCGTGTTCCTCTGGTATCCAGTGGTATATCGGTGCGTTTTTTTACCCGAATCAACCCGCAACCAATACTTACCACCTACATCAGTGGCATGTACGTACACGCCCGAGATTTTGCCCCCTCACGAGCTCTAACCTCGTCGCCACCACCGACAGACGCCTATGCTATCTACCTTCTCAACCTGTTCCTCGCTTTCCTTCAACCCAAGTTCGACCCTTCCCTACAGGACGACCTGCTTGCAGACGAGATTGAGGAAGGTGGAGAGGGTGTGACGTCTCCACTCCCTTCCTCGCGGGACGATGACTTCAGGCCATTCGTGCGGCGCCTGCCGGAGTGGCAATTCTGGTGCGTGTCAAGTCCTTACTATCAGTGCTGCGCCATGAGTAGATGGTCGGAAATTTGAGAATGAAGAAAACGAGATATCATGGATGACCCCACGTTTTCATACCACCGCACTTCCACGAACGACCGTACTGGGCACTCTGCGCCTGCGCCTCCCTTTCACTCTTTGATTCGCAGTTTGCATTTACTGATTTCGGGCCTTTCGTCAGGTTGTCTGCGACCCGTGCCACATTTATCGCCTTCCTCTGCACGTTCTTCGAGATGTTCGACGTGCCCGTTTACTGGCCGATCCTCGTCGTGTACTGGTTTGTGCTCTTCCTCCTCACCATGCGCCGCCAGATACAGTACGTGCTGTACTCATTCTCCCGCGAAGTCCGCTAATCACAAGTACAGACACATGATCAAGTACAAGTACATACCTTTCGACTTCGGCCGGAAAGCGCGCTATGGCTCGAGTCGGTGAGGGTTGCGGTACTTAGACCGTGTCGTGCATGGTGCGTAATATCTTCAATCTGCATCACGCGCTGCTAACGCTCAGCCAGCTATGACCTAGATGACTTGCTACGTATACCATACCGGATGTCCTAGTAACCCGGATAATGCAGAGACGCTCTAAACTGTAAATCCGGTGCTATATATCACTTCGGAGCTTCTGTGGTCAACCAGTGGCGAATCATTGCTGAGGGCGTCTTACGGATTTTCCGCTCAACGAGAGGAAATAGTACGGTCGATTTCTCGCCCCCCCTTTTGCCCGTTACACGACGCTCGGGTGGACACTTGCTCAGGCAATCACGAATCACGTTCGGAGCGCCCGAATGGCCCGGCCTATTGCTCAAACATTCTTTGGTTATGTTTCAAGTAAGAATAAGGAGCAGCGATTTTTATCTCAGACATTACACGCGGAATTTTCGAGCGTCACTAGTATGAACATATACTGTCTGGTACATTGCCCATGGCATTGCTCATGGCATTGCTCCGCGCTTCGACTCCTCATCCAGTACAACAGATGGGTATATAATCGCCTACAACAGGAAAGGTATAACAGCCTTACGCTCCTTCGGGTAGTCAGGGAAACGGTCGTGGTACCACTGGTGGCCCCGCCACGCCCGCGGGAACATCAAGAAGATCTCGGAAAAGAAGAAGAGCCATGGCGGGGTGGCAGTGTGGAGGAACGCGACCAGAGACGCGAACGACGGCGGGGACGACGCGGCGAGCGCAAAGCCGAACCACTCCACCCACTCGCAGAAGTAGTTTGGGTATGAGATGAAGCGGTACAGCCCCCCGTACGGGATCGCGTAGTGCTCCTGCTTCTTGCTCTTGTCTTTCCCGTTGTTGTTGTCGTCATCGTCGTTCTTCGGCTTGGACTTGGCCTTGCGGCGAAGGTTGAGTAGGATCTCATCGTGCGCGATGTTTCCGACGAGGCCGGCAGCCCAGAGGGCGATACCAGCCCAGAAAAGCGGGCGGCTGAAGGCGCCGGAGAGGAAGCTGTGCGCGGCGGGCGAGGAAAGGTAAGTGCCAAGGAGCGAGCCGTTGACGGTGTTGAAAAACACGGCGGAGAGTGGGACGGCGATGTGTGACTTGGAGCGCGAGGGCGTACGGAGGGGCGAGACGATAGCGCGGTTAAGGTAGTGCACGAGGAAGAGCGCAGCAAGGAACGTCGGCGGGTGTGACAGCGTGAGCGGCGGTGCGGCTGCGGCGGTGGTCGGCGAGAGCGGAGAGTGTAGATATGTGTAAATAAAAGTCGCGGGGGAGACGAGCTCCATGAAAATCCACGACTTGATTCCTGCTCGGAGAGGTTTGAGTCGAGTATGATAGGAATACCCAGGAAAAACATACCGTCGACGAGGAAGATGCTGTCTTCCGACGGGGAGAAGCGACCAAATGGCGCATCAATCGTAAAGGTAGCCGGACATATGAGAGGCGGTATGATTGCAAACCACTTGCGCACAACTGAGGCATGGCACGCTTAGCCGCCGTACACTCCGAGGGGACGCTGGAATCCACTTACAATCGTATACCAGTTGAGCGTATTGGACGTCGGACATTTTAAGCAGTCCCTTTGCCTTGAAGCACCTACGGGGCAGGACTATGGTGCAGACGTGGTTGGATGCCGACGGAAGGGCGTTACTTTACACGGGTTCAACTTTTCCCACACGTCGTGGCGTCATCGCTGGCGTTGTTTGTGCTTGTTAGAATCAAAAGCCTCCGCCTTCCCTCTTGGGCGACTCAATCATCCTCCCATAACCTGGAGCCAATAGACTATTGAAACTACTGATCAACCGGCAACTCTGGCTCCGCATTTCTTACGCTTCTCAAAATATCTTACACTTCACAAACGATTCCGATTACATTGCCCAATTCTACTCCGGTATCCGTTAGTCGAACGCTCGTCCAGCACGAATCGCTTTTGCAGCTTCACTCTGGGCTTCGTTTCGCAGATAACGTGCATAAATCTCCGCATAGTGCTCCTTGTCCTGTTTCGACCACTCTCAGCTCCAGATTTCAAAAACAGCCCGAACGAACACTCACACTCTTGGTCTTGAGCACGCTCTCACGCGACTCCAGCTTCTCCGCGTACGCTTTCCATACAGGGCCAACCGCATCCCTAGAATATCCACGATTTTCCGCCAAGATGTAGTCCCGAACAATCCATGGCGCCAGAGCGACATCGACCACGCTGAACTGCTCTCCGAGGAAGTATGGCCCCTTCACCTTCTCAGTCAGGGTGCGCAGCGCCTTGTAGAAATCCTCGAGACCGGCCTTCTGCTTGTCGTCCTCCTGAGCCATGACGGTTCGCATGAACGCGGGCACGATCTGCTTGGCGACGTGGTCGACCCAGAGTCGGACGTATGCGCGGTCGAAAGGATCTTTCGGGAGCAGATGGGGCTCATGATCTGGGAATGCCTCTTCGAAGAACTCGATGAGGATAAGGGATTCGTACAGGGCTTTGCCCTTGTACTCGATCGCAGGGACGAGGCCCTTGGGGTTAATGTCTGGAGGATCAGAGTGAGTTTGTGCGTCTATCCAGGCCCGTCTTTAACATGTACATACCAAGGAAATGTTTTTCCTTCTTGTAAGGGTTAACTTCCTTGTACTGGTATGGAATTCCCCTCTCCTCGAGCGCGATCCAGGAGCGTTGCACGTATGGACAAAACTATGACAAATCTCTATCATCATACAGCAGGAGCTCACACGCGAAACGGACTCGCCCATCCCGCGTAGAATACCAGGTCCTGCGGGCCTTGGTGCTCTTCCACGGTCTTTGCGGCGGGCCCCGTTGCGACTGGGTGGATTTGCTCGTCTGGTGTGCCCATGTTACTTCGGGTTTCCGATTCCGACGGAGAGCTACGGGAGTATGTCGTGGAGGTCGACAAAACAGACGACTTCAAATGTCTGCGAGAGGGAGCGCAATTTATGTGTGGGCTGGATGTGCTGCTTACTCATGCTTGGGCGGTATGGAAGTGGATGACGAAGCTGGGCCGTCAGCGATATCGATTCCGTCAGCATGTTCAGGCACACCGATTAAGGCATCGAAACTACGGCCCTCCACTTGCGTCTCATGATCATATGCCCTGTATACGAGCACGCTTGTAGTGATAATTCCGTCAGATTCGAGGTTGCGGAGCTCCTACGTAGTCGATAAAATTTGCATTCGCAACAAAGTCTACAATGTATGCGTCGCGTTCGCTGCCAAGAGGGAGACTGAGAGTAGCTGGTGGCTATTTACGTACAGTGGATGCTTCAAGAACATATTTTCGCGACGGACCAAGGAGGTAGCTGCCCCCCAAAAGGCGAGAAGGGGCCCGTGTTACAGTTTGCTTAGTTTCGTCACCGGTTCAAGCTAACCTTATTCTCGCTGGACTCCTCGGGCGTGGCGTCGATCGCTCAATCTTCCTTAATATCCCGGAGACGATTGTAACGTCATGTCTTGAACATGCCATCATTGTGAGGTCACGGGATTAGTGTGTGTCTATATCGACATCGGAGGAGTCTCGTAAAAAGGTCCACAGTTCGAGAATGCGTAAGACGGCACGTCTGTTCGTGTTCCGGGTCGCGTACCAGAAGGAAGCAGTGGATGAGTCTACATCTGAGTCGGACTCCGACACGATCGCAGTAGGCAATGTTTTTGTCTGTTAGGATCTAAAGCCGCCGCCTTCCAAATATAGATGTCTCTCCCTTCTTCTCCTCCATCACTACCACCGCTCTGCTTTGGAAGTTTATCTGTTATCCGTAACTGAGCATAGAACGCGCGTTTCTCTCCGGGGAAAACCAATATCTGCATGGGAATCTACCACACGGCGCCAGTCCTTCCCCACACTATCGTCAGAACGGTCGTCCGGCGCGTATAGCCTTGGCCGCTTCGCTTTGTGCTTCGTTGCGCAAGTATCGTGCGTATATCTCTGCATAATGTTCCTTGTCCTGATATTTATTCATTCCTCAGAACGTCTACGTTCTCCACCCGAAACCGGATGACTCACGCTCTGCGTTTTCAAGACACTTTCACGCGTCTCCAGTTTCTCCGCGTACGCCCTCCAGCCAGGGCCAGCTGCGTCTCTGGAATACCCTCGGTTCTCTGCAAGGATATAGTCCCTCACTACCCAAGGCGCGAGCGCGGCGTCCACCACGCTGAACTGTTCCCCCAAGAAGTAAGGGCCTTTGACTTTCCCGCTGAGGGTGCGCAGCCCTTTGTAGAACTCTTCGAGGCTCTCTTGCTGTTTGTCTGGCTCCTGCGCCAGAATCGTGCGCATGAAAGGCGGCACGATCTGTTTGGACACGTGGTCGACCCAAAGTCGAGTATATGCGCGGTCGAAGGGATCTTCGGGGAGCAGATGCGGTGCCTTGTCTGGAAAGGCGTCCTCGAAGAACTCGATGAGTATGAGGGACTCGTATAGGGCCTTGCCCTTGTACTCGATGGCTGGGACAAGGCCCTTTGGGTTGATGTCTTCATGATTCTCGCGAGTAAGACTATCGACGGGGGCGGTGTAGTAGTAGTCGGCGTACCGAGAAAATGTTTTTCTTTCTTATACGGGTTGACTTCCTCGTATTGGTACGGGATTCCCCTCTCTTCAAGCGCGATCCAGGCCCGTTGTACGTACGGACAGAACTAATATAGACTGGCCCCATCAGAGGCATATCTTGAGGGGCCCCGAGAGTGCTCACCCATCCAGCATAGAACACCAGGTCTTGCGGAACCCTGTGTTCCTCGACCGTCTTCGCTGCGAGGCCTGTTGCGACGGGATGAATATACTCGTCAGGGCCCGCCATGATGACCGATGCTCTAAGTGAAGCACGGAGGCTCTGTACGGCGGGGCAGGGAACTGAGAATAAACACCTACAAGCTCTTATAATGGGGGCGGTCTGCTGCTTACTCAGGTGTACGCGAATTAGTCCCGCAATCGTCATGGGATGGGGCCGTCCCAAAGTTCTAAAATTGGAACCCTCGGACACCCACGCCCATGCGACAGCTCGGGCGTACCGCATAACTGACATATAAACTATTCAAAATCTCTGTGCGGTTTGTGTATATGAATTCCCACATGATGTGGCAATATCTAATGCCAGAACACGACAAGGTGCTGACAAACCTTCGAGTCGAAGTAGGGGTCAATTCAGTCTTCGGGTCATACAGGCTACTGCCTCTAGCTAGAAGACAATGCTTCCCAGTACAATTCTTTATTGCAGGCGGAGAGAGCACTCACTATCTAAACGTGCTACAAGTACTACAGTACATCGTATCTGTCTTGACAGCCTTTATCAGAACGGCACAGCCATGTCCACGTCCAGCTTACGTCCAACTCACATTCACCTCGTGTTCAACGGGTTGTCGCGCCCCCATCAGTACTTGCACAGGCAAGACTAAAAGGAGCCCTACAAACCTTTACGCGTGCGGTACGTAAGCTACGCAAGCCGTCCAGGATTCTCTAACTTCAAGTTGATATCAACCCCCGTGTCAAACATACTCGGAACCCTGACCCGGCGGGGTTCATCGAAGGCGCGCCGTTGGGGCGCTTTGTGTAACTCAAGCTGAACCACAACTTAGCCTCCATCAACCACCTGCAGCCTAGCTAGTCGATCATAATCTACGGGACGATCTTCATTGTACGTTTGGTGCAAAGCTCCTTTGTCTAATAATAACCCCGAAAACCAGTGTGGCTAACCTGAAGACATAGTGCATATACTAACCCCGGCACGTAGGGAACACCCACCGACAGCTGCAAGCAACTATGATGGACAAGCTAGTAAAAATCCCTTACGACGATATGATGGACCTCTTCGTTCCATCACAACCAGAAGAGCCTGGGGACGGGTTCTTCGCCGGACTGTTCGACGACGTTCCTGTCAATGGGCTCGATGCCGACATGTATGCGGCCCTGGTGCGTAAACCCCCGGTCTGAACTTTACTAAGCAGTGCCACTCAACACGATCAATAGGTCAACTCCGTTAATGGGAAGGCGATTCTCGATGTACAATTTCAGCTCATCAGAACTGAATCTCTTGTTTCGTCCGACTCGCCACTGGCAGAGAAGAACATCGGTGGAGGTATGTTTGCGACTGGCTTCGCACCCACCACCACCGGCCAGGTAGATTGGACCATCGTCGAGCTCACTATCGAGTGCAAGCATAGCGACGGTCAAGATGACCTGTTCGACGACGGACGGCCGACTTTCTACCCGACCTCCATCTGGCAACGAGAAACCTTAGCGCAACTGCTGTCGAACTCGAATCTCGTCTTTGAACGCCAGCAACGTACCCATCACTTCACTGCCGTTGTTTTCGGGACTTACGCTCGCTTCATCCGCTGGGATCGCTCGGGGGCCGTCTTTTGCGAGCGCTTCAATTACAAGACGGAGCCACACAAGCTCGGGCGAATCTTATGGCGGCTCTCTCGAATGTCTCCACAGGCGCGAGGTCACGACGGGACGGCGACGAGGGTACTGCCCGGCAGCGCCGAGTACGAGATCATGACCGCGCGCCAGTCCCAGGTTCTGCCGATTGGGGACCATGCGCGGAGACTGTTCAAGGATTCCCTCAAAGAGGATTGGCCTTGGTGGCGACTAGAGGTCGTGGATGAGGGCAGAGCTCATCAATTCCTCGTCGGTTGTCCGAACTTCACCGCTCCCGGTACCGTTGGGCGTAGTACGCGGGGATACGTCGCCCTCGACGTTACCGACCCGGACCCTGAGAAGCACGTCTTCGTGTACCTGAAGGACTGCTGGCGGGTTATACATGAATGCTCGGAGCGCGAAGGTAACATCCTCGGATACCTGAACGAGCGGGGTGTCAAGGGTATCCCAACGCGGCACTGCGATGGCGACATCGCCTCACAAGTGACGATGGCACAGGATGTGTGGATGAAGCATAACTCCGGGAGGTCCGATGAGCGTCGTTTCGAGTTCCAGCAACATTATCGACTCGTCGTTAAGGAGGTTGGGGTCCCTTTGCGTGAATTCACTAATGCTAAGCAGCTTGTTATCGTGTTTAAGGATTGCATACAAGGTGAGTCACAGTTAGCAATTCATGTCATACTCAGGTCTTGGCTAATATACCTATAGCACATGAGGATGCCTATTTGAATGCTGGCGTCCTCCACCGTGATATCAACGCGGGTAATCTCCTCATGTATCCCATAGAGCCACGAACCAAGGGTTCCAGGCCCAGATTTCGCGGATTCCTCGCGGACTGGGAGCTATCAAAGCGAATTTCTACGGTCGCGCGGCCCGCCCGACAACCAGACCGGAGGGTGAGTACACAGTGCAAGTATAATGTGCCATAGCTAACGAAGAGGTATAGGGAACATGGCAGTTCATGTCGATGAGCGTGCTAAACGATTCTTCGAAACAGATCGAGGTTGCCGACGAACTAGAGTCCTTCTTCCATGCCCTTCTCTGGTTTGCTGTCCGTTACTTGCCCAACAACTGCGTTAACGTCGGTAGTTTCATGACGAACTACTTTGATGATGGAGAAAAGAACCCATGGAACCCGGACGAATACGTGTGCGGACGGATCAAGGAGAGTGCCATCACCTCAGGAGTGATCACCCTTCCCAGAAGAGTCGAACTCCAATTCCTTCTGCCACCCAGTTCTCGGCAGCGTGTTCCCGCCCAACCATCCACAGCACCGTCGTCTTCGACCAAGGTGATTCTCACCCCGATCCGTGTTTCCGTGCACGGTCAACACCCCATCAACAAGCTCTTCGAGACGCTGCTCGGTTGGTTCTCAGTAGGATACCGGCTGCGCGAGTTCAGAAAGGCCGCTGCAGAGCGGAAGGCAGCCTTAATACGACCTACGCTCACCGAGGAAGACACTGATCGAGACAACGACGACGCTCTCCGAGAGCAGATTGCCACTAGAAAAAACAAGGGCCAGGCAAGGATCGCACGTACGCCGGCTGACCGTGCGCGCCTTGAGGAGGATGCGGCGAATCTCCTTAGTCACGAAGCGGTGGTTGTCCTCATGATAGAGCACCTGCTCGACAGAGAGGTCGTCTGGCCGTTGAACGACAAGACCGAGGATCAACTTCCAAAGGACAAGCCCAAGAAGACACAGGCCTTGAAGTGCCCTGCCACCCATGATGGCGACGAACTGCTCGATGCCCCGCAATCAGCAAGCAAACGTCCCTGTACCACAGTGCCCCGCGCTTGATATGCTCTGCTGCTTCCACGC
Source organism: Trametes hirsuta (assembly GCA_001302255.2). Lineage (NCBI taxonomy): Eukaryota > Fungi > Basidiomycota > Agaricomycetes > Polyporales > Polyporaceae > Trametes > Trametes hirsuta. The sequence goes on along the minus strand of CP019374.1, from coordinate 537,685 downwards.
TCAGCTCTGGAGGTATGAATGGACCATCCCATGTCCTTCCGAATTTCCGGTGTGGTGTTTGACTATCCTCGACGATGTGTATATACAATTATAAATTAGATCAATTGCGGACAACACCATATTCCTGCAAGTGCGCAACGTTTTGGATGTACTCAGTCATGGCCCGTCTGTCGTATGATTTACCACCGGGGCGACGAAGACCGTGATGCCATTCTCCGAGCTCCTAGATAAGACGTTGAACTAACAGTACCAGTAGTCAAAGACTTATCAATGATATCGGACTAGCTCTGCGATTACTTCTGCGTACTATTGGCTTATTCGTAGATATAGTCAGTGAGATAAGAGAGTTAATCCGAGAAGCACAGCCACCAGTGATCGCGTCCTTACGTCAGGCCCCGACGACCCAAGTTCAAGTTCGTGCGTTTATGCTTCGACTTCGAGTGTCACCTCCCTTTAAACTGTCCCTGGTAACATGCTCTCATCTGGCAAATACCGTCAGGCGAAGCCAGAAGAAAACTTAGGCGCTACGATACTATCTATTTGGCAGCCTGAGGCAAAACCTGCCGTCAGGATTTCGTAGGTTCAACTTGAAGCAATTTCGAGTCGTTTGGCACGTGTCAAGCGGTGGTCCAGGTCACCGAGGGCGCCACCCGCTGAAGCGCTTTGTTCATCTCCAGAACAGCCGAAGTTGAACCACAACTTAGCCATTATCCAACCCCCTGCCCAGCTAGTCGGCCGTAAACCACGAGGCGGTCACCATTGTCCATTTGGCCGGAGCTGCCTTTTTCGTCCGACAATAACCCAGAAAACTGTGGCTAACTTGAGGGTGTATATAAACCCATACTCGATTCAAAGGTCGGTCACCTCCCTCCCTCCTCTGCCCCTTCGTTTTCCATAATGGCTGTTTCTCACGTTGACTCAACTCCTTCGAAGAGAACTCCCATCAAGAACCCTTTCTCCGCTAATCGCGCTCCTTACGTAGGGACCACCCATCGGCAGCTTCGAGCGACCATGGTGGATAAACTGGTAAAGCTCTCTTACGACGACATGATGGAACTCTTCGTCCCGTCGCAGCCTGGAGAGCCTGGAGACGAGTTCTTCACCGGGCTTTTCGACGACGTTCCTCTTAACGGACTGGAGGCTGATATGTATGGTCCTTTGGTGCGTACTTTCTTATGCTGACCCTTGATATCGTTACTCACCCTAATCAACAGGTCGACGCCGTTAACCAGAACGCGATCCTCGACACGCGATTCAAGCTCGTCAGAACCGAGTTCCTTTCAGATTCATCCGACTCGTCTAAGCAGAAGGTCGACGGAGGCATGTATGCGGCCGGCTCCGCACCCACGACTACTAGCCGGGCAGACTGGTCCATCGTCGAACTCGCTATCGAGTGCAAGCGCGGCGATACCCAAGACGACCCGTTCGACGATAGACAATCCAACTTCTATCCGACGTCCATTCAACGACGAGAAAACCTTGGGCAAATCCTCTCGTACTCAAACCTCGTCTTCGAGCGCCAGCAACGTACCCATCACTTCACTGTTATGATCTTTGGGGCGTACGCTCGCGTCATCCGCTGGGATCGCTCGGGGGCCGTCTTTTCTGAGCGCTTTAATTACAAGAAGGAGCCACACAAGCTCGGAAGAATCTTCTGGCGGTTTTCTCGCATGTCTCCAGAGGCGAGGGGCCATGACGGGTCGGTGACGAAGGTTCTCCCTGGCAGCGCCGACTACGAGATCATGACCGCGCGCCAGTCCCAAGTTCTGCCGATCGGGGACCATGCACGGAGACTGTTCAAGGATTCCCTCAAAGAGGATTGGCCTTGGTGGCGGCTGGAGGTCGTGGACTTGAATGGAGCCCATCAATTCCTCGTCGGTTGCCCAAACTTCGTCGCCCCCGGTGTCATTGGGCGTGGTACTTGTGGATATGTTGCCCTGGACGTCACCAACCCGGACCCTGCGAAGCACGTGTTTGTGTACCTGAAAGACTGCTGGCGGGTCGTACATGAGCGGTCCGAGCGCGAGGGTGCCATCCTCGGCTACCTGAACGAGCGGGGGGTCAAGCGTATCCCAACGCTGCACTGCGATGGCGACATCGCCTCACAAGTGACGATGACACAGGACGTGTGGAAGAAGCAGAACCCTAAGAAGGTAGAGCAGTGTAGCCTCAAGACCCACCAGCACTATCGGCTCATTGTCAAGGAGGTCGGAATTCCTTTGCGCGAATTTACCAACGCTAAGCAGCTCGTTACCGTCTTCAAGGAGTGCGTTCAAGGTGTGTTGGCAGTGCGTGTCACACGGTCTTAGCTAATATACCCATAGCACATGAAGATGCCTATCTGAACGCTGGAGTCCTCCACCGTGATATCAGCGCGGGTAACCTCCTCATGTACCCAATGGAGCCGCAAAACGATGGTTCCAGGCCAAAATTTCGCGGATTGCTCGCGGACTGGGAACTATCAAAGCGAATGTCTGCGGTCGCACAGCCCGCCCGGCACCCAGACCGGAGGGTGAGTACACAGTGCAAGTATAATGTGCCATAGCTAACGAAGAGGTATAGGGAACATGGCAGTTCATGTCGATGAGCGTGCTAAACGATTCTTCGAAACAGATCGAGGTTGCCGACGAACTAGAGTCCTTCTTCCATGCCCTTCTCTGGTTTGCTGTCCGTTACTTGCCCAACAACTGCGTTAACGTCGGTAGTTTCATGACGAACTACTTTGATGATGGAGAAAAGAACCCATGGAACCCGGACGAATACGTGTGCGGACGGATCAAGGAGAGTGCCATCACCTCAGGAGTGATCACCCTTCCCAGAAGAGTCGAACTCCAATTCCTTCTGCCACCCAGTTCTCGGCAGCGCGTTCCCGCCCAACCATCCACAGCACCGTCGTCCTCGATGAAGGCGAAACCAATCCCACCCAAGGTTCCCCCGCAACATAAACACCCAATCAGCAAGCTTATCGAGACCCTGCTCAGTTGGTTTTCGGCACGATACCAGCTATGCGAATTGGACGGGAAAGCTGCCCCAGAGCAGGAGGCAGCCCTGATACTGCCTGTATTCTCTGAGGAAGATGTTGATCGAGACGACGACGATGCTCTGCGGGAGGAGATCGCCGCAATGCAGGACGATGGCCCTGACTTGATTACGGATACGGCCGACCGTGCTCGTCTCGAGAAGCACGCGGTGAATCTGCTCAGTCACAAACCGATGATTGTCATAATGCTACGGCACCTGCTCGACAGCAGGGTCGTCTGGCCGTTGAACGACAAGACCGAGGATCAACTCCCGAAGGACTACAACCCCGAGAAAACACAGACCTTGAAGCGTCCTGCCACCCATGACGGCGATGAACTGCCCGACGGCCCGCAATCGGCAAGCAAACGCCCTTGTACCACAGGGTCCCGCGCTTGATTTGCCACGGTTCCTTACTGGTATTGAAATCCGACCATGCCGTGTCCTTCGCCAGCTGGTTCCAAGTTGCGAGCGACTCCTCAAGGGCGATGGGCGACTTGGAAAGTCCGAAGATCTAGTTGTTTTCGGAATTCATTTCAAGCTCGCTGCTGGGCCCTCGGGATTGATTACAGGGAAGACTGATCATAGTGTAGGCATACTCGACGGAGTGCACGATTGTTTTCGACGTTTTGTATATTAGCTAGTACCTGGACGAATGCAGGTAATGCAGACAGCACCATATTTCTGAAAATACGCAACGTTTGGTTGGATCCCGTCGTCAACGGTTCGTCGTATGATCTCCCGCCTACTCCTTGAAGAACTATTGAGTGCGTTCTTGGTGGATTTGATGGTTATGGCTACTCACTCAGCGATTGAGTTTGAAAAGCACAGCGAGAGCGAATTGGAGTCGGGCACGGCCAATGCCCTGAGATGCAGGGGCTCCTGAGGGTTCCATTCCAGCAACACCCTACGTAGATCATGGCAAAAGAGAGGCAGAACACAGCAAATATCGGTGCCGGTTAGGTAGAGTACTACAGCGTTAAGTTATCTACAATTCGTCCAAACAAAGAGCGTTTTTCCACTCCTACTACATGAGCACTGATCCAGACCCCCGAAAGATGGGAGTCACGACGCTCCCCGTCATGCACAACTGGCATTCCGCCGTTTTGGCAAGCCGCAAGTTAGCCATATCGACAATTGCCACTCACTCTCCTTACGCAGAAATCGGGACCGGCTTCGAGGCGTCGTCCTTCTTGCCCGCCTGCGCAGCCGCGATTGCCTTCTGCGCCTCGTTCTTGCGCTCCTCCATCTCCTTCACCTTCCTCTCCAGGTCCGCCACGCTCGAGCTAGCGCCCGCCTTAGCCGCCGCGTCCGCGCTACTGGTGCCGTCCGCCTTCTTGAACGACATGCTCTTGTGCGGGCTCGGCGCGCCAATCGAGCCCGTCTCGGGGTTCGGCACGCTCACGAGCCCGCCTGTGGTCGAGAGTCCGCGGTGGAACGTGGTGGGCAACACGCGGCCCTCTGGGTGCTGGAACGGACACGTCGCGCGCGTGCATGCGGCGCCGAACCGACAGGGCTGCGCGAAGTGGCCGGACGCGGGCTGGCGTGCGGGATGCGAGTAGGTGCAGCCTGGGCGCGTGCACGCGGCGCCGAAGCGACAGGGCACGGCGTTTTGTTGGACGGCGGGGGAGGGAGAGACGAAGGTATTGGGCTTTGGAACTTCGGCTGCGACAGGTACGTTGAGATGCCGAAATGGATACCGACATTCGAAGAGGTGCTCACCGTTGGGGTTGAGTACTGCGGGGCTGACGTGCGCCTTGATGCAGTCCTTATCCTTGCAATCTTTCCCCTTCTCGCATGCGTCGTTGCTGAGTACGACACCGCTCTCCGCCGTGGCGACCGGCGACGGGTGTGAATACCTGCACAGGGGATTTGTGCATTTCAGGCTGAACTTGCAGAGGGTCGGCGACTGAGGCCGCTCGGGTGGCACAAAGCCGGCGCGCACGGACCCTGTGGATGTCGACGGCACGATAGGACTGGGGGCCGCTACTACCGGAGAAGGAGCAACGACAGGGACCGGCGCTGGTGCATTGGGTTGTGGTGAAGCGGCGGACGGTGGTGCGCCATTGCCCGTAGGTCCCTCGACGGCGTGTTGACCAATGTGACCCCCGCGTCCGCGTCCTCCACCCCTCGCGTTCCCACCTCGCCCCCGTCCCCTCCCCCTATTCCCGTCGTGTCCTCCCTGCTGTATCCCGCCCGGCACCCCGCCAAACCCGCCCTGATCTCCTCCCATCCCAGGCTGCATGGGGAACCCACCATTCATAAACTGCCCCTGCGGGAGTATGCCCATCGCGCCCGCTAGTTGCGACATCATCGCCATTTGGTTCATCATCATCTCTTGTAGCATCATCGGGTTCGCCATGCTCATCGCGTTCATATCCATCCCGGGCATGCCGTTCATTGGGAATCCACCGTTCATCATCATCATGCTCGGGTCGGGCGAGCCGTTGGTGATGCTGTCAATGCGGGCTTGGACATCGTCGTGCGGGTTGAACGGGAGTGCGTGACCCCCCCTCCCAGGACCACCACGGGCAGGGCCCACTCGATCCAGGAGACTGAGGCCATTGTTCCCAGGCCGGTGACCTCCAGGACCGTCGCGGAACATTGCACGGGGAGCTGTAGGCAAGTCTGTGCGTCGCGACTTGGACGGATGGCCTGTGGGAGAAGGGGATCGTGCAGAGGCGGTGCGTTTGTGAGCGGTGGGAGAGGTGGAGGGGATGGCTTGCGAGAGAGCTTGTTGGTAAATGGGAGCGCCCATACGAGGTCCGTTTGGGGGTTTTCGCTGGAGGTCAACGGTCTGATGAGGGGGCGGATCGCGTACGGGGGGTTGGGTGGAAGAGGAGGGTGCTGTTACGGCAGGGGCTTCAGACTCGGGGGCGCCTTTAGCGGCTTCTGCGAAGAGCCAGTCGACAAAGCTAGCGTCTGAAACGACGTCAGCAACAGGCATAGACCAAACGGTGTATATGCTCACCGAAATCCGAACCAATTACTGATTTCCAACAGTAATCGCTCAGCTACATTCATCGCAAACAGTGCAAGAGTGCTTACGGTCTTCCAGTTCGGACGATATCTGGGCTACATGGGTGTCAGTTCGGATACAGTGACAACAACCTTCATTACCCACCTGGCGTTTTGTTGTTGATGATCATAATGGTAATGTATTCCGCCATAACAGGGTCTTGAAAACCCTCAGTCTCCGAGGTACTTGGAAGGGCGTAGCTCAACTCACCAGCATCTGGACTGAACCCCCGCTTTATTAGCTCGTCTTGGATGGCATTCTATCACCTCGTCAGCACGCGAACCATTCTCAATCAACATATTATGCTCACCTGAAGCGCGGTGGCGCGTTCCGTGCCGATGGTGAGCCCAAACGCCATAGCTTGAAGGAGAAAGAGTGGTGGTTCAGAGGCAAGAAGGTGTGATGCAGCCGAGAACAAGCCACAGTCGATACAGTGTTGCCGGCATTTGCTCTCGATTACCAAGCGGGTTATCTGAGCTTGATTTGGGGGCTTGTTGCAAAAATCAAGGTAATCGGAGTTCGTATGTCGGTATACAATGTCGCGATAATCTTATGCACCGTTAAAACTCCGACGTTATGTGCAATTCACCAATCAATTCCACCAAACCTCTTGGGACGTCTCCTCGTACCGACCTTCGTTTCCACTAGTACAGTAGAAGTGGTATGCATTAAAAAATGTACCAAAAACTAGGTGTCTTATAGTTTGAATGCTATTGATTACTATTGGTCGGAGTGGCTAAGAAAAGTTCCGGACTCGGGTTTCCGTCGTCACGGTCCAATTCCGCAATGTGAACTCCAAACTAGTACCATCCCTCCCTTTCCTTTCTTGAGTCCTATCATTTCGACTTCCATCCACCACCCTCGAATTAGCCAACCCAATGTTGAGCTTGAGCTCGGACCAAAGAATGCGCTTGTACGTCGAACCTAGTGGCAGTGCATGCGTAGTGGGCTTGGCTGGAGCCGCGGAAGCCGACGTACTGGTCTATGATCAGGCTGTGTTAAACATGCAACACGCCAGCGCTGGCCTGGTTTAACAACTCTTGTCTTCTTGCTTCTACCCTCTTGGCTCCTTGTATTACTGCTTGCGTCTCTCCTGGCAATGTTCCGCCTTCTCTCGACGAAAGGACCCCTCAGGGTTGCGCGCCCCTCGGTACTGCCAAGAAATGTCGCGGGATCGTTTACGGCGCCCAACACCCGAAGCGTGAGCAATCAACCAGGTCGTGCGCAAGTTCGCCGAACAGCGCAACACCTGGATGAGCTCATGCCGGCCAAGGCGCACCTTGAGGCAGTCTCGGGCGAGCTCCCTTCGACGCCTACGGGTCCCCCAACAGGATTGGGTGGGCTCGGAGGTGGCGGAGGGAACGGCATGAGAGATGCAGTACTCACCACCGTAGTTGGTGTCATCGTCTGTGAGTAACGTCACTATGTTAACGCTTGTATTGGTCTTTGGCGAACCGGTGAAAGTTTGAGGTTCATGCTGGGCGTGCTGAGTAGTCCGCGGCATGACGGGATGCTTTCTTACACAGTGCGCACCCAGCCACTAAAGTCGAGAAGACGGAAGGCTAGCGTCTTAAAGTTGGTTGTGTTGGAGATATCCTACGTACAGCGCGGTCGCCAGTTTACGGGACACACGATTTGTATGCGTTCCACCCACTGAAGCGTTGACTTGACGGCTCCAAGGAACAAGTGGGCATTGCGTTACTGGCCGCTCTTTGAGCCCTTTAAGTTGGTGGAGGGGATGCATCAATAAACACGTTTCGAACACCCCAGGGTTTTTGCCAGAGGTACATTTTCGTTTCAAGACTCGTGGCTTATGGTTGTGCAGTGTTTGCCGGTGGTATTGTATATATGGCGTGGTACAAAGAAAACGTTCTCTGGAAGGTCAGCAACCCGCAACATATCGAAAGATAGCAAACTTAAAACTACTTTGTAGATCGAGAAAGCTTTTGCCGCTGGGTACGACCCTGCACTTGAGCTGGCCAAGAATTCCATCAAAAAACCCAAGGGGTTGCCCATCCCAGCCGCCGACGAAGAGCTGGAGTGGGATCTCGAAGGACCATGGACGCAACACCTCCGGCGCGAGGAGCAGGATTTGATCGACCGCATCATTCAGGGCAGCGAGGTCGGGCACTACTTCATCCTGCTCGGGCCCAAGGTGCGCATCACATCCGCACCTGCGCGCACAAACGCCGCGCCCGACGTTGATCATTGATGCGCGGGTTGTATAGGGTACGGGGAAGACGACGATGATCCTTGACGCGATGCAGGCCGTGCAGGCGGAGGGTGTTGCGATGTGCGACGCGCATCCCGACCTCGAGGTCTTTCGTCTGCGCCTCGGAAAGGCACTCAACTACGAGTACAACGAGGACACGCAGACAGGCCTCTTCCAGCGAAGGGATCCGCGCGAGGGTGCGCATATACTCAAACTTTATCAGGCTGCGCTGCCTTCTAAACTCTGAGCTTCCTCCTGCACACAGGCGGGCCTGCCCTCGACATCGAGAGAGGTAAGAGAGGTGTGTCGCTACCAGGAACACGTGTTTACGCAGCTCTTTGCAGCCCTGAACAAGCTTGAGAAGGTGGCCCTGCGACACGCGAAGAACACCGGCAAGCCCTTGATTTTGGTGCTCAACAACGTTCATTACTTCAACCACGATGACGACGGGCGCAATATGTTGTTGCAATTCCAGCAGCGTGCAGAGGCATGGGCCGCGAGTGGTAGGTGAATTCTGCTATTTTTTCCCGCAATGCCTGACTCGTCTTGCAGGAATCTTGACCATGGTGTTTAGCTCGTGAGTCCTGCTATCAAGCCCTAACTGCTAGGGTCACAGTCTGAACGATCTGCAGTGACGATTCTTGGCCGTTCTTTGTGATGCGTACGTCCGGCTCGCCCTTTGCTCCTCGAAGTTACTGACTGGGCCTCAGGAAAAAACGCAAGCCGGATGCACGTAAGGGACACCTCTTCCCTGAACCAACTGCTTCTGCTGACTTCGTTCAGGTGGTGTCCGTGTACGACTTGTCCGCGAAGGACGCGCTCACAGCCTCTATGCACATGAGGATGAACGCGCGCCATAAGCGGGAGGCTCCCGAGGTTCTTGAGGAGGTGGTCAAGACGGTCGGTGGCCGCTTGACGTACCTTGGTAAGGCAACCAAGGCGCCCGACCCGGTCAAGCACGCGAAGCACATGCTCGCCGTTGAAAAAGCGTGGCTGCTGAGCCAAATTGGGCTCATCCCAGACTGCGACGACGACGTGATGGACGAGCAGAAATGGAGCTCGTGCTCGTGGCTTCTTCTCCGCGAGTTCGTCCGCCGGCGTGAGCAGGAGGTCCAGCGCAAGCAGGAGGAGGTCGCTCGCGGAGAGGCGAAGGAGGAAGAGCTGAACGAGATCCCGTTACCGCGTATCCCCTATGTCCGTCGCAGTTTTGTGCGGTCATTTGCTTTAGAGGCTGACGTTACTGCAGTATGAATGTCGGCAGATCATGACTCGGCCTGACTTCATGGACGGTGGGGGTGTTCACCACCTTGTCTTGAGTTTGTCTCTGACGGTGAAGCACAGAACTGGACCGCAAGAACATCATCTCCATCGATGTGAGTGCATCTCGCGAGCATTTCACAAAGACCACCTCCTGACCTGCCCCCTTCGCAGATCAACCACGATGTTACGCCAGATTCCTGGCTCATCCTCCATGCCGCGGAGGAAGTCGTAGGTGAAGAAGGGTTTGACGACCTTTTGGATAGTGTCCGGGACAGAGTGGATGAGATTGAGAGTCTGCATCGCACTCGGGAGCTGACGGTACGTGTTTTCTGCCCTTGGCCTCGCGTCATCCAGCACACATACACAAGGCACACTCACCGGTATGCGCTTTCACAGTTCAAAGATGTCGACGCAGGCGATCGCATCCGGCTTACGGTCGACAAAGGCGGTGCACGCGTTGTGTAGATGAACGTATACCACGCTCATTCCCTGTTTCATACTTTGCCCCACTCGGCCTGGTGCGCGGTCAGCCTCGCCTGCTGTTTTCTTTCATCCTGCGAAGTGAACGGCAGTGTGGCTCGCGGAGTGCGCGGCCAACGTGCACGCAATGTGTTGAGGTCCAGATCCAGAGCGTGCCACTGCTCCCTGGTGTCGCGAATCCCCAGGCAGAGAAAGGGGGTCGTTCCCATGCCTGATCTCCGTCGATCTACCTGGACTCGCTGCCGCCGCCCTGGCCAATGGCATTCTCCCGCTACGTGGCATCAAGGGCCTTTCTCGTGCTGTGGACGCACGCGGGAGAACTCCCACACGTCTCCCCGAGCCCCTTCGAAGGCCGTTCGGCGCGACCTATACTTTTCCGGCCCCGGCATGGCGACGACACTCACGATACGATATTGTGCGGTCCGCACGGGGGCGTTTCGGAACAGGGCGCCGGGGCTCGCGGAGTGCGATGCTACACACGTCGTCGTGCCACTCGCGACATGGGTCCGTACGAGAATGGGCTCTCCGGCCCACTGGCGGGCACCCGCCCGGATAGTGCGATCACCAGAGAATCGCCCATCAGTCATCCGCACCAACTCAAAGCCACGCCGCACTATGATGCAGTTGAGTGGCCGGGCGTATCGCAAGGTGGGGAAGCGTCCCGAAGGCCTATCGTCCACCCGGTATTCCCCCCGCAGGGCCCGTCGGACACTGGCCCGACCTGCGTCACGATCTGCGACGGAAGTATGTACCCTGGGTTCGAGGGTGCGTGTTGTGAGCTACATCGAAGTGTGCAGCGGCCCCCGTCGAAGATACGTCCTAGCCCGGCCCCGGCTACTCCCATCTCAGTGAAGCCCGCCGTGGAGGAATCGCTTCATCCCAGAGACGCAGTCTTCAACGCGGGCTTCTCCGTACGCGAGGCGATAATTTCTTAGAGTAGCCATCACTATGCCCCTGGCTCCGGCCTGCTGCGGCATGCGTCTACAAGCTTTTCGAAGCCACGCAGGCCTGGACAGGTGCTCATGCATCGTTTACCAGAAGGTAGCTGGCGGGACAGTACCGTTCGATGCTAAGGCACTGCGGCATCCACCTTCGTCCACGCCCACGGGCTGCGTGCAACAAAGGTAGCGCGAAGGTCCGAGGAACCCGTGCTGCAGGGCTCACAGCACGTTCTTTATAGATATGTGCTCCCGGAGCTCGCATATGGTGCGGCCTCCACCGAAGAAGGGACCCGTCGCTCCGCCAGCTTTGACGGCATGAACTGGGTCCCCGGCCCACCTATCTACGGCGACGCTGATCATGCGATGCGGGCAGCTGGCCTGGCCCTTCAGTTCCGAAGACGCATCCGTAGCGCGTCGTCGCGGCTCCTGTGTCCGGTACGGAGGCCTATCTTCTGCGTCTGTGCCACTCAGCTGCCTGAGAGGCTGGAGGGTGCGCAAGTGGTGACGCCGGAAGCGGGTAAGGCTGAGTTCGCGGAGTTGGTCTCTCGGACCCTCGCAAACAGCCGCAAGTCTCTGGGACCTAGGTGGACTGCAAGCGGGAGACCCAATGTTGCGCTAGTTGTGCCGCCGTTCGCTCGAACTTGGAAGGCTCTTGGTGCATCTATCGAAGTGGGCGGATCGGACATCACATCTGTCCACCAATGTATTCCTATGTTCGATACATCAAGTTTTCAAGGACATAGAGCGCCCAAAAATTGGCGTAAGCACAGCTCGGGCACCTCGCTCATGCAAGCGAATTTTCTGAAGACTCTTCTGACTCGACAAGCATGGCTTTGCATCACTCGTCGGTGGTCCTCAGGACAAGGCAAGGCACGGGACGACGTACAACTTAGAAAGGCAAGTCCGTCTGCGGCTAGTGATCTAAACCGTATACAGCACAACAGCGTCGCCTCGCCGCCCGCGCTTCCATTCGACACACGAACAACTTCGGTAGTTCGACGCATATGGGACGTATCGCTTCTCGGATCCAGGTCCCAGAGAGACGAGAAGGACGACGCCCGCCCATCCTGCAGCGTATCAACTTCGCTAGGGACGATCCGCGGATGGTCAAGCGTTTCTCCCGCGACGGCCTGCTTAGGGTCCCGTATACAGCTAGAAGTTCTCGACGGCTGAGTGTCTGGGCCGCAGCCCTTCTAAACCCAAGTATCACCCGTGTGATATGTGGACACACAAATAGGGACCCTGGGTGGCGGCGACATGACATGCGATGCAGATGTCGGTGGACCCTGAAGCTTGAGATGTCAGGACGTCACTCATCATCACAAAGTGGTATCCCCGACGCACTAAAATGCGATTCCCCACCTGAGCGTCCGAGTATGGTGGCACCAAGGGTCGACGGTGTAAATAAAAAGAGCTCCGTAAGTGATTCCAAGATGGACAGCGCGCCGGGAGTCGAGAGTTAGAAGAAGGGACTTGGCGGATATTACGAGTCCGTGCGCTATGCTCGCCAGTGTCAAGTGGCGGGACACGAAGGATAGCACTAGTAGCCGAGGAACTGCCAATGCCACTAGACAGCGACAAGCGCAATTCAACGCAAGCGGCGATTACGGTGGTAATATAAGCCGTTACCCGGCTCAGTCCCGTTGTCCATGCTCGGGCCCGATCTTGCTAGGCCGGTCCCGAGGTGCAGCGAGATAGATGGACCACGGACTACGAGCCATAAACCGCGGACCATGATTGCGTTAGGCACAAGGGCGTCGTAAGATGACGCGGCGAGGCGTGGGTTGGAGGAGCCCGACGTACTGGCCAGTGCCACAGTAATGATGAGGTCTAGGTGGACCATCTGGAATTTGCGTCAAGTTCGGCGAGCAGAGCCACCCATGTCGGGGGGAGTGGTAGCACGGGACCTGTTGCGGTCAACGTTCAAAAAGAAGCCCTTCTGGCGTCGTACTAGGAATGATGCGGCGAGGCACCAATAGAAGGAGTCCCCTCAGGCTCTCGCGCGCAGAAATAAGGACATCGGAGACTCGTCTGATGCGGACCTTCGATATCATCGGCGCGCTCTCTCCCCGAGACGGGGCACTAGCAGACAATCACCGCGCATTGAGCGGGCACAATTGCAGCGCGTTCTAGAGTCTGGATACACACACCCCACACAGTCCGATGATCCTGGCATCCGCTCCGACGCCATTCATCGGAGATCGCAAACCATCTCGGGGAGAGAGAGAGAGAAGAGGAAGAGATCTGCGCAGCACATGGATGGAGTCCGTTCGGATAGGCAACTCTCTTCAGAGTCGACGAGGCGAGACTTGCTTGCCTACTGCTATATGCGTCGCTCGCCCGCATCGATGCCCCTCGGTGACGTCAACGAGGACTCCTGCGAGTCCCTGTACGGTCGTGGCGAGTCCGAGTCCGAGTCCGCGCCCGAGCCTGGGATGCGACCAGGTACCTGCTGCCTGCTGCTGTGGCAAGGATGGCGTCATCCGTTCTGCGCCCGCGGCGGGACCAAGTGGCTTGGAACGTCCTCAATGGGGCCTGGGAGGCCGGGCGGGAAGAATCCCGCGCGCCGATGTACCGATTCGACTTTGGGAAGGGGGGGGGCAGTTGACTGGGCGCGAGAACTGCGCTATTCCGGAACGATGACGCTGAGAGCGCGAAGCGTTCGACTGTGCGAGCGCGGGGGGGAGTGGTTCTCTAGCATGGTATAGGCGGCCGTGAGGACTCGTTCTGATCGATGCTACCCAAAACAGCTCTCGAGGATGCTGTTGTTGTAGTCCTAGGCCTGCGGTCGACGATAACGCAGCGAAGGTGGCATGCCGCCGCAAGGGCCACCACCCCAGCCTTCCACTGCAAGATGCGAAACGTACAAGAGCACGTTATTTCGGACCGGTCCGGGGTGCGATCGCGTCCTCACTGGGATGCAGCAGTCATCCGCGCCGAATGTGGGGATGGCGCGAACTTGGCAAGTGCGGTGGCGGCACAGGATATCTGATACGGGCGAGTGAACGGCTGGAATGATAGCACGAGGCTGATGGGAGCTTGAGGTTTGTCGCCCAGCGAGTGCGGGACCGCGGTCATCGGGCCAGCGCTGGTCGACGCCAGAGTCAAACATGTCGAATTGGGCTCCTCAGAGTTCAGACGTTCGCGTTGGGTCTTTGGGCCCCTGGACTGGCGTCTGTCGGGCGCTTAGGTACGAAGTAGACGCTTGTTTAGACGCTAGAATGGGCGCCAGAACCTCATTGGACGCTCGAGCAGCGCCAACGGAGAAGGGCTGGGGAGGAGGGATTGAATGAAGAGGCGCTGAGGATGAACTCCACGGAAGCAATGGGTAAACAGATGTGAGATAACGGACGCCACAAGGAGGAAGCTACCCCTCGCAAGGCACCGACGAAGTCTACGGTCACCCACGCGTGAAACAGAGACCTGCCCCTTGAACGCCTGACCGATCTGTTTCAACACCGCGGGGGACCAATAGACCGTTTCGACCGATTTGTGAATCCAGCAGTCTGTAAAAAAAAATTGAGGGGACGGGGCCCGCTTCACTGCCTAGCTGGACGAATAGAGTAGTAGTGTGAACGAGTCAGCCGTGGTCAAACAGCAGCAGTACACAGCGTGCATTACTAAAACGGGAACGGGTAGGAGGTGACTGTCCACATTCCCCGTCCGGCGCCGAGTTGGTCCAATGAAAACAAACATGCGAAACGGGCCCACAGCTGGGCAAAGGGGACACATACGTGGCCCCACACCAGTTCCTGGGGATACGGTGCAGCCGCAAGACCCGCCCTCGAACTCACCCCGCCGCACAGCTTTCCGGGGGAACTCGAGGACAGCTGCGCGGCAGGACGAGTTTCCCCCGCTCACGGAACACAGTACATCCAGGACCCGTATAGCACGACGCTCGACTTGCGATTGACGTGAAAGGCATTGCCTTGTGCAATGCCGTCCGCGGACGGAAGCAGAATTGGGCTCACGGGGACACGGAGCAAGGACGGGCATGGCCGGGATATCGTCTGTACGAGAATTTTCTGTGCGTGTGCGGTCAGCACTGGTGATACAATGAATGGCCGAATTCCTCTCTCACCTCGTGTCCGCGAGAAAGTAAGATCCGGGAGGTGCGTGTAACTCAAGAAGCCGTGCTCCCCGCACACACACACGCACGCACGTACGCACGCACGACTCATGAAACCACGGTGGTCGGCCGAAACTCAACGAGAAGTTTTTGGGCTTCACGGTGACACGGACTCCGGACGGTGTGGGTGATTCATGAACCCCGCACCGCACGGCGGCTGTGGGTCGGAGAGATGTGATAGACTTCGAGTAGGAGCGGGTCCCGGCGTCGGAGGAAGGCTGTCTCCATACAAACTGCGAACAGACCGGGAGGAGTTAAGTTACTCGGGAGCATTAATATTGTACGGGCCTGCCAGTGTTGCAAGGCTCAGAGACGTCGTGGGCAGACTCCGGGACCCCGATATTCTCGGAGACGCTGAAAGCGGGCGTGGGTTTCGGGCGGAGCTGGATGTGCCGCTGACTCAGCGTGCGGTGCCGGGTCTAGACCGCTGGAGGTCTCTCTTCGATCGAACCCGACGTGCGTCGTTATTTTTTTTCGCACTTGGCCACAAAAAGCACTCCCGATGTCGGACGTGCGATATGCATGGCGGAGGTCGAGACGATGCGTCGTCAAATTTAATTTTCGCTCTAGCTCTAACGCGAACAAGTCTGGCTAACTCTCTATGACACCCGAGCCGCGAGCCCAGCACTCATCCATGGACGCACCGTACGCGTAACCACTGCCGGTGGCACCTGGACTTCACGCATCGCCGCCTTTCTGTTCAAGGCTCACAAAGACTCGCCTCGCACATGTCAGCAGCCTCGCGCTATCTTGGCACCGAGACAGCCCCACGAAGGACATCTCGCATCCAAACAGACACCATACTGCACTACGCATGTCGACACACGCGCAGGGGCAGCTGATGGGTGCATGTGGGTCCACGCGCCGCGCGGTGTACGTGCGTGCGTGCGGTGCGTGATCTCCCAGCACACAAGAAGCCCCCGCGGGCGAGGTGATGGATCCCCCGCCGACGGCCGACGGTCGACTCTGTGCGTCTGAAACTTAAAGGGCGGGCATCACACATCAGAAGGACTCTGCGAGGGCGTGGGTCACCGTCTCGAGCCTGTGGTGAGCATGTCGCTGAGGCGAAACGTGCTTGAGAACTTTTTTCTTTGGGCAGCTTGATCGCAGGTCCTAGAGCGGTGCGGCGCTTGCTCCACGGTTGCACGGGAGAGCTGTTGTACAGATCTACTGTCATCTGTCTTCCAGGGACTGGCAGTCGTGAGGGGGAGACGACGCATCTACGTCGTCGGACAGGCGGTGTGCGGTAAGTGACCAAGTTGTTAACGCGGGTCGACGTCTGGCAAGCACTTGGTACTCAGCTCGGCGACAGTTCGCGCTAGGCCTAGGCACCCAGCACGATGCTCGCGAACTTTGAACACAACACTAGCACTAGCACGCAGCGAATCTTGGGGCGTGTTCTATATCGCCTCCCGGGCCCCCTTCCACAAGCGCGCGTTTGTCGCCGTCAGAGTCTGATGGGCTCCGATGCACCCTGCACACGAGAAGCTGGAGGAAGGTCTGCCTGCCTGGGTGCATCCCCCAAATGCTCGAAGTTCGAATCAAGGGACGACCTCGACCTCGGCGACCCTATTGGTGCTGTTTGCTGTTTGCCGCTGTACATGCAACCGCCCGCGCGCTTCTGCGGCCGTGGCCAAATACCAAACACCAGACACCAGACACTGCGCAGAGTCGGCACGCACAATGCGACGACGTCGAAGCTCGGAGGGCACGCACAACGGCGCTGCGCGCACACAATCGCGTGCGGACGAACGAAGAATGGGACCAGACCCGTGAGACCTGGGTACGTACCACCCGCAAGGCGACGCGACGCACCTTGCTGGTTCGACGAGCGACGGGCTGGCATGAAATCGATGTAAGTAGTGTGTAGAACCCGCGTGTGTGACTGCGTGTCCCGCGACGTCGACGTCCTGCGGTCGGACAGAGCGTCCATCGGTTACAGTGACGTTCAGCTGTTTGAATGCGGTGCGCGCTTCGAGTTCAGGTCACTCGTTCGGCCGGCTGCTGTGTGCCAGTCGACTCGGGTGGGAGCGTCGCATGCGCAGCGCGTGTGCGGTTCAGGGCGGGACGGGACGGGTGTAGGAACCATCACACCGCAGGCTCAGTTACAGCGATGCACGCCGCACGGTCAAGTTGGTAGCCCTAGTAGTAGCACCAGCAGCATCACCGCGTCCATGCACATGCACATGCACATTTTTGCTTTACCCGATCCCCGCGGTCAAAGATGGGGACGCTTCGCTCTGTTGCCAGTGCGCTCGACGACTTGGAACTTGAACGCGAGGTCGTGGGTGGAACTGGCATGCGGTGCGGTGCGGTGCGGTGTGATGCGTATCCTGCGTCATTGCCATTGTTCCGGCGATGTTAACGTTGTTGTGTTATTGGGCGAGGGGGGCGGGGGGGTGGACGCTTCAGGCTCGGGCTGTTGACCGCGAGGACTCGGCGGGCGGTGGGACGATCGTAGCAGACGGTGTAAGCCTCGGACGCGTGGCGTTCTCCCGACCGAGGGAAGTGCTCGTGCTCCGATTCTATGAGATCCTGGGAAGCAGTGGTTCGCGCGTCGACGTCGGAGAGCAAAGAACCGGGCACAAAGTGCGTGAGCCATGAGCGTGGGCGTGTGTGTGTGTGTGGGGGGGGTGGCCACCATGCCGGCGGCAAAGGCAATCGCCTCCGTAATAGGATGCAGGTCGAGTGTATCGGAATGGCGTGGCCCAGGGAATGCAGCTGCAGTCCACCGGTACAGGCGCCGTTGCAGTATGTGGTCCCAGAGACGACCACCGGGTGGTGATTGAGAGCCTGGGCGGAGATATGATGCGAGGCCACCACCCGACTCGGAGGACGAGGGAAAGGGAAGGGAAGGGAAGCCTGAGGGATGGTGCGGTGTGACTCGTCCACGCGTCTCCTACTGGTTAATACCATGGACGCGCTCGGCTTCCGATCCCTTGCCAGTGGCCCTTGGGACTGGGCGATTGGGAGCAATCGGCGCGATAGCCAATAGAGGGTGAAGAGACTCGGGTCTGAGCCTGCGGCACCTGGTCTCCCTCACCGAAGCCTCAGAGTCAGCTGGACGAACCCTGTGCAATGAATGCCTGGCACCACGCATCACGCATCACGCACGCCGTGCTGCCGTACTACCTACCGTGCGCGCAGTGGCCGCGAATTCGGGTTCTTCGAACTCGGTCACGGTCGGTACGTGCTTGACCTTGACGCATTCAACCGGGATCATCGCGCGGATGCGCGCCGCGGCGCTCAGACTCCTCGCGTCTTCGTCTTCGTCTTCATCTTCGTCTTCATCTTCCTTGAGCGCTCTTCTTCTTCTTCGAGTCGAGCCGTATCAATGCCTGCACGACGGCTCTGTGATCTAGGCTATGAGATGCATAGCGCACCCCGGGGCTTGCGGACGAGCGCTGCAGCCTGAGCAGTGGTGCGGTGCGACAACAGTCCAGTCCGGCTGCACCGTTGCTGTGTGTCTTGTGTCACGGTGTGTGATGTGGCCCCCGGCGGGGGGTCGGATGCTAGGAGACGCGAGACGCGGCCCTGGACCGTCGACGCTGTCAGCTGGGGGCCATGGTGCGGTCATCTGAATCTGCCGCCGGGATACGAACGTTGTGGTTTGCACGTTGCACGTTGTGCGAGGAAGGGGAGGGGGGGCTAGATCGTATGCTCGCGGCGGATGGCGTACTTGTGGAATGGAGGGCGCGTCGGGATTTGAGAAGGAGTGAGGTGAGGGAGGGGGGGAGGAGGGGAGGAGGTCCGTGATGGAGTTGTGTGGTGGGCTGCAGTTCTGTCGGTGGGATACTACCGGCAATCTAGTGCTCAATATCTACGCGGCGTGCGAGCGAGGATGCTGGGTCGTCCTGCAGATTGCGAGCATATGTCGATATCGGGACATATGTGCAGGAGCTTGGATATGGACTACGTGCCGGCGCGTTCAAGACGCGGCGAGTACTGTGTCCACAACTTGCATGACCGATGCGGTGGTAGTGGCTCGTGGCAAACACGTGGAGGGCTGAACTTTATGTCTGAGTCTGCCATCCAAGGGCTCTTCGGAGAACGGTGACAGGCTACGCGAGTCGAGCCTCCATCACAGGTCCAAGTCTTGAATGGCCCTCGCAGGCCATTCTTGCGCACCGCACTGACACTGGCGGACAGTTCCACAATAACCAGGGCGCACCCCACAAACGCACTCCGCCCGTGCAAAACGGACAGATCTAGACACGCGGTAGAAGGTCCCTCAGACTCGTACACGTCGGACCATCGACCTAAAAACGCGTACGGGAGGCCACCACGGTATATATCCCAACCCTGAAGCTTAAGCGCCTAAGCGCCTAAGCTTGAAGTCCTCAGGCAACAGGACAGACAGATCCACTCTCTCCCGCTGGATACGCCGCACACGCGCAGTCATGCAGTCAGATGTCCCGCCACGCCCAACCCCCCGCGCTCGCACGCGAAGCCTCGCGCTGACACTGGCGCTGGCGCAAGGGCATCCTGACGGGGCGGGGCACGGTAAGATGGTGGGCGTGCGCGCGCCGCCCGCGAACGCCGGCCGTGGAAACCGTGGTCCCGCGCTGTAGCGCATAGGACAGACAGCCTCAGCACGGCGTGTCGTGTCCATGCATGAGACGTACGGGGCGTCTCGCGGGGGCGGGCGCGAGCGCGGGGGACGCCGGCGTGCTGTTACAGTGGTTTCCGGGCGTCGTGGACTCCGGAGCGGGAAGCTTACTGTGAGACTCGCGCGGGCGGGGACCTGGGCCGGAGGAAGATGCATATTGGCTGGGAGACGTCTGCTAGGGAAGGGAAGGAAGCGCAGACGCATCGGGCGCACTGGCCACAAGGAACAGTGACCCATGGTCAGTGTCGACGTCGCGTATGGACGTTCTGTGGCCAGTACTATGTGGTACGGCCATGCATGGCAGCCACAGTGGCAACGCCCGGAGGCCGTTCAAACTTGTGCGGCGCGAGCGTCCATGGACCGCGCAAGGTCCGGACGGCAGGACGCCGCCTTTGAAGATCCGGAGCCAGCGAGGCTGATGTTGTTCGTGTTCGTACATATGGGCACGTCACCGTATGTGCATGACGACTCGAACAGCTGAGCGCGAGCTTGGTGCTCGAAGGGCGGACGCGAGGAGAGGCTCAGCAAGAGAAGGCGCGGACGAGCACATGGGCGGAAGCGCGGTGACGTCATCCACATGGGCAGCCTCCCGCGGAGGAAAACGTGCCGAGTCGCGC
This sequence comes from Trametes hirsuta, assembly GCA_001302255.2. Classification (NCBI taxonomy): domain Eukaryota; kingdom Fungi; phylum Basidiomycota; class Agaricomycetes; order Polyporales; family Polyporaceae; genus Trametes; species Trametes hirsuta. The sequence goes on along the minus strand of CP019374.1, from coordinate 517,400 downwards.
GCAGTTGTTATACCTGAGTCGTCCGTCTGTATGCGTCACCAGCCTTGCCCAGCCCAAGTGCGCGGCGCAATCTAAGTGCGGCACTGCTTCGACTCGGAGCTGTGATCTCAGGAAAGGAGGGGAGGGGGACAGGAGATATCGCGAAAGTTCGTGCGTGCATGCGCACTGGCAGTGCGCAGTGGGGTGTACACGATACGGTGTCCGATATCTGCGAGAAGGAGTTGAACTCGCCAGATCGTCCGAGGCGGTGCGGTGCGTGAGGTGGAGGCAGAGGGCCGGGTTAACGACGTGGTGCCACGGCCCACGGTGGTGTGGCAGATCTACGGATCCAGGCCCACTCGGAGTCTCGCGGACGATTGAGAAGCGGAGCTCGGGCCCTCGGAGGAACGATGCCCACTGCCGACGGTACGTACTAGCTGTACTACCCGCACATTGCACACCGCAAACCCTCGAACTTGGACGTTTCCTGGAGCCTGACTAGCGTGGGTTGCGCCGCGGCGTAGCAGCAGCCTGCTTTGCGTGGAATTGGCCAGAGACTGCGACTGATAACCCTCCGCCTCGGACGTCCCGAGCGCGCGATAGAGTCCTGGTTAGCTTTTGGTACCGCAGTGACGTACCCGCGGAATCTGACTGAATCTGAATCTATAAAAGGAGAAGTAGAAGCAGAAGCAGAAGTAGATGGAGATGGGCAGGGGCAGCCTGGTGTCGGAGGTGCGCACCGATTGGTTGGTCAGCAGCGTCCCCGAAGGAGATGCACCTATGCCACGCATGCCGATGCCGAGGACGAGGACGCACAGAGCGAGATGGGCTTCCGAATTCCAACGAGGGCACCTTCGCTGTAGCCGCTACTAGTCCGCGGGTGCACAGTGACAAGTGACGACGATGTATGTGGTGTGGTGCCTTGCCCTGCTCCCGGCGGGACCCGTCATGCGTTCACGGTCCAACCTTCGCGGAGGCCCGCCGGGCATACCGATCGGACTTGGCTTCCAGCCGCCGTGCGCAAGGCGCCGCTATTGATGAGTACTGAGTACGCTGAGTACTGCTGAGGAGCTCCGACGTCTAGTTCTGGACTGCTATGGACTTGAATCAGCGAAGTTCGAAGCGAGGGCCTACGTAGTAGGGAGCAATAGCCCGGGACAGCCGTGCGCGGTCCGAGCCTGAGTGCCTTTGCCGGACTCGGAGAAGCCCTGGTAGTAGAGGCTAGGGCAGCTGAGTATAGGCTATATAGCTAGTCGTACATGCCGCCGCAGTGCGCCGGGCTGCGCGCGAGACCGGGGCCAGATCTAGAGGGAGAGGGAGAGGTCGGCGCTGGCCCGGGAGTATACCACAACTGGCTGGCCATGGAGGCCTTACGCTGGACGCGAAGCACTTCATGATCGATTCTGGTGATACCTCAGGCTCCTAGAACCATCCGTCGTTGGTGGATACTCGTTCCCGCATCCCTGTACGAAGTTTTATGTAGAATACTAAAAGCGGTATGTCAGGAATTAAGCGAGATTAGTCATATGTCATAGCGGAGAGTTACTATTTTGAGCCTGACTAAGGGGAAGAGTATCCACCAAGACGGCTGGCCTTTTTACACCGCCGAAGATAATCCGACAACGCGTCAACACGCAGACGCCAGAAAAATACCAAAGAAGCGCTCGTCTTTATTTCCTCTCGGCTGAATATCTGAATATCATATCAGAGGTTACGCGACTCTCTGGCCAGGCGCTAACGCGTTGGGTCGCGCGCGAAGGTCAAGCCGTAGCCCTAAGGTGCATACTTGAAGGCCTAGTGACCCAGTACAATTGATTCTTATGATGTATAGAATTGAGTATCCATTTTATGCGATGTGAATAGTGCTCCCCCCGTGCCAGAGGGCCTGTTTTAGCAGAGGAAGAAGTAACTTTCGCCCCGATAGTTTGACAACCTATGTTCTATCGATGTTTGCCAAATACAGATCGCGAATGAATCAAAATCGCATCAATAACTATTCTGCCACGTCGCGCGAGAGAATATTTGAGCAAAGCGCCCTCGCACGACGAACGAAGGTAGACTCGGAGGCGTTGGTGCGCTAGATCTCTCAATGCGCGCCTAACGGAGACAACGCGGCCGGCATCTCTCACCCATAGCGGAGTCCGAAAAGCCGAGCAAAACCGGTGGGGCATTAACCTCCAGTCAAGCACTTTGAGGTGCCGCATGCATTTCTCTGGATGAAATGAAAGTTTTGGGTGCTAACTAGGCCTTCAAGTATGCACCTTAGGGCTACGGCTTGACCTTCGCGCGCGACCCAACGCGTTAGCGCCTGGCCAGAGAGTCGCGTAACCTCTGATATGATATTCAGATATTCAGCCGAGAGGAAATAAAGACGAGCGCTTCTTTGGTATTTTTCTGGCGTCTGCGTGTTGACGCGTTGTCGGATTATCTTCGGCGGTGTAAAAAGGCCAGCCGTCTTGGTGGATACTCTTCCCCTTAGTCAGGCTCAAAATAGTAACTCTCCGCTATGACATATGACTAATCTCGTTTAATTCCTGACATACCGCTTTTAGTATTCTACATAAAACTTCGTACAGGGATGCGGGAACGAGTATCCACCAACGACGGATGGTTCTAGGAGCCTGGTGATACCTTGCAATTGCTAAGTATTTGGCCACTAGGCACGCGCGAAGCACGTCACGTATGTACGGTACGCCGGAAGGTCTCGCGGACTCGCGGGTGCGCACGCGCACGCGCATGTGTATGGGTGTATACGTACAATACGACACATCGCAGCGTCGCACCGTATCATGTCGTGTCGCACCGCGTCCGAGTCGCTGCATGTCGCGCCTGGGGCCCCGGACCACCGTGACCCGGCCGTTGAAGCTTCGCGAGCTCGTGTGCTCGCCTGCTCAGAGAGGCTGGTAGGCTGGTAGGGCACTAATGATGGTCGTGGTATATGTATGTACGTCTATGTACGTACGGGTGCGCGTGCAGCGTCTGCGGTGGTTCGCGACGGTCCGTTTCGGTGCTGACGTTGCTTCTATGGCTGTGGCATGCGCACGCACCCGGGTTCACTCACGCAAGTGTTTGCAGTTGCTAGCGCTGCTGCTGCGCGTTTTTGATGGCTCGTGGGCGAGATACGCGATGGGACTCCCCGGGACGCACCCTACGATCGAAGCGAAGTGCTAGCTATAGGTTGCCGGGGCTCGTGCACGCCTCGGGCTCCGAGATTACTGCTCGCGAGCAGAAGAAGTACGGGTGCGGACGCGCATTCGCCGGTGCTGGCACTCGCAATTGCTTGCGAGATGGGTCATCATGCTTGCGGGCACGGGCACGGGTAGGGGCACGAGGACTCGGGAGAGAGGCGTTTACGAGCTCGAGGCGGGGGGTCTGTGTGTGTCTTCGTTCGTTGTACGTGTCGTACGCGTATAGCGACGCAGCCTGCACAATAACGCGCACGCACGCGCGCGCGAGGGATGGTGTTTCTCTTTACGCGACGGGAACCCCGTCCCGTGCTCCGTGCTCCGTGCCCCGTCTTCCGTGCCCCGTCTCCCGGCGTCTCCCTACTTCCGTGCCCCTTCCCCCGCACACGCTCCACACTGCACACTGCACGATGCACGGTGCAGGGAAGTGGGGGGAGACGGGCGGTCCCCGTCCGGCCAGCCCCGCGCGCGCGCGCGCAGTGGGGACTGCTTTAATTTTGCTCATACTTACTAGTACTGTACGCTCCCGGGCTGAGCGACTGATCGCTGTACGCTGCAATGGCGATGTTGACGCGGTCGTAGGGGTGCGATGCGTGCCGGCAGCCCTCTCGCGCGCGGGCGGTGGGGGGGGGTGGGGTGGGGGGTATGGAGGGTAGTCGATGTGTAGTTGGGCGTGCAGCTGGGAGTGCGGGCGTGAGGAGCGGGGAAGGGAGGGGGTGTGGGGGAAGCGACGGATGTGGGAAGGAGGGTGCTGGTGCTGGTGCTGGTGCTGGTGCTGTATGTATACGCCCTCCGCCCTCCAACCTTCAAGCTTCGAGCGCGAGTTCGAGTTCGAGTTCGAGTTCGAGTTCGAGTTCGAGTTCGAGTTCGAGTTCGAGTTCGAGTTCGAGTTCGAGTTCGAGTTCGAGTTCGACGCGGAGGGCGAGAGGGGGCACCGCCGCCGCAGCGGCCGCGGGCACATGCGCCTGAAGCCTGTCAACTTGTTGCCTGGGGGTCTATGGGCCTGCAGCTGGGGGAACGGGAACCGCTTTCGGCCATGCCGGCCTGAAAGAGGGGGGGGTAGGGGGGGTTAGGGCGAGCACAGGCGCAAGTGAGCGAGGCGGAGCTGCCATGTGAGCGCTGTGGTCGGTGCTCGGGCATGGTGGGTGCGTAGGCGTAGGCGCGGGCGCGGGCGCGGGCGTGGGGAGCTCGTGCTCCCCCGTCGTGCACGGTCGTGGCCGGAGGCGCGCGGGCGCGGGTGCAGGCGCGGGGGGTTGGGTTGAGGGTACTAGCGCCAGTCCGAGGTATGTACAGCGTCGCGCTGGTAGCGGTGGTGGTGGTGGTGGTGGTGGTGGTGGGGAGGATTCGGAGCACAGAATGCGAAGCGATGCGTGATGCATATGCGCATTGCATTGATATTGCGCTGGGCGCTGGGCGGCGATGAGACGAGACGAGACGAACGAGGGCTGGTTCGCCACAAGCTGTGACACGGTGCGAGCGACGTTTACTGGGACATGTGCCGGGTGAGCCGTGGGTGTTGGGAGGGAGGGTCGATGGGTGTTGCTGCCGTTGTTACTGTTATTGTTATTGTTACTGTTACTGTTACTGTTGTTGCGATGAGCTTCGTACTATTGCTATCAATAAAAGATGGTTAGAAGGGAAAATGGCAGAGAGACAGGGGTGTAAGGCTATTGTCGCCGTCGCCGTCATTGTCATTGTATCATTGTCGTTGTAGTTGTTGACTTGACACATAATAGCGCGCGATCGATTGCATTACAGCATAAACGTCGACGGCCTCTGAGTCTTATCAGACGCGACGAGGTCGTTTGTTAGGAACGGAACGGAATGGGATAATGGAATACAGGGCGGCATGCTGGGGGAGCCTGAGGGGCGTTAGTTTGGCGACCGGTTGTTTGTGTGCGGTGTTGTTATTGTTGTTGTTGATATTCTACGTGACCAGCGGACTATCGAAATCGGAATCGGTGTGTCCCAATCGTGCCGAATCGAATCGAGCACCCACCGACACTTGAATCACCGGCGGTTGATGCGGATTAAACGAGGAGAGGCTGGGTGGACAATCAGAGTCATACCGTGGCACGATGAATCCTACTAGAGTCCACCGCGGCCGTGTCCGCGTCGTGTGGCGTGTTTGTGCTCGGTGTTTGAAATTGTGCGCGTTAAGTTGTCACTGCGAATCGGGGGGGGGTTGGACGGTCCACTGGGTGCACCGTCCCGCGCCTCGTCGGGGAGCTCCAGTCGTCAATCGAAGCGAAGCGAAGCGAAAACAGCTCGGTTGGCTGGGTCGCGCACGTGGCCAGACGGGGGGGTTCGAAAATTCCCATCGAGCGTGCGGGCGCACATCGCGTTAAGTTTTACGGGTGCGCTTCATGCATGGGGCCAAGGAGGCAACTTGAAGGGCGCGAGAACCCCACACTGCAGCTGAGGAGGCGCCTGGAGACGCCGTAGCGTGCATAATGATGCTATTATGTGTATGCATTTGCACATTGACTGGTACCGGTGCAAGCGCTGATGGTATCTCGGAGTCGATGCGGCGGAAGTGCGAACGTGGATACGACTGGCGCTTGTTAACGTTGATGTGGTTGTGTGCAGCTACGGGCCCCAGAACGACGCGTTATGCGTGGTGTGGGGTGGGGTGGGGTGGTGCGGGGCACGAGCGGAGAGCGGCACAAATGCGGCGGACGTAACAGACAAACGGGTATCCCGAGTCACAGGGAACGCAATGCAACGCGACGAGAGAGCGAGAGCGAGAGCTTGGGCATGCTAGGCTTGGGCTTCAGTTCAGTCTACCATGCCGGCGCTCAGCAGGCCAAGTGTGCCTCGGAACCTGGAACCTGGAACTCGAAACTTGGGACTTGGGACTTGGGACTTGGAAGCCTGAGGCAGTACTGGCAGAGAGCGGAGCCGGTATGGAGCACTCGCGTCCTTGCGCGCGCGCGCACCCGGTGGGGAATGAATGAATGGATTCAAAGTTGACGCACAGACGCACGCGGACGGGCGGTCGAATCGAGGAGAGCGTTCACCGTTCGGGCGTTCGAGCTTTGCATGCGTAAAGATGACTTGAACTTGGACCGGTCGGAGCGTCGGTCGATCGGTCACGGTCGTCGACTCTCTGCCGTCGTCTGTTTGTGGCACCGACGGCGGCGGCGGCGGACGCGCGTGCGCCACCCGCCACCCACCGCCCCCGAATCACCGAGTCCCCGAGTTGGCGGGTCACGGAGTTATAAACCGACGCAGATCGGGACGGCGGCGCGGCGGCACCACGTAAAGCGAAAAAAAAAAGATGAGGATGAGGAGGAGGATGAGGGTGGGATGGGCGACGCACGGAAGTGTCACCAATGGCAGGAGCGCACATCGACGTCCGGTGATGGGTACCGGTGGCGGCTGCAGCTGGCCGTCGGTGGCCGGATCAGGGAGGGGAGGGGCGAGGGGGGTGCACAGCGCACAACGTTACAGGTCTGCTGCTTGGGAGATAGAGACGGAGACGGAGACGGAGACGGAGACGGGTTGTCGTTGTTGTTGTTGACGCGCGCAGGGACCGGGGCGCCTGCGCGAACACGAACACGAACATGAACATGCTTCAGGATGACTTGAGACGGGCAAAGCGCGATGTGCGGTGCGGGCTGAGCGCTGGGCGCTGGGCGCAGGCCCTTAGACTCCGCGCCAGCGCTGAGTCGGCCAAGATTCGCGGACGGCGTCTGTGGGGGGCCGACATGGACCGCTCGGGCTCTGTATCTGGAGAGGGATAGGAGGCTCTGACCGGAGGGCCCGCGCGCGTCGGTGGGGCGGAAAGAGCGGTGGGACGAAGCTTGCGGCGGTCGCGGACGGGCAGTGCTCGCTGGATTGTCACGGTCGCGGCGGCAGCATTTTTGCAAGGAGGCGCGGGCCCCCTTTATGCAGATGCAGCGTATACGCGGACGCCGTCGGTGCGGCGCACAATGGAGAGCTATCGGTATCGGTATCTGCGGTCGGGTTGTGTGTGTGCAGGGTCGCGGCGTTGAGTAGTAGGAGTAAGTACTACTAGTGGGAGGGGGCGTGTGCCCGATCGGGATCTCTGATGACTCGTGGTGGCGGAGGACCGCCGGAATAGGCAGGTCCCACAGTGGGCCGAAAGCGGACGGGGGGCGGCTGTGGCGAGAGAATGCGATGCAGATGGGATCTGGCGGTCCCTGGCGGTTGCGAGTCTATGCGCTGGCACAAGGCATATATACCCTCGGCCCAGGGAGTATTGGGTGTCCGCCCCTCGCCCCGTCCGCGTCCGCGTCTGCGTCGTCCACTCGCCCGTCGTCCTCCGGCCTTGCACCCTCGCCGCTTTTTGTTGCACACCGTCTCGCAGGAGAGTCTTCGCATCAGGTCGCCAGAGCGCCTCGAGGACGCAAGCGAACGCACCGCTGCCTCGTGCTCCCACGGTGAGTGTCTGTTCGAACGTTCGTAGCGCGCGGGGTGCGTCCCGGATCAGAAGGGCGGAGTGCGAAACGGGGGGGAATAATGGGAGGAAAAATAGGCCCGTCCGGCGTGGGGGCCGTGTCGGGCAGGTTGCGCCCGGCGGAGTTGGACTGGGATGGAAGGCGTGCGCGTGGGGGACGTGCGTGCCGGGCTCTGCCGGGCCTCCCACTCTCCCCAGCTCGTGCACTCTCGTGCAGTGCTCTGTGCGCGTCCCAGCGCCGGTGCCCGTCTGGAGGCCCAGTCACCGGCCCCAGTGGCTATCGTGCCCGCCCAGGCTCGCATGCTTATATCTCCCTCCCCTCCCAGCATTTTCCCCACAAGGCTCCCATTGTCCCCGCCGTCCTCCCGCCTCGCTCCCCCGCCCGCCCTCGCCGCCCCCGCCCCCGTCCCCCGCCCCGTCCCGTCCAGCACCCCGCCCATGTCTTCCGTCTCTGGCCCCTCCGCCGCACGCCACCCGTCCCCGTTTAGGAGACAGCCCAAGCTCGGCGCACGCCCCGCAGCAGGCCCGCACGCCAGTGTGGTGAGTCCTTCGGCGCTCCCTCTTACCTTCCTTTTTCGACCCCCACTCATCCGTCCCCCCCGCCGCCGCCCCGCCCCGCCGTCCAGTCCGACCCGTACTACGGTCACGAAGAGACGGCCAAGATCTGTGGCAAGTTCGTGACGCATTTGTTTGCCCTCCCGGACCTCCCCCCGCTGTCGACCGCGGTCCCCCCCACGCCTTCGCCCCCGCTCGCCAACTTCATCGCCTACGCCCTCCACCGCACCAGGCTGCACACCTCCGTCACCTTCGCCGCCCTCTACCTCCTCCAACGCCTAAAAGCCCGCTACCCCGCCGCGCGGGGCAGCTCCGGCCACCGCCTATTTATCTCCGCCTTCATGATCGCGAGCAAGGTCATCTGCGACGACACCTACTCCAACAAGTCCTGGTCCATCGTCGCACAGGGCATGTTCGCCCTCCGCGAGATCAACCAGATGGAGCGCGAGATGTGCAGCTACCTCGAGTGGCAGCTCAGCATCGACCCCAACGCCCTCAAGGAGTTCGAGCAGAAGGTGCGCCGCGACTTCAAGGGCTCGGGTCCTTTTCCCACCTACACCGTCACCTCCCCCGCCCCTTCGCCGGTGCCCTCGACCACGCCGTACGGCCAGGACAACACCAACGCCCCCGCCCCGTCGTTTACCACGCGCCCCACCCACGGGCCCTCGACGTCCCCGCCCAAACCTATCCCTCCCCCCGTCCCCGTCCATGCCGGCAACCCGTACGGCAACAACCACAACGCCTCCTCCTCCTCATCATCAGCGGCGGCGGCGTCGTCGTCGTCATCCACACGACACAACGGCTCCGCGCCCAGCACGCCCGACACGCCCGAATCGTCCATGTCGATCTCGACGTCGCCCGCGAGCTCCGTCGCGCCGCCGACGCCAATCAGCTACGAAGACCGCACGGTGCGCGTCGTCGGCGGGGGCATGCTCGGCGCGTCCCCGAGCGGCGCGGCGAGCCCGAACGTCGCGACGTCCCCCGCCGTCACGCCCGTCACGACGGCGACCGTCGCGGCGTCGCTCGCGGCGTATGCGCGCGCGGTGCCGAGCGCGGTGCCCGGCGCGCTCAGGAAGGCCAAGTGCGGCGATATCTTCATGCGCGCGTCGCCGTGCGTGTGGTAGATGCGGCTTGTTCGCCCGTGCGTGCGTGCGCGAGCTGGTGTCTGCGGCGACGGCGCTGGTGTGTCTGCTCTGGCTGGTGATGGGCTTGCTGGTGGCTCGTGCGAGGGCGCGCGGCGCGGTGTGTGCGCAGGCGTGTCCTGGCCCTGGCCACTTTGCCTACGCCTGTCGACCGTCGTCCCGCACGCGGGCTATCTGCGTCGCCCCCACCCTCACCCTCCCCCCAATCCCAGCACCCGACTACCCGACTATGCTATGTTCATGTTATACCCCCAGGTCCCCCCACTACCCCTTCCCCCTACATGTTCAAACCCCTCCCCACCACCACCATCACCACCACATGGCGCACCATCCATGACGACACACTCGTTTCTTCACCCGCTCACGTTCGCTCCTCCCGGGGATCGCGGGTTTGTGCTCCGTTTTGCTTCATCTTCTACCCAGACTGCTGCCCCCCCCTTACCCGCTTGACTCTTGCATTGCCGCTCACCTCTTGCACGCGCCCCGCATATACAGATCCCCGCACCGCACCGCACCGCACCCATAACATTTATTTGCTACGACTCTGCTTGCGCCCCGCCTCGGTCCCCCCATCTCCCCCCCCCCCGCTAACTCCCCTCTAACTCCTCCCCGTGCTCCTCACCACCCCCCCTCTCCCACCCCCGATCGCACACTCACAGGCCGGCCGCGCGCGAATACCTCTTTTCGTCTCTCCTCTCTATTCTCTCTATTCTCCGATCTGTCTCTTGACTCCGTCTCTCGCGCCCTCTCTCACATGCATGTTGTATAATATCTCCACCCATACAAGGTTCGAGGACCCGCCCCGCCGCTCCCCTATCCTCCTCGTCGTCGTCGTCGTCGCTGCTGCCGTCCGGACTAAACGCACGCACCCGCACCCGCACCCACACCCACGCACGCTCCTCATCGCATCGTCTCGTCTCGTCTCGTCTCGTACCACATCGCATCACGTCTGCACGTCTCACATCTCTCTCATCTCTCATAGCCCTCCCTCCTCGGCTCCGGCTCGACGCTAGGCGTATCTATCTAGGCTAGGTGTACTTAGGCATCGCATCGCATCGCATCGTATTTTTTTTCCCCCTTCTTTTCTTCTTTTCTGTGCTTTTTTTTTTCACTTGTGACGCGCGCGCGCGTGTGCGTACAAAAGAGTATATACAGACGAACGTTAATAAAGCGAAGAATCGAATACCCCCTATCTTGATGCCCTCGCGTTTGTAGTATGTAATATGTGTAGTATGTACATGGTGATCGCGTGTGTGCGTGCGTGCGTGCGTGCCTGCCTGCCTCAAAGACGGACGACGACGACTTGGCGCTAGCGCTAGCGGGATGGCAGCGATTCTGAACGGCGAGTTTTGGCTGCACGGATCCCCTTCGCTTCGTTCGCGCGTCGGCTGTACAGTAACATAAGTACTATGATACGCACGTACGTATCACAGTTCTCAATTTCTGGGTGTGGCAGCAAGCTGCAAGGGCGCTGATTGACGGAACTCGCGGGTCTCGCGAGGCCCCGCGAGGCGACGAGAGTGATGCATAATATGTGTATGCATGTCATGGACTCGTATGTGGAGTCGTCCCGAATATTTGTGAACCCGAATGTGAACCCGAATGCGAATGCGAATCGGAAGCTTCCATGTACGTACATTGACGCGACTGGGCCCTGGGTGGGGCTCATGAATCCGGTGTGGCTAATTGCCTCGACGTACGCCGTACGCCGTACGGTCGCAGCAACGTTAACAGCGCCGTAATTTTGAACACACACAGCGGTCGGGCCCGCACGTGGAATCGTGGAGGGTGTCTGCGTCGCGACCGCCGACCGCCGACCGACAATGCGCAAGAGCTTCCGGCACCCGACGTGTACCTATGTATATCGCGCACCCGAGGTCCCGAGTCCCGAGTCCCGAGTCCCGACGGCCGCGCCCGACGGGTCCTTCCGCGCGTGCGCAGGAGGGTGGAGCTTCTGCAATTGATCATTGCTGCTGCCCCTGTCGCCCGCTCGACGCTCGTTGGTGCAATATTGACCGCGTCGGCTCCGGGCGGCACGGCGGGCGATGGACCATGGTACTTAGCGCGAGCGCGAGCGCGATCAGGGCAAGCGGCAAGGTTGAGGAGCCGAGGCCTGGGGGGTCAATATTTTGCTTCCGTCTCGGCGACGGGCGTCGAGTGTGCCCGAGCTTGTCAACTCCTGCACTCCTGAGGTGACCGTGCTGACGCGGACGCCAGGACCGTTACGATGGGGGGTCTGGGCTGGGTTGCGCGGTTCGACATTCGATGCCGAGTCTGGAGGTTTGTCGAGTCCTCGGCGTCGGGGTTCGTGCTCATGATCAGACCTCAGGCCTCAGGCTTGGAGTCGACCGTCGGACGTCAGCGTCACGCCTCGCGAGTTTATCGGGACCTATCGTACGGCGCGGCAAGCCGCCATCGACGCGCCCCTTCGCGCTGCCTCGTGCGCTGTGGCTGAAGATGGATGGAGTCAGGCAAGGGACCAACATAAACCTGGAACTCGAGTTTGGTCTCGGAAGCCTGAAGGAGGTCCGTCGCGGTGCTTTCGCGATCGGAGGTCGGGTCCCGGAACCGACCCCGGCGCGGAGTCCGGACGGAAGGAGTCCCCGCCCTTGCCCGCCACCATCCGATACCGATAAATATGGCGATTGCGGCGCACTGCTGTTACTTACGGGCCGATCACTACCGCACCAGTCTTACTGGTACTGATGGTAAGCGCGAGTAACCGTCAGTAAGTAATCGCGTTCGCTTGGCCGACGCCGGCGTGACCGGCCGCCAAGCGGGGGCGGCGCGCGCCACGACGCCGCCGGAGGCCCAGAGCACGTTTTCGCGGGGAAATTTGGTGCACTCTGTATTGATAGCGAAAATATTGGTGAGTCGCGACGGGTGCTTGGCGCCGGCTCGTTTGGCCCTACGATCGACGGTGGGGCGTCGAAAATTAAAGCGGGCGTTGTGGCGCTGGACGAACGGTCGCTGCCTCATCACCAGTGGCCAGCCGGGGGGGGGCGCACGAGGGGGGTGGGGCGGGGCGCGATTGGAAGGGGGATTCAGGATCGGCCTGCGGGACTCGGCGTTCGGGGGTGCCACTGGTCGGGACGCGGGCGGGGCAGGACTGAGAGGCGGACCGACGGTTCTTCCGGATTGCTCGCAGAGGCCGCCGCCTGCGCTCATCCTCGTGTTATGGGCCGTGTTAGGCACGATGCGTGCTTGCGTGCACGCAGCAAGACGCAGCATCGCTGCACCACCCTGGACGACCCCAAACGAGCGCGCGTGCTGGCAGGACAACGTGAACGATGGAGGTCGAGGTGCTAAAGTGCTAAGCGGAGGCCTTGGTGAGTCGCGGTCCATTTGTCTAGACCGGCCAAGCACTGGGGTACTGGAGGGGCGGCCGGCGTATGTATGGAGGCGTTAACGTTCTGTTGGTAGCTGGTAGACCCGCAGGCGGCGGCTCGAGTCGTATCGCGACCCTTTCCGGCCATGCGCTATCGCGCAACGCGGCGGGCGAGGCACCAACGGGCACGACTGTTGCTGTCCCCTCCGAGATCTCCCTATAGGGCCAAGTGTAAGCTTTTCTGACCCTCCTGGGCCACGCGCAGACATAAAGTACACTTCTGATCTCGTGTTACACTCCCGGGCTCACGTTGGCCAGCTCGCGATAATTAGGAACAAACCTTTCCACGCAATACGAGACCGACTAGCCGTCTCGAGCCACCGCCGCGCGGCGGCCAACTAGTAGTACTTCGTCAACGTCTAATGTCGGTGAGTCCGCGGTGGACGCCCGATGTAGCCAAGTCGCTGCAGCTCGTGCCAACGCTACTAGCGCTGCTGCGGCCATGGTATCATATCAGAACACTCACCCTCTATACGTTCGTTGTCGAATATTGCTCGCAGTCCCACTGTGACTGGCCCGCCCATCCATCAAGCAAGCACGCAGGGCGCGAGCCTCGTGTCGGTCAGATGCATCCCCTTTGCCATGCATACGTCGCCGCGGGGTTGGTCGCTTGTTCGTCCCTGGACTTTGGAGTCTGCGGCGGCGGCACGACGTCAAGTCTTTGAGACGAGGCATCGAGGCCCTGGACCGGGACGGTGAGACTATGGCGGCTGGCACGGCGCCGGCGAGCGGCTGCCCAACGTGCGCGCGTGCCTGCAGCCACTGACGCGCCGCCGGCCGCGAGGGGCGCCGCGGAGTTGGGCTCGGTCCTGGGGCTGCCGCGTGGGGATGTCCGGCGGGGAGGGACGGGGGAGTAAGAGACAACTCAGACAAGGGCGCTGGATTAATTGAGGTGCACCGCTTCGGCGGTCTCTGGGGCGACTTCGTACGTGTGTCGACGGAGCGGAGTCGGTTGTTGGCCCTTACGCTTGTGGCTTGCCTTGCGATTGGGCTGTCATGCTTGATTGCGGAGGTGTTCGGAAGGTCGGGTCGTGGGGTTGTTGGGTGGTCAGGTCGTGCATCATGCGTACGTTGTACCATGTATGCTGTATCGTTATGCTGACTTTTGCCAGGTGTCCGAACCCGTCAATGCACACGTCTGCGTCATGATAGTACCGTGTATGCGTACCTGTGGGGTAAGTAATGCACGTATACCTGCATTTCCTATGTCATACTGAACCGCCTCGAGTGTTTAGCGTCGACGTCCGATGTCGAGGAACGCGCTAAGAAGATCAAACTTCGAACATCACAACAGGATGACCAGATTTGCGTTCGTGATGGCCCCCCAGGCCTCCCCACCATCCGACGTGCTGCGTACCGCCGGGATCAGCAGCGCACCATCATTCCAGGCTCCGGTTAGCATTGGCCAGTGCGTCTCTATGGACATCGCGCCAGCACCCCGACTCGTGCACGACGGGAAGCTTCTTGCAACCCGCAATACGTTACGCGCCCTGCCAACCCGCCTGCGCCGCCTTCGGAAGTCGGGCTGCGACGTGCTCCGACGGACACCAGCAGATGCAAGAGTGAGTGTCTGATGCGGTCTTCGGCGAGTGACCGTGAACTGTTGTTGGTAATAAACTCGCGAGGCTCGCTCACTACCGTCTACGCTCATCGTGAACCAACAGCTTCAAGTCGGTATCCCGGTTCCGTCAATTGTTCAAGTGCGTTTCCAACGTCAGAAGGAGGTACGTTAGTTGTGTTCGGGGCCTTCTAGGGACGTGTACAACGGCGGTTGTATGGCCATCTGCTTCGCGTGTTCGGACGCTGGTGTCACCGGATTTAGGCGGCGTGAACGCGGTGAATGCGGGCGTCGTGGCCCCTCGAGTCGTTTTTGTTTGACAAGGACCCGGATAGCCCGGCACAGCTGGCGACATCGCTATAGTTCACATCCTTGCAATTGCAAGCGTCGTTAGGGCGATTCGTCTCGATGCTGTTCATACTCAACTTTATCCCGCGTTACAGGCTCAATAGCTCGCATTGCCATGCATATTATTATGCATGCTACTTGCGCGTTTAGCCACACTGCGCCGACTTCCACGGTCACAACTTTACAATTGAGCAGCCCCCAGAAGCCCGCCCTTCCAGACGCCTCGTGGGTTCCATCGGAAAGAGATGCGATGACGGGGGGCGCGGGACGAATGGATAGAAGGCCCCTCTGCATGCAGGTACGAGCCGCCCTGCACCGTTCTGTTCGATTTGATGATGGATCAGGAGGCCCCATGCATGCACTCGATGTCGGCTTCACTCAGGTCCCCCCGAGATTCGAACGCTTCTCGGCGCGGATTGGCTTCGAGGGTCGGCCGGCCCCCCTTCCGACTCCACTCGCGGTGCGCGAAGTTCTGCACCGACCCTGCCGTATGTTCGCGCTATCCGAGCCGACGGCATCTTTAACGCGGAAGATCTCGGGGCGCCGCGCCGGTCTCTCAAAACTGCACTGTCGAGCACATCGTGCACACCCGGAAAGCGCGCATCACTCACTCGGTTTTGCCTGGGATTCTCGTCCTTCGGAGTTCGCAGCGAATCATAGGTCAATACGTGTGTGGCCTTCAAATCCGCCACCATACCCGACGCTGCCGCCAGCTGTCTACCCGTCTTCCAGCATGTGTTGTGTGCGGTACGTCCGTTCCGAGTAGTAGTGGTACGACGACAACGTTTTGTTGAAACGCTCTCTGCACCCGACAGACGCACTGCGGCCTGTCCATCATATGATAGCTGGACATCCTTGGACCGTGGGCGCCCGCCTCTTGTCACCAGCCACCACTTTGAGCGCCCCGCCGTCCTCGTATGTCGACACGCGCTAGGAAGAACGAATGATCGAGGCACGGTAGACGCGCCTCTACATGACAATGGACAGACGAGGATCCGTGCGGTGATCCCGTCATAGAAGTCCATCATCGGCCACATGGGCCTTCAACACCGAGGCATGGGCAGGCGTGGGTCCCACCCCTTGAGCAGGCAGACTCGTTGGCGGCCCGAAAGCTACCGTGGTAAGTACTTACATACGCCGGCGCCGGAGGATGCACCGGTCCCCGCCGTGGACCGTGGACCGCGAGCCGTGGATATCGCCAACATTGATCCCCCTCTCCGTCCGGAAACTCAGTTGTTGGCCGTCTCGCCGTCCGGCGTTCAAGGCGTGCCGTGCCCGCCGCCGGGCCATCTCCCGTGCCCTGCGCATTGGTTCTAGCGAGGATGCAAGGTGCGTCCGCGATAGGCGCGAGAAGTCAGAACCGCGATACAAAGACGGTGCCTTCAGGCGATCGCGCAGGTGCCCATGTCGGAGTTCAGGCAAGTTCTATGACAAGAGAGGACGCTTCGGGACGCTCCACGCACCACCAAGAGGCTCCGCGACACGACTCGATGTTCAACAGCGTTCAATGCTCGCCGGTCCGGCCGTGCATTGGGTCGCATGCACGTCCGAGCTGTGCATCGGCGCGGCTGGGCACACGGACATTGCACCTCCCCCACGCCATTCTTCCTGGGGGAACAATGTCGCGCCCGATTGAGTCTGGTGCGGCACCCGTGATGCGCAGGGCCTCCGATTCCAGCTATCTGGACGCGCGCGTTCCCTATTGCAGGTAATGCACTTGTTGTTGCCGCCCGATTGGGTTGCCCGGGCACTGCGCCTGCTTAATTTTGTCAGGGCCGGGGTGAGGCCACGCTGCAGTCATGCGCCGTCCTCCATTCTGCGCTGGGGTCACGTCGTCCGCAGCAGGGTGTGTGTGCTGTTACTGCCAAGTGCCGAAAGTAGCGTTCACACCGCCGCTGCTTGCACCGCCAGTCCGCGCGTCGCTGCCATGGTCGCGCGCCTTTGCTGATGGTAAGCGGCGGAGACAGATACGAGGACCGTCGAACCTTGATCGTGGGCGCCGGCCGCTACGAACAGGAGGAGGGAGACAACCGTCTTTGTTCTGCCAGCTGCTACGGGCCCAAGGCGGCGCAGAAGGTGCGCCCCCGAAGTTCTGTTTGGTAGACTGATACACGCGCTGTGTGGGCGTCGCGCCTATATCGCCTACCCCGCGCCCGCGCGGCGGAGCGGTCAATGTCGTTATCGAGGGAGGAGGGAAGCTACTTTTGCCGTGATCGCAGTGGCTCGCGTCCGGTGTCGTGCGTTTGCCATGATGACCGCCGGCGAGGTTCTCGAATGCATCTCACCGGCGTGTCTAAAGGTTTTAGACGTTCTGTGGTAGGAGCCGGACCATGCAGGCTCCTTGCAGCCCTGCAAGGGCTCAGCGAAGTGTGTATGAAAGGCGTCTATATGGGGCTTCAGTTCGTAGACGATGGTCTCCTTTTGATGTTCTACTCATTCTATGGATGCGATGACACTCCGCGTGTCACCGTACCGATAGATTGTAGACTTCACGTACCGGCATATCCGGCGTGCAAGGTGTGCTGCCTATGTCATAGGACTGAGTTGTTGGACGTTCCCTGGGAGATTAGTTTGACTTGTTTAGACCGCGCTCTCAGGTCAAGTCATTTGACAGTCGAACTTTCACCTCGAGGTAGTGGGTGATACTTCTCATTGCTTCCGACCTTATGAAGAAGCTGTTGTTCCGTCTTTAGTCGGATGGTATACGAGAAACGCGCGGGCGGACAGCGTCACACCCCCGGAGCGCATGGGCTTGCTATCGTTTGGCATTGTCAAGACACAAATGCGGTCGCATCTGGTTAGCAGTGTCCGATGCTCACGCAGCTGGAATCAGGTAAATGTCAGCTGTGCCGGCAGTCCTATCAACCATTTACGCTGTGGTGCACTGAAGCTCCTGAAGTCCGCGCCGCAATACCTTCGCTGGCAACTTACAAGTACCACGTTGCCTAAGAACCCCCCTGCTGTAGGTCACATTCTCTTTGTCGAGAAGGTTGTGGTCCTGTCGCCTTGATAGTGACAGCAAGAGACAGGCTACTTCTGAGATTCCCAGATCACGTTGTGGCGTTATACTTCTCTAATACGGCCGTTCGTTCTACTTCTTGGCCTCGAGGCGTACCGACGGCTGTCAGCGAAGCAGCGTATTACCGCGTTATCGCCTTCGTTCACTCTCAGGTCAGCACACCGAAGGGAACACATGACTAGAGAGGTATCTGCATCCCAAACGTTGGTTTTATGGGCGCCGAGGACCATAGGCCCTCTTGCGATGTGTACCTCACCACGAGCTCATAGATGGGGTGGATATTCGCGTGTTTTGGTACCATCTTCTAATGCATCTAAAGCAACGCTGAACGAGCTGAACCGCACGTCCCGCAGCCTCACTTCTCGAGCGTACCGGGCAAGCAGCTGCACAGGTGTTCTTTTACGTCGCACACTAAGCGATATATACATCCCTGGAAACGACCGAGCGCACGCCATACAACCCCGCGGCAATTCCTGCGCCATCGCTGCGCAATGTCTCCCAAGGGGCGCGGCGAGGTGTGTATGATACACTTCAGGCTTTCCCCCCACCTCGTGTCTGGGAGAAAGATGTCCGGCGAGGTCTCCCATGGCATATGTGGCATGCAGGATCACGTATAGGGCGGCGAAGCAAGGTACGTTCGTCCAATCGCACGCGGGTCGCCGTCGATGTCCCGCGATGGGGGCTGCCACCAAAGGCGTGTTACCGGGAGAAGTGTATGTGCGTGCGGGCATCGACACGGTTGCGGGGCGCGCTAACTTGTAAGCGTAACGCGGACGTTTACGGTCGGTCTTCAGGCCCGGTGTTGTGGGGGGTCGTGCGATCGCGCCCATGTTCGAGGCGTAATGGGACTCGGTATGTGTAGGCGCATGTGGTGGATGTGTGTTCGATGCCCGGTAGGCATTCGCGCCCGCAACGAGCGACGAGCGAGGGGCGGACCCTACGTACGACGATCAGAGTTTAAATTAAATAACGATCGACTTCTTCGGGCGTCGGGCGCTGTGGAGGTGAAGAAATACTCGCCAGGGAAGGTTTGACCTGGGGGACCTCTCGTTAGGCAGGTCTTACGGCATCCGGGGCGTTGCGCCCATCTCAGGGCGTTTCCCTGGTGAACCGATGAGTCTGTGCGGTCCACGGTGGACCAAGTTCGGTACGTCCCGAGTCGACGCGCTCTTCGAGGACGCGCTCGGCGGTCCCGCCCTCCACCGGAGCAGATCTTTAGGGTTCCCGCTGCTGATCGGATACGGATACATATGCGGGGTTAACAGCAGTGCGGCCAGTTGAGCGGTCGGGCACAGTCGGGGTCGAAAACTTCGTAATCCGCTCATGAGGAGACAGCGTCTCTGCTCGCAGCTGCAATAGGCGTGAGATGCGACATGTCTACGCGTAGTACGGTTACTTACCGCGCCCAGTTGCCAGATCCCGCTGATCTAACGGTCTACTTACCGGGGATGGGCCCGGAGGACGTGTAACGTGCCCTGCGTCATGCAGTGCAGCGTACGGACGTCGGCAAGACCATATGCATTAGGTGAGGTACAAGCACGTAACAGGGGGAGAGAGAAAACTGCGCGTGCGCGAACCCAGGGCGCACCAGCCCTGCACGCTGCAGCGCAGGCGGGACAGCCCCCGCGCCCGCCGCCTCTTGCCGCCTGATACGTCCGCTCTGAGTCTCTGACATATCATGATGCGTGCCGCCACAGCGAAAGCCTGCAGAGAAGTGCCCCCGCGTTCTAGCGGTATGTGCGTTACGTGACGGCGCGATGCACTGCGCGGGTGCCTGTCTGTACTCCATTGCCGAAGGTCTGAGCACGGCGACGCTAAGATGCCGCCGACCGTGCACAGCGGGAACGGGGGTGTGCACGCCGGCGGCATAGAGTACGCTCGTCTTGTCTCGAGCGAAGCCGGAAGCCCCGACACGCGGTATGTGATGCGACGACGATATAATGGAAGGCGAAGCGGCCGCGCTTCCGCATCAGATGTCGATGAGGGGGCGTGAATGCGGCAATTTAGTGCGCGCACCGAGGACGAGGAGACGCGGCGGCGGGCGCGTCATGCCTAACGCACGCTAGCAACCCATGTGGTCGACATACCAACTCGAACGCGGTGGGAAGAGAGCGAGCCTGCGCGGGTAGCGGGGCGACGGGAATCCGGGGATCCTGGTTGTAGGATGACTCGACGCCTGTACGAGGCCCAGGTTTAGGCGTTCAGAGCGGCGAGTGGGGGCATATGGCGCGACTCGCGCTGCTTACTTTGGGTAGGACGTCTCAGAGAAGGGGCAACTCACTGTGTCATCATCAGACTGTGGGTGCCGCTTCCGATGGCGCGGGCCCTTTGTGTGCAGCATGTCGGACAACAACTGGTTGAGGGCGGACTCTAGGTAGTTGACACGTTCCGATATCATTGGAATGGGGATGGACGCCATGATAAGCCTCAGTGCCGGGAAGACTGGGTTGGGCGGTTCGGTGGCGTCGGGTTGTTCGACCAGAAAAATTGTACAATGACAGCTCAAACGGCTGGAGATGTTCACGTACTGTACACATATCGCCTTCCAAGTGGCACGCCTGACGCGGATGTTATACAGCGGGCGCGTCGAAACGACGGTAGAACACCCATGCGTCTACGAACTTTTCGCCATCGCCGTCGGCTTTCCTTAGGCGTCCCGCACGAGGGATGCGGCCGGCTTTCGTGAAGTCTAGCGCTTCCCACAGCCTGCGAAGGTTCGAAACGCGTTAGCAAACAAAACAAAACGGGTAGGTGCGTGGTAAGGGCGACACTGACTTTATGCTTGCTATGTTGTTCACGTACACGAGGTTGAAGACGCTCGCCTCGTATCCTAGGCGTGGCCCGTAGTGAAGATACGAGCGGGCGAGCACGGTGCCGACGCCACGTCCACGTTGTGTGGGAGGGACAAGGAAACCAGCGTTGCAGATCTGGCGACGGTAACAGGTAAGTAAGCAACCTGAAGCTTAGAGGATGGTGCCAGGAAAAGACTTTGTGGCAGCCCGGTCTTCATCGGCGTACGCCATGAAGGAGCAACGACGTCAATCTTCCGTCTGCTGACCCGAAGAAAGGAGTTGCACTGGCCTGCTTCTTCAGAAGAGGCGCGGCATATGCGCGTACACCGCGTACTGTCAAAGGATACTCATCCAAAGAACACGATGGGTGAATGCCTGCGCGCGACGTCCCCGTCTCGTCTCCTGAACGGACCCCGCTTTTATCAGATGGACCGGGTACGCACGGAAGAGGTTCATGAGAACGTCACGCCAACCAAGCTCGGTACGTCCTATGTAGGACTCATGTATCTTCGGAGACCGCCGTAATCGGTGTGGTCCCCAGGACCATAGCATACACGGACGCATCTCGGGACCTTTCACATAGAGGACAGCAAACACAGTTCTTTGCCACTGGGCGAGCAGATGGCGCCGGAACGAGGCGACTTCTGGGCGTCCAGACTTTACACTTGAACGTTGAGAAGCCGGTCTCCCCGCACGTCGAACCGTCTACACAGCACCGGACTGCCCATCGCGTCGATCGCCGATGGAGGGAAGAAGAGCAGGATAGGATAGCAAGGCGCGAGAAGGGGCGACTCACATGCGAGGACCGTCCTGGGTAGTTCGGCTTCACCTATACAACGAAGAGGCGTTGAGCGATAATGATCATCGACATCGACGCGTCAGGGCCACACCGAGCGGATGCGCGACCTGGCGGGCGGCGAAGAGCAGGAAGAGAACGCTCTCGTAAAGGACGGCACGCACGTAGTAGCAGCCCGCGATGCACTCTTCCCAGGTGCGGCCGCCCACGGCCTCTGCAAACCCGATTAGGACCGCGCTGCCGTCGGGCCCATCGAGAGGATCTGCCGTGCCGTCCGCGGGGGGTTGGCCGAGTACCGCGACGAGGGCGTCAGCAGCGAAGAAGTAGCCGTCGAACTGGGCGCGGGTGTATGGCTGGCCGGGGAGGGTCTCTTGCGGGTAGGTGAGGCCCCGTTCGAGTTCAGCGGCGAACACGCCGTGGAGGTAGTCGACGAGCCCTGGGAACTTCTCTGCCCTCCCGAGGGTGAGGTGGTGTAGCGTGAGGTACTTGGGCGTGTCTGGTCGTTTCGAGACGAGCTGCCATGTTGTGGACGGAACGGAGGAGGATGAGGAGGAGTTGATGGCGCCGTAAGCGGACATGGCTGCGAGCAAGGGCGCTTGTCTCCTTTCGTCCGAACCTTCATCGTGCTCGAACAGGCCACGTACCTTTGGATTCAGCGCACGGTCGACGGTGAGTTGTGGGTCGTTCTGAGGCGCAATAGCGAGCACTGAAGTGAACTGGCAGCACTATATTTAGCTATAAATAACACTCGTCCGCTCGTCGTGCGCGGTACGATCGAGTCATCCGTTCAGCTTGAGCAGCTGGCGGCACGCAGCGGCATCCCGCTCTGCCATCGGATTGACCTTTTTCCTTCTGGGCACCTCGGGGACCTTTCACCTCGACTTTCAACGCATCGATAGCACAAGTTCTACTCACAGTAGCGGCCATCGATAGACTGCGCAGCAGTGGGCTACCTTCATGAATCTCGGCCTTGCTACTGCCGCTTCTAACTTGTGCTTGGTGACTTGGTTGCTCCCTCAGTCCGACCCATTCTCAGCGACACTTCCCAACGCCAAGGTGGAGGCTCCAGCTGAACTCGACCCATTTTCGCGCACGTGCATCCGGCACCGAACTCCCGTAAGTTAGCGTCGGGGCGGCACATTCGCACCGTGCACGCCTTCTTGCTCTGTTCGCGTATGTTGCAGATGTATATCTACATATCCGGACCCAAATACAAGCACTCTTCAAGCCTTGGCCGTCGTGAACCTGTGTATAGCGATGCCACGGATGCATCTCATTTGAGAGTCGCCATCGGCTTCTTTGCGCATGCCATCAGGTGCGTTTTCAGACATCTCGATAGAGTCTATTCAGTCTTTGTCATAATTAACTAATAATGCATATACTAGGTAACGAATGGCAGTCCGTGCTGCAGTCCTCTTGGACAATCGTTAGCGGGAGATTCTCTGTGCGGTGTCGGCCGCAGGTCTCATGCAAGACTCGTTATAGGAGGCCGAGGACCGAGAGACCACCGGCCGTGGCGGCGCCCAGGACCACTGCGCGAGATGCACTTTTCAGGATCGGGGAAGCCGCAGAATTTGACGAGGCGTCAATGCCAATGGTGCCGTTGACCTATCTGGAAGGTGAGCACGATCACTGTGAGTTCCAGATACGGCGGCTACGCACCCCTGCACATCCCTGTGGCCCCGAGCATGCGATGTTGTGGTTCTCCGCGATGACGTTCGCTTGTTGGGGGTCGATCGGGGCGGGGGTTGCGGAGATCGAGACTGGGGGTAGGGGGTAAGGTTTTGCATATCAGTATGCGCCCCTGCCGGATAGCGTTGACGTATACGTACCGAGAGAGAAAGAGACGGCGAGAAGGAGCGTGAGGGTTTGGATGGCGCGTGCGTACATCGTGACTTGGATGAGTGTATCGACAGTGGGACAAGCGCGGGCGGTGGGTGATATCGTTATGCGAGGTATAAGGATTCCGTCGCTCGGAATGCGGTGGTGTGAATGATACAGTGAGTGCGAGCGAGGACTTTGGGGCGGGGAAACGAGTTCGGTCAACGAACGAAGATGCGGCAACCTTGGCTGCGGCTTTTATTCCCTTACTGCAGGACCGAGGTTGTCGATCTCCTTGTATTTAAGCGACGCGAGGACAAGGTTCGAGTGCGCATGCCGCCCGACCTTTCCACCGAGGGTGTAAAGGGACATCCAAATGTGGAAGATGGTGTCGGTCCACGTGGGCTCGCTAGAAGTTATGAGATGTGTAGACGCTCACTTCGACGCCTTTGTTCTCGACCGCTGACGGCTTTGTTTCTTGCGTTCTCAACAGGCACCACTACCACTTCAACCCACTCTCTCGTCGCGGATACGGGCGTAGGTGCCGATTCAGCGGAGGTCGTGCACTGACACCGATAGTAGCTCATGTGTTGTTGAGAAAATTCAGGTGAGATACAACGCGTTTGGATGAATACAACAACTCTAAACGAAACGAAACCCGGAGCCTGAAAAATCGCGCGTCGCCCACGTCTCCTCCCGAACGTCATCGCCAGCTCGGGACGATGTGAGTGGGAACTTGTCCGGTTAGCGAAAAGTGTGGTGGGGGGAAGGCGAGCGCCTCCCACTCTTCGTTGAACAACGTCGGGGTGCCGTCTAGGGCGCCCGCGTGCTTTCGCTCGTCCTCAGGCGGCGGTACTGTGCTTCGTCTGTGAGCAGCGATAACCCGGACCGGGCTGGGTTGCGCCACTTACGGGTGTCGAGCTGGAGCCCGAAGACGAAGTTGAATGCGGCCTTCATGACGTCGGTGATGGTCATCATCTCTGCCGCGAGTGAGTTAGGGAGGGTGTAATGCGCTTCGAGGTGTGGTGGCGGGTGTGGTGGTGAGTTGGAGCATCTTCGCGTTTTGCGATGTGTTTTCTACGCCCTTTGCAGACAAAGCTGCTTTGCTCTGCCGCGCAGTGTCCAGCCGTCGGTCGATGGAGGCTCATGGTGTGCGCACTGCATATTCGACGCTTGGGCTGTGGGCGCTAATGACCAAGAGGTCTTTATGCCACATTACAGCCGTACCCCTTCGAGGTGGCCCCGGGACGCCTCATACGCTCCGTCCTTGCTTTCTCTCCTTTGTCATTTGTGCCCCCAGGCTACGCTTTACCGCTGCCGAGACGCGAAGCTGCGCCTCTATCCGATACACAGACCCCAAGCCTCGCGATCGAGCTGCACCTAAGCGCACGTTCCGAGATAAGTACCTCTCTGGACGCGGTCACGTTCCCAATCGCGAACGCGGTCGCGGTCGCGGTGTCCCGACGCTGGCCGACGGCGCGGTGTATATAGGGGGACGGATCGCTGCGCCGAAGATACCGCCCGCCACCCTCATGGCCGGGCGACGATAAGCACAGATATAGCTGCGCTGTGCCGCCCTATCTTCCCCCCATGCCGTACCTCGCACCCTCGGCCGCTCGACATTGGTGGACGCCCGCCAGGGGGTGGCGAGCGGTGCCGGCGAGAGGACGAAGTGGCGGTCTCGAGACCGTTCTGCCGTTATGTCTGGCCGCGGATTGATAGGACAAACGATGATGGGAGTCAGACAACTGGGCTCAGGAACCGGGCTTTGCGCCGGCCAGTGCTGCTCGATGATGCCGTGGGGCAAACACGCTTTCGTATAAGTACGTGACGTGCGCGAGGCTCGTGCCTTCCTCGAGCTGTCGCTGCCGAGTTCAAGATGAGGACGCTGTTTAGCACGCTCGCGCGCGCCGTCGTGGGCGCCGGTCTTGCGATCCAGTCTGTCGCGGCCGCCCAGGTCGCCATCCAGCCTACGGGGAGGACGCTCGTGCTAGGCAATGTCTCGTACTTTGTCCCGCCTTCGCCCGTGTCGACGTTGTACAACGCCGCCTTCCTCATTCAGCCGGCGTCTGGCGACTTGGTGCCCTTCTCGGTGATCCCGACATCAAAATCGGTGTTCGACGGACACGCTCTGGAAGAGACCGTCTCCGCGTGGTCCGCCAAGGATGACGTCTGGAGCGAGGCGTTCTTAACCGGTATGTGCTTTGAACTGCGCTCTCGATTTACGCTCTCTTCTAACAGTTGGTGATTCTGCAGGCGTGTATATCTCATTCAACGGCTCGCACGGAATCCCGTCCGCCTCGATTGGTTCAGCAAAGAAGAAGTTCGGCATCGAGTTCGTTCTTCGCTCGAAGGGCTTCCCCCTCGGGGTCAGCCTCACCAAGGCGTTGCCCTCGGGCCCGTACTTCCTGGAACCTGCGACTGGACACATTTACGAAGGCATGTTTTTGCGTTTCCCTCCGACTCGCGCCCAGTTGCTGACATTCACACAGCATACCGCCTGTACAACGACGAGAACCAGTCGTTCCTCTATGGAACGATCCCTGACGGCCAAGGAGGCTACCAGATCCTCTCTGCGCACGTCCCCGGCGCCGCGACCGAGAGCATCGGTGTCCCCTCCCGTCTCTACTTCACGCCCACCCCCGAGAAGCCACTCGCGGGCTACCGTCTGGCCGTGAAGGACATCTTCGACATCAAGGGCCTCCGTACCGGGTGCGGCAACCGCGCCTACTTCAACCACTACCCGCCCAAGGAGCGCACGGCCCCGGCGATCCAGCGTCTGCTTGACGGCGGGATCGTCCTCGTCGGCAAGGCGAAGACGTCGCAGTTCGCGAACGGGGAGGTCGCCACCGCGGACTGGGTCGACCTCCACGCGCCGTACAACCCGCGCGGGGACGGGTACCAGGACGGGAGCAGCTCGTCGACGGGCCCCGGAACGGCACAGGCGTCGTACCCTTGGCTCGACTTCGCCGTCGGCAGCGACACGGGTGGGTCGATGCGTGGCCCGGCTGGTGCGAACGGCGTGTTTGGTAACAGGCCGTCGCATGGGGCGGTGAGCTTGGACGACGTCATGCCTCTGTCGCCCGAGTTGGACACCGCCGGCATCTTCTCGAGGGATGCGAAGCTGTGGGCGACTGCCGGCCACTGGTGGTACCAGAACTTCACCTCGGTAAGATGCGACTACTGCATGCTGCGGGGGTAATACGTTCTGACGAAGTGCGTAGTTCTCCAAGTTCCCGAAGAAGATCATCTTCCCCCTCGAGTATTGGGGCAGCAGCTACCTCCAGGACCCCCCTGCCGCGGGGACGCCTGACGCGACGCACAACGACTTCATCAAGAAGCTCGAGGGCTTCCTGAACACGACGCGCACGGAACTCACGCTCGCCTCGCTTTGGAACGAGACGAAGCCCGCGAACGCGTCCGCACCGACCCTCCAGACGCTCTTGTCGACCACGTACGCGGACCTGATCACCCTCGACCAGACCGCGCTTGTCGCGGATCCCTTCTTTGCGGACTATGCCGCGGCGAACGGTGGCCGTACGCCCTTCATCAACCCCGCCCCCCTCGCGCGGTGGAACTATGGCCGTGCGCTCTCCGCGGGACGTAAGGAGGAGGCGTTGGCGAACAAGACCACCTTCATGGACTGGTTTGCGGACTCGGTCATCAAGGGTGGGGACCCTGAGTCTTGTGCGGACGCGATCTTGCTCTACCCGCAGAGCTCGGGCGAGACCAGCTACAGGAACGAGTACTTCGGGTATGTAGGCTGCAGTATCTCGCCGTACTTTTGCTCATGAGTCTGGTTTAGCGCACCCCAGGCTCCGATCGGATTCTCGGCCGGACGCATCGCTGTGCACGGAGAGACCCCCGATATGGTCGTACCCAGTGAGCATCGCCTTCTCTTGCACCCTTTCCACAGTTTAACCACCTTCGATGAAAAGTCGGCGAGGCGCCATACAACTCGACCGTTACTAGGAAGGAGGAGTTCCTCCCGGTGACGATCAGTTTCATAACCGCCAAGGGCTGCGTAAGTGTCTGGATCTCGTTTAGCGGGACGTCAAACGCTGACGCTGCGCACATTGTAGGACCTCATGCTGTTTAACCTCTTCGCTGCTCTGCAGGACGCCGGGATTATTACCCCGGTGCTGACGGGTTCGAAGATGTTTGCGTGATTGGACTAGTAGCGTCTAGTACGAATGAATATACGACTTTACTACTGAATCGGGAATCAATGGAAGGGGCATGGCTGCTTTGGTGTAGGATTGCAGTTGTAAAGTCGCGCTCGCATGTTTTGGCGTGATAAGCTATGTTGGATGACATGATTTTCGTCAACATAAGCAGTCAATAATGAGACCGTAGGTTGCGCCATGGCTTAACTACGACCGTTCACCCGGGGTTCGCTACCCACTTCAATCCTCTTCAATCCCGGATCCGTGCCTCATCATCTGATCATCGACATTTCCTGCCAGGAGCTACGAGAGGGTCCCGGACAAATTGGATAAAAGAATTCCCACTAACCGACTCGAACGATTGACCTCATCATAACCGATGGAGATAATACTAGTGATGCGCTCTACCAACTGAGCTAAGCGGGAGACATTCCCTAATGTATTAGCGGATTATAACACTTGAACCACACAGCGCCCGACGCTCGGCGCATTCGGCAGCATTCCGGGAGCGGTTCACCGGCTTCGGCTTCAGCCACCACCAGTAACCCATAGTTTGCACCTTTCCTTCGACCGTCGGAACATTGCTCGAACCCACCTCCCGATCATTGCGTAATAAGTCGTAAGAAAGCGGTATAATACCAGCTGTAAGCACCTGTCTTAGTGCCCGCGCACGACCGAAAATGGACCCGGAGAAGTTTGGCACCTGCATTCCGTACGACGAGTTTATAGCGCACTTCCTTCAACTACGCGCCCACACGAAAGTCGAACCTGTTGCGGGTTATCAAACTTCAGACGGACCCTCCGCAACTACACACCGGGCTAATCGCGGTTTAAACCTGTCCCGGTCAAGCGGGGGAGACTCTGGGAGTGTCGATAAGTACGATCGTCCTTCACTGTCCTACAATGCGTTCAAGGAGATGCCGCGCGCTCATAGCGTGCGAGGCATGTGCCAAAACGTGGTATGTTAATTACGATTCCGATGAAAATGTGTCCTGCCGTCTGCTGACAGTGTGTACTACTTTAGTCGAACACCCTTACGAAGACGTTCCTCGCTCAGCGCTGCGACTACTTCGCGTCTGCAACGCATTATAGCAGCGACAAGTTAGGGCGGTCATCGGGACCGGCGGATATGAACGCAGCTTTTTGTGGAGTTTACCCCTCCTCCGTCGCGTCTGTAGATCAGCAAGCACGACACCAACCAGTGGGACTCGGACTCAACCTTGGCCAGGTGGACTGGTCCCGGATTGAAATGGTCCATTTGTGCGAGCCCAACTCCCAAGCCGACTACGACCCTTTCGATGAGTCAGTTTTTGAAGACCTTAACCACGCGCGAATTGTAGCAGCACAGCGCGCAAGGGTCCTCGAGCGGATACTTGACTACGCTCAACTGATTTTCCATTACCAACATCGGACGCATCAGTTCATGGTCCTCTTCTTCGGGGACATGGCTCGGATCCTCCGCATTGACCGCTCGTGGATCTTCGTGACCCACAGGTTCAACTACAGGGACGAGGTAGCGGGTTTGAAGCTCGCTCACTTCTTCTGGGATCATGCGCTGCTCTCTGCCGCCGAGCGTGGCCACGACACCACGGCGACTCGCCTCGACCCTAGTGGGCCCGACGCCGAGCTCATGCGAAAGCAGGTGAAGAACTTGGACCCCGACGATTACGTGAGGATGATGTTCGCGGACACGCTCGACGAGCGGTGGCCGTGGTGGAAAGTGGACGTTCCCGACAAGTGTCGTGGCGGCTCCCGGTCTTTCCTGGTTGGTAAACCCCACTTCACGGCCCCTGGTGTCACCTGTCGGGCAACTCGTGGTTACATCGCCCTCGATGCGAGTAACCCGGATGGCCCTCCCGTCTATCTGAAGCACACCTGGCGGGTGATCGGTAACGATATTAAGCAGGAGGGTGCTGTTCTCGAGGCCTTGCACAAACACGACGTGCAGTTTGTCCCCACACCCGTTTGTCACGGGGACCTCAATGGTCAGGAGACATGTTCGCAGATGGTGCGGCAATCGTATCATGCGGGACCTTTGAAGACACGTCAACATTATCGGCTTGTCGTCAAGGAGGTTGGAAAGCCGCTGGAGCAATTCGAACATAGTTCAGAGCTGGTGGGCGCTATATGGTGCTGTGTCTTCGGCGAGTTTCACTTTTTTCTCTTTCCCGCATTCACATGAGCGCTGATTTTCGCCGTTTTCCTCCCCTCTACAGCTCATTCCCAAGCCTACGAGGAGGCTAATTTCATTCACTGTGGCATCAGTACGGGCAACATGCTCCTGTTCCGGAATGAAGAGGGTACTTGGGAAGGTCTGTTAAACGACTGGAAGCTTTCAAAGAGGCGTGATCAACAGGACAAAAAAGAGCGTCAGCTCGATTGCACGGTACGCATTTTCCTCACATAATACATGGTATTCGAATGCTCATCCGGTCCCACAGGGCACATGGCAGTTCATGTCTGCGAACGTGCTCAACGACCGCACAAAATCGGTTCTCATTGAAGACGAACTGGAATCGTTTTTTCACGCATTCCTCCACCTTGCCGTGCGGTTCTTGCCGCATAACCTCGCAAATGCACACGTACCCCAATTTCTGCACGACTACTTCGACGACTACTCTGTTGTGGGAACGCAGCTTCGGTGCGGGAAGACGAAACTTAGTGCGATGATAGATGGCTTCATCGACATCTCGACTTACAAAATCAAACGCAAGGATCCTCACCAGTTGGAATTCCTTGTTCCCACCAACGCCAGTGGTCCCTCTACTTCCGATTCTACCAGCTCATCCGAGTTTGCCAGTGCGACTTCGGCCGGCGGGCATCCTATCAACGACGTCCTTGAGCCTTGGTTGTCCTGGTTCAGTGCACAATACACCCTGGATCGACTCAGAGAGCTAGAGTCCCGCACTAGGATGGAGGCCGAGGCTGACGGCGCTGACGCCTCCCAGGACTTCACCAATGGGTTCATGCGTGTCGTGGCCAAGGTCCGGCAGCGCTCTCACAAAGCCGGGAATACCAAGGACACTTCTGCTGCCACGAAGGCCGGAAAGGTCGCTACTAAGACTAGCACAGGCGGCCATGCCACTTTGATCGAACACGCGAAGAAGATTAGCTCGCACACTGCAACACTAGAACTACTCGAAGTCGTCCTTTCCAAGAGTCGATGGCCGCCTCTCCCCGACCGCGTAGCGGAAAGGGGGGCCACCAAATTGAAGCAGCGTATCGGTTCTGAGGCGGATGATTGAGTCTCGCATACATTGTCCATTTCGAGCTCTCGAATGTGTTTCTCTAGCTCGGTGCCCGGTGATCTCTCCACTAACAAAGAGGTATAAACTTTGAATATCTAGGTGGAGTTATATGCCTCTGGTACTATTGAACCTCTCGCTTCGACTCGTGCCTCCTCTGGCACCATTCGAAAGACGTTTATCCGCGGCCCTTCCTCTCCGCCTGGTAATTTACCTGAATCGAGTTACTGCTCCTTGTAGATGAAACACACCCTCACTGTAGGTTCACATACTAAATTCCAATACTGGACTGGAAGCTACTACGCTACGTATCACCGGCGAACATTCGTAAATATATTTCGGTACGGGGAAAGGTTTAATCAAGACTGAGACACGTGTCGTGGTTCTAACCACACGATCCTTCCTCATCGCATCTGACAACATTGAAAGGGCATCATTCTCTCTCTCCCTGGTGTAGTTTACTCGGGGTTACTAGGCGAGCGGCGCTAGCTTCAAGTTTGACAAAGCTGGCGTAGATGTTTCTTGACTTGCGTGAGGCGCTGATACTAGTAGACGTTAAGCTCGATTCCTCGAAGGGTCCCTATAAGGATCAACACTGAGCTAAATAGTGGGAACTCTTGCCGAGAAGCGTAGTGGTCGTCGCCGCCCGCAGCACGAAAAACGCGCCATATCATTCTGTCTGGGGAGTTGCGGGATATATTCTAGGATTGAAGTATTGTACATGTTATACAAACCCAAAGGCTATTTGACCGTTGAAGTTGAAAGCGGTAGGTTGCATGTTAAAGTTTGCGCCGCTTTGTGGAAGGACCGGCATCGGTGTTGCCCGCAGCCTGTGAGTTACGCTTCAACCTGGTCGAAACTCCTGAACGTGACGGTATCTTGGTGCCTTTACCCATGCTTTTGCCCTCCTTCGGGTCCTGCGTGGCCTTCGCACTCTTCCCGACTTGATCGGCCTTGGCCTTCCGATTCTCCAGCCTTAAGTCCACAGAACGACGATCAGATTCGGGCCAACGCATATGGAGCAGAGTCTTGATGAGCAACTGGATAGTCGACTTGTGCGTGTTAAGGTTGGCAGCGAGCTGCTGTAGGTCCTCTCGTAACTTATGGTGGTCTTCCTTGAGAACTTGGGTGGGGGAAGGCGATGAGTCTATGACGCCCTGCTTCTTTATTCGAGCCTCGTCCTCGATGATCCATGCTAAAGCAGAGCTTAATTCGAGAGGTTCGCCCCTGTCCTCAGTCTGCTTACGCAGAACTGGTTGGACAGGCTGCCAGCGTGCGAGCTTATGGTGGGCAGAGAACCAAGACAGAAGAGTGGTTATGACTATATCCAGCGGATGCAGCGACGATGGAGAGGAGCCACCGGACTCGGAAGGCCAAAGGAAATGTAGGCAACCCTTTGCTTCGTTATATGCCGACAGATGGAGGCTACCTGTCGCAATGACTAGGTGTTTCCGTGGCCCACAGCGGGGCCCGGTCTTGCTCGGAGTGTAGTCGTCGAAGTAGTCCCGCATGAATTGAGGGACATTCTCATCTTCGAGGTTGTGATGGAGGAACCGGATGCAGATGAAGAGGAGGACATGGAAGAACGACTCCAGATCATCTTGGACGTCAATGGGTTTCTTGTGCTTGTTGAGCGCCTTCACGGACATGAACTGCCATGTTCCCTATGCACCTCAATGAGCGTACACAAACATAATCAGTAAAGTATCAAACGTACTACAAGACCCGATTTGCATCCGTCCGCCTCCCGCTGATCAAGATGCTTAGATAACTCCCAGTCGTTCAGGAGTCCTGACCAAGCAGTGTTGCCCGGACGCTTATACAGTAGCATGTTGCCCGCACTGATGTCACGGTGAATGATCCCGTGCTTGTACGCTTCGGAGTGGGCTAGTGGGGCCGAGAAGTAAGAAGGGCTTAGCGTTCAAAGTGCGACTCACACTTGCCTTTAACACAACACAAAAACCCTAGGACCAATGCACGACCATTCGAAAACTCCTCTAGCGGCTTCCCCACCTCCTCCACTACAAGACGGTAGTGTCGATGCTTCTTCAGACGACACTCCTGGTCCTGATGATACTTTGGCCAGACCTCTTGTGTTCGCGTTTGTTGTCCAGGGATGTCGCCATGACAAACAAGAGTGGGGACAAATTTGACTGCATGTTGACGCAGCTCTTGTAGCACCGTGCCCTCTTTGTCGATGTCGTCGCTTATAACCCTCCACGAGTCCTTCAGGTAGACGAATCGGGCCTCCTGTCCCTCTGCGGGATCCGCCTCCAGTGCGACGTACCCTCGCGTCGCCCGTCCCGCTACCCCAGGCGCTTGGAAGTGCGGCTTTCCAACCAGGTACCGCCGCGTCTTCCCCGTCAACTCGTCCGGAACTTCCAGCTTCCACCATGGCCAATCCTCCCTCAGCTGCTTCTTGAACAGCGCCCCGACGTAGTCGTCCTCGCCCAAGTCCTTCACACGCGCCCGCATCGTCTCCGCCTCGTCCGACTTGGGGTCGAGGCGAACCGCCGTCGTGTCGTGGCCGCGACTGGTGAGAGAGAGAGCGGCGTATCGCTGCAGGAACTGCACGATCCTGCCGCCGTACAGCCTCCTGTAGCTGAACTTCTCTGTCGCAAAGATCCCCGCGCGGTCGATACGCACGATGCGCGCATAGTCGCCGAGGAAGAGAAGCATGTATTGGAACATGCGCTGCTGGTGGTTGAACACGTACTCCACGTAGGAAAGAATCTGACCAAGGACGTGGCGTCGGGTTTCAGCGTTGGGCTCGTCGTTCTCGGAGGCCTCGTCGAATGGGTCGTCGTTGACGGCATTCATCTTGCATTCGATCGCGATCTCGATCCACGACCAAGCCATCCGCCCAAACACGTCCGCGTCCTTGATCTTCAGCTTTTTCGCCGTGTCGGTGGGGTACATCCCACAGTCAACGGCCTGCTTCGTGTCCGCGGGCTGATCACCTTTCAACTTGTGAGGCGTCGGCACGAATTGGAATCCGGGGCAAGGGTCTGCTGCGTTCAGTGCCGCCGTCTGAGACGAAAATTTCAGAGATTCGCAAATAAAACGGACCAGGAATGCACTTACAATATTCTTATACATAGCCTTCTCCGTAGTAGCCGTTCGCATGCCCTGGAACGGGCTCGGTGGGAGTTGCCAGTGTGGCTTGTCTTTCCGAGTCGGGACAAACGCTGCTGCAGGTGCGGGGGCCTTGTTGCGTAACCTCAAGCGAGACCTGATAGAGGACATGGCCGTTTTTAAGGGCTCGTTCAGCGATGGGCTTGGTGGTAGGACCTCGGGAAGGAATTCGTCCATGAAGTCCTTGTACGGGATGCAGGTGATCTTGATGTGCATGGTGAACCGCAGGTCTTTGCGCCGTGCTGCTTTGAGATCTCCGGTACAAATAAAATATATCGAGGCTGTTATTTACGCCTTGCGTGAAGTGTCAGCGTTTCCGGAGGTCAAGTTGTGCGAAGACGACCGCCAGTGGGTGATAGGGAAGAGGGACAGAACATACCGAATGAATGCACGCGCGGGTGCTATATCTTGTTGTAACTCAGCCACAACACGCGGCGTAGAGAGATTTTGACGCCGTGTGTAGACGCTATCGACGAAAAATGCAGACAATGGA
Organism: Trametes hirsuta; assembly: GCA_001302255.2. Lineage (NCBI taxonomy): Eukaryota > Fungi > Basidiomycota > Agaricomycetes > Polyporales > Polyporaceae > Trametes > Trametes hirsuta. The sequence goes on along the minus strand of CP019374.1, from coordinate 483,355 downwards.
GGCACGCTGGCTGGTGGCTAAGGTCAAGTCGAGAAGCGCCCAATCGCCGTGCGCGACGAACTTGGGAATGGCAGTGATGTGCACAGCCACCAAGCATCCGGGTCCTCATTGTCCGGGCTCACGCTGAATTAATGAGTGAGGTAATGTCGTCCCAAAAAATTGAGCTCGTGTTAAAATGCCTTCAGGGACCCAAAATAAACCATGTAGAGAAATTCTCGAGGCAAGGCCATCGACCCCCAGGAGGTTCTCGGAGCTAGTGTGACAATCCGTCACGGCTCGCGGTCCGGTCCGCATATGGATCGGTTCGGGCGCTCCCTCACTGAGCACTTCAACGTTCATCCACCATCACCCTCCTCTCCTTTGTCTCGCTTGTCCGAATCTGGGCTTCAATAGCAGCTACGCGCCAGCGCTTGGATCTATAACGTGGCCTCTGACTCGTGCTTGTGGCTAAGTTCAACAACATATAAGCCGCTGACCTCGGTATGGCTTTCTTTCACCTCCTTCCTCTGAGCCACCAGCCTCAGGACTCGCTTGCTGCTACACCACCATGGCTAACATTCCGGCCCCCGCAGACTCCCCCAATAGGGCGCTTCGCTCACAATTCATCACCACTGGACAACGGCAGGAGAGACGGAAAGAGCTCCGCTTCGGTATGCACAAGAAGATCACCTGCATTCCCTTCGACGACTTCATCGCTCTGTTCGTCCCGGATGCCCTCGCATCACTTTCTTCATCCGACTCTCACGCGGGTCATTCTATGCATGGACCGTCGACTGAGCGCGATGCCGGGAGGCCTGAGGCCCCGTCCTCGAACCCATTCAAAGACATGCCTCGGGCAAGCGTCGAGAAGGACATGTACAAGAACATCGTACGTCCACCCCACTGCCTCGCGTGGGTGACGCGTCGCATGTATACTGACAGACCATTTCTTAGACCGACGCTCTCTCTAGGGCGGGTCTCATGAAGGAATTCGAGTTCGTGTCGACCCCGTACAAAGGCGACTCCTCGGAGCGGTCTGGTCAGGCGGTCGACTGCGGAATGTACCCCAAAGAGGGTGTGGATCACCTCGGTCCGGCAGACGACGAGGGGCACAGACGAATGAACTGGACGTGGATCGACATCGCGATCGAGTGCAAGATGAACTCGACGGACGACGACCCATTCGACGAGGCGCGAGACACGCACGAGCCGGTGGCCGTTGGGCGACGTGAGGTGCTTGGGCAGGTGCTCGACTATGTCCGGTTGATCTTCCTGTATCAGCAGCGGATGTTCCAGTTCATGGTCCTCTTCCTCGGGGACATGGCACGGATTGTCCGGATCGACCATTCGGGTATCTTCGCGACGAACAAGTTCAAGTACAGGGACGAGGCCGCCGGGCTGAAGCTTGCGCATTTCTTCTGGAACCACGCACTGCTTTCCGCTTCCGACCGGGGTTACGACACCACGGCAACTCGTCTTGACCCTCATGGACCTGACGCTGAGCGCATGCGAGAACAGGTGAAGAATGTCGATCCCAACGATTACGTGAGGGAGATGCTTGCGGGGACACTCAATGAGAAGTGGCCGTGGTGGAAGCTTGAGGTCCCCGATGAGGAGCGAGGCGGCTCTCGTGCTTTCCTTGTTGGGAAACCTCATTTCGCAGCCCCGAGCGTCGCCGGTCGGTCCACTCGCGGCTACATCGCGCTCGATGCCGGCGATCCAAGCCGTCCTCCCGTGTTCCTGAAAGATGCTTGGCGAGTGGTCAGTGATGACATCGAACAAGAAGGATCCATCCTCAAGAGCCTGCGCGAACACAAAGTGCGGTGCACTCCTACGCTTGTTTGCCACGGCGATTTGGCTGGTCAGGAGACGAGGGCGCAGGCCGTGTGGCCGGACTATCACCCGGGGAAGGAATGTCCTTTGAAGACGCATCGGCACTACCGACTCGTCGTCAAGGAGGTCGGGAAGCCCCTGGAGCAGTTTCAAAGCAGCTTCCATCTAGTCAGCGCGCTATGGTGTTGTGTCAATGGTGAGCCTCTCGTCCGCTCTTCGCCCGGGATACATGTCGGGGTATAGACGCTCATGCTCTGCATATCTTTGTTTACTCCTAGCGCATGCTCAAGCATACAACAAGGCGAACATCGTTCACCGTGACATAAGCACTGGAAATATGCTTCTGCACCGGAATTCTCGGGGTACATGGCAAGGTTTGTTGACCGACTGGGAACTTTCAAAGAGGCGGGATCAACAGGATAAGAAAGAACGCCAGCCTGATCGTACGGTACGATCGTCTGCTTCCATTGCAAATAACCTTCCAATGTTCATCATTCCTTATGCAACAGGGCACGTGGCAGTTCCTATCCGCAAACGCACTCAACGACCACAAGAAATCGATCCTTATCGAGGATGAGCTGGAGTCATTCTTTCATGTCCTCATCCACATTTCGGTGCGGTTTCTGCCTCATAACCTCGGAGACGTGCATGTGCCCCAATTCCTACACGAATACTTCGATGACTACTCCACTTCGGGGACAGAACATCACTGTGGTATGGCTAAGTTCGCGGCGATGGAGGCTGGGCACATCAACATCTCGCGATATGCGGGGAAATCTGCGGGCCCCGACCGGTTGAGGTTCCTCTACCCAACTACCGCTGCCCCCGAGCCCCCTGCTGCTGCTTCTTCTAGCGCCGCAGACACCCCTAAAATAGTCATTGGCCATCCCCTCAACGATATTATCGTGACTTGGCTATCCTGGCTCAGCGCTTACTACGCCTTGGGCGTGGTGCAGCGGGAAGCACAGGCTGGCGAGACGCAGGACAAGCACACTGCCATTGCTCGAAACCTTACCCTGGAATTTGAGGTCATGATGGTCGACATCGACGCTGGCTACGAGGACGACGAGGACGACAAAGACACCTCTCCCGTGGAGCCTGTAAAAGTCACGCCGGTCCAAGCCGCCACTGGCGCGGCCGAAGTCGATCACGCTACTTTCACCAAAGTCGATCGCGCTCCTTTGACCAAAGTCGATCGTGCTGATCTGACCGAACGCGCTAGCAAGCTAGCTTCGCATACTGCTCTGCTGGAGCTTCTCAAAGCCGCCCTCAGAAAGGATACGTGGCCGCCGCCTCCTGATCGCGTAGCGGAAAGGAAGCCCCCGAAGGGGTGGGTTCCCAAGACGAATGATCAGGTCCCGAAGGCGTCGTTCATTTCGGGCTCCCGCAAGCGCACCCTCGAATCGGTCCCGGAGGATCTCCCTTCGCCGTTGACCAAGAGGAGCAAGGTTTGAACGATTCGATCGCCTTGCAGACAACCTCGGTTAAGGACTCCCGACCCACGTCGTCGCATACTTCCCCCTATCCGTAACTCTTCTTGTTCTTGTTCAGGTAGTTTATCGATGTTCACGTCCGTATCTCGCCACCTACATTTACATGTATAGGATCTCATTTCGTTGAGAGACTCGATTTCAAAGTGGGATATGATATGCTTATATCGCGTCGATGTAACAGTATCATTTGTGTGACTCTGAACGTCGACGTTGTCGCATTAGAGTCGCCAAGTCGAACCCTAGCTATTGATAGCCCTACGCCGCCTGCGAATACTACCGGCGAATTGATGTGTCCTCCAAATTGACTCGTGCACGAGTTTGACTTTGTCTGATGATGAATATAAAAGGAGGAGAGACCCTGGCACTCATCATCTAGTAGTAGTAGTACTATCGCCGGTCCCAGCTCTAGTCGCGCGTCGGCGCTTATGATTGCCTCAATGGGCCTGTCCCGCCCGCGTATAAGTTCCTTACGTTGTATACGACCATTCCAGTCACTAGATCTCGAGTCTGCACTCTCAGCTAGCACAATCTATGCGTCGTTTCAGCTTCTATCCACTGGAAGTGTATCTTACTGCGAACTCGGGGCTAGTTTGTGAGCATCTTCGTGGCCCAGAGCTTGAATCTGAAAGCTCGACACTTTTCTATCTTGACTGGATTCCCCACCGAACCCCCTTCTCGCAGGGCATACAAATAACGAATATGAACTCTTATCCACCGGAGCTGCTTGCGCAGCTCGCGCCTGTGATGTTCATCTAATCCCGGCAAGACCAGTTTCGAATATTGTCCGTAAGATTCAGGGACGTTCTCGTTTCCTCAGCGCAAGGTCGCAATATGGCAACCGGAGAAGACGTTCCAGGTCGTGCTCGTTGACAAGGTGAGCGCCGCTTCCCGCCAAATGCAGTCGGTATGTGACAACACCGTAGGACGTCCCATTTCCCTCCGCGCCGAATCAATTGTCCAGAAGAACCGCAACACAACTCCTCCCATTCGCTCTTATCTCCACTGACTCCTACCTCTCCCCTATACCCGGACGGCATCATCGCGCCGATATGGGTCCGCAAACACACGACACTCGTCCCCTCCGTGTTCGTTATGTTTATGCGTACATACGAGTCAGCACCTTTCCAGGCTGGGCAAGACGAACGCGAACGAGAAGCAGAGGAGAAACGGCGCGACACAGATTTATCTGCCGAGATTGCCCTGCGGAAGAAGAGCACAAATGAGCGGGGACTGAAGCTGACGGTGGTCTTGATGGCTAGTCGCCGTATGTTGGGTAGGTGACTGCAGCCAAGCGAGCGCACGCGCAGAGCTGATACTCCAGTAGATGACCCAACCCTGGACGGGCGACTGACGTACATACGCCGGCAAAGTGGACTAGACCCTCGTGCTGCCCTCTTCGTCCTGAGTCCCGTTTCCCAGACGGAGATTGGAGACTTTGTACGAAGGTTTGTTCTCCCTCTCGTTCCGCTGGGTGCTTCCCTCAACGATTACTAGTTTGCAAGATGCACTATGGGAGCCAGCCTTGGAGTACTACACCAACCACTTGAAACGTGTGCGACGGAAACGCAATCGGCACTCTCAAGCGGCGTCGTACCAGCTGCCTCTCTCTCCTATGGCTAGTGCGGGTATCGCGCGACCGCTCCGGCCTGAGGGATGGACAGTGAGGTATGAGTATAAGATGGCGTGTTTCGCAGAGTTTCGAAGCGAGGACCAGGTCGCGCTCAAGTAGGTTTGCCGAGCTGATTAGTGAGCCTAACCTGACGGTCGTGCAGACACTATCAGGACGCTTACTCGACGCTTATCATTATGTTCGGGTCCACCGCAATCCTACCACCGCGCACAAAACGCTGGGCGGAGGCCAAAGTGCTCGCAGATTGTATCAATGTCAAGGTTCGTGCCAATATCGAAACAGAGATCGAGCGACTGACGTCCTATACATGATGTAGATAGTGAAGTTATACCTGTACAATAACGAACATTCGCTGGCGTTATCCCATCAGAACAGCCACATGCGTAAATTCGCCGACTTCTCGCGCGGCTGGGGCATTGGCGAAGAGACGTTCGAGGTTTGGAGCTGGCTTGCACGACAGTACGTTCACATCTCCGTCTGATCTACCTTCAGCCCCGATTTACCAGCGACGTTGGCAGACATCGGGTTTTTGCAGAGCTACTCGAACAGGGGACTCGATCCAACCTGAAGATTCCCTCTCCGTACCCGACACCGACGCCCTCAGCTGCGATGCTGGCCGCTCAGTCTTTGGAGGCGTTGCAGATGGGTTTAGAGGCGATGCGTGTACTGGGGCTCAATTTGCACCGCTCAGGCTCGAACCCGTGAGGGCCGGAGCGGCAGGACTATACGGTTTCGCCCGTGCGAAGGGGCTCATCAGAGGGCTTAACCGCTGCCCTAACCGCGCCTGTGACAGAGCTGCACTACCCAGCGTAGGGTGCAGAGGGGGAGTATGATCACATGCCACTGCGGGCCATGTGACTGCCGCGGCCGGCCGCTGCGGGCCCGGCCCGGGACCCCGAGCTGGTGGGTATCCAAGAGGGGGTGCAGACTAGAACAAATCACGGGGCCACCTCCCGATCATTGCCTACTTTGGACCGGCCCGACGCATCGCGCGCGCCGGACGCCCAGCCGACTGCCTGCGTACGCCGAAGCGCACGACTTTGTGTGCGTCTGTTTGTGCGTCACCTGAGCACTATCACAGTCAGTCGGCCATCTCCGAAGATAAGGTCGAAACACCACGAATAGTCCCAACCAGGCGCTGCAACACCCCGGTTTCTACTATGATATGGCTGCGCGGTGTACAGAGCGCCGCCGGGAGCGATTCATATCAATGCTCGACTCCGAGGTGGGTCTCGGCCAAGAGGACCCTGGAAGATGCAGTATATTGACAATTGAGATAGGGCGACGGGCAGCAGTCGAATTCACCGGGCTTCGTAAACGAGAAGAAAGTCGACCACCTGGCTATCGTTCTAGAGGTACGCTCAGTCTATCGTCTCCTACGCCCGTTTGCGCAATTAAACTATTCGCAGCTATACACTCGCTCATACGAGCTATTCAAGAAGTGGAGTGCGTAAAATGCGCAGAACCCAGGGCGTCTTACGCTGTGGATCGCGTACCGCATAGCACAAACGTACTACGAGTCTGGCAAGTTCGACATGGCCGTTCGGTGCGTATGCTTCTCTTCTCCGCGTCGAACCGTGGAGGCCGACGTCCGACGGGCACCAGTTTCTTTGAGCGCATTGCGAAGACATACCGCAGGGAAAGTTGGGAGTCCCTGCTACACCCGTTGCTTTCGCAATGGTATGCATGCGCTCAACAGCTGGGTGACGTCGACTTGAGTGTGAAGCTGCTCGTTGAGATGTTGGGCCATGGTGCGTGTATCGACCAGGATTCACTGTTGTTCTTCTAATGATACTGTTTCAAGGTGAGAACGCATCGGCGGACGACCCAGATGCTCTTCAGGACGACTTGTTAGCCGTGCTCCAGGCAAGTACAATTGAGCAGGATAGTACCGCTTGGTCTGAAGGGTTAAGAGTGCAGAGCACCGTCCCATCCGTCACGGACGAGCCGCTTGTCGTCGACCTATCCGAGTCGAAATCTATCCGTAGGTAATTACGCGCATTGACTTGTTGCCCATGCTCACGACGCGGCATTCAGTCGACGCATCCGTGGTGTTCTGGGATTCCGAAATCAACGTCGGGGACCAAGCACCATTCCAAATCCTGCTCTCCTCCCAACCCAACGTCTCTCTATCTTCAATACCGTTCGCATCGCTTGCCGTTCATTTCAGTGTAGACGTGCCACCTGTGATCATCAAGCATGCCCAGCAGGATCCCGACGAGGAGATTCCCATTGTGCAGCGGTTTGATCTAGGGCAGATTCAGGTAACGCTGGGCGTGACTAACCCGACTGAATTCGAGATGCCCCTGCGCTGGGGTCCCGGGACGACGGTCGTATTCAGCAGCAGTGTTCTGTCAGCGACCCCAATGTAGCTCTCAGTGCGCCCTGCCCGTCGATTTTGTCGGCCATTGCACTGACCCCATGTGTCATAGGTCACGAAAATTGTGTTTACTATCAAGCAGAACAGCTGGTGGATCGAGGTGCCTGTCATTCCGGCGATCTCCTCCCTCGAGCACGCTCTCACGGCACCTCGCTGGCTATGCTCTGTCGATCCGCCGCGGTTCGTGCCCGTCCGTCGAGAAGACCACTCCGCAGTGCGCATACATTATCGTAACCACTACCCAGTGCAGGTGGCGATCTCGCATGATGGGCCTGCATATATCGGGGAGGAGTTCCCGATCGATATCAACATTAGAAATGAGGACGACCGCGAGTTGGACGTCGTGTTGGACGTGTTGTTGCAGCCAACCGAGATTGACGAAGCGGGTGCGGTTTCCCATACTCCATTCACACGGTATGATTGGTACTGATCAAAGGAGGGGACACAGTCAACTACATCGCAATGGACGACCAACGCTCGACGAGTCTGCTCAAAGCTGTCGCGTGCGGCGTCCTCACGCCAGGCGCAAGTATCCTCAAGAGGCTGCACCTCACCAACGCCGGCGCCCCTGGGGAGCGCGTCGTCGATAATTTGGTGCAGTCGCATGCGACCGCTCAGTTACCCGTCTCGCCCAAGTCGCCCACGTCGCCTGCCAGCCCGGGCGGGCCACCGCTCGTTGATAAGACCGAGACACTGCGCACACTTACCGTCGCCGTCGTTCAGCCCATCGAGGCCGCACATGCGGTGGTATACAGACGCCCGACGAAGCTGCTACCGGGTCTGCTCGACTTGGCCATGTTTGAGGGGGACGTACGGGATGAGGCGGCGGCGATGGAGGCTGTGGTGACGAGCACGGTCACGGTCGTCGCACCCGCGGGTCTGGTCATCGAGAGCGTCATGCTCCATCGTAAGGTGGGCTCCGCGTCGCGTCGCGCGGCGTTGTGGTGCCGTTGTCATTGAGCTCGGGCTAAATCCCGTTGTGCAGGACATGGAGAGCGCAGAAATTGTGGATTGTTCGGTGGACGGGGACGACTTCAGCGGAGGTGAGGCGTGTTGTGCGCTCTATGTTGTAATGGCTGTTGACGGGAACAGAGTGGCTCGCCGGAGACGAATTTTGTGACCGGTGTAGGATCAGCGTCATCCCAGACGAAGAGCACCCCGAAGCGCCGATCCCAGGCCCTGGAGAATACGAAGTGACCTGGCGAAGGCAGATCCTCTCCTTCCCCCCGTTCTACTTCTATTGCTGAGAGTCCTCCTGTAGACTTCTCCGAGCCGGCGGACAGGGTCCGCGCTCGACGACCCGCCTCCCACTCCCGCCGCTCCTACCACCTTCGGACGGCCTCATTGCGCTTCTCGACGCGCCCACAACTGCGCGCCTGCACACACCCATCCCACTCCGGCTCACTATCCGCAACCGCCACCCCACGCGTTCGGCCGCGGCCACGGTGCAGCTCGAGCCGGACGGGGCGGCGGGTAGGGACGCATTCGTCGTCGCAGGCCCGCGCCACGCGCGCGTGCCGGTACTCCTCCCCGGGCAGGACGTGTGTGTGACATGGAACCTGGTCCCCATCGAGTGCGGGCGCGTACGCGTTCCGCGCGTGAGGGTTCTCGATCGGCGGAGCGTCGTGCCGGCTGCCGTTGGGGGTGGCCAGGGAGCGCAAGGCGCGGGGACGAGTGCGGGAACGGGGCGGCGGAGGGGCGGCGGAGGGGCGGCGGAGGGGCAGGGAGAGAATGAAGGCGACGAGATAGAGGTTGTGGATGTACGGTGGGAGGGGCGCCCGGAGCGGGTGGAGGACGAGGACGGGAGGGAGGTTGTGGTCACGGCTACGCAGGACGCGCATGTGCTTGTCGTCATTGTTGCTGCGATACCCTGTTCGTCCTGCTCTTGTTGCTGTGGTCGTTCTTGAAACTGAAATACTCGAAGCCCTGGTCAACGTCGCTCGCGTGTGGTTGTCGTAAGTACCAAACACGAATTCGCCAGCTCTCTAGATAGGCAGTTCCGGCAATGCCGTGCATTCGTACTGCGTATATGACACAGGCTCGCTCTTCCACTGTGGTACACCGAGCATCGTCTTGGAACAGGCAGCCAATAACCACAGGTACGCCTTTTCTAGACCTAGATGGTAGTCGTATCACGGCGAACATCGCCGGATTTGGGGGCCGACGGAATCCTGAACAAATTTGAAACAATTTTTAGTGTTCCTGTGCATGTATTTTCCTTCTCGGAAGGACAGAAAATGCAAATTCCATTTCAGCGTCCGAGCCAGGCTCCTGAACCAGCCGTCCTAGCGTTCTCATTCCCCTCAATGCGAGTGGCGAAGGTCAGGTTTTATCCGAGGGGATGAGGCAAAAACATGTACCTTACATACCAAATTGGGATGTGTCAGAATTATGTCATATGTTGCAAACGGAGGGTTACTTGTTTAGGCCTGACTAAGGGAAGAGAATGCTACAGGACGGCTGGCACAACTTGTCTAGCACCCGTCAAGCACCCAGGTTCCGAAAATGTTTATTGGAAGAAGTGCTCAGAATAAACTGAAGGGCTTTTTGAATATTCTGCATCTCGCTAAGATTCACTTACTCTCTCGTGCACTGTGCGCCCTTGCGCACCGCAAGCTTTCCTGGTTCATGTTAGGATCGTGCGTGGAAGTCCGGAAAAGCGGAGGAGCAAAGAAGCGGAACTCCGGAGGGAAGTCCAGGAGGAACTGAAGCGGAGTCGGGGCACACCAGAGGCGAAGACTTGGCAAGACTATTAGCAACACCCTGAGCGATCTGCCGGGTCTTCAGATTTCGGACAGAGTTGGTGGAACTCCAGAACAGAGAAGTGTCAAAGGGAGGAAGTCAAAGGAGGAGAGACGAATGCAGACAGAGGTTGGAGGTCAGAGTCCAGACGGAAGTCCGATGAAGGTATGGAGAAGGATGTAGATTCAGAGTAGGAGTTACAAGCAGGAGAGTAGATGAGTAAACAAGATATTTGAACTAAGGAATAAGCTGGTGAACTCGGTGCTTATAATCTAATCGTAGATAGGAGTTAGGGGTCGGAGTCCGGAGGTCGGACTTCTGGTCGGGACTCCGCAGAGAGCTGCGGAGTGGAGCATCCGGCCGGGAGTGATGTACAATGATGTGTGGTGATGCGCATCCGCACATCCGCGCAGAACCTGATGGAGTTCCAGAGCGGATTGCGGTCCGAGTGGAAGTCCAACTGGGGAATGAGTAAGTACAATTGGAAAGGACTAGAGGGAACTAGAGGGGCCGAGATATGAGCGTGTGCAGTCGAGCACAGGATCTGTAAAGCAGACAGTGCGGTCCTCATTGAATGCACACGGTGGCAGTGAGCAAGACTAATGGTATGATATGCACCTGTAAAGCAGACAGCACGGTGATGCGACCCGGCGCGGTCCACCGCCGGAACCCGACTCTTTATGCGATTTCACATCGCTGACCCTTATCCCCTCTACGACCCCCTAGGATTCACTGGACAGCGTACGTGACTGCGTTAGCGGTACCGCAACGCCGGCGCGATACTCACTGCCGCGGCGGGACTTAGGTCGCGCGTGGCACACGTCAAATAGGCGCCCGCGGCCGGGAGTCGCGCGGGCCGGCCTCTCGTGATAAGCCCTCTCGGCCTCGCGACAGATCGTGCACTCGTGGTGCTATTGCACGCGGCGCGATACGGGTCCCTTGTGCTCGCGACCGGGTTTCCTCGGTCGTGGTTGTTTGTACACCTTTGTCTCTTTTGTAAATACTTCGGGGCCTCCAAGCCCCAGGCAATCCAGTTTCCCCCAGTTAGGATCTCACCTGCGGCGAATAGCGTGCGACTGCGAAGACTGCGATAGCGACTGCGACTGCGACATAGCGAACTGCGTGTGACGGCGATAGCGATATAGCGACATAGCGACTTACTGCGGCCTTACCCCCCGCGACTGCGAAGACTCCACCGCGACTGTGTTTCCCCTTCTCCCACGGAGTCGCGCTCACCGCGCGACCACGTACGTTCCCTTACTGCGACAGCTTTCCTATTTCCCCAAGCAGCTATTCTACCCTCGCGCCTACGCGACCGCTCCCCAGTGGTACGCTTCGCGTTTTACCTTTGCGCCCTCCGCGTGCTAGGGAACCCCGACCCTTACTCGCTCCGACCCCTTCCCCTTTCGCGTTTACGGTCTCGTCCTTCTAGGGCACTCGACCTTGACTTACCCGGCTGTTGCAGGAGGTTTTGACGCGTCAACGGTCTGGTACATGAGGTAGTCAGCTACTGCTATATAGTAATGTAAGGTAGATGGGACATACCCTCAGTGAATGCACACGGCGGCAGTGAGCAAGACTGAGGGTGGGTGAAACGAGCAATGGCGAGTATATGTGAGAGACGAAAGGAGACGAGTCCATGGGTGCTTAAAGCACGCACAAGATAAGCGGAACAAATGTGGGCGTAGGTGGGTGATCAAGGAAGTGAGAAAAAGCCTAAAATGGGTAAAGGCAATCATAACCAGTGCAAGAAGAATGTCAAACGATAGGTAAAAGGTATACTACTGACAGCGGGGGCCCGAGTCCAGAGCTCCGAGTGGGGTCTCACCTCGGGGTGGTGCTCCAACATGAGACTTGTAACTGGATGGAATGGGCTGGAACGGTCTAGCATCAGCAAAATGCCCAAATACTTATAAGTCAGTACAAGCACTTAGAAGTGCATTACAATTGACGGAATTACCTTGCGTGCAAGGTCACCTCCATCTGCATAATTGAAGCCGGTTTTCATGCACCCGGGGCGCTCCGGTGCTTGTCCGATTTGATCCCCATTTGGGCGCGCCTCCCCACACCGCCCACGTCTCTACCATGGCCTCTCATGGTAGGCCGCACGGTTCGCCACCCCTTCCTCCCTGGCTGTTTCCTCCCCTCTTGCATCTGCAGTACCACGGGGCCTCTGCACCCACTTCGACCGCACTCTGGCACATATGCTTCATCCCAACATCCGCACAAGCCCAGTCGCCCTTCAATTCATTTTTCGGTGTCCATGTAAGACCCTCATTTGCCCGTGCCCCGCGGTTGGCTTACTGTGTTCTTGTGTGTCCAACGTTCCGCCGTATGCCCCGAAGGAGTGTTTATTTGGGTACAACAATGTGTATCACTGCCCCCCCTCCCTTGCTGCTCCACGCCGACACAATGTATGATAGCTTGCTCGACGCTCTACATCTGGCCCTCATGCACCGCAACGTGAATCACCGCTCCCCCCCATCCCTGCTGCTCCTCGGCAAGTACGCAATACGTAAGGACTCGCTTTTGGGCCACGAGAACTGCACATGTGGGTTCCTATCGCATCGTTAATTGCAGTCTACACTCAACAGGCCGTCACGCACCATGGGCTGCTCAACTCGCTTTTTAATAAGCTTCTTCTGCTCGCAGGAACAGGTGGAAACTTTGGCTGGGTTAGGCATGTGTTGTTTGTGATGGGAGACGGACTGCAGGTATGTGTCCCCCCTTTTAAATCACCGGCATGAGTCATAGAATTTTTTTGGCCGTGCTTTTTTCTCCTGCCTCCTTGGCACCTCCCTCCGGAGCAGCTAGTGCCCTCCTTTGTCTCTACGTTGTGATTCCAGCGGCGGGGACGTCACAATGGATGCCACGGTCCGCCTCTGCGAGTACGCTACAGTACATCTATATGATAATGCTGTCGCCCTCTCTGCCTACATGTTGTGCACGTCCTCCCTGACCCCACCAAACACCCATCTGCTGCGAAATGCGTTCAGACCGTGGTTCGCGAAGCACACATTCAGGCAACCCTCGTCCCCAAACTCCCGAACGGTGAGGGGGCAACTCCAACCTCAGTCGCAGGGCGCCGGTCCCTGGGGCAGGGTGAACCACCTGGTGGGATGGTTGGCGAACTCGAACCCACGGCCTTCTGTGTACTTGTTTATGGCGATTAGGTTGGTGCCGTCAGCCAGTGCAGGGTCCATGATGCGCGCCGAATGGAAAAGGCCGCGGCCTATTGTTGACAGGAGCAGGTACGCACAGCAGGCCCCGTCCGCGGCGAGAAAACTCATGAGGAGTGTCGTCCACGTGTATGAGAGGGGTTCGGTCGCTGCCCCCGGCATGGAGTAGATGTTGACAATGTCATCACCCCGGTGGAGACGTGTTATGGTGGATACCCCTGCGCCGAACGTTGCGACATGCTGTTTGTGAGCAGGCGCGGCGGGAACGACATTGGGTCCGGTGACAACCGAATTGACCATGAAGCCTTCGAGCTTGAAAAAGTCGACAAACTCGTCCACACTAGGCTCTGGCACAAAAAGATCCGTGTTCGATGGCTCGAAGGCCGCTTGCGCATGGAAAAAGGCCACCGCCCACGAACCCCCTATTATGGCGCGGCTGCGACAGAGCAACGTCTGAAACCCTCCTGGGTTGTGGGATATTCTGCGGCCATTCAGCAACACATTACGAGCCAGGTGTGATAACGTACTGGGCAAGAACATTGTTGTGTTGGCGACACCATTTGCTGAGCTTGGAAGTGTCCATCGTGGCCATGTAGAAGTGAATGGGGTGGAAGGGTACGGAACCGCATGGGAGGATTATATGGGATGTGTTGCACCGAGGGGTTTGGATATGTCAATTTTGCGTGCGGATAAATCGAATGCGGACTTGGACGGGGAAGTGCACGCAGACCTTGCATGCCCGCAAACGGATGCTTGGAGGGGACTCGCGCGAGTCCGGAGTAACGATGTGTCACTTATCCTGTCACAGACTCTTTACTTACACAAAATGTCACGCACATTTGTATAGCGCGTCCTTGTTGCTCCATCCAACTGGGAGTGGGCTCAGGTCCTTGTCAGTACGCTACAGACCCGTTATTAATAAGTTTTGATGCTGCCAGTGGGGGGAAGAGAGAGTGAGGCACTGTTAGGATCGTGCGCGGAAGTCCGGAAAAGCAGAGATGCGGAAAAGCGGAATTCCGGAGGGAAGTCCGGAAGGAACTGAAGCAGAGTCCGGGCGCACCAGAAGGCGAAGACTTGGCGAAGCTATTAGCAACGCCCTGAGCGATCTGCCGGGTCTTCGGATTTGGGACGGAGTTGGCGGAACTCCGGAGCGGAGAAGAGTCAAAGGGAAGAAGTCGAAGGAGGAGAGAGGAAGACAGACGGAGGTCGGATGGAGGTCGGAGGTCGGAGTCCGGGCGGAAGTCCGGCGGAGGTACGGAGAAGGAGTTGGATTCGGAGTAGGAGTTACAAGCAGGAGAGCAGACGAGTAAACGAGATATTCGAACTGAGGAATACGCTAGCAAACTCGAGGCTTATAATCTAATTGTAGATAGGAGTTAGGGGTCGGAGTCCGGAGGTCGGACTCCGTGGAGTGGAGCATCCGACCGGGAGTGACGTACGATGACGCGTGGTGATGCGCATCCGCACATCCACGCGGAAGCTAGTGGAGCTCCGGAGCGGATCGCGGTCCGAGCGGAACTCCGACCGGAGTATGAGTAAGTATGATCGGAAAGGACTGGAAGGAACTAGAAGGGCCGAGACTCGTACTGGGTAGAACGGGCTGGAGTGGTCTAGGTGTTACAGGACGAACGGAAGTCCGGGCGGAGTTCCGGCGGAGTTCCGGAACTCCGGGCCTGGTTGGCACGGACTGTAACAGTGCCCCCCCTTTAGGCCCGAACCCTTGAGGGCTTCTGACTTAACACCCGTCATGTCAGCCCGATGAATGGAAGCCATGGAGTCCGTGCAGGGTCGCGGAGTCCGAGCGAGATATAAGGAGCTGGACTTAGCGGTTCTTGGCTCCCTGCCTCTCTCGCATCACCACCATCCTCTATTCCATGTCCGCTCCCACCGACTTCGACGCGAAGATTGCTGAGGCGATGAAGATGCTAGAAGGGCTCCGGGCGGAGCAGCAGCGCGCAGCGGAGGCAGAGGCGGCCAAGGCCGCGGAGGCAGCCAAGTCCGCGGAGGCGGAGGCGGCAAGGGCGGCGGAGGCGGCGCGGAAGGCGGCGGAGATGGAGGCGGTGGAGAGCGCGCGGCGGGCGGCGGCGGCGGAGGTCGCAAGGAAGGCGGCAGAGGAGGTGGCCTCGGCGGAGGCCGTGCAAAAGGCGGTGGACGCCGCATTGGCGAAGCACGCCGCGGAGGTGGAGGCCGCGCAGCGGCCGGAGGGGTCGGCGGCCGTGGCAGCGCGCGCGGAGGCGGCGCTTGCCCGGATTACCGAGCCACGGGTCGAGGAGATGGCGGAGACGGAGGCGGCGGTCCAGAAGGCGGCCGAACGGGCGTACGTGACTACGTACGTCCGGAAGTCCGTTGAGCTGGGGGAGGCGGCGGACGCCGCTAAGGAAAAGGCGACGGCGGAGTCCGCTGCGGCGGAGAAACGCGCCGGGAAGCGGAGGGCCGAGCCGGAGCCGGAGGAGGACGAACCGGAGGTGGTGGACCTGTCGGCCTACGGGCCGACGGAGAAACGTGAGGTCCGGGTCGGCAAGGGCAAGAAGACGGTGGACACCGTCTCCGTCGGGTAAGTCGGAACTCCGGCACCCGGAACTCCGCAACTGACTATTCCACAGAGCTTGCGACTTGTGCAAGAAGGACGAGGCAGAGTGCCGAGTGGAGGTCCCCAACAGGAGGACCAAGTCCTGCATCCGGTGCAGGAATAAAAAGGCCTCCTGCACTGGGATGACGGGACTTCCGGACACCCCCCGGAAGCCGAAGAAGGTCCGCCGGATCGGACCGGAGCACGACCAGGAGGAGGAGGCGGAGGGGACCCCGAGCCCGGAGCCGGAGGCGGCCCGGGCACGGAAGGCGACAAAGGCGCGGGGTGCGGGTGCGGGGGCCGGCTCGTCCACGGGCGTAGCCCTGGGCAGCCGCCGGGTGTGGGGCGCGGACCCGGACGTGCCAGGGACGGACCGGGAGTTGCTCCTGGCCGTCCTGACGGAGTCCCAGGAGACGCGGAGTCTCCTGCGGAGTGTCCGGAGGGAGCTCCGGGGGCTCCGTGAGCGGATGGACGAGGAGTCGGTGCGGAGGGAAAACGCCATAGCGGCGTACATGCGGGAGAACGCCGAGGGCGCGGACGACGACAGCTACCTCGGTAGCTTGACGGAGGAGGTGTCGGAGGAGGAAGAGGAAGCGGACAGGATGGAGGAGTAGGAGGGTGGAGTTCCGGGTGGAACTCCGGGTAAGAACATGAACACGGACACAGACACGGACTCGGTAGATAGCGCGCCTCCGACTTCTTGTACTTGCATGCATCTGGAATGAAGCAGCGGCTTGGACTTCACGAAATCAGAGTGAAGTAAGAGGTCCGGGCTTGGTCGGGTAAGCGGAGTGAAAGTCCGTGACCAAGTCCTGCGCATGTCCGAGCTCCGTGGCAAGGATCCAGGAGGTCTCCTCGTCCGTGCCTTCGTAGCCTGCCCAGCGCACCAGGTAGAGGAGCTGGCAGGATCTCCGGTGGCGGTCAATCTTGGAGTCTAGGATCTCCGAGACCTCGTACTCCGGTTCTCCGTCGACAAGGACCGGCGGAGGCGGAGATTGGACTCGTCCGGGGATGGAGTTCGGAGTTGCGACTTCCAGCTGAGAGACGTGGAAGACGGGATGGACGGAGCGCATGGAGTCTGGAAGACAGAGGGTGAAGGAGTGCGTACCGGGTTGCGCGATGATGGTGTAAGGTCCCAAGAACTTCTCGGACAACTTCTTGGAAGGCCGGGTGGAGCGGATGTGTTCCGCCCGGACATACGCGGTGTCTCCGATGTGGAACTCCGGGGCAGGTAGGCGATGTTTGTCCGCCTGGACTTGGTAGCGCTTCTGAGCTTCGGAGATGCGCTGCCGGAGTTCCGCGTGGAGTTCGTCGAGATCGACGGCGAACTCCCGAGCACGCACGGAGGTGAGGTCCCGTTCGGGGTGGACGGAGATCGCGGGGTTGTAGCCCTTGTTTGCGAAGAACGGGGAGATTCCGGTGGTCGCGTTCGGAGCATTGTTGTAGGCAAACTCCGCGAGCGGAAGGAGATGCGACCAGTTGTCCTGCTGGTACGTGCAGTACATCCGGAGGTATTGTTCGAGGGTCTGGTTGACTCGCTTGGTCTGGCCGTCGCCTTCCGGATGATATCCGGAGGTGAAGTGAAGGCGCATGTCGAGGGCCTTTCCGAGGGAGCGGAAGAAGTGAGACACAAACTCGGAGCCCCGGTCGGAGGTGACGTGGGACAGAACTCTGTGCTTGGAGGGGACGTGAAGGACGAACAAGTCCGCGAGCTCCGGAGCCGTCAAGGTGTCGTGGGTCGGAATGAAGATAGACTGCTTGGTGAAGCGGTCGACGACGACCAAGATGGCGGTAAATCCGTCGGAGTCCGGGAGCTGTTCGATGAGGTCCATGGAGATGGAGTTCCAGGGTCTCTCCGGAATCGGGAGCTGCTTGAGCGTGCCGTAGGGGAGATGGCGAGGGACTTTGGAGCGGGCGCAGGTGGTACAGGACTTGCAGTAGTCCTGGACATAGAGACGGAGTCCGGGCCAGGTGTAATCCCGGAGGATGAGGGCTTGGGTCTTGTTCTGACCCCAGTGTCCGGTCGTAGGGTGGTCATGACGCGACCGGAGAACCCGGAGGCGGAGGTCACCGGAGTCCGGGACATAGATCCGGCCACTAAGGCGAAGGTAACCTTCGTCGTCAAGTGTCCAACGCGGGTTGCCTTGGGCTGCGAAGCGGAGGCCTGCGGCAAGCTCGGAGTCCTCAGGGGATGGAGCGGAGGTGGAAGTCTGGATGTCCGTGCGTAGGAGTTCCTCATCGTGGACGAGGGACGCTCGGAGTACCGGTTCTGGGAGAATGGTCGCCCGGAGGGAGGAGGTGAGCTGCTCCCGGGTGAAGATGGGTCAGAGGTTGTGTGGGTTGACGACGGAGTAGTCACTATCCCCCTCTTTTGGGTAGACATCCCAATGGCGAGTGAGTGCGTCGGGCTTAGCTCCGAGTTTTCCGGGGCGGAAGCGGATGATGAGGTTGAACTGCGACAGGAATTCCGACCAGCGTGCTTGACGCCTAGTTAGGAGTTTGGTGGTCGTGAAGTACTCCAGGTTCTTGTGGTCTGTGACCACGTCGATCGGAGTTCCGGACCCCTCCAAGTAGTGACGCCAGGAGCGGAAGGACTCGAAGATGGCCAGGAGTTCCTTGTCGTGGGTGTCGTAGTTCAGCTCCGCACCGGTGAGAGTACGGGAGTGGAATGCGACCGGATGGAGTTCACCGGAGTCCGTGGTGATGGACAGAATTCCGGCGATAGCGTAGTCTGACACATCAGTTTCCACCGTGATCTGGCGGTCGGGTTCCCAGTGGCGGAGGATTGGGGCGGAGGTGAAGGCCTGCTTAAGGGCTTCGAAGGACTTCCGGCACTCCACGGAGAAGTTCCACAGAGCGGATTTCCGGGTAAGGCGGGTGAGGGGAAGGACGATCTCGGAGTAGTTATGGATGAACCGTCGATAGAAGTTCGCAAACCCGAGGAAAGACTGTATGTCTCGGACTTTTTGAGGTTCCGGCCAGTCCAGGATCACCTTGACCTTGGAGTCCGCCATAGTAAGTCTGTCAGGGGAGAGGATATATCCGAGATACTCAACGGAGTCCGCGTCGAACTCGCACTTGTCTGCGTGAGCGTACAGCTTGAACTTCCGAAGTCTCCGGAGCACCTCCTTGACGTGCTTGCGGTGTTCCTCCCGGTTACTGGAGTAGATTAGGATGTCGTCGAGGTAGACCACGATGCACACGTCCAGGAGGTCCGTGAACACTTCGTTGACGAAGCGTTGAAACGCTGCCGGAGCGTTAGAAAGTCCGAACGGCATTACAAGCCACTCGAAGGACCCGTAGCGGGTCCGGAACGCGGTCTTCCACTCATCTCCGGGGGCAATCCGGACAAGGTTGTACGCGTGCCGGAGGTCGATCTTGGTGTAGATCCGAGCCTTCCGGGGCGTGTCCAGGAGGTCCAAGATGAGCGGAAGGGGGTAGCGGTCCTTCCGTGTGATTTTGTTGAGTCCGCAGTAGTCAACGCAAAGACAGAGACTTCCGTCCTTTTTCTTGACGAAGAGTACCGGAGCTCCGCACGGAGAATTCGTAGGCCGGATGAAGCCGGATTTGAGGTTCTCCTCGATGTACTCCCGGAGCGTCTCAAGCTCCGTTTGCGACAGCGAGTAGATGGGTCCGAGGGGTGGAGTCGCCCCGTCCTCGAGAGTGATCTTGAGGTCGTGCGGGCGGTGCTCCGGTAAGGTGTCCGCCTTGGCCTTGCTGAAGACGTCCGCATATTCGTGGTACTCCTCCGGAATTCCAGAGAGGTCTGGGGGAGCGGAGTCCGAGACGGAGCTACTTCGAGCGGAGGCCGATTCGGGTTCCGTTAGATTCAGAGTGAAGCTTTCGGAGCCCGGAAGGCGGCAGGCCCTGGCGAACGTGGCAGCGGACACCAAGGACACCTTGGGGGCCGACAGAGGGACAGATGGGACTTCGGGAGCGGGTTCCGGCGGAGCCGGAGTTGCGACTGAAGGGACAGATATGGGACGGTCCAAGGGCGCGGTCCGGAATTTGATGCTATGCGTCTTCCAGTCAATCAACGGATTGTAGGCGGAGAGCCAGCTGTATCCCAGGACGGCGGAGACGGACTTGTCGAGCGGAGTGACATAGAAGTCGACAGATAGGACTTCCCCGGAGGGGAAGTGCAGAGGGAGGATGGTAGTCCGGGATATGGTTTGGTTAGACGTCCCATCGAAGAGATGGAGACGGAGCAGAGTTACGGAGGTTGTAGGAATTCCGTGCGAGTCGACGAACTCCGAGTCCACAAAGCAGTGAGACGAGCCGGAGTCAACGAGGGCGCGGAATGGAGTAGGAACGGAGTCGGAGAACAGAGATACGTGAAGAGACAGAGGGTCGGAGAGAGCGGACACGTTGAGCCTAAGACAGAGATCCGCACCGGAGGGGTCAACGCAGTCCCCACTTGGTGCGGAGTTCGGAGGACTGCGGACTAGTTTTTTGACTCCGTGGGAGTCTCCTTGGCCCCCAAACCGGAGGCCTTAGGCTGCTGGACTTGCGTCGCCCTGGCTTTGGCTCTGGAAGGAGTCTTCTTTGGGCAATCTCCGGCGCTGTGTCCGGCTCCGCCGCAGAACAAGCAGAGGTTGTTCGTGAAGCGGCGCTGACGCTCCTCCTGGGTGAGTTTCCCGTCCTTGCCCAGCTTGTCCGCATAGGGCTTCGTGGGGGTCTTCGCAGGAGTCTTCTGCTGCGAGGACTTGGACGGAGTTCCGGAGGTGGAGGTGGAACCGGAGCCTTGGCGGGAGACTGCTTAGTCTCGGAGGACTTGGAGGTCGAGGATTTGGAGTGGCTTGAGCCGGAGGTCTCACGCGTCTGCTCTGCCTTGCGTTCCCAGTAGCGGTTGTCCAGCTTCTGGGCGAGGATGTGGAGCTCTGTGAGCGTGTCTGGCTTGCCGACTTTGGAGATGCGGTCCTTCAGGCGAGAAGGGAGGCCGCGATAGAACTGGTAGCGGAGAGCGGAGGAACCCCAGCGGACTTGAGTTCCGAGACGGCTGAACTGGATGATATACTTCGCAATCCGATGTCCGTCGGACATCTGGAGGTTCTCGAGATCGTGCTCCGCAGCTCCGGTGGCATCGTACGGACCGAAGTTGGTCCGGAGTTCCTCCTGGAAGGCTTCATAGTCCGACATGAACACAGGCGGATTTTCGGACTCGCCTTCGAGGAGGTAGGGCTCAAACCACTGGAGCGCAGTTCCCTTGAGGAAGGGAATGGCATAGGTGACCCATTTCTCCTGGGTGTTGAAGGTCCGGGGCCGCGCTTTGAAGACTAGCTCCAGCTGGGTGAAGAAGGACCGGAGTTTGACTGGGTCCGAACTGTCGAACTGGTCCAGCTCTCAGACGTTGTGTCTTTCTCCGCCCGGATTTGCAGAGGCTGGCACACGCGGGTTTTGCATGAGGCTTTGTGCTAACATCGCGATGGCGCCCGCGAGCTGAGTGCTCGGGTCTAGCGGGGCAGGATCCGGACCCGACTCCGGAGCCGGAGCTCCGGGAAGAGGTGGGTCTGGCGCCTCCATGTTGGAAGTCCGGAGGGGTTCCGACGTAGGGGCGAAGGGATTAGGAGTGGGATCGGAATGGTGGGGAGGAACGGACTCCGGCGTGGAACGTCCGGAGTTGTCTTGTCCCAACACCTGAGCGGGGACAGGTCCCGGAGCTCGGGTCGGCGTAGTCGGATCCGGGCGCAGGATAGGCACCTGGATGCGACGAGCGGTAAACCCTTGGAAGAGTTCAGGGATGTCCGCCATGACAGATCCTCAGTGTGAGTTCGAATATACTGTTAGGATCGTGCGCGGAAGTCCGGAAAAGCGGAGATGCGGAAAAGCGGAATTCCGGAGGGAAGTCCGGAAGGAACTGAAGTGGAGTCCGGGCGCACCAGAAGGCGAAGACTTGGCGAAGCTATTAGCAACACCCTGAGCGATCTGCTGGGTCTTCGGATTTAGGACGGGGTTGGTGGAACTCCAGAGCGAAGAAGAGTTGAAGGGGAGAAGTCGAAGGAGGAGAGACGAAGGCAGACGGAGGTCAGACGGAGGTCAGAGGTCGGAGTCCGGACGGAAGTCCAGCGGAGGTACGAAGAAGGAGTTGGATTCGGAGTAGAAGTTACAAGCAGAGGAGCAGGCGAGTAAACGAGATATTCGAACTGAGGAATACGCTAGCAAACTCGAGGCTTATAATCTAATTGTAGATAGGAGTTAGGGGTCGGAGTCCGGAGGTCGGACTTCCGGTCGGGACTCCGCGGAGTGGAGCATCCGACCGGGAGTGACGTACGATGACGCGTGGTGATGCGCATCCGCACATCCACGCGGAAGCTAGTGGAGCTCCGGAGTGGATCACGGTCCGAGTGGAACTCCGACCGGAGTATGAGTAAGTATGATTGGAAAGGACTGGAAGGAACTAGAAGGGCCGAGACTCGTACTGGATGGAACGGGCTGGAACGGTCTAGGTGTTACAGGACGAACGGAAGTCCGGACGGAGTTCCGGAACTCCGGGCCTGGTTGGCATGGACTGTAACACTCACAGCGGCTACACAGCGATTGAACTATGCGTGGCATCATTTCTTTTTACTTCTCTAGTTTTAGCTATTATCAGGCTCATATCGAGTCACGCGTCCTGACTCAACCCGAGTCACAGACTTCGACTCATATTGACTCACAGACTCTGACTCATATTGACTTGCAGACTCTGACTCATATTGCATCATGCCTTCCCTTTTCAGACTGGTTGTGTCGCTTACTAAGCTCCACCCCCCTAGCATATAAACCCAGGGGGCTTCCGAGTGAAGCCCCAGCTTCGATCTCCTTGTTCTTACTCTTGTACTCCTCCGCTTACTCGGACTACAATCCAATCTTGTTATTTATAACCTTGTTGTGCGCTTGAAAGCCTCAACCAAGCATTATCATAACATTAGATTGAAGCTCTGAATACCCCACCCAACACTGGTGTAGGGACACACTGACTGAGGAGAATAACTTGAAGGTTACCAGTCCTCATCCAATGCACTCTGCCTGCCCTGGTGACCCAGTTCACAAGCGAAGAAAGGCACTCAGGGAACGAGTTCGATAACTCATACCCAGAAGACTACCAGCAGTGACCAAGGAACCCTACTCCATCCCAAGTGATCGGACCCCCCAGACCAGAACATCTCCCCTCTCCTGAGGAGGCTATCTTTTGGAACACAGCCACTTTCAAGAATCCAGGAACTGAGTCAGGAAACATTGCCGACAACGAGGAATCACCAGACAGCACTCCTGACAACACGACCAAGTATCTCAAGGACAAGATATGCACAGGACATAACTTGGTGCGCGCCATATACGAAGAATTCAAGAACGACCCGATGGTCGACACTGAGGCACTCTTTCATATTCAGGACACCGCATTCCACTTGAGCCAGGCTCATTGTCGCCTTGCTAGACAGCCACCCTTCCCACCTCTGGAACAGCATGCCCTCCACTTCTCTGAGTGGCTGGAACAGCAAATCGGGATAAACCACGAGACACTTCAGACAGTTCACCCACGGGACCCCATCCACACATACCTCATGCAAGAGCTAGGAAACCTTGTAACCGCCAAGGGCCTCATTCTCAAGTGGTTCTCAGACATACCACCCCATCTTCACACCATTCCTCACTACTTCCCTTACTGAGGACATCACATGAACCAAGGAGACCCCGACCTGCCCTGTTACAATGCGAACCACTATTTCAACACCAATACTAAGAAAGATAACTATGACAAAGGATGCAAAAAACTAGCTCTCTGCCAGTGGCAACCGTGCCCCAACCGATACAAGGTATCTGCGTCAAACCGTTACAACGCAACCTGAGTATCAACACACAAGAATGACAATGTATCCCAAGAAATCCTGCTACACCCCTTGGTAGCAGCTCAGTCTTCACCCGCATTATCATCAAGACCAGTCAAGTTAACCAGTCCTGCTTCTACGTCTTCATCTCCACTCGTACCCATCGGACTTTTCTCAGACCCCCAGACTAGTGCTCCGCTTGAAAGCGAAACAGAACCCAAGACACCCCCTGCTAAAGGCAAGCAGCGGGCAGAACCAGAACCAATGTTGGCATCCCAGGGGCCCCAACCACCTCAGCTGGTGATTAGCCAGGCAAGGGCGTTCCAGATGGCAGCCTTCCCAACCACAGGAGGCAGCAACGGGCTGCCAGGAGGGGAACCACATGATGACAATGAAGATGAACATGGAGGACCACCTGGTGGAGGTGGAGGAGGACCACCTGGAGGTGGCATACCACCCGGTGGTGGCAGAGGAGGACCACCTGGGGGCGGCGGACCACCCGGCGGAGGTGGAGGCGGACCACCGGGAGGAGGAGGACCACCTGGCGGTGTTGGAGTCCCAGGAATAGGAGTGCAGGTCCTAGGAGGGGGACACAAGGCCAAGGTCAAAGAACCCAAGGTGTTCACAGGCAATCGGGCCAAGGCCAATGAATTCCTCACTGATCTCTATCTCCTGTTCCAAAGCCAACCCCAGGACTACCCTACTGGCGAAGCGAGAGTGGTCATGGCCCTCTCCTACCTACGGGACGACACTCACTGGTGGGCAGAGGCTCGGGTCGATGCAGCACAGACCCTCAACAACAACAACAACCTATGGGGCTTTGGAACCTGGCAGCGTTTCCGGGAAGACTTCCTGATGGTCTTTGGCGAACAAGACCCAGTGCAGACCGCTGCCACCCAGTTAGCCACGCTGCACTACAACTCTTCGGAACCACTGGATCAGTTTAACGCCAAGATCCTGTGTCTCTTCATCAAGGGACAAATCATGGAAGACCATGCACAAATGGCCTGGTACAGTTCCAAACTGCCAGGATTCCTCCAAGACAAGATCACCCTCACATACCCGCAACCAACCAACATGAACGAGCTCATGGACTGAGCCATCCAACTCAACTGAGCCTACCTCCTGAACCGAGAAGTCGATGCCTCCCAGGGATGACAGCAAAAGAGGCAGAATACACCAAGGAGCAAGGATGCCTCCATACGCGCTGTCAACACTGGAAGACTCGACGACAAGACCAAGCAGGAACTCATCAAGCAGAACCGCTGCTTCTATTGCTGCGAAGTGGGACACCGTGCAGCCAGGTGCCCTGCGAAGCCACACAAGGACCTGAAGACACGAGCTGTCGATGAAGACGACAACCATGTTGAAGAACTAGAAGGAGACACTGAATCAGACATTGGACTCAACACCATTGGCATGGACATTGGACAGGATTTTTGAACAGAGGGGCTGATCCGACGCCAGCACCCTCCAGGACATGGGACTGCACTATCTTGTTTGTAACCTTGGGACAGCAACAAAGACTTGCTTATCTCCTCCCTGGCTACATCGAGTGTGGACCCAAAGTCGTCGGAATCCACGCCCTCTTCAACTCCAGCGCAGATGCCACCATCATCAATTGATGAATTGTGGAATGATACAACCTGCCAACTGTCAAACTGTCAAAAGAAATATGCTTTAGAAACACTGACGACAGCGTCAACACCATTGGAACAGTCACCCACCGAGTCGAGGCAAACTTCGTGGTTCGAGGACACCCCTTGCCAACCAACTTCTATGTTGCAGATCTGGGACAAGATGACGCTATCCTGGGCATGCCATGGATTCGACGATACAATCCCAAGGTCGAGTGGATAACTGGACACTTCAACTTCGACCCCAAGATCATTAAGAAACAGCAGGCCATTAAGGAATACCAATCAAAACACGATCCTCCGCCAAACATCCCAATGTGGGGGTTACCTCCCGGAGAAATCCAAGACACTGAGACAGTCGCGCAATACATCGGGAAACTTATGGAAGACCCTGACAATGATGATTGTTGGGACCGACCTCCTGATGTGGCATTAACCAACCTATGGAACCAGAGCCAGGAGGAACCAACCATACAATGTGCAACGATGTCAACTACATTGGCAGTGTAAGCGAATGAGAACAAGCCCGTCAAAACGCTAGATGAAATTCTTCCCGAATACCTACAAGACCTCCGGCCGGTATTTGAGAAAAAATCTGCAGAATGAATGCCACTTCCTCGCTCATGGGACCATGCCATTGACCTGAAGCCCAATTTTACTCCCAAGGACTGCAAAATTATCCCTTTATCCATACACAAATGGGAAGAGTTGGACAAGTTCATTGATAAAAATCTAGCCAAAGGTTATCTCTGACCCTCCAAATCACCAATGGTGTCCCCACTATTCTTTGTAAAGAAAAAGGATGGCTCATTGCGACCCATACAAGACTACCGATATCTGAACGAGGGAACGGTGCAAAACACATACCTGCTACCTCTCATCTCTGACCTGTTCGACAAACTGGCCGGGGCGAAATATTTCAGCAAACTTGATGTACAGGCCGGATACAACAACATATGCATCAAAGAGGGTGACCAATGGAAGGCTGCCTTCAAAACATCACGAGGACTCTTTGAGCCTACTGTTATGTTCTTTGGGCTGTGCAATGTGCCAGCAACCTTCCAAGCAATGATGAACAACATTTTCAAGGACTACCTCATGGAAGGATGGATAGTCATCTATATGGACGACATCCTAATCTTCTCAGACAACCTCGATGAGTTGAAAATTCGGACCCGCCTCGTCGTAAAATGACTACAGGAACACAATCTCTACCTCAAAGGCGAAAAATGCGAATTCGACAAACAAGAGGTCGAATTCCTCAGGGCCATACTGTGTCCTGGTGAAATCGCAATGGACCCAATCAAACTGGAGGGACTCCGGGACTGGCAAACACCTACCACTGTACGACAAGTCCAAAGCTTCCTTGGCTTTGCCAACTTCTACCGACGGTTTATACGTGGATATTCGGACATAGCCAAACCCTTGAACAACCTCACCAGGAAAGACACACAATGGGAATGGACGAAAGCCTGCAATGACGCCTTCCTCACCCTCAAAAAACGATTCATGGAGGCCCTGATCTTGGTAACCCCGGACCCCACTAAACCTTTCCAAATTGAATGTGATGCATCAAAAGTCGCAACTGGGGCAGTTTTGCGACAAAAAGGGGGGGATGGATTGTGGCATCCGTGTGCCTACCTGTCAAAATCTTTTACCGAGGCCGAACAGAACTACCAGATCTACGACATGGAACTCCTCGCTGTGGACGTGTGGAATGGCTAACAGCCCGGCGAGTACACCACAGACCGGCGCGCGAGCGCGAAGGACGAAAGAGGCAAATTTGCGGTCACGAACTTCAACAAGTGCGCGTCGATGCGTCGCGGCGTGGGATCGGGTTCCGTTCCTCTTGTCATCTCCTTTCTTGTCGCTTCCATCTAATCTTCAGTCCTCAGTCTCATTCCCTTCTGTCCAACCCTCTCTTTCAGGCTCGCGGTTTTGCGCTCCTCTCTTTCAAGTTTTCTCGTCAATCTCTATTTCCCTTTTCCTCTAGCTACGTTTTCGTACCGAAGGGCCTCACCAGGTGAAACGGCGGATCAATGGGGACGGTAGGCTGCAGACAGCGTGCTCCTGGGGCCTCTCGCCGTCGAAGGGGGCCGACGCGTTGATAGAGCCAGTTGATGCCCAGTCGCGCCGAGTCATACCCTCGTTGAGAACTCGTGACAGGTCCAAAGGTTTGTGTTTCGGACGGCCTTTGTTCCGGACAATCTCGCAATTCACGCCTCAGTAGGAACGTAGCTCTTATTTCTAGAACGACCTTCGACGGGACCCGGACTGAGAGCACGGTTGCTGGGTCCGTGCATTTCGGGACTCGGGACTCTGTATATCAGGCGCAATCCTGCCTTCGAATGGACAAGTTTTTCCCCCCTTCTCCCTCCACTCAGTTCTTTCGCATCGCGCCAGTCGTTCGTCCGTCGCCATCGATTCAGTCGCATCCTCAGCGTAACAAGATCGACTCACTTGTGATCAAGCAGCCTACGAGTTCTCGCCGCGGCCTTCGATTCGTGACCACTCGCGAACCTCAACGCGAAGAGTACGATCCACTCTTCCACATCGCCATCATCCGCGCTCTAGAAGCCTGGCGTCATTACATTGATGGGGCAGCAGAGCCCATTGAAATCCTATCCGACCACAAAAATCTCACCTACTTCCGCAGTGCGCAAAAGCTGAACCGATGACAGGCACACTGGAGTCTATTCCTGTCGCAGTTCAACTACAAACTGGTCCATCAGCCAGGTAAAACACTGGTCCAAGCAGACACATTATCCCGACGATCAGACCATGAGATGGGCCTACACAACAATGAAGACATTACCATGCTCACCGAAGATATGTTTGCCAAGGCAGTACATGTAGAACTCCAGGAACGGATACGAGATACAACCTCCAGGGACAAAACCGTTATGGAATCACTCAACGGAGCCTGGCATCTACAAAAAGACCCAGTCATTGGACGAAAAGAGGACTGGGCAATGGATGATGGAATTGTACTCTTCAAGGGAAAAGTATACGTTCCCCCGGAAGAAGACTTACGACGTGAAGTAGTACGAAACCACCACGACCCGCCCATCATGGGACACCCAGGAATTCAAAAAACATGGGAACTAGTGTCAAGAGAATACTGGTGGCCAGGCATGCGACACTTCGTAACCCAATACGTCAAAGGATGCGCCACCTGCCAAACTGCCAAAGTAAATACACACCCCACAGACCCAGGACTACTCCCAGTACTGCACCTGGGCAATCCACGCCCATTTAGCACAATCACCATGGACTACGTAATGGGATTGCCCACATCAAATGATTTTGATGCTATCCAGGTGGTAGTAGACCACAACATTTCAAAAGCAATTGTGCTCTCCCCATGTGCGAAGGAAACAAGTGTGATGGACACTGCGCATATCCTCGTCGAAGACGTCTACAGCAGGTTTGGACTACCGGATAGGGTCATCTCTGATCAAGGACCCCAGTTTATCTCGAAGGTGTTCCAGGAACTAAATAAACTACTGGGAATCCAACAATCGCTCAGCACGGCACATCACCCCCAAACCGATGGACAGTCAGAAAGAACCATCCAAGAATTAGAAGTCGCGCTGCGCATCTACTGTGGAAACTACCCCGACACATGGAGCACACTTCTCGCGCAGTTTGAATTTTCCCATAACCAGAAAACCCATTCAGTCACTGGGAAAAGCCCCTTCGAGCTCCTCATGGGCTACCAGCCATGCGCCTTAGGAACCGTTCTCCCCAGGCCAAAACACCCAAGCATGGAAGACTGGTTGGGAAAACTACGGGAATGGCGAGAGAATGCACTGGCAGCCCATACAAAAGCTGCTGCGGTTATGGCTAAACGAAGAGCCGCAGGCAATGTGACGTTCAAGAAGGGCGATAAGGTCTTTCTGGAAGCTACCAACCTCGTGCTACCTTATCCAAACTGGAAACTCGCACCCAAACAAGAAGGACCCTTTGTCATTGATCAGGTCATGGGCCCGGCCACAGTCAAACTCAAACTCCCAGCCACATGGAGGATCCACCTGGTATTCCACACCTCATTGGTCTCGCACTACTGCATCACACTGGAGCATGGGCCCAACTATGTGGCACCACCATCAGAAATAGTGGAAGGTGCCGAAGAATGGGAAATTGAGACTATAATTAACCACAGGAAGCCAGCACGCGGCGGCATCCAATACCTGGTGACCTGGAAGGGCAGACCGAGTCACGAAAATGAATGGCTTCGAGAAAAAAACCTCAAACACACGCAAATGATTCTTTTCACCTATAAAAGACGCCACCAAATGGCCTAATCCCTCAGTTCCAACTCCCTCTTCTCCCCCTCTCACCTCACACACTGGCTTCTCTTGACCCCCTTCCCCTCACCCTCCTCACCATTGACAATGCCCCACTCCCGCAGCTCTCGCCCGACCAATCCACGCTTGACGCACGGTGGCCGAGGGACCCGGAGCCGACCCTATCAGCTGGCACGCCCCTCGCCATTGGGTCAGGAACCCTTGGCGGCCTCCGGTACCCCGCCGACGACATTATCGACATCCCCGGTGGCCCCAAACGCTCCCCTTGCAGCCCTGACTTCCACACCAGCCCCCATTACACCACCACCACCATCCCCGGCTACACGCTCCCCAACTTCTTGATGAACTCTGAACCTGAAGGCAGGGAGCACAACTGTAAGCCGCACAAGGATTCCTCAGTCAGTGTGAGCAAAAGACTAGATTGCATATGCAAGTACCTGTAAGCCGCACAAGGATCTACAAGTACTTGGAAAGTAACCATAAGTAAGCATAGGTAAGAGAGATGACTTACTCCTCAGTCAGTGTGAGCAAAAGACTGAGGAGTAGGGGCAGAGACTGTCCTTCTTATATACAAGTCCAGAGGATGCATGAGTAAGCGAAGAAAGGAGGGCAGGTGACCCAGCATACGATGAGTAAGGAGATGGTGCGAGAGTGGTGTAAGGATTGCACCATCATCCAGAACTATCCAGAACTATCTAGAGGTGTCTGGAGATGTCCATAGGAATCCGGAACAGCGTAGAACGCAACAGAAGAATCCAGAAGTGTCCAGATGGGAAACTACAGTAGAGATGCAGAGAAACCTAAATAAGGAAGGTAAGTAGGAAAGTCCATGCTGTGCAACACAGCCACTGTTGACCACCGGACTGTTGAACTTCCGGGTTGTGTACTGGCCATACACGGTCCGGTGGTCAACAGTGGCTGTGTTGCACAGCATGGACTTTCCTACTTACCTTCCTTATTTAGGTTTCTCTGCATCTCTACTGTAGTTTCCCATCTGGACACTTCTGGATTCTTCTGTTGCGTTCTACGCTGTTCCAGATTCCTATGGACATCTCCAGACACCTCTAGATAGTTCTGGATAGTTCTGGATGATGGTGCAATCCTTACACCACTCTCGCACCATCTCCTTACTCATCGTATGCTGGGTCACCTGCCCTCCTTTCTTCGCTTACTCATGCATCCTCTGGACTTGTATATAAGAAGGACAGTCTCTGCCCCTACTCCTCAGTCTTTTGCTCACACTGACTGAGGAGTAAGTCATCTCTCTTACCTATGCTTACTTATGGTTACTTTCCAAGTACTTGTAGATCCTTGTGCGGCTTACAGGTACTTGCATATGCAATCTAGTCTTTTGCTCACACTGACTGAGGAATCCTTGTGCGGCTTACAGTTGTGCTCCCTGCCTTCAGGTTCAGAGTTCATCACAGTGTTAGTAGGGCCTAGTAACAGCCCATTTGAACGATGTTGAGCTTTCAACTTGTTCAACGTTGGAGCCCGAAAGCGTTGACTCCCAATTGGCGTTGGACTCTTTGAGCTTGTAGCTGAAGGCGATAGACCAAGTAAGCGCCTGCGCGCATCTTTGCCCATGACCATGACCGGCTTCTGTCAACATCTCGCTCATTTGTTGTTTTATCGACCCCTCTTCTTCATGCACAGCAAGAATTTGGTGCTAAAAACGAGAATGGCTCGTGTCTGCCTGTTATAAGTCACCTTGCAGGTGATCGATCCAGCCCCACGTGATAGAAGGCGGAAAATGTACCGGGCCCCGGTTTTCGACCGAGTTGATAATGTTCTACCAAATACGACCGGTAGGGTGTATACTCACTAGGTAACACATTTCAAAAGGTGCGCAACGTCTGCGCACTCCATAGAGGGCATCAGATAACTCTACTGTTTCTGCGCCCTCAACCAACCGCTTCGGAACCGGAGACCCATCGCCGGGGATGATCTCTTCCGCGCAACGCTTCTTACCCTTCTCCATCCTGTCCCTGGAGTGCATATAAATGTGAACGCAGTCTCTGGTTCACAGTGACATATCGAAGCACACGCACCTCGGTCCTCGCGAAGGGCTCCCCCCCGATGTCCGCAAGCCCAGCACTCGAGATCTCCCGAGACGTTGGATTCTCTAATCCCACCATATCCTCCTTTTCATCTGTCCAGTCCTCTTTCTCCTCGAGTGGCGCCCACCTCTCGTCGTAGAGCTGTGGGTCGTCCTTGAACTATAAGAAGCACTCGAGGGCGTGACGCAGCTTCTACATCTCACCTATGCACATTTTGAGCATTGTGGTGCGCTCCTCGACGTAGTTGATGAGGATGCCGAGCTCGCGAATCTGATCCTTGGCTGTCTCAACGCGGTCCGCCAGGGGCGTGATCTCCTGGAGGACACGGCGGACTTGCTCATTGGGCGGGGAAGACCCAAGGTGGGAGGGGCTCGCGCGTGACCACGCGGGCTCTGTGGACACTGAGCGGCGGCGTGGGGGTGCAGTTATGATGGGTCCGGGGACTTCTTTTGTTTGGGGGGGAAACAAGCTGAAAACGGATGGCCGAGGAGATTAGATGACGGGTGGGTTGTGTGCAGCACGCTCGCGCATGGCTGCGAGCTCGCTCTCTGTGGGAGGGTAGAATACGCGACACCCCGGAACGGGGATTGATCCGGTTGGTTGAATGGTCCTGGATGTCTCGTCACGCAAAATATCAAGGGCAGTCAATTGAATCTTGCAAGGATGCTGCTTGCCACGGGCCGGGTTCTCTGTCGGCTGTGGCGGCCTCCACATGAACTGGGCGAGGGACGGTTCAACCGTCACAGCGGGAGCAAGCCTGCTACCAATGTTGTGCGGTCCCGCCCACGACGTTGCCGGCGACAGCAGAGTCGTTCTTTGCAGTCATGGTATTGTCGGGTCCCACCGATGGTGGTTTAGTTCTACATGAGGACATACAACACTCTTAGGCGAGCCAGATAGGCATCGGACGTCCCTGCGAGACCGGCGGAGAGGTTGTGTCGGTGTTCGGAACGGGAGCATCATTCACGTGTGGGCTGACGGAGCGAGCTCGACTTGGCCTGAGGAGCTGTCTACTTCCTTGCTCCTCCGAGGGCGGTCCCCCTGAGGACCTTGCGGGAGATTCCCTCGAGTTTGGACGTCGGAGGAATCGAGTACATGTTGTGTGTGGCTTGAGCCCGGACGGCCAGTGAGGATCACGACCAAGGACTCACTACGGGGCCTAGCCATTATTTTGGAGGAGCCCATCAATGATGGCTTCTGTCTTTGGATCGCCCGAACTCCGTCGCGCTGAAGATGAGGAAAGGACGCGGATTGGGGCTTAGCCCTTAGCCACACTAGTCGGAGATGCGCTGGCCACCGAAGCTTGGCGAGCTTTCGGAGGTCGGCGCACGTGAGCCTTCAAGTTCTCTTTCCATATTCATTGCGACAATGCTGTCGTACTATGTTGAGTGAGGTGGTCGTGGTGGTCGTGGTGGGCAGAGACTCGGAGGACTGCGGCTAAACTGCGGTCTCGGGCCGGGACAACGTCAGGCCTTCTACAACCCCTACCAGTCTTTTTGGACCTACGCACACATAATCCTTGCCTTACGGCTTGTGAATCAAAGCTTGGGTACTGGGCCGTGGTCTCTCCGCGCCGCCTCACAACACGTCTGCCTTCACACGATATTTTTGACTTCGTCTCAAAATACTTTCCGGACAAAATCGCTTTTTATACATGTATCACTGTTCAGTATTCGGAATAGTCACGATACCGTGTCGCGAACGCTCCTTGCGAAAGTTGATCTTACAGTGTCAACATTCAGGTAAAAGTACTTCGAAGGCAGCATTACTTCCGTAACCATCCTCAAGAACTGACCACGCTTGGTCGTCCTGCTAGCCGACATGTGCAGGGGGTGGCTGCCGATTAGGCCCATGCTGAGCACGGAATATGGTGCTAACGCGAAACTGAGCATTCAGCCAGAGTCGTATGATACCGGTACCATTACATGAAAATTTCAGCAGTAGAAGCTAATAGCCCATGAAACCGAGCCTCTTGCGTGACGAACTAGACTGTCTATGGCATCTACACACGGCAAGAGTCTAATACACGTGAGTGGATGGGTAGACTGAAGAGAAGAAGAATGATCGGTGCGATCGCGAGTTGAACTTGGGCTGGCAGCCTGAGTGTCGTTCTGGAGGTGTCAGAGAGTGGAAGGTACGGGTTCTAGGAATGCCTTTCGGAGTTGGAATAGAGAGGATCGTTCACGCCTTACTCCTCTTGATCGACGGCGAAGGGAGATCCTCTGGCACCGAGTCACCAGTGCGCTTTCGGGAACCCGAGATGAATGACGCTTTCGGGACTTGGTCGTTCGTCCTGGGAACCCACCCCTTCGCTGGCTTCCTTTCTGCTACGCGATCGGGCAGCAACGGCCAGTTACTCTCCGAAAGGACAGTTTGGAGTAGTTCTAGCGTTGCAGTATGCGAGCTAATCTTCTGCGCGCGTTCGGTCAAAGCAGCGTGGCCGTCCGTGGTAGTCCTGGTAGCGATTTTTCCGGCCTTCGTGACGAAAGAAGTGTCCTTGGAATCCTTGGCTTGGTGGGGGCGCCAGACCTTGGCCATGATACGCATGATCCCGTCGGTTTTGAAGTTTCGAATGGCTTCACTGCTATCGGCCTGCGTCTCCATCCCACCGGACTTTGGCTCTAGTCGGGCCAAGGTGTAGTGTGCACTGAACCAGGATAGCAAAGGCTCAAGAATGGCATTGATGGGATGCTCTAAAGCTGAAGTTGCACTGGTAGTAGCCTCGGATGAGTCGGTAGCATCAGAAGTAGAGGTACCACTAGTGTTGGTGGGGACAAGAAATTTCAACAGGAGAGGATCCTTGTGCTTGACTTTGTAGGTCGAAATGTCGATGAAGCCGTCTTTCATCGCACTGAGTTTCGTCTTCCCACAGCGATGCTCCGTTCCCGCAGCAGTGTAGTCGTCGAAGTAGTCGTGCAGGAACTGGGGGACGTGTGCATTTGCGAGATTATGGGGCAGGAACCGCACAGAGAGATGTAGGAGTGCATGAAAGAACGATTCGAGCTCGTCTTCGATGCGGATCGACTTCTTGTGGTCGTTGAGCGCGTTCGCAGACATGAACTGCCAAGTGCCCTGCCGCAACAAAGACCGAATGAGCGTTCAGATACCATTTAATAAGTGAAAACAAAAGTATACCGTGCGATCGGGCTGACGCTCCTTATTGTCCTGTTGATCACGCCTCTTTGAGAGCTCCCAGTCATTTAACAGACCTCCCCAAGTACCCTCTTCATTCCGGAACAAGAGCATGTTGCCTGTACTGATATCACGGTGAATGATATTAGCCTCCTCGTAGGCTTGGGAATGAGCTGCGAAGGAGAGGGAAACAACGAGAATCAGTGCTCACGTGAATGCTGGAAACGGAAAGAATGTGAAACTCACCGAAGATACAGCACCATATGGCGCCCACCAGCTCGGAACTACACTCGAACTGCTCCAGCGGCTTCCCAACCTCCTTGACGACAAGCCGGTAGTGCTGATGCGTCTTCAAAGGACATTCCTTCCCCGAGTGATAATCCGGCCACACTGCCTGCGTCCTCGTCTCCTGGCCAAGTAAGTCACCATGACAAACAAGTGTTGGGATAAACTGCACTCGATGCTCGTGTAGGCTCTTCAGGACACAACCCTCTTGCTCGATATCGTCACTGACCACTCGCCACGCATCCTTCAGGAACACAGGAGGACCGTGCGGGTTACTGGCATCGAGCGCGATGTACCCACGAGTCGCCCGACCCGCAACACCCGGGGCTATGAAGTGAGGTTTACCAACGAGGAAAGTGCGAGAGCCGCCTCGGTCTTCATCAGGGACCTCCAGCTTCCACCACGGCCACCGCTCGTCGAGCGTGCTTGCAAGCATCACCTTCACGTAGTCGTCGGGATCCACCTTCTTCACCTGCTCTCGCATACGCTCGGCGTCAGGCCCATGAGGGTCAAGACGAGTTGCCGTGGTGTCGTAACCCCGGTCGGAAGCGGAAAGCAGAGCGTGGTTCCAGAAGAAGTGCGCAAGCTTCAGCCCGGCGGCCTCCTCCCTGTACTTGAACTTTTTCGTCGCGAAAATACCCGAGTGGTCGATCCGGACGATCCGTGCCATGTCCCCGAGGAAGAGCACCATGAACTGGAACATCCGCTGCTGATACAGGAAGATCAACCGGACATAGTCGAGCACCTGCCCAAGCACCTCACGTCGCCCAACGGCCACCGGCTCGTGCGTGTCTCGCGCCTCGTCGAATGGGTCGTCGTCCGTCGAGTTCATCTTGCACTCGATCGCAATGTCGATCCATGTCCAGTTCACCCGCCTATTCCCCTCTTCGTCTGCCGGACCGAGGTGATCCACACCCTCTTTGGGGTACATTCCACAGTCGACCGCCTGACCAGACCGCTCCGAGGAGTCGCCTTTGTATGGGGTCGACACGAACTCGAATTCCTTCATGAGACCCGCCCTAGAGAGAGCGTCGGTCTAAGAAATGGTCTGTCAGTGTACATGCGACGCGTCACCCACGCGAGGTGGCAGTGGGGTGGACGTACGATGTTCTTGTACATGTCCTTCTCGACGCTTGCCCGAGGCATGTCTTTGAATGGGTTCGAGGACGGGGCGTCGGGCCTCGCGGCATCGCGTTCAGTCGATGGTCCGTGCATAGAATGACCCGCGTGAGAGTCGGATGAAGAATCCGGAGCGAGTGCATTTGGCACGAATCGAGCGATGAAGTCGTCGAAGGGGATGCAGGTGATCTTCTTGTGCATACCGAAGCGGAGCTCTTGCCGTCTCTCCTGCCGTTGTCCAGTGGTGATAAATTGCGAGCGGAGCGCCCTATTGGGGGAGTCTGCGGGGGCAGGAATGTTAGCCATGGTGATGTAGCAGCAGGCAGGTCCTCGGGCTGGTGGCTCGGAGGAAGGAGGTGAAGGAAAGACATACCGAGGTCAGCGGCTTATATGTTGTTGAACTTAGCCACAAGCACGAGTCAGAGGCCACGTTATAGTTCCAAGCGCTGGCGCGTAGCTGCTATTGAAGTCCAGATTCGGACAAGCGAGACAAAGGAGAGGAGGGTGACGGTGGATGAACGTTGAAGTGCTCAGTGAGGGAGCGCCCAAACCGATCCATATGCGGACCGGACCGCCGCGTGCCGTGACGGATTGTAACACCAGCGCCGAGAACTTCCTGGATGGCGGCCTCTGGCTTGCCTCAAGAATTTCTCTACATAATTTTCGGTCCCTGAAGGCATTGTAATACGAGATCAATTTTCAGGACAAGAGTACCGCACGCATTAATTCAGCGTGAGCCCGGACAATGAGGACCCGGATGCTTGGTGGCTGTGCACATCACTGCCATTCCCAAGTTCGTCGCGCACGGCGAATGGGCGCTTCTCGACTTGACCTTAGCCACCAGCCAGCGTGCCTCCAATGTCTGCACTTTTCGTCGATAGCGTCTACACACGGCTCCAACATATCTCTACGCAGCGTTCCGTGGCTAAATTACAACAAGATATAACCTGCGCGTGTGCATTCAATCGGTATGTTCTGTCCCTCTTCTCAGCTGGCGGGAGTCGTCTTTGCACAACTTGGCCCCCCGAATGTGCGCGTTCGATCAAAGTGGAATGGCCGTTCGTACTAGTCTTATTAGCGACCTTTCCGTCCTTCGTGGCAGGAGTGTCCCTGATAATTCCGGCTTTGTGAGAGCGCAGCCGGACCTTGGCCATGACACGCACAAGCCCATAGGTGAAGTCTCGGGGAGACGTCACCGCCGTCGGCCTCGGTCTCCATCCTAGTGCGGGACTCTTGCTCTCTAAGTCGATCCAATGTGTATTGTGCACTGAACCAGGACAGCAAAGGCTCAAGGACGCCGTTGATAAGATGCCCTACGGCCGAAGTCGCACTGGCAATCTCAGATGGGACGGTAGAATCGGACGAGTTGCCCGACCGGTGATACCAGGGGCCGTGGAGTGGGTTTTACCAACCAGGAAAGACCGGGAGCCGCCACGACACTTGTCGGGAACGTCCACTTTCCACCATGACCACCGCTCGTCGAGCGTGTCCGCGAACATCATCCTCACGTAATCGTCGGGGTCCAAGTTCTTCACCTGCTTTCGCATGAGCTCGGCGTCGGGCCCACTAGGGTCGAGGCGAGTCGCCGTGGTGTCGTGGCCACGCTCGGAGGCGGAGAGCAGCGCATGATCCCAGAAGAAGTGAGCGAGCTTCAAACCTGCTACCTCGTCCCTGTAGTTGAACCTGTGGGTCGCGAAGATCCACGAGCGGTCAATGCGGAGGATCCGAGCCTTGTCCCCGAAGAAGGGGACCATGAACTGATGCGTCCGATGTTGGTAATGAAAAATCAGTTGAGCGTAGTCAAGTATCCGCTCGAGGACCCTTGCGCGCTGTGCTGCTACAATTCGCGCATGGTTAAGGTCCTCAAAAACTGACTCATCGAAAGGGTCGTAGTCGGCTTGGGAGTTGGGCTCGCACAAAATGACCATTTCAATCCGAGACCAGTCCACCTGGCCAAGGTTGAGTCCTAGTCCGAGTTGGTGTCGTGCTTGCTGATCTACAGACGCGACGGAGGAGGGGTAAACTCCACAAAAAGCTGCGTTCATATCCGCCGGTCCCGATGTCCGCCCTAACTTGTCGCTGCTATAATGCGTTGCAGATGCGAAGTAATCACAGCGCTGAGCGAGGAACGTCTTCGTAAGGGTGTTCGACTAGAGTAGTACACACTGTCAGCAGACGGCAGGACACATTTTCATCGGAATCGTAATTAACATACCACGTTTTGGCACATGCATCGCACGCTACGAGCGCGCGGCATCTCCTTTAACGCGTTGGAGGACAGTGAGGGACGATCGTAGTCTCCCCCGCTTGACTGGGACAGGTTTAAAACGCGATTAGCCCGGTGTGTAGTTGTGGAGGGTCCGTCTGAAGTTTGATAACCCGCAACAGGTTCGACTTTCGTGTGGGCGCGTGGTTGAAGGAAGTGCGCTATAAACTCGTCGTACGGGATACAGGTGCCAAACTTCTCCGGGTCCATTTTCGGTCGTGCGGATGAGGCACTAAGACAGGTGCTTACGGCTGGTATTAGACCACTTTCTTACGACGTATTACGCAATGAACGGGAGCTGGTTTGGAGCAGTGTTTCGACGGTCAAAGGAGAGGTGCAAACTGTGGCTTACTGGCGGTGGCTGAAGCTGAAGCCGGTGAACCGCTCCCGGAATGCTGCCGAATGCGCCGAGCGTCGGGCGCTGCGTGGTTCAAGTGTTATAATCCGCTAATATATTAGGGAACGTCTCCCGCTTAGCTCAGTTGGTAGAGCGCATCACTAGTATTATCTCTTGATACAAAAATCGGTTATGATGAGGTCAATCGTTCGAGTCGGTTAGTGGGAATTCTTTTATCCAATTTGTCCGGGACCCTCTCGTAGCTCCTGGCAGGAAATGTCGATGATCAGATGATGGGGCATGGATCCGGGATTGAAGTGGGTAGCCAACCCCGGGTGAACGGTAAGCCATGGCGCAACCTACGCTCTCATTATTCACTGCTTATGTTGACGAAAATCATGTCATCCAACATAGCTTATCACGCCAAAACATGCGAGCGCGACTTTACAACAGCAATCCTACACCAAAGCAGCCATGCCCCTTCCATCGATTCCCGATTCAGTACTAAAGTCGTATATTCATTCGTACTAGGCGCTACTAATCCAATCACGCAAACATCTTCGAACCCGTCAGCACCGGGGAAATAATCCCGGCGTCCTGCAGAGCCGCGAAGAGGTTAAACAGCATGAGGTCCTACAATGTGCGCAGCGTCAGTGTTTGACGTCCCGCTAAACGAGATCCAGACACTTACGCAGCCCTTGGCAGTTATGAAACTGATCGTCACAGGAAGGAACTCCTCCTTCCCAGTAACGGTCGAATTGTATAGCGCCTGTGGAAAGGGCTCAAGAGAAGGCGATGCTCACTGGGTACGACCATATCGGGAGTCTCTCCGTGCACAGCGATGCGTCCGGCCGAGAATCCGATCGGAGCCTGGGGTGCGCTAAACCAGACTCATGAGCAAAAGTACAGCGAGATACTGCAGCCTACATACCCGAAGTACTCGTTCCTGTAGCTGGTCTCGCCCGAGCTCTGCGGGTAGAGCAAGATCGCGTCCGCACAAGACTCAGGGTCCCCACCCTTGATGACCGAGTCCGCGAACCAGTCCATGAAGGTGGTCTTGTTCGCCAACGCCTCCTCCTTGCGTCCCGCGGGGAGCGCACGGCCATAGTTCCACCGCGCGAGGGGGGCGGGGTTGATGAAGGGCGTACGACCCCCGTTCGCTGCGGCATAGTCCGCAAAGAAGGGATCCGCGACAAGCGCGGTCTGGTCGAGGGTGATCAGGTCCGCGTACGTGGTCGACAAGAGCGTCTGGAGGGTCGGCGCGGACGCGTTCGCGGGCTTCGTCTCGTTCCAAAGCGAGGCGAGCGTGAGTTCCGTGCGCGTCGTGTTCAGGAAGCCCTCGAGCTTCTTGATAAAGTCGTTGTGCGTCGCGTCAGGCGTCCCCGCGACAGGGGGGTCCTGGAGGTAGCTGCTGCCCCAATACTCGAGGGGGAAGATGATCTTCTTCGGGAACTTGGAGAACTACGCACTTCGTCAGAACGTATTACCCCCGCAGCATGCTGGAGTCACATCTTACCGAGGTGAAGTTCTGGTACCACCAGTGACCCGCCGTCGCCCAAAGCTTCGCATCCCTCGAGAAGATGCCGGCGGTGTCCAACTCGGGCGACAGAGGCATGACGTCGTCCAAGCTCACCGCCCCATGCGACGGCCTGTTACCAAACACGCCGTTCGCACCAGCCGGGCCACGCATCGACCCGCCCGTGTCGCTGCCGACGGCGAAGTCGAGCCAAGGGTACGACGCCTGTGCCGTTCCGGGGCCCGTCGACGAGCTGCTCCCGTCCTGGTACCCGTCCCCGCGCGGGTTGTACGGCGCGTGGAGGTCGACCCAGTCCGCGGTGGCGACCTCCCCGTTCGCGAACTGCGACGTCTTCGCCTTGCCGACGAGGACGATCCCGCCGTCGAGCAGGCGCTGGATCGCCGGGGCCGTGCGCTCCTTGGGCGGGTAGTGGTTGAAGTAGGCGCGGTTGCCGCACCCGGTGCGGAGGCCCTTGATGTCGAAGATGTCCTTCACGGCGAGTCGGTAGCCCGCGAGCGGCTTCTCGGGGGTGGGCGTGAAGTAGAGACGGGAGGGGACACCGATGCTCTCGGTCGCGGCGCCGGGGACGTGCGCGGAGAGGATCTGGTAGCCTCCTTGGCCGTCAGGGATCGTTCCATAGAGGAACGACTGGTTCTCGTCGTTGTACAGGCGATATGCTGTGTGGATGTTAGCAAATGAGCGCGACTTAGAAGGGACTGCAAATACACGCCTTCGTAAACGTGTCCGGTCGCGGGTTCCAGGAATTACGGGCCCGAGGGCAACGTCTTGGTGAAGCTGACCCCGAGGGGGAAGCCCTTCGAGCGAAGAACGAACTCGATACCGAACTTCTTCTTTGCTGAGCCAATCGAGGCGGACGGGATTCCGTGCGAGCCGTTGAATGAGATATACACGCCTGCAGAATCATCAAATGTTAGAGCAAGGTTCGGGCAAAAAGCGCAGTTCAAAGCACATACCGGTTAAGAACGCCTCGCTCCAGACGTCATCCTTGGCGGACCACGCGGAGACGGTCTCTTCCAGAGCGTGTCCGTCGAACACCGATTTTGATGTCGGGATCACCGAGAAGGGCACCAAGTCGCCAGACGCCAGCTGAACGAGGAAGGCGGCGTTGTGCAGCGTAGACACAGGCGAAGGCGGGACAAAATACGAGACATTGCCTAGCACGAGCGTCCTCCCCGTAGGCTGGATGGCGACCTGGGCGGCCGCGACAGACTGGATCGCAAGACCGGCGCCCACGACGGCGCGCGCGAGCGTCCTGAACAGTGTCCTCATCTTGAACTCGGCAGCGATAGCTCGAGGAAGGCACGAGCCCCGCGCACGTCACGTACTTATACGAAAGCGTGTTTGCTCCAGTCCCATAGTAAGTCCCTCGTCGTGGCCATCACTGTGGCCATCCGGGCTCATGCCACACTTAGCATGTACTCGATCCCTCCGACGTCCGAGCTCGAGGCGATCTCTCGCAAGGTCCTCAGGGGGACCGTCCTCGGAGGAGCAAGGAAGCAGACAGCTCCTCAGGCCGAGTCGATCTCACCCCGTCGCAGTCTGCGCAAGAGCGGCACGTTGAACGAAGCCCCAGTCTCGGGCACCGAAGCAGCCTCTCCGCCGGCCTCGCAGAACGCTCGATGCCCATCCAGCTCACCCAAGACTGATACGAGTCCTCGCGCGGGTCCTTCAAACAGTCGTCGGTCGCTGTCAGGCCGCAAGACAAACCCAGAGTCTGATGCGGCGGTGCCCCCTCGCCCACGCGAAACCCAGCCGCAATCGGCGGGGCCCGACAACGCCACGGCTCCAAACAACGACTCTGCTGTCACTGGCAGTGTCGTAGGCGGACCGCGCGAAATTGGTGACAAGTCTGCTCCCGCTGCTACCGTCGAACCTGCTGTAGTTCAGCCTTCCCTCGCCCAGTTCATGTGGAGACCCCCACAGCCCACACAAATCCCACCCAGCCGCGACCAGCGTCCTTGTGAGATTCGCTTGACTTCCCTCGGTGCTTCGCGTAGACTGACGAGACACGCAGGGCCATTGGACAGACCCGATCGATCCCCATCCCAGGGTGTCGGTAGCCGCGTATTCTACCCTCCCACAGAGAGCGAGCTCGCAGCCATGCGCGAACGCGCACGCGACCCACCCGTCGTATACTCCCCTCGGCCACCCGTATTCAGCTTGCCGCCTCAGGAAACCAAGCAAGTCCCTGAGCCCGCCAAGCTGACACCCCCACGCAGCCACTCAGTATCGACCGAGCCCGCATGGGACGAACTCACGCGCGAGCCCCTCCCGCCTTGGGTCTTCCCCCGCCCCATGACCGAAGTCCGCCGCGTTCTCCAGGAGATCACGCCCCTCGCAGACCGCGACGAGACAGCCAAGGGTCAGATCCGCGAGCTCGGCATCCTCATCGACCACGTCGAGGAGCGCACCGCAAAGCTCAAGATGCGCATGCGTGAGATGCAGAAGCTGCGTCTCGCCCTTGAGTGCTTCTTCTCGCAGTTCAAGGACGATCCGCGGCTCTACAACGGGACGTGGAGCCCGCCAAAGGAGGAGAAGCAGAGCTCGACGGATAAAGAGGAGGACATGGCGGAGGTAGAGGATTTGACGTCCCGGGAGATTTTGAGCGCTGACCTCGCGGATATCGCTGGGGAGCCCGTCGCGAGGTACGTGTGCTTCGACATGTATACAAGAAACT
Source organism: Trametes hirsuta (assembly GCA_001302255.2). Taxonomy (NCBI): domain Eukaryota; kingdom Fungi; phylum Basidiomycota; class Agaricomycetes; order Polyporales; family Polyporaceae; genus Trametes; species Trametes hirsuta. The sequence continues at coordinate 440,382 of CP019374.1, read as the reverse complement.
GTGCTCACCTTCATGTTTGGTAGTAGGGCGGGCAATGGTAAGAAGCGTTGCGCGGAAGAGATTGTCGCTATGTCTCCACCGCCCAAACGGTTGCGGGGGTTGAGGGCGCGGAAATAGGAGCCCACTACCCTGCGCCCTCTGTGTAGTGTGCAGGCGTTGCGTACTTTTCGAGATGCGTTCCTAATGGATTTTTATCTTACCGGCTGTAATTTATACAACATCGTCGACCCCATCGAAAGCTGGTATATTTTCCGTTTTGCGCGCCGGCCGAGCCAGAGCGAACCAGACAGATCGCCTACAAGATATCCCGTGGCAGCAGACGTAAGCCATTCTCGTTTGTAGCACCAAATAACTTCCCTCCATGAAGGAGAGCGGCCGATAGAACTATAAACAAGTAGCAACGTCGACAGGAAGCTGGTCGTGGTCGTGGACGAAGATGCGCGCAAGCGCTTACTTGGTGGGCCACCGAGTCTGACGGCAATTTGAATTGGGGTCAACGCTCTTGAACAGTCTGAGTCTTGGACTTCGTCACTCCGGCATCAGCTTGAACGTCAAGCGTTGTTTAAATGGACTCCTACTAGGATGTACAAACTCTCATCTATCCCTCTGTATCACGGTCAGCTCCAAATGACAGACGGACCCTCTTTATCGTCACTCATCTCCAAGTCATCTTGTGTTATGGGCCGGTATACGATATGCCACCCGAAATTGAAACAGTTGGGAATATATGGTGCTGAAGTCTGCTAATGCCTTAAGTGAGTGGCCCGTCGCTATCGCCATCGCTCACGCTATCAAAAGAACTACGGCTTGTGAGATTTGATACGCCTCAGACCTGAAGGATCTGCGGAGAGTTGGACACTGGCCCGGGGACGACCCCCGCTGCGGTGTCAAGCATGACCAACGACGAGGCCGCGTGTGATCTAGCGGACACATAGTATGCGTGCACCGTTATGTGGGACGCTCTGCTAAACACTGACCTGACCAGTCCCCAACCGCGGAAGGCATAGTGCCATGCCGAAATTGGCTCAAGGCTAACACAGGTATACAGGACGCTCCATATCATTCCGTCTATGGGGTTGCAGGGTATATTTTGGGACTAGAGTACAGTATCAATAATACAAATCGGAATGCTGGACTCAAACTAGACGGCAGTACGACCGGCGTTAGATTTTGCGCCGCTTCGTCGAAGGGCCGGCCTCAGCGTTGCCCGCGGTCTGCGAGCTACGCTTCGACTTGGTCGAAACTCTCGAACGCGACGGCGTCTTGGTGCCTGTACCCACGCTTTTGCCCTCCTTCGAATCCTTCGCGGCCTTCGCATTTTTCCCGACTTGATCAGCCTTGGCCTTCCAATTTTTCGGTTTTAAGTCCACAGAACGACGATCGGATTCGGGCCAACGCGGGCGCAGCAGAGTGTTGATAAGCAACTCGATAATCGGCTCGTGCGTGTCTAGGTTGGCAGCGAGCTGCTGTAGCTTCTCTTGTGACGTATGGTCAGTGTCTTCCTCCATAACTTGGGTGGGAGGCGCGTCCGAGTCGATGACGCTCTGTTTCTTTTTTTGAGCCTGGTCCCCAATTATCCACGCTAAAGCAGGGGTTAATTCGAGAGGTTCGCCCTTGTCTTCAACCAGTTCGTCCGGAAGCTCTGATTGCTGAGCCTGCTCCGTAAGCATATAGTAGGCGCGGAACCAAGATAAAAGAGTGGTGACGACTTCATCCAACGGATGCATCAGCGAGGGGGAGGAGTCACTAGGCTTGGAAGGCCGAAGGAAATGCAGGCGCTCTTTGGGTTTTTTGTTGTAAGCCTTCAGACTGATAATGCCTGCCGTAATGACCTTGTCCTTCCGTGGTCCGCAGCGGGGGTATCCGTTAACGTTGGGAGTGAAGTCATCGAAGTAGTCCCGCATAAACTGAGGGACACTCTTATCGTCGAGGTTGTGGTAGAGGAACCGGATGCAGATGTAGAGCAGGACGTGGAAGAACGACTCCAGCTCGTCTTGGATGTCAATAGGTTTCGTGTGGTCGTTGAGGGCGTTTACCGACAAGAACTGCCACGTCCCCTATGTCTTTGTGTCAGTCAGGAATAACTATAAGCGGGTGGAGCGTCCTTACAGTCCGATCGGGTTGTCGTCCACCTTCCTCCCGTTGTTCGAGATGCTTCGACAACTCCCAGTCGTTTAGGAGTCCCGTCCAAGCAGTGTCGCCCGGACGCTTATACAGTAGCATATTGCCTGCACTGATGTCACGGTGTATAATCCCATGTTCGTACGCTTGGGCGTGGGCTAGTGGCCAAGAAGTGAGAAACGCTCAGCGTTTAAAGCTCGACTCACGCTTACCTTTAACACAACACAAAAATACTTCGACCAATGCACGGCCGTTCGAAAACTCTTCCAGCGGCTTCCCCACCTCCTCTACTACAAGACGGTAGTGTCGATGCTTCTTCAGACGACACTCTTGGTCCTGATGATACTTTGGCCAGACCTCTTGCGTTCGTGTTTGTTGGCCAGGGATGTCGCCGTGGCAGACAAGAGTGGGGACGAATTTGACTGCATGTTGACGCAGCTCTTGCAGCACTGCGCCCTCCTTGTCGATATCGTCGCTCACAACCCGCCACGAGTCCTTCAGGTAGACGAATCGGGCCTCCTGTCCCTCTGCGGGCTCTGCCTCCAGCGCGACGTACCCTCGCGTCGCCCGTCCCGCCACCCCAGGCGCTTGGAAGTGCGGCTTTCCAACCAGGTATCGCCGCGTCTTCCCCGTCAACTCGTCCGGCACTTCCAGCTTCCACCATGGCCAATCCTCCCTCAGCTGCTTCTTGAACAGTGTTCCCACGTAGTCGTCCTCGCCCAAGTCCTTTACACGCACCCGCATCGTCTCCGCCTCGTCAGACTTGGGGTCAAGGCGAATCGCCGTCGTGTCGTGGCCGCGTGCGGCGGGGGAGAGAGCGGCGTATCGCTGCAGGAACTGCACGATCCTGCTACCGTATGTGTCCTTGTAGTTGAACTTCTCCGTCGCAAAGATCCCCGCGCGGTCGATACGCACGATGCGCGCATAGTCGCCGAGGAAGAGAAGCATGTATTGGAACATGCGCTGCTGGTGGTTGAACACGTACTCCACGTAGGAAAGAATCTGACCAAGCACGTGGCGTCGGGTTTCAGCGTTGGGCTCGTCGTTCTCGGAGGCCTCGTCGAATGGGTCGTCGTTGACGGCATTCATCTTGCATTCGATCGCGATCTCGATCCACGACCAAGCCATCCGCCCAAACACGTCCGCGTCCTTGATCTTCAGCTTTTTCGCCATGTCGGTGGGGTACATCCCGCAGTCAACCGCCTGTTTCGTGTCCGCGGACTGATCACCCTTGTGAGGCGTCGGCACGAATTGGAATCCGGGGCAAGGGTCTGCCGCGTTCAGTGCTGCCGTCTGGGACGCAAATTTCAGAGATTCGCAAAGAAAGCAGACGAGGAGCGCACTTACAATCTTCTTGTACATATCCTTCTCCGTAGTAGCCGCTAGCATGCCCTCGAACGGGTTCGGCGGGAGTTGTGGCCGAGTCGACAAGGACGCTGCTGGAGGCGCGGGGGCCTTCATCCGTAACCTCAAGCGGGACCTGATAGAGGACATGGCCGTCTTTGGAGCCTCCTTCAGCGACGGGCTTGGCGGCTGAACCTCAGGAAGAAACTCGTCCATGAAGTCTTTGTACGGGATGCAGGTGATCTTGTTATGCATGGTAAATCGGAGCTCTTCGCGTCGTGCTTTGAGGTCTCCGGTTGCAGTAGCGTATAAAGAGGCTGTGATGTACGCCTTGCGTGGAGTGTCAGCATTTCCGGAGGCCATGTTGTGCAGAGACGATCGGCAGTGGGGGGCGGGATGGAGAACAGAACATACCGATTAAACGCACGGGCGCGGTTTATATGTTGTTGCAGTTTAGCCACAACACGAGGCGTAGAGATATTTGGGCGTCTGTCGACGAAAACAGTGCACAATGGGGGGGGCACGCTGGCCGATCGACGAGGTGGCTAAGTTCAAGTTGAGAAGCGCCCGAGCGCGAGCGTAATGCGCGACGAACTTGGGAGGAGCGCTCGATGGGTGTTACTGGCACAGCCACGAAGCGTCCGCGTTCGAAGTTGTCCAAGATCTTCGTTGCATAAAGAGACCATTACCGTACAACATTCCACACACAAGAAGGTCGATTTATTTATACCAGGAATTTTGGAGATATTTTCAGGCAATTCAGAGACCACCGTCGATCCGGGGCGAGGACCCGGGCAACTCCACCAAAGGTCTGTCCCTTTTTTGCATCTTTCGTTTTCCTAAAAAGGAAAGTAGGTCTGTCCCACTTTGCATCCCCGAGGGGTCCGCCGACCGTTAAGCGCCCATAGGTCTGTCCCATTTTGCATCCTCGACGACCCAAGTTTGGAAAATATTGGGCGCTTAAACAGCGGTAGCTGACTGATTCCGTTTAAAAGAAACAATCTATTCCTTGGGTCTACCCCATCTTTGCCGCAGCCAAGGATGTTCTGGGGGTCCATTTTGAGAGGTTTGAGTACACAAGTCGCCAGAAGAAGGCAAAATAAATGCATCACGTGACTCCAAATGGTCACGTGACAAGAGAACCTTTGTCCCTTTTTGCATCCCGGAGGCCTAAAAGTTTGCATCCTGGAGGCCCAAATTTGGGTGTTCGAGGGGACAGACCTCTGGTGGAGTTGCCCGGGTCCTCCGGGGCGTCAGCGTGACATTGCGTAACGGCACGTGGACCAGTCCGCATACGGGTTTGTATGGGTTTGTTCGGGCGCTCCCTCACTCTGCACTTCGACGTCCATCCACCATCACTGCACTCCTCCCCTTTGTCTCATTTGTCCGAATCCGGCTTTCAATAGTAGCTACGCGCGAGCGCTTGGAACTCTAACGCGGCCTCTTCTTCGTTCTTGTGGCTAGGTTCACAACATATAAACAACTGACCTCGGTATGTCTTTCTTTCGCCTCTCCTCCGAACCACCAGCCTGAGCCCTCAGGCTCGCTCGCCGCTGAACCGCAATGTCTAACATTCTATTTCTCACAGACTCCCCACATAGGGCGCTGAGATCACAATTCATCACCACCGGTCAATGGCAGGAGAGACAGCAAGAGCTCGGCCTCGGCATGCACGAGAACTTGAATATCACTTGCATCCCCTTCGACGACTTCATCGCTCAATTTGTTCCAGATTCTCGCGGCCCGCGTTCGTCATCTGACTTGGCCGCAGCCCAGTATAAACATGGATTACCAGCCAAACAAGATCCTAGGACGCCCAAGGCCCCGTCCTCAAATCCGTTCAAAGACATGCCTCGGGCAAGCGTCGAGAAGGACATGTATAAGAACATCGTACGTCCATCCCGCTGCCACCTCGTGTGGCTGACGCTTTGCATGCATACTGACAGACCATTTCTTAGACCGACGCTCTGTCTGGGGCGGGTCTCACGACGGAATTCGAGTTCGTGTCGACCCCGTACAAAGGCGACTCCTCGGAGCGGTCTGGTCAGGCCGTCGGCTGCGGAATGTACCCCAAAGAGGGCGTGGATCACCTCGGTCCGGCAGACGACGAGGGGCACAGACGAATGAACTGGACGTGGATCGACATCGCGATCGAGTGCAAGATGAATTCGACGGACGACGACCCATTCGACGAGGCGCGGGACACGCACGAGCCAGTTGCCGTTGGGCGGCGTGAGGTGCTTGGGCAGGTGCTCGACTATGCCCGGTTGATCTTCCTTTACCAGCAGCGGATGTTCCAGTTCATGGTCCTCTTCCTCGGGGACATGGCACGGATCGTCCGGATTGACCACTCAGGTATCTTCGTGACGAACAAATTCAAGTACAAGGACGAGGCCGCCGGGCTGAAGCTCGCACACTTCTTCTGGAACTACGCACTGTTATCTCCTCCTGAGCGAGGTTACGACACGACGGCGACTCGACTCGACCCTCATGGACCTGACGCCGGGTGCATGCGAGAGCAGGTGAAGAATGTCGACCCTGACGACTACGTGAGGGCGATGCTTGCGGTCACACTTGACGAGCGGTGGCCGTGGTGGAAGCTGGAGGTCCCTGATGAAGACCGAGGCGGATCTCGCGCTTTCCTCGTCGGTAAACCTCACTTCATAGCCCCGGGTGTTGCTGGTCGGGCAACTCGTGGTTACATCGCGCTCGATGCAAGTAACCCGGACGGTCCTCCTGTGTTCCTGAAAGATGCGTGGCGAGTCGTCAGTGACGATATCGAGCAAGAGGGTTGCGTGCTCAAGAGCCTACACGAGCATCAAGTGCCGTGCGTCCCTACGCTTGTTTGCCACGGTGACCTGGCCGGCCAGGAGACGAGGACGCAGGCGGTCTGGCTGGAGTATCACCCGGGGAGGGAGTGTCCTTTGAAGACGCATCAGCACTACCGGCTCGTCGTCAAGGAGGTCGGGAAGCCCCTGGAGGAGTTCGAAAACAGCTTTCAGCTGGTTAGTGCAATATGGTGTTGCGTCACCGGTGAGTGTTTAGTTCGTGGTTTCTCCGCAATGCATGTGTGAATGCTCATGCTTTGCATCTTTCGTTTGCTCCTAGCTCACGCACAAGCATACACGAATGCGAATTTCATTCACGGTGACATTAGTACGGGCAACATGCTCTTGTTCCGGAATGAAGGAGGCCTTTGGGAAGGCCTGTTGAACGACTGGGAGCTTTCGAAGAGGCGTGACCAGCAGGACAAGAAGGATCGTCAGCCGGACCGTACGGTACGCCTTTGTTTTCGCGCACTAATTGACTTTGAATACTTATTGTGTCATATGTGGCAGGGAACGTGGCAGTTCTTGTCTGCGAACGCGCTCAACGACCGCGAGAAGTCGATCCGCATCGAAGACGAGCTCGAGTCCTTCTTCCACGCGCTCCTCCATCTCTCCGTGCGGTTCCTGCCCCATAACCTCGCAGATGCACACGTCCCCCAATTCCTGCACGACTACTTCGACGACTACTCTGCTGCGGGCACGGAGCATCGTTGCGGGAAGACGAAACTCAGTGCGATGATAGACGGCTTCATCGACATTTCGACCTACAAAGTCAAGCGCAAGGATCCTCACCTGTTGAAAATCCTCTTCCCAGCTTCCGCTTGCCCCGTCACCCCTCCTACTGCCACTTCCACTACCACCAAGACCGCTAACTCGGCCGCAGAACATCCCCTCAACAGCGTGACGAAGACTTTGCTCTCCTGGTTCAGCGCGTACTACACGTTAGACCGGCTCGAGTGGGAGGCCCAGGCTGGAACGGACACGGAGAATCCTCCCCCCGTCTCTCAGAACTTTTCACAGAACTTCAGACTCATGAGGGCCGCTATCGATGCTCGTGCCAAGAGGGCCATCAAAGATTCCTCTCCCGCGGCTCCTCAGGCTGCGAAGACCACGGTCGCCACGGGTGCAGCTCTAGTTGACCCCGCGGCCCAAGTTGACCGTGCCGCTCTAGCTGAACGCGCCAGCAAGCTGGCTTCGCACACCGCGCTGCTGGCGCTGCTCGAAGAAGTGCTTGACAAGGGCGCGTGGCCGCTGCAGGACCGCGTAGCGGAAAGCAAGCCCGCGAAAGGATGGGTTTCCAGAACAAACAATCAAGTCCCAAAGGCGTCGTTCATATCTAGCTCCCACAAGCGCAGCCTTGAGTCAGTTCAGGAGGATCTCCACTCGCCGTCGACCAAGAAGAGCAAGGCTTGAACGTCGCGCTCTCCCCAACTTGAATGCGCCAGCTCCCGAAAGGCTCTTGGCGTCCCCGGGACCCTGACCTTCAGAATAGCACACAAGTCAAGTTCTCGCACTCGCGCTGGTAGTAGTCCCTCTTCTCCCCCATGTGTGCTAGACTCTTGCGGCGGCGTGCAGATGTCATATATTTCACAGTTCGTGGAGCGAGAGGCTCGATTTCATGTGTCGTTGATTTCAAGTTCTACTGAACGTCAATGTATGGTATCATACGGCCCTTGCTAAATGCTCACTTTCGCATTATCATCGTATTTTATTCTCACCATAGGCCGAACCGGCAGCCATCTCGAGCTCCTCGCGTACGCGTCAGCCAGCACTTGAGGCCATGGGACCTCGCGTGACCTCGAGGCTCGTGCGCGCAGAAGGCGCGAAAAAATTCGCCCGCTCGCCGCTCCATGCCTACCCATGCGCACCCTCGCGTTTACTCGAAACCAAACTTCAAGGAAGCGCGTTTATACGTACGTCGATAATTTCTGCATCGCTTTATAACTGGTTGTTCATTCAAAACGACGTTACCCCTGCCACCGTGCATATAAACCACACATTCATGATGTGCGATGTGTTAACAGAGCGCAAGGTTCTTCAGCCGCTTTCTTATACTGTACACCACTGTACATGTTGACATAGCTGTTAGTGTATCCACCAAAAAGCGCCAGCACGCGATCGGGTGGCGGGTGGTCGTCATCCATGAATCACTGGGACGGTACCCGCCAGTCCGCGGCGGTACTCGCCCACTCCTCGCCCTACTTCAACTCTCGCCTCCGACACCTGCGCTCTCTTTCCCTCCGCCCGCTCAGCTCAGCTCCTCTCCGTAGACGCCATGTTCTCAGCTTGGAAAAACTCTCTGGCCGTCGCGCGCGCGGTCCTTGGCGTCGGACTCTACTGGCGGGACTTGCGCGGGCTATCTTGACTAGATCATCCGTCCGTCGCGCGTAACACCTAGCGTGGCGAATTACTACTAGAGCTTCAAGGGTCTCCGCTGGGCCGCATCACCATCTTACATAGGAATACACTGCGCTCGGCTTCGACTTCGATAGTCTGCATCCCCTTCGCAATAAGGTCCGTGTTCGCCCACCCTCACAATACACGGATGCACGCTGATACACACCCCTCAGGACCCTCTTCGCCGGCGTGCGCGCACTCTTGGTCATGCATGAATCCGAAGAGCCCCTTTGGCAGGTCACCGGTGCGCTCGCTCTTCGCCCCATCACCCATATCAATCTCCTGAGTGAACCTACCGCGACGTGTCCGTCTTCCCTCTCCCCCATCCCTGCAGCGTCCCTGCCCACTATGACCTCCCCGACATCCCCCCAGCGCATATGACCCCCCAGGCCACTCAAGACGGTCCTCGCGCTCCCTTGGCCGCTCAGAACGTCCCCACGGACTGCGCACTTCGCGCCCACGCCGTCGCCGCGCGGCGCCCCGGACTCCATCCAGGCTTCAGCACCCGCACCCACGTCGAGCTCTATCTGACAATCTGACGCCCAAACCCAACAACACTGCGCTTCCTCTCCTTCGCTGCATGCTGGGTTGCCGCCACCGCCGTACCCCTATCGTATGCTCGCTCCGCCGTTCGGGCAGGCGGGCATGCTAATGCACGCACCTCGTGACGCGGGCCCGCCCGAAACGGGCCTTTCGTTTCTCCTTGTCCAGTCCGAGGTCCCCCTCGAGGCCTCGGGCACGCCGCCCCTTGCTCCTCGTATCCTCCGCGGCTGGCGTGGATCGGCTTCCGCCGGGTCAGCTCAGGGTCTCCTCCTTAGGTTCAGTCTATCAGGGTTTCATTGTCGGGCTCAGCTGCGCACGACGAGTGTCGGATGCGTGACGTACGAGGCCCGCAACGGTGGCGGATTCCTTGATGGCGCCGGTTCGTCCGGTTTTCTGGGGTGCGTAGCACGTCCTCGGAATGGTACCACTCCGAGTTCCAAACCCGGGAACGGGAACGGGTCGTGGGTCGTGGGTCGCGAGGCCAACGCCCGCCATCGACGTTCACCTCCCAGTGTTCGTTATCCAATGCTCTAGCATCATAGGACCCTAGATCTAGACTGGAACACTGGCTCCGACTGGGCGCGCGAGGACGAGGGCGGGAGCAAGCGGAGTGAGAACGCCGACTCGGAGGGCGTGCGCCTGTGACCCTATCGCGACGGGCGCGTCACGCCGACGTCATGCACGCGTTCCCGCCGGTGCCCAGTGCCACCACAGACTTGGTTGGGCAGCCCGAGGCCAGACGGCCGCGTTCCGGATCCGTATATAACACCCCTGCCCCGCCGACCCCTCTCTTCCTCATTCCTCTCCACCATACGCATCCCCGTACTCGTACTCGCACTCAATTGCTCAACACTTCCCACTTACCAACCAACTCGATATAATGGCCAACTCCTGCACTTGCCAGAGCGGCTGCAGGTAAGCGTGCCTGCGCCCCGTCCCCCTTCCCCATCCTCGACGCCCGCACCACGCCCGAAGCGACCCAAGCCCGAGGTGCTCACCCCTGCCGTCTTACCCCACAGCGCGTGCGGCCCCAGCGGGACCGGGTGCGCGTGCGCCTCGGGCCAGTGCCAGTGCCAGAACTGCGTGAACAAGGCGAGCTCCGTGAGTCTCTCTCCTTCCCCCCTCCCCCCTTCCCTGCCTTTCCTCCCGTTCGGAGCGTGCTGACGGGAGCGGGCGGGATGCTCTCATAGTGCGACGCGTGCGCGGGCGCGAGCGAGTGCGCGTGCGCGAAGCAGGGCAAGGCGTGCTCCTGCGGAAAGTAAGACGGTCGGTCGCGCGTCTCCCTCGACCCCGCGACTTGCTGGTAGCGAGAAGAAACCCGCGAGGGGTCCGATGTATGCGCTGTGTTCACGTTCGTGCGGTGATGCGACGCGATTGTATGACGTCGTTGGAGGAGGCATCTCGGTTTTGACTTCTTGGTTGTTCGCGAGGTTGTCGATGTATGGTCGCCGTAGTATGCACGTGTGTAACACCGATCCTATGGGAATCCCGATAACGATAATCACATATACGGTCGTCCGAATCGCGAAACGCGCGAACGTGACGGTGTTCCGACTCCCCAGGCCCCCTCTCCTCGCACGCACTCCGGGTGCCGAACTATGAGTGGGTGAGCTCGAGGCTTCCGTCAATATGCTCCTCGCTCGCGCCGAGCGTCCCGTTGGCATGTGGCGTGGTACATATGTAGCATACTAATAGATGTCGGACGGCGCGCTGCACCTGCAGAAGCTCTAGTAGAGTTGCGCGCGAGGAACATGATAGCTGCGGTACTGCAGATCGAGGAAAGGAAGGACGGAAGGACGGGCGACCGGCAGTGCTAGTGCTAGTTGGCACTAATGAGGGGCAGCGCATCGGCCGCGGTGGGTCGCGACACGGTTCGGACTGCGCGTGAGTGTGCACTCAAAGGCGAAATTAGAAAGTCCAGTATAGCGGGCCGGTGGCCTGCCAGTGGCTCTTCGAAGGCTTATATGGTGCGGTTGTGTTCGTGACTCTCGTAGTACGTGGTCATTTTCTCTCTGGTTTGTTTTTTTCCGGTGCGTGTGTCTCTGGTAATATTCTCGACTTCAACAAGTTCTCGGAGACGAGGCTGCTCCCCCCTACGGTCAACAAACTCCCAACGATTGATATCGCTTGCCTTGAACCGCGGTGACCGATGTCTATAGCCTGGCATTACTTCACCTCGGTAATCGATCTGCGATGTACTACCACGTTGAAAGTTGGGACTTGCTTGAACCCTCGAGCGACGTCGGACGCCCTCCGAACTATCCCGCTTTGCCGCGGCGGTGCAGTAGGCGCTTACGAACTACACCAACCTTGAAGAGACTTCGAACTCCGCAAGGACCGTCCGTGGACTACTTTCGGATCGATATTGGCTATGGATCTCCTACCACAACGTCGCAAACCAGACCGATCCCGGGCCTCCGAGGACCCGACGAGACACCTCAACGAATGTCCGCCGAGGCCCGCGGGATGCACGTCTGCTCCGACTGGAATGACTTCATGTCGTGCTACATGCCTTTCGTCCCGCGGGAGGAAACCGTCGACGAGGCCGTGTGCCTGCTCAAGGCGAAGAACCTGCTCAGGGACGACCGTGACTCGGACTCGGACGGCAGCAGCGGCTGGGTTTGGGCGAAGAACGGCCCCGACTCGGGGCGCGAGCGGGACGGGCTCCTCGCCGAGGTCTCGGCGACGCTGCGCCGGGGTCTGCAGACGTTGTCGTCGCGGACTGCGAGCTGCCAGTTGGTGCACCTTCAGGATCGACACTGTGACGTTGTCTCGAAGAACTTGGAGCCGGGCGCAAATGTGAAGATTGACGCCGTTTTTGCGGTCCTGGAGGAGCCTGCGCTGGGCGGGCAGCTCGGGGCCGACACGACGTTCGAGGATGCAGCTGTCACCGTGGAATACAAGGTGCACTCAAACTACGAGGACGCGTTGGAAGTTAGTGTCCGCTTCACTGTTTCGTCCAGAATCGTGACACTCACACTCATCCTCGTCAGAACCGGAAACAGCTTGTCAGCGGTGTTGCGTACACCATCAGGGTGGACCCTAGGCGAAAGCATATGTTCAGCGTGCGTTTCTTGTCTGCACGTCTCCGGTGTCGCTAACGGACCTGGTTCCGTGCAGATCTCCATCGAGGATACGATGATGACCGTCTGGTACTTCTCACGGTCGCACTCGTGCATGTCTGCTTCATTCGACCTGGGAACCGTACGTATCACGTTCTTACGCAAAACACGAAGCGCCTATTCTGAACTTCTCTTCAGAACAACCGACGCTGCATCCAGGTCTTTATTGCGTTCATGTTCGCGTCGAAATCGGAGCTCGGATACGACGAGACCGTCCAGATCCTCGAGCATGACGGGAAGTCATACTACGGATACGCGGTCGGAGACCGCCTCTACAGGTCGACGCGCTGCATCTTCGAGCACGACGGCACCCGCATCACCGGCCGAGGCACACGCGTCTGGGAGGTCGTGCGCGTCGAGGACTTCGAGAGCCTGAAGCAGATCGGGGAGAAACACTACGCGCTGAAAGACGTGTGGCTCGATGAAGACGCGCTCACGGAGCTCGCTATCCAGCATGCGCTCTTCGCCGACATAGACGCTGTGGCGAAGCGCATCGAGGAGTCTGATTCCGAAACGCTGCCGTTACTGGACAACATCGACGAGCAGACGCGAGAGGAGCTCCGGTGCTGCGTTGCTGACCGCCAGCTCTACAGCCAGTACTTCTTGACCATTGATCACGACTGGAGGGGACCTCTGTCGAAGCCACTAGCCCCGAGCGCGGTCCCCTCGGAGCTGGCTTCCTCCGCCGACTCGCTTGGCAACCCTACGCAGTTGAAAAGTACACTGCCTGCCAGTGCGCCGACTGCAGTCCGACCTCAGGCCGTCTGCACGGCCTTTCCGCCAAAGTATCAATATTGGGTGGTGTTCAGTGAGGTCGGCACGGCGTTGCACGACGTCGATGATATCTCCATCGTGCTGCGAGCTGCGCGGCATTGTGTCTTCGGTAAGTGGTCCATGTTTGTTCTGCCCGAGACTCGTCTCTGATGGTTGACATAAGCACTCCAGCTTCTGTTCCTCGCGGGTTGGGTCCACCGAGATATCAGTACTGGGAATTTGATGTGGTACATCGATCGTGGCCTGCTAGCCGATCTCGAATATGCGCGGAAGTTCGACCCTGCAGCGCGGAGTAGCGCGGAATCAAAGACAGTAAATCATCAGGATACTCATGGATATGGATGCCTCACAAACGAAAATGCAGGGAACTGCCTTCTTCATGGCCGTCGAGATTCAGAAGCAGCTTATGCTGTATAGTAGGCCTTCGAACTCTCGTACCCGAAGCGATGCCCGCGCTGCCCTCTTTGGCACGGGTTCGGACCCAGAGATGACTTGGCGGGCTCCCCCTGTGATCCATAATTTCCAGCATGACCTCGAGTCTATGTTCTGGGTACTGCTTTGGACATATCTCGTTCGTCTACCACATCCTTGGCTGCCCTCACCTGAAGGTTCACGAGTCGCGCAAACAGACAACGATGATCGTGCGCAAGTGCCTGATGTCCCATCTTTCGTTTCTGTAGGCATTTCTGCCTCGCGGAACGCGTCTACGCCGGTGAACGAGAGGGCCATCATCCAGGCACTTTTCCAAAACACCCCGGAGTACGTCCTTCAGCGCGAACGCGTTCTGGCAAACGGCGGCGAGCTCTTCGACCTCATCTCTCCGATCTTCCCTGGGGACTGCGTGCACATCGCTCGCACCTTCCATTACCTCGCCATCACCCTACACTCGTTCTACATGGAGAGGAAGTTCGACATCGCCAATCTTACTACGTACGTCGGACTGTACGATGAATTTCGCATGGCGATCGGAATATTGGAGCGGCACTGCCGCGAGCGCGTCGACCTATACGCCCCGCTTACGATTCCCGAATCTCGACTGGCGATGGTTGCGCGTCGAAACGCTCGTCTGCCAATGCGCGCTGGGGTAGGTCGCGATGCCAGGCCGCCTCGGAAACATGCGCACAGCGAAGACGACTACTACGAGGAGGACAAGCGATCGTCCAAGATGCCAAAACGATAGAAGTACCACTAATCGTAGGGCGCCACTTCGAATCTGGACGGGCGTAACTTTTGTATCATCGCGCCGTTGGCATTCGCCCAGGCTTCCCTCGGACCGTCCACCCACCATCGTAAAGCAGCTAACTGCTCCTACATTCCTCCTCGTCCTAACAAAACCTCTTCCGCATCTATCACGACCGATATGCATCTACAAAAGCGACCGGGCGCCGAGCTCTTCGTCTTCGTCTTTGACGAGCGCCGCATCGCGATATCTATGCCGAAGTCATATGCAGTTCGCCTTCCATGCGATCTCCTCGAGAAGGCGCTGCAAGTATGCTGGCACCAGGTTCGTAGGGATGCCCCTGAGGCGCGCGTCTCCTTTGGCGCACGCAAACTCGGGGTCAGGCGTGGTGAATTGCTGCAAGTGACGAACTCGGCCTAAGGTACGGTGAAGAAGATTACGCCGCGGTGATTTTTGGCGTTCTATGTATCTCAATACGACTACCATTTAGGTCTAGAAAAGGCGTACCTGTGGTTATTGGCTGCCTGTTCCAAGACGATGCTCGGTGCACCACAGTGGGAGAGCGAGCCTGTGTCATATTCGCAGTTCGAATGCACGGCATTGCCGGAACTGCCTATCTAGAGAGCTGGCGAATTCGTGTTTGGTACTTACGACAACGACACGCGAGCGACATTGACCAGAGCTTCGAGTATTTCAGTTTCAAGAACGACCACAGCAACAAGAGCAGGATGAACAGGGTATCGCAGCAAGAACGACGACAAGCCGCCGCATTTCAAGGGACGACAAGCACATACGCGTCCTGCGTAGCCGTGACCACAACCTCCCTCCCGTCCTCGTCCTCCACCCGCTCCGGGCGCCCCTCCCACCGCACATCCACAACCTCTATCTCGTCGCCTTCACTCTGTCCCTGCCCCTCCGCCGCCCCTCCCTGCCCCGTTCCCGCACTCGTCCCCGCGCCTTGCGCTCCCTGGCCGCCCCCAACGGCAGCCGGCACGACGCTCCGCCGGTCGAGAACCCTCACGCGCGGAACGCGTACGCGCCCGCACTCGATGGGGACCAGGTTCCATGCCACACATACGTCTTGCCCGGGGAGGAGCACCGGCACGCGCGCGTGGCGCGGGCCCGCGACGACGAATGCATCCCTGCCCGCCGCCCCGTCCGGCTCGAGCTGCACCGTGGCCGCGGCGGAACGCGTGGGGTGGCGGTTGCGGATGGTGAGTCGGAGTGGGATGGGTGTGTGCAGGCGCGCAGTTGTGGGCGCGTCGAGAAGCACAATGAGGCCATCCGAAGGTGGTAGGAGCGGCGGGAGCGGGAGGCTGGTCGTCGAGCGCGGACCGTGTGCGCCAGTTCGGAGCAGTCTAGGGGAAGGCTCTTAGTAATAGAGGAAGAGCAAGGGGAAGGAGAGGATCTACCTTCGCCAGGTCACTTCGTATTCTCCAGGGCCTGGGATCGGCGCTTCGGGGTGCTCTTCGTCTGGGATGACGCTGATCCTACACCGGTCACAAAATTCGTCTCCGGCGAGCCACTCTGTTCCCGTCAACAGCCATTACAACATAGAGCGCACAACACGCCTCACCTCCGCTGAAGTCGTCCTCGTCCACAGAACAATCCACAATTTCTGCGCTCTCCGTGTCCTGCATAGCGGGATTTAGCTCGAGCTCAATGACAACGGCACCGCAACGCCGCGCGAGGCGGCGCGGAGCGCACCTTACGATGGAGCACGACGCTCTCGATGACCAGACCCGCGGGTGCGACGACCGTGACCGTGCTCGTCACCACAGCCTCCATCGCCGCCGCCTCATCCCGTACGTCCCCCTCAAACATAGCCAGGTCGAGCAGACCCGGTAGCAGCTTGGTCGGGCGTCTGTATACCACCGCATGTGCGGCCTCGATGGGCTGAACGACGGCGACGGCAAGCGTGCGCAGTGTCTCGGTCTTATCAACAAGCGGTGGCCCGCTCGGGCTGGCAGGCGACGTGGGCGACTTGGGCGAGACGGGTAACTGAGCGGTCGCATGCGACTGCACCGAAATGTCGACGATGCGCTCCCCCGGGGCACCGGCGTTGGTCAGATGCAGCCTCTTGAGGACACTCGCGCCTGGTTTAAGAACGCCGCACGCGATAGCCTTGAGCAAACTCGTCGAGCGCTGGTCATCCATTGCAATGTAGTTGACTGTGGATCCCCCCTTGATCAGTACCAAGCATGACCCGTCTGTGGAGTATAGGAAACCGCACCCGCTTCGTCAATCTCGGTTGGTTGCAGCAGTACGTCCAACACGACGTCCAACTCGCGGTCGTCCTCGTTTGTAATGTTGATATCGATCGGGAACTCCTCCCCGATGTACGCAGGCCCGTCGTGCGAAATCGCCACCCGCACTTGGTGGCTACGATAATGTATGCGTACTGCGGAGTGGTCTTCTCGACGGACGAACACGAACCGCGGCGGATCGACAGAGCATAGCCAGCGAGGTGCCGTGAGGGCGTGCTCGAGGGAGGAGATCGCTGGAATGACAGGCACCTCGATCCACCAGCTGCTCTGCTTGATGGTAAACACAAGTTTCGACACCTAGAACACACGTGGGGTCAATGCAATGGCCGACAAAATCGACGGGTAGGGCGCACCGAGAGCTGCATTGGGGTCGCTGACAGGACGCTGCCGCTGAATACGACCGTCGTCCCGGGACCCCAGCGCAGGGGCATCTCGAATTCAGTCGGGTTAGTCACGCCCGGCGTTACTTGAATCTGCCCCAGATCAAACCGCTGCACAATGGGAATCTCCTCGTCGGGATCCTGCTGGGCATGTTTGATGATCACAGGAGGCACGTTTACACTGAAATGAACGGCAAGCGATGCGAACGGTATTGAAGATAGAGAGACGTTGGGTTGGGAGGAGAGCAGGATTTGGAATGGTGCTTGGTCCCCGACGTTGATTTCGGAATCCCAGAACACCACGGATGCGTCGACTGAATGCCGCGTCGTGAGCATGGGCAACAAGTCAATGCGCGTAGTTACCCACGGATAGATTTCGACTCGGATAGGTCGACAACAAGTGGCTCGTCCGTGACGGATGGGACGGTGCTCTGCACTCTTAACCCTTCAGACCAAGCGAAATTATCCTGCTTAATTGTACTTGCCTGGAGCACGGCTAACAAGTCGTCCTGAAGAGCATCTGGGTCGTCCGCCGATGCATTCTCACCTTGAAATAGTATCATTAGAAGAACAACAGTGAATCCTGGTCGATACACGCACCATGGCCCAACATCTCAACGAGCAGCTTCACACTCAAGTCGACGTCACCCAGCTGTTGAGCGCATGCATACCATTGCGAAAGCAACGGGTGCAGCAGGGACTCCCAACTTTCCCTGCGGTACGTCTTCGCAATGCGCTCAAAGAAACTGGTGCCCGTCGGACGTCGGCCTCCACGGTTCGACGCGGAGAAGAGAAGCATACGCACCGAACGGCCATGTCGAACTTGCCAGACTCGTAGTACGTTTGTGCTATGCGGTACGCGATCCACAGCGTAAGACGCCCCGGGTTCTGGGCATTTTGTGGACTCCACTTCTTGAATAGCTCGTATGAGCGAGTGTATAGCTGCGAGTAGTATAATTACGCAAACTGACGTGGGAGACGATAGACTGAGCGTACCTCTAGAACGATAGCCAGGTGGTCGACTTTCTTCTCGTTTACGAAGCCCGGCGAATTCGACTGCTGCCCGTCGCCCTATCTCAATTGTCAATGTACTGCATCTTCCAGGGTCCTCTTGGCCGAGACCCACCTCGGAGTCGAGCATTGATATGAATCGCTCCCGGCGGCGCTCTGTACACCGCGCAGCCATGTAGTAGTAGAAACCGGGGTGCTGCAGCGCCTGGTTGGGATTGAGCCCCAGTACACGCATCGCCTCCAAACCCATCTGTGACGCCTCCAAAGACTGAGCGGCCAGCATCGCAGCTGAGGGCGTCGGTGTCGGGTACGGAGAGGGAATCTTCAGGTTGGATCGAGTCCCCTGTTCGAGTAGCTCTGCAAAAACCCGATGTCTGACACAGCCGCTGGTAAATCGGGGCTGAAGGTAGATCAGACGGGGATGTGAACGTACTGTCGTGCAAGCCAGCTCCAAAACTCGAACGTCTCTTCGCCAATGCCCCAGCCGCGCGAGAAGTCGGCAAACTTACGCATGTGGCTGTTCTGATGGGATAATGCCAGTGAGTGTTCGTTGTTGTACAGGTATAACTTCACTATCTACATCATGTATAGGACGTTAATCGCTCGATCTTTGTTTCGATATTGGCACGTACCTTGACATTGATACAGTCTGCGAGCACTTTGGCCTCCGCCCAGCGTTTTGTGCGCGGTGGTAGGATTGCGGTGGACCCGAACATAATGATAAGCGTCGAGTAAGCATCCTGATAGTGTCTGCACGACCGTCAGGTTACGCTCACTAATCAGCTCGACAAACCTACTTGAGCGCGACCTGGTCCTCGCTTCGGAACTCTGCGAAACACGCCATCTTGTACTCATACCTCACTGTCCATCCCTCCGGTCGGAGCGGTCGCGCGATACCCGCACTAGCCATAGGAGAGAGAGGCAGCTGGTACGACACCGCTTGAGAGTGCCGATTGCGTTTCCGTCGCACACGTTTCGAGTGATTGGTGTAGTACTCCAAGGCTGGCTCCCATAGTGCATCTTGCAAACTAGTAATCGTTGAGGGAAGCACCCAGCGGAACGAGAGGGAGAACAAACCTTCGTACAAAGTCTCCAATCTCCGTTTGGGAAACGGGACTCAGGACGAAGAGGGCAGCACGAGGGTCTAGTCCACTTTGCCGGCGTATGTACGTCAGTCGCCCGTCCAGGGTTGGGTCATCTACTGGAGTATCAGCTCTGCGCGTGCGCTCACTTGGCTGCAGTTACCTACCCAACATACGGCGACTAGCCATCAAGACCACCGTCAGCTTCAGTCCCCGTTCATTTGTGCTCTTCTTCCGCAGGGCAATCTCGGCAGATAAATCTGTGTCGCGCCGTTTCTCCTCTGGTTCTCTTTCGCGTTCGTCTTGCCCAGCCTGGAAAGGTGGTGACTCGTATATACGCATAAACATAACGTACACAGAGGGGACGAGTGTCGTGTGTTTGCGGACCCATATCGGCGCGATGATGCCGTCCGGGTATAGGGGAGAGGTAGGAGTCAATGGAGATAAGGGCGAGTGGGCGGAGTTGTGTTGTGGTTCTTCTGGACGATTGATTCGGCGCGGAGGAAATGGGACGTCCTACGGTGTTGTCACATACCGACTGCATTTGGCGAGAAGCAGTACGCACCTTGTCTACGAGCACAACCTGGAACGTCTTCGACTTCTCCGGTTGCCATATTGCGACCTTGCGCTGGGCGACAAGAGCATCCCTGAGTCGCAGGGACAATATTTGAAACGGGTCATGCCGGGGCGTCTGGGGAGTGGAGGGAGTAGTAGGAGGCGCGCTTGGAGGCGGTTGCACATCCAACCCAGCGACGAACATCACGGGCGCAAGCTGCACGAGCAGCTCTGGTGGGTACGAGTTCATGTTTGTTGACTTGTATGCACGACGAGAAGGGGATTTCGTCGGGAATCCAGGCAAGACGGAAAAGCCCCAAGCTCAGCTTCGACCTCTAGGGCCACGAAGGCGCTCACAATCTAGCGTCGAATTCGCAGGATACGCTTACAGTTAAGCGTGTCTTAGAGCGACGTACAGAGGATAGTAGCTGATAGTAGCGGAGAGCGCAAAGATCAAGCGACTGGAATGGTCGTAAGCGAGAAACCTGGATGAGACTACAAACTCAGCCACGATGGCGTCAAAATAAGCGCTAAGCTGTAGTAAATAGTAACGTCGTAGGCTTTTTCAAGTTGCAGTCTAGCTGCAGACTGCCAAACTACTAGTAGTCCGCGGCCGATTATAAAATAAACTAATCAAGTTTTACTTCTATCATGGGCGGTAACATATACGCCAGCTTCCGGAACGCTGCAGTACATGTTCAAATTAGCAGAGTGGTCGACTTGGACCGGGCTGTCACTAACCTGCGACGTACTACGGTCCCTCCTCCTTGGCGGAGTGACTCACATTATGATTCAGGCGAATCCAGACTCGAACGGGGGGGTTCAAAGGCATGCACATACATGTGATACTTGCGATTGACTATCACTAGCTAGGGTAGAAGACGGGACAAAAGTGATGTCAGAAAAAGCCGTATGGTAGTACTATGAGACACCGCTCCGTTGATTTTGGTACCTGATCCGATACCACAGTCAAATCGAGCCTCCCCACCGAGCAAAAAGGACACATGCAGGTCGCGAGATAGAGAGCCAGGCATGGATGGATGGGTATCACGGATGGCGAAGGCAGTACGAGTGTGAACGCGAGAACCCGGATCGGGGGGGAGTCTGGGCGGTAACTTGTCAAACCGCGCCGGAGACGGTGGAAGAACTTGAGACGGTTCAAGCCTTACTCCTCTTGATCGACGGCGTATGCAGGTCCTCTGGCACCGGCTCAATGGTGCGCTTTCGGGAACCTGATATCAATGACGCCTTCGGAACTTGGTCGTTCGTTTTGGGAACCCATCCCTTCGCAGGTTTCCTTTCCGCTACACGATCGGGTAGCGGCGGCCACTTGCCCTTGGATAGGACGGTTTCAAGTAGCTCTAGCGTTGCGGTATGCGAGCCCAGCTTCTGCGCGCGTTCGGTCAAAGCGGTGCGGTCAGGAGCAAATTCACTGGTGGAGACTTTTCGAGGGGACTCGGCAGCCGAAGAAGAGTCCTCAGGATATTGTGCTTTGTGAGGGCGCCGGGCCTTTGCCATGACACGCATGAATCCATTGTCGAGCACCTGAGGGGCATCGCCGTCCACGAGAGTCATCAAACCAGTACGGGACTCTCGTTCCAGTCGACCCAAGGTGTAGTGTGCGCTGAGCCAGGATAGCAAAGGCTCGATAATGTCGTTGAGGGGATGCGCTATGGCCGAATGAGTAATATTCTTGACGGTGTCGGCAGATTTGGGGGGGGCATCACTATGGTCAGTGGGGTAGAAGAACCTTAACTGGTCAGGTCCCTCGGATTCGTTGTTGTATTGCGATATGCCAACGAATCCAAGTTGCATCGCCGCGAACTTGGCCGTCCCGCAATGATGGTCCGTCCCCGCAGAGGAGTAGTCATCGAAGTAATCGTGCAGGAACTGAGGGACGTGCTCATCTGCGAGGTTATGCGATAGGAACCGTACAGCAATGTGGAGGATGACGTGCAGGAAGGATTCTAATTCGTCCTCGATGCAGATCGATTTCTTGTGGTCGTTGAGCGCGAGAGCAGACATGAACTGCCATGTACCCTAGGGCGAAGGAAACAGTGAGTGTTCGAGCACCATTTAGTACGGGAGAGCAAGTAGGGCCATACCGTACGGTCGGGTTGACGTTCTTTTTTATCCTGCTGATCACGCCTCTTTGATAGCTCCCAGTCGTTCAACAAGCCTATCCAAGTACCCTCTTCATTCTTGAACAAGAGCATGTTGCCGGTGCTGATGTCCCGATGAATGATGTTAGCATCTTCGTATGCTTGAGCATGCGCTATAAGGAAGGCAAAATGCGCATAATTAGCCTTCGCGTGCACGTGTGAGACTCGGAGGCCTAGTAGAACGCGATTCGTACCCAGAACGCAACACCATAGCGCTCCCACAAGCTGGTAGCTATGTTCGAACCGTTCCAGCGGCTTCCCAACCTCCTTGACGACAAGCCGATAATGCTGATGTGTCTTCAAGGGGCACTCCTTCTCCGGATGATACACTGGCCACACCGCCTGTGTACGCGTCTTCTGGCCGACAAGATATCCATGACAAACAGGCGTAGGGATAAATTGCACGTTGTGTTTGTGTAGCGTCTTCAGCACAGAGCCCTCTTGCTCAATGTCATCGCTGACCACACGCCAGGCGTCCTTCAAGTACACTGGAGGGCCGTCCGGATTGCTTGCGTCTAGAGCTATGTAGCCACGAGTAGCCCGGCCGGCGACGCCTGACGCCGCGAAGTGAGGTTTACCGACGAGGAAAGAACGAGACTCGCCACGCTCCATGTCGGGAACCTCAAGTTTCCACCACGGCCATTGCTCGTCGAGTGTGTCCGCGAGCATCGCCCTCACGTAGTCGTCGTGGTCCAAGTTCTTCACCTGCTCTCGCATATGCTCAGCGTCAGGTCCATGAGGGTCGAGACGAGTCGCCGTGGTGTCGTGACCCCGAACGGCAGCAGGGAGCAGCGCGTAGTTCCAGAAGAAGCGCGCTAGCTTCAATCCTGCAGTCTCGTCCCTGTAGTTGAACTTGCGCGTCGCGAAGATTCCCGAGCGGTCAATGCGGAGGATTCGCGCCATGTCCCCGAGGAAAAGGACCATAAATTGACACGTCCTCTGCTGGTAATGGAAGACTAGCCGGATGTAGTCGAGAACCTGCCCGAGGACTTCTCGCCGCCCAGCGGCCACCGGCTCGTGCGTGTCCCGCGCTTCGTCAAATGGGTCATCGTCTGTCGAATTCATCTTGCATTCGATCGCGATGTCGATCCATGACCAGTTCATCCGTCTATATCCATCCTCGTTCGCCTGTCCTAGGTGGTCGAGTCCATCGTTGGGGTACATTCCACAATCGACCGCCTGCCCAGACCGCTCGGACACATCGCCCTTGTACGGGGTCGATACGAACTGGAACTCCATCGTGAGGCCTGCCGTGTTAAGAGCGTCGGTCTAAAAATTGGCGGTAAGCGTACCAAAGATTCGTTAGCCATGTGAAGAGTGATGTACGTACTATATTCTTATACATATCCTTCTCGACTCGTGCCTGAGGCATGTCCTTGAACGGATTAGAGGACGGGGCAGCGGGCCTCTCGGCGTCGTACTTTGCCGGAGATTCAAGCTTGCACTGAGATGTGGCAGAACCATATGGGTGTGACGTGAGGGCATTCGGAACAAATCGAGCGATGAAGTCGTCGAAAGGGATGCAAGTGATCTTTTTGTGCATGCCGAAGCGGAGCTCTTTCCGTCTCTCCTGCCGTTGGCCAGTGGTTATGAATTGTGAGCGAAGCGCTCTATTAGGGGAGTCTGCGGGGGCAGGAATGTTAGACATTATGATTCAGCGGCGAGCGAGCGCGAGGGCTCAGGCTGGTGGTCCGGAGGAGAAGAGGTGGAGGAAAGACATACCGAGGTCAGCGGCTTATATGTTGTTGAACTTAGCCACAAGCACGAGTCAGAGGCCACGTTATAGATCCAAGCGATTGCGCGTGGCTACTATTGAAGGCCAGATTCGGACAAACGAGACAAAGGAGAGGAGGGTGATGGTGGATGAACGTTGAATGCAGTGACGAAGCGCCCGAACAGACCCATACAGACCCATATGCGGACTGGACCACGTGCCAAATTGTCACGTCGACTCCCCGGGTCGATGATGGCCTCTGAATTGCCTAGAAATATCTCCAAAATACCTGGGATAGTCAACTGAAGCTTTGTCTGTGCTGCAATGTCGCATGGACACAGAATTTTCATGCAACGAAGATCCAGGACAACTTCGAACGCGGACGCTTCGTGGCTGTGCCAGTAACACCGTCGAGCGCTCCTCCCAGTTCGTCGCGCATTGCGCTCGCGCTCGGGCGCTTCTCAACTTGAACTTAGCCACCTCGTCGATCGGCCAGCGTGCCCCCCATTGTGCACTGTTTTCGTCGACAGACGCCCAAATACCTCTACGCCTCGTGTTGTGGCTAAACTGCAACAACATATAAACCGCGCCCGTGCGTCTAATCGGTATGTTTTGTTCTCCATCCCGCTCCCCCACTGTCGATCGTCTCTGCACACCATGGCCTCTGGAATTGCTGACACGCCACGCAAGGCGTACATTACTGCCTCTCTATACGCTACTGCACAGGGAGACCTCAAAGCGAGACGCGAAGAACTCCGGTTCACCATGCATAACAAGATCACCTGCATCCCGTACAAGAACTTTATGGACGAATTTCTTCCCGAGGTTCAAACCAGACAAACACAACAAGAGCTACCCAATACAGATGCGTCTTCTAGCAAGTCTCGTCTGAGGTCGAGGAGCAAGCCGTCCCCACCTCCGAAGGTATCCATTCCGGTGGTCAAACTCCCGCAGAGCCCGTTCAAAGGCATGGCCACCGCGACAACGGAGAAGGATATGTACACGAAAATTGTGCGTAAACTCCCAATTCTATAGCGCTACATGCTAAGTGTATTCCTTGCAGACGGCAGCATTGAACGCAGCGCGTCTATGCCCCGGCTACCAATTCGTGCCGACGCCGAATAAGGGCGATCGGTCTGCAGAGACAAAGCAGGCCGTCGATTGCGGGATGTACCCCTCAGACATCGCCAAGAAACTGATCCTCGAAGGGCAGGGTAGCTTTGGGCGTATGGCATGGTCATGGGTTGAGATCGCTATCGAGTGCAAGATGAACGCCGTCAACGACGATCCATTCGACGAAGACCGCGAGGGTGATGAACCCGACGCCGAAACTCGGCGCCACGTCCTTGGTCAGATGCTGTCGTATGCGGAGTACGTCTTCAACCACCAGCAACGGATGTTCCAATACTTCATTCTTTTCCTCGGCGACTATGCACGCATCGTGCGCATCGACCGTGCGGGGATCTTCGCGACAAAGAAGTTCAATTACAGGAGGACATATGGCGGTAGAATCGCAGAGTTCTTGCAGCGCTACGCGGCTCTCTCCCCCGCCGACCGTGGACATGACACGACGGCGATTCGCCTGGACCCCAAGTCGGACGAGGCGGAGACGATGCGGGCACGTGTGAAGGACTTGGGCGAGGACGACTACGTCGGAGCGCTGTTCAAGAAGCAGCTGAGGGAGGATTGGCCATGGTGGAAGCTGGAAGTTCCGGACGAGTTGACGGGGAAGACGCGGCGGTACCTTGTTGGAAAGCCTCACTTCCAAGCGCCTGGGGTAGCGGGACGGGCGACGCGAGGGTACGTCGCACTGGAGGCGGATCCCGCAGAGGGACAGGAGGCCCGATTCGTCTACCTGAAGGACTCGTGGCGCGTTATAAGCGACGACATCGACAAAGAGGGCACGGTGCTACAAGAGCTGCGTCAACATGCAGTCAAATTTGTCCCCACTCTTGTCTGCCACGGCGACATCCCTGGCCAACAAACACGAACGCAGGAGGTCTGGCCGAAATATCACAAGGACCAGGAGTGTCGTCTGAAGAAGCATCGACACTACCGTCTTGTAGTGGAGGAGGTGGGGAAGCCGCTGGAAGAGTTTTCGAATGGGCGTGCATTGGTCGCAGCGTTTTTGTGTTGTGTGGAAGGCAAGTGTGAGTCCCACTTTGAACGCTGAGCGTTTCTCACTTCTCGTCCACACTAGCCCACTCCGAAGCGTACGAGCACGGGATTATCCACCGTGACATCAGTGCAGGCAATATGCTGCTATATAAGCGTCCGGGCAGTAATGCTTGGACGGGACTCCTGAACGACTGGGAGTTGTCAAAACATCTCGAACAACGGGAGGAAGGTGGACGACAACCCGATCGGACTGTAAGCACGCCCCACCAGCTGATAGTTATCCCTGACTGACACAAACACACAGGGAACATGGCAGTTCTTGTCGGTAAATGCCCTCAACAACCACACGAAACCTATCGACATCCAAGACGAGCTGGAGTCATTCTTCCACGTCCTGCTCTACATCTGCATCCGGTTCCTCCACCACAACCTCGACGATGAGGATGTCCCTCGATTCATGCGGGACTACTTCGACGACTTCACTTCGAGCAAGACCGGGTATCATTGTGGGCCACGGAAGGACAAGGTCATTACATCAGGCGCTCTCGCGCTGTCGGCATATGACGAAGAAACGAACGAGTGTCTGCATTTCCTTTGGTCTTCCAAGCCTGCCGGTGGTGAATCCTCCTCCCGAATGCATCCTTTGGATGACGTCGTCGCCACTCTTCTGTCTTGGTTCGCTGCCTACTATAGGCTCACACAGCCGGTCCAACGAGTTCCGGGTGAACGGACTGAGGATGAGGGTGAACCTCCTGCACTAGACTCCGCTTTTGCATGGATCATCGAGAAAGAGGCTCAAACAAAGAAGCAGGGCATCATAGACTCGAACGACGGCTCATCATTGCCTCCCACCCAAGTTCCCAAGGAAGACACTCGCCGTACGTCACAAGAGGATCTACAGCTCGCTTCCAACCTCGACACGCACCAGCCGACCATCCAGTTGCTCATCAAGACTCTGCTTCACACGCGCTGGCCCGAATCCGATCGTCGTTCTACGGACTTAAGACCGAAGAATTGGAAGGCCAAGGACGATCAAGTCGGGAAGAATGCGAAGGCCGCGAAGGATTCGAAGGAGGGCAAAAGCATGGGTACAGGCACCAAGACGCCGTCGCGTTCGAGAGTTTCGACCAAGTCGAAGCGTAGCTCGCAGACCGCGGGCAACGCTGAGGCTGGCCCTTCGACGAAGCGGCGCAAAATCTAACGCCGGTCGTACTGCCGTCTAGTTTGAGTCTAGCCTTTCGATTTGTATCATTGATACTGTACTCTGGCCCCAAAATATACCCTGCAACCCCATAGACGGAATGATATGGAGCGTCCTGTATACCTGTGTTAGCCTTGAGCCAATTTCGGCATGGCACTATGCCTTCCGCGGTTGGGGACTGGTCAGGTCAGTTATTAACAGAGCGTCCCACATAATGATGCACACAAAATATGTGTCCACTGGATCACACGCGGCCTCGTCGTTGGTCATGCTTGACACCGCAGCGGGGGTCGTCCCCGGGCAAGTGTCCAACTCTCCGCAGATCCTTCAGGTCTGAGGCGTATCAAATCTCACAAGCCGTAGTTCTTTTGATAGCGTGAGCGATGGCGATAGCGACGGGCCACTCAATCAAGGCATTAGCAGGCTTCAACGCCATACATTTACAACTGTCTCAATTTCGGGTGGCATATCGTATACCGGCCCATAACACAAGATGACTTCGAGATGAGTGGCGATAAAGAGGGTCCGTCTGTCATTTGGAGCTGACCGTGATACAGAGGGATAGATGAGAGTTTGTACATCCTAGTAGGAGTCCATTTAAACAACGCTGGACGTTCAAGCTGATGCCGGAGTGACGAAGTCCAAGACTGTCCAAGAGCGTTGACCCCAATTCAAATTCAAATTGCCGTCAGACTCGCAGCCGGTGGCCCACCAAGTAAGCGCTTGCGCGCATCTTCGTCCGCGACCACGACCAGCTTCCTCTGTCGACGTTTCTGCTTGTTTATAGTTCTATCAGCCGCTCTCCTTCATGGGGGGCAATAATCTGGTGCTACAAACGAGAATGGCTTACGTCTGCTGCCACGGGACATCTTGTAGGCGATCTGTCTGGCTCGCTCTGGCTCGGCCGGCGCGCAAAACGGAAAATATACAAGCTCTCGACGGGGTCGACGATGTTGTATAAATTACAGCCGGTAAGATAATTCATTAGGAACGCGTCTCGAAAAGTGTGCAACGCCTGCAAACTACACAGAGGGCGCAGGGTAGTGGGCTCCTATTTCCGCGCCCTCAATCCCCGCAACCGCTTGGGCGGTGGAGACATTTCCACAATCTCTTCCGCGCAACGCTTCTTTCCTTTCTCCATCCTATTACAGAACATGAAGGTGAGCACAGTTTCTTGTATACATGTCGAATAACACGCACCTCGCGACGGGCTCCTCAGCGATATCCGCAAGGTCAGCGCTCAAAATCTCCCGAGACGTCAAATCTTCCACCTCCGCCATGTCCTCCTCTTCATCCGTCGAGCCCTGCTTCTCCTC
Organism: Trametes hirsuta; assembly: GCA_001302255.2. Classification (NCBI taxonomy): domain Eukaryota; kingdom Fungi; phylum Basidiomycota; class Agaricomycetes; order Polyporales; family Polyporaceae; genus Trametes; species Trametes hirsuta. The sequence continues at coordinate 412,267 of CP019374.1, read as the reverse complement.
CTCTGGCGGTGTCCACGTCCCGTTGTAGAGTCGCGGATCGTCCTTGTACTGCGAGAAGAAGCACTCAAGGGCGAGACGCAGCTTCTGCATCTCACGCATACGCATTTTGAGCTTTGCGGTGCGCTCTTCGACGTGGTCGATGAGGATGCCGAGCTCGCGGATCTGGCCCTTGGCCGTCTCATCGAGGGGCGTGATCTCCTGGAGGACGCGGCGGACCTCGGACATGGGGGAGGGGCGAGCGCGTGACTTTGTCCCATGCGGGCTCTGTTGATGCTGAGCGACTGCGCGGGGGTGTAAGTTTTGCGGGTTCGGGGACTTGCTTAGGTTCTTGAGGCGGCAAGCTGAATACGGGTGGTCGAGAGGAGTAGACGACGGGTGGGTTGCGTGCGGCGCGCTCGCGCATGGCTGCGAGCTCGGCTTCTGTGGGAGGGTAGAATACGGGGGTGCCGACACCCCGGAATGGGGATCGATCGGGTCGGTCTAGCGGCCCTGGATGTCTCGTCAGTATGTGCAGAACACCGGGGGGGTCAACGAAAGCTCACTAGGACGCTGGTCGCGGCTGGCTGGGATTTGTGTGGGCTGTGGCGGTCTCCACGTGAACCGGGCGAGGGAGGGCTGAACGACAGCAGGTGCGACGGTCTTAGCGAGAACAGACTTGTCACTGATGTCATGCAGTCCGCTCACGGCGTTGCCAGTGAGAGCAGAATCGTTTTTCGCAGCTGTGGCGTTGACGAGTTCCGCCGATTGTGGCTGGGTTTCGCATGGGCGAGGAGGCGCGGCCGCATCAGACTCTGGGCTTGTTTCGCGGCCTGACTGCGAGCGACGACTGTTTGAAGGACCCGCGCGAGGACTGGCATCAGTCTTGAGTGAGCTGGATGGGCATCGAGCGTACTGCGAGGCCGGCAGAGAGGCTGCTTCGGTGCCCGGGACTGGGGCGTCGTTCGTGCCGCTCTTGCGCAGACTGCGACGGGGCGAGATCGACTTGGCCTGAGGAGCTGTCTGCTTCCTTGCTCCTCCGAGAACGGTTCCCCTGAGGACTTTGCGAGAGATCGCCTCGAGCTCGGACGTCGGAGGGATGGAGTACATGCTAAGTGTGGCCTGAGCCCGGATGGCCACAGTGATGGCCACGACGAGGGACTTACTATGGAACGGGGTCGTTCTTCTGGAGGAGCCCATCTATGATAGATTCTGTCTTTTGGTTCGCCCGAACTCCGTCGCGCTGAAGATGAGAGGACAGGATGTGGATTCAGGCTTAGCCACACAGGCCGCCTTGTCGCCTGCACGTCCAAGCTTGAGCGGCGTACTCTCCGCGCCGCCTCCCAACAAGTCTGTCCTCTTCACATAACACTTCTGACTGTTGCTGGTGTTGAACACTGTCCTGATATCGGTCGAGAGCCTCGGGGCACGTTGGACCATAAAAGACCCCGTCGTCTGGCCTATAAACACGGAGACAGAGCCAACCAGCGCGTGGGCATGCCGGGGCACTAGTGCGAGAGCTCCTGTTAAACCCAGCTTGTTGCGGTCGCAGAGAAGACGCAGCCATTCTTCAGTCGGTTCTCATCATGGATCTCCTGGTCTGCAGTAACAGTTACAGGAAGATCCCGTTGTACGCAGGTCACATACGTGCGTATAGCCTCTTTATTTGTCCCTGACCATGTAACATATGTACAGTTCTCTACAATTCACAGCAGGATGACGACACGGGCGTTCGTGTTCTGATCAATGAAAGATCGTCCGACGTCCAAACGTGCAAGACGAGGTTTATTTGTCCGCCTCGGCCTTCGCGGCTTGGTTCGCGCCCCGAGACTTTCTGTGATAGGTCACGGGTCGCGCGAACGGCGGCACAGACTTCTACCTCCTCGACTCCCCCTCCTCGCGTCCCCCTTCCTTGCCTTGATGAGGCATGTGGCGACTTGGTGTGTCTCTCCATCGTACTTCACGTCGCAGTCGCCTTCATGCGGCGCGTACGAAGTTACTAGAGCTACTTCTGGCAATGGTTTGATGCTCAAGTGACAGCCTTCGAAGGACCTCTCGGCAGAATTCAGTGTTCGAAGCCTGGGCCTTACCGTCGCTCTCACCCCGGATTTCCTGCCTCTCCTATCGTGCTCAACGACGAATTCGCTCTCCAAGACGACCCAGGCACTCATCCAACGAAGGCGCAGACGCTGTGTCGACTCCACCGCCGCTCCGACAGCGACTCGCAGAACAACCTCAAGCGACGCCGTGTCTACAAGTGCAGTGCGCCAGTCAGCTGGCTGTCTACCAAAGCGACCACCGTCCAGGGCATGCATTAAATCGCACCAACACAGAACCGGGTATAGCAGCGACAACATCCGCTGCTTTTTAAGGGACGACTAAAATGCAGTGTCCCGCACAGTCACATCAACAAGCACTTCGTCCCCGTCGCCTACTCGCCCCTCTGACCTCACACTCACAACTTCGACCTCGTCTGTGCCTTGCCCTTCTTGGCTGCCCCCCCCCCCCCCGCGGCGGCCGGCACGACGCTGCGCCGATCGAGAACCATTACGCGTGGCCCAGACGCGCACATGCCCGCATTCGATGGCGACCAAAACCATATTCGTATCATTGTCAATGGCATGCGTACTGGGGTTCATACGGCGAGATGCCTTCGAAACCCAACCTGGTTCAAATACTTAGGATTTCAACGGTGGCCGCCATTGGAGAGCGCGCCAGCGCGGTTTCCACTCGCACGGCGTTTGACAGCATAGACGGCTCGCAAAGAACCGAGATCCCTCCCATCGACGTTATATAAGCATACCTAATCCCGTGTTAAAATCAAGCTTCTCCGCAAAGTGAAGTGGGATCACTATGTCACATGTAGACGGCGAGTTACGGACACATGTATAATGAATATCGATAAACCAGCCGAAGAACAGGAAGAGTGACAGAGCGGGGAAGAACTCGAATGCGAGGACGGCCGAGAGTCCTTATCCAAGGGCGACGGCAAGGTGATAGAAGCGTTCAAACCTTGCTCTTCTTGATCAACGGTGAAGGGAGATCCTCCGGTACCGATTCGAGGGTGCACTTGCGGGAGCCCGAGATAAACGATGCCTTGGGGACTTGGTCGTTCGTCTTCGGAACCCATCCTTCCGCGGGCTTCCTTTCCGCTACGCGGTCAGGCTGCAGCGGCCACGCGCCCTTGTCGAGCACATCTTCGAGTAGTGTCAGTAGTGCGGTGTGCGAAGCCAGCTTCCCGGCGCGTTCTGCCAGGGCGGCGCGGTCCACTTGAGCTGCACCAGTGGCAGCCGCGGCCTTCACAGGCGCCGCAGGAGGGGTGCCTTTGCCTGTGGTTCCTCCCTTGGCACGGGCGTCGATAGCGGCCTTCATGAGTCTGAATCTTTGCGAAAGGTTCTGGGAGATGGGGGCGGGGTCCTCGTTCGTTCCATCCCGGGCCTCCCGCTCGAGACGGCCCAACGTGTAGTACGCGCTGAGCCAGGATAACAAAGCCTCGATCACGTTGTTGAGGGGATGACTTATGACCGAGTTGGCGATCTTTGTGGTGGTGGAAGGGGCAGCAGCAGGAGAGGCAGGGCAAGCAGAAGCTGGGAACAGGATTTTCAACTGGTTGGGGCCCTCGTGTTTCCCCATATATTGCGAGATGCTGACAAATCCAACCTGCATCGCCGCAAGCTTGGCCATACCGCAGTGATGCTCTGTCCCCGCAGCGGAGTAGTCATCGAAGTAATCGTGTAGGAATTGGGGCACATACGCATCTCCGAGGTTATGAGGAAGGAAGCGCACGGAGATGTGCAGGAGGACGTGTAAGAACGACTCGAGCTCGTCCTCGACAAGGATCGACTTCTTGTGGTCATTGAGCGCATTTGCAGACAAAAACTGCCACGTTCCCTGCCACATATGACACGATAAGTATTCAGATACAATCAGTGCGCGAAAGCAAAGGCGTACCATACGGTCCGGCTGACGCTCCTTGTCCTGCTGGTCACGCCTCTTCGAAAGCTCCCAGTCGTTCAACAGACCTTGCCAACTACCCCCCTCGTTCCGGAACAGGAGCATGTTGCCCGTACTGATATCACGGTGAATGAAGTTCGCTTCCGTGTATGCTTGGGCATGCGCTAGGAGAAAACGAAAGATGCAAAGCATGAGCATTCACACATGCATTGCGGAGAAACCACGAACTAAACACTCACCGGTGACACAACACCATATTGCACTAACCAGCTGAAAGCTGTTTTCGAACTCCTCCAGGGGCTTCCCGACCTCCTTGACGACGAGCCGGTAGTGCTGATGCGTCTTCAAAGGGCACTCCTTACCTGGGTGATACTCCGGCCATATCGCCTGCGTCCTCGTCTCCTGGCCGGCCAGATCGCCGTGACAAACAGGCGTAGGGACGCACTGCACTTGATGCTCGTGTAGGCTCTTCAGGACACAACCCTCTTGCTCGATATCGTCACTGACCACTCGCCACGCATCCTTCAGGAACACAGGAGGGCCGTCCGGGTTACTTGCATCGAGCGCGATGTAACCACGAGTTGCCCGACCCGCAACACCCGGGGCTATGAAGTGAGGTTTACCGACGAGGAAAGCGCGAGATCCGCCTCGGTCTTCATCAGGGACGTCCAGTTTCCACCACGGCCACCGCTCGTCGAGCGTAACCGCGAGCATCGCCCTCACGTAGTCGTCAGGGTCGACATCCTTCACCCGCTCTCGCATGCGCTCAGCGTCAGGTCCATGAGGGTCGAGACGAGTTGCCGTGGTGTCGTAACCCCGGTCGGAAGCGGAAAGCAGAGCGTGGTTCCAGAAGAAGTGCGCAAGCTTCAGCCCGGCGGCCTCGTCTCTGTACTTGAACTTGTTCGTCGCGAAGATACCCGAATGGTCAATCCGGACGATCCGTGTCATGTCCCCGAGGAAGAGGACCATGAACTGGAACATACGCTGCTGATACAGGAAGATCAGCCGGGCATAGTCGAGCACCTGCCCAAGCACCTCGCGCCGACCGACGGCGACCGGCTCGTGCGTGTCTCGCGCCTCGTCGAATGGGTCGTCGTCCGTCGAGCTCATCTTGCACTCGATCGCGATGTCGATCCACGTCCAGTTCACCCGCCTATGCCCCTCGTCGTCTGCTGGGCCGAGGTGATCCACGCCCTCTTTGGGGTACATTCCGCAGTCGACCGCCTGACCGGATCGCTCCGAAGAGTGGCCTTTGTACGGGGTCGACACGAACTGAAACTCTGTCGTGAGACCTGCCCTGGAAAGAGCATCGGTCTAGGGAACTGACCGTCAGTACACCATTATCACCTCATTCACGTGAGGTGCCAGTGGTATGGACGTACGATGTTCTTGTGCATCTCCTTCTCGACGCTTGCTCGAGGCATATCTTTGAACGGATTCGAGGACGGGGCCTTCGGGCTCCTGGTATCGTGTTCGGCAGACCGCCCATGCTTACACTGGGCTGCATCAGCATCTGGCGGAGAATGCGGCGCGAGGGCATCTGGCACGAATCGAGCGATGAAGTCGTCGAAGGGGATGCAAGTGATCTTCAAGTTCTCGTGCATGCCGAGGCCGAGCTCTTGCCGTTTCTCCTGCCATTGACCGGTGGTTATGCATTGTGAGTGCAGCGTGGTATTATTGTTGTATATGCACATGGGTGAGGGAGCGTTAGACATGGCGATGCAGGGACGGAGCGAGCCCTCCAGCTGGTGGTTCGGAGGTTGAATGGAGGCTCGGAGGGAGGGATAGGATTCCGAAGTCAGTCGATTATTTATTGTTGGAGTTGGCCGCAACCACAACACATAGGCCACGTTGCAATCAAAAGCACCGGCCCGTAGCTACCATTAAGGGCCAGATTCAGACAAAGGAGAGGAGGGTAATGGTGGGTGAACGTTGAAGTGCAGTGACGAAGCGGCGCCCGAACAGACCCATATGCGGACGGGACCACGTGCCGTGACGTATTGTCACGCTGGCCCCCGAGATCGATGGTGGCCTCTAAATTGCCTGAAAATATCTCCCAAATGCCTGGGATAAATGAATAGACCTTCTTGTGTGTGGAATGTTGTACGGTGATGGTCTTTATATGCAACGAAGATCTTGGACAACTTCGAACGCGGACGCTTCGTGGCTGTGCTAGTAACACCGTCGAGCGCTCCTCCCAAGTTCGTCCGCTCGCGCTCGGGCGCTTCTCAACTTGAACTTAGCCACCTCGTCGATCGGCCAGCGTGCCCCCCCCCATTGTGCACTGTTTTCGTCGACAGACGCCCACATATCTCTACGCCTCGTGTTGTGGCTAAACTGCAACAACATATAAACCGCGCCCGTGCGTCTAATCGGTATGTTTTGTTCTCCATCCCGCTCCCCCACTGCCGATCGTCTCTGCGCAACATGGCATCGGGAAATGCTGACACTCCACGCAAAGCGTACATCACAGCCTCTTTATACGCCACTGCACAGGGAGACCTCAAAGCACGACGCGAAGAGCTCCGGTTCACCATGCATAACAAGATCACCTGCATCCCGTACAAAGACTTCATGGACGAGTTTCTTCCTGAGGTCCAGCCACCAAGCCCGTCGCTGAAGGAGGCTCCGAAGACGGTCATGTCCTCTATCAAGTCCCGCTTGAGGTTACGGGTGAAGGCCCCCGCGCCTCCAGCAGCATCCTTGTCGACTCGACCACAACTCCCGCCGAACCCGTTCGAGGGCATGCTAGCGGCTACTACGGAGAAGGATATGTACACGAAGATTGTAAGTGCGCTCCTATTCTGTTTTATCTGCGACTCTCTTAAATTTGCGCCTCAGACGGCGGCACTGAACGCGGCAGACCCTTGCCCTGGATTCCAATTCGTGCCGACGCCTCACAAGGGCGATCAGTCCGCGGACACGAAACAGGCCGTTGACTGCGGGATGTACCCCACCGACACGGCGAAAAAGCTGAAGATCAAAGACGCGGACGTGTTCGGGCGGATGGCTTGGTCGTGGATCGAGATCGCGATCGAATGCAAGATGAATGCCGTCAACGACGACCCATTCGACGAGGCCTCCGAGAACGACGAGCCCAACGCTGAAACCCGACGCCACGTGCTTGGTCAGATTCTTTCCTACGTGGAGTACGTTTTCAACCACCAGCAGCGCATGTTCCAGTACATGCTTCTCTTCCTCGGCGACTATGCGCGCATCGTGCGTATCGACCGCGCGGGGATATTTGCGACGGAGAAGTTCAACTACAAGGAGACCTACGGCAGCAGGATCGTGCAGTTCCTGCAGCGCTACGCCGCTCTCTCTCTCACCGGTCGCGGCCACGACACGACGGCGATTCGCCTCGACCCCAAGTCGGACGAGGCGGAGATGATGCGGGTGCGTGTGAAGGACTTGGGCGAGGACGACTACGTCGGGGCGCTGTTCAAGAAGCAGCTGAGGGAGGATTGGCCATGGTGGAAGCTGGAAGTGCCGGACGAGTTGACGGGGAAGACGCGGCGGTACCTTGTTGGAAAGCCTCACTTCCAAGCGCCTGGGGTAGCGGGACGGGCGACGCGAGGGTACGTAGCGCTGGAGGCGGATCCCGCAAAGGGGCAGAAGGCTCGATTCTTCTACTTGAAGGATGCGTGGCGTGTTGTCAGCGACGATATCGCCAAAGAGGGCGCGGTTTTACAAGAGCTACATGAACACGAGGTCGAGTGTGTTCCAACGCTTGTCTCCCATGGCGACCTGCTTGGACAACGGACACGGACGCAGGAGGTTTGGCCGAAGTACCACGAGGGGAAAGAATGTCCCCTCAAGACACATCAACACTACCGGCTCGTTGTGAAAGAGGTTGGGAAGCCATTGGAGGAATTCTCCAATGGCATGGAGCTCGTCATGGCATTGCTTTGCTGCCTTACTGGTACGTCTACATCATGTAGGGTCTATTACCCCTTCTCACACAGTTGTACGGCATAGCTCATTCCGACGCGTACTCTCACGGCATTATTCATCGCGATATCAGCGCGGGGAACATGCTGCTCTACAAGCAACCTGACGGTACCTGGACGGGGCTCCTTAACGACTGGGAGTTATCAAAGGAACTTGAACAGCAAGAGCAAAAGGAGCGTCAGCCTGATCGCACGGTGCGTCCGGCCACTCCCTTCTACATATCATTGACACTCACACGGTCTTGTATACAGGGGACGTGGCAATTCATGTCCGCAAATGCTCTCAACGACCATTCAAAAGTCATCGACGTTCCAGACGAGCTAGAATCGTTTTTCCATGTCTTGATCTACCTCGCCGTTCGCTTCCTACCCCACAACCTTACGGATTCCAGCGTGCCCCAGTTTCTTCGGGACTATTTCGACGACTACACCCCTCATGACCAAGGGTTTCGTTGTGGGCCCACGAAAGCCGGAGCTATGGAGAACGGGCGAATAAACTTGTCTGCGTACAACGCAAAGAAGAAGGACCAACCGGTCGAGAAGTACCTTCGCTTCACTTGGCCCATAAAGCCGAGTGACCCCGCCCCCCCAGGCACACATCCTTTGGATGACATCGTCACGACCCTACTTTCCTGGTTCAAGGCGTACTACACTCACCACCCGAATAAGGAAGCGCCGGCCAGGAGTAACGAGGGTATCGCCGCAGTGAAACTGGAATTTACCGGCGTTATGGGACGCATACGAGCAAAGCACAAGGCCGACTCAGCGGACACGCCGGACGTTGAGGAAGGTATGCACCGGCCCACCTTGGTTGGTTTGACCGCTAGCACATCTACCGCGGTGACGAGTACAGTACCAACCAAGATCCCGCTCGGGGAAGCGCCTGAGAAACTCGCCAACAAGGTGAAGACGCACGAGGCGATGATCAACCTATTTTTGTCCGCCCTCGAGCGTGAATGGCCAGAAACGGATCGTCATAAGGATTTGAAACCCACTGGGAAGTGGAAGCCCCCCGTGGACCAGGTCCCAAAGGGTTCCAAGCCTGCCAAGGACTCGGCGGAAGACTCGAAAACCTTGAAGGTACCGAAAGCTCCCGGGAAGGGCTCTAGAGTGTCATCACGGTCAAATGTTTCGACGGGATCGAAGCGGAGTTCGCGAGACGCGGGTGACGTTGAGGCCGGGCTCTCGACTCGGAAGCGGCGCAAGCATTGACGTTCAACTTGCTGCTCTTGTGGCCTCAGCGACTTGTGCCGGTACCTACCTCCTCTCGATGACACACACTAGTGTGGCTGAGCACTCTATCGTTACTGTCATAAATATGCGACCGTAGGATACATGAGTTTGTTTCCTTCTGTTGCCAGTAAAAGCGAGATACTACCCCACGTGCCGTGATTCCAGCTACCTGGCGTCTTTATATGCGAGCGCAATGTAACGACAAACAGGTGAGAGGCTGGTCAGTCTGTCAAGTTGAACTGGTCGCGGAAGAAGTTACTTTCGCCCCGATAGTTTAACAACCTATTTTCTACCAATTTATACTAAATAAAGGTCGCGCACTAATCAAAATTGCATAAATATCTGTTCTATCAGGTCGCGCGGGAGTCTCTCTGAGTAAAGTGCCCGCGCGCGATGAACTCAGGTCGCTGGTAGAGGCGTCGGGATACGCGAGATCTCTCAATAAGCGCCTAACAGAGATAACGCGGCCGGCATCTCTCAGCCACAGCGGAGTCCGAAAAGCCGAGCAAAACAGGTGGGGCATTAACCTCCAGTACGCCACACCTGTCACTACAGAGCGGCAGCAACCATAGTAAGCGCTCGAATGCAGTTCGTCCGCGACGACCACTAGCTCCCTCTGAGTCTCTGACGAACTCCTCCTGAGACTTTCTCGCTCGTAATTTCATTAACCTGCCCTCCGTTTTAGAGCAAACATCTAATGCTAGACACAGGAATCACTCTTGTCTGCCTGCTATGGGCCATCTTGTTGGCAATCCGTCTTGCCCGACCGACGCGCAAAGCGGGAAACATACTAGCTTTCGACGGGGACGAGGATGTTTTACAAATTACAGCCAGTAAGATACAAACTCATCAGGGGACACATTTCGAAAGGTGCGCAACGTCTGCACACTACACAGGGCGCAAGGTAGCGGGCTACTATTTCTGCGCCCTCAATCCCCGCAACCGCTTGGGCGGTGGAGACATAGCGACAATCTCTTCCGCGCAACGTTTATTCCCTTTTTCCATCCTATTACAGAACATGAATGTGAGTACGACTTTTGGTTAGCCTGTTAAATCACACCCACCTCGCGACGGGCTCCCCAGCGATGTCCGCGAGGTCAGCGCTCAGAATCTCCCGAGACGTCAAATCTTCCACCTCCGCCATGTCCTCCTCTTCATCCGTCGAGCCCTGCTTCTCCTCCTCTGGCGGTGTCCACGTCCCGTTGTAGAGCCGCGGGTCGTCCTTGAACTGCGAGAAGAAGCACTCAAGGGCGAGACGCAGCTTCTGCATCTCACGCATACGCATCTTGAGCTTTGCGGTGCGCTCCTCGACGTGGTCGATGAGGATGCCGAGCTCGCGAATCTGACCCTTGGCTGTCTCGTCGCGGTCTGCGAGGGGCGTGATCTCCTGGAGGACGCGGCGGACCTCGGTCATGGGGCGAGGGAAGACCCAAGGCGGGAGGGGTGAGCGTGTGACCTCGTCCCATGCGGGCTCTGTCGATGCTGAGCGGCTGCGTGGGGGTGTCAGTTTGGCCGGCTCAGGGACTCGCTTGGTTTCCTGAGGCGGCAAGCTGAATACGGGTGGCCGAGGGGAGTAGACGACGGGTGGGTCGCGTGCGCGTTCGCGCATGGCTGCGAGCTCGCTCTCTGTGGGAGGGTAGAATACGCGGCTGCCGACGCCCCGGAAAGGGGATCGATCGGGTTTGTCCAATGGCCCTGCGTGTCTCGTCAGTCTACGCGAAGCACCGAGGGAAGTCAAGCGAATCTCACAAGGACGCTGGTCGCGGACGGCTGGGATTTGTGTGGGCTGTGGAGGTCTCCACATGAACCGGGCGAGGGAGGGCTGAACGACAGCAGGTTCGACGGTAGCAGCGGGAGCAGACTTGTCACCAATTTCGTGCGGTCCGCCTACGACAATGCCAGTGACAGCAGAGTCGTTGTTCGGAGCCGTGGCGTTATCCGTTCCCGCCGATGGTGGTTGGGTATCGCAGGAACGAGGTGACGCCGCATCAGACTTGGGACTTGCCTTATGGCCTGACTGCGAGCGAGGGTTCTTTGAAGGCCCGGCACTCGGACCTGCACCACTCTTGGGCGAGCTGGATGGACGTCGGACGTTCTGCGAGGCCGGCGGGGTGGCCGCTTCCGTGCTCGGGAGTGGAGCGTCGTTCGCGCTGCTCTTGCGCGGGCTGCGGCGGAGCGAACTCGACTCGGCCTGAGGGGCCGCCTGTTTCCTTGCTCCTCCGAGGAAGGTCCCCCTGAGGACCTTACGAGAGATCGCCTCGAGTTCGGACGTCGGAGGGATTGAGTACATGCTGTGTGTGGCTTGAGCCCGGATGGCCACAGCGAGGATTGCGGCGAAGGACTTACTATGGGACGGGGTCGTTCTTCTGGAGGAGTTCATCGATGATGGCTTCTGTCTTCTGATTCGCTCGCACTCCGTCGCGCTGAAGATTAGAGGAGGGAGGATGGGAATCGGGAGCTTAGCCACACTCGTACGCAGGCCCCAGAAGTTCACATACCTTGGCGAGCTTTTGGAGATCGGCGCGTTTGAGCCTCTGAAGTGATTCTCTGTTCATCTCTTCTGGTAATATGCTGTCGTACTGCGAGCGAGGAGGAGGTGCGGTGGTGGTTGTGGTGGGCAGAGGATGGAGGGTGGTTGTGGCGGAATCGCAAGAAATACCCTCTCTCACGGGCGTCCCGGGCCGAGCCTCATTAAGCGCCCGCCTTGTTTGCCTCGAGGCAGCTGGTAGGCCATGCAATTTGGACTTGCTTTAGAGAGCGGGCGGCGCCGCCTCATGTCCGATTCTTCTTATTCTGTTACAATCAACGGCCAAAAAATCAGGTTGCACGAGCCTCAAACGTATCTATGTAGCAAGAGTGTACATCATACAGCTCGGGCCCCATTGACTTGCGCAATCCCCGTAATCAAATACAGTACACCGTTTCGAGAACAAAGTGGATCTCGAAACCCAGTACGTCTGGGTTGCCCCGATCTACCAACACGTCCACTAGTGCAGCGTCACCTACTATCGCAAGACCAGTTATAGGCACCCGGGATAGCATTACTGTCGGCCTCATACGATAAGTCACGTCGTACAGGTCCCGGAAAATCTACAAGTTGTAATATTGTAAGCATCCGCCCTGAAATCCCGCGGATTTACTCACTTCACTTCATGTTTGCTGCTCAAAGTCCTCGCCATCTTCATAACGTCCGGGAAATGCCCGGTGCTCATCCAAAGAACAACGCTCGCATATGTACGTTGCAATCTACGATAGACTGAGTGTACAGTACCGGTCTAGTACTGGTGAGGCGAAGTATATTGCTGCGACGGGCGTCGCAATGGAGAGTGAATTCAATGAATTGGTACTAGTAGAGGTGAATCAGTGATCACCGATGGCGCTGGTGATGATGGGTGTTTGGACTTTGCCGACGCCGGTAGCGCCGATGCGGCTTCGGGTGATAACGGGTCGAGATCGGGAAAATGAGGGTCTCGATTTGCACGTGCACGGAGCGAGCAACTGCCTGTTGATAACCGATTCTTAGAAGAATCGGGACCGTGCCCCGCGTTCAGGAGTCAGGACTATCAGAGCTTCAAGTATGTGTAAAAATTTGGCTTGCATGCAGGTAAATGCCATCCGCCGCGTTGATACGCCGATTTCGGACCGCTTTTCATGTGCTCAGGCGTACTCCTGAAGTGTGCCCTCACTGCGCGGCGAGAAATGTAATCCAAGTGTTTCTTCTTGAAGTTCTTATGCTCGTACAATTATTCTCTCTTAGAGGTACCTTATGTGGTGCAATGTCTATGGTGCAGGATCACTGAGTATCGTTTCATCGTGTACGAAATGTGTTTGACTGTCAGTGCGGCGGCAGGAAATCACTCTGGGGATTTGTCAGTCTCCAATTCACGAACACGTTGATACACGTCGAACGGCTGAGAGCAGTCAGCACACATTCACTAATCCCTGTGCACGGTCAGACAATGGTTTCCGACCGTTGTGGCTAAAATTAAGCGCCGCTAGATGATGTGCCATGCAAGCCGCATCCCTCTTTCTACATCCGCTCACTCACTCACTCCGAGCACCCCACCCCATCTTCTCCATCTGGGGCCATACGAGGCTCACGACCCTTGTTGTTTCTTATCACTGTTATTGGTATCGTTCTCAACGTCCTGCGACTCCCCAACACCATGAGAGGCACCAGGAAGGCAATGGTTGTCACTGTCGAAGACTTCTTCGACGTGTTCATCCCCACGACCCCCCAGAAACGCACAAAGAAAGCTTTCCATGGCTAGGACAAGTTCCCTTCCATGGGCTATCACAAAATAAGCTGACGTGTCATAAGTTCGTTGCCCCCCTCCCTCTGCAAAGAAGGCTGACCGAGTCACCGACCGTTGCACCAGAGCAAATTCCTCAACAAGACTCAACTTATCTCTGGGTCTTCGTTTATTCCTATCTGCGAGCAGAATTGCGACGTTGACGTCATTTGGGCGGCGCTCTGGCCCGATGGCCAAGTCCCAGTAGTCGAGCGGAGGGCTCCCCAGAGTGTCTTGTTAGCTCACCTTTTCACGATGGACTTGCCCATAATATTCCGAGATTGGAACGGTGAGGATCCTGACGGCCCCTTTGCAATGACCTTGAGGGAGAGCAATGTGACCGATGAACAGAGCGCACTCTGCACTGAGGTCTTTGAGCGTGTGCTGCCCCTCTTCATGTACCAGCAAAGGATGCTCTGCTTTGCCATCGTCATCATCGACGATTCTATCTGCATCCTGTGCGTAGATCGTTCTGGGATCGTCTCGATGAAGCCTCTCAGCACCAGCACCCACAATGGGAGGGTGCTGTACAATTTTTGGACTGTTATTCTTGATGAACTCTGAACCTGAAGGCAGAGCACAACTGTAAGCCGCACAAAGGATCTACAAGTACTTGGTAAGTAACCATAAGTAAGCATAGGTATGAGAGACGACTTACTCCTCAGTCAGTGTGAGCAAAAGACTGAGGAGTAGGGGCAGAGACTGTCCTCCTTATATACAAGTCCAGAGGACGCATGAGTAAGCAAAGAAAGGAGGGCAGGTGACCCAGCGTACGATGAGTAAGGAGATGGTGCGAGAGTGATGTAAGAATCACACCATTGTCCAGAACTATCCGAAACTATCTAGAGATGTCTGGAGATGTCCATAGGAATCCGGAACAGCGTAGAATGCAATGGAAGAATCCAGAAGTGTCCGGATGGGAAACTACAGTAGAGATGCAGAGAAAACTAAATAAGGAAGGTAAGTAGGAAAGTCCATGCTGTGCAACACAGCCACTGTTGACCACTGGACTGTGTATGGCCAGTACACAACCCGGAAGTTCAACAGTGACGTTGTTGTGGAAAATAGGAACAGAATTTGACCAACCCATCAGGAGGGTGCAGTGTCGCAGCACACTGAAAGGTGTTTGGAACGTGGTGAGGTCGTGCGACGATTCCACGATGAGTCGCTTGTCGTACCCCACGTAGAGGTCAAAGATCACACTACACGCGTGACCTCCAAACTGCTCCGCAAAGTCTGGGGTGGGCGGAACACCCAAATGCTGGATTGTGACTTTGTTCAGCGGTTTGAGACTGTGGACAATTTGCAGGGATTTGCTGTCCTTTTTGAGGATGCAAAACCAGCGCGACCTATATGAGGAGTTCGAGGGCTCATAGACGCCCACCACGATCTTCTTCTTGATAATCTCACAGACCTCCTTGCACAGTCCCAGGGGTATAGGGATGTTGCACTCCACCCAGGGGGTGTGCGCAATGACTGGAAAGTTGATGGGAGGGAAGAATTCGGGCTTGAAACTGCCTCGCTCTGCATCGGTCCACACAAACACCCCGTTGTGCTTGTTCATGAAGTTGTGGAGAAGCTTCTTCTCTTCAGACCAGAGGAAGTCATCACCATGCGTGCGATCAAACACGTCTTTTCGCTCCTGCATGTAGTGTCCAATCGGCTTGAATTCGGGTGGATTGGGATTGACCTTAGGCATCTCCGCTAGTGGGTCGCCAGTGATGTTACACTCGATGCGAAACTGCTCAGGGCAGGTGCCGACCACTGGTCGCACCTTCTGTGAGTCTTTCACGACTGTGAGAGGGACACTTTCCTCACCTGGGGGTGCATCACACAGGTACGCCTCCACAGGGTCACGTAGAACTATTGTGCCAGGTGCAAGGAGCTCTCCGCTACAGGTAAGCTCCATCGCGTACTGATCCACAGTGTCCATTTCCACGAACGCGACCATCTTGGTCACAGTGGGGATGCGCCTTGGTGTAACCACTTCCCGGAGCCTCGCACTCAACTCTGGACTGACCGACAAAAGTTCCTCTGTACTGAGCGTGATGATGGGCATCTTCATCATGCGTGAGAAGACTTCCTCCACGATCTTCACCTGGTGAATGGGTATCTGGTTCTGGTATGCAGGCTCCTTGTCGCTATTCTTCAGCTTTGCTGGTGGTGTGGCAAAGTTCTGCACTGTGGGTGGGGCGTAGGCAACCTCTCACGCCTTTGCAAAAGGGTGGTCCACGTGCCCGTTCTCATTTGCCGAGCTCACGCTTGCTGCAGGTGGTGCACTCGCAGTCATGGGTGTTGGAGCTGTGGATGCGGTAACAGAAGACTGGCGCACACAGGCGGTGGTTGTCACCAAAGTGTCTTCGACTGCCCTCGCACTCTCTGCGCATGTTGTGTTCGCCGTGCTGGCCTGCTCTACGCGTTGATGCGTCAAAACCTCCTGCAACAGCCGGGAAAGTCAAGGTCGAGTGCCCTAGAAGGACGAGACCGTAAACGCAAAAGGGGAAGGGGTCAGAGCGAGTAAGGGTCGGGTTTCCCTAGCACGCGGAGGGGCGCAAAGGTAAACGCGAAGCGTACCACTGGGGAGCGGTCGTGTAGGCGCTCGGGGAAATAGGAAAGCTGTCGCAGTGAGGGAACCTAAAGGGAACGTATGTGGTCGCGTGGTGAGCGCGACTCCGTGGGAGAAGGGGAAACACAGTTGCAGTGGGGTCTTCGCAGTCACCGAGGGTAAAGCCGCGGTAAGTCGCTATGTCGCTATCGCAGTCGCACGCAGTTCGCTATGTCGCAGTCGCAGTCGCTATCGCAGTCCTCGCCGTCACACGCTATTCGCCGCAGGTGAGATCCTAACTGGGGGAAACTGGATTGCCTAGGGCTTGGAGACCCCGAAGTATTTACAAAAGAGACAAAGATGTACAAACAACAACGACCGAGGAAACCCGGTCGTGAACACAAGGGACCTGTATCGTGCCGTGCGCGATAGCACCACAAGTGCGCAATCCGTCACGAGGCCGAGAGGGCTTATCGCGAGAGGCTGGCCCGCGCGACTCCCGGTCGCGGGCGCCTATTCGACCTATGCCACGCACGACCTAAGTCCCGGCGCAGCAGTGAGTACCGCGCCAACGTCGCTGTAAGTATACCGTAGAGGGGCTCTGTCCCCTGTATCCCACAGGTACTCTGTACGGGGCTTGGATTGCTCGGCGTACTCGAAGGATGGTGGGGGTAGAGTTCTCTACCCCCCCAGGCGCCCAAGGCCCGAACCTTGGGTCGCCGTACGCGTAGATAATACAATGATTAATCTAATCTATTGGGCGCTAAGGCCCTGATAAGACCTTGGAGGGACTTAGACTGGTTGTCGGAGGCTCAGTGGCCTCCTCGAGCATGCTCCACATGCAGTATAATGAATGTAGAACTGCCCCGTTGCACGCGGTTCTTACACTCTCCCCCTTTAGACCCGTTACGGGTCTGGGAGTAAGTAATACTCATGATGGAAAGGCTACAACTTGGAGTAGCATTAACACAGTATAAATACATCGGTACCCGAACACTGTGCTCGTCCGGAGCCATGGTATGGGGGGTACTGAGACCACCATTGGTCTGGGGTGGTAGCGCGGACCACGCACTGTTTGGAGAGGTAGAAGGGACGTCAAAGTGTCCCACGCCCTGGATGTACGCCTGCGACGGGGACGCGCCGTCCGGGCGGGTGGTTGTGGCAGTCACGAACTCGAGGACGCTGAGCGTCCTGGTCTTATAAATCACAGCATGTCACGTGTGACTCAAAGGGGTGCCACGGTGGCACCGCGCGCTAATACGACAGATTAGGGACATTGAATGTCCCATTCGCTCGATGAGCATGCTAGGTGTGCGATGCCAGACTCGCCTTAAGCGGTCTGGTCCATGTCGTCATTTTGTGGTTGGGGCCCTGAGGGCCCCCCTTGAGGTTCTTGACGCGCCTCATTCTCGTTAGATGAGGCAATGGAGGAGATAGGGTTGGGCGTGGACTGCCCGGACCCTTGGGTTTCTACGGCTGCTATAGCAGCCAGGGATGCAGCCACCGTTACAGGTGGTGGAATGGGAAGGGTCCCGAAAGAGACCCCAAGCGACATTATGGAGGGTACCGTGACGACGTCGACCGTGTCGCGGATACCTTTGAACGGCACATTGACCCGGTTGTGATCAAGCCCATGGAAATGGGCTCACGCACGGTACGCAGGTGGTTGCAGACGCTCAGCATGTGCGATGGTGACACCGTGGAATGCGTACCAGTACGCGATGTGGAACAACGTCAGAGCATCGGGGCTCATGTCGTTTGGGTAAAACACATGGGTGTAGGGGCCTTGGGGCACCAAGTGCCACACATTGAGGATATGACAGTAAAGGCCGGGGACGGCCAGCAGCACTCCCGAGATGTGAATCCACCGGGCCCTTTCAGCCTGCGGACGGTTGCGATGCACCGGGTGACGTTGTAGTGTATACGACTCCACGCTTTCTAGCGTGGGGTTGCCGTTCGCCTCGCGGGCCATCCAGGCCGGAATCCGGTCGTGATATGACGACATCCAGGCTCGGATGTCCTCCGCAGGGGATTCTACTCGCGGCTGTGCGCGCTGCGGACCGTCCAGAGCATGGACAGAACGAGTGCCATGGAGTCGTAGTAATGACCCGGTTGGTGGGGGCAGGTGGGCCGTGGAGGCTGGTTCCAGTCTGGGTGGCGTGTAAGCTGCCAGTCGCTCGCCGAATGGTCGTCGGTTGGGGTTCCGCCATGCGCTGGCGAGGGTGCGGAACCCTATTACACCCGTCAGAGCGGGGTTAGCACCCACTTGCTGGATCAAGTGGATGATGCGGTGGCGCGCCTGGCCCATGTCGCGCTTAGCCGCACTCAGAAGGTTACGGGCATCTTGCTCTGTAACCGGCACAAAATCATGCCAGTGCTCGCACAGACGAGGATCAGAGTCCTCGGGGACCCACAGGAGATTGTACGGCCAGTCGGGGATTGGTGGATGCGGATCCCGACTCGAGCTGGGGTTAGGGGGAAATGAAATTCCCCGTCGAGCGTTGCGGTACTGCTGCCGCGACATCTTTTTCTGGATCAGGTCGCGATCCACGACGGGTTCCTTGTCCTCACCAAAGAGGTCCTCAAAGTCCGTGAATTCCACCAACGGACGTTGAGATGACCCCTCCATGGGTCATGAAGAGCTTGAGGGGGGCCCCATCATAGGCCCGAACCCTTTGTCGTAATCGTGGGGGTGCAACGGTCCCGCCGAGGATGAGGGCCCTGAGCGCGAAGACTGTGGCCTACGAGGGCTTGCCTCTCGCTCGGGTCACCTTGACCTCACTAGTGGCCGGTATTGGGACTCAGGAAAGTCTGGGTGCATCGGCGGCACCATCCTCGATTGATTGGGCCTCGACTGCCCCTCCCGTTTGCACTCATGCGCTTCGTCCTTCAAACGGTCTCGTTCCGACCGGTACCAGTCCATCCGTTGACGGACTGAGTCCATCTCGCGCCACTCGTCGTGGAGCTCATGCTCCAAATCGTCGATCAATCACGCCTGGTCCTGGCTGCGCTTCTCAGCTTCCTCCAGACGCTGCTCGAGTTCACGACACTGAGCGTCGTTCCCTCCCCCTCTGGAGCGTGTCTGCTCCTCGAAATATGCCCAGAACTGCGTCTGGAGCTGCGTCTGCACGGATGTCAATGCGTCCCGGAACGACTGCTCCCCCATCGCGGCCTGGTAGTGCTGCAAGTAGTCGGCACAGATGGCACACCTGACTTGGTGTGCCACCAGCAGGTGTTGATGGGGCACTGCAGCCCAGGTAAGCCCAGGAATGGGCATGAGGGGGGGCATCCCCAGTGGCATGGGCGGCGGTGCGCCCGATCTCGATGATGAGGGGGTGGTCGCGGTCGCAACCTGTGTTGGGTTTTGGAAAGGTATGGCTATGCCGTACGGAGGTATGTACGCGTGCGCGTACCCACCTTGTGCTGCCGGGTTCAGAGGGGCGTAGCCCTGTGGGTACCCCGGCACGGGTTGGTTTTGGGGCGCCTGGAATGGTGCGATGTACGGGGGGTACCCCGGGGCAGAGCCCGAGGTCCCCGCGCTCCCTTGTGATTCCATTGCAGCCGTTGGATGCTGGTTTTGAGCAGCGGGCTGAGCCTCCGGGTCCACGACCATGTCGGTCGGGGTGCTGGTATTGGTGGGCGCGGTCATCGCGATGGCAGTGGGGCGGGGCGGTGAGGTGGCGGGTAGTTTTCGCTGGTGTTACAGTCCGTGCCAACCAGGCCCGGAGTTCCGGAACTCCGCCGGAACTCCGCCCGGACTTCCGTTCGTCCTGTAACACCTAGACCGCTCCAGCCCGCTCCATCCATTACGAGTCTCGGCCCTTCTAGTTCTCTCCAGTCCTTTCCGATCATACTTACTCATACTCCGGTCGGAGTTCCGCTCGGACCGCGATCCGCTCCGGAGCTCCACTAGCTTCCGCGCGGATGTGCGGATGTGCGTCACCACGCGTCATCGTACGTCACTCCCGGTCGGATGCTCCACTCCGCGGAGTCCGACCGGAAGTCCGACCTCCGGACTCTGACCCCTAACTCCTATCTACGATTAGATTATAAGCCTCGAGTTTGCTAGCGTATTCCTCAGTTCGAATATCTCGTTTACTCGCCTGCTCTCCTGCTTGTAACTCCTACTCCGAATCCAACTCCTTCTCCGTACCTCCGCCGGACTTCCGTCCGGACTCCGACCTCCGACCTCCGTCCGACCTCCGTCTGTCTTCATCTCTCCTCCTTCGACTTCTTCCCTTCGACTCTTCTCCGCTCCGGAGTTCCACCAACTCCGTCCCAAATCCGAAGACCCGGCAGATCGCTCAGGGCGTTGTTAATAGCTTCGCCAAGTCTTCGCCTTCTGGTGCGCCCGGACTCCGCTTCACTTCCTTCCGGACTTCCTTCCGGAATTCCGCTTTTCCGCACCTCCGCTTTCCCGGACTTCCGCACACAATCCTAACAGTATATTCGAACTCACACTGAGGATCTGTCATGGCGGACATCCCTGAACTCTTCCAAGGGTTTACCGCTCGCCGCATCCAGGTGCCTATCCTGCGACCGGATCCGACTACGCCGACCCGAGCTCCGGGACCTGTCCCCGCTCAGGTGTTGGGACAAGACAACTCCGGACGTTCCACGCCGGAGTCCGTTCCCCCTCACCATTCCGACCCCACTCCTAATCCTTTCGCCCCTACGTCGGAACCCCTCCGGAGTTCCGACACGGAGGCGCCAGACCCACCTCTTCCCGGAGCTCCACCTCCGGAGTCGGGTCCGGACCCTGCCCCGCTAGACCCGAGCACTCAGCTCGCGGGTGCCATCGCGATGTTAGCACAAAGCCTCGTGCAAAACCCGCGTGCGCCAGCCTCCGCACATCCGGGCGGAGAAAGACATAACGTCCGAGAGCCGGACCAGTTCGATGGTTCGGACCCGGTCAAACTCCGGTCTTTCTTCACCCAGCTGGAGCTAGTCTTCAAAGCGCGGCCCCGGACCTTCGACACCCAGGAGAAACGGGTCACCTATGCCATTTCCTTCCTCAAAGGAACTGCGCTCCAGTGGTTCGAGCCCTACCTCCTCGAAGGCGAGTCCGAAAATCCGCCTGTATTCATGTCGGACTACGAAGCCTTCCAGGAGGAACTCCGGACCAACTTCGGTCCGTACGATGCCACCGGGGCTGCGGAGCACGACCTCGAGAACCTCCGGATGTCCGACGGACATCGGATTGCGAAGTACATCACGCAGTTCAGCCGTCTCGGAACTCAAGTCCGCTGGGGTTCCTCCGCCCTCCGCTACCAGTTCTACCGCGGCCTCCCTTCTCGCCTGAAGGACCGCATCTCCGAAGTCGGCAAGCCGGACACGCTCACGGAGCTCCGCATCCTCGCTCAGAACCTGGACAACCGCTACTGGGAACGCAAGGCGGAGCAGACGCGCGAGACCTCCGGCTCGAGCCACTCCAAATCCTCCACCTCCAAGTCCTCCGAGACTAAGTCGTCCCCCGCCAAGTCCGGCGGGAACTCCGGCTCCGGTTCCACCTCCACCTCTGGAACTCCGTCCAAGTCCTCGCAGCAGAAGACTCCTGCGAAGACCCCCGCCAAGCCCTACGCGGACAAGCTGGGTAAGGACGGAAAGCTCACCCAGGAGGAGTGTCAGCGCCGCTTCACGAACAACCTCTGCTTGTTCTGCGGCAGAGCCGGACACAGCGCTGGAGATTGCCCGAAGAAGACTCCTTCCGGAGCCAAAGCCAGGGCGACGCAAGTCCAGCAGCCTAAGGCCTCCGGTTCGGGGGCCAAGGAGACTCCTACGGAGTCAAAAAACTAGTCCGCAGCCCTCCGAACTCCGCGCCAAGTGGGGACTGCGTTGACTCCTCCGGTGCGGATCTCTGTCTTAGGCTCAACGCGTCCGCTCTCTCCGACCCTCTGTCTCTTCATGTGTCTCTGTTCTCCAACTCCGTTCCGACTCCGTTCCGCGCCCTCGTGGACTCCGGCTCGTCTCACTGCTTTGTGGACTCGGAGTTCGTCGACTCGCACGGTATTCCTACAACCTCCGTAACTCCGCTCCGTATCCATCTCTTCGATGGGACGTCTAACCAAACCATATCCCGGACTACCGTCCTTCCTCTGCACTTCCCCTCCGGGGAAGTCCTATCCGTCGACTTCTATGTCACTCCGCTCGACAAGTCCGTCTCCGCCGTCCTGGGATACAGCTGGCTCTCCGCCTACAATCCGTTGATTGACTGGAAGACGCATAGCATCAAATTCCGGACCGCGCCCTCGGACCGTCCCGTATCTGTCCCTTCGGACGCAACCCCGGCTCCGCCGGAACCCGCTCCCGAAGTCCCATCTGTCCCTCTGTCGGCACCCAAGGTGTCCTTGGTGTCCGCTGCCGCGTTCGCCAGGGCCTGCCGCCTCCCGGGCTCCGAAAGCTTCACTTTGAACCTAACGGAACCCGAATCGGCCTCCGCTCGAAGTAGCTCCGTCTCGGACTCCGCTCCCCCGGACCTCTCCGGAATTCCGGAGGAGTACCACGAATACGCGGACGTCTTCAGCAAGGCCAAGGCGGACACCTTACCGGAGCACCGCCCGCACGACCTCAAGATCACTCTCGAGGACGGGGCGACTCCACCCCTCGGACCTATCTACTCGCTGTCGCAAACGGAGCTCGAGACGCTCCGTGAGTACATCGAGGAGAACCTCAAATCCGGCTTCATCCGGCCCACGAATTCTCCGTGCAGAGCTCCGGTACTCTTCGTCAAGAAAAAGGACGGAAGTCTCCGTCTTTGCGTCGACTACCGCGGGCTCAACAAAATCACACGGAAGGACCGCTACCCCCTACCGCTCATCTCGGACCTCCTGGACACGCCCCGGAAGGCCCGGATCTACACCAAGATCGACCTCTGGCACACGTACAACCTTGTCCGGATCGCCCCCGGAGATGAGTGGAAGACCGCGTTCCGGACCCGCTACAGGTCCTTCGAGTGGCTGGTAATGCCGTTCGGACTTTCTAACGCTCCGGCAGCGTTTCAACGCTTCGTCAACGAAGTGTTCGCGGACCTCCTGGACGTGTGCGTCGTGGTCTACCTCAACGACATCCTAATCTACTCCAGTAACCGGGAGGAACACCGCAAGCACGTCAAGGAGGTGCTCCGGAGACTCCGGAAGTTCAAGCTGTACGCTCGCGCGGACAAGTGCGAGTTCAACGCGGACTCCGTTGAGTATCTCGGATATATCCTCTCTCCTGACGGACTTACTATGGCGGACTCCAAGGTCAAGGCGATCCTGGACTGGCCGGAACCTCGAAAAGTCCGAGACATACAGTCTTTCCTCGGATTTGCGAACTTCTATCGACGGTTCATCCACAACTACTCCGAGATCGTCCTTCCCCTCACCCGCCTTACCCGGAAATCCGCTCCGTGGAACTTCTCCGCGGAGTGCCGGAAGTCCTTCGAAGCCCTTAAACAGGCCTTCACTTCCGCCCCCATCCTCCGCCACTGGGAACCCGACCGCCAGATCACGGTGGAGACCGATGCGTCGGACTATGCTATCGCCGGAATTTTGTCCATCACCACGGACTCCGGTGAACTCCATCCGGTCGCGTTCCACTCCCGTACTCTCACCGGTGCGGAGCTGAACTACGACACCCACGATAAGGAACTCCTGGCCATCTTCGAGTCTTTCCGCTCCTGGCGTCACTACTTGGAGGGTTCCGGAACTCCGATCGACGTGGTCACGGACCACAAGAACCTGGAGTACTTCGCGACCACCAAACTCCTAACTAGGCGCCAAGCACGCTGGTCGGAATTCCTGTCGCAGTTCAACCTCATCATCCGCTTCCGCCCCGGAAAACTCGGAGCTAAGCCCGACGCTCTCACTCGCCGTTGGGACGTCTACCCAAAAGAGGGGGATAGTGACTACTCCGTCGTCAACCCACACAACCTCCGACCCATCTTCACCCAGGAGCAGCTCACCTCCTCCCTCCGGGCGACCATTCTCCGAGAACCGGTACTCCGAGCGTCCCTCGTCCACGATGAGGAACTCCTACGCACGGACATCCGGACTTCCATCTCCGCTCCGTCCCCTGAGGACTCCGAGCTCGCCGCAGGCCTCCGCTTTGCAGCCCAAGGCAACCCGCGCTGGACACTTGACGACGAAGGCTATCTTCGCCTTGGTGGCCGGATCTACGTCCCGGACTCCGGTGACCTCCGCCTCCGGGTTCTCCGGTCGCGCCACGACCACCCTACGGCCGGACACTGGGGTCAGAACAAGACCCAAGCCCTCGTCCTCCGGGATTATGCCTGGCCCGGACTCCGTCTCTATGTCCGGGACTACTGCAAGTCCTGTACCACCTGCGCCCGCTCCAAAGTCCCTCGCCATCTCCCCTATGGCACGCTCAAGCAGCTCCCGATTCCAGAGAGACCCTGGAACTCCATCTCCATGGACCTCATCGAACAGCTCCCGGACTCCAATGGATTTACTGCCATCTTGGTCGTCATCGACCGCTTCACCAAGCAGTCTATCTTCATTCCGACGCACGACACCTTGACGGCTCCGGAGCTCGCAGACTTGTTTGTCCTCCACGTCTTCTCCAAGCATGGAGTCCCGTCCCATGTCACCTCCGACCGGGGCTCCGAGTTCGTGTCCCATTTCTTCTGCTCCCTTGGAAAGGCCCTCGACATGTGCCTTCACTTCACCTCCGGATATCATCCGGAAGGCGACGGCCAGACTGAGCGAGTCAACCAGACCCTCGAACAGTATCTCCGGATGTACTGCACGTACCAGCAGGACAACTGGTTGCGTCTCCTTCCGCTCGCGGAGTTTGCCTACAACAATGCTCCGAATGCGACCACCGGAATCTCCCCGTTCTTCGCGAACAAGGGCTACAACCCCGCGTTCTCCGTCCACCCCGAACGGGACCTCACTTCCGCGCGTGCTCGGGAGTTCGCCGTCGATCTCGATGAACTCCACGCGGAACTCCGGCAGCGCATCTCCGAAGCTCAGAAGCGCTACCAAGTCCAGGCGGACAAGCATCGCCTACCCGCCCCGGAGTTCCACATCGGAGACACCGCGTATGTCCGGGCAGAACACATCCGCTCCACCCGGCCTTCCAAGAAGTTGTCCGAGAAGTTCTTGGGTCCTTACACCATTATCGCGCAACCCGGTACGCACTCCTTCACCCTCCGTCTTCCGGACTCCATGCGCTCCGTCCATCCCGTCTTCCACGTCTCTCAGCTGGAAGTCGCAACTCCGAACTCCATCCCCGGACGAGTCCAATCTCCGCCTCCGCCGGTCCTTGTCGACGGAGAACCGGAGTACGAGGTCTCGGAGATCCTAGACTCCAAGATCGACCGCTGCCGGAGATCCTGCCAGCTCCTCTACCTGGTGCGCTGGGCAGGCTACGAAGGCACGGACGAGGAGACCTCCTGGATCCTCGCCACGGAGCTCGGACATGCGCAGGACTTGGTCGCGGACTTCCACTCCGCTTATCCATCCAAGCCCGGGCCTCTTACTTCACTCTGATGTTGCAAAGTCCAAGACGCCGCTTCATTCCAGACGCACGCAAATACAAGAAGATGGGAGGCGCGCTAACTACTGCTGTCCGTGTCCGTGTCCGTGTCCGTGTCCGTGTCCGTCCCCGGAGTTCCGCCCGGAACTCCGCCCTTTTACTCCTCCATCCTCTCTTCCTCCTCCTCTTCCTCCGACACCTCCTCCGTCAAGCTACCTAGGTAGCTATCCTCGTCCGCGCCCTCAGCATTCGCCCGCATGTACTCCGCCATGGCGTTGTCTCTGCGGGTCGACTGCTCGTCCATCCTCTCCCGGAGCTCCCGGAGTTCCTTCCGGACACTCCGCAGGAGACTCCGGGTCTCCTGGGACTCCACCAGGACGGCCAGGAGGAGCTCCCGGTCCGTCCCGGGAACGTCCGGGTCCGCTCCCCACACCCGGCGGCTGCCCAGGGCTGCGCCCGTGGACGAGCCCGCCCCCGCACCCCGCGTCTTCGCCGCCTTCCGCACCCGGGCCGCCTCCGGCTCCGGGCTCGGAGTTCCCTCCGCCTCCTCCTCCTGCTCGTGTTCCGGCCCGATCCGGCGGACCTTCTTCGGCTTCCGGGGGGAGTCCGGAACGCCCGTCATCCCGGTGCAGGATGCCTTCTTATTCCTGCACCTGATGCAGGACTTGGTGCGGCGCGTGGGGACTTCCACGCGGCACTCTGCTTCATCCTTCTTGCAGAGGTCGCACGCGCTGGAGGGAGGTCAGTTACGGAGTTCCGGATACCGGAGTTCCGGCTTACCCGACGGAAACGGTGTCCACCGTTTTCTTGCCTTTCCCCACGCGCACCTCGCGCTTTTCCGTCGGTCCGTAGACCGACATGTCGACCACCTCCTCCTCCTCTGGCTCCGGCTCCGCCCTGCGCTTTCCAGCGCGCTTCTCCGCCGCAGCGGCCTCCGCTGCCTCCCCCAACTCCACGGACTTGCGGACGTACGTGTCCACGTACGCCCGCTCCGCCGCCTTTTGAACGGCCGCCTCCGTCGCCCCCACTTGGGCTGGCACCTCGGCGACCTCCGGCTGGGTAAGCCGGGTCAGCGCCGCCTCCGCACGCGCTACGGCGGCCGCCGACCCCTCCGCGCGCTGCAAGGCCGCCACCTCCGCGGTGTGCTTCGCAAGAGCGGCGTCCACCGCCCTTTTCACGGCCTCCACCGTGGCCGCCTCCTCCGCTGCCTTCCTCGCCACCTCCGCCTCCGCCGTCTTCCGCGCCGCCTCCGCCGCCTTTGCCGCCTCCGCCTCTGCGGACTTGGCCACCTCCGCCGCCTTGGCCGCCTCCACCTCCGCGGCACGCTGCTGCTCCGCCCGGAGCCTCTCCAGCATCTTCATCGCCTCCTCGATTTGTGTGTTGAGGTCGACGGGGTTGGTAGACATGGGGATGTGGAGGATGATGGGGGTGTGGGAGGCAAGGAGCCGAGAACCGCTAAGTCCAACTCCTTATATTCCGCTCGGACTCCGCGACCCTGCACGGACTCCGTTGCTTCCATTCATCGGGCTGACATGACGGGTGTTAAGTCAGAAGCCCTCAAGGGTTCGGGCCTAAAGGGGGGGCACTGTTACAGTCCGTGCCAACCAGGCCCGGAGTTCCGGAACTCCGCCGGAACTCCGCCCGGACTTCCGTTCGTCCTGTAACACCTAGACCGCTCCAGCCCGCTCCATCCATTACGAGTCTCGGCCCTTCTAGTTCTCTCCAGTCCTTTCCGATCATACTTACTCATACTCCGGTCGGAGTTCCGCTCGGACCGCGATCCGCTCCGGAGCTCCACTAGCTTCCGCGCGGATGTGCGGATGTGCGTCACCACGCGTCATCGTACGTCACTCCCGGTCGGATGCTCCACTCCGCGGAGTCCGACCGGAAGTCCGACCTCCGGACTCTGACCCCTAACTCCTATCTACGATTAGATTATAAGCCTCGAGTTTGCTAGCGTATTCCTCAGTTCGAATATCTCGTTTACTCGCCTGCTCTCCTGCTTGTAACTCCTACTCCGAATCCAACTCCTTCTCCGTACCTCCGCCGGACTTCCGTCCGGACTCCGACCTCCGACCTCCGTCCGACCTCCGTCTGTCTTCATCTCTCCTCCTTCGACTTCTTCCCTTCGACTCTTCTCCGCTCCGGAGTTCCGCCAACTCCGTCCCAAATCCGAAGACCCGGCAGATCGCTCAGGGCGTTGTTAATAGCTTCGCCAAGTCTTCGCCTTCTGGTGCGCCCGGACTCCGCTTCACTTCCTTCCGGACTTCCTTCCGGAATTCCGCTTTTCCGCACCTCCGCTTTCCCGGACTTCCGCGCACGATCCTAACAGCTGGCACGTTGTGCTGGCTGATGAAGAGGGAGCTAGGCGGTGAGCTCGCTGCTAAGCACGACGAGCTCGCTAGCGCCCGCTGAGCTCTAATCTGAGATTGGGCCCAGACGCCCATGGACGCGATGCATCGTATTTCAGTCTCCCGATGCGACACGTCTAATTATGACGCGTAGCATCATAATCTCGTGACCCGTCCCCTATGGGCACTTCGGACTTGGCCATTGACGCGACCCTCAGTCGTGGCTTGACTGTGGCCACCAAGTGCCAAGGCACCTGTTACGGTGCCTTGGTGGCCATTCCGCGGCCTCCGCTCGCACCCATTGCAGTGCCGGACTCAGTTTTCTTGAGGCGGGGCAATGCCCACCAGGAGGTCACCCCCATCAGCCGGCAGTACTCGTTGAGTGCTGCCAGTTCCTTACAATGCTCGTAAGGTTCCCAGGTGTGATCTCCTAGGGTCCACCTTACGTGGAAAAGGCATTTATTGCCTTGCCATTCATGGCCGACGATCTCATCGACCATCCATTCAGTGCAGTCTTCGACTCCAAGATCGTAAAACGCGTGTGCTTCGCGCTTGGGGAACAATGCGTCGTCGTTGGCTTCATGCCTCCTTAGTAGGGAGACATGGAATCGAGGATGGATCCTCCGTTCTCTCAGTTCCTGAGGGAGTTCCAGCACGTAATTCGACGTGCTGGGATAGGCTTTGAGGACCTTATACGGTCCTATGTACTTGGGCACCAGCTTTCTCGCCCGCCCCTTTGGGATGGACAAGTTCTTAGTGGACAAGTACACGAGGTCTCTGACCTCAAACTCAGGCTCAGCCTGTCGATGTTTATTGGCATGATATGCCTGGGATATTCTGGCCTCGATGATGGCATTGTGGGCCATTTCGAGGTTGGCTACTGCTTGCTGTGCGAACTCACGTACTCCCGGGAACAATGAGTCCATCTTGATCCCGCTCATGGATCGGGGCAAATACCCATAGTTGAGCTCGAACGGGGCGAAGCCCGTAGTAGAGTTGATGGCCGAGTTCATCGCGAACTCGGCTAGCGGGAGCTTTTCATACCAGTCCAGCTGGTTGGGTGAAACCATCGCCCAGAGTATTTGGGTAACCGAACGTATAGTACGTTCGCTAAGTCCATCCGTCTGCGGATGGAAGGATGTGGACATGAGTAACTTGACTCCCATGAGTCTACGAAATTCCTTCCAGAATTTGGAAGTGAATTTGCTATCCCTGTCGGACACTATGGACTCTGGGAGTCCGTGAAGCCTTACGACTTCTTGAAGATATACCACAGCTAGTTCGCCAGCCGTATTTGTCGTCCTCATCGGAACGAGGTGGACCATCGATGTCAAACGGCATACGACTACCCATATGTAGTCGTATCCGTTCGATTTTGGGAATGGACCTACAAAGTCCATGGATGTAGAATCCCACGGTAACCGTGGAATTGGAAGGTTATGCAATAACCCGAGGGGTAGCTTCGTACTGGTCTTAACGGTATGACAGGTACCGCAGCTAATACAAAATTTATCTACATCTTTGCGTAGGGCAGGCCACCAAAACCACCGCCGGACGTACTCTGACGTCTTCTGAGGCCCTAGGTGGCCTAGAGTGATATGAGCACGGTTGATTACCAGCTCGATAACCGAGCGGCCCTTGTACTGGGCCCGGGGGAGGCATACTACCTCCTCCGCCTGCCTGTTTTTGGTATATGATATGCCATTTTGCAGCACGAAGGCGCTGTGACCCGCAGGATTCTCCACGACCTTTGCAAAGGTTCGATCCTCCTTATAGCCACTTTGAATGGCTTGCCAGAATCCCTTTTCGGATTCTACCTGGGCCCGTAGGGACGGTCCTGCGGCCAATGCCTCTGCGAGCGTGGTGGAGTCATGTTGACTGGACGTTTCAGGTTCTGCCTGATGCTGAGCATATTGCTCGGCCTCATTCGGTCTTGACTCTTCGCGGTCTCAAAGAGCTCTCTGAGCCTCTTCATGAGTCGCTCTTTCGACCTGCTGGTGGGTCTGTCTGAGGATCCTTCCTCCTCGGACTTCGATGAGTCATGACTGAGGAAGGTCATCCCCTTCCGGGTCAAGGCGCATGTCCGCGTTGACCATATCGAAGTCTGCGACTTCGTCGGCATATGTATCATTCTCATGATACCGGGATAGACAGTCTGCAACCTTGTTGAGCTTGCCAGATACGTACGTAATATTGTACTGGAATCGTGACAAATATTCGTACCAACGAATCTGCCGTTGACTGGGTCGCGGTACCCCTTTGAGGAACTCTAGTGCCTTATGATTGGTCACTATATGGACCTCCCATCCGAGTGTCCTCCCATTTCATCAAGCCCTCCATTATCGCGAGGGCTTCGTGCTCGTAGGTATGGTACGCTCGCTGTGCGGGCGAGAATTTCTTTGAAAGAAATCCAGCAGGGCGGCACGTTTGCCAGTCGGGCCCTTGGCCGTACAAGGCCCGGTTCCATAGAGGGATGTGTCGCAAATGAGCCATATTGGCTCAGGCTTGCGCGGGTCGATTGGCTGGAGAATCGGCACTTTGCATGCCAAAGCCTTGATCGATTCAAAGCATTTGTCGTGTAATGCTCGCCATATGAATGGCCGGTCATTCCTGACCATGGCCGATAACGGCCCGGTATACGCAGTTACATTGGGCATGAAATGCACCAAATAATTGACGAGACCCAAAAACCGCTGTACCTCATGGTACGAGCGGGGGGTTTGCCAATTATGGATACGACCCATCTTGTCCATATCGGCATGTAAGCCGCGGTCATTGATCCGGTGGCTGAGACAATCCAAATCTCGGGAGTATAGGTCGCATTTGCTGCGACTAAGGAAGAGCTTGGCTTTCCTCAGCACGTCGAACACCTTGGCTAGGTGTTCTTTGTGTTCCTCTATGGTATCCGAATAGACGAATGTATCGTCTAGGTACACATGGACGAACCGTCCTATAAACTCTCGGAACAGAGTGGTCATTAGACGTTGAAACGTCGAGGGCGCATTGGTATCGCCCTGTTGCATGACCTCACTGACAAAAGTCCCAAACGGCGTTGCAAACGCTGTTTTCCATATGTCTTCTGCCACGATGCGTACTTGTTCGTACGCATCGGACAGGTCGATTTTGGAGCGGTAACGCGCTTGGGCTACGTCCATGCATATCTGATCTTGGTCCGGGAAGGGAGTAAGATCATGTACTGTGTTATCGTTGCATTGTTGCGCATCGACCACGGTACGTAGTTTTCCGTTTT
Organism: Trametes hirsuta; assembly: GCA_001302255.2. Classification (NCBI taxonomy): domain Eukaryota; kingdom Fungi; phylum Basidiomycota; class Agaricomycetes; order Polyporales; family Polyporaceae; genus Trametes; species Trametes hirsuta. The sequence goes on along the minus strand of CP019374.1, from coordinate 381,239 downwards.
TCTTTGCTACACAGAGCAAAGGTGCCACTTGTGGCACCGTGGCCGGACGCCACCATCCCGCTTTCACATAGTGGTTGATCTTATTTATCAGGTCGCCTTTTATGGCGTCGGCACACCGTGGAAGGTGATAATGGTATATTTTCTTCTCATCAATGAGAGGTATGCGATGGTTTACCTCCCGAAAGGGAGGTAATTCTTCAGGTGCAGGACGCATTATGTCCTCGGTGGCTTTGTACCACCATTCCCGGAGCTTTGAAAGCTCCTCTTCTTCGTGCTCGTCTATGACGAACCCTACGTGGGTTCGTCTGATCTGCTCATCCTCCCACTGGTCCTGCGCTATGCGGTCCAGCATTTTGTTGACCCCATATGGGTTGTCGAATCCAAATCGGTCCTTTCTCGGACCTCTACTCGAGTGTAGAGTGGGTATGAATTGCTCCGCAGTTGACGGTGCTGTGACTGTCGCGGCTCGTCCTTGGTGTCGTGTCAGAATTTTCACGGTGGTACCACCGTTTCCTCCCCCTTCCGACGACCCTATGGGTCTTGCATAACGAGATTGGGGAGGTTCCACACGTGTGGAATTCACTATGCTCCTCTATTAAGCGGGTTCCCCGCTCTCGAGAACCCATTTAGTGGGTTCCCTCGCATGTCGCTTCGCGACTTTTCCTGTATCTTGTTCCTCTTTGAATAGAGGGATACTTTGGGTCCCTATGAAGACCCTGTCGCGTGCGAAGTCTAGTACGATTCCGTGCTTTCTACAAAACACGGTGCCTAGGATGGCATCATATTTGTCGATGTCTACGACATCGAAGTACTGTTGAGTCCGTACTGGACCCAGTACGATCTCAGCTTGCGCGCTGAAGTTTATCTTCGTGCGCCTGCCCTTTGTGCCCAATTGGAGCCCGACCGGCTCCTTCAGATCTATCCGGCCGGCTTGCATAAATATGCAAACTCTGGTGTGATCGAATCGGTTGTACAACCAGAATCGAATAATATCAAGGCTTTTACGCCATTGATAGGTACTTCCACGCACAAAGTGTGCTGTGTTTCATGCTCCCTTCGCGGCTGCACCACTGGGTCTTCTATTTTACGAACTTTCGCGTCATACCGCCATCCATGGTGTAGACTGCGGTCGTTCGTCACTGCCATACTATGTATGTGCGGTCCCTTCGCACTGGATCCCTGCGGGATTGATTCCACTCGCATGCTCACGAGGTATGCTGAGTATCCTGACTCGAGCCTTCATGCTCATCACCAGACTCATATTGTGACCCACCATAGTCATAATCCGACTGTGGTAAGTCCTGGATCTCATCCGAAATCCCCATCTCTTCTTTCTCTTGATCTAGAGATTCTTCCGGAGACTGTGTCTCCGCGTTTTTGTTTTCCTTGGACGGTTCCTCGTCCGAAGTATCATCAATGATTTGCTGCGCAAACATTCGATGTCCTTGGCCTGGCTTCTTGCCCGCATTGGGGCACTCCAGGTCCGACGCAAAGTGGCCTATCTGGCCACACGAAAAACATTTGGCGGTCGCCTTTGTGGATGCGCCTTTGTGTGTGGGTTTCGAAGCGATCGCGGGTGCACTGGGTGCGTGCGGCATGGTATGTGTTTGCACTCTATGAGTGCTGGGTCGTCACGCTGTGGACGGGAGTGTCCTCGGCGTGGAACTAGTCTGTGAAGGCTTTTTCGACCCACTGCTGGTTGTTTTGCCGACGCGTTGGTCGTTAGACGACCGCAAGAGGCTAACATGTGCTCCACCGGACCCGCTGCCGGTGTCCCGAGTCCTTCACCTCATTTGTAGGGCACGAGAGTTTTGCTCTATGTCAAGAGCGGCTTGATATAATTCAGATATTGAATTATATTTAACTGAGAGACCGTTTACAACGGTCAATACGTGTTCATAGCTCTCTGGAAGAGCCTGTTACAGTCCATGCCAATCAGGCCCGGAGTTCCGGAACTCCGCCCAGACTTCCGTTCATCCTGTAACACCTAGACTGCTCCAGCCCGTTCCACCCAGCTACGAGTCTCGGCCCTTCTAGTTCCCTCTAGTCCTTTCCAATCGTACTTACTCATCCTCTGGTCAGACTTCTGCTCGGACTGCAATCCGCTCCGGAGCTCCACTAGCTTCCGCGTGGATGTGCAGATGCGCGTCACCACACGCCATCGCACGTCACTCCCGGTCGGATGCTCCACTCCACAGAGTCCCAACCAGAAGTCCGACCTCCGGACTCCGACCCCTAACTTCTATCTACAATTAGATTATAAGCACCGAGTTTGCTAGCTTATTCCTCAGTTCAAATATCTCGTTTACTCGTCTGCTCTCTTGCTTGTAACTCCTACTCCGAATCTATCTCCTTTCCTGTACCTCTGCCGGACTTCCGTCCGGACTCCAACCTCCGACCTCCGACCGACATCTGTCTTCACCTCTCCTCCTTTGACTTCTTCCCTTCGACTCTTCTCCGTTCCGGAGTTCTGCCAACCCCGTCCTAAATCCGAAGACCCGGCAGATCACTCAGGGCGTTGCTAATAGCTTCGCCAAGTCTTCGCCTTCTGGTGCGCCCGGACTCCGCTTCAGTTCCTTCCGGACTTCCCTCCGGAATTCCGCTTTTCCGCATCTCCGCTTTTCCGGACTTCCGCGCACAATCCTAACAGTATATTCGAACTCACACTGAGGATCTGTCATGGCGGACATCCCTGAACTCTTCCAAGGGTTTACCGCCCATCGCATCCAGGTGCCTATCCTGCGCCCGGACCCGACTACGCCAACCCGAGCTCCGGGACCTGTCCCCGCTCAGGTGTTGGGACAAGACAACTCCAGATGTTCCACGCCGGAGTCCGTTCCTCCCCACCATTCCGACCCCACTCCTAATCCCTTTGCCCCTACGTCGGAACCCCTCCGGAGTTCCGACACAGAGGTGCCAGACCCACCTCTTCCTGGAGCTCCGGCTCCAGAGTCAGGTCCGGATCTGGCCCCGCTAGACCCGAACACTCAGCTCGTGGGCGCCATTGCAATGTTAGCACAAAGCCTCGTGCAAAACCCACGTGTGCCAGCCTCCGCAAATCCGGGCGGAAAAAGACACAACGTCCGAGAGCCGGACCAGTTCGATGGTTCGGACCCGGTCAAACTCTGGTCTTTCTTCACCCAGCTGGAGCTAGTCTTCAAAGTGCGGCCCCGGACCTTCGACACCCAGGAAAAACGGGTCACCTATGCCATTTCCTTCCTCAAGGGAACTGCGCTCCAGTGGTTCGAGCCCTACCTCCTCGAAGGCGAGTCCGAAAATCCGCCTGTGTTCATGTCGGACTACGAAGCCTTCCAGGAGGAACTCCGGACCAACTTTGGTCGGTACGATGCCACCGGAGCCGCGGAGCACGACCTCGAGAACCTCTGGATGTCCGACGGACATCGGATTGCAAAGTATATCACGCAGTTCAGCCGTCTCAGAACTCAAGTCCGCTGGGGTTCCTCCGCTCTCCGCTACCAGTTCTACCGCGGCCTCCCTTCCCGCCTGAAGGACCGCATCTCCGAAGTTGGCAAGCCGGACACGCTCATGGAGCTCCGCATCCTCGCTCAGAACCTGGACAACCGCTACTGGGAACGCAAGGCGGAGCAGACACGCGAGACCTCCGGTTCGAGCCACTCCAAATCCTCTACCTCCAAGTCCTCCGAGACTAAGTCGTCTCCCACCAAGTCCGGCGGGAACTCCGGCTCCGGTTCCACCTCCACCTCTGGAACTCCGTCCAAGTCCTCGCAGCAGAAGACTCCTGCGAAGACCCCCGCCAAGCCCTACGCGGACAAGCTGGGTAAGGACGGAAAGCTCACCCAGGAGGAGTGTCAGCGCCGCTTCACGAACAACCTCTGCTTGTTCTGCGGCAGAGCCGGACACAGCGCTGGAGATTGCCCGAAGAAGACTCCTTCCGGAGCCAAGGCCAGGGCGACGCAAGTCCAGCAGCCTAAGGCCTCCGGTTCGGGGGCCAAGGAGACTCCTACGGAGTCAAAAAACTAGTCTGCAGCCCTCCAAACTCCACGCCAAGTGGGGGCTGCGTTGACTCCTCTGGTGTGGATCTTTGTCTTAGGCTCAACGTGTCTGCTCTCTCCGACCCTCTGTCTCTTCACATGTCTCTGTTCTCCGACTCCATTCCTACTCCGTTCTGTGCCATCGTGGACTCCAGCTCGTCTCACTGCTTTGTGGACTCGGAGTTCATCGACTCGCACGGAATCCCTACAACCTCCGTAACTCCGCTCCGTCTCCATCTCTTTGATGGGACGTCTAACCAAACCATATCCCGGACTACCGTCCTCCCTCTGCACTTTCCCTCCGGGGAAGTCCTATCTGTCGACTTCTATGTCACTCCGCTCGACAAGTCCATCTCCGCCGTCCCGGAATACAGCTGGCTCTCCGCCTACAATCCGTTGATTGACTGGAAGACGCATAGCATCAAATTCCGGACCGCGCCCTCGGACCATCCCGTATCTGTCCCTTCGGTCACAACTCTGGCTCCACCGGAACCCGCTCGCCGCGTTCACCAGGGCCTGCTGCCTCCCGGGCTCCGAAAGCTTCACTCTGAACCTAACGGAACCCAAATTGCCCTCCACTTGAAGCAGCTCTGTCTCGGACTCTGCTCCCCCGGACCTCTCCGGAATTCCGGAGGAGTACCACAAATACGCAGACATCTTCAGCAAGGCCAAGGTGGACACCCTACCGGAGCACCGCCCGCACGACCTCAAGATCACTCTCGAGGACGGGGTGACTCCACCCCTCGGACCTATCTACTTGCTGTCGCAAACAGAGCTCGAGACGCTCTGTGAGTACATTGAGGAGAACCTCAAATCCGGCTTCATCCGGCCCACGAATTCTCCGTGCAGAGCTCCGGTGCTCTTCGTCAAGAAAAAGGACGGAAGTCTCCATCTTTGCGTCGACTACCGCGGACTCAACAAAATCACACGGAAGGACCGCTACCCCCTACCGCTCATCTCGGACCTCCTGGACACGCCCCGGAAGGCCCGGATCTACACCAAGATCGACCTCTGGCACACGTACAACCTTGTCCGGATCGCCCCCGGAGATGAGTGGAAGACCGCGTTCCGGACCCGCTACAGGTCCTTCGAGTGGCTGGTAATGCCGTTCGGACTTTCTAACGCTCCGGCAGCGTTTCAACGCTTCGTCAACGAAGTGTTCGCGGACCTCCTGGACGTGTGCGTCGTGGTCTACCTCAACGACATCCTAATCTACTCCAGTAACCGGGAGGAACACCGCGAGCACGTCAAGGAGGTACTGCGGAGACTCCGGAGGTTCAAGTTGTACGCTCGCACAGACAAGTGCGAGTTTGACGCGGACTCCGTTGAGTATCTCGGATACATCCTCTCTCCTGACGGACTTACTATGGCGGACTCCAAGGTCAAGGCGATCCTGGACTGGCCGGAACCTCGAAAAGTCCGAGACATACAGTCTTTCCTTGGATTTGCAAACTTCTATCGACGGTTCATACACAACTACTCTGAGATTGTCCTTCCCCTCACCCGCCTCACCCAAAAATCCACTCCATGGAACTTCTCCGTGGAGTGCTGGAAGTCCTTCGAAGCCCTTAAGCAGGCCTTCACTTCCGCCCCAATCCTCCGCCACTGGGAGCCTGACTGCCAGATCACGGTGGAGACTGATGCGTCGGACTACGCTATCGCCGGAACTCTGTCCATCACCACGGACTCCGGTGAACTCCATCCGGTCGTGTTCCACTCCCGTACTCTCACCGGTGCGGAGCTGAACTACAACACCCATAACAAGGAACTCCTGGCCATTTTCGAGTCCTTCCGCTCCTGGCGTCACTACTTGGAGGGGTCCGGAACTCTGATCAACGTGGTCACAGACCACAAAAACCTAGAGTACTTCACGACCACCAAACTCCTAACTAGGCGTCAAGCACGCTGGTCGGAATTCCTGTCACAGTTCAACCTCATCATCCGCTTCCGCCCCGGAAAACTCAGAGCTAAGCCTGACGCGCTCACTCGCCGTTGGGACGTCTACCCAAAAGAGGGGGATAGTGACTACTCCGTTGTCAACCCACACAACCTCCGACCCATCTTCACTCAGGAGCAGCTCACCTCCTTCCTCCGGGCTACCATTCTCCGAGAACCGGTACTCCGAGCGACCCTCGTCCACGATGAGGAACTCCTACGCACGGACACCCGGACTTCCATCTCCGCTCCATCCCCTGAGGACTCCGAGCTCGCCGCAGGCCTCCGCTTCGCAGCCCAAGGCAACCCGCGCTGGACACTTGACAACAAAGGCTATCTTCGCCTTAGTGGCCGGATCTACGTCCCGGACTCCGGTGACCTCCGCCTCCGGGTTCTCCGGTCGCGCCACGACCACCCTACGGCCGGACACTGGGGTCAGAACAAGACCCAAGCCCTCGTCCTCCGGGATTATGCCTGGCCCGGACTCCGTCTCTATGTCCGGGACTACTGCAAGTCCTGTACCACCTGCGCCCGCTCCAAAGTCCCTCGCCATCTCCCCTATGGCACGCTCAAGCAGCTCCCGATTCCAGAGAGACCCTGGAACTCCATCTCCATGGACCTCATCGAACAGCTCCCGGACTCCAATGGATTTACTGCCATCTTGGTCGTCATCGACCGCTTCACCAAGCAGTCTATCTTCATTCCGACGCACGACACCTTGACGGCTCCGGAGCTCGCAGACTTGTTTGTCCTCCACGTCTTCTCCAAGCATGGAGTCCCGTCCCATGTCACCTCCGACCGGGGCTCCGAGTTCGTGTCCCATTTCTTCTGCTCCCTTGGAAAGGCCCTCGACATGTGCCTTCACTTCACCTCCGGATATCATCCGGAAGGCGACGGCCAGACTGAGCGAGTCAACCAGACCCTCGAACAGTATCTCCGGATGTACTGCACGTACCAGCAGGACAACTGGTTGCGTCTCCTTCCGCTCGCGGAGTTTGCCTACAACAATGCTCCGAATGCGACCACCGGAATCTCCCCGTTCTTCGCGAACAAGGGCTACAACCCCGCGTTCTCCGTCCACCCCGAACGGGACCTCACTTCCGCGCGTGCTCGGGAGTTCGCCGTCGATCTCGATGAACTCCACGCGGAACTCCGGCAGCGCATCTCCGAAGCTCAGAAGCGCTACCAAGTCCAGGCGGACAAGCATCGCCTACCCGCCCCGGAGTTCCACATCGGAGACACCGCGTATGTCCGGGCAGAACACATCCGCTCCACCCGGCCTTCCAAGAAGTTGTCCGAGAAGTTCTTGGGTCCTTACACCATTATCGCGCAACCCGGTACGCACTCCTTCACCCTCCGTCTTCCGGACTCCATGCGCTCCGTCCATCCCGTCTTCCACGTCTCTCAGCTGGAAGTCGCAACTCCGAACTCCATCCCCGGACGAGTCCAATCTCCGCCTCCGCCGGTCCTTGTCGACGGAGAACCGGAGTACGAGGTCTCGGAGATCCTTGACTCCAAGATCGACCGCTGCCGGAGATCCTGCCAGCTCCTCTACCTAGTGCGCTGGGCAGGCTACGAAGGCACGGACGAGGAGACCTCCTGGATCCTTGCCATGGAGCTTGGACACGTGCAGGACTTGGTCGCGGATTTCCACTCCGCTTACCCATCCAAGCCCGGACCTCTTGCCGCACTCTGATATGTCAAGTCCGAGACACCGCTTCATTCAGATGCAAGTACAAGAGGGTGGGGGAGCGCTATCTACTAAATCAATGTCCTTGTCCGTACCCAGAGTTCCGCCCGGAACTCCGCCCTCCTACTCCTCCATCCTGTCCCCTTCCTCTCCCTCCTCTTCCTCCTCCGACACCTCCTCCGTCCAGCTACCGAGGTAGCTGTCGTCATCCGCGCCCTCGTCGTTCGCCGCCATGTACGCCGCGATGGTGTTCGTACGGCGCATCGACTCCTCGTCCATCCGCTCCCGGAGCTCCCGGAGCTCCTTCCGGACGCTCCTCAGGAGACTCCGGGTCTCCTGGGACTCCACCAGGATGGCAAGGAGTAGCTCCCTGTCCGTCCCGGGCACGTCCGGGTCCGCTCCCCAGGTCCGGCAAGTATCCAGGGCCCCGCCCATGGATGGTCCCGCCGCACCTGCCGCACGCCCCTTCCCGGACTTCCGAGACCGGACCACCTCCGGCTCTGGACTTGGAGTCCCCTCCGCCTCCTCCTCCTGGTCGTGCTCCGGCCTGATCTTGTGGGCCTTCTTCGGCTTCCGGGGGGTCTCCAGAAGTCCCGTCATCCTGGTGCAGGATGCTTTTTTGTTCCTGCACTGGATGCAGGACTTTGTGCGTTGGTTGGGGACTTCGACGCGGCATTCCGCCTCGTCCTTCTTGCAAAGGTCGCAGGCCCTGGTAATAGTCAGTCGCGGACTACCGGACCCCGGAATTCCGACTCACCCGACGGCGACTGTGTCCACGGTCCTCCTGCCCTTACTGACCTGGACCTCACGCTTCTCCGTCGGCCCGTAGGCTGACAGGTCCACAACCTCCGGCTCCTCCTCCTCCGGCTCTGGTTCCGCCCTGCGCTTCCCAGCATGCTTCTCTGCTGCAGCGGCCTCCGCCGCCTCCCCCAGCTCCATGGACTTGCGGACATACGTGTTCATGTACGCCCGTTCCGCCGCCCTCTGGACGGCCGCCTCCGCGCCCCGGGGCTGTGTGAGCTCCGACAGCACCACCTCCACACGCGCTACGGCCGCCGCCGTGGCCGCCTCCTCTGCCACCTTCCTCGCGGCCTTCACCTCCGCCGCTCGCCGCACACTCTCCACCGCATCCGCCGCTCGCTGCGCACTCTCCGCCGCCTCCGCCTCTGCTGCCTTCCCTGCCGCCTCCGCCGCCTTTGCCACCTCCACCTCTGCGGATTTGGCTGCCTCTGCAACCCTGGCCACCTCCGCCTCTGCTGCGCGTTGCTGCTCTGCCCGGAGCCCCTCCAGCATCTTCATCGCTTCCACAATTTTGGTGTTGAAGTTGATGGGTGAGGACATGGGGTGGAGGATGGTGGTGTGGTATGAGAGGCAAGGAGCCCCAGAACCGCTAAGTTCAGCTCCTTATATTCCGCTCGGACTCCGCGACCCTGCACGGACTCCGTTGCTTCCATTCATCGGGCTGACATGACGGGTGTTAAGTTAGAAGCCCTCAAGGGTTTGGGCCTAAAGGGGGGGCACTGCTACAGTCCATGCCAACCAGGCCCGGAGTTCCGGAACTCCGCCCGGACTTCCGTTCGTCCTGTAACACCTAGACCACTCCAGCCCGTTCCACCCTGTACGAGTCTCAGCCCTTCTAGTTCCCTCCAGTCCTTTCCGATCATACTTACTCATACTCCGGTCGGAGTTCCGCTCGGACTGCGATCCGCTCCTGAGCTCCACTAGCTTCCGTGCGGATGTGCAGATGCGCGTCACCACACGTCATTGTACATCACTTCCAGTCGGATGCTCCACTCTGCGGAGTCCCGACCAGAAGTCCGACCTCCGGACTCCGACCCCTAACTCCTATCTACGATTAGATTATAAGCCCCGAGTTTGCTAGCGTATTCCTCAGTTCGAATATCTCGTTTACTCATCTGCTCTCTGCTTGTAACTCCTACTCCGAATCCAACTCCTTCTCCATACCTCCGCCGGACTTCTGTCCGGACTCCGACCTCCGACCTCCATCTGCCTTCAACTCTCTGCCTTCGACTTCTCCCCTTCGACTCTTCTCCGTTCCGGAGTTCCGCCAACCCCGTCCAAAATCCGAAGACCCGGCAGATTGCTCAGGGCGTTGCTAATAGCTTCGCCAAGTCTTCGCCTTCTGGTGCGCCCGGACTCCGCTTCAGTTCCTTCTGGACTTCCCCCCAGGATTCCGCTCTTCCGCATCTCCGCTTTTCCGGACTTCCGCGCACGATCCTAACAGAGCCTCAATGAACTTGTTCCTAAGCTGGAACGGAGAAGGCTTCTCCCACATTCGCTCCAAAATGTAGAGTAGTCTCTCATAGAGGGACGCCACGCCCCCTTTGCTTGCATCATAACGCAGTTTATCGAACTGCTGGGCAGCCTGGAGGTGGGTATCGCGGTGTATAAACCACCGGAATAGACCAATAATGGCTTCTTCAAACAGCCATTTGCGGTGTTCTCGTGATGGTGAGCGGACCGTGGTATACATCCACGATGCCGCATCATCCGATAAACAGTCGCCTAAGATGCGCAACCTATCCCGGTCCAGTGATGGACCAGTTATCCGCAATGTACGGAAGAACTCCAGTAAATTATGGACCCATATCTCGAAGACGTCTAAATTGTCTTTGCCGTTGTACGGCTTCGGAAGGGTCATCTTAGTGACCCGCACATAGGCAGGAGGTGGCTCAGAGGCTTCCTTGCCCACCATTTCCCGAATCATATCTAGAAGTCGTTGGACTTCTAGATTATTGCGGGGTCCATAACTGGGCCCTAAGTAAGCAAGCTCAGTGGCTTGCTCTCGTCACGCTTCTTCTATGGGGTGCAACCCCGAATCGTAAACTTGGTGCATGGAGGCTCCTGGGGCTATCGACCTCCTGGGTTGAAGTTCAAATCGGCCAGGAGGTGCCGTCGAGGTGGTCGCTCGCAGCAGCCTATCCGAGGTACAAGATGCGGACTCATACCGAGTCCATCCTGAAGGCCCTGCCTCGGTAACTGGGCTCAAAGGCCCAAATGCGACACTTCTACGTGGCGCGTCTTGGAGTGGGAGGGCCAAGTCTTCCTCGGGAGCATGGAGGTTCGTATCACGAACTGGGGGATGACGGGGGAGTCCTTCGCCCAACCCGGCTCGTCGTAGCCTACGAGCCCGATCCTCCTCCATACCTCGTCGCGTAATGGAGCTCGGGGTCAGGCTATGGGTTGCTCGAAGCAACCCGTCCTCCACTTCAGTCTCATCGAGACTGTCTTCGTTCTCGGGCTCCTGTCGAGACTCTTCTGGTCCTTCGTTCTCGTCGAGGTGCGCTTCATGCTCCAAGTCATCAGCTAGTAGCTGATGTATTTGAGCCTGGAGCTCATCTTCTGCTTGGGACACCTGCTCCCGCAGCTCCTGGTATCGGCGTGCGGAATTGTGCAGAATTCCCATTATACCGCCGGCCATGGCAGGAGGGGGTATTGATTCGCGTCGCGATGCCCGCTGCAGGTTGCCCCAGCGTGCGCCGACTCGTGAGAGTTCAGCACTGTTCTCAGATAACTGTGAGCTTTGGCTATGGGAACGAGGCTGAGCCTCGCTAGCATAGGTGGTTGCGCCCCTAGTCAATGTCCCGGGGGCGGACTGGCTTGATCCCGTGCATTGGGGCATTCTTGCCCGGGGTTGGTCGGGAGATATAGGACGACTGGATGCGACCGATGCTGGTTGCGACCTTGTTAAGATCGTGCGCGGAAGTCCGGAAAAGCGGAGATGCGGAAGAGCGGAATCCTGGGGGGAAGTCCAGAAGGAACTGAAGCGGAGTCCGGGCGCACCAGAAGGCGAAGACTTGGCGAAGCTATTAGCAACGCCCTGAGCAATCTGCCGGGTCTTCGGATTTTGGACGGGGTTGGCGGAACTCCGGAACGGAGAAGAGTCGAAGGGGAGAAGTCGAAGGCAGAGAGTTGAAGGCAGATGGAGGTCGGAGGTCGGAGTCCGGACAGAAGTCCGGCGGAGGTATGGAGAAGGAGTTGGATTCGGAGTAGGAGTTACAAGCAGAGAGCAGATGAGTAAACGAGATATTCGAACTGAGGAATACGCTAGCAAACTCGGGGCTTATAATCTAATCGTAGATAGGAGTTAGGGGTCGGAGTCCGGAGGTCGGACTTCTGGTCGGGACTCCGCAGAGTGGAGCATCTGACTGGAAGTGATGTACAATGACGTGTGGTGACGCGCATCTGCACATCCGCACGGAAGCTAGTGGAGCTCAGGAGCGGATCGCAGTCCGAGCGGAACTCCGACCGGAGTATGAGTAAGTATGATCGGAAAGGACTGGAGGGAACTAGAAGGGCTGAGACTCGTACAGGGTGGAACGGGCTGGAGTGGTCTAGGTGTTACAGGACGAACGGAAGTCCGGGCGGAGTTCCGGAACTCCGGGCCTGGTTGGCATGGACTGTAGCAGTGCCCCCCCTTTAGGCCCAAACCCTTGAGGGCTTCTAACTTAACACCCATCATGTCAGCCCGATGAATGGAAGCAACGGAGTCCGTGCAGGGTCGCGGAGTCCGAGCGGAATATAAGGAGCTGAACTTAGCGGTTCTGGGGCTCCTTGCCTCTCACACCCCCATCATCCTCTACTCTATGTCCGCGCCTATCGACTTCAACGCGAAAATTGCTGAAGCGATGAAGATGCTGGAGGGGCTCCGAGCGGAGCAGCAGCGTGCAGTGGAGGCGGAGGCGGCCAAGACGGCGGAGGTGGCCAAGTCCGCAGAGGCGGAGGTGGCAAAGGCGGCAGAGGCGGCGCGGAAGGCGGCGGAGGTGGAGGCGGCGGAGAGCACGCGGCGGGTGGCAGAGGCGGAGGCCGCGAAGAAGGCGGCGGAAGAGGCGGCCACGGCGGCGGCCGTGCAAAAGGCTGTGGACGCCGCGTTGGCGAAGCACGCCGCGGAGGTGGAGTCCGCGCAGCAGCCAGAGGGGTCGGCGGCCGCGGCAGCGCGCGCGGAGGCGGCGCTGGCCCGTATCACGCAGCCGTGGGTCGCGGAGATGGCAGAGACGGAGGTGGCCATCCAGCAGGTGGCGGAACGGGCGTACGTGAATACGTACGTCCGCAAGTCCGTGGAGCTGGGGGAGGCGGCGGAGAAGCGCGCCAGAAAGCGCAGGGCGGAGCCGGAGCCGGAGGAGGAGGAGGTGGTGGACATGTCAGTCTACGGACTGACAGAAAAGCGCGAGGTGCGCGTTGGGAAAGGGAAGAAAACGGTGGACACCGTTTCCGTCGGGTAAGCCGGAACTCCGGTGCCCGGAAGTCCGCGACTGACCATCCCTCAGCGCGTGCGAGCTCTGCAAGAAAGACGAAGCAGAGTGCCGCGTGGAGGTCCCCACGCGCCGCACCAAGTCCTGCATCAGGTGCAGGAATAAGAAAGCTTCCTGCACCGGGATGACGGGCGTTCCGGACTCCCCCCGGAAGCCGAAGAAGGTCCGCCGGATCAGGCCGGAGCGTTGGAAAGTCCGAACGGCATTACCAGCCACTCGAAGGACCCGTAGCGGGTCCGGAACGCGGTCTTCCACTCATCTCCGGGGGCGATCCGGACAAGGTTGTACGTGTGCCAGAGGTCGATCTTGGTGTAGATCCGGGCCTTCCGGGGCGTGTCCAGGAGGTCCGAGATGAGCGGTAGGGGGTAGCGGTCCTTCCGTGTGATTTTGTTGAGTCCGCGGTAGTCGACGCAAAGATGGAGACTTCCGTCCTTTTTCTTGACGAAGAGCACCGGAGCTCCACATGGAGAATTTGTGGGCCGGATGAAGCCGGATTTGAGGTTCTCCTCAATGTACTCACAGAGCGTCTCGAGCTCTGTTTGCGACAGCAAGTAGATAGGTCCGAGGGGTGGAGTCACCCCGTCCTCGAGAGTGATCTTGAGGTCGTGCGGGCGGTGCTCCGGTAGGGTGTCCACCTTGGCCTTGCTGAAGATGTCTGCGTATTTGTGGTACTCCTCCGGAATTCCGGAGAGGTCCGGGGGAGCAGAGTCCGAGACAGAGCTGCTTCAAGTGGAGGGCAATTTGGGTTCCGTTAGGTTCAGAGTGAAGCTTTCGGAGCCCGGGAGGCAGCAGGCCCTGGTGAACGCGGCGAGCGGGTTCCGGTGGAGCCAGAGTTGTGACCGAAGGGACAGATACGGGATGGTCCGAGGGCGCGGTCCGGAATTTGATGCTATGCGTCTTCCAGTCAATCAACGGATTGTAGGCGGAGAGCCAGCTGTATTCCGGGACGGCGGAGATGGACTTGTCGAGCGGAGTGACATAGAAGTCGACAGATAGGACTTCCCCGGAGGGAAAGTGCAGAGGGAGGACGGTAGTCCGGGATATGGTTTGGTTAGACGTCCCATCAAAGAGATGGAGACGGAGCGGAGTTACGGAGGTTGTAGGGATTCCGTGCGAGTCGATGAACTCCGAGTCCACAAAGCAGTGAGACGAGCTGGAGTCCACGATGGCACAGAACGGAGTAGGAATGGAGTCGGAGAACAGAGACATGTGAAGAGACAGAGGGTCGGAGAGAGCAGACACGTTGAGCCTAAGACAAAGATCCACACCAGAGGAGTCAACGCAGCCCCCACTTGGCGTGGAGTTTGGAGGGCTGCAGACTAGTTTTTTGACTCCGTAGGAGTCTCCTTGGCCCCCGAACCGGAGGCCTTAGGCTGCTGGACTTGCGTCGCCCTGGCCTTGGCTCCGGAAGGAGTCTTCTTCGGGCAATCTCCAGCGCTGTGTCCGGCTCTGCCGCAGAACAAGCAGAGGTTGTTCGTGAAGCGGCGCTGACACTCCTCCTGGGTGAGCTTTCCGTCCTTACCCAGCTTGTCCGCGTAGGGCTTGGCGGGGGTCTTCGCAGGAGTCTTCTGCTGCGAGGACTTGGACGGAGTTCCAGAGGTGGAGGTGGAACCGGAGCCGGAGTTCCCGCCGGACTTGGTGGGAGACGACTTAGTCTCGGAGGACTTGGAGGTAGAGGATTTGGAGTGGCTCGAACCGGAGGTCTCGCGTGTCTGCTCCGCCTTGCGTTCCCAGTAGCGGTTGTCCAGGTTCTGAGCGAGGATGCGGAGCTCCATGAGCGTGTCCGGCTTGCCAACTTCGGAGATGCGGTCCTTCAGGCGGGAAGGGAGGCCGCGGTAGAACTGGTAGCGGAGAGCGGAGGAACCCCAGCGGACTTGAGTTCTGAGACGGCTGAACTGCGTGATATACTTTGCAATCCGATGTCCGTCGGACATCCAGAGGTTCTCGAGGTCGTGCTCCGCGGCTCCGGTGGCATCGTACCGACCAAAGTTGGTCCGGAGTTCCTCCTGGAAGGCTTCGTAGTCCGACATGAACACAGGCGGATTTTCGGACTCGCCTTCGAGGAGGTAGGGCTCGAACCACTGGAGCGCAGTTCCCTTGAGGAAGGAAATGGCATAGGTGACCCGTTTTTCCTGGGTGTCGAAGGTCCGGGGCCGCACTTTGAAGACTAGCTCCAGCTGGGTGAAGAAAGACCAGAGTTTGACCGGGTCCGAACCATCGAACTGGTCCGGCTCTCGGACGTTGTGTCTTTTTCCGCCCGGATTTGCGGAGGCTGGCACACGTGGGTTTTGCACGAGGCTTTGTGCTAACATTGCAATGGCGCCCACGAGCTGAGTGTTCGGGTCTAGCGGGGCCAGATCCGGACCTGACTCTGGAGCCGGAGCTCCAGGAAGAGGTGGGTCTGGCACCTCTGTGTCGGAACTCCGGAGGGGTTCCGACGTAGGGGCAAAGGGATTAGGAGTGGGGTCGGAATGGTGGGGAGGAACGGACTCCGGCGTGGAACATCTGGAGTTGTCTTGTCCCAACACCTGAGCGGGGACAGGTCCCGGAGCTCGGGTTGGCGTAGTCGGGTCCGGGCGCAGGATAGGCACCTGGATGCGATGGGCGGTAAACCCTTGGAAGAGTTCAGGGATGTCCGCCATGACAGATCCTCAGTGTGAGTTCGAATATACTGTTAGGATTGTGCGCGGAAGTCCGGAAAAGCGGAGATGCGGAAAAGCGGAATTCCGGAGGGAAGTCCGGAAGGAACTGAAGCGGAGTCCGGGCGCACCAGAAGGCGAAGACTTGGCGAAGCTATTAGCAACGCCCTGAGTGATCTGCCGGGTCTTCGGATTTAGGACGGGGTTGGCAGAACTCCGGAACGGAGAAGAGTCGAAGGGAAGAAGTCAAAGGAGGAGAGGTGAAGACAGATGTCGGTCGGAGGTCGGAGGTTGGAGTCCGGACGGAAGTCCGGCAGAGGTACAGGAAAGGAGATAGATTCGGAGTAGGAGTTACAAGCAAGAGAGCAGACGAGTAAACGAGATATTTGAACTGAGGAATAAGCTAGCAAACTCGGTGCTTATAATCTAATTGTAGATAGAAGTTAGGGGTCGGAGTCCGGAGGTCGGACTTCTGGTTGGGACTCTGTGGAGTGGAGCATCCGACCGGGAGTGACGTGCGATG
The DNA here is from genome assembly GCA_001302255.2 of Trametes hirsuta. Taxonomy (NCBI): domain Eukaryota; kingdom Fungi; phylum Basidiomycota; class Agaricomycetes; order Polyporales; family Polyporaceae; genus Trametes; species Trametes hirsuta. The sequence goes on along the minus strand of CP019374.1, from coordinate 365,166 downwards.
GCGTGTGGTGACGCGCATCTGCACATCCACGCGGAAGCTAGTGGAGCTCCGGAGCGGATTGCAGTCCGAGCAGAAGTCTGACCAGAGGATGAGTAAGTACGATTGGAAAGGACTAGAGGGAACTAGAAGGGCCGAGACTCGTAGCTGGGTGGAACGGGCTGGAGCAGTCTAGGTGTTACAGGATGAACGGAAGTCTGGGCGGAGTTCCGGAACTCCGGGCCTGATTGGCATGGACTGTAACACACACCACGTCATCCATGCGAGGTGCCAGTGGTATGGACGTACGATGTTCTTGTGCATGCCCTTCTCGACGCCTGCTTGAGGCATGTCATTGAAAGGGTTTGAGGATGGGGTGTCGGGCCTCCAGGTACTGCGCTCGGCCAACAATCCATGTTTACACTGGGCACATTCAGGTGACGAACATGGTGTGGGGACATCTGGGATGAATTGAGTGATGAAGGCGTCAAAGGGGATGCAGGTAATCAAGTTCCCGCACATGTTGAGGCAGAACTCTTGCGATGTAGGGATGAGTGAGCCCTCCAGCTAGTGGTTCGGAAGAACAATCGGGCAAGGAAAGGACATCATACTGAGATCAATCAATTATTTCTTGCTTGAAATGGCTGCAAAAACAAGGGAGATGTCACATTACAATTATGAGCGCTGGCGCGTAGCTACCATTGAGGGCCAGATTCAGACAAAGGAGAGGAGGGTAACGGTGGATGAACGTTGAAGTGCAGTGACGAAGCGTCGGGCCGAACAGACCCATACAGGCCCATATGCGGACTGGACCACGTGCCGTGACGTATTGTCACGCTGGCCTCCGAGATCGATGGTGGCCTCTAAATTGCCTGAAAATATCTCCAAAATACCTGGTATAAATAAATCGACCTTCTTGTGTGTGGAATGTTGTACGGTAATGGTCTCTTTATGCAACGAAGATCTTGGACAACTTCGAACGCGGACGCTTCGTGGCTGTGCCAGTAACACCCATCGAGCGCTCCTCCCAAGTTCGTCGCGCATTACGCTCGCGCTCGGGCGCTTCTCAACTTGAACTTAGCCACCTCGTCGATCGGCCAGCGTGCCCCCCCCCATTGTGCACTGTTTTCGTCGACAGGCGCCCAAATACCTCCACGCCTCGTGTTGTGGCTAAACTGCAACAACATATAAACCGCGCCCGTGCGTTTAATCGGTATGTTCTGTTCTCTATCCTGCTCCCCCACTGCCGATCGTCTCTGCGCAACATGGCCTCCGGAAATGCTGACACTCCACGCAAGGCGTACATCACCGCATCTCTATACGCCACTGCACAGGGAGACCTCAAAGCACGACGCGAAGAACTCCGATTTACCATGCATAACAAGATCACCTGCATCCCGTACAAAGACTTCATGGACGAGTTTCTTCCTGAGGTTCAGCCACCAAGCCCGTCGCTGAAGGAGGCTCCAAATACGGTCATGTCCTCTATCAGGTCCCGCTTGAGGTTACGGATGAAGGCCCCCGCGCCTCCATCAGCGTCCTTGTCGACTCGGCCACAACTCCCGCCGAACCCGTTCGAGGGCATGCGAACGGCTACTACGGAGAAGGATATGTACACGAAGATTGTAAGTGCGCTCCTCGTCTGTTTTCTTTGCAAATTTCTTAAATTTGCGCTCCAGACGGCGGCACTGAACGCGGCAGACCCCTGCCCCGGATTCCAATTCGTGCCGACGCCTCACAAGGGCGATCAGTCCGCGGACACGAAGCAGGCCGTTGACTGCGGGATGTACCCCACCGACACGGCGAAAAAGCTGAAGATCAAGGACGCGGACGTGTTCGGGCGGATGGCTTGGTCGTGGATCGAGATCGCGATCGAATGCAAGATGAATGCCGTCAACGACGACCCATTCGACGAGGCCTCCGAGAACGACGAGCCCAACGCTGAAACCCGACGCCACGTCCTTGGTCAGATTCTTACCTACGTGGAGTACGTGTTCAACCACCAGCAGCGCATGTTCCAGTACATGCTTCTCTTCCTCGGCGACTATGCGCGCATCGTGCGTATCGACCGCGCGGGGATCTTTGCGACAGAGAAGTTCAACTACAAGGACACATACGGTAGCAGGATCGTGCAGTTCCTGCAGCGATACGCCGCTCTCTCTCCCGCCGCACGCGGCCACGACACGACGGCGATTCGCCTCGACCACAAGTCTGACGAGGCGGAGACGATGCGGGCACGTGTGAAGGACTTGGTCGAGGATGACTACGTCGGGGCGCTGTTCAAGAAGCAGCTGAGGGAGGATTGGCCGTGGTGGAAGCTGGAAGTGCCAGACGAGTTGACGGGGAAGACTCGGCGGTACCTTGTTGGAAAGCCTCAGTTCCAAGCGCCTGGGGTGGCGGGACGGGCAACGCGAGGGTACGTCGCGCTGGAGGCGGAGCCCGCGGAGGGACAGGAGGCCCGATTCGTCTACCTGAAGGACTCGTGGAGGGTTATAAGCGACGATATCGACAAGGAAGGCGTGGTGCTACAAGAGCTGCGTCAACATGCAGTCAAATTTGTCCCCACTCTTGTCTGCCACGGCGACATTGCTGGCCAACAAACATGGACGCAGGAGGTCTGGCCGAAGTATCACAAGGACCAGGAGTGTCGTCTTAAGAAGCACCGACACTACCGTCTTGTTGTGGAGGAGGTGGGGAAGCCGCTGGAGGAGTTTTCGAACGGCCGTGCATTGGTCGAAGTGTTTTTGTGTTGTGTTAAAGGTAAGCGTGAGTCGCGCTTCAAGTGAATGCTGCGCATTTCTCACTTCTTGACCACACTAGCCCACTCCGAAGCGTACAAGCACGGGATTATCCACCGTGATATCAGTGCGGGCAATATGCTGCTGTACAAGCGTCCGGGCGACACTGCTTGGACGGGACTCCTGAACGACTGGGAATTGTCAAAGCATCTCGAACAACGGGAGGAAGGTGGACGACAACCCGATCGGACTGTAAGCACGCCCCACCCGCTTATAGTTATTCCTGACTGACACAAAGACATAGGGGACGTGGCAGTTCTTGTCGGTAAAGGCCCTCAACAACCACACGAAACCTATTGACATCCAAGACGAGCTGGAGTCGTTCTTCCACGTCCTACTCTACATCTGCATCCGGTTCCTCCACCACAACCTCGACGATGAGGATGTCCCTCGATTCATGCGGGACTACTTCGACGACTTCACTTCAAGCAAGACCGGGTATCATTGTGGGCCACTGAAACGCGATGTCATTAAGTCAGGCACTCTCGATCTGTCGGTATATGATGAAGAAGCGAATGAGTGTCTGCATTTCCTTTGGCCTTCCAAGCCTGCCGGCGGTGACTCCTCCTTCCGAATGCATCCTTTGGATGACGTCGTCGCCACTCTTCTGTCTTGGTTCGCTGCCTACTATAGGCTCACGCAGCCGGTCCAACGAATTGTGGGCGAGCAGACTGAGGACGAGGGCGAACCTCGCGAAATAAACCCTGCTATAGCATGGATCATCGAGGACGAGGCTCAAACAAAGAAGCAGGGCGTCATAGACTCGAACGATAACTCATCACCGCCTCCCACCCAAGTTCTCCAGGAAGACACTCGCCGTACATCACAAGAGGATCTACAGCTCGCTGCCAACCTCGACACGCACCAGCCGACCATCCAGTTGCTCATCAAGACTCTACTTCACACGCGCTGGCCCGAATCCGATCGTCGTTCTACGGATTTAAGACCGAAGAATTGGAAGGCCAAGGACGATCAAGTCGGGAAGAATGCGAAGACTGCGAAGGATTCGAAGGATGGGAAAAGCCTGGGTAAAGGCACCAAGACGCCGTCGCGTTCGAGAGTTTCGACCCAGTCGAAGCGTAGCTCGCAGACCGCGGGCAATGCTGAGGCCGGCCCTTCGACGAAGCGGCGCAAACTCTAACGTCGGTCGTACTGCCGTCTAGTTTGAGTCTAGCCTTTCGATTTGTATTCTCGATTTGTATTATTGATACCGTACTCTGGCCCCAAAATATACCCTGCAACCCTACAGACGGAATGATATGGAGAGTCCTGTATGTTAGCCTCGAGCCAATTTGGCATGGCGCTATGCCTTCCGCGGTTGGGGACTGGTCAGTGACTAGCAGAGCGTCCCACATAATGATGCACACATACTATGTGTCCACTAGATCACACGCGGCCTCGTCGTTGGTCATGCTTGATACCGCAGCGGGGGTCCGTCCCCGGGCCAGTGTCCAAATCTCCGCAGATCCTTCACGTCTGAGGCGTATCAAATCTCTGAGTCGTAGTTTGTTCGATAGTGTGAGCGATGGCGATAGCGACGGGCCACTCATTTAAGGCATTAGCAGGCTTCAACGCCATATATATTTACGACTGTTTCAATTTCGGGTGGCGTATCATATACTACCGGCCCATAAAACAAGATGACTTGGAGGTGAGTGACGATAAAGAGGGTCCGTCTGTCATTTTGGAGATGACCGTGCTACATAGGGATAGATGAGAGTTTATACATCTTAGTATGAGTCCCTTTAAACAACGTTGGACGTTCAAGCTGAAGCCGGAGTCCAAGAGCGTTGACCCCAATTCAAATTGCCGTCAGACTCGCAGCCGGCAGTGGCCATCCAAGTAAGCGCTTGCGCGCATCTTCGTCCACGACCACGACCAGCTTCCTCTGTCGACGTTTCTGCTTGTTTGTAGTTCTATCGGCCGCTCTCCTTCATGGAGGGCAATAATCTGGTGCTACAAACGAGAATGGCTCACGTCTGCTGCCACGGACAACCTGCAAACGAGTAGCTTGGGCTGGCTGGTGTGAAAAGCGGGCAATACGGCCGGTTTGTGATCGTGTTGGCAATGTTCTACAAACTACAACCGGTAAGGTACAAACTCATCAGGGACACATTTCGAAAGGTGCGCAACGTCTGCACCGCAGAGGTCGCAAGGTAGCGGGCTTCTATTTCTGCGCCCTCAACCCCCGCAACCGCTTGGGCGGTGGAGACATAGCGACAATCTCTTCCGCGCAACGTTTCTTTCCTTTCTCCATCCTATTACAGAACATGAAGGTGAGCACGATTTCTGGTTATCTTGTTAAACCACACGCACCTCGCGACGGGCTCCTCAGCGATGTCCGCAAGGTCAGCGCTCAGAATCTCCCGAGACGTCAAATCCTCTACCTCCGCCATATCCTCCTCTTCATCCGTCGAGCCCTGCTTCTCCTCCTCTGGCGGTGTCCACGTCCCGTTGTAGAGCCGCGGGTCGTCCTTGAACTGCGAGAAGAAGCACTCAAGGGCGAGACGCAGCTTCTGCATCTCACGCATGCGCATCTTGAGCTTTGCGGTGCGCTCCTCGACGTGGTCGATGAGGATGCCGAGCTCGCGAATCTGACCCTTGGCTGTCTCGTCGCGGTCTGCGAGGGGCGTGATCTCCTGGAGGACGCGGCGGACTTCGGTCATGGGGCGGGGGAAGACCCAAGGCGGGAGGGGAGAACGTGTGACCTCGTCCCATGCGGGCTCGGTCGACACTGAGCGGCTGCGTGGGGGTGTCAGCTTGGCGGGCTCGGGGACTCGCTTAGGTTGTTGAGGAGGCAAGCTGAATACGGGTGGCCGAGGGGAGTATACGACGGGTGGGTCGCGTGCGCGTTCGCGCATGGCTGCGAGCTCGCTCTCTGTGGGAGGGTAAAATACGCGGCTGCCGACGCCCCGGAAAGGGGATCGATCGGGTCTGTCCAATGGCCCTGCGTGTCTCATCAGTCTACGCGAAGCACCGAGGGAAGTCAAGCGAATCTCACAAGGACGCTGCTCGCGGGCGGCTGGGATTTCTGCGGGCTGTGGCGGTCTCCACATGAACCGGGCGAGAGAGGGCTGAACGACAGCAGGTTGGACGGTAGCAGCGGGAGCAGACTTGTCACCAATTTCGTGCGGTCCGCCTACGACACTGCCAGTGACAGCAGAGTCGCCCTTCGCAGTCGTGGCGTTGTCGGGTCCCGCCGATTGCGGCTGGGTTTCGCGTGGGCGAGGAGGCACCGCCGCATCGGACTCTGGGTTTGTCTTGCGGCCTGACTGCGAGCGACGACCGTTTGAAGGACCCGCGCGGGGACTTGCATCAGTCTTGGGTGAGCTGGATGGGCATCGGACGTTCTGCGAGGCCGGCGGAGAGGCTGCTTCGGTGCCCGGGACTGGGGCGTCGTTCGCGCCGCTCTTGCGCGGACTGCGACGGAGCGAACTCGACTCGGCTTGGGGAGCTGTTTGCTTCCTTGCTCCTCCGAGGACGGTCCCCCTGAGGACCTTGCGAGAGATTGCCTCGAGTTCGGACGTCGGAGGGATCGAGTACATGCTGAGTGTGGCTTGAACCCGGATGGCCACAGTGAGGATTGCGGCGAAGGACTTACTATGGGACTGGGTCGTTCTTCTGGAGGAGCCCATCGACAATGGCTTCTGTCTTTTGGTTTGCCCGAACTCCGTCGCGCTGCAGATGAGAGGAGAGGACGCGGACTGGGGCTTAGCCACACAGGTCGGAGATGCACCGGCCACAGAAGTTTACATACCTTGGCGAGCTTTTGGAGGTCTGCGCGTTTGAGCCTCTTGAGTGCTTCTCTGTCCATATTATTTGCGACTTCGCTGTCGTACTGCGAGTGAGGGAAGAGGTGGTGGTGATGGTAGTGGGCAGAGGACGGGGGGTTGTGGCTGAATTTCGAGGCGCCTTGTATCCCGGGCGTCTCGGGCCGGAACAACAATGCAAGTAGAGCGGTGTTGTTTGATCGGTCCAAGCACCCCCTTCCACAAGTTCGACGACTCGTCCTTGTGGACCTCCGCACACACAATGTATGCCTTATTGTCTGCACGCCCGGGTCTGTATCTTGGGTGGCGGACTTTTCGTGCCAAACGGTCTGTCCTCTCCACACAACACTTCTGACTCCGTATCGCCGGTGTTGAACATCCTGTCATCGGTAGAGGGTTTTAGTGAGCCTATGAGAGCATTTTACCGGTCGGCTGATGTGCGCCCAGACAGCTTTGACCAGCGGGTGGACGTGCCGGAGTAGTTTGGGAGTTCCCATTCAACTCATGGGCGAGGACGACATCACCTTGCTGCCCTCATGGACTGTAGCGGCAGTTGCCCGGCAAGGAACAAGACGTGCATGAGTGTGTATAACCTCATTATCTGTTCCCGATCGTGTAATATACGTACAGTTCTATAAAATATACAGCAAGACGACGATACGGGTGTGTTCTGATTATGAAAGACCGTACGAATACCAGAGGTACAAGACCGGGGTTATTGGTCACTCCTGGCCTTCGCGGCTTGACTTGCGCCTCGAGACTTTCTGTGCTCCGTCACAAGTCGAGCAAACCGCGACACGAACTTCTCCCTCCTCGACTTCCCCTCCCCCGCTCCCGCCGTCTTCTCATGCTCCGACGCGGTATGACCCTTGTCTGCCTCGTCCTCCCCGTGCGCACGATGACGATGACCCAAATGATGTCGATGCTCACGCCCATGCTCGTGCTCATGTTGGTGCCCGTGCCCATGCTTGTGCTCGTCGCAGTCCGGGGTGACGGTCAGGAAGTTGACGATGAGCGACCACAGGTTGTTCCCGCTCACGGCGTGCTCGTCCATGAGCACCGCCTGGTCCGCGATCTTCGCCAGCCGCCGCGCCTCCTCCGTGTCCCTGCGCGACACGATGCTGCTCGGCGGCGGGTTCTCGTCCGCGTCCAGCGCCCACGCCCACGACCAGCTCCCCGACGCCGCCAAACCGTCCTTCACGCCCTGCACCGTGTCCGCACGCACAGCGCGCGCCGAGCGCCCCTCCCCGTCCTGCCTCGAGCGCGTCGACCCCGCCGCCGCCGCGGCCGAGCGCGCGCTCCCCCGCCCCTCCTCCTCGGGCTCGGCGTTGAGGAACGTGTGCAGCTGCGCCATGTTGCGCAGCGTGTCCTGCTTCGCGCGCTCGAGGTTGCGCCGGCGCGCCTTCTCGATCGCCTTCGCCGTCTTGGCGAACTTCTTCCCGAACTTGGCCACCCCGTCCATGTACCGCCGCGCGGCGAGCTCCGAGATCTCGCCGATGAGCTCGGGCGGGAGCCGGAACGCGCTCAGCTCGCTTTCGGGATCCAGCGCGCGGATGACGCCCCGTGTCGACACGCGCTCGCGGATGATGGTGTCCTGAGGGTCAGTCGGTAGCGATGAGCGTCGTTCGGGCACGGGAAGAAGTAGCACACACCAGGCCGTGATCGTAGACTGACGCCTCGCCCGCGTACCGTACACCCTCGGGGCCGCCCGACTTCTCACGGAACCGCGGTCCCGCTACGTCCGACGAGCCCGTAGACCCCCTACCGGGACCGTTGGCAGACGACGTAGCCTTCGCGGAATCCCTGCGCAAGAAGCTGCCGGCACGGGTGACGCTCGCGCTGAATGCCCTGCGGACGGACCTGTGGTGCTCGACGCCAGGCGCCCGTAACGACGATCCACGGGTGTGAGGGGTGCCACCACTGCTAGAGCCAGGCTTCCCCGCCTCTTTGGAGGCCAATACAGGGTCCGAATGCGAGGTGGGTACGGCGGGTGCTGGAGTGGACGCCGCGTTCTGGCTAGCATCGGCGTCTTTGATGCCGCTCAGGAGGTCCGTCTGGGTGCTCGCGGGGGACGCGGTCGTGGTACCCTTCTCGAGGATGGGGTCCATAGGTGTCGGCAGCATCCCGGTGACGTACTTGATGAACGTGGCCATTGCGCGGAAGCAGTATTTGCCAGGGGTGGTAAACGCAAACAAAACGGGAAGGGTGTGCGCGGCGTCTGCGACGGTATGGTAGTTAGCTCAGAGAAGCGGTCTGAAGTTTGTGTAGAGCGTACCATCGTAGACCTGTAGGTGGACCTTCGTAGGGCCATAACGCCCTTCGATGCCGTTCAAGACCGGGTACAGAAGCCGCGCTTCTGGCTTCACGGGATACTTCTCCGGATGAGCAGCCTTATGCGCGCTGTCAACGTGCTCAGTGCAAGCTCTATACATGCCCTCGAGGCAAAATCCAATGCTTACAGGTAAATGATCTCATCCCGCAGGACCTCCTTATCGCTCGCGATGACCAACATCGGCGGCAGGCCGCCCAGATACGACACGACCGGGCTCACAAGCGGGTGCATCAGCAAGTAATTGGGGGCATACATGTGCACTTGCCCGTCGACCGAGAGCGTCTCTCCCTGCGGCGTCGTCAGCGACACGCGCTGGTTGCGCACGCCGTCGATGGCGAGCGGGAGCGACGCCGAGGTGCCGAGATGCAGCGTGCGCCCGGCGCCGTCGTCCAGTTTGTGCCCTGCGTCCTCTTGGGGGACGGTTATGGTGTGGTCGGGCGTTTCTGCGCGTGAGGACGGCGCGTTGGGATGGGCTGATGGGGTTTCGGGCGGGGCGGCTTCGCTGTTATGTTTGGCCTGCTTGGCTTCTTTCGACTTGGGCCGGATGGCGTCGCGGATGCGAGCACGTAGTCCTTGGTGCACTTGCAATGTCACTTCATCTGGGGGAGGCGGCCAGAGGGTGCTCGGCTTGTGGAAGGATAGACCGTAGGGTGGGATAATGTCCTACGGGCGAACGTTATCATCGACACAAGTTTAAAATCCGGACACTAGGTACATACCGTGGCGGTGTTCGTATGTATGCTCGGGAACGAGTGTGTGAGATCACACCAGGGCGAGACCAAGACAGACCCAGCAGGTGGTGGCAATCCCGAGTCTCGAATGACTTGCAATAGAGCGATGCATAGTCCGCCGCCGGCCGAGTCCCCGGAGAGGATGATGTTCGACGGTGAGACGGGAGTATGTAGTGCCCCAGGAGGCGGCCTGATTAGGTACAGATCTACACGTCTTAGGATTATGGTAGGCACGGTGAGAAGGATAGACTCACATGCAGCGAGAAAGTCCTGGATAGCGCAAGGGAAGGGATATTGTGGTGCAAGTCGGTAATTCATCGCTGTATGCGCGTTCAATGCATTGTCGTGCTGAAGTCCAGTAGCAAGCACACTTACTGAAGACGCGACCGTTGATCTTACGGGCGAGCCGTTGTATCACATAACTGTGGTGGATGAGTACTTGTATCGTCGTGCACATGCCGCGAGCGCACGCACCGTTCCTGATCGATGCTGCCAAAATAGTAGCCGCCTGCGCGGGGTAAACACATGCTGTGTCCTCAAATAGCGCGCACTACGTACCTCCGTGCGCATACAGTATACACCGCATTTCGTCCATTTCTGGCTGGTACGTCGCGGGCATATCCTGGCTTGTATTTCCCGTGTCCAAAGACGGCGTGCCATCTGTCGAGGCCTCGCGTACTTTCTGTTTCCGCTTGGCTTCTTGCCAATCCTTCTTCGCGACGATCCATTCGGCATCCACGCTGTACCGTCGCAGGAATTCAGTCTCGGGCCGAAATCAAAGATTGCATAGGGTGCGTACCCCTTGACGCCTCGAACTTGCCACCATTTGGTACCGCCTACGACGCGCTTCGTGACTTCCTCTCCGCCGAGTGCTTTGATCAGGTACGTAGCGGCGTCGTCGCAGCAGGACATTGGCACGAGAAGTCGCACGACATGAACCCAGGGGGGGCTTGGTGTGCGTGTGTTGGAGAACTCCTGTAGCTCTTCTACCGTATGTCTTGTGCGCGTGTTGGTAGATTTTCTCTGAGATACATGCGATATAGTACTTACTTGGTCGCGGCCTCCATGAACGACTTCGCGCGACGTCAGACCGCCGATCCGGAACAAACCATGCATCTGTGGGCGTACCTTTATGATATTGAACGCCTCATCATACAGAAGTTCTTCCTGCCTGAGCTTCGGCATGTCCTTCGCCTCGTTATCTTTTGACAAACGTTCAAAGTAATGCTTGACGAGGACATCGAGAATGATAGGTCCGAGCTTGAGGCCCGCCTGTCGCGTGAGGGAGTTGACCATGGTGTGCCGCTCGCGCGAGCGTCTCGGAAAGGTTCCAGGAAGACGTAGTTGGATTGCGAGTGGGTAGACCGAGTCTTATAGCACTGTAGCAGATGATGGTGGTGCGACCGAGAGATGGGTGCTTGGCGCGAAACTCGAAGGGCGCGAGGGCAATGCCGTCAGCAACATTGACCCCGCATTCCCGTTTTTTCCGGACGCCCAAGACGGAAAGCCTGTGTTAGATGCTGAGTAGGCGCGGCGGCCGTCGTCGGTCTCAAAGTCCAAAGGGGAGCGGGAAGGCCTCAAGAACGTCGGGAACGGCGACCAAGGTCGAAAGCGGGTCCAAGAGGCATCACCGCCAGGCGCGCGGAGCCGCCCGCCCGCCTGCCCGCCGGCGTCCCTCGCCGTGCCTCGCGTCGCGGTGGATTGGATCCACGATGATCATTCTTCGCCACCTTCCCGTCTACGCTCTCGCCGTCGTGCTTCACGTCGCGGACGCCATCCTGCGCGGCGCGCGTGAAGTCACTCGGGCTAATTCTGGTGATGGTCTGATGCTCAAGTGACCCTTCGAAGGATCGCTCGGCAGAACTCAGAGTTCGAAGCGTGGGCCTCGCCGTCGCTCTCACCCCGGATCGCCCGCCTCTCCCATCGTGCTCGACGACGCCCTCGCTCTCCTGGACGACCACGAGCACCCACCCCACGATGGCGCAGACCCTGTGTTGCATCCGCCGCCGGCCCGACAGCGACTCGCAGAACGGCCTCAAGCGACGCCGCCGTCCCCGCGCGCTCGCCCGGCACCTCCGCATCTCGCTCACCACGTCCGCCGTGCTCCTCGCCGCGTTCGTGCTCTTCCTCCTCGTCGGCCTCTCGCTCCCCATCATCAAGAGCCTCTACCTCTTCACGATCCAGTTCGCTACCAACCCCGACCAGCCCGTCACTTCAGTCGCGACGCGTCTCCGCCTCGGCGTCTGGGGCATCTGCGCGAGCAGCGCGCTCGATCCGCCCGACGGCGGCGAGTGCTTCGGCCCCATGCTCGGCTACACCATCCCCGACGCGATCCTCGACCTTACCGGCTTCCCCGCGCTCGTGCAGGACGTCAGCAAGGGCGTGACCGTCCTCCTCGTCCTGCACCTCGTCGCCGCGGGGCTTGCGTTCATCGGCGTGTTCACCTCGCTCTTCCTCGAGTCCCACACCATGTGCATCATCTCGCTCATCACCACCATCTTCACGCTCCTCGTCGGCCTCGTCGTCTTTGGCGTCGACCTCGCACTCATTTTGGTTGGCAAGTCCCACATAGGGCCGTTGACGGACTTCAACTACGTCGCAAACTGGGGACCCGCGCTGTGGATGGTGCTTGCGGGGGTCATCCTGAGCTTCCTTGGCATGATCCTCATGAGCATCGTGGTGTGTGAATGCTGCGGAGTGGGAAGGAGACCGCATCGACACCACCACCACCAGGAGGACAAGTGTTGAAACCTCTGTCACCGTGGAGCGCGTTCGAGTGAGTATTGGGGCCGTCCTCGGTACCTCTTTACATCACGCATGTTTTAACTGATCTGCTCGGCAGTTGTTATTTCTTATTCTTACGACCTTTTACGACCCGCCATGACGTCCGTATGTTGTAGTTTTCGATACGCTGTACTTGAGCATTATCAGTTTTTTTTTTCCTGGGCCCCACGTTGAGGCCATAGCCGCTTTTTTCAGCATTTCGAGAGTCTCGACCCGTACTTTGTGGGTATTATATGTGCCGTCCGAGCATGCCACTTTGGTCCTATTCGTAGGGCGAGCGTCAGTACACGCACGTTCATCGAGCTACTCCAGCGCTATTCCACCGCGATTCTGACTACAACGCTAGACTAAATCTCGTCGACTCTGGCTGAGAAGTACCACCCGGCGCCAAGCACTATTTCGTCGAACCCAAAATCCGCAGATCTATCACCGCTGTAGACCCTACGTTGCATGTTACACTCCTTGAGGCGAAGGAAGGAGGCGATATCATGGTATCGACACCAAGTACTCGAGCGCAATCAAGCAGCTGAGAGTGAATTCGAGGTTCCGGGCACCACTTCAACTGGCTTGAAACATAGATCGGATTGCATGACCTGTTGTACAATTACATCGAACTCGGACCTGACAAGAGCACCTCATAGTAGAGTATCACTACTATGTACGCCAGGACTACTGTCGAGACTTCTTCGAGGTCCGCTCCTTGCGCGCCCGCACCGCGATGCGACTGGGTCCCCTGTCGAGACGAGTAATCTCGGCCTTTGCGTCGGCGGCCGCTTTACGCGTGGACTTCCGAGTTTCCTGCTCCGAATTCTTTGCATTCGAAGGAGGGGGTGCTGCAGCCTGAGGGCGAGGACTTTGATGAGGCGCTGGGGCTTTCCAAGGATGAAGCAGCCGATCGGGTATCTTGTCCGACGCAAGCCACACGAACTCCTCGCTCTGGAGAGTATATTGGAGCAGCTGCATGAGCGCCCCATGCGAGCTTAACTGCTCCGCCCCGCCTTCGAAACGGAGCTCGTAGCTATAGTAGGACTGCAGCCAGAGGAGGATCGTATCGAAAATATGGTTGATCGGGTGTGTCCAGTATACTCGGCTTTCGCCGGTTTCGGAGGTTGCGATTTGTGCGAATTGGAGATGTGGCGTGTGTATGAGCTCTTTTATGCAGGCATTATTGAAGTATATCGTTCTGAATGAACCATCCCGGCAGTCGGTGCGGTTGAAATATCTGTTAATCATAAGCTTCACGCTGTTGATGTTGCTCGGCAGAAATCGTAGGGCAATGTAGAGGAGGACGTTGAAGAAGGACTCGAGGTCGTCTTGGACGGTGTGCTGCGTCCTGCTGGCCGTTTGCAAGGCGTGCGACATGAAACTCCAGGTCCCCTGGTATCACGCATGTCAATGAAGGCTTTGATGCGAGGCTGAAGCGATCTGGAAACTTACCACACGGTGCGAAGCGCTCTCAATGGCGTCCGCTGAACCTGTGTCCCACAAAGCCATCTCCCAGTCGTTCAGCATACCAATCCATATTTTCTGTTTCGGATCGTAGCGAAGCAATATATTCCCGTCGCTGATGTCGCGATGTAATACTCCAGCCTCGTAGGCCCGTAAATGCCCTACGAAACGGCGTTCAACGTTAAATCCCCATAACGTGCATGTAGAACTTACCATGGACACAGCACCAGAAAGCATAGACAAGCTTTCGACTGTCGGGAAAGTCTTCCAACGGTTTGCACACGTCTCTGGTGACGATCCGGTAGTGCTGATGCTTCGAAAGCGCATCTAGGAACTCCTCGCTGGCGTCCTCCGGGCCATATCGGATCCATAGGTCCCGCGACTTCGTTGTCTGTCCCGGTACGTCGCCATGGCACACCAGCACCGGGACGTGGGGGACGTCGCGTTCGTTGAGATGTTTGACCGTGACCCCCTCCCGCTCGAAACCCGTCTTCAAAGGTCGCCATATATCCTTGAGGTACACAAACCGCCCGTCGAGGTCGGCAGCATCGAGAGCCACGTAGCCGCGAGACCCACGCCCAAAGACATCCCCTGTGTAGTAATGCGGCTTCCCGACGAGGAACTCCCGTCGACCCCCGGCGGCGGTGTCGTCGTCTACAGCTATCTTCAACCAAGGCCATGTTGTGTCCAGCGACTTTGCGAAGACGGACCTAGCGTACGTGCTCGCCTCGTCTTCGCCTTCGCTCTGCTTTGCGCGGTCGCGCATGTGCTGGGCTAGCGGCGAATCGTGAGGGATTGAAACGAAAGTGGGGTCCCAGCCACGTTCTTCGGGCGAGAGGCGAGAATAACAGTCCAAGAAGTCGTACAGCGCCCTCCCATCGCGGGTGCTGGTGCTGAGAGGCTTCGTCGAGACGATCCCAGAACGATCTACGCGCAGGATGCAGATAGAATCGTCGATGATGACGATGGCGAAGCAGTGCGTCCTTTGCTGGTACATAAAGAGGGGCAACACGCGCTCGAAGACCTCGGCGCGGAGTGCGCTCTGTTCGTCGGTCACGTCGCTCTCCCTCAAGGTCATCGCAAAGGGGCCGTCAGGATCCTCGCCGTTCCAATTCCGGAAAATTATGGGCAAGTCCATCGTGAAAAGGTGAGCTAACGAGACACTCTGGGGAGCCCTCCGCTCGACTACTGGGGCTTGGCCATCGGGCCAGAGCGCCGCCCAAATGACGTTGACGTCGCGATTCCGCTCGCGGATAGGAATAAACGAAGACCCAGAGATAAGTTGGGTCTTGTTGAGGAATTTGCTCTGGTGCAACGGTCGGTGACTCGATCAGCCTTCTTTGCAGAGGGAGGGGGGCAACGAACTTACGACACGTCGGCTTATTTCGTGATAGCCCATGGAAGGAAACTTGTCCCAGCCATGGAAAGCTTTATTTGTCCGTTTCTGGGGGGTCGTGGGGATGAACGCATCGAAGAAGTCTTCGACGGTGACAACCATTGCCTTCCTGGTGCCTCTCATGGTGTTGAGGAGTCGCAGGACGTTGAGAATGATGCCAATAACAGTGATAGGTAATAACAAGGGTCGTAATCGTATGACAGCAGATGGTGAAGGTGGGGTGGGTGCGAGTGAGTGAGCGGATGTAGAAAGAGGGATGCGGCTTGCATGGCACATCATCTAGCGGCGCTTAATTTTAGCCACAACGGTCGGAAACCATTGTCTGACCGTGCACAGGGATTAGTGAATGTGTGCTGACTGCTCTCAGCCGTTCGACGTGCATCAACGTGTTCGTGAATTGGAGACTGACGAATCCCCAGAGTGATTTCCTGCCGCCGCACTGACAGTTAAACACATTCCGTACACGACAAAACGATACTCAGCGATCCTGCACCATAGATATTGCACCACATAAGGTACCTCTAAGAGAGAATAATTGTACGAGCATAAGAACTTCAAGAAGAAACACTTGGATTACATTTCTCGCCGCGCAGTGAGGGCACACTTCATGAGTACGCCTGAGCACATGAAAAGCGGTCCGAAATTGGCGTATCAACGCGGCAGATGGCTTTTTCCTGCATGCAAGCCAAATTTTTACACATACTTGAAGCTCTGATAGTCCTGAACGCGGGGCACGGTCCAAATTGCATGGCCTACCAGCGGCCTCGAGGCAAACAAGGCGGGCGCTTAATGAGGCTCGGCCCGGGACGCCCATGAGAGAAGGTATTTCTTGCGATTCCGCCACAACCACCCTCCATCCTCTGCCCACCACAACCACCACCGCACCTCCTCCTCGCTCGCAGTACGACAGCATATTACCAGAAGAGATGAACAGAGAATCACTTCAGAGGCTCAAACGCGCCGATCTCCAAAAGCTCGCCAAGGTATGTGAACTTCTGGGGCCGGCGTACGAGTGTGGCTAAGCTCCCGATTCCCATCCTCTCTCCTCTAATCTTCAGCGCGACGGAGTGCGAGCGAACCAGAAGACAGAAGCCATCATCGATGGGCTCCTCCAGAAGAACGACCCAGTCCCATAGTAAGTCCTTCGCCGCAATCCTCGCTGTGGTCATCCGGGCTCAAGCCACACTCAGCATGTACTCGATCCCTCCGACGTCCGAACTCGAGGCAATCTCTCGTAAGGTCCTCAGAGGGACCGTCCTCGGAGGAGCAAGGAAGCCGACAGCTCCTCAGGCCGAGTCGAGCTCGCTCCGTCGCAGTCCGCGCAAGAGCGGCGCAAACGACGCCCCAGTCCCGAACACCAAAGCAGCCTCTCCGCCGACCTCGCAAAACGTCCGACGTCCATCCAGCTCGCCCAAGGGTGGTGCAGGTCCGAGTGCCGGGCCTTCAAAGAACCCTCGCTCGCAGTCAGGCCATAAGGCAAGTCCCAAGTCTGATGCGGCGTCACCTCGCCCACGCGAAACCCAGCCACAATCGGCGGGACCCGACAACGCCACGACTGCGAAGGGCGACTCTGCTGTCACTGGCAGTGTCGTAGGCGGACCGCGCGAAATTGGTGACAAGTCTGCTCCCGCTGCTACCGTCCAACCTGCTGTCGTTCAGCCCTCCCTCGCCCGGTTCATGTGGAGACCCCCACAGCCCGCAGAAATCCCAGCCGTCCGCGACCAGCGTCCTTGTGAGATTTGGTTGACTTCCCTCGGTGTTTCGCGTAGACTGACGAGACACGCAGGGCCATTGGACAGACCCGATCGATCCCCATTCCGGGGTGTCGGCAGCCGCGTATTCTACCCTCCCACAGAGAGCGAGCTCGCAGCCATGCGCGAACGCGCACGCGACCCACCCGTCGTCTACTCTCCTCGACCACCCGTATTCAGCTTGCCTCCTCAACAACCTAAGCAAGTCCCTGAGCCCGCCAAGCTGACACCCCCACGCAGCCGCTCAGCGTCGACAGAGCCCGCATGGGACGAGGTCACGCGCGAGCCCCTCCCGCCTTGGGTCTTCCCCCGCCCCATGACCGAAGTCCGCCGCGTTCTCCAGGAGATCACACCACTCGCAGACCGCGACGAGACAGCCAAAGGTCAGATTCGCGAGCTCGGCATCCTCATCGACCACGTCGAGGAGCGCACCGCAAAGCTCAAGATGCGTATGCGTGAGATGCAGAAGCTGCGTCTCGCCCTTGAGTGCTTCTTCTCGCAGTTCAAGGACGACCCGCGGCTCTACAACGGGACGTGGACACCGCCAGAGGAGGAGAAGCAGGGCTCGACGGATGAAGAGGAGGACATGGCGGAGGTAGAGGATTTGACGTCTCGGGAGATTCTGAGCGCTGACCTTGCGGACATCGCTGAGGAGCCCGTCGCGAGGTGCGTGTGGTTTAACAAGATAACCAGAAATCGTGCTCACCTTCATGTTCTGTAATAGGATGGAGAAAGGAAAGAAACGTTGCGCGGAAGAGATTGTCGCTATGTCTCCACCGCCCAAGCGGTTGCGGGGGTTGAGGGCGCAGAAATAGAAGCCCGCTACCTTGCGACCTCTGCGGTGCAGACGTTGCGCACCTTTCGAAATGTGTCCCTGATGAGTTTGTACCTTACCAGTTGTAGTTTGTAGAACATTGCCAACACGATCACAAACCGGCCGTATTGCCCGCTTTTCACACCAGCCAGCCCAAGCTACTCGTTTGCAGGTTGTCCGTGGCAGAAAGGCGTTAAAACCATAGATAATCCAGCATACTATCCGAGCCTTCGCTGAGAATGTTTACTACGAGGCAGCAAGACGTCGCCAGAGGGTGCCAGTGTTCGTCGTGGTCGTTGTGGAGGGAAGTTTGCACAAGCGCCTATTTGGTCTCTCCGGGTCACGTACTACTTTCTGCGCTACTGTGGCTATGGGGGGTCGGTCGATAGCCGTCGACGAGCAACCACCTATCTCAAATGCAATTGACCTGGTCTACGTGCAGGAAGTCCTATTTAGCAATGCGTCCGACCGATCTGGCATAATGTAAAGGTACGTCGTCTACACTTGAGATGAATTGGCCTGAGGTTAATACGTTGCGTTGCGCAACTTGTGTTTCATACTCAACGCTCCACCGATATCTACTTTCGTCGCAAATGGTCCCACATAATCTCTGCTTCAACCCCAAGGAGCCACAACACCGAAAGCCATCGTCGTCGATGCTCTCTCAGCGGTGAGCACTCCAGTGGCGAGTGCCACTCGAGTGACCGGGCTGGCGCTTTGTGTGAGCCTCGGTCCGGGCATCCCGTAGAACAAGACGCACCCCACATTTCGGCCACCCCGACGTCTTGACGACCTTACCCTCTGTCCACAGACACGCCTCCACCTACTCCCACTACACCCGCCACCAAATATAACCAGCACTCAGAAAATGGACAGAGACGCGTTGTACAAGCTCAAGCGTGCCGACCTCCAAAAGCTCGCCAAGGTGAGTGCGCCTTTGTAGTCGGTACGTCGTCGTCTTACCGTTACTCCCATGCAGCGCGACGGAATCCGGGCCAACCAGAAAACGGAGGTGATCATCAATGAGCTCCTTCAGAAGAACAGCCCGGTCCCGTAGTGAGCTCTTCATTATGATCTCGACTACGGCCACGCGAGTTGAGGCCATGAACAAAGCATGTGCCCTATCCCTTCGGCTTTCGAGCAAGAGGCCGTCCCCGCCAAAACCATTCAAGAAGTAGGCATACCAGCGACTCCGCAGGCAAAATCAACCTCGCTCCGCCGCAGCCCATGCAAGGGCAGTACGAAGGAGATGCAAATCGTGAACGCCAGCTCGTCCCTCGTTGCTGCGATCTCTCCAAGGATTGCCGAAGGCGAATGCGCCGGACCCCCAGAAGACGCTTGTCACCCTTCAGACCAGAGCGTCAGTTCTAAGCCGGCCATAGGCTCTCTGCGCACCAGCGAGACTTGGATACTGCCGAGATCGACGGGTATCGCTGAGAGAAACTCTGAGAACGTCACCGACAATACTGGCCACTCCGACTCTGCAGTTTTCAGCTTGCCTCCTCAGGAACAGACTCCCGAGCCCAATAAACCTACATCTGTACGCGGCCGCTCAGTATCGACAGAGCCTGCGTGGGAGGGGATGACGCGACCGCCCCTGCAACCCCGGGTCCTCCCCCGTCCGATGAGCGAGGTCCGCAAAGTCCTGGCGGCGCTCGCTCCCCTCACAGACCGCGATGAGAACGTGAAGGCAGAAGCACACGAGCTCGGCATACTCATTGATCACGTCGAGGAACGCATGGAGAGCCTCAAAACGCGCATGCGTAAGATGCAAAAGCTGCGTCTCGCGCTTGAGGAGTTTTTTTCGCGAGTCAAGGACGATCCGCGGCTGTTCAATGGGACGTGGGCTCCGACGGAAGGCGAAGAGCGCGAGGCCGGCAGGGCGGAGGAAGTAACGGAGGTGAACGAGTTGGCGGCTCTGAGATTCTTGAGCTTTGATGTTCCGGACGTTGGGGAGAGTCGAGTTGCGGGGTGCGTGGGTATAGTAATTATTACAAATGTGTTACTGACCTGGGTTTACGTTGACAGGACGCAGGCAATTGAAGGGAAGCGTCGCGCAGGGATTCTTCTCGACGAGGAGGACGAGGAGTCCGAGCCCTCGGTCCGAAAGCGGCTACGACGGTCGAAGGCACAGAACCATAGATCCCACACACCTTGACCACATATCCTCTAACACCGGAGATTGCGTTGCCGTGGGCACCCAGATGTATTTTACTAGTCGTAGTTCGTTGAGTGCGGTCGATGATTGCGCCCCGAGGTTCTATGTGTCGACCTCGCCCGCAACGTCGTAGTCGAGTGGCTGTTTGGTGCAGAGACATGACATGTGCGTATACGAGGGCCCTGCACTTCCAGTCAGTTACACGTAGTGAGGTAAAGAAACTTCGTCAGAGGGCCTAGAGGTCGTCGTGGTAAGGAGGCAAGCCCAAGGGAGGTGCTAGCGCCCGATCAGCCACCGGGCGGGGGCGGGAGCCTTGAGCTATCATTGATCAACTTGTAATAGGTCACTCCCTCGCACTACCGACTTACTATCCGCACGCATTGGACATGCCGAAATGGAGTACACAAGTAAATTAATCATTATAGAACAGCGACAGATACAGTGTGCGGATCCCATTAACTCTTAAGCGAGAAACACATATAGTACTTGGCGTCAAAGGATGAAGTACCGAACAAGAGGGCCAAACTGAAGAAACGTTCAGGTGACGTTCCCACAGGAATGAGAGAGGAGTCGGAGCTACAGGATGCGGCACGGCCAGTGAGGGCTCGTGAGACTCTGTAAGCGATGAGTTGCGTAGTCCAGTATGACTAGACTGTTGTGGTGTATCGCGGCGGGCAGAATTGAGGATCTCTTTGAGGGAAGCTGTAGGCGGGAGTATGGACGGCAGGAGGGTGATGGCGGAACTAAGGAGGTGTAAATGTGCCTCCCCTTCGGCTAGGCGCGAGTCGTGGAGGAATCTAAATAGCGACACAGGTAGAACGATGGGAAGTTGCGTTAACGCCTGCGCCGTTTCGTTGAAGGACCGGCCTCGGCATTGTCGGCGTCTTGAGTACTCCTCTTCGACCCGGCCGACACCTTCGAGCTCTTTTGAGAGGGCTTCAGAGACCTTGAACCCTTCGAACCCCCTGCTGAACCCTTCGTTGAACCCTTCTTTGAACCCCCCTTCGCCGACTTCTTCGTGATCCTTGAGGCTTTCTCGACCTGGTCGATTTGAGGCTTCCACTTGGTGGGCTTCAAGTCCTTGCGGCGGTCGCTCTCGGGCCATTTACCCTCTGAGAGAACGTCTAGCAAAAGGGTGATCGTTGCGTCGTGACCCTTCAACTTCGCGGTACGCTCCTCAAGTGCCGCTGTGTCCTGTTCCCGGTCCGAGCCTTCCTCCGCCCGAAGCCGCCCGAAGAGAATGTCCGCTATTGTCGGATGCGTCGGTACGAGTCGATTGGGTAACAAGAATGTCTTCTTCCCTTGTCCTTTCGCCTTGCGACGTTCATCGCGCAGCTGCGCTACCACGTCCATGATCTCGTGGTTCACCCCGTGGACATTCTTGACGCGCGTATTTGATTTCTCCTTTCTAGCTTCGATCGTGTAGTGGGCGCTGAACCAGGAAAGGAGCGTGGCGAAAACATCGTCTATGGGGTGCATAGGCGACGGGGTCGTATCTCCGGGCTTAACAGGACAGAGAAAATGCAAGGACTCGACCGTCTCTTCGTTATATGGGGAGAGATCGAGAGTCCCAGACGTGATGATCTTGTTCTTCCGTGACCCACAGGGGTACCCCGTCTTATGAGGAGCGAAGTCATCGAAGTAATCCCGCATAAATTGGGGAACGCTTGAGTCGTCCAGATTGTGGTATAGAAATCGTATACATATGTAATGCTTCTTCTCGCAATTCAAGGACAATCCGCGGCTCTACAACGGGACGTGGACACCGCCAGAGGAAGAGAAGCAGGGCTCGACGGATAGAGAGGAGGATATGGCGGAGGTGGAGGATTTGACGTCTCGGGAGATTCTGAGCGCTGACCTTGCGGACATCGCCGGGGAGCCCGTTGCGAGGTGCGTGTGCTTCGACATGTATACAAAAAACTGTGCTCCCCTTCATGTTTGGTCATAGGGTGGGCAAGGGCAAGAAGCGTTGTGCGGAAGAGATTGTGGATATGTCTCCACCGCCCAAGCGGTTGCGGGGATTGAGGGCGCGGAAATAGGAGCCCACTACCCTGCGCCCTCTGAGTAGTTTGCAGGCGTGGCATACTTTTCGAGATGCGTTCCTAATGAATTATCTTACCGGCTGTAATTTATACAACATCGTCGACCCCGTCGAAAACTGGTATATTTTCCGTTTTGCGCGCCGGCCGAGCCAGAGCGAACCAGACAGATCGCCTACAAGATTTCCGTGGCAGCAGACGTGAGCCATTCTCGTTTGTAGAACCAGATTATTGCCCTCCATGAAGGGGAGCGGCCGATAGAACTACAAACAAGCAGAAACGTCGACAGAGGAAGCTGGTCGTGGTCACGGACGAAGATGCGCGCAGGCGCTTACTTGGTGGGCCAGTCTGACGGCAATTTGAATTGGGGTCAACGCTCTTGGACTCCGGCTTCAGCTTGAACGTCCAACGTTGTTTCAATGGACTCATACTAGGATGTACAAACTCTCATCTATCCCTCTGTATCACGGTCAGCTCCAAATGACAGACGGACCCTCTTTATCATCACTTCATCTCCAAGCCATCTTGTTTTATGGGCTGGTACTACTATACGATACGCCACCCGAAATTGAAACAGTTGTAAATATATGGCGTTGAAGCCTGCTAATGCTTCAAGTGAGTGGCCCGTCGCTATCGCCAGCGCTCACGCTATCAAAAGAACTACGACTTGTGAGATTTGATACGCCTCAGACGTGAAGGATCTGCGGGGAGTTGGACAACGGCCCGGGGACGGACCCCCGCTGCGGTATCAAGCATGACCAACGACGAGGCCGTGTGTGCTCTAGCGGACACATAGTATGTGTGCATCATTATGTGGGACGCTCTGCTAAACACTGACCAGTCCCCAACCGCGGAAGGCATAGTGCCATGCCGAAAAGTTGGCTCGAGGCTAACACAGGTATACAGGACGCTCCATATCATTCCGTCTATGGGGTTGAAGGGTATATTTTGGGACCAGAGTACAGTATCAATAATACAAATCGAGAATACAAATCGAAAGGCTAGACTCAAACTAGACGGCAGTACGACCGACGTTAGAGTTTGCGCCGCTTCGTCGAAGGGCCGGCCTCAGCGTTGCCCGCGGTCTGCGAGCTACGCTTCGACTGGGTCGAAACTTTCGAATGCGACGGCGTCTTGGTGCCTTTACCTAGGCTTTTCCTCTCCTTCGAATCCTTCGCATTCTTCGCATTCTTCCCGACTTGATCATCCTTGGCCTTCCAATTCTTCGGTCTTAAGTCCGTAGAACGACGATCGGATTCGGGCCAGCGCGTGTGAAGCAGAGTCTTGATGAGCAACTGGATGGTCGGCTGGTGCCTGTCGAGGTTGGAAGCGAGCTGTAGATCCTCTTGTGACGTACGGCGAGTGTCTTCCTTGGGAACTTGGGTGGGAGACGGCGTTGAGTTATTGTCCGAGTCAATGACGCCCTGTTTCTCTGTTTGAGCCTCGTCCTCGATGATCCATGCTAAATCAGACTCTAATTCGAGAGTTTGGCTCCCGCCCTTTGTCCGCTCACGCGGAACTCGTTGGACCGGCTGTGTGAGCCTATAGTAGGCAGCAAACCAAGACAGAAGAGTGGTGACAATGTCATCCACAGGGTGCATTGAGGAGGAGGAGGATTCACCACCGGCAGGCTTGGAAGGCCAAAGGAAATGCAGACACTCTTTCGTTTCTTCGTCATATGCCGACAGCGCGAGAGCGCCTGATGTAATGACCTTGTCCTTCCGTGGCCCACAATGATACCCGGTCTTGCTCGAAGTGAAGTCGTCGAAGTAGTCCCGCATGAATCGGGGGACATCCTCATCGTCGAGGTTGTGGTGGAGGAACCGGATGCAGATGTAGAGCAGGACGTGGAAGAACGACTCCAGCTCGTCTTGGATGTCAATAGGTTTCGTGTGGTTGTTGAGGGCGTTTACCGACAAGAACTGCCATGTTCCCTGTGTGTTTGTGTCAGTCAGGGATAACTATCAGCTGGTGGGACGTCCTTACAGTCCGATCGGGTTGTCGCCCACCTTCCTCCCGTTGTTCGAGATGTTTTGACAACTCCCAGTCGTTCAGGAGTCCTGACCAAGCAGTATTACCCGGATACCTATACAGTAGCATATTGCCCGCACTTATGTCACGGTGAATGATCCCGTGCTTGTACGCTTCGGAGTGGGCTAGTTTGGACGAGAAGTGAGAAGGGCTCAGCATTCAAAGCGCGACTCACACTTACCTTTAACACAACACAAAAACGCCCGGACCAACGCACGCCCATTCGAGAACTCCTCTAGCGGCTTCCCTACCTCCTCCACGACAAGACGGTAGTGTCGATGCTTCTTCAGACGACACTCCTGGTCCTTGTGATATTTCGGCCAGACCTCCTGCGTTCGTGTTTGTTGGCCAGGGATGTCGCCGTGGCAGACAAGAGTGGGGACAAATTTGACTGCATGTTGACGCAGCTCTTGTAGCACCGCGCCCTCCTTGTCGATGTCGTCGCTTATAACGCGCCACGAGTCCTTCAGGTAGACGAATCGGGCCTCCTGCCCCTCTGCGGGATCCGCCTCCAGCGCTACGTACCCTCGCGTCGCCCGTCCCGCTACCCCAGGCGCCTGGAAGTGAGGCTTTCCAACAAGGTACCGACGCGTCTTCCCCGTCAACTCGTCTGGCACTTCCAGCTTCCACCACGGCCAGTCCTCCCTCAGCTGCTTCTTGAACAGTGCCCCGACGTAGTCGTCCTCGCCCAAGTCCTTCACACGTGCCCGCATCGTCTCCGCCTCGTCAGACTTGGGGTCGAGGCGAATCGCCGTCGTGTCATGTCCACGGTCGGCGGGGGAGAGAGCCGCGTAGCGCTGCAAAAACTCTGCGATCCTACCGCCATATGTCCTCCTGTAATTGAACTTCTTTGTCGCAAAGATCCCCGCACGGTCGATGCGCACGATGCGTGCATAGTCGCCGAGGAAAAGAATGAAGAATTGGAACATCCGTTGCTGGTGGTTGAAGACGTACTCCGCATACGACAGCATCTGACCAAGGACGTGGCGCCGAGTTTCAGCGTCGGGTTCATCACCCTCGCGGTCTTCGTCGAATGGATCGTCGTTGACGGCGTTCATCTTGCACTCGATAGCGATCTCAACCCATGACCATGCCATACGCCCAAAGCTACTCTTTCCTTCGAGGATCAGTTTCCTGGCGATGTCTGAGGGGTACATCCCGCAATCGACGGCCTGCTTTGTGTCTGCAGACCGATCGCCCTTATGCGGCGTCGGCACGAATTGGTAGCCGGGGCATAGACGCGCTGCGTTCAATGCTGCCGTCTGCAAGGAATACACTTAGCATGCAGCGCTATAGAATTGAGAGTTTACGCACAATATTCGTGTACATATCCTTCTCCGTTGTCGCGGTGGCCATGCCTTTGAACGGGCTCTGCGGGGGTTTGACCACCGGAATGGATACCTTTGGAGGTGGGAACGGCTTGCTCCTCGACCTCAGACGAGACTTGCTAGAAGACGCATCTATCTTGGGCAGCTCTTGTTGTGTCTGTCTGGTTTGAACCTCGGGAAGAAATTCGTCCATAAAGTCTTTGTACGGGATGCAGGTGATCTTGTTATGCATGGTGAACCGTAGTTCTTCGCGTCTCGCTTTGAGATCTCCCTGTGCAGTGGCGTATAGAGAGGCGGTGATGTACGCCTTGCGGGGAGTGTCAGCATTTCCGGAGGCCATGTTGTGCAGAAACGATCGGCAGTGGGGGAGCAGGATAGAGAACAGAACATACCTATTAGACGCACGGGCGCGGTTTATATGTTGTTGCAGTTTAGCCACAACACGAGGCGTAGAGGTATTTGGGCGTCTGTCGACGAAAACAGTGCACAATGGGGGGCACGCTGGCCGATCGACGAGGTGGCTAAGTTCAAGTTGAGAAGCGCCCGAGCGCGAGCGCAATGCGCGACGAACTTGGGAGGAGCGCTCGACGGTGTTACTGGCACAGCCACGAAGCGTCCGCGTTCGAAGTTGTCTAAGATCTTCATTGCATAGAAATACTCTCGCTGTGCGACATTTCAGCACAGATAAAGCTTCAGTCGATTATCCCAGAAATTTTTGAGATATTTGTAGGCAATTCAGAGATCACCGTCGATCCGGCGGGTCAGCGTGACATTGAGTAACGGCACGTGGACCAGTCCGCATATGGGTCTGTTCGGGCGCTTCGTCACTGCACTTCTTGAGCTTGAACGTTCAAACGTTCACCCACCATTACCCTCCTTTCCTTTATCCGAATTTGGCCTTCAAGGGGAGGACCTTGGACCAGAACCACCACCACCTGTATGATGGGGTGGCTCAGCGGCGCGCCTCTTCAAGCTGAGGCCCAAGGTGCGGTGGTGCTTCACCACTGTAAGATGTCGTCCCCTCAGTATTCAATACTAGGGCAAAGGCTAGTCGTCGACAGCTGTGAAATGACAGAGGGTGTAGCTCTCCAACGCGTGTACCGCGACCCAAAAACTCCAGAGATGCTCGGAGACAGACCAGTGAGGGGTACCCTCACGAGAAGAACTCACTGATTTCAACCGGAGGGGTATATAACACTCTCGTCAGACACTACGAGACGAGCTTGAGGAGCTCCCTAGCTCGGGAGATGCGGGCTCGCGTCGACGTGCAGGCGGGGGAGCGCGATGAAGACGAGTGGAGTAGGACGCGTAAGCGGGCGTCTCTGTAAACAAGCGCTTGGTCCTGCGTTGAGACGAGACCGGACAACACTTTTGTCCGTGTCCCACTACTATGCTCCAAGTGCGCACTGACGATACTGTGGCGCCTACCTTCTACCTAAGGCCTTTGTCCGGAACGCTTGGACCGTCACCGACAATGCACGACCCACCCTAGCAACTGACTGCGGGTTTGAGCCACTCGGAACGGTTTCCTCATGCCGAGTGTGGCACAAGGCTTGGGTGGCACCCTGTCAAAAGACCAAGCGTAGCCCCTCGGCGACTATTTCTTCTCGACCGCCCCCACTATGATGGACGCCACACCCACTGAACAGACGCAAACTGAGCCCCCGAACCAGGGTACCGCACAGGGCTCAAAGAGGCAGAGAACGCTAGAGCCGCAAGGAGAGCACTCTAGAGGAGACGACGTACGTCCGTCTACCCTGCCAATAGGGCTAACTTGACACATACGCTGCAGGAGGCTCGTCTGGCAAGAAGAAAGGAACCCCTCCCGCTTCCAACCCGTGATACCGAGTCGGATCACCCGTTTCGACAAACAGCGCCCCTCCCGCGCAGGACGTACACACTCCTGCCCGACATGCAGTCTCCACTCGCTCACCTTGACCCGAACGACTTCACGGGCCTCCCAACGTTGCAGGACCTGAATCCGCATCTACGTCGCAACCGGCGGGGCGCCCCACCTGGCGATCTCGTCCCAGGCTGCGCTGTCTTCACAGACTGCGAGGCACCGCACGTGGTCATCCCGCCGTACAAGCTGGACGGTAATATCACCGACGCGCAACGAAACGGGCTCAAGGCGAATGCAGGTGCGATGCTAGCCATCGTGATCCACGGAGGCGGCCAGCGTTTTATCGAGAAGTCCCCGGAAAAAGCGGGTGAGATCCGCTCCTTCCTCCAGTCGCTCAGGTTCAAGGAAGACTTGGAAGGTGCGACGACAAATGAAGATCCCCAGTCCCTTTCGCAGAGAGAGGACGCCTCGATGGAGGATGGAGAGGTGCGTTCCAACGCGCCCACGGAACCGGCACACCAGCAAGCGCCCACCCCCGCTCCCATCAACCCCTCGACCGGAGTAGAACCGCCTCCCCACGAGGTCGAGGTCTACCCTCCCGTGATTGCACGCCACTTTGACAAGAGCAAGAGTCGCTTTGGGCAGCCCTGGACCTATTTTGCGGAGCTAGGCACTGGCGCGACACGTTTGCGGGAGTACCTCCTGTGGCAGGAGGTCTTCGCCATCCACCCTACCCTCTCGTTTTCGGTCCACCCCTTCCTCCCCGAAGTCCAGCACTGGCGGATCATGGTCCTCTCGGGCCCCCCGGGTGCCGTGCTTGACTCGGACAGCGCTAGGCGTAGTGTGCTCGCGAATGTCAAGAAGCGGCTCTGGGAGAACCGCGACTTCTTCCACTTCGTAACGCGCACTGCCGCGCCGTACTGGGGCGTCACGGGGACACTCTCTGAGCTCGTTAAAGCGGCGACGGACACCTTGGACGTGCAAGTGGTCACAGCGGAGGACCTCTCATCGGGGCGCGACGTAACGGCGTACCTGATCACAGGTCGGCCTGGGGCGTACAAGGATGAAGACCACGCACGCTGGCTCGGATTCTTCACTAGCCCGGGCTCTTACTACCGAGGACTCCATTGCCTCGAGGTAAACAAGGTCTTCTTAGGTTGCCGCCTGTGTAAGGACAACACGCACTGTGTACGTCAGTGCCCGCTTCCCCGGATTACTGGGTGGCAAGGTACGACGGCGGAAGACATGTATCAGGCCCAAAATGGCCCGCAGAACGCGATACCGTCAGCGGTGGGACCCTCCCAGCAAGCCCGTGACATCTGGCAGACCGCTCCCCGTCGAGGCGGAGGTCGAGGAGGAAATAGAGGTACGAGGGGTGGACGACGCCCCGGCGGTCCCGGTATCAACCGTGGAGGAAGGCGTTGACCCGTTGAGCCTCGCGCGCAAACCGGACCCTGTACTGTATTGTTGTACAACTGATGGATAGTTCAAATGAGAATTTCCTTCCCTACCTACAGCTTTGGGGTGACTCCCTGGGGAGACCCGAGCGGCGACGGGTGAACCCTGTCAATCAATAGAACGCTGTACCCTGCCTAATCTACTGACGCCCAGGCGGACAGGACGGCAGAGTCAGCCCGGAAATAACTCGGACGTAAACTGTAACCGTACCGAACACCTTGAACGATTGGCTTGGAAAAATAGGTCCAGACCCAGGCGTGACCTATCAAGTACAAGTCCGTCATCTCTCTTTCCTTACTAACTAGCACAGATCTTGCAGGCCCGGCACGCTCGCAAGGGAGCTCCACCACCGCTACGAACCCGACACAAGAAACTTCAAGGCAGCTACGGCAGCAACCCAACGGCAACAACGGCGACCCCGGCACTGAGGCAACCTCGTCCAGAGGAGGAGCTGCCTTGACCGCTGGGCTCTCCTCTGATGACGAACGGGGCCGAGCGGATGGCGGTATCGCAGCAGGGGAGCGGCGGGGAGGGCTCCAGGAGCCTGGGGAACCGTCCGACAGCTCTTCCGGGTCTGCGGCACGGCCTGTACGGACGTGTAATGCTGGCCAGTCTAGGCAGCAGGCGATGTACTCGTCGGACACCCCTGTTGGGGGTGAAGCGCAGTTGAATGTAGTTCAACAGGCGCAGGGGCCGCAGTTTGCGGACCAAGATGAAGCGCAACAACATTGCCGAGAGCATGAGGCTGTAGGCCCCGAAAATAGTAGTGGCCAAGTTGATGCACAGCCAGGCCCTGAAGACGGCGAAGAGCCGTTGAGAGGAGAGCGCATCCCAGCAGACCAGTCCCAGCAGACCAGACGGGAACGCCGGCGTGAAGACGCCATTGCGAAGAAAACATCGATTAAGATTGCGACGCTCAATGTAAACGGGTTCGGAAACCTACAGAAGGACAGCCCAGAGAATAAATGGAGTCTCATGTATCGAATGATGAGAGATCAGCGTATCGGAGTGCTGATGATCCAGGAGGCACATTTAACGGAAGAAAGAGTGTTAGCCCTCCACCGCATGTTTGCGGATAAGATAAAAATATTCTACTCGAGCCACGAGGAGTCGCCCACACAAAAAGAGGGGGTTGCTTTCGTGCTAAATAAGAGCCTTGTCGATGTACGTGGAGCACAGGTGACCCGTATCATACCGGGTCGGGCATTGCAACTACGTCTCACATGGCGAGGCGGAGACCAAAGAGAGATACTCTGCGTATATGCGCCAACGTCAGATGGGGTGGCAGAACGGCAGAACTTCTACCGGTCACTACTTGGCTACTACACAGACCGGCCTACCTTCCCCCGCCCGCATATCATGGCGGGTGATTTTAATAACATTGAGGACCAGATTGACCGGCTCCCCATGCTGGATACACACGATCCCTCTGTCGAAGACCTTGATAGCCTGAAATCTGCCCTCGGGCTTGCCCTTGTGGACGGATGGCGGAGCGCAAACCCGACTGCACGTGAATACACTTTCCACCGGGGGTCCGGAAATGCTGCAACAATGTCGCGCTTGGACAGGATATATATTGCCCCAAGCCTAAGGAAATTTGCTATCCGATGGAGGATATCAGAACCAGGGGTGAAAACCGACCATAAACTGGTGACGGTGGATCTCTCTGCACCGCAAGATCCATATGTGGGACCAGGACGACCAGTCTTCCCAATGCACCTCCTAAAGAATAAGAAGCTGGCAGTTAAAATGAAAAACCGAGGGATAGTGGCCCGGGATGAGTTGAAAAGGTTAACTCACCGGTCGGAACACCACAACCCGCAGACAATACTATACAAAATGAAGAGAGACTGGATGCTTGAAGCACGCGAGCTGGAAAAGGCAACGGTGCCTAAGCTCCTCGCTGAAATAAAACAGCTCGAGACCAGGCTTCTTGAAATAAAAGGCTCGGGAAATACGACAAATGAACGAACACGGGCAAGTGATATTAATGCCCTAACGGCCCAGGTACAAGCCTTGAAGCAGAAAAGGTTCAAGCAGCAGCAGCAGATGTCGCGGGCTAAATTCCGATTAGAAGGCGAGAGACCAACAAAATACTGGACTAGGCTACATCGTCCGGCAGCCCCGCGCGACCTTATACCGGCGTTCCGAACACAAGGCAGGGTGAACGGACGCGATACTCTAGAGACTGACGCCAGAAAAATGGCGGAAATGGCAAGGGAGCATCATAATAACATACAGAAGGATGGGCCAGATGTTACCGAGCCCGTTGCAAGAGAAAGAGATATTACAACGGCACTGGACAGTATCAGTGCAAGACTTACAACAGATCAATCTGAGGACATGGCTAAGATTGTAGACCGTGATGACTGTGAACTGGCGCTACATTTTTCAAAGACGGGAACAGCACCAGGCCTAGATGGCATCCAATACGAGGTCTGGAAGACAATGGATGCTCGTTTTGTCGAAGACTCTCGGCACCCAGAGAGGGCGGCTTTTGATGTACTACAGATACTACAGGCGGCCTTTGCAGACATACAAGAGCATGGAGTGTGCGAGTCAACGTCCTTTGCAGAGGGGTGGATGGCCCCGATATACAAAGAGAAAGGAGACCGGGATGAAGTAGTGAACTACCGACCCATAACTCTCCTTAACACTGATTATAAACTCTTCAGTAAGGTCCTAGCGATCAAGCTAGCTGATGTTGCACCGTACATTGTTCACACGTCCCAAGCTGGTTTTGTACCCGGTCGAAGACTGAGAAACCACACGCAACTCGCGCGTATGATGATGCATTGGGCGGAGGCGAAGGAAATAAATGGAGTAATCGTAGCCCTTGATCAAGAAAAGGCCTACGATAAAGTGTCACACGACTATTTATGGCGTGTTTTGGAACGCTTCGGGATTCCTAGAAATTTCATAACTACTGTGCAGGGTTTGTACCGTAATGCGTCTACGACCGTTATGGTAAATGGTGCAAAAAGCGAGCCATATAAAATATATAGGGGTGTACGACAGGGTGACCCGCTCTCATGCCTACTTTTTGACCTTGCCATTGAGCCACTGTCGGCCATGATCAGAAATTCCGGCCTTAAAGGCTTTGACATACCTAACTGTGTCGAAACCCTAAAAGCGACACTTTTCGCGGATGACACAACGGTGTACCTCTCTGATGATGACTCGTTTGACACGCTCCAAACGATACTGAACACCTGGTGCTCAGCGGCAAAAGCAAAATTCAATATTAAGAAGACGGAGATTATTCCCATTGGGACGAAAGTGTACCGAAAACTGGTGGCAGAAACGTACAAGGAAACTGGCAAATGGCGTGATTTCCCATTAAATGTGCGTGTTGCGGGCGAAGGCGAGCCCGTCCGAATCTTAGGTGCTTTCTTTGGGAATGGCGTTAGCAATGCAGGCGTATGGTCTCCCAAACTGGCACAACTAGATGAGAGGCTCCAAGCATGGAGAGTAGGGCATATATCCATCGAGGGAAAGCGGCAGGTAGCCCAAATGATGATAGGTGGCATAACGCAATTCCTGACGGATGTGCAGCGCATGCCGCCCGAAACTCTGAGGCGTGCGGAGAAAATCCTTCGCAACTACGTGTGGGACAACCGCAGGGCCCCCCCGGTGGCAATGTCGCACATGTACACCCCACTTGAGAGAGGCGGGATGAAAATACTAGACCTGGAAAGCCGCAACGAAGCGATTGATGTTATGTGGTTAAAAGCATATCTAACTTTTGGGCGGCCCCGCCCGATGTGGGCATATGTGGCGGACGCGCTTTTTGCACACCATGTAACAAAGGACCCCTTTCCAAAAGAAGAGTACTTACGAGTCAGTCCTTTCCTACAACATTGGAATCCAAAGCATCGTGGTCTCCCAGAAGAGCTGAAAGCACTGTGGTCGACAGCGAAGAAATATGGGCTGCGAATGGAGGGTCTTGCTTTCGAGAAGAACACGCTGAGGAGCCTGCCGATGTGGGATCATGAGCGCACAGACCCAAAACGCATGAGAAAACTCTGCATACCATCGGCAGTAGTAACCTGTCTACGGGTTAAACACAAGGTTAGGACAGTAGGCGATTTCGAGACACTGGCGGACGTACTTAATAGACCGGCCCATACACCAAGCTCACAATGTGCATGTCGAGACTGTGAGAGGTTGATCACAGAGGATAGGTGCTCAGACCCGCACCGCTGCTGTGTACGGGCAAAAGCTTTCCTTGATACCCTCCCCCCGAAATGGGATCCTAGAGGGCAGCAGCCGGAGGACTACGAAGAGCGTCAGCAAGATGAGCACCTTACCGAGGGAGTAAGACAAGCACGCCTTTTCGACCGAAGGGTGACGCAGAAGGGCGACATTGGAAGCACCTTCAGAATATTCACAGATGGAAACCCGACCTATGATGGGCCGCTGGATATGAGACTCACTGCAGATGGACAATCCGAGATTGTGATTGCCACTGATGGCTCCTGCCAGCGGAACGGTGAACGAAATGCGGTTGCAGGCGCAGGAATATTTATTGCAGATGGCGACGACCGAAATCTTGCCCTACGACTCCCAGAGGAAATTCCGCAGTCAAACCAGACCGGGGAGGCAGTGGCAACCTTCCTGGCGGCATCGAGAATTGATAGCACGATGAATATGGTCCAAGAGACGGACTCAAAAACCGTCATGGATGCGCTAACACGATACCGGGAGAAACATGAGTGCACAGGTTTTATCCTGCAAAAGAATGGCGAACTCACACAGGCAGTGCTTGCAGCTCTGCGGCGCCGAAGGGCCCATACAGCTTTCGAGTGGGTTAAGGGTCATAATGGGCACCCAAGGAATGAAGGGGCAGACTTACTAGCAGGCGAGGGAGCACAGCGAGAGGCAGCCGACGAGCTTGACCTAACCGTCCCCTCGGAGCTACGGGTATCGGGGGCAATGCTATCGTGGATGACTCAAAAACTGGCTTACCGTGCAATCAGATCCCGAAAAGAGGCGCAGCTACAACCTCGCCCTAGCACTGCGGCGAATATGGAAAAGATAGTGGTGGCGATCGAAGAGGCTTTCGGAGTGCTGCTGCCGGATGCTGCAATCTGGAAGTCCCTGCGGAAAAAGGACATTCTTCGTGAGCAGCGGATGTTCCTGTGGAAGACAATACACGATGCGTACATGGTTGGAAGACATTGGCTACGGGGAAAGATGCCGGATGAGCTAAAAGCGAGAGCGCCGTGCAAGATATGCCCAAACGAGCTCGAGAGCATGGAACACATCCTATTCTATTGCCAAGCTCAAGGGAGAGAGACACTGGTAGACTTACTCCGAAGACTCTGGACCAACACACAACACCGATGGCCGGGGGCGAACTGGGGTACCATGGTCGGTGCAGCCTGTGCGGTCTTTAAGAGCGGAGACGACAGACTGACGGCAACAGAACGTTTGTGGATAATCTTGGCTACTGAGACACTCCATCTCATCTGGAAACTGAGATGCGAGAGAGTAATCCGGAATGAGGGGATGGAGTTCACCGCCCAGGAAGTGGAGAACAGATGGTATGCCGCAATAAACCAACGGCTAACTCTAGACCGGAAGACGACGATGCCTATACTGGGAAAGCGGGCGCTAAAACCCGATGCGGTGGAAAGCACCTGGCTCCCGGTTATCGCGAATAGCTCAGATTTGCCCCCCAATTGGGTGGGGGACAGCGGGGTTTTAGTGGGTATAAAGAGGGGAAGATGATGGGGAACTTTCGGGTGCCTCAAGTGATTCAACCCCTTCTTGAGTCCCACACTCAGTGCATAATGGCATTTCCTCGCGGTACAACGGTGACTTTATTATACGGTTTCTCGAACACCGACTCAACCGGGAGATTCAACTCCTGACTGTGTCACTAGCGCGCCCGTGTCCTCACAACAAGCCCTTCGGGGACCACTGTGGACTAGGGCATGTACTCTGGTACAGCGCTCCACCAAAAAAAAAAAAAAAAAAAAGAATTTGGCCTTCAATAGTAGCTACACGCCAGCGCTTTGAGTTCAAACGTGTCCTCTGCTTTGTGGCTGCGGTCAAGTTTTATTAAGAATCAACCGACTGACCTCGGTATGCCCCTCCCTCACCGAGTCTGTTCCTCCGAACCACTGCTAGCTGGAGGGCTTGCTCGCCCATACATCACCATGTCTAACGTTTCCGCACTCATGTGCATAGAAAACCATAGCACGACGCTGCGCTCACAATACATAACCACTGGTCATTGGCAGGAGAGACGGCAAGAGCTCGGCCTCGGCATGCGGCATCATGAGAAGATCACTTACATCCCCTTCGACGACTTCATCGCTCGATTCGTCCCAAATGTCCTCGCCCCGCATTCTTTATCCGAATCCGACGTGGACCGTTTCAAGCATGAACCATCGACTGAACGCGATGCCGGGAGGCCCGACGCCCCATCCTCGAACCCATTCAAAGACATGCCTCGGGCAACCGTCGAGAAGGACATGTACAAGAACATCGTACGTCCACACCACTGCCACCTCGCGTGGTTGACGCGTTGCGTATATACTAACACACCATTCCTTAGACCGACGCTCTGTCTGGGGCGGGTCTCACGACGGAATTCGAGTTCGTGTCAACCCCGTACAAAGGCGACTCCTCGGAGCGGTCTGGTCAGGCGGTCGACTGCGGAATGTACCCCAAAGAGGGCGTGGATCACCTCGGTCCGGCAGATGACGAGGGGCATAGGCGGATGAACTGGACGTGGATCGAAATCGCAATCGAGTGCAAGATGAGCTTGACGGACGACGATCCGTTTAACGAGGCGCGGGACATGCGCTGGCAGCCGGTCGCCGTCGGTCGGCGCGAGGTACTCGGGCAGGTGCTCGACTATGCCCGGTTGATCTTCCTGTACCAGCAGCGGATGTTCCAGTTCATGGTCCTCTTCCTCGGGGACATGGCACGGATCGTTCGCATAGATCGATCTGGCATCTTTGCGACACACAAGTTCAACTATAGGAACGAGGGCGGCCTGAAACTCGCCCGCTTTTTCCGAAACTATGCTTCACTTTCTCGTGTAGAGCGAGGTCACGACCCCACAGCCACTCGACTCGATCCCTGTTCAATCGAAGCCGAGAAGATGCGGGCTCGGGTTCAGGGGATGAATCCTGATGACCATATTATGGGGCTTTTCGCAAACACCCTCGATGAGCAGTGGCCGTGGTGGAAAGTGCAGGTGCCCGACGGAGAGCGCGAGGGTCAAATACAGACACGGTCTTTCCTCGTTGGTAAGCCCCACTTCATGGCCTCTGGCATTGCCGGTTCGGCCACCCGTGGCTACGTCGCTCTCGACGCAAGCGACCCAGAAGGTCCGCCCATGTACCTGAAAGATACCTGGCGCGTGATTAGCGAGGACCTCGAGCAGGAAGGCATCCTCCTTCAACGCCTGCACGAACATAAAGTGCGTTTTATCCCTACGCCGATCTGTCACGGAGATCTCCTTGGTCAGGAAACTCGGGGGTCCACAGTGTGGCCCGGGTATTATCTGGAAGATGCGCACCCTTTGGAGAGGTATCAGCACTATCGGCTTGTCACCAAGGAGGTCGGGAAACCACTGGAGCAGTTTCAACATAGCTTCGAGCTCGCCTGCGCATTGTGGTGCTGTATCTATGGTGAGCTCCTCCTTTTCCCTTCTCGCCGGGATGTGTACAATATATCTGATACCTCTTTTTGCACCAATTACTTCTAGCCCATGCCCAAGCCTATAAAAAGGCAAAGATCATTCATTGCGACGTGAGCACAGACAACA
Organism: Trametes hirsuta; assembly: GCA_001302255.2. Classification (NCBI taxonomy): domain Eukaryota; kingdom Fungi; phylum Basidiomycota; class Agaricomycetes; order Polyporales; family Polyporaceae; genus Trametes; species Trametes hirsuta. The sequence goes on along the minus strand of CP019374.1, from coordinate 328,722 downwards.
TACTCCTATACCGGAATTCCCGGGGCATGTGGCAAGGTATGTTAAACGGATGGAAGCTTTCAAAAAGATGCGATCAACCGGGCAAACATGGACGTCAATATAGTCGTACGGTGCGGTCTTACTCCTCCCGGGTGCCGAATAATCTATTCTCATCAAGTATCGCCTGAGCCACAGGGCACATGGCAATTTATGTCTGTGAAAGCACTCCGGAGCCGCGGCGGCATTCCTATCCGCATCGAGGACGAGCTCGAATCTTTTTTCCACGTCCTCCTCAACGTCTCCCTACGGTTCCTCCCGCATAACCTTCCGAAGGCGAATCTGTCTCAGTTCTTGGACGCTTACTTCGGCAATTATCGTACCCTTGAAATGGAATACCGCTGCGGTGCAGCGAAAGACTTCGCCATGCAGGCTGGATTCATCGACATCTCGATTTACAGGGACAACCCTGACGATTCCAGCCGATTGCATTTCCACTTCCAATTCTTCCCCGACCCACCTACTTCTGGTGCCACTCATGCCGTCGAGCCGATCGCCGCACTACACCCCCTGGATGGCATCATCAAGACTTGGTTATCCTGGTTTGGTGCATACTACATCTTACCAGGAATGCCTGAATTACGCAGCTGCTCATCAAAGTTGTCCCCTGGTACGGACGTAGAGGAAAAGAATCGCGCTTGTCTGGAGCAAATCAACAGCTTCGAGCGTATGAAGGCCGATATCGAAGCCGGGAGCGACACGGAGGACGATATCGAAGCCGGGAACGACACGGGGGACGATGAGAGCCCTCCTTCCCCCACGGTACGACCAAGTACGGTTAACGACACGTTGAATGTTGAAGCAGACGCGCGCTACCGTGCCGCTCTGGCTGAGCGCGCGAACAATCTGGCTTCGCACGCCGCAACGCTGGCGCTTTTTCGCAGCGTTCTGTCCAAGGACACATGGCCGCCCCAGCCTGATCGCATAACGGAGAAGGAACCCTCGGAGGACCAGCTGCTCCCAACGGAGGGCGACATTGCAATAGGGGAGTCTTCTCGCGAACATGCCTCAAGATCAGGTGACTCAATGTCTGAAGACGTCGCCGGGCCTTCGAACTAGGGGAGGGGAATATGAGGTGATGCGCTGTTCGGCTCTGGCGATTTCAGCTGAAGTGGTAGTCGAGTCGAATTTGGGGGTCTGGGGGGTATCATGACTGAAGAAGGGGGCTGAGTTTGTTCAGGCTCCTCATTTTACGGTGTTATGTCATTGCTCTCATACCTGAGAGTATTCGCTGCCCCGACAATTAGCGTTGAATACATTCAGCTGTCCTGTAGCGCATAATTTTCTGTGCTACACATAGTCTATGCAATCCCGGAACATAGTACACTACACGGCTCTGCTTCAGAGGTTCCGAGCAAGTTGTCAGTGCCTGCGAAGCATCGTGCCCAATACTCGTGTTCACCCGTGAGTTTCAGCCATGACCATGGCAAGATGGCCGAGCGGTCCAAGGCGTGTGACTCAAGCGAAAGCTTGCCTGCTTCAGCGGGTTTCTCATCTGGGTATCCAGGCGTGGGTTCAAATCCCACTCTTGTCAACGTTTTGCACCAGTTCACGATCACCACAGCACCGGTTCAGCATTCGCCGGCAATGTTCAAGAACAAGTCCTTCAAAGTTATGTTGGTCCAGGGATGCAGACAGCTGAACGTACTGAATACGATCGATGGTGATTAAAACTACAAGGGCGACGTCCCAAGCCTCACAACGTATCACTTTCCTCTACCCCACGCCACGATAGCTGTAATGCGCACGACTATATCGTCTCTTCACGCGCGTACGTAGTAACTAACTGCGGTTGCTGCCGAGTTCGATGCATTATATTTCCTCCAAAATCGCCTCCAGGGCCCGGGCTGCTAGGCCCTCGTCCGCTCCTTCCCAAAGACGGGGCTTCTTAGATGGCCGCCCTTCAGTAGACTCCATCCCCGGCGTGACACGACGACGCTTCCGGCTCTCGGCATCGGAAGAGGGGGCCGCCATGGGGTTCCTGGGAAACACGTTACTCAGACATCACGAAACACACGATATGGAAGCACTCACTGCTCCTGCTCCTGTTCCTCGTCGTCGGACATGATCTCCACCTCGTTCCCGTGCTCGTCGATGCGCGTCGGGCCCTCCCCCTCCCAGATCTCGCACTCCCGCCACCGCGGCTCGACCGGGTGCCAGTACGCGAGGTAGTTCTGCATGCGCTCGCGGTGCGCCCGCTCCTGCCGCACGAGCGAGCGCAGCGCCCCAACCGTGTTCCCGAGGCCCTGTGTGCGCGTGTCATAGCCGTGCACCGTGCGCCGGCGCGTGCGCACCACGCGCGCGATGTCGGCGATCTTGGCGACGACGGCCTTGACCTGCTCCGTGCTCACAGTGGGCTCTTGGGGCTCCGGGTCGGATGCGAGTGCGGGGCGGGCCATCGCGTCGAGGGCGCCCGTCGGCGTTGTGCTTGCGTAGCTGCAGGTGGGTATCTGCCCAGTGTATTCTACGTCCCCTGCAGGGAGGATGTCGGTGTGCGCCCAGGTGCTGTCGTCATCGTCTACGAGCGTAATTGGGATTTGGAACTGCTCTGCCGCTGGGGGCGCTGGCGGGCGAACATTCGGTGAGTTGTGATGACGAGAGCTGCTGGGAGATGATACGGCGGCTGGGGCAGGGATCGGGTCCGTAAAGCTCATGCCCTGGTCTTCATGACGGCGACGCCGTTCGCGGGAGCCTCCAGCGGAAATAGAGTCGAAGGGGGCTATGCGGCGAGCGGTGTTACCGACGTTAACAACACACGGTAGGTCAGCCTTACCTTGACTGTCCTGGAGCTTGCTGATCTCGCCCACATCGTTGCTGCCCATGGGGTGACGTATGGCGCTGGCCGATGTACCGTAAGGTGATTGATTGTTCGGCGAAGCAACCCGGTGTGTTGCACTGGAATGGAATAGGCGATACGAAGGCAGCCGCCATTAGTTACGGGGTATTCAAGTTAGACGATAGTCGGTCGATACTAACTCGTATGGGGCCCTGCTTGCGCTGGAAACTGATCTGTTGGCGTCTGTGCGGGCTGACGGCCCAGCCGTAACCACTTTGGCGGAAATCTTCTTGGACAACTGAGGTCCTCTCTTCTTAGAGGAAGCGCGGGTCTTGGGCGTAGCAGCGGCTATTGGAATGTAAGAGTGTGTCGCTGGGTGTTCACGCACGCGCCCTACCAGATGCAGTCTTCTGGCTATGTTCGGGTACAACCACTTGGGGTATGGGCCGCTTTTGCAGTGCCTTCATCCGCACAGCACGCTTCGGCGGCACGTCTGGTGCGTTCGTCTGTTTGATGGAGGTTTGAGAACCTTCGGCCACCTGGGCGTCGTTGTTCACATCCTGGGACGGGCCAGAACTGTAGCGTCGCCACCGTCAGCTACCTACTACAAGGTTATGGTCCTCAGAAAATATTTCTTACGTCGTGGCCTCGGAGAAACGCTCTAGAAGTTGAGTGATTATGACATCCGACTTTAGGTTCGCCTTGACGCCATGAGTCTGTTACCAGGGTCATATAGATTAGCTCGTGGCTATCCTCCTGTATTGGAGCTGGGTCAAACCTTTGCAAGCTTTTGGAGCTCTGCTCGCGGTAGCTTCTGCAGTTGCTCTCGATTCATGCTGCTCAAAAATCGGCGGGAGGACCTTGAGGTGTGTAGATGATGGGGGTTTGAAAGAAAGAGTTGATCTCCAGGTTGAATCGCCTGTGGCCCCTATCGGAGGAGGCCGAGGCGCGCTTGTCGCCGGCCACTGAGGAGAACAAAGGAGTTGGTTGTGTCACGCTTAGCTGTTAAACACAATAGGCAGTCCGGCCCGGGCGCCCGGCCGTCGCCAGTGGCACCATCCTGGCCTGTGTCGTTGTGAGCTATGCGGCATTATTAGTATGCGTACAGTGGGGTACGTTGTTGTAGGGGCGCGGGATCTTCCGAGACTGCGACAAGGCTGAGCTTGGGAGTCGGATGAGTTTGGATTGGCTACTGAGCGCTTCCGACTCAACGCCATCAATATATGGGATCACGTGCAATCGCTCGGGCTCCCCGAGTGCCCGCCAGGGCGTGCCGCGCAAGTGTTACGACCAGCGAGTTATGGTAAGTACTTCATGAATATTTATATGACGATCTCTATGCCACCATCATGCCGACAGGGTAAACCTAGTCACTAACGCAGGATCCAAGAACTCTTCCATGCTTGAAGTCACCACCCCGCGAATGGTGAAGTCAGCTAGATGCAGCGCGACGTATTCCACCAGTTACATGAATTTACGATTATCGCCTAATGCGAGGCTATTTCTCGCTAGCTGTCCTAATAATATTCCCTCCAGGTGTCTTTTGCGAGTGCCTACATGACGTCACTCCACAAGTTGGTTTACAGTCGAATTAAATATATGACATTGATGTGTCTGCAGCGGACCTGAGGGGGTCTTGAATGTAATGAACCGAAATTCGCGAGAGCCGAGTATCCACTAGTATCACTGGCGGCCGCCCACTGGGCCGATCTGGGAAGAATGGGTGTAGGTAAGCAAGGGCAAGGGATCGAGGAAGAGGACGTTTAGGCGACGTTAGCGCCGAAAGAGTCACCGATAAGGACGGGGGTTAAGCCCGTTTTGGCATGTTAACTCCGCGGTAAGTATTCTTACTCGGCAAACCCCCAGTAAAAAAGCCCCCCGTCTCCCGAGTCATTCGCGTTGGGGCTCTCTTCTTGCCACCACCGTCGACACCACCGCCGACGACGACCATGGGTCTCCTCCGACTCCAGCCAGGCTGGAGTCCGTCGCGAATATTGGGCTCGCCGCGATTCTCCCGACACCTGCACGTCTCTCATGCTCGTCGCGCGCTTGCTCCGACCAGACCCGTCAGAGCCGTCGCGCAGGCCGCTGTCGGCTCCTATGGCCAGGAGACAGAGGGCGAGCACGTCTTGAACTCACCTTCTGAGCTTGCGCGCAAGATCTCCGCAAAGGTCTTGCCCAAAATACCCCGTCCGGACGTCAGCAAGGTGCTCATTGTTGGCAGTGGAGGTCTCAGCATTGGTCAGGCTGGCGAGTTCGACTACTCTGGCTCTCAGGCACTCAAGGCTCTCCGCGAGGAGGGCGTCGATGCTGTTCTCATCAACCCGAATATTGCGACGTGGCAGACGTCCCATCAGCTCGCGTCGGAGGTCTATTTCTTGCCCGTCACTGCGGACTATGTCGCCTACGTCCTGGAAAAGGAACGTCCCGATGGTATCCTACTCACTTTCGGTGGACAAAGTGCGCTCAATGTTGGTATCGAACTCGACCGCATGGGTGTTCTCGACAGGCTTGGTGTTCGTGTCTTGGGCACTCCGATCCGCACTCTCGAGGTTTCGGAGGACCGCGACCTTTTCGTTCAGGCACTCAAGGGTGAGTCATCTGTACTTTCTTTTGTGATTCGTTCGGCTATCCGTCGATCCTCGGAGAGAGATAACGAAATAGACCACTGCACCAATTCGCGACGCGTGTCACGTGACCGTAAATGCGACCTCGACCAGACCTAAATATTTTTGAGACATCGTTCTATGATCACAAGGGGGCCTTAGGGCCTTGAGAGTACCGTGTGCTATTTCTGTTTATTACATGTACCGTTTCTGATCTCGTTTTTGCGCGACGTTCCTGACACGCTTGTAGAAATCGACATTCCTGCTGCCACTTCGACGGCTGTCTCCTCGGTAAATGACGCGCTTCAGGCTGCCGAAAAAATTGGTTACCCGGTCATCTTGCGTTCTGCATTCACTCTCGGTGGTCTTGGCTCTGGCTTTGCGAACAACCCGGACGAACTGCGCGACCTTTCGGCGAAGAGTCTTAGTCTCAGCCCCCAGGTCCTCATCGAGCGCAGTATGAAGGGCTGGAAGGAGCTCGAGTATGAGGTCGTTCGTGACGCTGCTGACGTACGTCTATCTTTGAGTCATTGTCCGTCTTTTGGCTAATGACTCCATAGAACACAATCATCTGCTGTAACATGGAAAACTTCGACCCTCTCGGTACGCACACTGGTGATTCCATTGTCGTAGCGCCTTCGCAGACGCTCCCCGACGATGAGTACCACATGCTTCGGTCTGCTGCGCTCAAGGTCATCCGGCATCTCGGTGTCATTGGCGAGTGTAACATCCAGTACGCTCTCAACCCGACGTCGCGGGAGTACTGCGTCATCGAGGTCAACGCCCGGTTAAGTCGGTCAAGGTATGCTTTTGACCCAGTGTTTGCTGAGCAGTGCACTTACACTCGATTAGTGCTCTAGCATCCAAAGCTACTGGTTACCCTCTTGCGTACACAGCTGCTAAGATCGCTCTGGGTCACACGCTTCCCGAGTTGCCCAATGCGGTCACGAAGACGACTACGGCGTGTTTCGAACCCTCTCTCGACTACATCGTAACGAAGATCCCCAAGTGGGATCTCGCGAAGTTCACGGTGGTCAACCGCGAGGTCGGCTCTGCAATGAAGTCTGTCGGCGAGGTCATGGCTATCGGTCGCACGTTTGAGGAGTCTCTCCAGAAGGCCATCCGTCAGGTCGACCCTCGTTGGAAAGGTTTCGAGGCATACGTCGAGCCGGAGGACTTGGACCGCGCGCTGAGCAAACCTACGGATATGCGGCTGTTCGCTATCGCCTACGCGATGTTCAACAAGCAGTACTCGGTAGACAAACTCCACGACTTGACGAAGATTGACAAGGCAGGTTGGGCTCATATTCCATGCGGAATCCCCCTCTGACGTGGATGTCTTGTGCAGTGGTTCCTCTACAAGATCGAGAACATCGTCAACACGGTCTATGCACTCAAGACCGCCGGTTCTCTTGAGGCGATTGACCATGAGCTTATGCAACGCGCCAAGCGGATGGGCTTCTCGGACTCGCATATTGCTGACATCGTGTCCTCGTCTGAGCTCGCCGTCCGTGCCCACCGCAAGTCTCTCGGCATTACGCCCTTCGTCAAGCGGATCGACACTCTCGCCGCCGAGTACCCCGCGCACACGAACTACCTCTACACCACGTACAACGCGTCGGAACACGACGTCGAGTTCAACGAGAACGGCACGATGGTTCTGGGCAGCGGCGTGTACCGCATCGGGAGCAGCGTGGAGTTCGACTGGTGTGCCGTAACTTGCGCGCGGAAGCTCCGCGAGATGGGCAAGCGCACGATCATGGTCAACTACAACCCGGAGACCGTCTCGACCGATTTCGACGAGGCCGACCGTTTGTACTTTGAGGAGCTCGGCTTTGAGCGCGTCATGGATATCTATGAGCTCGAGCAGGCGCAGGGCGTCATCGTCAGCGTCGGAGGTACGCGGGTCGTACTCTCTTTTCATAGCTACCGGAATTAATCATCGACCTAGGTCAACTACCCCAGAACATTGCGCTCCGTCTCAAGCAGACCGGCGTGTCGGTCCTTGGAACTGACCCGGAAAAGATCGACAGTGCAGAGGACCGCCACAAGTTCTCGTCCATCCTTGACAGCATTGGTGTCGATCAGCCCGAGTGGACTGAGGTCTCCTCCGTTGACGCCGCGAAGGAGTTCGCCAACCGTGTCGGTTACCCTGTCCTCATCCGGCCTTCGTATGTTCTTTCTGGCGCTGCCATGAACGTCGTGTATGAGGAACATGCTTTGGAGTACAACCTTTCCGCTGCGGCCTCCGTCTCCCCTCTTCACCCCGTCGTCGTGACCAAGTTCATCGACGACGCGCAGGAGATCGACGTTGACGCCGTGGCGTACCAGGGTCGTCTGTTGCTTCACGCCGTTTCCGAACACGTTGAAAACGCCGGTGTTCACTCCGGTGACGCCACCCTCGTGCTCCCGCCCTTTTCGCTTACCGATGACGAGATGCTTCACCTGAGGGAGATTGCCCAGAAGGTGGCCACCGCATTCGAGATCTCCGGCCCGTACAACATGCAGGTCATCCGCAAGCCGTCCACGACCCCCGGAGCCCCAGCCGAGTTCAAGGTCATCGAATGCAACTTGCGCGCATCGCGATCGTTCCCCTTCGTGTCCAAGGTGCTCGGTCGCAACTTCATCGATACCGCCACCGCTGCGATCGTGGGCCAGGACGTGCCTGAGCCCGCCGACCTCATGGCGGAGAAGCGCGACTACACTGCGGTCAAGGTCTCCCAGTTCTCGTGGACGCGTCTTGCGGGCGCGGATCCGTTCCTCGGTGTTGGTGCGTTGCTTCGTTGGCGCAGTGCCGTGATCATCACTGACTTTGGATCAATGCGCGCGCGGTGGTGCAGAGATGGCGAGCACCGGCGAGGTGGCCAGCTTCGGAAAGGACATCCAGGAAGCGTACTGGGCGGCGCTTTTGAGCACGACCGGTTTCAAGAAGCCGCGCCCGAACACGGGCGTGCTCATCGGTGGCGACATCACCAAGCCCGAGATGAAGACAATCGCGAAGGGCCTCATTGACCTCGGCTTCAAGCTGTACTGCTCGTCGCCCGTCGTGGAGGAGTTCTTGAACGGTATTCCCTACGTCACGGCTAAGCGCATCTTCTTCCCCAAGACGGACAAGCGCCTGTTGCGTGAGGTGTTTGACGAGTACGACATCGAGTGCGTCATCAACCTCGCGAAGGCGCGCGGGCAGGACGCTACGGACGAAGATTACGTCGCACGCCGGTACGTCTTCTCTTTGTCCGGCATGCCGGCAGCACTGGTGTGGTCCGCGTCCGTTCTAACATCGGGTTTCAGGAATGCTGTGGACTTTGGTCTGCCCCTTCTCAACAATGCGCGTTGCGCGCAGTTGTTCGTCGAGAGCTTGGCCAAGAAGATCCCTGAAGGCGGCCTAAAGCCGTACACTGAAGACAGGCTGCCCTCTGAGGTCAAGTCCTGGCGCGAGTGGGTTGGCTTCCGCGCTTAAAAAAGCTTGAAGGTGGAGTCCGCGCTAACGCGGACAGAAAATTGTTGAGAACTGAGCGATTGCGTTCCCGCGATGCAAAAGTACATGTAGAAGTGCTGCATTTGTAAAACAATACTCTAATTGATAGACCTCCCGCATCCTGCATCCCGCGAGGCCTGCACCGACCCGTAATCGCATTCGACCCGGTTAGATGGTTTAGGCTGTGGCGTGCGCGAAGACGGGCGTGCGACGGACGATGGACAAGGAACCTACGCCTGCTCAGGTACAAGAAGCAGGTCTGCCGGTCCACAGAGTTCATCAACAACGAGCGGCGCCGGGGGGTGGCAGCGGATTTCCGGTTCTACGGTGCTGTCTTGCACCGTGTGGATGCGATTGACTGCGAACTTGTTCGCCACCTCGGACGACAGTTTGCCCTCGATCGCGTCGGCCACAAGCCGGCCTATGGTGGGGAGGAACTACGCACGCGACGCGCCACGGCACGTCAGTACGTCTGTCTCCGGGGCAGGGTCTACAGCCGGGCCTACGAACCTTGAATGCGTGCCCGCTCCCGGCTGTGGCGAGCACGAGGCTGGGATCGTCGGGGTGGTGCCCAATGACCCAGTTGTCGTCGGGCGAGTCGGCGTACCTGTCAGTGTGGCGCTCGCACATCGCGCTCTGTGCAAATTTAGGGATTCAGGGGGCGCACCAGCAAAGCCGTGTCGTGGCGAACGGCTTCTTTGCCAACTCGGGGTAAACTTGGGCCAGCTCTTCGCGCAGCTTCCGGAGGGCGGCCTTCGGAATGCGGAGCCCCTCTGTCCCGTGCGACGTGATGGTACGCGGGGTAGAGACGAGTTCCTGAGAGTTGGCGTCCTGGATCATCCGCGTGTATCCGCCGTCGTGGATGGCCATCTTTACGATGTTGTCTTCGTTGGGCTGTGCGCGAAGGCATCAGCGTGTGGGGGCTGTACGGCGCATTGGTGCCTCAGGCAGACCCTGCGCGCTTACCGGGAACATGTAGAATCCAGAATGAAAATTTAGAACGACCGGGCAGTCGCGGTACAGGTCGCCCTCTTCGGGCGTGAGTTGGATCATCGCCACGGTCTGTCTGCGGCGCAGGCGTTAGTCCGGAGTCCGGGGAACTCGGAGAATCCTGAGCAGCAGTGAGTGCTTATCAAAAGACATACCCAGTAGCTAAGCACTGGTTCTGGAAGGAGAGCTCAGGGAACGCCGACGCGGTCCAGGAGCCTACCGAGAGCACGACGAGGTCGGCCTCGAGGGTGCTGCCATCTGCGCAGGCCACCCCGGTCGTCTTCCCGTCAGTTCTGAGCAGCGCAGAGACAGCCTTGCCAGGTACGATGCTTCCCCCGCGGGTCGATACTTTGTCCATTAGAAGCCGTACGCCCTTAGATGCGAACGCCCAGCCACCGTCTCGGTTGAGGTATCCCCGTGCGTGCTCGGGGATGGAAACGCTGACGCCCGAGGGGAAGACCTTGCGGACCGCTTCGGCATCCGAGATGTTCTCGATACGCGCCCCAAGGGTGACGTCGTTTTCATATGCCTTGTCGGTGTACGTCTCTCCAGCCTGCAAGGGGCAGTAAACTCCCGACCTAGAAGTCGATACGTGAGCGCCCTATGGAAGGAAGCTCGAGCGTCGGAGGCTGGACGTCCGTACTCGTGATAGGCGTCGCCCCACTCTTCCCTGTTCTTCCACGCAGCGATCGCTTCGCGTGCGAGACGGGTGTAGAATATGTCTGGGTAAGAACTTCTGACGACTGATAGATGCCATGTCGCGTTCAGTATGCATCAGACGTACTAGATGTGTTGTGGCTTGAGAACGCTCACTTTTGTTGATGTCAGTGCTCGCGGCATCCGGGGCTGGCAGGACCGGGGATCTGTCAATGACCGTGACATTCTTGTAGCCTCTTTGTAGCAGGTGGTAGGCGGTAGAGAGGCCGAAGCATCCGGCGCCCACGATGAGGATGCGACTGTCTTGGTTTAAGCTCATCTTCAGCTGGCGGCGGCTGCGGGATACTAAGCTGAGCGCCCGAGTATTGCTAGAATAACTACTCACTGATGCTGTTGTCAGTTATGAAAAGATGGTGTGCTTCACTTCGTGGTAGTCGTAGTACGGCACGCAGTCAGCCTATGGAGGAATAGCCTGCTGAGGTTCGAGTAAATGAGTCACCGGCCGTTCTCAAGCTCAAATCTAGGCTTGGGAGCATCTAGCCCGATTATTGGCATATTCAAGTGATCTCGGTATCTACAAGTAGCAAATGTTGGTTCAAGGTTCATACACTACTCGTGTTGCGATAAGGAGGAACGACTCGCTGAGGATAACCAAAGCCCTTATCGTCGAATTGTGCTTTCGTAATGTAGGCGCCTATCTAAGTCTAGTAGGTTTAATGATTAGCGCTCAAGCTGTACTCCTCGATATCTAACCACGTTGACTCGGACGACGTTATCGCTCACTGCTCAGAACAGATCTGGACTGGGAAGAGACGGAAGCCTAACGCCGCCTGCATGTGCTATTTTGCAAAAGCCAAAATAGAACGGTCTCATGCGCGATACGAACGGACCGGCGTAAAATCCACAGGTCCCGGGGGTTAAGCCTAATTCCCAGATTGCGCGGGGACAAACTTACACTGAAACGGTGGCTTGTCTGGTTTTTTACCAAGTTGAGTAACCACTCGCATACCGGTATGTTAGCGCAGATCTTTCCGATCATAGTGGGCCGAATATACGCGTGCCTTCCTAGGAGCTTGAACGTCTTATGCAACACGTCCACGACGTTCGTGGTCTACAATTGTTTCATAGTTAGCGCATTACCCACGTGTTGACATGTTCTCTTGCAATATACTGCCACTAGGTGAAACTCCCGCCATTTGATGACTTCCAGGATACTCTTCGCTAATATGAATAATCTAGTCTATTGGGAACTCCGTGGTATAAGTACAAATACATAGGGATCCAACTCCCGCGACAACAGTATACAAGATGCGAAAACACAAAACATACAGCTGATGTCCGTAACTCAACCACTCTATGCGAACAGGCCGACAACGATATCCTGCATCTTCCCGTCCCGGATCGCCTCGTGGATGAGCGAGATGTTCTGCCCAATCGTCGCGTCCTCCACTCCGGGGCCCTGGTCGAACTTGTGCAAGTTCTCCGCCCCGTGCATGCGCACGCCGAGCGTGACGCGGATGAACTCGTACACGGGGCGCGAGCGGCCGAGGTATGGGCTTGCGGGCGCGGCGCCCTTCTCCCCGGTGAGGTACAGCTCGCGCAGAGTGGTGAGCGAGGTCGCCATGCGCTGCGCGAGCGTCTCGCGGAACTGGACGATCTGGTCGAGCGCGGTGAGCCCCGCGTGCTGCGTGCAGAAGTCGAGGAGGGGCGTCGTCGTCGCGGCGGCGACCATGCGCATGCGCAGGCTCGCGTCCATGGTGCTTGTCGACTGTAGCGAGCGGCGGATCTGACGCGAGATGAGCGGCACCAGCGCGGTGAGGTCAGCGCTTGAGAGGTGCGGGCCGAAGAAGCGCGTCAGCTCCTCCCGAAGGATGGTGTCAACCTCGAGCTGGAACTCGTGCTGCATCGCGCGGAGGTCGAGCGCTTGGCAGAGCGAGTAGAGGTAGCTCGCCGTGAGGAGCGAGAGCACCTCGAGCGAGTTGATCGTCGCGCGAGCCGAGATGAGCGCTAGGGAGCTGAACAAGCAATGTCAAATACTGTCGGCGTAAGTGTCAGACTGGGTACGTACTTGACCGCCTGGTTGTGCATCTCCGCCGATTGGATGTGCGTCGAGACCGGGTTCGCGAGGTATCCGAGCTCGCCCACGTACGCCGCGGCGTGAATGTCAATGCCCTTGGCGTGATAGTTCAGGGACGGGTCTGTCGCCGCGAGATTGGGGGGCAGGCCACGGTTCATCGCAGGATTGATGAGCTCTGTGCACTGGGCGAACAGAAGCTTTCCGATGTGATGAAGGGCGAGGCGCGTTTTCTCCATCGCGTTCGTGACGGCCATGGCCTGGAAGTTGCCACCGTGGTGCACTTCGCCGGTCTCCGCATCGATCAGCGGGTTGTCCGTTGCTGATAGAAGGTAAGTTTAGCGGGCTTTAATCGAGGGCTTGGGGCTGCGGAGCACTCACTGGAATTGCACTCGAGCGTCACCGTAGCGAGCGCCGAGAGGATGTCTTCCACTTGCGGGCCGAGGAACTGGGCGGCGGTGCGCAGCGGGTACCTATCCTGGCGCAGCTCGCCGATATCAGCGGAGATGTGCTTCTCTTCCTCGCTGGTGACTGCGAGCTGTGATCCCTCGAGAAGGTTGTCGATAGTCGCGGCGACCTCGACCTGGCCTGGGTGCGGGCGGGCGACGGCGTGAATGAACGGTGCGAATGAGCCCCGGGCGCCGAGCATGGCCTCGGTGCAGAGCGCGGTGCACACCTGCGCGAGCAGCGAGAGGTGGACGGCATCGTTGATGGCGAGCGCTGCGACTGACGCAGAGAATGCGGTGCCGTTGAGGATGCCGAGGTGCTCCTTGGAAGCCAGAGAGATAGGCTCGATGTCGTGGGCGGCCAGAGCCTCACGGGAAGACACAATCCGACGGCCCCGGAAAGTCGTCGGACCGTCGAAGACGCGGACGGAGGGGTTGCCAATCAGAACGCCAGCGATGTATGAGAGAGGCGACAGGTCTCCGGAGGCCGAAATACTCCCGCGGAGAGGTACGAGGGGCACGATGTTCTCGCGCAGGAGCGCGTTCATCCTCTCGATGAGCTCCCAGCGTACACCGGAGTGGCCACGGATGAGGGAGTTCATCCGGACGAGGATAGCGCCGCGCACCCAGGACTCGGGCATGCTCGTTGATGAAAGCGGATCAAGGAGCGGGAGTACGGCAGGCGCCTGCTCGGTGTCCGACGGTAGCACACCCGTTTGCTGATGCTGGAGCAGAGCATGTCCGAGCGTCAGGGGATCGTTCGTGCGAGTGTCGGCTAGCCAATTGAATAGCGGTGAGAAGGTTTCTAAAATTCGAAAAGCTTCGCGCTTACCACTTCCGCCGAAACCTGTGCTGACGCCGTAAACGCTCTTCTCGCTCTTGACCTTGTCGGCGATGACTTGGCGGCTCTTGAGGACGCGGTCCTGGATGTGGGGCGCGTCGTCGAGGACCACGCCGGCGCTGTAACGGGCAACGGCGGTCACCGCGGGAATGGATAGTGTCTCCCCATCGACGACGACCGTTTGGCCATTCCTGATGTTATGTCCGTCAGTCTGTGTCTCACAGTGAACGTAAGATGGCGAAGAGAGGAACGGAGGGCGCGACGAGCAGGAGATGGTCGCCTAAAAAGGTAAATGGTGTCCCATATATGGCAACATCTCAGATGGTTGGGTTCCACAAGCTCCGCCTCCACAGGGGCGGCCAACGGGGGGAACCCGCGATAACGACGAATGGAGGGCGGCTGCTACTCACTTGAAGTTCTCGAGGGACCGGTGGGCGTCGATGAACCTGGCGAGAAGCTGAGAGGGCGAGGCATCAGGCTTCGCGGCGTCGGATGGCTGCGGGGGAGGGGGCAGAGACGCCCTCTTGAGGTAGAAGGGGTTGGGCTCGAAGGCGGCGGAGTAGGTGTGAGACTTGGTGTACCCAGGCATGATGTGGTCTAGGGCGGGGAAGGCGGGGCGACTGTGTTGAACAGCGAAGGAAGAGGAGGGGTTCTGGGGGAAAGTGGTTCAGCCGTGAGCTGTGGGGATGGAATACCAGTCGGAGGACATGGTGTGTTTTTATACACAGCAGCGGCCACGAATTTCGACGTAACGGCTCGCGGACGGGGCGGCGGGAACGATCGTTCGGGCCTCTGTGCGCTCATCGACATCTCGTGGATCTCCCGCTTCCACTGGCCCCGGCCGGATCTTCGGAGAGGCTCGTGCTTAGCCGGCCCCGCTCGTGCCTCCGCGCGCCCGCCCGTTTCGCCCATCTATCCTCCAAATCGCCTGATTGGCATCAGCGGAAGCCCTCCGAATTCTCTGTACCCCAGCAACCGACCAGGGGCGTAATCTGAGTACTGGCTATCGTTTGGCGCACGGCCACCCCCGGCGCCCACGGCCGCGCGGGGGGCAGACGGCGCCGGCCGGAGCGTTCATTATGTGCACAGCACTTTCACATAGAACCCATAGTCCCACAGCCTTGCGCCGGACACGGTATATATCAAGTCATTCGCTGTCTGTCATTCTTCAGGCCGGCTAGGCACAGCAGAGCTCCGCCATAGGTGCTAACGAACGGGGATGCGTAGCGTCCGCTCCCCGCGACAATGCTTGTCCACTGCCCTGGCGGTACGCCTCCACGGCGCACTCGCTACCCGGCTGACGTTGGACGAAGGAGGTGTGGCGAAGGGTGGGACCTGTGCGCCCTTGACTCGTTCGCCGGGCGGAGTGCCCGCGAATTGCGTCCATACACATGCTAGGAGCACAGATAAGTGGTACGTCTGTCGCGGTGGTGCTTCTGTTCGTGGAAGTGAATGCATCCTGCGACTGTTCCATCAGTCGGTCCGTGGAGGAGCAGAGCATGCATGCGGTAGCGTGTATACCTCGGATTGCGCGTCGTGCCCGAACCGACGCTGGGTCTCGGAGGGCGTGTCTCCGGCATACCAAGTCCGACTTCCGTCTACAGGGAAGCCCATACGGTCGGGCGGTATACGTCGCGAGGGTCCCGCACAACGTGCGAATGCCGACGCTGCAGATCACTCGCACCGCGATCTCAAGGTTCGGAGCAATTCTCGGGAACGCCTGGGAGTCGTCGCAGAAGCACATTCACTGCCTTGATTGGGAGAGAAGAACCTTCGTGGCGCCACGCCCGGAGGCAGACCGGGCGCGGCCAACGCCAGGCGTCGTGACGCATGGCCGCACGCTTCTCACATCTCCGCATTCCGTGGTGCACGACTGCGTCTTGTCCGGCAGGCGCGGAAAACGAGGGGGCGCAGCTTGTGCGCCCTGGCAGGTATGTTGGCGCGCCCTCGCCCTGTCTCAGGCTGCTAAGTTGGCGTGCTGCGTGGGCCATCTCTTATCCATTCTATTTCCAGGCCGCGCCTTGAGGCGGGCTCGTCAATGTCGCGCTTCGCACAACAATTCAGTTCGCGACGTCGCCCCCCGTCGCACGCTATTGGTGCTCTCAGCGATGATAACAATCGCAGGGCGGACTCTGTGGGCGACGTGTCCGCCGCGCAGCACCAATCGCAAGAGGGCGGGGGCATTTGCCGAGCAAGAAGCAGATTCGGTGCTCACATTGACTTGAAGGCCGCCGGGTTCCAAGGACCGTACCGTCGGGATTTACGTCTGTGTACGGTGTTTACCGGCTACGGCCTCCATTAGCGGGGCCGACTGTAGATAAGGATTTGTAGTGAGTGGTGAGGCCGTTGTTCCGTAGGGGCCCTGAGCGTTAACGACGCACCCCTCGTTTCTGAAGGTGTCTTGCTATGTCCGACGCCGAGACGCCATAACACACCCAAAAAGGATACCATACATTCGCGATCTCTGTACACAGCGCATCTCAGGGTGCTTCTCCTTTCTATCCTTGCAGAAGAGCGTGATGGGAACCTATACGGACGCCGCCAGAGGCGCATGGTAACAATCGCACGTTTGAAAACGACGCAATGGCTCGCTTCGCACGGATATGTGGACTCGCCTTTGGGGGCTGCGGCTTCGGCCGTCACGCTGGGTGCTGCACTCCGAGGGGGTGTATCACGCATTCGCACAACCGTCAGGAAGAGAAGCACCCCGCCGCCCGCCGTGATACGTTTGCACAAGGTTGGCCGCCGGCGACGAAACCTCACTGGGATCTCGTGGGCGCGAGAATGCCCGGCAAAGGCCATGTCTGCCGGGAAATGCGACCCCGTAAGAATTCGTCGGAAATTGAGCGCGATGTACCGTCAGTTGCGCCCGACCGTCAGGAGATGCAGACGGGTGCTTTCTGATTCGGGGGCCGATGTCGGAGCGTTGGAGCGGATGCGGTTAGCAGGCAAGTCTAGATCGACAGGGTTGCCTGTGCTTGCACAACGGGATCACCGCCCAGGGCGTTTTGCGTGACTTGAGTGCGCTCGCGCCCGCGACTACTCTGTCAAATAAAACCGCGAGCGGTTTCCGACGGAGTTGGAGGAGCATCGCAAACTCACCAGGCCTGTCAATATGTCGTGCCTTCACCGGATGCGCCTTAATGTCTGTCTGAGGAAAGGCAGTGTGGCAGCGGACATTGGCAAGTTCGCGTGCTTCGCTGCCGCCGAGGACTCGGCAGGAGTCAGGGCGAGCTGGATGGAAGCTTGGGGTCGGTGAAAGTCGTGATCTGAACGGTCGTGCAACGGCTGCGAGAAACGATCAAGTCGCCATTTTGTGACAGATATGCACGACCCGCTGGTGGCATCTAGGGTCGATCAGCCTGATCTCAACCGTAAGTTGAAGAAGAGGATGGACGTTAACATCAGAGCTCACATTGCTGTGCCAGCGGATGCAGTGACAGCTCCGACAACCCGGAGAACGAAGGAGCGGCCGGCTGCCTCTTTTGGACAGCGCCCGGAAGATCGCCGGCGACGGGCCCGAAAAAGAGGGACTGCCGGAGCCCCCGACCGCAGTGTCCGGGGACCGACCTCTCTTTTACGTCACGTGCCACAAATTGCTAGTCAAGCTCGTCGAAGCCGCCTCTGGCTTTGCACTCGTTCCGCCACCCTAGTCTTAGCCTCGTTCTCGAATCACAGGAATTTTGTTAAAATGGTATGCATATTGACTGGGCATCGGAATACGCTAATCGTTTGGCAATAGGTCAGGGCCAAAAAGACCCGTAAATTCGCAGCAGTCAAGCGGCTGCTCAACCCTAATGACATCAGGCTGTGAGTGCCATTTGACGTCCCCCGTGGCCTGTGTCCGACCCCTGCTTCTGTTCAGGAAAGAGAATCAGCTGAAGCAAAAGAAGAAGGAGGAGGCAGAGAAGGAGAAGGCAGTCAAGCGAGCGTACGTCCTACCCAACCTTCGTTGTCCGTCCCGGTCACCCCTCACCCCATGTGCTCAGTCCGCAAGTCGCCTCATCGCTCTTCCTACAACATAACACAGCGCTCGTACCGCCATACCGGGTCCTCATTGATACCAACTTTATCAATTTCAGCCTGCAAAATAAGCTGGAACTCATCAGCGGCATGATGGACTGCCTCTACGCCAAATGTGAGTACCCCCACGGCTAGAGTTGCGCGTGGTGGGTCTTATGATAACGGCGACCTAGGCATCCCGTGCGTAACGGACTGCGTGATGGCGGAACTCGAGAAGTTGGGGCACCGCTACCGAGTTGCGCTGAGGTGAGCCCGCTGGGCAAGCTTTTTCGCTCCGAGACCCGCACCCGCTAACACGCGACCGTCCGCCAACCAGAGTCGCGCGAGATCCACGTTTCGAGCGGCTGACGTGCTCCCACTCTGGCACGTACGCCGACGACTGCCTCGTGCAGCGCGTGACGTCGCACAAGTGCTACGTCGTCGCCACCTGCGATCGCGAGCTGCGACGGCGGATACGCAAGATCCCGGGTGTGCCGCTCATGTACATCGTGCGGCGGCGGTACGCTATCGAGCGGCTGCCCGACCAGGGCGCACCCGTATGATCCGTCCTATCTTCCTGTCGGTCCTTTGTTCCCGCTTTTTAGTCGCATTGCATTTGTAGCCAGTAGCTGTAAGTGTTTTGGCGGAGATGACTGCATGTGCGCCCGCTGACCGGGTTGCCGCCCGCAGGTACCTAGTCTCCTGATTATCGGTCGCCCTAGACCTGTGTTGGCAAGATATCCCTGCCGATATGGAATTGCTTGTTCTCCTTCTGTCGTGCCCCAATGGACTGCCCTTTCGCACCGCTCGATTGCAGGATTCGGCTCTCTGACGTGGGCAGGATCTCACTGTGAGAAGCCCCTCCTTCCTCGGCGTGGGTGTGGGCTAGGTTCGTCGCCTTTTCGATCGCAAAGAGGGCCATCCAATGAGCAGACGGTGGTGTTTTACGTCTATCGCTAGCGTGCTCCCAGGACGGTGGCATGCAGCCGAGGGTGGGCTAGGTTGCTGGGGTTATCTCGAGCCGCACATGGAGCGTATGCCGCTCGACGTTCGGAAAGAGGTGCGGTGGTGACCTAGCGAGCGTATCAGCGTCATCTCGCTGGCCAGGTTCGCGTCAAGGCAGCCAGCTGAAGAATGGTTCTGGTCTTCTGATCCCGGATATGCTCCGTGCTGATTCCACTGCGAACGTTCGAAGCCGCACTGCTGATGAACGCATAACGGCTTGGGAGTCGGCGCACGGCGTGCTGCCCTGACCCGCTCGGATCTTGTCTCTGCGCTTGTATTCCGTACCTCGGTGGCTGAAAGACATGGGGGTGCGGTCGTCTTGGGTCGCTGTCGATCATTCTTGCCGGTGAGCCAATGGCGTCGGGCCCCCTAAATGATATTCATGGCGACTTATCGTGCACTCCAGGTCGTTTCTCTCGCTCCCGGGCGAGATAGGCTCGTGGACGTTTTTAGACCAGACCTCATCCCCGTCCTTGGACCCTTGTTTAAACTCAAAAGTCCAACGGCGACCATATCAAGAGTCCGAGGCCGGCGAGAGCCCGGACAAAAATTTATGCTGGGTGGATCGGAGGCCAGACCCTAACCCCAAGGACACTCGCGTCAGTGGCGCGTACATGAGCAAACAGACACAAATAACGCGACCGCGGTAGGGTCTAGCCACAGTGGCTGACGTGACGCGACGCCCGAACTTGATCACTGACCACCACCACCCTCGACGTGTACACCCCGCATCTCTAATATACGTAGCTATGGGAAAAGAGGACGACGTGATTCCCGATAACTATTTGTATCAATGGACTACGGAGTCAGAAACGCCGCTACAGGATTTCCTAGCCAAGGTTTGTGGCCAATCACCCGTACCCGAAAAGACCGGGTGGGCGTTCTCTTGTCTGACCGTTATGTACTCACCGTTTTCACCGTAGTATAAACCGTCTATGGTCCAGAACGATGGAATGAAGCCGGTAATGAGCATCATCACGGGTATCCTCTCAGATGCGCTTACAACTTTCCGCCGCCTGATATTAGTGGCTTTGGGTCCACAAAACTGATGGACATTCTGAAACGCCCGCGAAGTTCGAGGAAGCAGTTGCAGAAGCTTCCACTCTATGTGGGTTTTCGTGTGGTCGTATTAGTGCTTTTCATACTCAAGCTCCGACCAGTGTCCGAAGTGACCGAGCGCGTGAAGCAGATTCAGGTAATTGCCAAGGCCATGCCCATGAGTCATCGGAAAACTAGCATAGCAGCTCTAACCGTTTGATTTTTAGCATGACCCTGCTATCCCTATACGCTCTAACAAAAAGAAGGGCCTTAAAAGCAAGAAGGAATTGCGTGAAGAAGTATTCCTATTCTATGCACTCCTCATATCCGCCGTTAAGGATGCTTGTTCATAAACCAGGTTCAATATGAGGCTACGGAGAAACTCAAGGATGTTTCTAAGAAACATGGGGCCGTGACTGGGAAATGGTGGGAAATTCTTCAATGCGCTGCATTTTCGGACGCTTATTAATCACATGTAGGCTGGTCTTTGCGCCGCCGGACAGAGTTGATGCTGTATGGCACGCCATAGCTAGTAAGCAACATCTTCTGGATCCGAGCCTCGACTCACCGCCTTATGTAGCGTCTCTCATATCCGGGCCACTCTCCGCGACCAGTGCGTACCTCGCCAAGGTGGCCACAAGTCCGCAGAGCGAGACGCCGAATTATTCTCATCTGGTATGCGTCTATGTGCCGGATGTCTATGATCAAGCCAGTGTGACGGAGGTATGCAGTGGTTTTCGTTAAAGATCTCGGCGCTGAACCGCATCTGCCAGGTAATGAAGGTGCTGTTGCGTAATCACGGCCTCAACCTTATGGGCGTCAAGTCGAACCTATACACTTCAATAGGTATGGCGTGCATCGCTCGCCCATCCCTGTGCTACCACTAACATTATCGGTCTGTCAAGGCATTGATAGCAAGCATCCGAGCGGAGTGCCGTCAACGGTCCGTCGATCAGCCTGTGCCTGTCTGCCAAACGAATTGACGTGTCGGGCCCCCATTCGCACAGGTTTGGAAGAACACAGCCCTCATGAAGGACACGGAGATTAAGGTATGTCCGTTCGGAACCGCTCTCCGCGAATCGTTCCTGACGACCGTCTCTTGCAGGAACTGAAGGACAAGTACTTCTCCGAGGTCAATGCCGCCAAGGCCGTCGCAGCCGAAGAGGTTGCCGCGAAGAAGGAAGCCGCGGCTGCGACGAAGAAGACGAAGCCCAAGTTGAAGAAGAAGAACGATGACAACCCTTTCGCATCGGAAGAGGAGGATGAGAAATCGGATGCGAAGGCCGTCGATGGGGCCCCGCCCGCCGCATCTGGGTCCAAGGGGAAGAAGGCGGCGCCGAAGAGAAAGGCGCCTGTCCAGGAGTTCGCCTCCGACGAGGACGATGAGGACACCAAACCTCCCAGTAGGAAGACTCGGCCCAGAAAGGCTCCCGCCAAACGGCGTAAGGATGATTCCAACTCGGATGGCTCCGCCGAGGATGAGGCTCCGAAGAAAAAGAGCAAGGTGTGATCTGACCTCACAGTCGCCGCATGGTCGCGGAGACCCACATGGGTTTTCCCGTCTTCCGTTCTTACCGTAGTACCTCGTGCTTCATTTGCCGTCTCTAATGCTCTCTCTGATGCTATTTTGTTTTGTCTGGATGTGTAATTTCCCTGTTAATGTGAGTACGACCGGCTTTTTCCGCGCTCGTTGCCTGAGTTACGAAATACTGATCATGTTACTCCTCAGATATTCTTGTCAACGCTGCCTCGCAGGTTGAGTTCCCCACCGACATCGGTGGTTATGAGTGCAATTGCCATCGATTTACAGCGGCAATGAGTGGTTCTGCGCGCGGTGTGGTATTTATCAGTCTGTCCACTGCTGAACGACCGTTTCCTGTTCAATATGGCGCATCACGGAGTGTTACTGCGGAAGTTTCATTTCGAGTTCATTTAGGACCCGGCACGGGTCATGGCCGGTAGATACCGACCACCATGACTGAATCCTAAGAGACGGTGAGCGCGTCCGCCATTCTCTCGCAGCGTCTCATCCGCTGGCTTTGTTCCTTAGCTTGACTCAATGTCCGGCCCCGGTCGCGAGGTATTCTCCCTCACGTGTGGGCGGCCTCCCTAAAATACCGCCCCCATCCCGCGCCTGGGGCTCAGACGCCCCTCTGCATGTCGTCTCCGACCACCCCGCTTGCATCCTTTAATCGTCTGACGTTCTCCCAGCCATGGCGTCCGTGGAGTCAACCCATCGACTTGGTACTCCTGCGAAGGTCTATTTGTGGGCTGCTCAACAGGGTAGCTGGCGCCACGCTAGATCGCACCGCGGGTCGCTTCGCCGAGCTGGTTGTTCGTGGAGAGAGGTGCGGGGACTCGGCTTCATTGGAGGCTTGTTCGCGGTGGGTCGTGCAGCGGTGTGTAGTGGATTCGCCACGGCTTGATCTCTTCGCGAAGATGGCGCAGCGGGCGGTGGACGAGGCGGAGGGAGACGACTTGCGTTGGCGGAGCGTTGACCCGTACTACCTTGGTGACCCGACCGCCTCCTTTCAATCCGCGTTGCGGACCGTACTCCTGGCCGAGTTGCAGCTTGCTCTCACTTTGGGGCAGGCGGAGAAGGTCTACGCGTTGAGTGCGACCGTGGGCGAGTTGCTCGTCCTAGGCGTGCTCGTCTGCGGGGACGTGCAGGATGTCATCAACACGCTCTTCGAGGAGACCGTGAGGGATTCCGACCTCCATTGCGTCGCGCTTTGTCGCATGATCCGCCGCGTAGTCTCGTCCACCGAAGCTTTTCAGATCGTGCACAAGCTGGCGTTGTTGGGACACATCGGAGGCGTACTGGAGGAAGATACGATTTCGCTGAAGGTCCGATACATGATGATGGTCGGTAGGTCTGATGTGGGTGCTTCAGGCTTCGTGCTCATAGCGATGACTACTAGGGTGTGTTGGATCAATGCATATACCCGAGGCCCAGAGACGTCTTCTCTTCGGACCTCCAACGGAGCGAGGTATATGGCCTGCGCGAAGATCTCGATGAACAGGACGATACGGTCGAGCTTACCAGGGCGCGGGAGCGCCGTGGGCCTGAAGCTCCTGCATTCGACCAGTGTCTGAAGGAGGCCCAGGCGTTCTTGACGTCCCACGACAACAACAAGGCGGAGGCGTTCTGCAAGTCTCTGCGGCCGAAAAGTCGGCACCGCTTCATCCACTTGTTGATACACGCCGTCCTCACCGCCGGAGACGAAACGGATGCAAACCTGGTCGCGTCATTCCTCTCTCAACTCTGCACTCGCGCTCTGCTGCAGGTCAATGGGTACTTAGTCAGGGCCTTCGAACCCCTCGTAACCATTCTCGAGGACGTCGTGCTGGACAATCCCTCTGCGTATCATCTCATGGCGATCATGCTCTCCGCGGTGGGGTTTTTCCAGGCGGAGATAGATGACCTGGCTTCGCACATTGTCGTCAAGGAGAACCCGGCACGCGATCGATTACTGGAGGAAGTCGCTGCGCTGAATGCCGCACCCGTAGACGATACCTTTCGCCTCAGCACCGTGGTGGAAGACTCGTCGGAGGACGAAGGAGCATCGTCCGACTACGCGTACGCGTACTGAAGTACCTCCTCACCAGAGGGGTGAAGCCGGAATCAATCCTGCCACTTTGGAGCTGACACGGTAGGGTAATGTCGACATCGCTGTGAGTGTTGGTCAAGTAGGTTTCTGTTTGAGGGAGTTGACCATGTGTAGCCATAGACACACGACGTTGACTATCGAACATCGCGTTGCTCCAAAATGTAGACATTCCGCCTTACAATCTCACCCCAGTGGGCCGGGGGACATGTATTAGTTCGTCCTGAAGTACACGTTCGAGAGCAATCCAAAACTAGTAAGTAGCAAGCGAGCAACGACAATGCGTGAAACCTATGGTACAAATGTTGAACTATAAGATACGAGTCTATGAGGCGGAACAAAACAAGCGAAAGATTTAGGGCTTAGGACACCGCTTCGGTCGCGTCCGCCGCTGGCTTGTCGCCGTTCGATGTACTGACGCGTACACGGCGCCGTTTCGACTTGTCTGAGCTGCCTTCAGCGGGGGCTTCGCCATTCTCCTCAGTCCGGGGGCGCTTAACGCCCTTCTTCGAGACACGCTTCCGGCGCTTCTTTGAATCGACCTCTTCCTCCTCCTCTGACCCATCGGTCACGTCGGCCTCGGGTTTGTAGGCAGCGGCATCCACACCAAGTCTTCTGCTACGCCGTGGTTTCAGCTTTAGAGCCTTTGTAACAGCAGCTGAGGCTACGCTAGCACTCTCCGACTCGGCGGGTGTTGGAGGGGCAGGTTCCTCTGTAGTTGTCTTCGGTGGTGGCTGCTCCGCCGGCTGAGTCTGGACGTCAATGTCTGGATGAGAGTCCTTAGCCCGTTTCGAGGGCGGCGCCTCATCGTCGTCGTCGTCATCTATATCGCTTAGTTCGCTGCCAGAGAAAGACGTGGACGTGGCGATGCTTCCCCTCTTGGATGGCTTGCCCGCATAGCTTGCAGAAGAAGCCACAGTGGAGACCGATGCCTGGGAGGGTGGGGCCATGGACAAACTCTCCTTCGAACGAGGCGCGCCTCCGTTTGACCATGTGCGTGCACTGATTGACTCCCTCTGCTTGGGCTTCGCACGGTGCGACTTCTGCTTGCCGAGGGCAATGCCGTCGCCGGGGCTGGGTATGTAGAACACCTCACCCTCGCGGAGCATATCGACGCTGACGAGTTGCCGTAGGACACTGATTAGGTAATGGGGCAAGCTCAGGGACTCTACGTCGCGGATCAGACGCGGTATGTCTTCTGCCTTCACGGGCCCTTGGTCCTCGATCTCTTCGTCCTTTATGAGCTCGCCGTCAACGAGAGAGCATCCGGGGACAGCAAATAGGATGCGCGGTCCGTCGTCGGACTTAGGAATGCTGATGGTGTGGAAGCGGCAATTTGAACGTGTGACTGGAGAGCTTGTCGAGCTCGCGGCGGGGACGCGGGCAGGCTGTGGCTGCGAGGAAGGTCCTGGCTCTGCGGAACCACGCTGAGATAGAACACCCTGGCGCACTGGGGGTTCGGATGGCTGACGCCTTGAGGGAACGGGGGCGACGGGAGCCGGAGGTCGCCCGTGGTGATGGTGTAGGATGCCGTGATTGTGAATGAACAGAGGAGGGGGATTGTGGTGGCCGTTGCTAGGTAGTACACGGTCGATGGTGGGTGAAGGCATGGAGAGGCCCGAGTATGTACTCGGAGCGTTCGAAGCGACAGAGGAAGCCCGAGATGTACCTCGACTGTTTGGAATTAGCATCTTCTGTGCGGCAGCGGCGGATGATCCTCCAGATGTGCTTTCGCTCGCATGGCTATGTGCAACGGAAACATTGTCCTCTTCGTCCGACCCCGCTTGAGCGCGCTGCTTGCCTTTGCCTTTGCCCTTCTTGGGTTTGGTCGTCTTTACCTCGACGCGGGAAGAAGATGCGTCTGACTTCGACGTCCTGGAGCGTGTCAATCGGGGTATACGCGTTGGCGGGGTTGTGCGGCGCTTGCGCTTCAATGGTCGGACCTCATCCTCGGCCTCAGCAGCGTCGGGACCCGGTGAGGAAGCCGGTGCCCCATCCTCGATGGAGTCCTTTGCGGCGGATTGCTCGGTTGCAGCCACCGCTTCTGTTGCAGGCCTACTATATGGAAGTTTAAATCAGATGTTTACAAGGATAATCGATTTACCCACCTTCCGTTGGTCTCCACTACTTCATCAGCCTTGGCAGGCTGTGCGACCTCTGGCACGGCGATTGTCTCCGGAACAGTCGCTGGGGTGCCTGTAGTAGTATCCGCTTCAAGAGGGATATACTCGGGGTCCACTTCGCCTTCAGCATCGGCGTCAGCGTCACTTTCGGGGGTGGGTTGCTGTTCGCCCGCAATGGAGCCGTGCGCCTCCACTTCAGAATCGCCTGGGTGACCGTTCTTCTCCACGGGCGGCGTGGCCGTTCTCTCCGCGAGATTGTCTTCAGGCCTGGTCTCTACCACCGGATCTATTGGAGATGGCATGAATTCCGTTGGGGAAGGAGACGAGCGAGAACCGACTTACTGGCTACTTCGGCGCTGACATCCACAGAAACCTCTGCGGGTTGCTCCGCGACGGACTCTGTAGCTTCTAGCGCCGTCTCAGAAATGTTCTCTGCGAGTTCGGTGGCCTCCTTTGTGGACTCGGCAACATTCTCAGGTGTGGTGTCGCCAATTTCCACGGAAGGGGCTTGTTCCTCTTTGGGGGCGGTGACCTCCTCCGTGATAGGCTGCACCTCACTCTCGTCGGTACCATCGTCCGAAGGCGCCTTCTCAGGCGTGACCGAAGTCGAGTTCCCTGCGGTCAACGGGGTGAACAGCCCACTTGGACTATGCGTGATCGTACCCAACTTGCGGAACAGAGGGTGCAAGGCAGCGTTTGCGGGGAGGGAAGTAGCGTCACGAGTCTCGGCTGCGGGCGAAGAGCGCTCGGACGCCGGTTGAGCGTCCGGGCTGGCGGGAGAGGCTGGCGTGTGTGCGAGACTGGCGGGATCGGGGACGTTCGGGTTGGCAGAGATGGGCGGGGGGAAATCTGTGGATGAGAGCGTGCGTCCGAGCGGTGCGGGCGCAGGTGTATCTGTTGGTAGCACTAGAGGAGCGTCCGGTGCCTCGAATCCCGAGGTGGCATCCTGAGTTGCGATATCGGGGGTCTCGACAGGAGCGACGTCGCGCGCCGCTGACGCCTGACGAGAGGAGGCAACCGAATCAACCGATCCTTCTTGAGGTACTACTTCGGCGTGTTCTTCATGGGCTGTTTCAGGTTCCTGGAACGGCATTCATTAACTGAGATGGAAGTGTACTGCGGGTGCATGCATACCTCAGTGAGACGACCTTCGGTCATGACTTCTTCGACGATATACTCGGTCACGGACACCTCAACATCTCCTCGTACGGACGAGATGTCGATTTCGTCAGTGGGAGGGACCGAGGACCGAATGTCATCCTCGTCGTCGTCTACCTCGAATACCTCGACCTCAAGCTCGGCGGTCTCTGGCACAAAAGCACTGTCGACGTCTGGAGAGCGTGGGCGCCCTTGTTCCTCCTTATCCGGCACCTCTTCCAGACCCACTGAGAACCCGCGAGTTTCAGGAACAGTAGGAGCCACTTCGTCATCAGCAGCAATCAGGTCGCTAAGAATATCCACGGGTTCAAGTTCGCTGTTGGCGGCCTTGAGTACGGCGCCCACGACGAAGCCCGTAACATTCTGGCTTTCGAGGGAGGGTGGTGCTTCATTGGCATTGAGTTCTTCAACATCGCCGTTAAATTCGACGCCAGAGTATCTGTGCGTAGGAACAGGGAGGTCGCCAAAGTCCAAACCCGGAGGGCTGATTGGCTCGTAAGAGCCCTGGACATCGAAGGAGGCTGGTTCCGGGCCCATGGTGTAGATATCGTCGAACTCTGTGTATAGGTCGCCAGCGTCTCCTGTGTAGCATTTTCAATCGAGTCCGTATTTCTCGCGACGCGAAACTATAGGCTTACCTGCAACGTCGACGGAAAGCGGCTGCAAATCCTCCTGTTCCTCTACGGCTGTCTCAGCCTCAGGCTGAATTGACTTCTCGGTCGCGAGGGGTGTGTTGTCAGCAGACTCGTCTTCCTCATCATCGCTGATCTCGAAGATTTCCCTCTCTGAGCTCTGTACGTGCCCAGACGACGTTGCAACACGTCCAGGGAAAGCGGGGGGCCAGTTCCAATCCACATGAGACCGGAGGATCGCAGACGGGGGAGAAGGTGAACGTTCATCTTCAGACGCTTCCTCATCGGACATGTTTACAGCATCCACGGGCGGGGTTTCCGGCTCTGCCACTTCAGGGGCACCCTCATGGGCATCGGAGTATAGCTCATCGACGTTGGGCGTCTGAGGAGAAACCGCCCCGTCGGGGTCTTGGTGTGTCTCTTCGGGTGCTGGGGAGATTCCAGGAATGAAGAGAGGACCCTCATCTTCAGGTGTGAGGTGTGAGGGTGTGATGCCTTCCGCGGTGGTGGGTAGGAGGTCTCCACCCGCATAGAAGTCCTCAGCAAAATTCCGCGGACCATCCCAAGGATCTGACAAGTCCGCCGGCTGGGCTGGCTCATCTTCAGCGAGTTCTGTAGGCTGTAAGGAGGCTGTAATCTAGCGAGGGCGCCTTCACGCTTACCGTCTTCGTTATCAAATTCTTCGGATGGAAGATTGTGTGGGTCACTGTGCTCCACTTCATCATCAAGTACCTCTCCGCCTGCGTAAAAATCTTCGGCATAGGTTGCTGGGCCGCGCCAGGGATCATCGATGTCGGCGAGTCCATTCTCTTGTGAGGGAGGCGGGAAAGCTGCATAGTACGTTTGACATGGACATAAGGGCAGAGTAACTGGGGGAGGACATACGATTTTCCTCTTCCTCTATCTGCTCCTCGTCGGCATTATCCTCGGGGGTGTCGGCCTCTTCGGATGGTTGGCGTGTAGACACGACGATATTTGGCTTGCGCTGAAAACGCGCCGGTAACGCACGCATCTCTTGCTCTTCGACCTCCTCCAGCTGCTGGGCCTCTCGTTCCTCGTCCGAGTCATGTATTTCCGTAAATTCATGACCAGAGGAGTGGACAACGCCAGACGGCCCCGCTGCAGGGCTGCACCGCGGGGACTCTTGGTCGTCGTTCGAGCTCGCCTCAGACCCCTCTGCGTCTTCGCCATAGTCAACTATGGCTTCGTCCTGTTCTTCGATGTTTTCTTCCTCTCCCTCATCTGTGTCTTCCTGCACGCCTCTTTCTGCATCTTCGTCGTCGGAAAGAAGCTCGATGACCTCTGCCTGTTTGCTGCGACCCGGATGCGAAGCCTCCTCACTTTCACCACTGTCTTCGCTCGAGTACTCCTCGCCATCAAAAACCTCTCCCCAGTCATCATGCTCCTCTTCTTCATATTCCTGATGCGTTTCTTCTGCTTCGAAATCCTCATCCCGTGCGCGCTCTTTGCCTTTGGCGAGGCGACGCGCTTTGACTTCCGCGAAAGAGTCTTCCACGACCTCTTCCTCTGCCACAGGCGACTGTACGCGTGCTGGAGGAGGAGGCAGCTCGTCTCTGCCTAGTGCGCGCTTCAGTGCGCCTGTGATGTCGCCAATCCACGCGTCGAACTCCGGCTGCGTGAACTTGTCATACGGGTTGTAGATCGGTGGGCGCAGGGCCTTTTGCGTGCTCCGTGGCGTTGGGTTCGGTGCGCCAGGATGTCTCGGGGTCGAGTACGGGCTAGTCATCGTGCCAGCCGACTCTGTCGTCGTCGGTGGTGGGTAAGGAAAGCGGAAGAACGTGGGGGATGGGGAAGTGGCGAAGTTGCGGTCGAGGTCGCGCTCGCCTTTCCGCCACAAGTGCAGGATCTGAGATTGATTACATAACATTCTATATGCGGCAATGACCTCGTCAACGCTTTCCGTGTTCAGCCACAACGGCTTGGACTCGTTTGTTTGATTTCCGCCGCCACTTCGCCAGGCTTTCTGCCCGTCTCTGGTTCTGCCGTTGTATTCCGAAAGACATTGGTTGCTAAGACCACCTCGGAGAAGTACACTTCTCCTCTTACGCGCATGCTCAGGTCGATTCTTGCGTCGACTGCCCGCAAGTCTTTTCGCCCAACCGCTGTACGCGCTCTACGCACACACATGGAGTCCAGAGCCCTAGACAAGAGCGCAGGACCCTTGGTATGGATAGACTGCGAGATGACTGGCTTGGACCCACAAACGGATACAATTCTTGAAATAGCTGTACGTGTCATATGCTCCGATGTAGTAGCTGTAACTTGATCCTCGCAGGTCCTCATCACGAATGGAGACCTCGAGATTGTCGACGAAGGCATATCGTATATTATACGTACCGATAAAAAGGTGTTGGATGGGTGCGTTGCTTCCCCACGACAAACGAGGTCGACCTGACTGCTACTAAAGGATGGGTGATTGGTGTCAGTCAACACACCGTGCGGTTAGTTTTATGACACGTCTTTCCTCAATCCAGATCATGAATATATTTCCGTACCCAGAGCGGCTTAACCGACGCATGTCTGGATTCGCCATACACAAAAGACTTCGTCTCACAGCGGGTCCTCGCCTACATCAAGAAGTGGATTCCCTCAAGCAAAATTGGTGTATTAGCGGGCAATTCGGTACACATGGATAGGGCTTTCTTGGTTAAAGAGATGCCAGAAATCGTAGATTGGTTACATTACCGGTGATGATCCCACTTCCCTCATGTTTGGCTGGTTTTGACTGATAATCCATTGCTTCGTTGAAAGGATTGTCGGTGAGTCATTGCAATGCATGGTCTAAATCAAGTTTCCTCTAACTCATGCATTGCCTGTAGATGTATCATCAATCAAAGTGAGAAATAGAGTGCATCACCCGTACCACGTCCAAATTATTCATTACCACGCCTCGACATCTAGGAGCTTTCCAAGCGCTGGTTCCGAACAACGACACCTTCGTCAGGCCATGTTGAGCCCGCGCATAGGTATGTCTCAATCCCCACCCACCTTAATGTTACTCATCCTCTTGCACAGGGCCCTGGATGACATCAAGGGGTCGATAAGAGGCAAGTGACGTCGGACGCTAAGTATACACCATGGCCCTGATAGAGTCGGTGCAGAGCTGCAATGGTACCGGAAAAACCTCTTTTTGCCGCCAAATTTGGCACCAACGGTCGAGGTCGGTCGTCGGTATTAACAATCGCCCACCACCCTTCGCAGTTTCATAGTACCTCACTCTGTCGCGTGCAGCCATTTGTGGTCATCTCGCAACTGATGGGAATCTATTCGGATTGATATCCTCTCCCCAAATCTGGGGTATACGATTCGGTGCCAGTGTAGAAGGGTTTGCATTCCGTTTGAAACCCGCAATGCTCAGAGCGGAATACGTCCAGACGATGCCGAAGTCCCGAATTTTGTACCGTGACTGTCGCTAAAACTGTAAGTGATTCATGTCTGACGATCAGCCTCGACCGCGCTCCGAAGATCCCCCAGTCGATTAGCGTGCTATCACACTTCGAAAACGCAAGTACGTTGTCATTCTTCACCCAACTTATATAAACCACTCATACACATGAATTTCCTGGTATTGTCAAAGCGTGCCCAGACAAAGGATGGTCGTCCAATGCGCATATGGAGCCCGTGCTGCTAGCCCATCTGGGCCAACCTAAAGCCGCAAAGCAGACCACGGGAAGTGACACCCAACCCGTCCTCAAACTCTTTGCAAGTTCTCCTACCGTATCACAGAGCTCAATCACGCGCTCCCCACTTCGTATTCCACGACCCCGCCTTCTCCAGACCTCGGCATCAACTATCCATTCATCCACGATGGGCGTCGCGCTATCCAGTTGCCTATCCCGGCGTGGATGCGCGACGTCCCGAGGCTTCACGCCGTATTGGGCTAGCATCAGCCTTCGCGGTACTTCTGGGGCTCGCGCCATTGATTGGCGTTGAAAGTATGCGGGGGCGTTTTTCGCCGAGCAATGGGCGCGGATGACTGGGGTGCAATTGAGTTTGAAGGTGAGTTGCCGAGGTTGAGCCTGTTGGGCTCGATACGGATGTCCTCTGGCGCCGGGGTGCGCGCGATCGGGCGTTGGGGTAGAGTTGTCACCTCAGGACTGGCTGAGACGACGTTCGCGGTGGTCCTGGCGTCGTTTGAGACGCTCCTAAGTTCGATGCGCGAGGTGTTTGAAGTTGCATGACGGATGATGGTCTGCTTGCACAATGTTTCCTGTCCGCCCGGGCGGTAGTCGCGTTGAGCCGTCGAAGGCTCCCTACATCTCGATGGATGGTAACTTGTACCCGGTGACCGCCCCACAGGAGGGGTAGGCAAGGGGGAACCCTGTTGATACGGACCACGACAAAATCGTTATGTCTGGGTATACAGGTACGTACTACATGTATCGGCAGTGTCATGACAGGTGGGTATGACGATTTCCCCAGCACGTCGCACGGAAGCGCACTATGAACTAATAAGACCTCTCTAAACTAGTCTCCCTTCACAAAACCTCCTTCTCCTGAGGAGAAGGTCTGTCATAGGAGCACAAGTTGAGCACTAATGCTCAGGGTCTGGCACTATTTACCGTGGTCCCGGCTAAGGACCAACCGCCGTTAAGAGCGGTAGGGCCAATCACAAGCCATGGAATTCCGAAACGCCTGTGTCGGTATAGCGTACGCTTTCATATACGCAAAACGGCTCTCACCTATACATGGACATTGAAGAAGAACAGTACCCATTGAATGACACTAGCAGAGCAGCCGTGCCGCAGTGCGCTGTCATTCTCTATTCAACGTGAGCCTCACACACAACGACTGGAATGGCTTATGCTGAAGACATAGGGTTATAAGGGGAGAGGCTCCATACCCTTGGCACTGTTTCCTTCTCGCGCGAGAGGGCGGCTGGGACATCTACCCTCTATGCGAACGGCCCCTCCACCGCAGTGATGCAAACGATCACGCTGCCAGCGGACCCGCAACACATTGACCACGTCCGCCCTGGCATAGACTTCGGACCGTGAGGCCGCTCAAGAGGTTTGTATTTCCCCAAGATCATGAGCGCATCGAGCGTGGAGGATGGAACGCACTGGGCTATGGACGTTCGCGCGTGCCCCTCACGCGGGACCGGCGCCAGCTGGGGTATCAGAGCCCGCTGCGTATCCCCGCGGGCAACAGGCGGCGTGTGGACACGCTGGACTTGAAACGCGTAGTCGACGCTTTCCCGGGGAGGCTAAGTGGCGGAAGGGGTGAGGGCGGGTGCAGAGCCTTCCGTCCAGGCGGCTCCGTGCAGCGCCTGGGGTGGTCCAATTTCCCGTCCCGGCCGTAGGTGGACCGTGTAGCTTTCCGTCGGTGAGTGGCTGCAACACAGTATTCAGGCTCGTTGTTGGTATCATCTTGGTCGTGGACGGCTCATTATATGTCTTGCAGCGCTCGGAAGGGATGCTGTGGCAAGCAGTTGCGGAGACCGCATAAGAGCCGCAAGGGGACACGCCACGACAGGTAGAGGGTCTCCGACCATTGCAGGATGATGATAGGGTCGCCGCGCCCTACGCTCATGATTGCATAGTATTTCGGGACCACAGCCATGTAGAGCCCACGTTCTGAGTTAGTACCAAAGAACCGGGACTCGGTGCATAGAGTTTGGCAGTCCCCAAAGAGCCGCTGTTGGTACCAAAAACATACGACGGAGCCTAGGCGGCGGCGCGGGGCGCAGGGCGCCGCCAGGCATCCCAGCCAGGACGGCGACTCGCACCCCGGGCCCGTGGGACGGGGGCGCTGGGCGATGGAGAACCCTCTCATCGGCTCGCGCCATTGACTCACCATGGGCCGCAGTTCGATCCCAGTGTGCGAACGATCGTACAGTCTGGGAACGTAGGCCGGACGGCTCCGCTCCTGTCAAATGCGGGAAGGGTCCGTGCTGCTGGATCGCACGGTTGGCCAATGGCAGACCACTTGCGGGGATGTAGGACGCCAATTTCCGGGACTCAACCAGCGAAGATATGTCCTGGATGTGGAGGTCGAGAATGAGGGTCGCCAGGATGTGCTCACTGGCGGTGCCTATGCCCTTGGTATGAAGCCCTGATTTCGCGAGTCGATCGAAGAGAAAAGGCCACTTACGATACTACGAGCGAACGTCGGGGGATTGTCAGCGTCTGCGAAAGCGCTGTCAGATTTCTTCGAACAACTCAGGGATGGCCGACATGCGAATTACCTTCGTCACGGTAAACGCTATGTACCCTGATGCGATAGACGACTTTGCCGTCGGCCGGGCCGTACTTTGAACCCGTCAGAACAACCCACGGGGCGGTGTTGTAAAGACAACACGGACTACTGCCTAGTCGATCTCGGAGCCTCACTTATTCGTGCAGGCTCGTAGACGTCGATCGGACTGCCAGTGGGTGTGTGAACACGGTAACTAATTATTACTCAACATCCCAAATTTCTTTTCTTAGTGTCCTTCAAAGTATTCGTGCAGCTTATCATTTGATTGTTTTGCTTCGAGGAGAACCATGCTGGTGCGGATGGTGGGCTGAAGTAGAGACTAGGACAGGCCGCCCGCGTTCAAGCTGGGGTCGGACAGCGGCATAGCCACGTCGCGGATCTGAGATCCTGCGTTCCTAGTAAACGCCAGGTCCGGCTCAGCCACTTCCACGCCGCGTCTCTCCTCCTTCTCCCATGCTGATGCGGCCAGTGGAGGGCGCGATGGGCTGTGTGAACTCTTTTCATTTGTCGCCGATATGCCATGTCCAAATCTTACCTTCCCAGGGCCGGCTCGACGTGTTCCCAAGCGTGCTCCGGCTTCCCGGAGAATGTCTTCGCGTCCACCTCGGATTCTTCCCGCAGTTAAAAGACTTCGGCCTTTCTCTGGAGGCACGACTGCGCCCTGTATTCATTCCATCCTAATTTGACCCCGGTCTGAGCCTTGCGGCCTATCCGCTTCCCCCTTTCCTCTCGCTCAGCCGTCCGCTTTCGTCTTCCCCCGCCCCCACTCTTCGATCACGTCTTCCCCCCTCTCGCACACCTGGGCAGCCATCGACATCCTACCTCCCTATGGCTCGGTTGGAGGTGACTGAGGATCCGGAGAAAGGTGACCTTCTCGACACGCTCACACCCCTCCCCGTTCTGCCTGTGTCATCAAAGGCGGTCATACAAGATGCCGCAGTTGGGCTGGCGGCACAGTCGGGAGTGAACGAGAAGAGGGTGGAGATGGCTCTCGCAGAGGCCAAGAAAGACTCGCTATTATACGGTCAACCAAAACGGAGACTTAGTCGATGGAGTCGGTTCCAGCTATGGTTCACCACATATCGGTATGTTTTCTTTCCGACGTCGTAGGATGATCTGTGCAATCTTGGTGACACCTACCAACAGGAAGTTCTTTACTTTCATAGTGACGCTGAACGGCGTCGGGCTTCTTCTCGCCATTCTCAATATCTGGACGTATCCCCGACGATACACCGGTGCTTTCATTCTGGGAAACCTCATCTTTGCCATCCTCATGCGCAATGAGGTCTTCGGGCGATGTTTCTACTGGTTCGTCATCAAGTGCTTTGCGAAGGTAAGTGAATCGTCATAGGGAATCGACGATCTTTGAACCTTCACTCCTGCAGTGGACGCCATTATGGTTCAGGCTTGGTTGTACTTCCGTCCTGCAACATCTTGGGGGTATTCACTCGGGATGCGCCGCATCGGGCTTCGCATGGCTCATCTTCCGAGTCACGCTCATCTTCATCGACCACAAGGACAACCATGACGCTGTTCTCATCGCTGGCGTCGTCACCAACATCGCCGTCTCTATCAGTATCGCGAGTGCCTTCCCCTGGGTTCGCAACACGCACCACAAGTAAGCGGCTCTGAGCGTCGCGTTCTTCTCGCGCTATCTCGCAGTCTCTCACGCATGCGTGCAGTATTTTCGAGAGGCACCATCGGTTCATCGGCTGGTGAGTATCCGCATCCTGATCCGGCATTGGAGACGCCCGTTTCGCTCACAGGCGTCGCCCGCAGGGTTGGACTTATCTCAAGTAAGTATCCTATTCCGGGGACTGGAGAGACCGCCAAGCGGATTGGTCACACAGTCCATGCGGCGATCCCATTGGTCGGGGTGCTCCTGCTCACCCCCTCCTCGTCCCCCGCGGTTGCTACGAGGCTGACATTGGTCTCTTTTCATAGCATGGGTGTTTGTGGTGCTCGGCGACAGTTACGACCTCGACACACACTCTTGGAACCCGGACGGCGTTCGTGTCATTCGCCAACAAGACTTCTGGTATGTTTTCGGAATGACGATCCTGTATGTCCCCTCTGCTGTTTTCTGCTGCGCGACGATCACTCACTCTCTGTGTCACTTAGCATCCTCATCCCGTGGTTTACCGTGCGAGAAGTCAAAGTCGACATCGAGGTGGTGAGTGTCTTCCGCCAAAGATGGAATAGCTCGTCCGAATGCTGAACTTTGTTTTCCGCAGCCGTCCCCAAAGGTAGCCATTCTGCGCTTCGAGCGAGGCATGCAGCAAGGGCTCCTCTCGCGGATATCCCGGTCGTCAATTATGGAGTACCACGCCTTCGGCATCGTCTCGTACGCAATTTCGTTTATCTCACGTGGGCTTCCTAACGGAGGCCGCCATTGCATTCGTTAGGGAAGGACCACACGCGAAGTACCACTACCTCATCTGTGGTGTGCAAGGCGACTTCACCCGCTCGCTGGTGCACGAACCTCCCACACATATCTGGACCCGTCAGCTGAAGGTGAGCGGAAATGACCAATTGGCGCTTGTGTTTCACACTGACTGGTCGCAGTTTGCTGGTGTCTCGCACTCGTCGACACTGTACAAGAGGGGCATTCGTGTCTGTACCGGGACGGGCCTCGGTGCGGCACTCTCAACATGTCTCCAGGTGCGTTGCATTCTCCGAATATTTGCGCGATTAGAGTCGCTCATGACCCGATGCAACGAGTAGAATCCTGATTGGTGAGGATCCCTTTCGCTTGGCGGGCGTCCCACCCGAGACGCTTTGCATCTTGCTGCCTTCTCGCGCTGTCAGAAAGGGCTGCGGGAGATTTCGCGGCGAAGAATGGTTTTACTGACTGCGCCGTTTCACATCCCACCAGGTACCTCATTTGGATTGGCTCGGAGCAAGAGAAGACATTCGGGCCCACCATATCCGGGCTCATCTACCGCCACCTCTGGCCGGACCGTGTGTGCCTATGGGACTCCAAGGCGCGAGGTGCGTTTACTCACCCGCCTTCGTTCCGCAGCTGCGATTGGGTAAACAGCATCTCACCCACTCTCACGCGCTGGTATAGGCGGCCGCCCCGACGTGATGAGGCTGATCAAAGACGCGTACCACTCATGGGGGGCCGAGGTCGTGTTTATAACGTCGAACTGGCAAGGGAACAAGGAGCTCATGGAGGGCTGCAAGGAGGCTGGCATCCCCGCATTCGTGCGTTTCTCCTTTCCGTTCGCGCGCTCTCATGGGGCGGGCCAGCCGGGACCCGTAACGCTCATGCCTGTGATTTGTTCCCCTCCTCTAGGGCACGCTGTGGGATTTCTGAGCGACGACGGCGCGGTGGTAGGCGGTATGGGTTCGCCCCGCATATTCTTAGACCTCATGCGACTGGGAAGAGCCCCCTTCGATGCCGATGCCGCCCTACTGTCCTTTGAATCCTCTGACCATCGTCACCGACGTGAACGCCAACCACACGTAGCTACCAATGTCCCGCAACGTCAACACGTATCTTATTGGCCCTCGCCCTCGCCCACGCCCACGTCTTGCATCCACGCATTGTCCCGAGTAGTGTAGATATGGCCTTCCACAGTATTTCTGTCCGTCCGCATCCTGATCCTGTGCCCCCCGCCGCGGCGCGTCGGACGTGCGCGGAGGGAACCTGTATTTTAGCTGACCAGTCCGAATTGTATCCACATCGTCAGTGTACGTCGGGCAGCCGCAGGTTTGGTACGCACGGTGACCGCTCAGACATTTGAAAGTCAATTTCGCTTCTTGAGGAATAACCAAGATGTGAATTGCGGGCAAAATGGGTACAAGTCGTTATATACCGGCAAGTGATTATACAACTTAAAGAACAGCGTGGCAAATACATACACTGCAGAGACGAGTAAGCCAAGATATCGATACAGTTGACGACGGCTGGAATCACCAGATTATAACACTGCAGCATGGTGGAAAGCGTTCAGTTCAGATTCTGTAACTTGGCCCACTCCTTGTCGTTAGCGTTGAAGTCAATCCCCTTCCGCCGCCACCACTCGCGCGCCTCCTCCCCTCCGCCGATCGCGTCCTCCAGGGCCTCCTCGATGTCGCACATCCGGTACTGGATCGGCAGCCCGCTGTTGTCCCACCACTCCAGTACCTCTGGGCGGTTGTGCCGCGACGCCCCCGTGAGGGCCTCCTGGTCGAAGATCATCTGGAGACCGCTGCCGAGCCACCACTGCAGAACTTCGACTTTGCCGTGACAGCTCGCGTGATACAGCGCTTGACGGTCGTATTTGGGCTCAAGCTGTGAGCTAGCCCACCATTCGAGCGCCTCGACGTGCCCGGCCGTGCTCGCCATGTCCATCACCCGCCCTACCTTGAGGGGGAGGTGGTACTGCGGGCTGAGGCTCTTTTCCTTCCACCAATCGAGGACGGCAATCCGATTTTTGGCAGATGCGCTTTCCAGCGCGGCTTCGGTGTACTCGAATGGGAGTCCGGAGTCCAGCCACCAATCTAGCGAGGACACTTGGCCGTTACGGGAAGCGCCATCTATGGCATCTGCTATGGATTCGAGTTTAGGGAGGGGAAGGACATCTGGGTGGTGTTCATGTGCGTGTTTCCACCAGGAGAGGACGGCCGTGCGCCCGTGGAGGGAGGCAGTGATGGGGAGAAGGTCGTGTTTGTACATAGAGAGGAAGACGGAGCGATGATGGGTGAAGAGGTACTCCAGGACGTTCACGTAGCTGAAACGCACCGCAAGCACCGCGCTCACTTTCGTGGGCCGATTCGAGGCCGGATCGGCGGCGCGAATGAGGGGGATGTAGCCGGAGAGGATGGCGTGGTCGCAGACGTTCGCGCGCGTCCACGGGATGGGTTGCGGGAGGGAGGTTGGCACGCCTACCGCTTTTGCGAGCTCCCAGTCGCCGACGTGGTCCATTATGTCCGCCAGGACCTCGACGGGGAGATCGGGGGCGAGGACCGTCCGAGGCCGCTGCTGAGATGGATCACGGTGCTCCTCATGGGTATCGGGGCCGCTGTGGCCGTCCTTGGTCGGAAAGTGGTATGTGTGGATGTCAAACTGCGCAAGGCGGGACGCTAGTTCTGCGTCTGATCCGGAGGTGGGTAAGGAGCGGACTTTGAGAAAGAGGACAAGCTGGTCGTGCGTGAGACGGCGGTACGCGTCGTGGACTTGTTCTATAGAGCGTTCATGACTCTTTGGTACGGTTAGCATAGAACAAAGGTGGTAAAACCAGCATACTTACAGCCATACGCCGAATTCTAGCGGAGGGGTGGTTGTGGTCGAGGAGCCAGGGTCGGCGCGGGGATCATGCTCGAGTGATGTCAAGAGCGCGTCTGCCACGATGGATCTCAACGGCGATAATAAAAGGGATAACAATCCCTACTTACCACATCAATGAACGCGTTAATGGGACTTACTGGGCGGGTGATCGGATCAGCTAATTTAATTGTCCAGACTTACAGCAATAAGAACGGCCGTTTATCTTGTTACACGCGCCTAAGTCGACGTGTCCCAGACGTGGCCGCTTGCCCCGGAACCTGTACTTTACACCATCCCACCACCACCTCTACGTCCGCTTGCATGGTACTCGCGGTATCATGTCACCCAAGACAAGAAAGATGCGCAAGGCTAGTCTCTCTACCTTCTGTGTAGTGGCTCTGGCCACCTGGGTTAGCGCGAACGTAAGTACTACGCTTATGCCCTCGAACTCCGCTCAGTATAGTCACAGGACGCGTCGAACAACCGCAATGAGGTTCTCGAAACCGTGGATCCCGCGGCGGAAGGTACAACGCACTCACCTTCAAGCACGGCACGTACCTGATTCTAATGGCTCAGCATCTAGGGCGTACAAACAAGCCGTGTCTACCCTCGCCACATTGACCGCCCTTCCACCCATGCAGTCAGAAGAACCTTCTCACCATTCATCCGGCTACCCTCTCTCCTCTTTTCTGCCCAGCATTCAGGGTCAAGGGCCCATAGCCAGCGCGATGCGAATACTGGTCAAGCTCAAGAACCATTCATGGTTGCCGCGTACGGTAACAGAGTACCTTGGCCGAGAACTGCCCAATGGCCGGAGACGAGAAGAAGAGTTCAAGGGAAAGGCGGTCAAGGTGATTGACCTCCTTCAGCATGCTGCGGAGTTGGGAAACACGGACGCGCTCTACACATTAGGACAAGTGTCCCTCGTAAGTGTTCTTTACGGTTTCACGGGTGTTTCTCCCCTTCAACAATACGCAGTTCCCTCCAAATGCGTACTTTCCTACCGATCCAGCCATGGCGTACCGGTCTTTCGACACGCATGCGCACCTAACGGGCAACGCGTCTTCCCAAGCTCTCGTCGGATTCTTTCATAGTACTGGGTACCACAGCGTAGTGCCCCCAGACCAGGCTCAGGCGCAGCTATACCTTACGTTCGCCGCACACGGGGGACACAAGGGTGCCCAAATGGCATTGGGATATCGCTATTGGTCCGGCATCGGCGTAGCCGAGAACTGTATGGCTGCGTTGGGTTGGTACGAGGACGCCGCCGAACAAGGTGGGTTTGACGTACTCCGTACCATAAGCGGTGATTAACATTGTTACAGCTATGGCTAAATTCCTTTCGGGCCCGCCTGGCGGTCGGACATTATCTCTCCTTCCGCCCCGTCTCTCGGACCTTGTTGGTGGAGTTTACGGGCCAGGAGCTAGCGTCGCCTCGACGGGATTGAATGCTGGTCGCGCCGTCATTAAGACCGCCAATGCGCGCGCCGCTGGCGAGACATGGGAAGATCTCCTAGAATACTACCTAGTAAGTTGTGTGATGGTGCTCAGCCAGGGAATGCGTTACCTGACGGCGAACAGTTCAACGCAGACCGGGGCGAAATCGACTTCGCCTACCGCCTCGGCAAGATCTTCTACCAAGGCAGTATCTACGGTGCTCCCGGCGGCGTCGCGTCTGGAGGAGACGGCGCAAGCGCGATCCCTCGAGACTTCCACCGCGCTCGGTACTACTTCCTGCGGATTGCGCGGCAGGTGTGGCCGCGCGACCCGGCGAACCCTCGTCAACCTCACGTTTCCACCAAGGACGAAGGCCAGGCGCAGGTAGGATACGCTTCGCTTGCAGCTGGATACCTGGGCCGGATGTACTTGCGCGGGGAGGGTGTGAAGCAGGACCCGGCGATGGCCAAAATGTGGTTTGAGCGCGGGGCCGAATACGGGGAGAAGGAATGTCACAACGGTCTAGGCATCATTTGGCGCGACGGCCTGGTTGATGGTAAGAAGGACGTGAAGAGGGCGATGTCCCACTTTGCTGCTGCCGCGACTCAGGAACTGGCGGAGGCGCAGGTCAACATCGGAAAATACCACTATGGTGAGGTTGAGTGACGGAATCCAGCTAATGCTGTGTGCTGATGAGCATCAGAACGAGGCGACCTCAAGCTGGCAACGGCGTACTTTGAGACTGCGCTTCGACAGGGCTCTCCGTTCGAAGCGTACTACTACCTAGCCGATATTCAAGCTAGGCAGGCGCGGGCTAGCATAGTCCCCCCAGAGATTGCGGGCAGCTCGTGCGCGATCGCTGTATCGTTCTACAAGCTGGTCGCAGAACGGGGCACCTGGGACGACAACCTGCTCAAGGACGCCGAAAACACGTGGAACCTGGGGACGGAGAGAGGCAGCGAGATGGCGATGCTGCGCTGGTGGATCGCAGCGGAGAGGGGGTACGAGGTCGCGCAGAACAATTTGGCGTATATCCTCGACCAGGGTGAGACGGGCCTCCTTACGTTCTCTGCGGGTTCACCAGACTGAAATGCTTTGCCATCCAGACAAGAGCATCCTTCGGTTTACGAGGTTCGCGCCCTATTCGCCGTCGAATGACACGGCCCGCCTCGCTCTTACGCAGTGGATACGGTCTGCGGCTCAGCGAAACGTGGACGCTTTGGTCAAGGTCGGCGATTACTACTACCACGGGCTCGGCGTCCCGGACGAGCCAGAGTCGGTGAGGTGGGAGAAGGCCGCTGGATACTACCAGTCGGCCGCGGACACGATGATGAGCGCGCAGGCGATGTGGAACCTTGGATGGATGTACGAGAACGGTATCGGCGTCCCTCAGGTGAGTGTGGCGGTATGCGAAGTGTGTCGCGAGTTCGACCTTACATGTTTGTTGGATTGAAAGGACTTCCATCTGGCCAAACGCCATTATGATCTTGCGTACGACACGAACGACGAAGCGTACCTCCCTGTGCTCCTATCGCTGATCAAACTGCATGCACGAAGCTTTTGGCACACGTTGATGGGCGGCGAAAATGGCCTCAGTTTCTGGGAGGGCGACGAGGACGCTGGTAAGCTCTATTGTCATACCCTAGATCGCCTGGCCGTCATGCTCACCGATTTTCTTCGCAGGCGCGTCGTACTACGACCACCCAGACCCTCGCGAGATCGACGGCGGACAGGATCCGAGCGGCGCACAAGCGTCGCTCGAAGAGGCCGAGGAGTTCGACGAAGGCTCATGGTACATAGGCAAAGCGCGCGACGAGTTCAACCGGCGCAAGCTCGGACGTGGACAGGAACGTGCAGGGCGCGAAGAAGAGGACCCGGTGCAGTGGGCGCGGGAGCGGCGTCAGGCGGAGGCGGACCGGGACGGCGACTTTGGGCCCGAGGATTACTTTGAGGGCGCGATGCGCGGGAACCGGTACCGCGAGGGGGAGGAGGACTACGACGACTTTGCGGAGACGATGCTGCTGATCGCGTTGTGTCTGCTGGTGTCGATGTTGTTGTATGTGCGTGGGCGGTGGGTCGAGCGGCTGAGGCGGGAGGAGGAGCAGCGGAGGCAGGGACAGGGGAACGCGCCTCAGGCGCAGCAACAGCAGCAGCGGGGGGTGTTCCCGCCTCCGGGAGACCCTGCGCGCGAGGATTGGGCGATTTTGCGATGAGTTGTGGATGTATAATTATGGTCGTGGAATGCTTTGGATGAATCGTGACGAGTTTACAACGCCTGGCGTGTATGGATTGCTGAACGGTGCTTAGCACGGGGATTGCCGGAAGGAGACGCTGGTGATGGCGTTGAGTAGCCTCGTGTTGCCGGAGGCGCATCAGTACGATTCGGACAAGTACGTGCTACTACGTCCGAATCCGTCCTAGTGGTCCTTTTGGAGCTCGACCACCGAGGCAGGAGCCTGCTGCAAGCTAACGCAGAGAGATCAGAGCAGGGCTCATTGTGTAGGTAACACTTCTGTCATGTAGAGCAAGGGTCCGGTGACGACGTATATCAGATGCCGAATTTGATTGTAG
This sequence comes from Trametes hirsuta, assembly GCA_001302255.2. Taxonomy (NCBI): domain Eukaryota; kingdom Fungi; phylum Basidiomycota; class Agaricomycetes; order Polyporales; family Polyporaceae; genus Trametes; species Trametes hirsuta. The sequence goes on along the minus strand of CP019374.1, from coordinate 285,771 downwards.
ACTTAACCCCTCAAGCCCAAGGCCATCTTGTTGTCAATCAAGGTAGTCGCCGTGAGCGTTGCTATTACTGATGCTGATAGTTAGTAACCAGTAACATCATCTCACCTCGCTCACCAGACAGCTAGAACTCCAAGAATCCCCTACAAATGTCGGAACTAATGATCAAGCTCGGTCGCCTCTTGAACACTCCTCCGTAGGCGTCCCCACGCTTTCAAATAATCCGTGGCGTCTGAACTCATGTTCACCTGCATGCGTCCAGTGAATCCATCGAGATCCTCCCGGGAGACGGGTCTGAATGGTTTACAGCAGACCTCCCCGCGGAACAGGCGCAGCACGCGCCCTTCCTTTTCCTCGAGGGTAACCTCGGCGTGCCCCAGAAGCTCGCATACAAGGCTTTCCTCGACAGCGTTCCGGTGTTCCGCCGCTGCCGCGCCCGACTCCGGGCGCACTACCTCTCCCCCGCCCCCAAAGCGCATCTTAACACCGAGGACACGCTCGCGTCCTCCGCCGTCCTGCTCCTCGTGAGCCCCGCGCACGGGAGCGCGCTAAACGCCCGCAGGAGGCTCGCGCAGGACGGCGCGCTGGAGGCGGAGAGGGAGCTCCGGTTCGTCGCGGCGCTCCTTACGCTGCGCGAGGGCGCGAAGCAGTCTGGGCTGTGGCACCACCGGCGCTGGTTGCTCCGGAGGGTGTTTCCCTCCCCCGCGCGGCCGCGCAACGGCGAGGAAGATGCGGGGGAGGCGGGGTGGGGCGGGCCGCGGGGGGACGGGGAGGACGCGCTTTGGGGCGTCGGTGTGTCCCCGGAGGGGTTTCGCACGGAGTTTGCGGTCGTGCAGCGTGCGTGCGAGGTCTACCCGCGCAACTACCACGCGTGGACGCACCGGTATTTGTGTGCGGAGGCGCTCGCTGCTGTGCTCGGGGGAGGCGGCGCGTCGGGCGCGGACTCGGTCTCGGTCTCGGACACGGGCGCGGGGACGGGGGCGAGGACGACATTTGCGGAGGTGTGGCGGGAGGAGTGGGCGCGCGTGCGGGTGTGGATCGAGCGGCACGTCGCGGACTACTCGGCGGTGCAGTATGCGTGTCGGCTCGATGGGCTGCGGGTAGAATTTGGGCTCAGGCTTTTCCACAAGCTTGAAGGCGACTTGATGGTGGATGTGGGAACTACCGTGTGGCCCGGGGAGGGGGAGGGAGAGGAGGAAGAGGAAGAGGAGTCGTGCGCGCATGCGTGGGCGCTGGTGAACGCGTACCCTGCGCACGAGTCGCTCTGGCTGTACCTCCGCGGCGCGTTGGCCCAGGCTCTGGGGCCTTTCGGCGGGGAGAGCCAGCGCAGGAGGGACGCTGAGGCGAGGCATGTGCTCGAGGAGGCACGGGCGTTCGCGGGGGATGTTCTCAGCGGTGGGAAGGAGGGGGAGGGGGCGAGTGTATTGGGAGAAGAGCGCGGGTTGGTGAGGAGTCACGCCGTGCGGTTCTTGGGGTGGCTGTTGTGGACGGTGAGTGATGTGTTGCTGGGCCTGTGTTGCGTTGATTCGTCCGGGGCTGATACTGGGATTGGGGCCGACGGCTGCTCAGGAGGGGAGGCTCGTCGTGGATGGACCCGTTGTTCGCAGGATTGCGGCGGCCGCGGGCGGGGAGCGGACGTCGGACCTATTGGCGTATTTGCAGGCGGGGCCCCCGAAATGAAGTGCGGCCGAGCATTGAGACGTTGAATGTCCATGCGAAGGGGGGAAGGGACAGCGACACGTGTGTGGGCTGGTTTCGATTGAAAGGAGGGATCCCACAGGGAGCGCAAGCGCAATACGGCGGGCATGGCAAGGCATGTGTGTATTTTTGCTTTTGCGAGTTAGGAGCATTGTAGTGTACACGCGGGCATTATGGACATTGAACAGAGTAGCACGGGGCTGGGCGCCCCGGTGGCGGGGGCCGGACCACATCATCCCAGAACGGAGAAAGAGAAGGAAATGCGGCGGATGCTTTGTGTGTATATGGGGAGGGGGCGAGTGTCCGTAGAATATGCTTATGGCGGGGCAAGGGCAAGAGAGGGCGGTGGATGTCCGGGATAGGGATACTTGGGCGCGAGGCACCATGAGGAGCTCATCACGAAGCGGCCTGCGGGTCGTGCAGATGCCTTGGGCGAAGATGAGCTGGGCGGGAAGCGGATACGGCGCGGGGTGCGGTGCTTACTGGTTGAGCTCTTTGTTCATTTTGAACATGTCGATCCTATCGCACTTGAAGATGACCTTGAACTGGTCGTCGCAGATGATCTCTTTCTTGTTCTCGGGATTCTGCATGTTGTTGGCCTTGATGTGGGTCCAGAGCTGCTTTACGATTTGCGGCCGCGAGAGCTTTTCAACACCCAGCAGTACCGCCAAGGGCTCGCTGTCGAGACGAGGAGGTAGATATTAACAGGTTGGAAAGAGATATATACATTTTACGGAAGCGAAAATTGGCATGCGCCAGCACGCACCTCAACGTGTACTCCTTCTTGAAGCCACCCCCACGCTTCTTGGGCTTGGCCTCCTCACCACTTCCCTCCTCTCCGTCGGAGGCGACGACGGCGGAGCTCTTGGGACCTTTTCTGCCGCCGCGTTTTGCACCGTTCGCCTTTGTCTTGGACGATGCGGCGCGAGAGGTCCGGGGGCGGCCGTTGATCTCGTCGTCCAGCTGACGCGCGACCTCCTCGTCTGTGGGCCCCTGCTTCTGCTTGGACTTCTTCGTCTTTGTCACTGGGGGCTCGTCCTCGCCGTCGGACGCGTTGTGGGCGCGTTTGCGCTTTCCGCCAGCGTCGGAGTCGTTTGCGGCGGAGGCGTTGCGTGCGCCGCTGACCTCCTCGTAGACCTCTGCGATGATCGCGTCAATCTCGGCCTTCTTCTCCTTGACGACTTCCGCGGGGAGGGAGGGGTCCTGGTCGAGGAGCTCCTTGCGGACGCGTTTTGCGCTGATGGTGGCGAGGTCGGTGCCGGGCGCGGTGAGGATGGCGCGGATTTTGGGCTCGAGGGAGGCTGCGTCGAAGGCCATTATTGCGAAGATATGTACGGATTAAGAGACGAATATGCGAAGAGAGAAAGAGGGAGGATGAGCGGGGAGAACGAAGAAACACAAGTCACGACTCGGCGACGAGACGCAGCGCACTCCAGTCTCACTGGGCGGCGCACGTGGCGGATGTCCCGAATAGGCACGGGCGTCTGCGAGCGCCTGGCTGGAGAAGCGGCTTGTTTCCCGACGCCCATCTCCTCATCGCCCATCTTCCCCCGCCCCGCCTCCCCGCCCCGCCCGCGCCCCCTGCCGACGTCGCCAACGCCGAGCGCAGCAGCACCCGCGCCCGCCTCTGCACGCTCCCCGACGAGCGCCGCCCCGCTGGTGGCAGTGTGATTGTGGATCCAAGCGGTGCAATCACTCGATCAGGAAGGTCTTTCCGGTAAGTTGACAAATCCTCCTTGACTCTCCCAGCCACCCCCACACAACGTCCGTCCCCGGCCAGCGTCCAGCTTTCCGACGCTTCTGCGTCTCAATCTCGCCCCGACCGCCTTCTTGCGCGGAGCGAACCATGTGTCAGACGGCACGCAGCTTCCAGCACCGTCGCGCACCGCTCCCATCATTACGAAGGCCCTCCTCTCCGTCGCAAAATGAGGGCCGTGTAGTCGCAGAAGTGCGCATGGAACGCTTGTTCCATGTACAGAATATAGACCTGCCTCGTTGTCTCGTCTGGCTTGGCGGCTTGAACGGAGCGTGGACGTTCCAACGTCGTTTCGGGAAGTCGGCAACATGTGTTGTCCTGGGCGTCTTCGTAGCAATCACGCCGTCTGCCCCCGAGTCGGCTGCGCTGCATGGGATAGCACCTCGCTTAGCGGCCGGGGTGGGAATTCTCGAGGACGTCGTCCCCTTGGTTTCATTCAGTGGACGGCTCAACTCCGCGTTCTAATATCCATGAGCCTCTCGTCCCCAGCAATCAATCGCATGCATCAGGTGCCAGCAGACTGACTCGATTTGTAGGATCTACGCCGTTAACTAGCATGGCACCAGTCGACGCCCTGCCCACTGAATTGATTCTGCGCATATTGTCCTATCTTCCTCTCCAATCCTTGCGGAGCGTCAGATTGCTCGATCGACGCTGGAACGAGTTTTTCGGCGCAAATGAATCGACAATTTATCACCACGCCGCCCTTCTGCACAACTTCGTGGACTCCCTCGACACACTCCTTCCCGAAGCGAGACAAGCTCGGTGCCTTAACTTCCTGCAGGACGTTCCAGATTGGTACCAGTATTGTGGGCCTTCTCGTGCATTCTGCCATTCAGGCTCGCTCAATTATAACTGCTCCAGGCCGCAAGTACTTCCAGCTACAGAAGAACTGGGCCGGAAAGGGCACTGCGACGCTCAAAGTTTATGGATGCCAGCCGTATGATATCCATCGGATAAAGGTGGACGAGAAGCATGGTCTCGTTATCACGACACACGAATATGGGGGACTTACTGTCTTCGACATGGAGACTTCACAGGTGCTTTGGAGGCTCCCTTCGGTAAGCAGGCCGATATGTTTTCCATCAGTGTGCTCTGACGTGGCTGATGCGCCCAGAGCTACGTGCGCCGCTTCGCCCACTGCGAATACGAGAACGGCTTCCTGATTTTTGACCGGCTCGGTGTCACGAAAGAAGTCTGGCGCCTCGAGACGCTTTACGACCCTGCAGAAGGACACGCCCAGCTAGGTCCAGATGAATTGCAGATGGACGCGTGGCAAAGTTCCTCTGTGCAATGGTCGGCGTCCGCGCCTCGTGGCCATTTCCGCCCTTGGTCCCTTATACAGTGCCCCGAGTTCGGGCGCGCCTACCGCTTCGTTTATCCGGACCTGCTTGTCTCCGGCCTGCGCAAGGCGTACATCTGGGATATCCGGACTGGCCAACGCACGTTGGAGGTGGACAACATCCAGGGGTCTACCGGCAATATCTCTCCCAATGACATCAACTACGTCGAGCTTAGCGCGACACATGTCTTTATCTGCTCGAGCTCTGCACTGCGGGTTTTTAGCCGCCAGAGCAGATCGATGGTGCTCGAAATTCCGTCGTACAGGCTGTCGTACTCTCAATGTCGACTCGCGGTCAAGCTCAACCGATCGCTCGCTCGTCAAACGGTTGCATCTCCTGGAGATATTGTTCCTCTCGAGGCAGAACCATCATACTCGACTGCGTTGTACGGGGCTTCGTATGCCGAGTTCTCTGCAGGTTCGTCTTTCGTGCAACGGTTCATTATTCATACGTCTCATCCTCCCCATCAGTTCACGTCTCCCGCTCCGGGACCGACCTCGTCGCACAACTCAGCGACAGCCGGGTCGTTCTTATCCGGGACTTCATGCGCGTCGCGCGTGGCGAGGTGTCGCTCATGAAGGCTGTGCTCGAGGTCGGCAAGACGCTCCCGCCACAACAGGTGGACGAGCACTTTTCCATCTATCTCACGTACGAGTTCGGTCGCGTAGGGCTTATCACGGTGCGTCAGAACCCGTATCCCTGGCCCGCTTTTCCCTAGCTTCCCCCAACCGCGATTATAATACTAACGCCGCAACGCCCCCATACTGTCAAATGTAGACCTCAGGCGTGTACGTCCTCACGCCCGACCCCACACAACACGGGCTGCTCGACCCAGACGTCGCCGCGCGCGAAAACGTGTACCGCATCCCGCGCGACTTGCTCGCCGCGGGGCTGTCGTTCCCGCACCTGACGATCTCGGCGCTGCCGTTCTACCACGACCGGCGGCAGCTGACGAAGGTGTCGTGCGCGCAGATGACGGAGACGAAGCTGTTCTTCGTCTGGGACGCGATGTACAAGCCGGACAGCATCGACTTTTTCCGCCGGATGGGCATGATCGAGCACGAGGCGGCGGGCGCGACGAGGGCGACGGGCGTGGCGTTGGCGATGCCGCCTCAGGGCGCTGCGGCGGCGGTGGGGGCGGATGCGGATGCGGTGGGGGATGTGGGGGATCATGAGCCTGTGGCTGGGCCTTCGGCGGCGGCTGCACCGGAGGGTCCGCCCACCGTTGCGAATTGGGTACCCCTCGATGACGATGATTCGGATGAAGAGGAGTGGGAGGACGCTGAGGAGGGGTCGGCGGGCAGCGTCGACGATCAGGACGTCCTCCAAGAAGTGCTCGTCGCGGAAGGGGGGCCTCTCCCTGGACAAGGTGTGTGTTTGTGTGCGAGCTGTCGTTTGTCGTGGGCGATGGGCGCTGATGGCGTCGATGGCGTGCAGACAACTTTGTGGCGACGGGGCCTATCGTGTTCTGCGTGGACCTCAGTCCAGCGTGAAAATTCTCTTCCGTCTGTGTGTGGTTCGTGTGTTTCATGAAAGGAAGGTGTACTATCAGCTGTACGTGGTGAAATATGGGCATGGGGGGTCCTATATCGTTAGGTGCACTATATATGCTGACCCCGCCTGTGCCGCCCCCGTGTTGGCCGTCTTGAATCGGCTATATCTTTACATCCCGTGTTTTTTGCGTAAATGTATATTACATATCCTTACAGAGTATCGACTATCTTCTTGGGCTCCGCGTGCTCTACAGCCTACTCAGCGGTGACGCCACCGATGGAGATCTATCTGAGGCGCGTGAGGGTGGAGGCTTTGCGGGATTAGGAGCAGCCCATCGTGCTTACTGTTGATGTTCAGGGACGAGGTCTTCGCCCTTACCATTGGTGAGGAAGTCGCGGAGGTTCGTGAGCGCACGGATCTCCATCTTCTTTTGTGAATCGCATGTCTCGGTGCCCATGTGCGGGAGCAGCGTCGCGTTTGGGAATTCGAGCAGGCGCGGGTTCACTTGGGGCTCATCGGGGTACACGTCGAGACCTACACCTCCGAGCTGCGGGGTATTGCGGTATAAGTAACCGGAGCTTCCAGGGAAGGCAATCACGTACGTGTCCGTCTTCCAACGCCCGAATTAGAGCGGCCTCGTCGATGACCTTCCCCCGCGCGGTGTTCACGATCACGGCACCCTTCTTGAGCTTCCGGATCATTGTCTCGTCCACTAGACCCTCCGTCTCCTTCTTGAGCGGAACGTGCACGCTCAGCACGTCCGCGCTCGCGAGCATCTCGTCCAGACGCTCGGCAGGGTAGTACTCGCACCAGTCCGGCGCGTTCGCGGCTTTGCGCCGGTTGTGATATACGATGCGCATCGGGAACGCGTGAGCGAGCTCCGCGAGGCGCAGCCCGATCCCGCCGAGGCCGAGGATGGCGAGTGTGCGCCCAGTGAGGTCGTGCGCGGCCCCGGGGACGTGCGACGCCTTCCACTTGCCCGCGCGCAGGTCGCGCTCGGCGTGCGCGAAGAGGCGCAGTGTCGAGATGAGCAGGTACAACGCCGTCGTCGCGGTCGCGTCGTCGACGGCCCCGGGGGTGTTCGAGACGGCGATGCCGCGCGCTTTGGCGGCGGCGACGTCGATCTGGTCGTACCCCGCGCCGTTGTGCGCGATCCACCGGACGGAGGCGGGGAGCGTGGCGATGAGGGGGGCGTCGAAGATGCCGATGCGGTCGGCGGAGACGTTGTGTCTGTAGATCCCGACGATGCCGTCGTACTTGCCGCCCGGCTGGAGGTTGGCGAGGAAGTCGGCGCGGGTGGGCGAGTCCATGGGCTGGTGGGGGGAGTCCGCGGTCGCGCGGGGTGAGGTAAGTAAGGTAAGGCTTGTTAGGGCAGCGAAGGGGTTCTGGAAGGGGGAGTACGTACGACTACTTCTGCGAGGCCTTTGAAGAGCTCGGCGCATTCCTGGTGGGCCCAGACGAGATCACCTTTGTCGGGGCGAATGTCAGAACATCTTCCCATGTCGTGGTGTGGCTGGCCGTACCGCAGATGAGAACACGGACCATCTTGGGTAGATTTTCTGACGTTTGGCTTTGCGGTGCACTATGGTACTCGACAACGTCTGCAGGACGTTATCGCGCAGAAGGACGTGTTTGCGATCTTATATGTACCGTGACACCGCTCGGGCCGTCTTGCCGAGCGGGTGTGTTCTCTCGCCACCATCGCACCAACGCTTTCCTGCTCGCGTCGTTCAGATGACCACGTCGGGCTGGCGAGCAGTCTCGGGTGAAAGAGCCGTGCATGCTGGGGCCGAAAGCGTCCTCTCAGCAGCCTGCACGTCGTTGGAGGGCTCGGGCATACCGGACCTTCGGTCCGAGGGTCCGGGAGGACCACTATTTAAGCGCCAGATCGCTCGAACTTGAACTTGGTTAGCAACACCCATCTTCAATTTGCCGTCCTGACCCGGGGAACGATTCGACGTCGAGCGCAGTGCCAGAATGAACCACGCGGTCTGGATTATACAAATACAGTGTGACATCAACCTGGCAGAAAATGATACAGAGCGTGGTCCGCATTCGCGTTCAGTGCTCAATCGGAACCGCAGAAACCCACCACAACCCCTCCTACAAGATTCGGCTCGGGCATGGCCTCAGTAGAGATACCTGAAACCCTTCTTTCTCTTCAATGCTTCCTCAAAGGTAATCCCTTCCAGCCTCGCAGCCTCTTCGATACGTTCACGCTTGGCCCCGTGTAGGTTGCTGAGCTCTTCCTGCTCGAGGCGTTTGTTCTGGTAAACCAGAATATAGCGAATGACTGCGTCGTAAGGGGTGCGTAAGCCATCCCTCGAGCAGACAGTGGCACGGGGGAAAATTACCGATGGAGAGCACGGTCGCAAATCCGAGAGCTGCGATGCCAATGTACATCGATTGGTGGTAGTCGGGGCCCCATTCCGCTTTCCACACGTATGAACTGATTCTGCAGGTTTACCGGAGTATGATTAGACAAAGTAACAGCCCTTTTTGTACCGACGTACAGGTTCCCCAAGTTACCGAAGCCATTAACAAGACCAATCGCGGCTGCGCGCTTCGCAGGGGGTCGTGGTACGGCGTTCGAAACCCAAACCGCAGTGAGCGCGAAGCCTTCGCACCGGCATGGTGAGCATTGTTTGAGATGCAATGACTCTCGTGTGATGACGTACCACAGTAACCGCATGCCATCAAGAACATGGCCACGTAGCGGCCACCGATCGAGAACGTTGACACGCCGATGATGTATCCGAGTATGACGCCCCACCATGGTGCACATACGTGGAAGAACCGCTCTCCAGTACGGTCTGCACACCATTTGAGCTACTCAACTGCGACATAGGCAGTAGTGACGTACCAGCGTTCCATGCGTTAACGCAACAGGCGACGGTGGCCACGAGCCATGGAGGACTACATTTCAGATGGTTCAGTACAACGCGGCGGTGATGATACGATGAAATACTGACGCTGCGAGCAGGAGTGTGACAGTAGTTGAGAAGCCAAGAGTGCCCGCAATTCTACGAAGCAGCGCCAAGTCAGTCGACGGACGCCCACACACCCCACTGCCGGGCACCACGCACGTCGGGAAGAAGTTCACGAAGCCCAGGCCCAGAAGCTGCGAACACGTCATGATCATGAATATAGGAACCTTGGGGTCTTTCAGGGCCATGATAAGGCCTTTCATCGCGCTGTGCCTCCTGTCAAGCGGCGCCTATAGGGAATATGTTGAGAAGACGCACGAGTCCGTCGACACATCCTCGTCCGCTTCTCCGGCATCCTCGGCGAGACGGACTTGCGCCAGTCGCCTTTGGGCGGGGGTAAGCCATCGAGTGTTATGGGGCTAAAGCAGGGGCAGTAGCGGAGCTTTAGTTGGGTTCGCGGGTAAAGTGGAAGGCCGGTGCGCACGTAGTCCGGCAGAAGGAAGCTGCGCACGTCCCGGTGAGTTTTTGGTCTATCGGCGGTACGAGATTGTTCCTTACATTGCAAGAATCCCGATGGTGACTGTGATAGCACCCTACATAGACGCGACTGGTGAGTACGCGGGAACAAGGGGCGCATCCTCGGAAGTCGCTTGCCTCGATATAGAACACCCTATAGTTGAATCGAACTCGTCAGGCACTAAAACTAGGTGAGGGGTATGCGGAGCCCCGCTCACCATCTCCAGGCCCGGATGCCCAACTTGCCCTCCATACGTGAGAGAATGCCGGCGGCCATGAGCTAGACAGCGCAGCGCGTCAGAAACCCCGCTGGGTTCTAGAACGAAGGGAGCGGTGCCACTGACGCTTCCGAAGGCGTTCGAGATGAGGAGGCCGCCGTAAAGGATCGCAGAGCGGAAGGCGAGCTCCTGTTCTCGCAGCACAGGTGAGAACACGTCGGCAGCGGATGCGGACAGCTGACGCGAACCTTGCGCGTATACCATCTCGAAAGGAGATAGATCGACCCAGGGTAGAACGCCGCCTATCGGGTCCAGTGAGCGACGGCGATGTTGGATATTAACGGATGCCGTACCTCGGGAAGGCCGACGAAGAGTCTCGCGGTCAGGATACCGGCGTAGTTGTGCGTAACCTAAGGAGCCCCGAATCAGTGCTGGGGAAAACACCGGTACTGTGGGGGACGCACTCCGGTCAATGCGCTGGTCACTCCCCACAAGATCACACACAGAGGGATGTAGTAAGAGGGTCTAGGTTATAGCGGTTAGCATTAGGACAGGTCCTGAGAGCTGAGAAGGGCCGAACGTGCCTCGTGATACGGTTCAAAATCTACACAGGTGAGCGCGCACCTTCGACGAGGTTGATTGGCACTCACCATATTTGAGGGTATCTGTGCCGGCACGTAGGACGCGTAAAGGACGGCGAGGACGGTGGAATACTGAATATCTATGGAACAGGCACCATCGGCGAACGGTTGGGCGAGACCCCTCGGCGGAACGTCTTACCACTCAATCCAAGGTCTTGCGTGAGGCCTTTGAGGCGGGCCGCAGTAACTGCGTTGCGCTAGAAGCCCCAAATCACCGGTGAGCACCTGAACGCGTGTAGAGGGATGCCTTGGCACTCACGTCGATGTAGTTCATGATGAAGATGAGGACGATGGTCGGGAGGAGCCTCCAGTCCAGAACCCGCACCAGTTTGCGCTCGGCCGCGGCGCGCACATCCAGAGCGAGCAGCTCATCGTCCTTGTCTTTGGGCTCTTCGCTCGGCGCGCTGGTCGATGCGCGGCGCTCGATTTCCCGCACGGAGACCTCGTCCTTCTCGGCCAGAGACATGTTGGCTAGCAAGGAGAGGCGGAGGGGCGTCCTGGAGTCAGGCACCCTCTCAGCAAATTACGCAGGGTGCTTATAAGCACACTACGGTCGGTTTATACATATCTGCCACCCCGCCACCCGCCAGGCCGCGGAGGACCGTGCGTGGTTCTTCGTTGAAACGGAGAGCAGGTGACCGAGGCTATCCACGATGAAGTCAGTGTGAGGCCCAGCGTGTGGGGAGCACTCACGGCATCATCTGTCCTGCGTTCTCGGCAGGCGACTTCGGTGGAGGGTCAGCTGAGGGAGCCTGTTGGTGCATTCTGCAGGCACCGCTGGCGCTTCGCGATCTACGTGTTGCCTTATGCGGTAAGGGTGGACGCGCGATGATGCGTCGCTGAACGAGCGTCGAGCGGGGGAGTGAGTACCGAGGCCAATCGGCTTGCACGGGGTCGACGCGAGATGCTGATAGCAAGTTTGCGAAGAAGCGTTGAAGCAAGAAGGCGGCCCGGCGTCGTTCTGACGTGGGTTCGGGCGCACAATGGTGGCGGCACCGGGGTGGAGAAACCACCCTTGCCGGATTGGCCCCCGTCGAGGGCTCGCACGCTGCTAAGTTTGACCCCCGCAAAATAGTTCATTACGTTACTGTCGTAGCACATAAATACATCGTCAAGTTCTCCCGCGCATGCATGTCTTCGTCGTGAATGGGGTTCGTCGTCACACTCGTCTCCGGGACGGTGACGGGGCGGTCGTCGTCGTTTACTGGAAGGAGGTGCCCTTCGCGGCCTTGATCCAGGCGGAGTCCGCGCTCGGGAACTGGGACGGGGTCAGCACGCGACCTGCAGAGAGGAAGAAGCGAACGGACCTGGAAGGCCATAACACCGCCGTTCCAGCCCTTGGCCTTCGCCTGGTCGACGCACGTGCCGAGCGTCGCAGGGTCGATGAAGCCGTTCACAGCATCGGCAGCACCACCGGGCTTGCCGATGACGAGCTTGTTGAGGTCAACGCCGTTTTTGGCGATCTCGAACAGTGATGAACCGGTGAACGGCGCGCCTGCCGTGTTGAGGAGGCCCTCGCAGTCGGTATAGAGACCCTCTGGAGAGCGTGCCGTTAGTCAGCATTGTCCCAAGGGTTCGGTAGTGCGGAACTCACGGTTGTAGAACTGGATGTTGTACTGGCCGCCGGGGAACGGAATCTCAGATAATCTGCTCCACAGGGATCTCGGGGATGCACACTCACCCAGTCAATCAGGGCCCCGACGTTCTTGTGGATCGTGAGGTACGCGCCCGCCGCAAATTGCGCGTTCGGCGAGAGCCAAGGTGCGAGCGGCGCGTGCGTGAGGATGAACTGGCCCTGCGGCAGCGTCTGGCGGATCGTCTGGGTGAATGTGGTGACCCACTGCTCCGCCGCGCCGTCGCCCTTGTTCATCGCGGCCAGGTCCTCGTAGTCGACGTCGATGCCGTCGAGCTGGTTCGCGACCACGAACTGCGCCATGGTGTTGGCGGTGCCGACGGGGTCGGCGCCCGACGTCGTGGGCTTGTCGGTCTCGCCGAAGGCGGAGACGATGATGTTGATGCCCGCGTTCGCGTATTCAGCCTTCTTGGCCGCGCGGACGTCGGGGGTGAGGGCGGCGAATGCGCCGGCTTGGTCAAGAGCGCCGTTGAGCGTAAGGAATGAGAGCGCAACGACGTTGAAACCCTACAAATGATCGTGAGAAGGCACACGCCGCAAGAGTGAAAGCTGCACTTACAGCCAACTGGGTCGCAGGGGGAAGGACTTCCGCGGAGACGAATCTGTCGGTGTAGACGACGAATGCCGGCGTGGGTGCGACAGCGCGCGACACCAAAGGCGAGACGTTCGTGTTGACAGGAGCAGCGAGAACGCTGCTCACGGACGCCAGCGCCAGCGCGGCAGAGACGGAAGAGATCATGCGGGTGAAGGAGAACATGGCTGAGTCGTGACAAAAAAGCGTGGATGTAAAGAAAAAGCCGACTAGCGGACTTGTGAATGTGCGAACGAAAGTAAGAAATGAACTGGAAGATGAAGGGGGTGAGGTTCCATGGTCGATGTACGACCTCTTTTATACTCGAATGCTTGAGCCAGACCGGTATGAGACGGCGTATTGCTCGACGGTCTCGCCGCTGCGTCCGTAGAGCCGCATCATAGTCGGGGTTGCCCTATTGAGACACTGATTGATGCCGTGCCGCCGCCCGTTCAATGGTACTGGATTTGGGTGCCAAGGGTCGTATGTTGGTAGGCGTTGTGGCGACATAGCAGCAGCTGCCGTATCACGAGTTTCATCCCGGCGGCGTGGATGTTTTATTCAGCCTGTGTAATGTTCGAATTACAAAGGTTTGGTCAGCATGCGATATCCTAGGTTCACTACTCGCGACACCCACCCACTTTTATGCACAACACGCTGCAGCAATTCTGAGTATCTAGAGTTACTCATAAACAAGCTAGATCTTTAGCCACCCTCTGGACGAGCCGGACACCATTAGCCGTTCTGTGAAGTAAATGTTGGGTTCGTCCAAGGTTCGTCGTTACGATCGAGAACTTTGCACAGCCTGGGTCATGCCGGCGCCTCCAGGTCTTTGAGAGAACTACTCCGGATACCTCCGGATGCATCAATCGAGGCTATGTGCTGATGCAGCCACAGAGTCTGCGAGGTACGGGTCATGATGAGAGAGGTGTTGGTGGTAGGAAGCAAAGACTAGGCAGAGCTAGACGCCTCGGGCGCCCGTCTAGAGTCGGGATACCCACATGATGGCTGTGATGTGACACCGAGTAAGTTCGCCAGCGGTACTGCGTAGCGCTGATTCCAAACCACTGTCCGCATGCCATTGACCACTACTAAGACTGTGATCTTCGTCGACCCATTATGAGATGGATGTTGAGAATTAATTCGAAATACTGGATTGCGACAGGTCGACGGTAGATAGTAATACTTCCTAACGAACGGTACATCTGCCACCGGTCATAAACGGATGGTATACGACGGTGCGACGCGGGCGCCGTCTCGCGGGTGTCAACGGACTGCGTAAAAGATCGTGATGGTGGCAGTATCGAGCCTCGGCGGAGGTCTGAGGGAGGAACAATGCGGTACGGCGCCGGGGGGTTTCGCGGTTACGGATCGCCAAGACTCCCCATCGGTGTGGCCTCGCAGGTCATGGCACAACAAGAAATAGGCCGCATAGTGGGAAGCAATGATGAGAGGAAGCGGTAAGAGGAAAATCGGAGCAAAGGGGTGCAAGTGGGCCCAGGAGAGACGACCCGCGGCCAACAAAGAACGAATATCCGCAACGCGACATTTCATCACGCCTGGAGAATTCTTCAATGTGCCTATGCCTAGGAGTAGAAGGAGGCCTGGATTACTCCATCGCCTCGAAGTCACGTTTGATTAACAATGACTCGGGTGGATGGCTGTCGGACGTCTGCCGGCTGAGTGTCTTGCACCCGACTGTATGCGCAATTCGATAACTTGTCCTTTGTCTTGTCGTCCACCGGCCACTCGTGTCGTGTTTCGTCCAAGTATTCACCGAACAGCGCAACTATGGAGAAATGATCTGCTAGCTTCGCAGCGTTTGCCTTGTTCACGTCGGTTTTCATTGTGTGCAGAGATATCAGTGCAGCCTCCTGTGCGACGCCTGACTTTTGATATGCCATGGCGTACCTCCTAGCCGCCCACTCATCGTCCTGTAAGACCCGCGGGACTCGAGTGTTCGACGGTTCAAGTCCCTGAGATGAGGTCCCGGCAACTGGTTCCCCGGCATCGTGGGAATGAAAGGTGAGGGCGTAATGAGACTTGAACCAACAAAAAAGCTCGCCCACGATGTCGTTGATGGGATGAGCGCGTTCCGAGCCCGAAAGGTAGAGGAATCGAAGCTTGACCCAATTCCGTTTCTGAAGGAAGCTAATTTCCCCGTTCCGCATACTATAGAACTTCTGAAGCCCACAACCGGATCCCGAGTTCGTCGCCTGGTAGTCATCGAAGTATGACAAAAGAAGGTGGTCGACATTACCCTCATCGCAGTTGTGGGGGAGGAAACGTATGGCGACATAGAGGAGTACGTAGAAAACAGATTCGAGTTCGTCTTGTATCTCTATCGTCTTCTCGCGGTTGCTGAGGGAGTGAGCGGAGGCGAATTGCCACGTTGCCTGAAGGCGTATGAGCGACAACTACGTAGAAAGGTCAAAAGTGTAACTTAACGTACCGATCGCTCGGGCTGGCGGCCAACAGGCGGTTTGCTCATGTCTTTCGATAGTTCCCAGCCCGTGAGGATTCCCTGAAAGACCTGTGGTTGATCTTCGATGGGGCAAGACTTTTTCGAGGGATACAAAAGCACGTTTTCGACACTGATGTCCCTATGGATAATACCCAGATCATAAGCGTCCCAATGGGCTGCGTAGAAGACAAGAGTTGTACATATTGATCAGAGCGGCGAGGAAATAGGAGATTAACGACACATACCTTTGAGACAGCAATACAATGCTAGAATTAGGTCATAGCCGCTAACAATTTCAGTTAGTGGTTTGCCGACTTCTCGAACAACGATGCGATAGTGTGCACGTTTCGTGAGCGGGCGCAGAACATCACAGCTCATTGAGGAGCAATACTTGAACCACAAGTTTTGAGAGATAGTCGTTTGGCCGTCTAGATCACCATGCGCCTCCAGCGTAGGCACATGAGGAACGTTCCCAGCATTGAGCTTACCGAGTGTCGTGCCCTCCTTTCCAATGTCGCCGCGAATGACACGCCACGTATCCTTCAGGTATACCAGGGGGCCTGTCGGACGCTCAACGTCTAGGGCGATAAAACCACGCGTTCCGCTACCCACAATATCAGACGAGACGAAGTGTGGCTTGCCGACAACGAATGTCCGCAGTTTCCGAGCTCCTTCATCCTCGAACCGCAGCAACCACCAGGGCCAATTCGGGTCGAGAGTGGTCTTGAAGAGACTATGGAGATAGTCGTTCTTGTCCAAGGCGCGTTCTGCGGCCTTTAACATATTAGCGTAGGGAGAATCATAAAGAACCCTCTCCGCCGTAGGGTCGTGACCTCGCTCTGCGGGAGAGAGACAGGAAACCCGCCAGAAGAACTCGGCCAGACGACCTCCAGCGGTGGTGCAGTTGATCCATTCAGTAGAGAATATACCTGAGCGGTCGGCGCGGAGGACACGTGCATGCGGGCCCAGGATGAACACCGCGAAGAGAAACACACGATGCTGCCTCGCGAATATCTCATGGATAAACCAAAAGATCTGGTGGAGACTATCCTCTTGATTTTCCGCGTGCATCTGCATGTTAGGTCTCTGTTCACTGAACGGGTCTTCGTTGGGCTCGGCGGCCCTGCACTCGATAGGTACTTCGACGTTGGACCAATCTATCGGTTCATAAAGGTTCGTAGAGGGTTCACCCTTGCGGACCATGCCGTAGCAGGCGGGCTTGCCGTTATCGCAATACTGATTTGCATTATTTCTCGACGAGTGGAGAAAGGTGTATCCGGGACAGAGGTCGCGATGATTCACGGCTTCTGTCTGTGTCAATGACGTGTGAGCAACGACGCGCGGCGACTACCACTAAGACCTACGAGAGATACGAGGAAACCTTCTTCGCACCGCGGTCCAGAGAAAGGCGAAAACGTGTCGAAAGGGTACTCGGGCTTAGATATGTCCGGTTCTGGCACGAACTCGTTCATAAAGTCTTCCCAAGAAATCACTATGGTGGAATATCGGAGACTCATCGCCATGGAACTGTTCGTAAATGACGAAAATAACGTCTGGGCACTCGGCGATAGGAATGAAGCTCTAGGTGATCTAAGAGATGGCTGCGGACGTAAGCTGAGGCCACCGGGAGTCTGGGAAGAGGCAGCTTGGGTCGAGTGGCAAGACTGAGGCCTGTGGCGGTGTTCGAACGTTGAAACTCAGCTTTAGCCACAAACGTGATAACGTGGTAGTGCCGCGGACTCGGGGTAGTATCGCAAATAGAAATATTTGCCAACGTTTCGCTGTCAACAGTGCAGCGTCGCAAGCTCAATTGCCAGTAGGAGAACAGAGCTGGGTGGGACTCAGAAGCGCTTGGACACAGTGCTATCCCCACCGGTACTACTGCTGAGATTACTACACAATTCGCAATTGCCCGCAGGTCTTACGGATAACGCATGACAAGCAATGTACGCGTGTTAGCTTTATCTCCGCCTTGGAGGCTTGATGAGAGAAATAGCGGTTACAATAATAGTACGACTACAACTAGTTTTGATCTCGCTACCTACGTTGCGTCGAAACGAGAGGTGGCCCGTTGAATCACGCAGATCTAGAGCACCACCGTGCTAACGGGCTGCTCAACGAGGAGAGTATTGAGAGACTCGATGGCGGGTGTTTAGAAATAATGAATATGATGCGGCGAAGGGTTCCCGGGGATTGCGAGATGAGGTCTCCGTGGCACGGGGCTCCAGCTTGCGGGACATGAGTAGAGATAGTCGCAAGCGCAGAAGGTGGTATCGGGAGAGGGGGCGGCCTAGTAAAAGGACAGGGGAGTCGGATTCGGATCATGAACGTCGCTGGTGTGACCATATACGAGAGCCACGAGCAGGGACTTGCCGCGGGCGACTCAATCAGAGTCCGTGAATTCTTCGACGCGCCTGTGCTTGGGAGTAGACGGGGGCTCGGGTGCCTCCACAGCCTCGACACCGCGTTTGACTGACAAAGAGCTGGTCGGCTGGTTCTGATAGGACGTTTGGCCGCGGAGCACATCTTGGCCGCGCTTGTAGCCTCCTTTCGGCCGCTGATCCTCTACCTTGTCGTCCTTCGGCCACGCGTGCTGTGCTTCGTCCAGATATTCCTCGAAAAGCGCAGCAATCGCAAGATGGTTCTCGAGTTTCGCAGCGTTTTCCTTGTCCGCATCTAGATTGTCCGTAGTTGACGACAACGTAGATTTAGAAGCCTTTACCACGTTGCCCGAGGTCCCAAGCGCTTTGGCACGCTTCTTAGTCGCCCAGGTTTTCTTCGGCATCCTCGGGCGTCGAGTAGGGGATGATTCGCGAGACGAGTTTCCTGCGTCTTGTTTGACTGGATTGTGAGAACGGAAAGTGAGCGTATAGTGGGACTTGAACCAAATGAGAAGCTCGTCCACGATGTCATTGATCGGGTGGGATTTTGTCGAACCTGGGCGGAAGAAGCGCAGTTGGATGGTAACGCGATCCTGATCGAATGTGACCTCCCCATGCCGCATGCTGGCGAGCTTCGCAGCGCCGCATCCGTACCCAGTGTTGGTTTCCTTATAGTCATCGAAATAGGATGTGAGGAAGAAACCGACACTGTCTTTACCGCAGTTGTGGGGAAGGAAACGGATGGCGATATAGAGGAGCACGTGGAAAACGGATTCGAGCTCGTCTTGAATCTCTATGGTCTTCTGGCAGTCCCTCAGGGCTTGTGCGGAGGTAAATTGCCACGTCCCCTGGAGACGCGTGAGAAACGGAGGCAATGGTAAGCCTTAATAGCACACATACCGTCCTATCAGGCTGGCGACCCACGGGCGACTTGTTGTTGACATCCTTTGAAAGCTCCCAGTCCGTAAGCATCCCGTCGAAAACTTGCTGTTGGCCCTGAACAACGTCTTTCGAAGGATACAGGAGGATGTTTCCGACACTAATATCTCGGTGGATGATACCCAGTTCATAGGCGTCCGAATGAGCTATCAAATGTCATTGTTCAGATCAACATGAAAGGCACAGACGAACATGCGTGAAACACATACCCCTGATGCAACAGTACAGCGCGTTGATGAGGTCGTAGCCGCTAGCAATGTCGGTAAGCGGTTTACCGACCTCTTGAACGACGATTCGATAATGTGTATGCTTCTTCAGAGGGCACGGAGTATTGGGGCTGATGGAGGGGCGATACTTGAACCACAGATCCTGGGAGACGGTCATTTGGCCATCGAGATCGCCGTGCGCCTCCAGAGTGGGGACATAGGACGCATTCGCGTTATTCAGCCTCTTGAGGGTTTTACCTTCCTTCTCTATGTCGTCGTGCACGACACGCCACGCATCCTTCAGGTACACCGGCGAATCCATTGGCTTCTCGAGATCCAGAGCGATGAAACCACGTGTTCCGCGGCCTGCGACACCTGGAGAGGTGAAGTTAGGCTTCCCTACGACAAACTTGCGCATGTTCTTCGACTCTTGATCCTCGAACCTCAGCAGCCACCATGGCCACTTTTCGTCTAGTGTGGCCTCCAGGAGTCCTCGACGATAGTCATCCTTGTTCATGGAGAGCACCTTAGCCCTCAAGAGATTTGCGTAGGAGGAGTCGTGATCGATCCTCTCAGCCGTGGGGTCTCGGCCTTGCTCAGTAGTCGAGAGGCGAGCGAATCGCCAGAAGAACTCGGCAAGCGGTTCGCCATCGGTAAGGTAGTTGAGTCGCCTGGTGACGAAGATGCCCGAGCGGTCGACGCGGACGACTCGTGCGTACGAGCCCAGGATCAGGACCATGAAAAGGAACATACGTTGCTGTCGATCGAAGATGAACTGGATATACCCCAGTATCTGACCGAGTGTTTCCTTTCGATGTTCAGAGCGCACCTGCCCGTCTGGTTCCGTATCGTCGAAGGGATCCTTATCAGTACCAGCTTTGCACTCGATGGACACCTCGATCTTCGACCAGTCGGTGGCCCTCGGGCTCGCATTGCCGTGCTCGTCTGTCTTCGCAGGAGGAGCATGTCCCACGCGATACATACCACAGTCTACAGCTTGCTTAGAGTCGCAGGAGTCGTCCCCTTTGCTTGACGAGCAGAGAAAGGTGTAGCCAGGGCATAAGTCTTCGCGACCGTTGAGAGCGGCCAACTGTTTGACAAGACCGAAGATATGAATGAAGTATCCACCGACCAGCGACAAAAAACGTACGAGAGGTGTGTACATGGATACCTCGTTTCTTGTCTTGGAAAGAGGGGAAAATACTGAGGAAAGGTCCGTGGGCTTGGCCACTTCCGGTTCAGGGACGAACTCCTTGAAGAAATCTTGCCACGATATGATGGTCGACTTGCCGTCCATGGCGATGCGGAGCTCACGGCGATGCTGTTGAAGGTCAAAAGCTTCGGTACTCCAGGTCCCTGATGTTGGAAACCCCTTCATTGGAGATGCGAACGTCAGCGGGGGATTCGTAGGCATGATGAGAATCGGATGACGGGGAAAGAAACGCACGGAAGAGATTGCGCAAGGCAGCAACTTTTAAATCAAGCCTTAGCCACAGACCACGAGGCAGCTTGGCCGCAGAGATGAAGTTCAGCTATTATCCGTTATGGGGATACAAAGGAGTCGGAGTTGAAATGGCGGTATCGCACGCGTGCTGCAGGTTGGTGGCTAAACTTGCACTCACGAAGCGCCCGAACACAAAGCGCCATTGCATTGGTGTGACGGTTGATGTGACAGCAGTGACACCACTCAGAAAACAGCCAATTCTAAGTCGAACATCCAGAAAGGTCCATTAGAGCACTCCATCATCGTATACCTTTTTTCTTACTGCACAGGTCATGATAATTTCATAAAAGGTGGTCCTTCTGGGCGGCGTAGCACGGGCGCCAATAACAAGTCGGGTGGCTGTGCTACTTCTTGAGCGGAAAACCATCATCTGGGCCGCTCAGCCGAGTCTGGCGCTTTCTCCTCCGATTAGCCATTGGCCGGCTTTACTTACATTCTTGTGCACGTGCGAGACGTCTCAAACCTACGCGGCTCATCTACCACTGCTAGCACTTCGTATATATAGGCATGTTTGTTGAATGATATAGCGACTCAGATTCGAAATGTAAAATATATCATAGTGTCTCAACTTTGTGCCGCCGTCATTGGCAAGGATCTGAGATACAATAGCGCTATGCGAGCACAAATAGGGCGTAGGAAGGAGGCAGATCTGGTCATACTTGAGAATCATCGTCACATGGGCTCTTGTGCATACTAGTGGTATACTAGGCTAAATTGCCACTCTGCTTGAAGCGCTTCCGGGGCGTCGGCGCTGGGGGTTCCGAGTCGGGAACTTCAGTACATTCTGATTCACGCTTGCCCAGAATCGACTGCACGATAGACGACCGCAGTTCCGCCAGGAACGGATCGAGCTCTGACTCCGGATTGTATCCCTTTACGGGAAGCTTGTCGGTGCCCTTGTCTCCTCCTGACCACAGATCGCGCTTCTTGAGGGCGCCCTTGAAAAGCGCCAACATGGCGCTGTGGTTACGAAGTTTTCGAGCAAGCTTGTGCTGACGCCGCGTTATGGGGTCCCCCGAAGACTTCCGGGACACGGTTTCTTCGGTCGAACCTTGCGACAAACCCGCAGCATCCACAGAGGACTCGCTGCCTTCGCTATCTGCGTCACTGTCTTCTTCGTCGTCGGAACTCTCGGAGTCGGAGTCCAAGAATTCCTCCGGAAGCTCGCTGGGTGGCACGTAAGAGGTGGTGGGCGTGGATCCCTCAGCGTTGTGAGAACGCTCCTCATTGGAGCGTAGTTCAGCGTAGTAGGCCTTGAACCACGTCAGTAACTCCCCAAGTAGCGCGTTCAAAGGATGTTCTTGAGACGATTTCGGAGACGCGAAGAACCGGATCTCCGTTGTCTGGTCGCCTTGGACGAAGGATATCTGGCCATTTCTCATGGAGGCGAGCTTCATCTGTCCACAGGAGTAACCCTTCTGTGTCTTCTGATGCGCGTCGAAGTAGTCATAGAGAAGTCTCCCGACGTCGGCATCGAGACAGTTGTGCGGGAGAAAACGAAGAGCAGTGTAGAGCACGACGTGGAAGAAGGATTCGAGTTCGTCTTGTACCACGATGTGTTTCGTGGGCTTGACCAAAGCGTTGGCCGATAAGAACTGCCACGTACCCTGAGAAGGGCGGTCAGGTCATGCACTGCATAGAACGTAGCGGGCGATCAACTCACCGTGCGATCGGGTTGTCGACCTTGAGGGTATTTGCTGTTGACCTTCTTCGATAGCTCCCAGTCATTAAGCAGACCAACCCAAGCGCCCTTGCGTGGAAAGAGTAGGATGTTGCCGAAGCTAATATCACGATGGATGATTCCGGCCTTGTACGCTTTGGCATGCGCTAGGACATAACGTTAGTACGGTACGTTACACGACTCGGAGCACTCTCAAGTATAGTGATTGATGCAACGCACCTTTCAAGCAACAAAACATAGCGAACACCAGCTCGCGGCCATCCTTGAACTCGGACAGAGGTTTCCCGACTTCCTTCACAACGAGACGGTAATGGGTATGTTGCTTTACGGGACACATCTGGTCCTCAGGCACATCCGGGTGATACTTCCGCCACAGCTTCAAAGACAGCGTGTGTTGTCCTAGATCGCCGTGACAAAGGAGGGTAGGGATGAAAGGGACAGATTCCTTGTTGAGCTGCTCTAGAATCGTGCCTTCCTTGTCGATCTCATCGTGCACGACGCGCCAAGCGTCCTTGAGATGAACGAAAGGACCAGAGATGTTGTCGGCATCAACCGCGACGTAACTCCGTGTTCCGCGACCGGCAACCCCGAACGCGGTGAAATGTGGCTTGCCAACGAGGAATCGGCGCTTCCGGCCCGTGCGTTCGTCGGTGAGGTGTAGAAGGTACCAAGGCCAGGCTGGTTCCAAGGATGCAGCAAAGCGCTCCCGTGCATAATCGTCCGTTCCAATTTTGGCTCTGTCGGACATCGATTTTGCAAGCTCTGAATCGCGAGCGACCTCTTCAGCTGTGACGTCAATACCACGTTCCGCGGGCGACAAATGTGCGAAACGCCATAGGAACTCGACGAGTGGCTCTCCGTCAGTCTTGTAGTTGAACTTGGCGGTCGCAAAGATCCCGGAGCGGTCGAAGCGAAGGATGCGGCATTGGTCGCTGAGGAAGAGAACCATGAAATGGCAGGTACGGTGTTGGTGGGCGAAAACGAATTGCGCATACGAAAGGACTTGACCGAAGGTTTCTTTACGCAATATGGCCGCGGGGTTCGGAAGCGCGGGGTTCTTCTCAAAGGGGTCGCGCAAGTTTGAATGGGTCTTACTTACTATCGACAACTCGATGGTCGACCAGTCAGTAGACAGTGGAAGAATTGGCTGGCCCCTTTCGTCGAGGATACTACGGGGCGCTCGGTGTCTACGATACAACCCACATTCGGTTACGTGTGTTGAACCAGAATACTTATCGCATTTGCTGTACGCGGAGACAAAGGTAAAGCCGGGGCAAACAGCAGCATCGTTGATCGCATTGCCCTGGTTCAGATGATCAGACACCGCAGAATCGACAAGGAGAGACGTACGAACCAGGAGGCTACACAACTTCGTCTTTTGAGCCTTCGCAGGCATGCTGGCGAAGATCTTCGAAGAGTCCATAGGCTTGGACGTACTCGCCTTGGGAACGAACTCTGTTAAAAAGTCCTCGCATGGAATAATCGTGATCTTCCTGTCCATTGCAAGTCGAATTTGGCGTCGTGTGTAATATCTGGGGTTGCACAATTTACTTAGTAGATGATTGGTCGGCGTTTACTTGCAAACTAGCCACGGGCTTCAGATAAGGTAAAACGATTTCTCGCCACCGGGGACAAAGGTGTTATAATTAGTAATGTGGCTACGCGTACCGCTGTGGCCTAGTGAATCAAAACGCGAAAGACGGAGAACGAACATATGCGTGACTTACTTGACTGAAACCCTCTGCAAAGGTTGCTGATGCAGTGACGACAGTGGTGTGGCGGCGAGATCTAGCCTAAGAACTGGCTCCGAGAGTCGAAGATGGTGAATTTTCGACCAATCTGAAACTAAGAAAAGTTTCCTGAGTATGCACGAAGGTGCCTGAACTTGCTGGTCGGACGCAACGGTATCCGCCACAAAGGAAAGGAAGAGCGAGTAGTGTATAACGGTCCTAGTGGTTCCAAGTCAACTGAAGTTCGCGACACTGCAGGCGCTTACTCGCGGCACCAGATATCATTGGGTCGGCTCATGCCCAGCTGAGAGCCAGCGAGTTGGTCAGTACGCTCAGCTACGATTGCCAAATGTATGACCTCCCATCCCTCATATCTAGCAGAAAAAACTATATCTAGCGCAATGAATGCGAGACCCAGCGATCCACCCGCCGCTTGTGGTTTGCAATCTACTCAAAGGTTATGATGTAGTTTTAGCATTAAGGAGGCCCGTACAAGGCGGATATTGATGCTATTTATCTATATGTTTCGATGGATTGTTTAGGACGCCTTAGCTCGATGCCCACCGACGACAACACCCTTCGTACGGTTGAACTTGGCGATTGTACTGTCCGACAACTGGAGATGCTGCTTCACGAGTGCTGGCGGCGTCAGCGCAAGCCACTGAGAGTTGACTTTCGTGTGAGCATCTATGTCAAGCCTACAGGCACGCCGAAACTAACCTGCGCAAGGCTCACGTCCTGGAATATGGGTGAGTTGAATATCTCGAGGAACTTCAGCGTTGTGTTGCCAGTGTTTTCGACGTAGTGACCTGTACCAATGTATGTGATGAGATGAGCGTTCGTGTTCAGCTGGAATGGATGCTACTCGCCATATCCAGTAGGAATGTAACTGATGTCGCCAGGCTATGGCAGATAGTAATATTCGATCAGTCACTGCTTTCCTGGTGTGGCCATCAGATGGCTACGCACCTGGTAATCGAAGGTTTGCGCGATTGCAGTTCCAGCGAAGAGTGTCACTCGTGCTGTGCCCTCGCTGTGCGTTACGCGTAAGCCTTCGTACCCCGAAAAAGCAATGCCGCGTGACTTACAGGAAGAACCCCCACTCATTCTCGGTCGGATGCCACTGTACGTCTATAGGTTAACGGCTATACGAGAGGGGATTCGCGTGATCGCCGACTTACGTGCATCTCGCGCATCGCTCCTGGTTCGACCGTAATCTCCGCAACGGCAATCTGGGTCGAGATGTTGAACGTGGTCGAGTCCGCGATCTTGACGGTGCCGCCTGTGTACTGCGTCGGGGTCACCTCCGAGAACGCGTACGAGAATGGCTCCGGCACTTCGCCGGCTGGGCTGGTGGGCGGTTGCTGGTTGTCCGGGGGCGGGACTGCATGATTGTACGCTCTTTGTTAGCATTGTGCCACCAGGGAAGGACGAAAGGCACGAACCCCCGGGGAAAATATACAGCTGCGAGCCGGGAATATCGTCCCAGTCCGCAATGTCATCTTGGAAATTCTTCGCGATGACTTCCTTCGGCGTATGGGCGAGCCAGTCCGTGAGCTTAAAAGAAGGTAAGCGATGACGCCACCGCTCGCAATGGGCGTTCGCCTACCAACAGCGTGTCGTCGTCGTTGAAGTTACCGTCGGGGAAAATCTGCACAGCGCATTAGTCTTCGTTGTAAGAGCCGTAGGTAGGGCGGGCGTAAGCGAACCAGTAGGAACTCAGTGCCCTCGGAAGAGTCATTCGTCGCTTGCAGCGAGTGGGGGATACCGGGAGGGAAATACCACAGGTCACCCTGGCGAACCGTCGCAACGTAGTTCCGCCCGAGCTGGTCGACGGACGTGATTTGTGTCGAGCCCTGCCAAGCACGCCCAACTCAGACACATTTTGTACTGGCAACTGAGAGAGAAACGTACGCTGAGAACGTAAGCCCACTGGAAAGAACGCGCGAAGGAGCCAGTCAGCGTCGAATGCCCAGTAGAAATGCCCAAAGAAGCAGGGCGGCTGCTCACCTCGGCCGTCTGGTGCCAATGAAGCTCGCGGATGGCGCCAGACTCGAGGCGCATATTGACCCCGGCCATCGCTGGAAGAAGGATCAGCGTGTGCGTATACGCGCACGCGCGATGGCTTCGCCCGCGCGGGGAAGGGGGCCTTACCTGTAGCGATGGGCATCTGCTGCACTGTATGTCACAGAAGCGTGCGCGGCGGCGGTCAGCGGCGGGCCCTTGGATAGCCGGGTACGTAAATCGGCGCGCTCACCGTTTTGTTGGCGGACCCACCCGCCGGTGTTTAGCTGGATCTTGCTCAGGCTGAACGGCCACTTGGCGTTGCCGCTGTTCGGTTCGGGGTTAGTCATAACGTATGCGTGGATTGTTGGGGAAAGGGCGGCTTACACTGTGCCCTCGTCGGTCGTCGGGGGCGCGAGGATGTCGGGGTTTTGTCTGTCGATGGGAATGTTCTGGGTGCCTAGGATGTTCGCTCCGAGTGTACCGCGCTCGGGCTGCGGGTCAGTCGTTGTCGTCTCATTCCAAAGCCAATAGTTGGGGTCGTCGCTGGCGTAGGGTACCGTCGGACTCGGTGCCGCTGTATCGCTGCTTGTCGAAGTCGCTATCTCGGCGACACTCGAGGACGGCGGCGCTTCGCTCACAGGGAGGGAGGCAACGAGAGAGCCATAGAGAACGGCGCACAGAACGGCGGTGAGAAATTTGCCCATGTTCGGGATGGTGTGTCTCGAGGTCAACCGAAGCGATGTTGAGAAAAGCGAGAGGAACGAAGAGCTGCTCGTTGCTGCTGCTGGTCCTACTTTGGTTCTGCACCCTTTTATACGAAGGATGCTTCGAACCCGTAAGAGTGAAAATCACACACGGCAACAAAGAAGGTATCTCTTGGTCCGCTCCCCGCCGACGAAGGCGTCGAAGCATGTGTGTCGCCTGGGGCGCCGTGAACAGGAGTTCATTCTCCCGGTGGTCGGCCAGGACACCTTGGTACTACCACGTCGCGCGACCATGGCGTACTTTGGCGGAGCGCTACGTGATTCCAACGACGCACAGTGGTGCTCCGCCGGTCCATGAGCGCGGATGTGGTCGAACATGGTGTTCTGCCGAGAGTGATGTCAGTGGCAATATCACGAATTCCGAATTCGCACACCTCTTGCTGCGCCGTTCGTCCCTCGTAGGCGTTCAGTGAGTCAGACGTGCCGCTCCGGTTTGTCGCGCGCCCGGCGTCTGCGGCGGGCATGGAAGGGGATGCAACGCGATCTCTGCATATGGCGGCCGTGTACATCATCAGCACGGCGAGGTTGGATGAAGGGCTTCGGTGCCGCAAGAAGACCTGTAGAAGGCGCTTATGAGCCAGGGGATGCATGAAAACAGCATGGTGCTGTATCCGGATATCGATACTGCGCTTCGCAGACGCCATGTTCTCCGGAACGCCAAGGCCCGACTATGAGTGAGGCTATTTTTGACACACTGTTCGGAAGTCCACGGGTGCGTCCAGAATGTACGCCATAAGCTGCTCGCGGTATGCAGGATGAGCATTCGGAGTAGGCTTTAGGTGCGGCTTGCGCGACCGCATAGTTCCTCGCAGCCTTGCCGTTTCACTACGGGATGTCTCGGAACAAACATTTGGTATATGCGCAATGCCGCCGGGCTAGCACAGGCTGTGCATATGGAGAGGTCAAATTTAGCAGGGATAATATAGAACGGCGGCTGAGACTGACTCACCGTGGCCGTACCAAGTTCGTCGGTATATTTAGCAACCAGGCGCGCAATGCTGTACACGTCTAAAGAACTCATGTTTGCATACAGCGCTCGACCAGAGCGGCGGAGCTTAAGTCGCGACGTGTGCAAGGTTCAGAGAGCACGACAGGATGACTCTTGTAGAGCGCGCGTTTTGACAGTCGGTGGTACACAGATGCGCCTTCGGCCTAGTAGCGCGAGTGGAAGACGGCCGAGATGTATCCATTCGAAATTTAGGAAGAAAGCGCAAATGTTGAGGGATCATAGGGACTGCGCGGACTGTTGGAAAAACCAATAGTATATTTTTGGTGAGGTACCAGAATCGTGAGTTCAGGAGCGGATGAGCAAATCGCGGCGTCTGAGACCGTCTACACAGAGCAAGGGCTATTGTTCGGACCACGGCGGATGACATTGAACGTAAAATCGCGCTGCGACGTACCCGACAGGGTCGGAAGATTCTAGTAGGTGAAAGGAGGCTGCGTGATGGAGGCCTCGAAGGCGTTCATGACCGTCGGGAGTGCCTTAGTCCGCAATGTTCGCCCAAAAAGCCACCTCGGGGAGCTGCGGGTGTGAGAGCGGGTATGTCCTGTAGACATTTGAGAAGGTTTAGTATTCAGTGGACAGAGGCTTGTTCCCGGCAATGGAGAAACGCTGCTATGCCTGGATATGTTCGAAAACGTGAGATATAGGATTCAAACCACTGTCTAACAACTATTGCACGTACACTATGTGAATGAGCATTGTGGTGTTCATATCCAAGTATGACAGCGTACCTGAAGGTTGCGAACATCTGTCAGAGTTGGTATATCACCCGAAGGTCGAGGGGACCGTGATCATCCGTGGAGACAGAGAAGTGCCCCCTGATAGTAGTATACCTTCTGCTACCATTTTTGTGCATAATTCCCGAGACTCATGTTCACCGAAATCATCCGAACACGAGGAGAAGATAGTGTTGTCGAAATGCATCGGCAAGGGTATCAGAATGGCATAGAACATGGTGGTTCTGGATGAAGGGCGGTATATGGCCCTGGCGCCCACGCCTGCGACTCTTCCTCTCTCCACCACCATCCCCTCACGGCGTCGTCGCAGGTCCTCCGTCGCCGTACAGCGGGTCCTTAGCAAACCACTCCAGCTGCTTGATGTTCGCGATGTGCTCCTCCTCGCCCGGCTTCCCGTAGCACAGGTCCCAGTGCTCCGCGCCCACCGCGTACGACCCAATCAGCTCGAATCCGCCGTCGAGGTCCTCGACGAGACGGTGCGACACCCCAGCTGGGATCAGCACCGCGTCCCCCACCTTGATCTCCGTCACGACCTTGCCCTGGCACCCCTCGCCCCCAAAGTTCACCCGCCCGCGCCCGGTGGTCACGATGACGAGCTCGTGCGCGGTCGTGTGGTAGTGGTCGTCCGCGTACATCTGGTACCGCCACATGGGCTCGCACACGCCAACCGCGACGATGTGGCTCTCGATCTGCGCTGCGGCCGGCGTCGGTGCGGGGAAGACGCCGCGGTAGATGATGAGCGGCCGCTGCTGGATCGACGTGTTCGGTATGAGCCCGTGCGCGGATATCTGGTGCCGCTCGACCTGCAGCGCGGCTAGCGGCGTGAGCGGGAGCAGCTTCTTCTCCATGGTGAGTGATCTGTGGCTTCGCATCCTGGCTGAGATTGGGGACTCTCTAGTCTGAGCAACCGTAGGCTGGGGTGGGCGAGGCTACCGGAGTGAATGCGAACGATTCATGCCAGTGCGCGGCCGGGTATATATGTATGCCTGGCCTGCCTTGCGCCCGGTGCTGACATGCCGCCCGAGTACGTCCCACGAACGAGTGTATCGCGGGAGACTTGGAAGGCGCATACGCATTACCGAGCACGCCCCCTTCCTGTTCCGGCAGATGTTGTAAGTAATATGACCCGGTGCGGCACGGCGCAGCGCAGCGTCGTCCCGCCTCGACTTAGCGAGCGTCCCATCGCGTTCTATCAGCATCCTCGGCCTCTCCTTCGCCTTTTGTGTGGGCGCGGGCTCCCCAGAACGCGTCCGTTCCAGAACAAAGGTGTGCCCGCACCTCCGCAACGTGGGTTGGGGGTCGACATGGGCGCGCAAACGGCCGGTGCCTCGTCGCCCCCAACGGCGGCCCACAGTTGCTGTGAGGGTGCACGCCTCCGATGGGGGCGGCACTAGATGAGGTCGGCTAAGCGGCCTGGAGGCTGCAGGTGCGTGGGCGGCGGGTTGTGTACGATCATGGGGCCCCCTTGGGCTTGGAGGACCCAGCCGCGATCCGCAAAGTCCGGCTTTTTCAGGACGGCGGGCGTCCCTGACGCGAAAACGTACCGTGCCTGCGGCGTTCTGCGCGTTCATTTAGCTGGGCACCCTTCTCCCGAGCGGCCATTTTGTTCTTCTCGGGGAGCGCCCGTTGTAGCTTGCCTGTGCGGTTTGAGTAGAACTCGCGCTAGGTGCGTTGTGCGACTTCCGTGCAGACGTCGCTCGCCGCCGCACAGGCGTTTCGCGATGTTTAGGGTTCGCAGCAAGACAATAACCGTCCGCAGAACACATCTGCCAGTAGGACGCCTAGAGGCTCCCCACTTATGTACAGCGAAAGCACGTCCTCGAGCTCGGGCACCACGACCCTCGGATGTTCCGCCCCCCGGATACGACTGAATGCCGGCCTTCATCTCTGCGTGCTTCTGCCATGCCCCGAGGCCGGTTCTCGAAGCGGGCTTGGGCTCTTGGGGGTGGCGTCGTAGCCACACCTACAGTGTCGTTTGGTCTTCTCATGACCCCCGGACCGCCCATGCTGCAACACAAATAGAAGGGCGTCTTCGAACGTGCACCGACGTGCATACACTTGCTTCGTTCCTCAGCGCTCAGACTAAAGTCTAGGCCTGCGCTCGCTGTCTGTGCGGAATCGTTCAACCAAGGCGAGCGGATTGCTACGGAGTTTCGCCCGTCACGCGCATGTCTCCGCGCATATGCATCATCAAAATCATAAGCCATTAGGTGCTGGTGCTAATTGCAACATGGAGTGAGTCGACGACGCCGAAGGTCGCAGCAGTCCATTCTAGCGATCACCTGGGCGGTTTAACAAAAGGGAAAATCCTTACTCTGAAGACGAAGGCGCTACCAGGGCTCGAACCTGGGTTTTGGGAAAATCCGAAGTCAGAATCCCAAGTGATAACCACTACACTATAGCGCCAATGGCTCTAAGGGCCTCAGTAAACACTATACCGTGAATCTGACTACTGTGCTTTCCATCTCTGCACACTTCCCCCATAATCCAGCTGGAAGGCGCAGACGACGCTGTGTAGTCGGTTTGACCGCCACCCACCCCATCTTGGTGATGTTTTATGTGTTTCGATACAAGACCCACCCAGGTGGGTGGTAAAATAAGATTTGGAAGACGACTTCCAGTAAAAGCACAGCGCGTGCATTTGCATTATACGCGACACGAAATGGGACAGCATAGCGAGATGGATCGAGGATAGGGGGATATGGGTGGGCAGTGTAGCGACCATGGTACGGCGACGGCGGACCGGGGAGACGGAGACTAAGACTGAGCGGGAGACGAGATTACAGCGCGGCGGACGACGGGAGCGGGGCGAGATAAGTAGCAGTAGAGGCGTATATAAACGTAAGTGGGCGCGAGAGGGGTGGGAGCATGGGACGAAAGAGGGGAGAGGAATAACGGCGGTCCGGGCAGAGTGAAGGTCGGGGTCCATTTGCCTTCCTATACGGGACGAACGCTTGCACGCCGGGAGATGCGTTCGTGATCATGTGGTAGTGGCTTTACTTGTTGTGGGCAGATGGGGCCAGACGTTCACCGGTCGACGTCCATCCTCGCGGCACCGCCTCGCCGTCCTCGGCCACGACCGCGGCCGCGCCCTCGTGCGGGTCGCTGGACGTAGTCCTTCGGGTTCGCGCCAGGGGGTGCGACCAGGACGTGTGCTCGCGGGTCTTGACCAAGGAGCTCGTCGGACCGCAGTTTCCTGGGAGGGGTTACCGAGTTGAGGATGTCACGAGTCTCAGTGGTGTGGTGAATGCCACTTACGATCCGTTATTGGGCGCGTCGTCGCTCATGAGCACGTCTACACTGCCCTCAACAAGCGCCGCCCCAATCCGGCCGGACAGTGTCGCGTTCACGCCACCAACAATCTTGACCTCCAGTGTCCTACCGTCGGCGGGTTGTCCGTGGAACTTGGCGACGGCGGCCTGAGCGTCCTTTTCGTTCTTGTAGGTGAGCCGTACTACAGGCTCCGGTGAGGCGGAGTGCAGAATAGCAGAGGTGATGGCTCCGCAACGCTTGAAGATTGCCTACACGCCACGTTGAGGCGGTAGACATGAGGAAGGAGATGGGAGGGGCGCACCTCGACGTCTGCAGCAGTCGTCCCCTTTGCCAACCCAGAGACCTGCACCACGTTCCCCCTCGAGCTCGCGCCCTTGATCGAGAGCCCACCCTTCTCACCCGCGGCCTCGCGCAGGGCCCGGTCTGCTATGGCAAAGTTGAGCTTCGGAGCGGCGGCAGACGCGTTAGTGAGCCGCGCACTGAGCGAGCGCGGCTCCGAGTTGAACATGTCGTGCTTCCATGGGTCGTTCACATTGGCCTTGGGCGGGCGCTGGTTCTTGTTCTGCAGCAAAGGGCGCGCGGGGGCGCGAGGATGAGCGGGGATACGCGTGGGTGGGACGGGTGGAGACGCACGTAGGGCGCGGCGGATGCTGCGGCACGGTTTGACTTGGCGCGGACGGGGCCGACGGAGGGCCCGCCGCCTGCGGGGAGGCTCATGCGTTCGAGCAGAGAGGCCATGGCGAGCGTTGTGGAGGATGCGGAGGGCGGGACGGTGGCAGAGATGGTCGTCGTCGAGGACGAAGACAGACTGCCCGCGGTTTGTAGCCACCGCCACTCGCTCGCTCGCTCTTGTTTGGCTCTGTTGCACCGTTTTCCCACACTCTGACGAGCGCCCGACTCTCCCGGAATCGGCTCTGTCGGAGAATTCTAAGGCGCCTCCGGAAGGCGCTCTTCGCCGGACCGTCTCGACACACCGGGACTTGCAAAATTTTCGGCGGACTCGAAATGGATAGAGAATGATAATGAGAACTTAGAGTTTAGAACCACGATTATGAATGACACAGAAATGAATAGAAATACGGTTACAAAAAGTTGATGTGAAGTTCATTTTCTCAAACCGTTTCTTTGCAGAGCCAAATTTTTACTTCTCATAGTCTTCAAACATAACAAATGGTATCTATTTTATTCGCACAATAAAATCAAATTTCCGTGTATTGTTAAACGTTTACACGAAAAAGAAGTTCGCTGTAGTCTAAAAATGGAAAGCAATATATTTATTCTGTGTGTCGACACCGAAAAAGGAATTTGCAGAGTTCGGCGCCCACTCAGCACCCGCTCGTCGCCCACCCATCGCCCGCCCATGGAGATGTTTCCCTACTCACAATTCGAGGAGAGGGCGAAGATCGTCCAGGAAAACGAACGGGGCGATTAATACACCAAGATAGACCGCTAAATCGTACTGTACAACGATACTAGGCCTGCACAAGAACTGAGGTAATGTACACTAGGATTTTCGCGCCTCTAGTATCGATTAGGCTTACTCGTCGGTCGCCGTTTTCTCGCGGAACGACACCTCGGTCCACTCGTAAAGGCGCTCCATCTTCTTCCGCATCCTGATTCCAAATCAACACGGGGAGCGCGCAGATACACTGAGTTGAATGTACTTACCTGCCCTGCACGTCCGGAGTTATGATACCATTGTGGGGCTATGGTGTGTGTCAGAGCGTGCTAAGCAGACTTAGCGCGAAAGCGTACCCGATGCCAATGGAACGTTTCGCGGGGAGGATCGCCTAGTGCTTTGAAGTAACGCGCCGAGCCATGGCCGTTGTACTGTTTGAAATCCAACCGCTCGAATGCCTGAGTCTGAGTGAGCCGAGAAACATAGAAAAAAGTTTCACGACGTACACGGCGAAATTCATCCCAATCAACTTCACGTCTAGCAGCGCCGTCGATTCGGAAGAGCGATTCAAAAACCTGCGAAATAGACGATTAGTTCGCTCATAGAGGATTAATGAGCGAGTCCGACTTCGAAGTCCCTCCGGCGAAGTACGAATACCATGTTTCTTGGAGCTTGACGGAGGATTGCAGTGTTGCAGTGTTGCGAAGGCGTGGCCCGGACGGCTTGCTTTTACTAAACTCCCGCACCCTTCAACGTAGGCACTTATTGATGAGCGTCTCGGACGCTCTCATGTTAACATTCTCGGATCGGACTGACATTGACCGGTTGAGTCACGGCGGCTACACAGCGATTGAACTATGCGCGGCATCTTTTCTTTTTACTTCTTTGGTTTTAGCTATTTTCGGACTCATAGCGAGTCACGTACTCTGACTCTGACCGAGTCACAAGTACTGACTCATACTGACTCATGAACTATGACTCGAGTCATTCTGACTCGAGCCGACTCATGTTCTGACTCGTACTGACTCCCGAACTATGACTCGTTGCTTACTAAGCTCCTCCCCTCATAGTATATAAACCCAGGGGGCTTCACTCGGAAGTCCCAGCTTCGATCTCCTTGTTCTTACCTCTGTACTCCTACGCCCACTTGGACTACAATCAGATCTTGTTATTTATAACCTTGTTGTGCGCTCGAACACCTCAACCAAGTGTTATCATAACATTAGATCGAAGCTCTGGACTCCCCACCCAACACTGGTGTAGGGACACACCGACTGAGGAGAATAACTCGAAGGTTACCAGCCCTCATCCGACGCACTTTGCCCGCCCTGGCGACCCGGTTCACAAGCGAAGAAAGGCACTTGGAAGAAGGCGAGTTCGTTAACTCGTACCCAGAAGACTACCAGCAGCGACCAAGGAACCCGACTCCGTCTCGAATCAACGGAGCCCACGGACCAGAACGTCTCCCCTCTCCTGAGGAGGCTATCTTTTGGAACACAACCACCTTGGGAAGCCCAGGAACCACATCAGGAAACATCGCCGACAACGAGGAGTCACCAGACAGCACTCCTGAAAACACAACCGAGTATCTCAAGGACAAGATACGCACAGGACATAACTTGGCGCGCGCCATATACGAAGAATTCAAGAACGACCAGACGGTCGACACCGAAGCACTCTTCCACATTCAGGACGCCGCATTTCACTTGAGCCAGGCCCATCGTCGCCTTGCTAAACAGCCACCCTTCCCACCCCCGGAACAGCGGGCTCTCCACTTCTCTGAGTGGCTGGAACAGCAAATCGGGATAAACCACGAGACACTTCAGACAGTTCACCCACGGGACCCCATCCACGCGTACCTCGCGCAAGAACTAGGAAACCTTGTGACCGCCAAGGGCCTCATCCTCAAGTGGTTTTCAGACATACCACCCCATCTTCACGCCATTCCTCACTACTTCCCTTACTGAGGACACTGCATGAACCGAGGAGACCCTGACCTGCCCTGTTACAACTCAAACCATTATTTCAACACCAACACTAAGAAGGACAACTACGACAAAGGACGCAAGAAACTAGCTCTCTGCCAGTGGCAACCGTGCCCTAACCGACACAAGGTATCTGCGCCAAGCCGGTACGACGCGACCCATGTACCTACACACAAGAACGACAACGTATCCCGTGAAATCCCGCTACACCCTCTGGTATCAGCCCAGTCTTCCCCCGCAACGTCATCAAGACCAGCCCAGTTAACTAGCCCCACTTCAACCACTTCATCTCCACTTGTACCTATTGGACTTTTTTCAGACCCGCAGACCAGTGTTCCGCTCGAAAGCGAAACCGAACCCGAGACACCCCCTGCTAAAGGCAAGCAGCGGGCAGAACCAGAACTAGAATCAGAAGACTCAGAAGAACCCGAACCAATGTCGGTGTCCCAGGGACCCCGACCCCCTCAGCTGGTAGTCAGCCAGGCGAAGGCATTCCAAACAGCAGCCTTCCCAGCCATAGGAGGTGGCAACGGGCCACCGGGAGGAGAACCACACGATGACGACGAAGATGAACATGGAGGACCACCCGGTGGAGGTGGAGGAGGGCCACCTGGAGGAGGAGGTGGAGGACCGCCCGGAGGCGGCGGACCACCCGGCGGAGGCGGTGGAGGGCCACCAGGAGGAGGACCACCTGGCGGTGCTGGTTTCCCAGGAGTAGGAGCGCCACTTCCAGGAGGCGGGCACAAGGCCAAGGTCAAGGAACCCGAGGTATTCACAGGAAATCGGGCCAAGGCCAACGAATTCCTCACGGACCTCTACCTCCTGTTCCAAAGCCGACCCCAGGACTACCCCACGGACGAGGCAAGGGTCGTAACCGCCCTCTCCTACCTCCGAGATGACGCTCGCTGGTGGGCAGAAGCTCGAGTCGATGCGGCGCAGACCCTCGACAACAACGGCAACCTACGCGGCTTTGGAACCTGGCGGCTTTTCCGGGACGACTTCCTGATGATCTTCGGCGAACAGGACCCTGTGCAGACCGCTGCCACACAGCTAGCCACACTGCGCTACAACTCCTCAGAACCCCTTGATCAGTTCAATGCGAAGATCCTGCGTCTTTTCATCAAGGGACAAATCATGGAAGACCACGCACAAATGGCCTGGTACAACTCCAAACTGCCAGGGTTCCTCCGAGACAAGATCGCCCTCACATACCCTCAACCGACCAACATGGATGAGCTCATGGACCGAGCCATCCAACTCAACCGAGCCTACCTCCTCAACCGAGAGGTCGACGCGTCCCAAGGACGACAGCGAAAGAGGCAGAACGCACCCAAGAGCAAGGATGCCTCTGTACGTGCTGTCAACACGGGACGACTCGACGACAAGACCAAGCAAGAACTCATCAAGCAGAACCGTTGTTTCTATTGCCGCGAAGTAGGACACCGCGCAGCTAGGTGCCCTGCGAAGCCACGTAAGGACCTAAAGACACGGGCTGTCGAAGAAGACGACAACCGTGATGAAGAACCTGAAGAGGACGCTGAATCGGACATTGGACTCAACGCAATTGGCATGGACATTGGGCAGGATTTTTGAACGGAGGGGCTGATCCGACGCCAGCACCCTCCAGGACATGGGACTATACTATCTCGTTTGTAACCTTGGGACAGCAACGAAGACTCGCTTATCTTCTCCCTGGTTACGTCGAGTGTGGACCCAAAGTCGTCGGGATCCGTGCCCTTTTCGACTCAGGTGCGGACGCAACCATCATCAATCGACGAATCGTGGAACGATACAACCTGCCAACTGTTAAACTACCAAAAGAAATACGCTTCCGGAATGCCGATGACAGTGTCAACACCATTGGAACGGTCACTCATCGAGTCGAAGCAAACTTCGTGGTCCGAGGACACCCACTGCCAACCAACTTCTACGTCGCAGATCTAGGACGGGACGACGCCATCTTAGGCATGCCTTGGATACGACGATATAACCCCAAGGTCGACTGGACTACCGGGCATTTTGACTTCGACCCCAAGATCATCAAGAAACAGCAGGCCATCAAAGAATACCAGTCGAAACACGACCCACCGCCTAACATTCCAATGTGGGGGCTGCCGCCGGGAGAAGTCCAGGACGTGGAGGCAGTTGCACGATACATTGGAAAACTGACGGAGGACCCCGACAACGACGATCGTTGGGACCGACCTCCTAACGTGGCGCTAACCAACCTGTGGAACCAAAGTCAAGAAGAACCAATGGTGCGACGGGCAACTATGTCAACTACACTAGCAGTCCAGGCCAACGAAAACAAACCCGTTAAAACGCTGGACGAAATCCTCCCTGAATACCTACAAGACCTTCGAGCAGTATTTGAGAAAAAGTCTGCGGAACGAATGCCGCTTCCACGCCCATGGGACCACGCCATCGATCTGAAGCCCGACTTCATTCCCAAGGACTGCAAGATCATCCCGCTATCAATACGCGAACGAGAAGAGCTGGACAAGTTCATAGATGAAAATCTAGCCAAAGGTTACCTTCGACCCTCCAAGTCACCTATGGCATCCCCACTCTTCTTTGTAAAGAAAAAAGACGGCTCATTGCGACCCGTACAAGATTACCGATACCTAAACGAAGGAACGGTACGGAACACGTACCCGTTACCCCTGATTTCAGATCTATTCGACAAGTTGGCCGGCGCAAAATACTTCAGTAAACTCGACGTACGGGCCGGGTACAACAACATACGTATCAAGGAGGGCGACCAATGGAAAGCAGCCTTTAAGACCACACGCGGACTTTTTGAGCCCACTGTAATGTTCTTCGGGCTGTGCAATGCACCAGCAACCTTCCAGGCAATGATGAACGATATCTTCAAAGACTACCTCATGGAAGGATGGCTGGTCATCTACATGGACGACATCTTAATCTTCTCAGACAACCTCGATACGTTGAAAACCCGGACCCGCCTCGTCGTAAAACGGCTACAAGAGCACGATCTCTACCTCAAAGGTGAAAAATGCGAATTCGACCAGCAAGAAGTCGAATTCCTTGGAGCCATCCTACGTCCGGGTGAAATTGCTATGGACCCAATCAAGTTGGAAGGACTCCGAGATTGGCAGACACCAACCACGGTACGACAAGTTCAAAGTTTCCTCGGCTTTGCCAACTTCTACCGGCGATTTATACGCGGATATTCGGACATCGCCAAACCCCTGAACAACCTTACCAGGAAAGATACGCGCTGGGAATGGACAAAAGCCTGCAACGATGCTTTCCTCACCCTCAAACAACGATTCATGGAGGCACCAATCCTAGTGACCCCAGACCCAGCTAAACCGTTCCAAATTGAGTGCGATGCGTCAAAAGTCGCAACTGGGGCAGTTTTGCGACAAAAAGGGGGGGATGGATTGTGGCACCCGTGTGCCTACCTGTCAAAATCGTTCACCGAAGCCGAACGGAACTACCAGATCTACGACAGGGAACTTCTGGCCATCATTCGTGCTCTGGAAGCCTGGCGACACTACGTCGATGGGGCGGCAGAGCCTGTTGAAATCCTATCCGACCACAAAAATCTCACCTACTTCCGCAGCGCTGATGCGACCCGGCGCGGTCCACCGCCGGAACCCGACTCTTTATGCGATTTCGCACCGCTGACCTTTATCCCCTCTACTACCACCTAGGACTTACCGGCCAGCGTACGCGACTGCGCTAGCGGTAGCGCGACGTTGGCGCGATACTCACTGCCGCGGAGGGGCTTAGGTCGCGCGTGGCGCAGGCCAAATAGGCGCCCGCGACCGGGAGTCGCGCGGATCGGCCTCTCGTGATAAGCCCTCTCGGCCTCGCGACGGATCGCGCACTCGTGGTGCCATCGCGCGCGGCGCGATACGGGTCCCTTGTGTTCGCGACCGGGTTTC
Source organism: Trametes hirsuta (assembly GCA_001302255.2). Lineage (NCBI taxonomy): Eukaryota > Fungi > Basidiomycota > Agaricomycetes > Polyporales > Polyporaceae > Trametes > Trametes hirsuta. Next base: position 246,987 of record CP019374.1, on the reverse strand, counting down.
CTCGGTCGTCGTTGTTTGTACATCTTTGTCTCCTTTGTAAATACTTCGGGGCCTCCGAGCCCCAGGCAATCCAGTTTCCCCCAGTTAGGATCTCACCTGCGGCGAATAGCGTGCGACTGCGAAGACTGCGATAGCGACTGCGACTGCGACATAGCGAACTGCGTGCGACGGCGATAGCGATATAGCGACATAGCGATTTACTGCGGCTTACCCTCTGCGACTGCGAAGACCCCCACTGCGACTGTGTCTCCCCTTCTCCCACGGAGTCGCGCTCACCGCGCGACCACGTACGTTCCCTTTAGGATCCCTTACTGCGACAGCATTCCTATTTCTCCCAAGCGGCTATTCTACCCTCGCGCCTACGCGACCGCTCCCCGGTGGTACGCTTCGCGTTTACCTTGCGCCCTCCGCGTGCTAGGGAACCCCGACCCTTACTCGCTCCGACCCCTTCCCCTTTCGCGTTTACGGTCTCGTCCTTCTAGGGCACTCGACCTTGACTTTCCCGGCTGTAGCGGGAGGTTTTGACGCATCATATTTGGAGCCCACCGCGAGGGGGTTTGAAGCAGAAGTTCGGACTCCTCCTTCACGCGCGACCAGCGCGATCCAAACGCGATTCCACCCCGAGCAAAGCGATCAAGGAAGGCTAAGGCCTCTACTTCTCAGGCGAACGAACCGCTACCTGAGTTACTCTCCGAGCTACTCGTCGCGCGATTCCAGGAACTCATAGAACGCTTTCGCGAAGACCTCGACAACGAACGTCTCTCAGCGATCACCGATCCCGTTTTCGCACTTCTTGACCGCGGACACGATCTTCTTCAACGCGACCCCGCGGCTTGCAACTGGTTTCGCGAGACAGCGCTAACGATCGCGAACCTTTCCCCTCCTCAAACACCACCTACTGCTACGAACGCGAACGACGCGAACCGCCCGCGATCACCCAGTTCCCTTTCCGAAGACCTATTTGGCGGCGCGCTCACGCCCCTAGAAGAACTCTCACCGATTCCAAGTCCCGTTCCGCTAGCTATGCCGGAGGAACACCACCACGCGAAACCCGCGATGCCTGCGCGAGGCCACTCGACCGCGCCGACCTTCGACCCGGATCAGCCGCGCTCACTGCGCCAGTTTTTCCAAGACCTAGAAGCTCTCTTCGAACGGAGCGACATCGAGGACGCGCGCACGCGCAAGCGCTGGGTCGGCAGGTACCTCCCCATCGACGCGGCCGAACTATGCGAGAGCCTTCCGGAGTACGAGAGCGATGCGTCCTACGAAGAGTTTAGGAAGGCGGTCACGGCCCTGTATCCCGGAGCGGACGACGCGCGCAAGTACACGGTGCGCGACGTGGAGAACATGGTCGCGCGACGCAGCGCGACCGTCATCGACAACATCACCGAGCTCTCTGCGTACTATCGCGACTTCTACGCGATGACCACCTACCTGATCGCGCGCTCGCGCCTATCGGAATCTGAACAGTCGCGACTTTTCGTTCGAGGCTTACGCGACCCCTTGCTGGATCAAGTATCGCAGCGATTGCAACTTAAGTTCCCCGACCACTACCCGGACGATCCTTACTTGCTGGAGGACATCTACGCGGCAGCGAAGTTCGTGCTCCACGGCACGCTCTCGGCTTCGACACCCCAGGCGCGCGCACCCGCGGCTTCGGGTTCGGGACAGGTCACCGTCAAGATGGAGGACCTCTTCCACTACATGTCCCAGATGCAGGTCGCGAACTTCGGAAACGGCGGCGCGAACCAGGGTACAGGCCCTAACGCGATCGCGAACGCGGGCTTCCCAAACCGAGGCGGTCCGATGCAGCACCCGGGTTTTCAGCCCCCACCTTTCGCGCGAAATGATCAGCGACCACCAGCCGGCGGTCGCGGCCCTCCCATGGGAGGATTCTGCCACTATTGCGGCGACGCGGGCTGCAGCCTTAGGACCTGCCCCCACATAGAGGAAGATGTGCGCGCGGGGCGGGCGATGAGGAACCAAGAAGGGCACGTAGTCATGCCTAGCGGCGCGTACATCCCGCGAACCATCGCAGGCTTCGACGGCCACACGATGCGCGACCGCCTCTACGAGTTCCAGCGTCGCAACGGTATCCCCAACGCGCCCGCGGAGCCTCCAGCCGCGGCCGGATTCACCATGGAGATCGAGCCCGACTTCGGAGGAATGCAGACTTTTGCGCTCACCGCGGACGACCGCATCGCGCAGCTCGAACACGAGCTATTCACTCTGCGCCGCGCGCGCGAGCGATTCGATGGCGTAGAGGTCCCTCAGAGAAGGCGCCCAACATCGCAACCAGCCACGCCTCCGGCGCGACCTGCGGCCGCGACGCGCGAGTACGCGAACGACCCACGGCCAACCCAGAGGGCTGAGGCACCGAAGCCGGCGGAACGCGTAGAGCAGGCCAGCACGGCGAACGCGACGCGCGCGGAGAGCGCGAGGGCGGTCGAAGACACTTCGGTCACGACTACAACCCGCGCGCGCCAGCCGTCGGTCACTGCGTCCACAGTTCCGGCATCCGCGACTGCGAGCGCACCACCCGCAGCGAGCGCGAACGCGGCGAACGAGAACGGGCGCGTGGACCACCCTTTCGCGAAGGCGCGAGAGGTTGCCTATGCCCCACCCACGGCGCGGAACTTTGCCGCGTCACTTGCGAAGCCGAAGAATAGCGACAAGGAGCCCGCATACCGGAATCAGATACCCATTCATCAGGCGAAGATCGCGGAGGAGGTCTTCTCGCGCACGATGAAGACGCCCATCATCACGCTCAGCACGGAGGAGCTCTTGTCAGTCAGCCCGGAGTTGAGCGCGAGGCTACGCGAAGCGGTTACACCAAGGCGCATCCCCACCGCGACCAAGACGGTCGCGTTCGCGGAGACGGACACTGCGGACCAGTACGCGATGGAGCTTACCTGTAGCGGAGAGCTCCTCGCACCCGGCACGATCGTTCTAGGCGACCCCGTGGAGGCGTACCTGCGCGACGCGCCCCCAGGAGAGGAAAGCGTCCCGCTCACTGTCGCGAAGGACTCGCATGCGCTACGCGCGATCACTGGGCTCGTCGACAACAAGGAGTACGTCGAAGCGATTATCGACCCGGGCTGTATGATCATCGCGATGTCGGAGCACGTATGCCACGCGCTCGAATTACCCTACGACCCGAAGATCCAGCTCAACATGCAGAGCGCGAACGGAAGCCGCGACAAGTCGCTGGGCCTAGTGCACAACGTTCCCTTTGCGGTCGCGGGCATCGTGCTATACCTCCAGGTCCATGTAATTCGGAACGCGGCGTACGACATCCTGCTAGGGCGACCCTTCGACGTCCTGACCAAGAGCGTCGTGAAGAACTTCGCGAACGAGGACCAGACGATTACGATCGAGTGTCCGAACACTGGCCAAGTCGCGACGGTCCCTACGCAGCCGCGCGGTCGCGCTCGATTTCGAGCCCAACCAGCCGCGCTTCCAGTCCCTCGAGGAGCTGATTAGCGAAGACGGCGACGAGGTCGCGCTCGTCATCTCCGAAGAAGAGGGCGTGCCGCGAATCTGCGCCTACTCGCAGATAAAAGACCCTTCGGTCTCTATACCAGCTGTGTATCTTTCTGCTTGCGACCGTCTCTCTGCTATTGCTGAATCCTATCTCTTACAACGAAAATCCCGACAAAGCGAACCGGTCTCCCAGTCTCCCCTTTCTCCCGACTCTACCGCGACTGCGAGCGCGACGCCAGATACCACGCGCGCGGACCCGCGCGCGGGCGTCGCGCGACCCGATGCGACCACTGCGAGTGCTTCAACAGCGCGCGCGACCGCGACGGAGGCCCAACCCTCCGTCGCAGATACCCTAGCGTTCTCGGATCGGCCTCAGAAGGCGTTCGCGTTCGCGTACAAAACGGACCGCGGCTCTACCATAGTGGCCCCGCGCGACCAACCCCTACCAGCCGGCATCTACCTCACGACGAAGAAGAAGTACAAGCCAGTCGCGCAGAAGGTGCGACCAGTGGTCGGCACCTGCCCCGAGCAGTTTCGCATCGAGCGGAACATCACCGGCGACCCGCTAGCGGAGATGCCTAAGCTCAACCCCAACCCACCTGAGTTCAAGCCGACTGGACGCTACACGCAGGAGCGAAAGGACGCGTTCGATCGCGCGCACGGCGACGACTTCCTCTGGTCCGAAGAGAAGAAGCTTCTCCACGACTTCATGAGCAAGCACAACGAGGCGTTCGCGTGGACCGACGCGGAGCGAGGCAGCTTCAAGCCCGAATTCTTCCCTCCCGTCGACTTCCCAGTCATCGCGCATACCCCCTGGGTGGAGCGCAACATCCCTATACCCCCGGGATTGTACAAGGAGGTCTGCGAGATCATCAAGAAGAAGATCGCGGCGGGCGTGTACGAGCCCTCGAACTCCTCGTATAGGTCGCGCTGGTTCTGCGTCCTCAAAAAGGACGGCAAATCTTTGCGAATCGTCCACAGTCTCGAACCGCTGAACAAAGTCACGATCCAGCATTCGGGCGTTCCGCCCACCCCAGACTACCTCGCGGAGCAGTTTGGAGGTCGCGCGTGCGGCGCGATCTTCGACCTCTATGTGGGGTACGACGAGCGACTCATCGCGGAATCGTCGCGCGACCTCACCACGTTCCAAACACCATTCGGCGCGCTGCGACACTGCACCCTCCCGATGGGTTGGTCAAATTCCGTTCCCATTTTCCACGACGACGTCACCTACATCCTGCGACCCGAAATCCCCGAGTTTACTGCGCCCTATATCGACGACGTGCCCTGCAAGGGACCGGAGTCGGACTACCGCGACGAAGGCGGGACACCTGAGACCATACCGGAGAATCCGGGAATACGGCGCTTCGTATGGGAGCACTTCCAGAACGTCAATCGCATCGTGCAGCGCATGAAGTACGCGGGCGGCACCTTCTCGGGCACGAAGTCGCTCGTATGCGCGCGCGAGATCACCGTAGTAGGGCACCTTTGCACGCCCGAAGGGAGGCGGCCTGAGCGATCGCGCATCGCCGCGATTGTGAACTGGAAAACCTGCAAGGATCTCTCGGAGGTTCGCGCGTTCCTCGGCACTGTGGGCGTCGCGCGCATCTTCATCCGCAACTTCGCGAAGCGCGCGCACGCGCTCGTGCACCTCACGCGAAAGGACGTCCCCTTCGAATTCGGCGAGGCGCAACTCGCGGCGATGGACGACCTGCGACAAGCTCTGCTAGACTCCCCTGCGTTGCGCGCGATCAAGTACGACTCGGACGCGCCAGTCATTCTTGCGGTCGACACCTCTTACATCGCGGTCGGGTACCACCTGTGCCAGTGCGACGAGGAGGACCCGCGAAAGCGCTTCTACAGTCGCTTTGGCTCCATCACGCTCAACGATCGCGAGGCGCGCTTCTCGCAACCGAAACTCGAATTGTATGGCCTCTATCGCGCGCTCCAGGCGACCAAGATTTACCTCGTAGGCATCCGGAATCTAGTCATCGAGGTCGACGCGCGGTACATCAGGGGGATGTTGCAGAACCCTGACCTCGCCCCGAGCGCGAGCATCAACCGCTGGATCCTCGCGATCCTAACCTTCCACTTCCACCTAGTACATGTACCCGGAACGTCGCACACACCGGACGGACTGTCGCGCAGGAACGCGCAGGACGGCGACGCGCCCGCGGACGACCCCGACGACTTCGACGACTGGATCGACAAAGTCCACGGATTCATACACCAGATCATTCCTTTCCCTTCGCGACCGACCGCGCCCCAAATGGCACTCTTCGCGCTCGCCGATGCTACCGGGGACGGCAGCGATTTCAGCGAGGGGGAGGAGGATGCACATCAGGACGCGACGAGCGCACGCGACCTTCAGGAGGCGATCATACCGGAGACAGAGCAGTCGCGACGAGCAGACGAGAGGCTTCGAATGGTCGCGAAATGGCTGAGAACACTGGCGCGACCAAGCGGGCTATCCGACACCGCGTACGAGTCATTCATCAAGTACGCGCAGGGCTTCTTCGTGCACGACGAGCGGCTCTGGAAGAAGGACCCGCGAGGCGCGCACAAGCTAGTAGTCTGGCCGGAGAAGCGCGCGAGCATACTCCGAGGCATCCACGACGAGTTGGGACATCGCGGCAACTTCGCGACGCAGCAGCTCACGCGCGAGCGATTCTGGTGGCCCAGCATGCGCAACGACGTCGCGTGGTTCGTAAAGACCTGCCACATCTGCCAGACGCGACAGCATCGCAAGATCCTCATCCCGCCCGTGGTCGCGCTCCCGAGCGCACCCTTCACGAAGTGGTATATCGATATCATGAAGATGCCCACCTCTGGCGGATTCAAGTTCATCATCAACGCGCGATGCTCCGTTACGGCGTGGCCCGAACAGCGCGCTCTGCGCAAAGAAAACGAAAAGTCTATAGGAGACTTCATCTTCCAGGACCTGATCTGTCGCTGGGGCGCGGTTTCGGAGCTAGTGACCGACAACGGCTCGGCCTTCCTTAGCGCGGTCGCGGCGATCGAGGAGAAGTACCACCTGGCTCATATCAAGATCAGTCCGTACAACTCGAAGGCAAACGGGCAGGTCGAGCGGTCGCATTTCGATACGCGCCAGTTGCTATTCAAGGCAGCGGACGGAGACCAGTCGCGTTGGTCGCAAGTTCAGCACCACGCGCTCTGGGCGGATCGCGTTACCGCGCGAAAGCGAATGGGATGCTCTCCTTACTTCGCGGCGACGGGCTGCCACCCTATCCTGCCCCTAGATATCGCGGAGGCGACCTACCTGCTACCGCCACCAGACGGTATCATGTCCACGACGGACCTAATCGCGCGACGCGCACAGGAGCTATCGAAGCGACACGAGCAGTTGGAGACCCTGCATTCGAGAGTTTACCGCGCGCGACTAGAGGCAGCGCGGAAGTTCGAGCGCGATCACGCCGCGACTATCCGCGACTTCGACTTCAAGCGCGGACACCTGGTACTCATGCGACACACGCAGATCGAGAAGTCACTCAACAGGAAGATGCGACCACGATACACCGGTCCACTAGTGGTGGTATCGCGTAATCGCGGAGGCGCGTACATACTCGCGGAGCTGGACGGCACGATCCTGCATCGCGCCGTCGCGGCGTTCCGCGTGATCCCCTACTTCGCGCGCAAGGCTATCAAGCTGCCAGAAGACTTCCACGACGTGCGCGCGCAGAGACTGGAGGAGATGGAGGCATCCGAAGACGACGGTGAAGAGGACCCCGAGCCGGAGCTGGTACCAGTCGCGCGGTCGCGCGACCCCATCGACGACTTGGAGGACTCAGAGCTAGAGGAGGCCTAGGTCGCGACCGCGACGCGACTGCGCGCGGGCTACACCTAAGTCCCCTACCCTTTATACCCAGCTTATTTATGCTTATCATTCATGCCCACACTCCTTTGGATCAAGAAAACAAACACATTCATTTCAAGACCGTCCAGAAAGAGACTACAAATATTCAGCGACGACGAGGAGGCCAGCGCGCCTAGGGCGCGCGCGACAAGAGATGGACAAGCGCGACAAGGGGGACCGAGCTATCTACAAGTCCGAGAAGGCTATATACAAGTCCACGACAGTCCCTAGAAACTTGCGTCCTCGGCGGCTGCTCCCCACTCGAGACCCAAGATCTCCCGCTCGCGCTCCTGCAGCAGAGTGCGCTGCTGGGTCAAGACCCGGATGCGCGCGTCCAGGATCGCGCGCTCCAGCCGGATCTGGAGGATCATCATGCGACTCATAGGCGTCAAGCCCGGAGTCTGCATGAGCGTGTCCTCCCCCACCAGCGCGAGAGCGCTGGGCGCGACGCGGTCCATCACGCGAGCCAACTCGGCCGAGTCAACAGCGGATAGAGCCTCCAGGTCGCGCTCGCGCAGACCTGGGTCGCGCAGCACGAGGCGCGCAGCGGCTTCGCGCAGCAGGCGGACGCGCTCCTCCTCACCGGACTCGGCGGGGGGCGCATCAGCGGCAGGCGGCGGCACGGGGAGAGGCGCGGGTTCGACCGCCATCTCCTCCGCAGCGACCGCGACGTCCTCGGCGACGGGCTCGGCGGCCTCAGCGACCGGCGCGACGTCGGCGGCCACCGGCGCGGCTTCCTCGACGGGCGGCTTCTCCTCGGGCGGGTCGACCTCCATCGCGACAGCGGGAGCTGGCGCGTCCTGAGGCGCGGCGGCGGGCGACGTGGCGCGCGGCTCCTCTTGAGGCGGCGCGGCGACGGTCGGTGCTGGCGGCGAGGGTCCGTCGCGTTACCATACTCACCGAAGATATGTTTGCCAAGGCAGTACACGTGGAACTCCAAGAACGGATACGAGATACGACCTCCAGAGACAAAACCGTTATGGAATCACTCAACGGGGCCTGGCATCTACGAAAAAGCCCAGTCATCGGACGAAAGGAGGACTGGGCAATGGATGATGGAATTGTACTCTTCAAGGGAAAAGTATACGTTCCCCCGGAAGAAGACTTACGACGCGAAGTGGTACAAAACCACCACGACCCGCCCATCATGGGACACCCAGGAATTCAAAAAACATGGGAACTGGTATCAAGGGAATACTGGTGGCCAGGCATGCGACACTTTGTAACCCAATACGTCAAAGGATGCGCCACCTGTCAAACCGCCAAGGTAAACACGCACCCTACCGACCCTGGACTACTCCCGGTACCGCACCTGGGCAATCCTCGCCCATTCAGCACAATCACCATGGACTACGTAACAGGACTACCCACATCAAATGGCTTTGACGCCATCCAAGTGGTAGTAGACCACGACGTCTCCAAGGCAATCGTACTTTCCCCGTGTACAAAGGAAACGAGCGCGATGGACACTGCGCACATCCTCGTCGAAGACGTCTACAGCCGATTTGGACTCCCAGATAGGGTCATCTCGGACCGAGGACCCCAGTTTATCTCGAAAGCATTCCAGGAATTGAATAAACTACTGGGAATTCAACAATCGCTTAGTACGGCACACCACCCCCAAACCGACGGACAATCGGAAAGAACCATCCAAGAACTCGAAGTCGCACTGCGCATCTATTGTGGAAACTACCCTGACACATGGAGCACGCTTCTGGCGCAGTTTGAATTTGCCCATAACCAGCGAACTCATTCAGTTACTGGGAAAAGCCCCTTCGAGCTCCTCATGGGCTACCAACCACGCGCCCTCGGAACCGTTCTCCCGAGACCGAAACACCCGAGCACGGAAGACCGGTTGGGAAAGCTCCGTGAATGGCGAGAGAATGCGCTAGCAGCCCATACAAAAGCCGCGGCGGTTATGGCTAAACGAAGAGCCGCAGGCAATGTGACGTTCAAGAAGGGCGATAAGGTCTTTCTGGAAGCCACCAACCTCGCGCTACCCTATCCAAACCGGAAACTCGCACCCAAACGAGAAGGACCCTTTATCATCGACCAGGTCATGGGGCCAGCCACGGTCAAACTCAAACTCCCGACCACATGGAGAATCCACCCGGTATTCCACACCTCATTGGTCTCGCACTATCGCACCACACCGGAACACGGGCCGAACTACGTGACACCACCCCCCGAGATGGTGGAAGGTGCTGAAGAATGGGAAATTGAGACTATAATTAACCACAGAAAGCCGGCACGCGGCGGCATCCAATACCTGGTGACCTGGAAGGGTAGACCGAGTCACGAAAATGAATGGCTTCGAGAAAAAGACCTCAAGCACGCACAAACAATTCTCTCCACCTATAAAAGACGCCACAAAATGGCCTAACTCCCCCAGTTCCAGCTTTCTTCCTCTCTCTCATCTTGCACCCTGGCTTTTCTCGACGCCCTTCCCCTCGCCCTCCTCACCATCGACGATGCCCCGCTCCCGCAGCTCTCGCCCGACCCCTCGCTCAACGCGCGGCGGCCGAGGGACTCGGACCCGACCCTATCAACCGGCACGCCCCTCGCCGTTGGGTCAGGAACCCTCGGGGGCCTCCGGTACCCCGCCGACGACCTCTTCCGCACCACAGCCAGCCCCACCCACTCTCCTGACACCCCCGACCCAACCGGCGACCAACGAGGACCGACGGGTCCCCACGACCCCATCACCGTCCCCGGCTACCCACTCCCCGGCTCCCACTCCTCCGCCTTCCACATCCACCTCCACGACGCCGGTTCCCCCCTACCAAATGCCCCCCTACCACATGCTCGAGGGGCTCCAGCACATCCCCAGCGTCGAATCGATCCTGTCACAACGGATCACCTTCGACCACCTCCCTCGTCTCCCGACCGCCTCCTACAACGACGGGTCAATCGCCGACCGCGTCGGCTGGACGCTCCTCCACCCGGACCTGAGGGCCCCGGCGAACTCGGCCCTGGCCCTGATCCAACCTGGACTAGTGCAGTGGGCGGATTGCTACCGAGCGATGGCGGACGTCAACGTCGCCATCTCCACCCTCACCAAGTTCGTCTGGGCTCACCCGGGGGACCATCAGCACGCTCACCTGGACGCGCGGGCCGCGCTCGATACCGCGCGCATCCGTACGCTGAGTATCGCTGACATCGCGCTGGGACGACTGGTGTCGTACACTTACCAGAACGTCACCTTCTCCCAGATGGTGCCACCTGCCCCCCGGCCCACTTGGGTTGGCGCAAACCCCGCCTTCGACGGGCCGGCGAGGAGCGACTACAGAATGATGCTCAACGGGCATCTCGAGCGGGACGTCTGGGACCGGCTGGCAACTCCCCCGGCCGGACCACCGGCATCCTCGGGCGACGGCTGGGGCGACTACGAGGCAGACGAGCGCGTCGCCACACTCGACACTGACCGAGTCCGCGTCGAGGTACGCGCCAACGTCAACCCACTCGAGGAAGGGGCCACCCAAGGCAATGAGGAAAACATACCCCCCGCACGTTCCCCTCTCCGCGACATCACCGACATCCTCGACGCCCTCGCCGACGCGCCCTTCTCCCCCGACGACATCCCCAACACTGCCCCTGGCACTCGGAGTCGAACGGTGGGGCAAATCATTGCAGACGACCTCGTACGCGGCGGGCCCTTTGACGGCGACGCCCGGGTAGCGGCCGCCATCGACGCCGCACTTGACGAGCCCACCCGCGACCCACCTCTCACACGGCCGGATACCCCGGCGTCCCTGCCCGCTCTCGAGGAGCCACCGGCTACCGTCAACCCCCGCGATGTCGAGAGGAATGTCCCAACCGTCGAATTCATCCCCATTCGCCCTGACCTCCCTGACGCCGAGGCCTTTATGCGTCATATCATCTGCGGCGAGTGGACGGCGGACAGCGAGCCGGCCCTCGACCTCCTACTGTTCCTCGCCAGGGAGGAGCGCCCTGCCCTCGTCGGGCGACTCGACGGCGACGACGCCGTCCTCGTGCGCGACCCCCTGCGCCCATCCATCGGCCCCTTTCGCCTCACCCCGCGTAACCCCGGTGCGGGTCACTTTCGACTCACCCCCTCCCTACAGTCCGCAAGGCTTTGGTCCGAGGAGGCGGTCCGCGCATACCCCGACGTCATCTTCTACCGCGATGACGTGGTCCCCGGGGTCAGCAACGCCGAGGCCAGGGGTCGGATGTCCGAGGACGGACAGGCTTGAGGGGGGGGTAATGTTAACATTCTCGGATCGGACTGACATTGACCGGTTGAGTCACGGCGGCTACACAGCGATTGAACTATGCGCGGCATCTTTTCTTTTTACTTCTTTGGTTTTAGCTATTTTCGGACTCATAGCGAGTCACGTACTCTGACTCTGACCGAGTCACGAGTACTGACTCATACTGACTCATGAACTATGACTCGAGTCATTCTGACTCGAGCCGACTCATGTTCTGACTCGTACTGACTCCCGAACTATGACTCGTTGCTTACTAAGCTCCTCCCCTCATAGTATATAAACCCAGGGGGCTTCACTCGGAAGTCCCAGCTTCGATCTCCTTGTTCTTACCTCTGTACTCCTACGCCCACTTGGACTACAATCAGATCTTGTTATTTATAACCTTGTTGTGCGCTCGAACGCCTCAACCAAGTGTTATCATAACATCTCACAGGAGTGCGTGCAAGCACTACAAACAGAGTGTGATGCCTGGGGAGCAGCGCCGGATGAACCGCGCGCAGAGGAGTCAAAGAGAAGGAGGAGAGGCTGGGCGTTTATGCGGACGGGTGGGTGGGAGACGGCGTGGGGAAGCGCCGGATGAACCGTGCGCGGGGAGGCGACGAGGGCGAAGACGAGAAGCTGTGAGGAAACACAGACAGGTCGACGAAGAACGGCGTGGCGGCGTGGAGAAGCGCTAGATGAACCGTGCGCAGAGGAGTCGAAGAGAAGGAGGAGAGGCTGGGCGCTTACGCGGACGGGTGGGTGGGGGACGGCGTGGGGAAGCGCCGGATGAACCGTGCACGGGGGAGACGACAAGGACGAGGAAGAGAGCGTAGATGGGTCGAAGAGGAACGGCGTGGAGAAGCGCCGGATTAACCGTGCGCGGGAGAGGCGACGAGGACGAGGAAGAGAGGCAGGGTGGAGACGCAGACGGGTCGAAGAGGAACGGCGTGGAGAAGCGCCGGATTAACTGCGCGCGGGGGAGACGACGAGGACGAGGAAGAGAGGTTGAGGACGAGGACGAGAGGCAGGGCGGAGACGCAGACGGGTCGAAGAGGAACAGCGTGGGGAAGCGCCGGATTAACTGCGCGCGGGGAAAATGGAGGGCAGATAAACATTGCGAGGGGGTGATGGACAATGGCGACCCAGAGGGAACAGGTCGAAGGAAACGAGAAAAGGGTCGAAGACAAAGTCGAGGTTAAGCACGGGTAGCAGTGCCTGGGGAGTGGAAGGGGCGCAACGAGGACTAAATCGGGCAATGGGTTAGGGGGATGCAAGCATGTATAGCCACTGAATGAGATTCAACGGACTTGCACGACATAGAATCTCACTACATGCGCGATGCGTGAAAGAGATCTAGTGACACTGATGCACAAGTTAGTTACCGCTGTGTCTTGCTGACACCCATTCTTCCAACACAATCTGTACGCCCTACACAGCGCGCGCCGTGACCCTCGTGTCGCGCGTGGGGGAGAACAAGTGCATATTGCGACGGGAACACCGTGTGCTGTACCTACCCATGGATGTCTTTGTGCTACGGTCTGTACCACTGGCTGGCCTGCACAACTAGGAATTTGGTTCCAGTCCATTATAATTTACAAGCGGCAGACGAGTAAGGGGTGATTGCATAATCTAAATTAATCCTATGTTCTATGAGACCACTCGTCGCATGCTGAACAGAGATGTATCGTACCTTATACAAGGACACAACAGCGACGTCGCCGGACGGCATTGTCCAGCGTGCGAAATGGCAAATCACACGGTCCAGGGAGATGCATTCGAGCTCGGTGGAGAGTTCAGGGGATTTGACGGTAGCCATGAAGTCCACATACCGCAAGAATGGATCTGGGCCCTTCGCAGGGAGGTGGCGTCGCATAGCGAGCTTGAGGACATTTCCGATCTCGTAAATGTATTCGATGCTTCCATACTCCTCGGTCCCGCTGTTGTTGTAGTACCGCACCAGGCTGTTCCCGAGATGTGTCGACGATCTCGCTAATATGACGCCGTCGTGCATGCATCTTGCATGAAATACCGCTCTCCGGGTCTCACTCAGCGTCAAACACTCGCTGAGGTCCCCTGGGACCGGGACACGATGTGGAGCACCGTCATTGGGGAGGCTATCCAAACCTGAGGTTGTCGAAGAACGTGCGAAGTCACCGTTCCCAAACGTTTTGTCGAAAAGGCGCTTGACCTGAAGGAGTGCTACTGGACAGTCGGGACACTGGAACCACCGTCGCAACTTTGCAGCCCTCGTGTACGAGTTAAGCATTGTTGCTTCAAGTTCACCTGGTCGAAGTTAGAGTAGCAAGTAAGGAAAAGCGCGAGTGATACTCACCATGCTTGTCGTTATGGGGTAGTCGCTGCAGCTGTCCAATCAAGCGCTCAAATGGGAAACACCACCAGGAATAGATTGGGCCGAACAACCGAAGGAAGTCGAAGATGTGGAAGGCCATATGGTTATTGGTGCGGTCGGAATAACGTTCCGCATGTAGCTTTTGTATGCCTTGTAGCCAGCTCCGTAGATGTCTACGAAACGACTCCGACCGTCGACGAGATGTAGACCGTTTGCAGAGGACAGTGACTGCAGAAATGAGTTCCATCGTGTTGTCAAATACTTGCAACAAATAGTGGGCGTCGCTGTCAGCTGCGTACGCCGCTCCCATGCCCCATAAGGTGATCAGAGCGACTGGAAAGTAGATAGTGCAAAGAATCCGCCACTCGTCGGCCTTCAGCGTGCCCGCACTAGCCTCGCCAAAGTTCTTGGGTACAGAGCTCAGCCAAGACGGAGTAACCATGTCTCTGATGACCTCTTGGATTCGCCCAATTACCTGGGGGGTAGCTAGTTTTCTCGGTGCCGCCTGATCTGAAGTGAGGGGCATGCGGCGTCGCTGTGGATGAAATTAGCGTGAGTGAAGTGCAAAAAAAGTTGCGGTGCAGCGACTGACCCATTCGACTAAGCCACTGGCCCAGTCGTTCCGCGTCATCTTGGCTTTCGGTTGCGGAATTTGCAGGTCGTGGCCTACGAACCGCAGCGCCTTGAGGTTCCTCCTACCGAGACTCTTGAGAAGTGTCTCTAGCTGCACCTCCACATCGTCTTCAATAGGCTGAGAAAGGCTACGGTGAATGAGTTTGACGTTGCTGATAGCCTTGTCCGACAGTTTCGCTTCGTCCGTTGCAGCCAGGTTCATGTTGGCTTCGATGTTGACAACTTTGAAAGTGTAGTCGAACACCGGAGCGACGTCGTCCTTCGCGTTGGCATTAGCGGCGGTAAGACCAAGGATATGACAGAAATGGTATGGGATAAGGCCTTCGAAGATGCAATGCATCGAATCTACCACAAGTTGACGAGTGGGATCCCAGTACGGTAGCCGCCAGAGCTCCGACCATCGTATGCCGTGACATTGAAAAATCCCATCTCATTCGGCCTGGCTAGTAGCATCCCTCCAGCGTTCCGCATGCTTGCGCATCTCTGTAGGATCTCGGAGAACCCAGTCCTCGAAGTCCGTGCGGCCTCGGGTGTCTAAGCCCAAGCACTTGCATACAGAGCAGTAAATGTGCGCCGAATGGGAGGCTAGCTGGCTAGTTTTACGGGCAGCGACCAGGTCTGTGACGACGGCCGCAATGGCAGATCGAGAGACACAGCCGTTAGGACGTGTGGCAACACGAGAATGGTACACGCCGCGCTCATATGAGACTACGAGAGGGTCAATGACCGGTCGCAGATAGTAGTTGAGCTCCTCCAGTGACGGTTCTTTGGGGCCGGGTATGATAGTGACTAGGAACATGTTCTCAGCTTTGTAGCGAATATCGATGGGAAGCCAGAGGCAGCACATAGAGATTATAGTGGACGACGTGGTCGCACCACGAACGGACATCCCCTCCGGATTGAATGAATCCACGTGGAGCACGAACATCATCCTAAGCTCATCTGTCCCATCATTATCAACCCACCGACGCTTCTGCCCATTGTTATCGACATAGTGGAAGTTGCGAACATATTCTGCTTGATAGGGATGAGACACTTCCGCCGGACTAGCGCTGCGGGCGCTCGATTGAGCTGCTTCGAGGTGGCGTACGTTGGTCTCGGAAGACAAGATCCCGCTCGTAAAGTCGTTGAAACTGTTTACAACATATGGTAACCGAGGCCTCGACGTTTCCGGTTCGAGTAGGTACTCTCCGCAGACGCTACCCCCGGGAACAGGGATGTTCGTGCATTTCTCCGGGTAGGTAACGCCCCCGTTCAAAATGTTGTCGATGGGATCAGAGACGTAGCGGCACCGCGTGCAGGACGCATAGGTAGTTGTTTGGGCAGATAGATTGAAATGATCCATAGCCGTGTTGACTGTGCGGGGAATTTGGCGTAGGATGACTTCTTGAACGGACACAGGATCAGCGCGAGTGGTCGGGGTAGATGCATCAAATGAGAGGCCAACGAGAAGAGACATGCCGCACAGGAGGAAGTCCGACGCAGAGCAACCTAGCTTTCCTAAAACATGCAGAACAATGCCCAAAAACATAGCGACCTGCGCTACGACGTGATACTGGTCCACTGGTAGGTTGAAATGGCTGCCTACGGAGTTTTTAGTAAAGGGGGGAAGGAAAACCTGGTGGCAAACTTACTCGAGTCGTGGAAGACAGGCCCCTGGCTGGTTTCGGGCGGGTAGCGCATCCTGAGTTTCTGAATGCGCTTCTGAATATGCTCGATGTTCGTCTTGATTGATTTCTTGCGCTCTTCGATGGTAGGCGTAACCCGTCTCACAGAACGGTAAACCTCGACGAGCTGGTTGAAACTACGCTCCGACGCCTGCAGGGTGTCTTTCGA
The DNA here is from genome assembly GCA_001302255.2 of Trametes hirsuta. Taxonomy (NCBI): domain Eukaryota; kingdom Fungi; phylum Basidiomycota; class Agaricomycetes; order Polyporales; family Polyporaceae; genus Trametes; species Trametes hirsuta. Next base: position 230,597 of record CP019374.1, on the reverse strand, counting down.
GGGTTTCAGTAGGGATGCACTGACTTCTCGTAGTCCCTCCTCAATACGGGCCAGTTGCGTAAGAGCCATGGTAGTCGCATGGTTGTTCTCTCGCTTCTCCGAGGGCGAACGACAGGCATGCGACTCCCGAACAGCGGAGATCCCTAGAAGAATGTCTTCACAGTTGAGGGTCTGGGACGACAAAGGGGAGGGCTCTGGCTGTCTCGTGATCTTCGACGTCAACACCATGTGGCGAGGATCTCGAGAGTGGTCGACGAGAGTGGCGTAGAATATATCGTTTGACACCTCCTCAATAGATGGGGGAGGATTAGAGAGCGCACGAGAAGGAGGTGGAGTGGTTTGTGCCTTGCTCAACAACGATACGTGACAGTTGTAGGCTACTCTATTATCCCATCTTTTGCCTCTTGCACGACCGGAACTGCCGGAACAATCATTGCAGGTGCAGTAGCGTTCGAACGTTGCCGGCATGGTGGAGGGGGAGGAGTCGAAGACCAACCCGGATAAAGGCACAGACTGACTTCGGGGGGTCAGACTGAATATTGATAGAGATGTATAGCACTGAACGTACGCATGCAGCGAGTGGATATGGCGGGACCTGGCGGGACCGTAGAGCGGGGCAGGTCGCTTGAGCCACGCTGGAACGCTCGAGCCGCACTCAAGAGAGGAAGGATGGTGGAAACAAAGGTTGGATGAACCACACCCTAGTTTGTGCAGAGGGACGAAGAAACAGATGCCAGAAACGGGGGTCACGTCGTAAGTTGGTACAACGCTCTAGCGAGGGAAGACGGAGACGAGAGTTGGCTCAACCAAACTCGTGTCTACGCGAGGAGAAACGTAGTGGCAGACGAGACGGGGGTTGAGCCGAGAGTTGGATGAACCACGCTCTTGGGTTGGCTGAAGAGAGAGCTGGATTAACCACGCTCTTGGGGTTGGCGGCAGAGTGTGAAGGTCAGTGGCAGGGCGTACTTTACCGTGGCATGATTTTTTATTGCTGGTGTTCCGGGCATCGCGAGAGGAGTCGGGTGCGCGGGATGTTGCATTATGGCAGAGCCCCGAGTGGTGGAGGGAGTACAAGCGCGGTGTGGACAAGGGATGCGGCGAGGGTATAAGGGAAGTACAAGGGGGGTGGCGGGAGGCTGGAAACGGTGAAAATCAGCAAGTCCCTAGCCGCCCCGGAAATTGTGGACATACATTCGTTCCGGAACCAGGGCTATGGTTCTCTCGGCGATTGGTTATGGAAACTTACTTACTAGGCTTGTCTGAGTTTGAACTGAATAAGCGGGCGCTTTCCCTGTCCTGGTAATCGGCTTCCGAAATTCAGCTTCGGTCTCGGCGCCCTCCAACCTACCAACACTCACCTTCCCCCTCCCACTCATTGCCACTCTCCCCCACTCCCTCTACTGATGCACAGCACGCGCCTCGAACAGTCAGTGCTTGGTTAATCCAGCACCACGACCGGGCACCCGCCACATCCATGACCCTCTGTCGACGCGACCCCATTCACTCACCCGCGTTAGTGCATGGTTCATCCAGCACTGTAATGGGTGTTCTCACCCCTCTGGCTCTTCATGACCCCGGTTTGTGCATGGTTCATCCAGCATTGCGACCGGGTAGTCTGTTGGACTTGCTTGCCGCGGCTCGTCATTTTCCTCGTCAGTAGGCTGGTCACGCAATTCAAAGCTCATCATGAACCTCGGGGCGGATTGTTGGGGGACAGCAGGTATGTGCGAGCGAGCTATGCCCACTGCCAAAGCTAACGGCATTGTCTCATTTGCAGAATTACAAGAAGATTACCGTAGTCTCCATCTCCCATCCTGCACCCTTGTCCTCTGTGCGTCGTGCCTCGCCACCCTCTATGTACGTTCGCCATCCCTGCCAGCGACTCATGCCAGCAGTCGATGCATGTTGGCTGGTCGTGGGTACACGGTTTACGGGGACCTGGTGAATACTATGGTCTTCTGGGACCCACATCATCTGGGACGACCCTGCTTCGCGGACTACGAGGGCTGCGGATTGAATCCACACACACAAGTCGATCTGAAGGGTTATGTAGTGAGTAGTACTCCATCCGGGTAGCCTCGTCAGACTCACTGAATATCCCAAGTTCTGCCAGCAGAATGCCACCGCAGTGAGGAGCATCAAGGCCTGAATGCAGCCTTGCAAAAGACTTCTGAGGCTTGGTCTAATACGTCGCTTCTCGGAAGCAACAGGAAGCTTTTTCGCCCGCCATACCCGGATAATTCCTGTCCCGCAGGATGTGCCGCTCGCAATCAACGACACGCCGTCGCATTCCGTAGTCTGCGCAAATCAGCGTGCTTCCATCTGGACGGGAAATCACGCGTACCGCAACGGTCTGGACGAGGCCTTGTTGGGCGTGGCGCAATACTTCAAGAGGGGCTCCAGTCTTGCGCTCGAAGATGTAGATAGCGCCATGGTCACTTCCGCCTACTATGGCCCTTGCATCATCCACAAAGGCTACTTGCCTAGGTAGAAAACGCGTCGGTTGCCCGGTGGGGAATGTCCGTTGGTGTGTCTCGGGGTTCAGGTCCCATACATCAAATCCGTTGCCGACATTGTCGACAACTACCAGTTGTTCCTTGGTTGCTACGGAAGCATGACCACTGCAGTGCTCACGGTCAGCTCAACACCTCCTGCGCGCGCAATCTTATGGGCTCACATCTTGTCGCTAAGGTTCTTTGACGTCAGAACCTTTCCGTCTGTGCCGGAGAGTTTGTACCTGGAGTGGATGAGTATGTGAGTGCAAATTGTAACATTCGACCAGGTCACTGACATGGTCCCGTCGTGAAGTCCAAAAACGTATACCTTCCGGCATTTACTATTGGCGAAGGAGGCCGAAATCGGCACGGCGTTCACGAGGCGGGTCGTGAAGATAGGCTGCAAGTCTGTACGACCATCCCAAGAGTACACGCCCACAAAGCCACTGCGATCCGTCACGAGTATCCGCGTCTCGGTTGGTGAAAAAACCTTGTACGCCAACCCGAGGATCTCTGCCCCTCCTCCCAATCGCTTAGTGAAGACTTCCGTAAAGGCGCTCTTCAGTTAGTCAGTACCAAGCTATACTATCGCGCGGCGGCACACTCACTCCCTCGTCATTCTGTGTCCACATACAGATATGGCCCAGCCCAGTCCCGTAGCACACGGTCGGGATATGCGACCAAGTCGGGATCCACAGCACCTGTGAAACCGGTCCAAGGGCCGCACGATGCTGGGGGTAACAAAGCGAAGTATTGGACTTCACGTCCCATAGCTTCATCCCATCACCCCCTTCACCAGCGTTGGATGACGCTCGTCAGGAAGCACAACAGTGCTCACCTCCACTGGCCAGATATCTCCCGTCGATGGAGAAATCGAGGGAATACATGCTTTTAGTGTGCCCGTGGAATGTATTGAGGACTCGGTAGTGACCGCGGGTCGAAGAAAACAAGTCAAACAGCATTGTACTAAGCGGTGGGGGTACTAGGCGGTAGAGGCGGCAACGGCGGGCACTCTGCACTGCAGAGTGCTATAGTCAGAACGGTGGAAATGGTGAGTGTGAGCTCATTTTGGACACGTCTATATATCGCATTGCGTTGTACGTTCGAGTGTGTCTGGTGTTGTGCACAAACAATACTGGTATTGTGTTGCACCTGTACCCCGTGATACCGTGCGCCCACTCTTCGTTCTAGGCCTGGTGACAAGCGGGTGCTGCTATATTGTATTGTTTCCGGTGGGAAAGGCCTTATTGTTTTGTTCGGGATTATTCGGAACGAGGCGTGCTGACTGATGTTTCCTCAGATATCTGCTCACACCTGGTTCAGACAGTCTAAACGTCGCCCGCCGGTCGGTCTCCCCTCATCGCCCGCTCTGAAATCGTTGCCCGCTCTTCAGACCTCTCTCACTAGCCATGGCGCCCATCGCAGCACCTGCCCCACCCTTTTACGAGCCCGGCGCTCCTCCCCGCGTTGTCCCTCTCCTTATTGTTGAAACCGACATAGCAGAGCTTTCGCCGAATATTGTCTCCACTCTTCATCAGGATATCGACATGTCCCAGCCTGTCCGTTGGACCGTACGCGTTGCGGCATCGCCCCCTCCTGCGCGCGTTGCAGCCTCGCCCCCTCCTCGCCGTCAACGTTCCGTCTCTGTTGGCCCAGCTCCTCGCCGTCAACGTTCTGTCTCTGTTGGCCCAGCTTCCACACGCCTCCGAGCTCCTTCCAAAGGTCCTGAACTTAGGGCTTCTTCGAAACCTCCTGAAGTTCAAGAGGTGGCGAATGATGACCCCGACTCCGACTGCGATAGCGCCTCAGCCTTGTCATCGATCCCTGAAGACGAGGAGAACGACGATGTTATGAAGATACCCAAGCCTGCGGGCGAGGTGGGCCGCCCTAATCGAGGTGGTTACAAGCTGGAGGATGCTCTTCAGTGGAGCGCTGCCCGCATGCGGACGTTTAAGGTGACTCCGTCTGCACACTGCTGTCGCGTACTTAGGTTGACCGCTAGTTAGGCCGTCATTAATCAGCTTGTCGACAAACACCTAGACGCTACGCTATCTCTTGCGGGGCAGTCGGAGAGCCGAATGCGTCTCGTCCGTTCAGAGGTACGTCCACCAAATGAGCATTCTTGCTCCTTCTGATGGCTTGGCAGGCTGTAGAACGTCTTCTGGCTCTTGAGGTCTACGAGCAAGAATGGCCCGTAGTTGACGCAGTCAAGCAGCGCCTCAAATACACATCGTCGAAGGCTCGACAAGCCGTTCAGGATGCCGTGTCTAAGATTGGACAACCCCGTACTCGTCGTAAATGATCTCGTCTCGGATATAACCTCTGTACTGCGGTATGCCCCGCCGAAATGTATCCAATATATGCTTGTTCTACTTGGACTCTTACTGGATCAAGTCTCCATCAATGAAGTCTCCATCGATGCTAAGCATGGAGCGCAAAGATCATGTCGCGCAGCAAGATGAGCAAGAGAGATACAATTCTTGTTACTGCTACAGGACGGCGCCAAGTAATTCAGCACCTAACATCAACTACCCTAGCCTCCTCCCGCCGCCTCTCCCTGGCCGCTTCGAACAGTCTCCACTGCCGTAGCGTCTTGCGCCTGATGTCGACCATGAAGAACTCGGAAAGAGGCACTCGTTTCTTTTTGGACAACACGGAGCCCTCCAGCCTCGCAGAAAAACTAGCAACCTCGGTGAGCCCGTCGCTGTGAGGCCATGAAGACTAGATACTCACCTCTCCACAATTCGGTCAGCCATGACCGCATCCCCATGGCGCATACTGGTGACGCGGCCGGCCCAGTCCGTACGCATCACGACAATATCCCCACGGACAGTGTGGTTGTGTGTGAGGAGGGCGACGGAGCGGTTGATTGGAAGGCGGCGATGAAGGCGATAGAAAATAACGTATGAAGTTTCGCGACCATGGTGGAGGACGGTCACGGAGCAGTTATGAACGTATGGCTGGACAGCCATATTGCTCAGGACAGACTCGACCAACGGGTAGCGAAGGTCGCCGTCACAGCGTGTTATCAAGGTAAGCGGCCTCGACTTGGGCTCATTTGCGCCGTAAAATCGTGACGCCAAATGCTTATACGTCGTCTATGCTCCGTCTTCAGTGCTTTGCAGGTATGCCATCAAACGAACGCAACTCACCCGAGTTCCGGGGACGATGTACGTACGAGAGTTCACCATCGCGGATGGGTGTTGGCACAACGAGACGGGGTTCGACAACTTAACGTAGAGAAATGACGGCGTGGTAGTTTGTTAGCGTGACCTGCACGCTTCGAATGCAGTATTGGAGAGCGGGCGACGAGAGTGGGCCACTGAATGCAAGTTACTTTATTGTAGCTACGCTCCGATCCTCGGTCTCCGATTGAGTAGAGTGGAGCCCGATGCGGTACTGACAATAGTTATTCGACAGTGCGACGCACCCAACACAAAAATGTGGGAACCCGCGACGTCTATCGGGAGTCTGGCCTTACATGTGCCTTCGCCGCCAAACCGCGCCCCGACGGAAACAATGAAGAGCGGGCGCGCATACGGGCGGCCAAGAATGCTCAGTTCCGAGAGCATACGATACCTTGATGACGACGCCGACCCCTGCGCCTGCCCACCGTGGCATTAAAGCATCAGCTACCCATCGTTGATCCCTGTTCTTTTCCTCTCCCCACAGTCTGTGATCACCTCCGTCTGGCACGGGCGTAGTTCATCTCGCCTTCGCCGTCTGTCGACTTGGCAGGACCAAGTACATCCGAAGTGTTTAATCTAATCCCTTGTCTCGTCCACCCACTTTTCAATATCTCAACTTGGCAGGCCCAAGTCGCAATGTTGCCCGACTACGAGGAGTTTGCGACCACCCAGAGACGTGCTGTAATGGACGTAGACGAGGCCTCAGACTCGGATTCTTATTACACTGCCGATAGCTCTCCATCTCCCTTCCCCTCTCCGAATATCAGCTCCTCATCGACCCTTCCTGCGGCCGCCCCTGGGCAGGATACGCTTCAAAGCCCCGCTCCGCCTGCTGCGTCTTTTCAGTCGTATCAAAACTCGCCGTCTGGCCTCACCAACATCATGTCCTTGGCCGAGCTTGCTCCAACCCCTGTGATGTCTAGTGTGGCGCCACCATCGTATCACAACCTGTCAGACACCAGCCCAGCACCCTCGTACTCCTCCCATCCTGCTTCGAGTCCTAGGACATTCTCGCCCTCTCATGTACCTGCATCTGCATCGTCCATGTTGTCGCCTATTCCTCTACCTTGCCGAGATTTGAACACTCTCGGACTCAACGTGATGTCTCCGACGGCCCACTCCGATATGTCCACCTCCATGGATGACAACGACGCTACTCCAAGGGTTCCTAGACGTATTACTGTAACGCTCGGTGACCATGGCCGTAGGCGCCGGGCCGGAGAGGTAAGCGGCGTTGGCATTCGGGGTGACAAAGTTCTAACTCATGTGTACCGTTCTGAAGACCGAAGACGAGAGACGTGCAGACCAGGAGATACGTTCTGTCAGGCGTATTGTTGAGGTTGATGAGTCGGCTACTCTTCGAGAAAGGGTCATGGTGCTAATGAACGTAAGGACTATATACTGATGGTGGTACATGCTCATGCTCATGCTCGGTTAATCTAGGACATCACTACACTGCAAAACACGGCTATAGCAGAAAAGCAGAGACTTTCTGAGTCTCAGGCCATGGTCATTCGCTTGCAACAAGACATAGCCGACATGCAACAGTCTTTCGAGGCCGAGGTTGCTAGGCGCTGCGCGGAGAGAGAGGACCAGTTGGAGCAAGCGGCCTTGGCACGTGCCGAACAAGGCTGCCGTGACAAGCAGAACGAGCTCGCTGTAGCCGCTGTAGGTCTGGAGAAGGAGCATGTGGAATGGGGAAAACGCGTCTCCATCGAGCGCGCCGAGTTAGATACTGCCAAAACTAAAACTGAGCTCAGCCGACAGCGTTCTGAAATCGAGGAGCGTAGACGAAAGCTGGAAGCTGACTTATCTCAACACGAAGTCACCCTTCAGTCCCAGTCAGCGGAGCTCAACGAAAAGCTAGCAGCGGTAGCCATGGAGCACGAGAAGATGGAGGGGGAACGAGACACCCTCGACAGAGCTCGGAGTGAGATGGCCCAGGAACGTGTTGCCCTCGAGAAAGAGCGCGGTCAGGTTGAGCGAGGTCGTCAAGAGGTTACAGAGGCGCGCATGGAGGTTGAGCGGGCAAGACTTGAGGCAGAGAAGGCACGCAACGAGGTCGAAGCGGATCGAGCAAAGTTGTGCACTCGCGTTTCTGAGATGGAACAGCCCCAACGGCGGTCCAGTTCTACTATCACGCCGCCTCCTCCTTCTGCTTCAAACACCCCTTCCCGATCGGGGGTGGCATCTCCTCTGGGTGAAACCCCCAAACTCAAGCCAAGCCTTCGGTCCACTGGGGGTTTCACCCCTCGTAAATCCTCCCTTGTGCACCCGCCTTTGCGTTCGGAAGATATCTCACTGGTTAGCAATTCCAAATCACTTCTTGAACACTCTCTGATTATGTTCGTTCATCATCATAGGACAACGGCGGGAATCCAGCCGTAGACTTTGTCACACATAAAGGCAAGGCACCATCCCGACGATCACACTGGCGTACCGCGCCCACACCCATCTACCCATCAATCGAACCCATGGACTTGGTGGGTATGTCACATTCATCATGAGCTTGGGCTAACCATCTTGTGGTTTTGTAGGACTACCCCGACGCAATGGACTTGATGCCTGGCGGTTTCTTCCCTTCCCGGCCTCCGCTTCAACTGCGGGAAGTCGCGCGCCGCGCAGTGTATCGGTGGGCCTCGCCAGAAACACTCAGTGCCGTTACTGCGCAACCTACTCAGGGCGCCCCGCGATTCACTGAGATGCTTGACGATGCGCCATTTCGTATATCCGACCATTCGGTTGGTCAAGCATCTTCATCATTATCGTCCCATCGTACGCTAATCTCCCCCTCATATATTAGGATGAGGACGATCACGCAGTGAGGGTGACACCTCCCGCCGTCGCCCGTGCTGCTGCAATGCCGCCATCGTCAAAACCAGGCTGTTCAAATGGCGGCCACGAGGACGATGAGGATGAAGACGACGTATTGTCACTCCTCGGTACCCCAGATTGGGACCAAACCATGGACAATGCTACCAGCGGCAGCGACATTAACATGGAGGATGATGGGGACGATGAGTCTTCCGATACTGAGGAACCACGGAATAACGTATGTCGTAAAGCCTCCCTGCATCCTCGTCTGTACCTGATCATTAGAAGCTCGTTGACATGGGGAAGTCTCGTACTAAGTCCAAACGGAGTAACCTCCCTAACAAAATCAACGAGAAAGCTCTGCTGAAGGGGAAGAAGCTAATGTTACACGTATGCTTCCCTGTCCATGGTTTGGTTCTCACTGACCGCTTTATAGGTGATTCTCCGAGAGGTTCTACGCGACCGCTACGGTATTGACACCGATATGGATTGGTGTCGACTCGTTCCCGCCACCAATGAGGAAGTAGAAGCCTACGAGAACGAACGAGGACCCGGCCCCACCTCGGTCACGAAACCCTACATCGGCGAGGGTTGGAGGCGCAAACGGTGGAATGTCGATATCTTCAATATGATCACTGCGGAGTTTATGAAAGAATGCGCAACCCGCGGGGTGCGACCAGAGGCTGAGGACAAATCCTACGCTCTCGTTTTCTACAAATGTGATCGTGGCTTCCAAAAATGGCGCGCGTACCTTGCTAGGCCAGGCGAAACCGCCGAGCAGTATGTCAAGCGCAATACCGACCAATACAATGCCGAACTGTCTCGGGCGCGCACCAACACCAACCGCCGCAACGTGAGTCTGACACCATACTGCTGGGTGCTTTCGAGTCTAACCCAGGTGCGCGCTAGAAATTCCAACGGCGTTTCAAGATCGCCGAGGCATGTGCATCACTTTTCGACGGTACTTATCGTGGTGAGGTGTTTGCGGCCGCTCGAACCTATCTGGAGGTCGGCAGAGACCAGTGCATGAGCTCGGAGGAAGACTGTGTCGAACGGACCACTGGAACCAGGGTTCGTCGCAGGAAGCATCTCGTATGGCGTCCTCGGGAGGTTAGCCCCGTCATGGTAATGCTGGACACCGCACGGCATACACCAGGACTGTTCTCTTCGCAGGGCTCGACTCCTATGTTGAGCTTACCAGGACTGAAGACCAGCAGCCGCAGTGCACCCAAAGGACTTCCTCTTAGCTTCTACGATTCCAAATGGTACAGCGCCCTCTCTCCATACAAGAAGCAACTACTCGACGCGCAGAGACATGTCGATTTGGACACCCTTAGTGTATTTCGGGCGGCCTGCGACCGTTGCGGGGCTCTTGCTCCCACTCTCTAGCCGTGGTGGCCCTTGTACCTTGTTGAGCAGATGCCCCTCGCAGGCGAGTGGAATTTTGTATAGCTACATTTATTTATCATATTCTCAGTGCATTCGTCGGTCGTCCTCATGTTAGTATGGATTCGCATGCAAGAAGCCTTTCTATCTCATATACCGGATTCGGAAGCGGGAGTTCATCCAGCTGAGCCGCGGGAGTGCAGCCACTTTGATCAAGCGCCGATTAAACTACAAGCGCCCGCCGTTGACGTGTCCCCTGGCGTCTCCGGTCACTACTCGCCTCCTACTCGCCTCCCGTTTTGTCGTCCCCACTCCCTCCACGTATTGGGTAGCGTTAATCGCACCCTTGCTACATCCTACGTCCTACCAGTGTTTGAGTAGCGTTCATCGCACTCTTTTTGGCCTCCTGTCAGCGTTCGAGTAGCGTTCATCGCACTCCTTGCTGCCCCCTCGGAACTATTGTCGCCTCCTCGTACTGCCTTCGAAGGCCGTGGTGCGTATTCTATATCGCTATCATTCCCTATCCGCTGACGACTCCTCGTCTTTTGTAAATGTATTCAAACATTCTCCTGAATATCTGGCAAACATGAAGACACTAGCTCCACGTGCCATCAACCTTTGCTCCCTCCCTCTTATTGAATTTCGAGTTCTCGAGACTTGAGCGTACGTTGCTGCTACACTTTCTCACTATTTGTAACCTAACCCTTCTCTGTAGTATACCCGCATATCCAATCTCAAATACCGAAGCTACTATGGCCGCTGTCGCTCCAGCGTAAGTACTCGACTCATTCCAGCCAGTAGGGTCGTTGATCACATTACTATAGACCGTACCGCACTTTCAAATTCGAGGGTCGGATATATACGGTGGTTAACCCGTCCCCAGTCGAATGGTTGCCCGGGAATGTAGTTGTGGATCCGGAACACAATCTGGACCTGCGTGACCTTCGCAAAGCTTTGTGGGCTGTCAATCATGCCCCGGAAATGGCATACGTGCTTCGGAGATCACATGCGGATAGCCGTTTCTTTTCCCGCCTTGTCATCGACAAGGGCAAGTCCCTCCCTATCGTCGAAGTGGACCGTATCTGGACAGTGCAGGAGACGTTGCAAGCCAGTTGGAGCCGCCTCGAAGACAGCCTCCTTTATATCTGGGGCGTCCTCTACGCGAAGACTGTGCGACTGGCAGAGGCGAGATTCCCCGGACCTGATCCTTATTGGGCTCTTCCTCGGGACTTGGGCTACATGCACCGTCATGAGTCTCGCAGCGCTGCAGTGCGGGCTTTGTGGAAGTCACGCGACGCAATGTTCCTCCTCGCTGCTCGGTGTAGCATGGTGATTGCCCTCGCAAATCTCCTTCCAAACACATCGCAGGGCTCTCTCGCTTCGATCCCTACATGGCAAAGGATCCTTATGGAAGCCGGTGCCAACTCTACCTGGATTGATGAGCTCAATCAGTCCCTCATAACCGACCTCTCCCTGGGTCTGCGGGTTGGAGCCTTCATCTGTCCTCTTTGTGGCGAGATGTTCACGCAGTGGATTAATCATGTCCCATGTATGATCAAGGCGAACCTGCCTGTGTACATCTACTGGCCAACACCCTCTGCAGACAGCCATATCTTGTGGGACAGGATTGTTGCAGACTTCCCCTGTCTCCGTCCGTACCGCCCCTCCTCCCTAACTGCGCCTGAAGTACCTCTGTCGAATGACGAGCGCGTAGGGCACGACCGTCACGGTCACCCCTACATCGTCAATCCCCAGAATAGCTTTCGTTGGGACAAACTTCTGGGTGCCACACCCCATGGGAGCTCGATTGTCCCTGCTGCAGATGCGTCGTCGCAGGAGGTAACGGAGAACATCCCGCACGGTCAAGGTCAGCGACCTGGGGAAGCTTTTGAACAATTCAGAGCTCGTCGTGCCGCCCAAGTTGAGGCGTTGGAGAAGAAGGAGACCGCGGATGCAAGGAAGCGACGTTTGGCACGACAAGCGGAAGCTGCGAAGTATACCCGCCCCACGCGTCGCAGCCATACCTCTGTTTTCCTTTGGGTGGTCGTGGGCAACGTCGATCCCACTGTCCACTACACCCTCCTCCAGCAACCCTATCGGCTTCTCGTGGGTCACAGCCGCACTGCTGAGCTGTGGGAGCAGTATCCTGACGAAGCCAAATACTACGACCCCTGGCGCAATGAGTGGGACATACATGGCGAGCAGAACGACGACCCCCTGGATACAATCAACGAGGACGAGTATGCCGACCTTCCCCACATCCCTCCTAACACCCCTCTCCCGCCTGCCCCAGCCCGTCCTGACCCACCCACATATGATGTTTCCCATGAGCTCCGCACATTCTATCCTCCAGTCGCCGACATTACGCCTCCCCGTCCGGGATTCGACAGCAGCGTAGTTGTCTTCCGCTATCGGTACGGATTGTTGCCGGGCGAGGTTCCCATTGCAGAGCTTTTGCCGAACAGCGTCTGGCTCAAGTTCCGGCCAGAGCTCATACAGAAGCATTTTTCCCTCCGGTCTGACCAGTCCCTTGTCGACTCCTCTCAGTACGTGGTGAGTGCATTCCTTGCTGTCATGTTGGAGAATGCCCCTGCCCCCAACAGCTTCCGACGACTACGTGACCTTGATGCTTTGTGCCCTACATACCTAGGTGCCGCGTCGAGCAGGCCGCCCTCCCTGAAAATTTCCAAGTGGGATATCGACGACTCGCTCTGCTATGCTGTTTCCTACGAGAATGAGCCACCTTGCTGGTTCTATCTCCTCGTTGGTGCCACCACTGCTCTCGAGCTTTGCCGCCGTCTGGATCTGCGCACACGGGATAATATCATCGACTACCTTGCTAGCAGGGGCATGGCATTTCGGACGGTGTATGATCCATTTCCACGAGAAATAACTCAAGTCGACCGAGCCTCGTTGACTTCGGGTATGGACTGCCTCGGCTGGCGTTTACAAGGCTTCCGCCCGACTGAATGGGACTATCGCGTATATGAAGAGCGAGCCTATGAAATCTTGGTCTCGCCACGCGGCCGTGCGGCGATCCTCCATGGTGGACTCATCTGGCGATTGGCCTTAGAAATCCTTGGTAGCGACACACTGGAGCGGGCGGTGCAAGGGCCATCTGAGGGTGTCTTTCAGTATGCCCAGGCCGTCAAGCCTCGTCATGGACCCACATACTACGACGACACTTTGACACTGGAGGAAATTGATATAATCTGTGGCACGTATAAGATTGCAGGTATGACGCCACCTTACATTGTCTACGAGCCCAATGAACCCGCTAACACCTTGGCAGATTCTGGCCATAAGGACCCAGTATACTGGTCGTGGTGGCCACGGCCGGCGCAGTGGAAGAGTTCTGGGCTGAACATGGGGTACTGGACTGAATTTGATGAGGGCTGGTTCCAGGAAAGATTGGCGAGTATACGAGGAGGATCTGGTACACCATTAACATCATCGCTCTGGAAGTCCTTGAAATTTCACAAGGGCGCCATTAAACTCCGGTATGCGGTAGACAAAGAATCTGCCCAGTTTCTCTCGGACGTCGTACTCCCTAACTTCGCTTGACCCTGTTCCCTGGCATATCTGTATTTTAGGCATGGCATTTCTACATGTACAGTAGCCCCTTGCTTCGATATCCCGTCTACAATGTAAGAACCCTCTCGTCCTCAATAAATGTGCACGCTGGAGCCCGTCAATGAGCGCTAATTATGCTTACAATGGGCGCTGAGCGTGCTCACGGTGGGCGATCAGTGGGCGCTGAGTGGGCGATTGCATATCTTTTCGGAGTATTACTGAAACTGGAATTATCTCTGACCTGAAAAGTATGAGAGAATATGATATTAGGTCTTCCAAAAAAGGAGACTTTTCAATTTATATTTGTCCTTCCCTCGAAACTGAATAAAGATATTCCCATTCTTGGTCACATAATAAGTAAAATTATTTTGGGACTAGAACTGGAATCCAAAAATGGTTTTTACGTCCCATTTCTGTGTCCTAATATGTGTCCATTTTTGTGACTCCCAGAAACAGTGTTAAATTTTCTATTTTAGTAATCCCATTCTGTCACCATTTCGGAGGCACCGAGAATTTTGTAAGTCCCGGTGTGCAAGAGGACCTCCCGAGACTCTCCGGATGCCTCCCGAGGAGACGCCCAAGCATCCGGGGGGTATCTAGATAGAGCTTGATGGGACCTGAGAGATCGGTACGAGATCCCGATCCTTGGTTGCCTATCGGGATAATCAGACAGTCGCGGGAGCGTCTCGCGATTCAATCGCGAGATATCTGGATGTTCGAACACGATCCTACCTGTAGTCTCGCTGTTGTCTCTCTACTACTCTTGTATAGCACCTGGGCCTATCGAGTTCTTGTTGTATTGTGCTTAGTTTGTCTTTCATTCTCATCCAGGCAAGTATTGCACCGATTACAGGCTTTATTTACGACTCACCTAACTTCTACAGGTTGTTAAACTTCAATCCATCGCCGAGAACATCAGCAGCCTCTGTGATCAATGCCGGCGACGCGCAGGGGCAGAAGAACAGGCGAAGCCAAGGTACCTTGCACTGTATGTGGCTTGGAATTCAAACCAGCAGGGCTCGCGGCGCATACTCGCGCATGTGCCAAGAGAGCTGAGATCGCGGAGGGTAGAGCTCGACTTGCGGGGTCCGGTGAGTCTGTCTGAACCACTAGCACTAACGGTTATCATATTCTCATCATATTCTCACTGATTCCCCTCTCAGTCCACGCGGCAGCCAGCACTTCCACTTCCCAACGTGTGGGAGTCGCGCCGCCGGTCATAACCTTCCCTTGGGCCCAACCTCGTGCACCAGTCCCTACACATCGTACGTCGCTGTGAAGGTTTTTTGGTGAATTGGAATTTAACTAGTCTATCCTATAGCCCAACAAAACTCGTCTGTCTTTGTGAATCAATTTCCCGATGTCCACCTCGCCGACGATGGTATGCTCATCCCGTTGTCGACTTAGCCTTCGGCCAGCCACATTCTAACGGCGCTCTTTCTCCGCAGGGCCGCTCCAGGATGATGCAGCATCGGAGTCCTCCCTCGACGAACCTCCTCACGGCGTCGAGAACAGGATCCAACCAGACAATCGTCCTGAATCTCCGGAGTCCGACGACGACGAGCTGCTGGAGGCCGCGTTCGAGTTCTCTGCGGTTCCGAACGCCCAATCCCAGAGCACACTACACCTCCCTACTTTCAAGCCGCCAGTCCTCCAAAATCCTCCAGCTGACCTTCGTGCCGACGACTTCCTGGCCGTTCATCACCCACATTCCGAGCACCCCCCGACTATCCATCACTTCGAAGATTTCTCTCGCGAGCCTCCGAAGCCGGACCCATCCAAGCTGAGCAACCGTCCCTGGGAACCCTTTCGATCCCAGCTCGACTTCGACTTCGCCGAGTTTGCACTCAACGCTGCGCTCAATCAGGGCCAGATTGAAGTTCTCCTCAAGCTCGTTGATCGCATTTCGAAGAATCAGACGGACTTCAGCTTTCGGTCGTACAGTGATGTGAAGGGCGCATGGGAGGCTGCTTCTCATATATCACCTGATGTCTGTAAATTTTTCTAATTGCATGTACTTCATCTGAAGTTTGTGTAGTATGATGAGCATGAATTGAAGGTGGAATACAAGAAGGAAATACGGACTTTCAAGATGTTCTGCCAACCACTGTTTGAGTGGAGTCTGAGCCTGGTTGCAGATCCAATATTGGCTCCCAAGTTCACCTGGCATGCTCAACGTCTATTCAAGCTTAATGGTGAGACCCAGGAATGGGAGAGGTTTGTGGATGAGCCATACACAGCTGATAATTGGTGGGATGCTGAGGTGAGGTATCAATTCATTATACTTGTAAACATCTATTGACAAATATTCACTACTGAAACATAGTCACGTCTTCCTGATTATGCTAGTCCTTTGGCATATTCTCTCTATGCAGACAAGACAAGGCTTTCCTCCTTTGGCAGTCAGAAGGGGTACCCCATTATTGCTCGAATTTTGAATCTTCCATCAGACATACGAAATGGTGACGGGTATGGTGGGGGGCAAGTTGTTGGATTTTTGCCTATTGTAACTAGGACCTTTTGTTATTACTCCTTGTTTATAACTGATTCACCCTCAATTCCAGGTGGAGGATGAGAATGAAGAGGGCAAAAAAGGCTTTACAACTTTCAAGCGGGCAGTCTGGCACAAAGCTTTCTGGATTCTACTGGAGAATGTTGCAAAATGGGCAAAGGGAGGGTATAAGTTTCACTGTGGTGATGGAGTCTGGAGGATATTGTTTCCCATGATTTTGATGTTGGTGGCTGACTATGAGGAACAGTAAGCCATTTTATTATATTGATTATTGCATACTAAACATATTACTTGTATGATTAGAGCCATGATGTCCCTCATCAGGGGACCTAAAGGGAAATGCCCCTGCCCAGTTTGTTTGGTGCCCCAAGACCAGCAGAAAAATCTTGGAGAGGTTCCATTATATCCCTATAGAGACCCTGTGGCTGCTCAAGCCTTGGTGGAAGATCCAACATTGAAGGGAGAAGCAAAGGAGAAGAAATTCAAGTCTCTTGGGTTGAGACCTGTAGAAGTAGGTCCATCATATTTCTTACGATCTTAATTACACTGATTTATGTTCATAGAATGTATTCTGGAAAATTCCTGGATGTGATGTTTATAGAGCCCTTTCATGGGATAGGCTGCATGCATACCATGGAGGCCTCTTCAGTGATCATCTATTTGATGAGTTTCAAGACATTATCCAGGAGTTAGGAAGAGATATTATTCTACAAATCAATGCCCAGTATGGTCAATACTATGTTACTCTTCATGCTGACTGACTTTGATTTTTTGAAGAATTGATGCTATTCCTTCTTTTTCTGGCCTCAACCACTTCTCTGCAGCAGGTTATGTGAAGTTCACTGATGGTAAAAAATATCAACATATTGCAAAGGTAACCTTGATTGATTTAATAAAGAGCAGCCACTCATAAGTCTACAGATCATTGTTCAAGCCATCTATAACCTTCTGTCTCTGGCAAAAACCAAACGGGGGTATTTACTCCTAAGATGCATCAGACGATATGTTATACTGGACATGCTTTCTGGCTTTGAAGTCCATCTGGAAGTTACCCTTAGGATGTTCACCTCTGGGTTAATAAAGTATAGGGAGGCCATTCAGGTTAGTTGAGGATCAACTAGTATTATGGCCATAATAATTATATTGGTTGCAGAAATATTCAGAAGTTCACCCAGAGAAATCATGGGACTTCCCAAAGAACCATTCCCACCAACACCTCCCTACTGATATAGTTGGAAAGGGTGCTTCTAAAGGCTTCAACTCTAAGAACTCAGAGAAGATGCATGGAGTTTTGAAGGACATATATTCAGACCAGACTAACTTCAAGGATGTAGATGCTCAGGTGAGGTTTATCAACCTTGTAGACATTGTAAGTCCACTTATGAGCCCACAGATCTCCCGAATAGAACATCACAAGTCCATTGCAAAAATTACCCGAGCCCGAATTGAAGCCTACGAGGAGTCTTTGCCCAAGGAAGAGAAACCTACCAAGGAAGATCCATTCCAATTTAACCAAATCCATCTAGGGGCTAGGCTCCATCCAGTTGCCCTTGAGAAAATAGAACAGAGACAAACAGAGGACAAGGATTTCACCAGATTCTGTCTCAATCTCGAGGAATATCTCAACAGCCAGTATTCTACTAGATCTCATCATGCATACCTCAGGCTCAAGCCCCAGCAGCTGGTAAACACATTATGCTATTCTTGGTAGAATAATCTCATAAGTAATCATGGCAGATGGTTGAATCAAGATATCTCAGAGTGGACTATGAGTCTGTGGTTACATGGAAACAAGACACCGACCACATCCGATGCAGCCCCCTTTTCCAGGGAGCCCCTCGATATGATTGCGTCATCTACCGGGTTGATGGAAACACTTACGGGTTCGCCCAGCTCAAATGTGTTTTCATATTCGAATTCCGGGGTATCTACTATCCCATCGCACTGATCCGGCCATTCGAAGTTGTTCAGCTACCCCGGCTGGTCCGCTCAAAGACTGATCAAGATCTCGGACTTTGTCGACTACGAAAGAAACCAGAAACCTCGTTCATTCCGGCGGACTCTATCACTCGGGCTGCCCTGATTACAAAGGACTTTGGTAAAGATGGAGATTTTCTTGCTATTGATACTGTGGATGAGGATATGTTTATGCGATTTCGAAGGGACTTTCCCATCTGGGATACATAACTCATGTATTTTCTGATGCCAAATAGTGAAAAATCCATTGTCGGAAATTTTTAGCAGGCCACCACCATGAATTACGATTGATGAGGAACGAAGAAATCGTTTCTTATGGGACGACCTCCGCGCCAGGCCGCGTTACGCCAATCGATCCCCGTGGGAAAATATTTTCAAACCCAGCTTATCCAAGTAAGTCTCAAAATAAGTGCCGCATACAATCTTTCTTATCCACCAACACCCAGCCTGGGGTTAGGGGCAATTTTCAATACAATTTTTAGGGTTAGCCCTTCAACCATTTCTTACCCACTTTCTTACCTCTATAAACAACTCAATTGGGCGCTTACCTCACCCACCACAGTGACGTCATTGTATTGCTAGGGTATATCGTACTCTAAGAGTACGCATGCAGCATTACAAAAATCACACTACATAGATATGTAAGACGTGAGCGGGGAGCAGGGCATGCACAGGCCAGACCAACAGATGCATTATGAGTAAGATATTGAGAGGGGGGCAGGGCGTTGCAAGCTGACGATGCTTGTGTTCTGCGGCCTGCGCATCTAGACCCTATAAAACTGTGTCAGTTAGAGTGCAAACTGAGCAGAGAATCACTCACTTGCGCGACACCAGGACAATGCCGTAGAGGTTCAGGCTGAGAGACGTCCCAGTCACATTGTCCCGACGGTAGGTCGACGCAGAGTACAAGACCATAACCGTGTCACCAAAGTTGGGGTCAGCAGTCAGCCGGGGCAGGGTGTGCAGCACATCAAATGAGAACTTCATTGATGGCTTCTTGTTCCGCTTGAAGTACTCAGTCCCGTCCCAGGCCCCAACTGCATAAGTGATCAATGTCACAGCTTAGAGAGGGAGCAGGATGGAGCACTGACCGTCATCATTGGTGCTCCAGGTGGTCTTGTCACGCATCTCCAGCAGGCTGCGTGATGGGACAGATGGCACCTTGGCAGAGGTGCTGCCTCCCGCTTTCTTCCCGGAGCGCTTGGTGGGAGTTGCTCCAATGAAGGAGACGTCGGGAACTAGAGCAGTGTGAGCACAGTAACAGACAAAAAAAGACAGACTGCACTTATGAGCTGGGGCAACCTCAGAGGGGAACGTCCGGATGCTGATCCCCACATACCTCTGGGAGGCAGTGAAGGTGGGCACCCCCAGGCTGTCCTGCTTGAAGGCAGAGCCAAAGAACCCAACTGTGCGCTCCCACTCTGCACGCACAGGACCAAACAGAATGGATTTGACACTCTGGGTGCCCTGTTTCCCAAATGACGCTGGGAACACGACATTGCAGGTGAAGACAAACCCGAGGGACATGCAGATCACCCTGACCATCTGGCCAGAGCGCGGAGCCCAGGAGAGCACAGGGTTGATGCTCTGCCCAAATGTGGTGGTAACCACGCTGCAGGGGTCCTGGCGTGCAGGATTGATCACATATGCCCCATCTGTAGCAAATGTGACCAGCTTCTGCAGAGCACTGCAACTTGATTATTAGCACAATATTTGAGAGAGATGTGCAGAACAGCTTACCTGGGGTTGACATTGTGCTCCTTCAAGAACCCCTGGCTGTAGAGTACAGTGGAGATGGCAGAGCCATCTGCAGTGACCACCTCACATTCGCTGCAAACGGTGTTTAGATGGAGAATCAATAAAGGGCTGTTTACATACCAAACAGAGGGCAGGTCCTGGTATGTGTTGCGGAGGACCCCATCGACCACCTCAGGGTCATCCAAGTCCAGGTCGAGCTTGTTGGAGATCTCCTCCGCAAGATCATCCATGTCGACATCCTTGTCACTGTTCCAAATATCAGCACAGTACAGAGGTGTCAAAGATAATGCTTACCTCTCCTCTGCTTCGGTATCTGCCCATGGGCTATAACCAGAACATTAGATTATGTGCATCCATTTCAAATGGAACACTTACATGACCTCACCCTCACTGCTGTCACTGTTGTCACCCTTTTGGTTCTTGTTCTTGTCCCTGAGCAACCCATTGAGAAGGCCCAAACCACCATGTATTAAGAGATAGGGACATACATGGTAGAGCCACCCGCAGAGCCAAGGCAGCTGACAAGGTCCTTCTCAAACAGCTGACGCTGACGACGCGCCCTACAAACTACTGTAAGAACTAGTACAGTACTTGTAGGTAGAGCTCAGTACTTGTCCTCGTCATCAGTCTCCCTGGTGAAGAAAGAAGACCCAGAGCTGGAACAGAAGTGAGCAAAGCGCACATAAACAGTCAACAGAGGACACTTACTCCGGGGCCTTGGCAGCCTTGCCACCCTTGGAGGTGGACGCAGATGCCACCTTGGAGGAGGACTTGTGGGGGGTGGAGACACGGCGGGGAGTGATCACCACCTCCGCATAGTTCCTCTTGTGGCCAGGGGTGGTCTTGGAGGTCTTGGCCTTGTGGGTGACTGCAGTGGCCTTCTTTTCTGCAGCAGCAGCCTGAGCCTCTGCAGCCTTCTCCGCCTGCTCTGCCTCCTCCAGTTTCTTGGCCATAAGTGCGAGCATGTACCTATAATTAAATCCAATCAACGAAGAGAATGATGCACATGTAACAGAAGGCACTTACGGGCGGCGGGGAAGAATGGGGCGGCCCTTTTTGTCTTCCTCCCTATAATAAAGCATCTTTTGTTAGAGTGATGTATACCAGAGTGGACAGTGGAGACTTACTCGGTCTTGGCCTTTTTGGCGGGGGAGATGCTGCACGTTCAATATATAATGTGTAAGCAATTGAAGAATAATGAGATAATGACATACTCCTCATCAGAGGTGGGCTCAGAGCCAGACCTGTGCATAGAGTCAGTGGAGGTCTGAATAAATTAGTGTGCGGCTACTCACTCCTTGGCACGCTTGTAGGGGGTGGCCTGGTCCTTGCCCTTGACCATCTTGCCCTTGTTGGGCTTGCTGTGTGCATACAATGAGTGAGATGGTGGTACAAGCCATATATAAAGGTACTTACACAGGGGTGGGGGTCTTGGGAGTGGCCGGAGGGCTGGAGGCATCACTGCGCCTGCGCCTGGAAGACAATAAGCGCAAGGCCATTAAACGATAAAATAATAACATACGCTATCTTGGGTGTGAGCTCCACATCCAGACGGTATGAGTCCTCATCCCCACTGTAAGGTCGTGTTATAGAACAGAACCAGCACAAACCATAAGCAAATGTACCTGGGAATGATGACGGACTCCTCGCCACTAAGGGGTAAATACTGTTAGTAGAATAAGAGAGCGCATATGTAGAGCACGCACGAGGATTCCTCCGGGGTGGCCTCTTTTTTGGCCTTCCCTTTGGCCACCGGGTGGGCCTCAGTGTCACTGGCACTGACGTCCTCGGCCCCACTGTCCTCGACCGCTGCTTCCTTACGGGAGCTGCGGGTGCTGGTGGTGGCCCTACCACGGCCGCTACAAACAGTGAGAACCAAGCAGACAATAAAAATATACAAAGTGCTTACCGACCACCACGGGCACCTCCACGACCGCGACGTGAAGTGGCAGATTTGGTAGCAGGGGCCTTGGCCTCTTCAGCCGCCTGCTGCTCCCGAATGGCCTTGGGGCTGGCGTATATATTAGCCTCAGCTCTGAACAAAGAAGTATTGGAAACACTCACGGACGGCCACCGGTGCTGGCAGCGGCATAGCGACGGGTAGAGCGGGAGGACATGGCAGCAAAGTAGGTGTGGGATGAGGGCAAAGGGGGTGAGTGTGGTTGTGGGTGTGGTTGTGCAGTGCAAAGGCTGGGAACGATGAGGACTCGGGGGAGGACTCTGAGGAATGCGGTCTTTGGATCAGGCTTTTATAATTATCTGGAGGAATGAGCCAAAGCGGGCACGCACAGTTGACCCTTCATTCTTCCTTCGCCTAGCATTTTGAAATTTCAAATTTCCAAGCATGCAACTGCTCTGTCCACCGGCAGAACATGGGCTTTGAAATTGCCTACCTCAACACATACCATGAGAGCTCCATCTCCGTCACTGCCCCACAATGCAAAAGGCAGCATAGAATGGACGTACATCTATGAGTACATTGGGCAAGGGTGAACGACCCAGGGAGCAAGTGCGGTGTGCAGGCCCAACACATCCACGGCTTCTCAGAGTGCAATTTCCAATTGCTGCGGTGATGCTCCGTCAAATGAGAAATCCGGCTCCAGAACGCCTTGTGGATTCCCGCTTGGCCTGTGTATGCATCTGGAGCGCAGTCTCCATTGCAACAGATCACCGTATTGCAAATTCCACCAAAATAGCCCACGGCCACCGGACTTGGCATGTCCAGTGCGGTTCAGTGGTGCAGCAAAGTCGTCAGAGGGGTTGTGCAACCTTGCACACCTTCATTCTCAACCACCATGTCTGTGCTCACTCATCTGTACACCAACGCCCCCAAGTACCGTGAGTGAAATGCAGATGCTCTACCTTCAAAACGCTCATTCGCATTACAGAGGCCATACTGCAGGAATGGATGCATGAGTGTGTGGAGTCTGAGCCTCCATTTGGCCAACTCCAAAGCTTCACCGATGTAAGTAACCTCTTAGATTCTTTATTTCATATCCTGACGTTTGAGTAGCCAGCACGGGCTGTGGACCACACCAAAATAGTAGAGCAGCAGGCCGGACGCACCCTGGTGCTTATTCACCGCCGCCCAGATACAACAACCCCACTGGAGGAGTTGGTGCTACGGGTCCAGGGATTTCTGGTGGATGCTAGTCTACCGCCTTTGCGGCGTGATCAGTGCGTGCTGCGACAGATCCACTGCAATTCACGTCAGTGCTTATTGGTGACAACAGAATTCCCACAAATACTCACCGCCTTATCGACCTGAAACAAAGTGTCACCATTACCGGCCTTGGAGTCCAGCCATTTGATGATGCTGCTGCTGCAGTTCTGGCGGTATATCATCAGTTCTCTGCACATTTGAAGGGACACCATCTGCGCATCTGGCAGCCTGAGCGTGCAAATGCTCATCTCACTCTTACGTTTGGCAACCGTTATCTGACTGCAGCCAAGTTTTTGGACAATGAACCTCATGCGGACTTGTCTGAGGTTGTTGATCCCTTCAACGTTCTTCGGCCACATCTTAGCAGCCAGGTCCATCTGCAGGAAAACGTGGTGGAATATTGGCAGTGTTGCACTCAGTCGACCAAGCCTAGGTTAGTGCTCATTTCCCTGGAGCTGTTGCATACGCTCACAAATAACCAGCTTCAAGCGCATCAAGCCCGATGCCATCATGCCAGGAACAATGGTTGAACTTCAGGTTGCCTTTGCTGTGGCAAAGCTGGGTCGACATGACTACATCTTTCTTCCCAAGCTGCGCGCTGTTTGCATTTTGAACCGTGTTGTCCACACCGTACGTGATGTTTTAATTCCGCTTGATTGGGAATCTAATATGCGGTCAGGACTACAATACGTCGATCATCAAGCTTCTGAGTGCTCGAACTGTTTCACCTCTGAAGAAGATGAAGCGCAAAGTCGGATATGATGACGACAACGACAAGGAAAACGTGGACACAGTGGAGGCGCCTCAGAGACGGCTCAAGCGTCTGACCCTGGACGACAACCAGATGGAGGTTTCCAAGGTCTAGATGGGCCCCTTGTATTGTACTGTACATAATGTATAATGAGTGACGTTGAGCGAACCAAACGGAAGTGCTATTTTTCGACGCAGCGCTGGTATTTACACAAGCAATGCTCAAACATAATAGGGTCAAAGGTCATGGCAGAGCGCTCAGCCTCTGTAAAGCTGGCATACACCTTGTCATAAAGAGAGGTGAAAACAAACCGCACCGTCTCTTTGTTGCTCGACTTGTCCAGGAGACGGAAAAAGCGCAGACACGCACTAGCACCTCTGTCCAGCAAATGCACCATCTCCCCCATCTCCTCTACAGACGGCATGGCAACCTTTCCAGCATACACCAGATCGGCGGTGATGAGCATCCCAGTGAGAGGACCGAGCTGGGGCAGGATCTTGCGGCCCCGCTGAACACGCTGCGTAAACCGATACGCCTCAATGTAAGGCATGCGCCACCCAGGCTCCTTGGACTTGAACATCTCCAGCCAAGCCAGCTCCCCCTCAAAGTACGCCTGAGCATTCTCTGTGGACCGGGTTGTTGCCTGGCCATAGGCGCGTGCGTTGCAGAAGTAGCGGTCCTTATCCTGATTGAATGCGGCTATTTGAGGGTCGGCGCAGATCCGCTTGTACGTCTCCTGCCAGTGGTCATAGTTGCGGAACAGAAGCGAGTCGGCATGCTCAGAGGAGAAGCGGGTGCGGTAGAAGATGCCACGCAAAAGCCATAGACTGGCGATCGCACCTGGCTCATTGATTCTGGTTGGATGCAGTATGCCCTTGTCGCTAAAGGCGTTCTGGACCTCTGGCGCGTGCTGGCGGAATGGAAGGAGAAAGTCGGGGTTGCCCCTAACCTTGTGCTGCAGAGGAGACAGTTGGGCAGGCAGAGGTGACGAGAGCAGAGGAAGAAGCTCTTTCAAAAAGGTGGCAAGTTTATGGGCAGTGGCCTGCACCGCCTCTGCAAAGAGATCTGACCCTCTAATGTGGGCAGGCAGCACTGGACGGCAGCATTAGCCATAGTTTAGGGATAAACGATATTGAGACGCACCATGACCACTGCCCTCGAGCTGCCTCCACTGAGCACGAAACACCTCCAGCCGCTCTGAGATATTCTTCATCATCACCGACTCTGGCGACCCAGGCTTGGCCAGCGGCTGAGTGGAGAGATAGTTGCTGAAGCCGTTGAGCATGTTGAGACCCATTCGCGAGCCACGTATCAAGCTTGACGGCAGCAGAGAACCCCGCACACGAGAGAAGACGTCGTGCATACCAGGCAGTAAGAGCACGTCTGGGTTGTGAAAATGCTGCAGAAGTGTTCTAATAAACCCCACCTGGAGCTGACCCTGGCCAGAGGGGAACCTGAGCCACAGAAGAAGCGCCTCACGAGTAAACTTGACGAGAAAATCGTGCATCAGGGGGCTGTTGTGGTTTTGGGGCAGATGGCTGTTATACTTGATGACGTATTCTCTGTCCTCCGGCAACGCAAAATACTTGCTGGACTGCAAGGGCTGCCTCTCCTCCTCAGGAAGGAGGAGCTGGGTGCGGATGTCTTTGAGTAGAGTCGTTAGCCAGACAGTCTGCTCCTTGGCCTTCTCTGCAGTTTACGGTGAGTAAACGTTCACCATGGAGCAAAAACAAGCAGGGCTACGCACCAGGATACTGCAGAAGCCAGTACGACATTGAGGGGATGTCGACGTCAAGCCATGTCCAGGCCGCAGTAATGGCCAGCATATGTTCGCTTTTGAGCATGGCGATCTGGACCTCATGGAACGTAAACCGCTCCTTCTGATAGTTGACCGCCGTCCAAAGGGTGGCAAGATGGGAGCCATAGTTGGCGCTGAACTGGGCAGGCTTGCCAGAGTGGTGAAGCACCTGGTACACGGTGCGGCTTGCAGACGTGCTTGTGCTCAGAAATGTGGGGCGCTCCTTCTCCAGCTTGACGATGGAGCGGTTAATATTGGTGCGAAACTTCTCCAACGCAGAGAGGCTGAGCTTTTCTAGAAACTTTGCATACGCTGCTCAATGGGATGGTGAGTGAAACGCATGCTGCAACTAGTGATGCCTGACCTTGAGTTGGATCCACTGCAGATGCGGCCAGAGACATTGCCCGGAGACCTAGGTAGGGCGGATCTATATTTATTCACAATATGAGCGATATGGTAGCGCAGAGTGTGCCCTGCTTTACCTTCTTGCTCGTTCACACTATTCATGCCATCGATGTTCATGCACTCTTCATCATCTAGACAGCAGTAAGAAAAACGTAACCGAAAAATGCGTTCAAAACACTCACCCTCCTCATGGGTACCTGTGGAGTCCAGTGGGGCAAGCAGCTTTGCGAGTTTGCGTGACGAAAGCACTATGGGGCCCTTGGTCTTCTTGAGCTGGAGATGAGGTCTTGACGATGCAGTGGGGTAGAAGTCAGGATCCTTATCCCTATCTTCATCCTTCTCTGATCCATCGGTGTCCAACTCGTTATCTGCGACGCTTCCGCCTCCATCACCGCCTCCACCCTGAAGTACAGTCACTGTGGTGGGTATAAGAGACAAGAAATATATGGGAATGGCAAGACGAGAACTCACAGCGGTAACGCTCCTTAATATGTTGTCTTAGAGGCAGGTCAGGGGACGAGCCAGGGTTCTGAGCCCGGGCACGCTTTGAATGACGGTGAGGTGTGGTGGGTGGTGGTGGTGCAGTGGGCGTATGGGACGTAGAGGCGGGGTTATTAAAGGTAATGGAGCGGATGGTCTGCACACGGCCAATGTTGTTGACGTTCACCAGATCTGAGAATGCAGTGAGACATACACAGACATGACCACGGCGGAATGCACCCACCACTGTTGGCTCTACCGCGCTTCTGGCCCTTTTTTCCTGCATTGACAGGGGCAGGATGGGCCCGAGACTTCCCTAAACCATCATGTCAGTGATTAGCCCACAGGCAGACGCAGTGCGTACCTTTTTGTGCTGCAACAGTTAGACTGTGTTCATCCACGTCCAGAGGCTGGTTGTTACAGTCCGTGCCAACCAGGCCCGGAGTTCCGGAACTCCGCCGGAACTCCGCCCGGACTTCCGTTCGTCCTGTAACACCCAGACCGCTCCAGCCCGTTCTACCCAGTACGAGTCTCGGCCCTTCTAGTTCCTTCCAGCCCTTTCCGATCATACTTACTCATACTCCGGTCGGAGTTCCGCTCGGACCGCGATCCGCTCCGGAGCTCCACTAGCTTCCGCGCGGATGTGCGGATGCGCGTCACCACGCGTCATCGTACGTCACTCCCGGTCAGATGCTCCACTCCGCGGAGTCCGACCAGAAGTCCGACCTCCGGACTCCGACCCCTAACTCCTATCTACGATTAGATTATAAGCCTCGAGTTTGCTAGCGTATTCCTCAGTTTGAATATCTCGTTTACTCGCCTGCTCTCCTGCTTGTAACTCCTACTCCGAATCCAACTCCTTCTCCGTACCTCCGCCGGACTTCCGCCCGGACTCCGACCTCCGACCTCCGTCCGACCTCCGTCTGTCTTCGTCTCTCCTCCTTCGACTTCTTCCCTTCGACTCTTCTCCGCTCCGGAGTTCCGCCAACTCCGTCCCAAATCCGAAGACCCGGCAGATCGCTCAGGGCGTTGCTAATAGCTTCGCCAAGTCTTCGCCTTCTGGTGCGCCCGGACTCCGCTTCAGTTCCTTTCGGACTTCCCTCCGGAATTCCGCTTTTCCGCATCTCCGCTTTTCCGGACTTCCGCGCACGATCCTAACAGTATATTCGAACTCACACTGAGGATCTGTCATGGCGGACATCCCTGAACTCTTCCAAGGGTTTACCGCTCGTCGCATCCAGGTGCCTATCCTGCGCCCGGATCCGACTACGCCGACCCGAGCTCCGGGACCTGTCCCCGCTCAGGTGTTGGGACAAGACAACTCCGGACGTTCCACGCCGGAGTCCGTTCCCCCTCACCATTCCGATCCCACTCCTAATCCTTTCGCCCCTACGTCGGAACCCCTCTGGAGTTCCGACACGGAGGCGCCAGACCCACCTCTTCCCGGAGCTCCGGCTCCGGAGTTGGGTCCGGACCCTGCCCCGCTAGACCCGAGCACTCAGCTCGCGGGCGCCATCGCGATGTTAGCACAAAGCCTCGTGCAAAACCCGCGTGCGCCAGCCTCCGCACATCCGGGCGGAGAAAGACATAACGTCCGAGAGCCGGACCAGTTCGATGGTTCGGACCCGGTCAAACTCCGGTCTTTCTTCACCCAGCTGGAGCTAGTCTTCAAAGCGCGGCCCCGGACCTTCGACACCCAGGAGAAACGGGTCACCTATGCCATTTCCTTCCTCAAGGGAACTGCGCTCCAGTGGTTCGAGCCCTACCTCCTCGAAGGCGAGTCCGAAAATCCGCCTGTGTTCATGTCGGACTACGAAGCCTTCCAGGAGGAACTCCGGACCAACTTTGGTCCGTACGATGCCACTGGAGCTGCGGAGCACGACCTCGAGAACCTCCGGATGTCCGACGGACATCGGATTGCGAAGTACATCACGCAGTTCAGCCGTCTCGGAACTCAAGTCCGCTGGGGTTCCTCCGCTCTCCGCTACCAGTTCTACCGCGGCCTCCCTTCTCGCCTGAAGGACCGCATCTCCAAAGTCGGCAAGCCGGACATGCTCACGGAGCTCCGCATCCTCGCTCAGAAGCTGGACAACCGCTACTGGGAACGCAAGGCGGAGCAGATGCGCGAGACCTCCGGCTCGAGCCACTCCAAATCCTCGACCTCCAAGTCCTCCGAGACTAAGTCGTCTCCCGCCAAGTCCGGCGGGAACTCCGGCTCCGGTTCCACCTCCACCTCCGGAACTCCGTCCAAGTCCTCGCAGCAGAAGACTCCTGCGAAGACCCCCGCGAAGCCCTACGCGGACAAGCTGGGCAAGGACGGAAAGCTCACCCAGGAGGAGCGTCAGCGCCGCTTCGCGAACAACCTCTGCTTGTTCTGCGGCGGAGCCGGACACAGCGCTGGAGATTGCCCGAAGAAGACTCCTTCCGGAGCCAAAGCCAGGGCGACGCAAGTCCAGCAGCCTAAGGCCTCCAGTTCGGGGGCCAAGGAGACTCCTACGGAGTCAAAAAACTAGTCCGCAGCCCTCCGAACTCCGCGCCAAGTGGGGACTGCGTTGACTCCTCCGGTGCGGATCTCTGTCTTAGGCTCAACGCGTCCGCTCTCTCCGACCCTCTGTCTCTTCATGTGTCTCTGTTCTCCGACTCCGTTCTGACTCCGTTCCGCGCCCTCGTGGACTCCGGCTCGTCTGACTGCTTTGTGGACTCGGAGTTCGTCGACTCGCACGGAATTCCTACAACCTCCGTAACTCCGCTCCGTCTCCATCTCTTCGATGGGACGTCTAACCAAACCATATCCCGGACTACCGTCCTCCCTCTGCACTTCCCCTCCGGGGAAGTCCTATCTGTCGACTTCTATGTCACTCCGCTCGACAAGTCCGTCTCCGCCGTCCTGGGATACAGCTGGCTCTCCGCCTACAATCCGTTGATTGACTGGAAGACGCATAGCATCAAATTCCGGACCGTGCCCTCGGACCGTCCCGTATCTGTCCCTTCGGTCGCAACTCCGGCTCCGCCGGAACCCGCTCCCGAAGTCCCATCTGTCCCTCTGTCGGCCCCCAAGGTGTCCTTGGTGTCCGCTGCCGCGTTCGCCAGGGCCTGCCGCCTTCCGGGCTCCGAAAGCTTCACTCTGAACCTAACGGAACCCGAATCGGCCTCCGCTCGAAGTAGCTCCATCTCGGACTCCGCTCCCCCGGACCTCTCCGGAATTCCGGAGGAGTACCATGAATACGCGGACGTCTTCAGCAAGGCCAAGGCGGACACCCTACCGGAGCACCGCCCGCACGACCTCAAGATCACTCTCGAGGACGGGGCGACTCCACCCCTCGGACCCATCTACTCGCTGTCGCAAACGGAGCTTGAGACGCTCCGTGAGTACATCGAGGAGAACCTCAAATCCGGCTTCATCCGGCCTACGAATTCTCCGTGCGGAGCTCCGGTACTCTTCGTCAAGAAAAAGGACGGAAGTCTCCATCTTTGCGTCGACTACCGCAGGCTCAACAAAATCACACGGAAGGACCGCTACCCCCTACCGCTCATCTCGGACCTCCTGGACACGCCCCGGAAGGCTCGGATCTACACCAAGATCGACCTCCGGCACGCGTACAACCTTGTCCGGATCGCCCCCGGAGATGAGTGGAAGACCGCGTTCCGGACCCGCTACGGGTCCTTCGAGTGGCTGGTAATGCCGTTTGGACTTTCTAACGCTCCGGCAGCGTTTCAATGCTTCGTCAACGAAGTGTTCGCGGACCTCCTGGACGTGTGCGTCGTGGTCTACCTCGACGACATCCTAATCTACTCCAGTAACCGGGAGGAACACCGCAAGCACGTCAAAGAGGTGCTCCGGAGACTCCGGAAGTTCAAGCTGTACGCTCGCGCGGACAAGTGCGAGTTCGACGCGGACTCCGTTGAGTATCTCGGATATATCCTCTCTCCTGACGGACTTACTATGGCGGACTCCAAGGTCAAGGCGATCCTGGACTGGCCGGAACCTCGAAAAGTCCGAGACATACAGTCTTTCCTCGGATTTGCGAACTTCTATCGACGGTTCATCCACAACTACTCCGAGATCGTCCTTCCCCTCACCCGCCTTACCCGGAAATCCGCTCCGTGGAACTTCTCCGCGGAGTGCCGGAAGTCCTTCGAAGCCCTCAAGCAGGCCTTCACTTCCGCCCCCATCCTCCGCCACTGGGAACCCGACCGCCAGATCACGGTGGAGACCGATGCGTCGGACTATGCTATCGCCGGAATTTTGTCCATCACCACGGACTCCGGTGAACTCCATCCGGTCGCGTTCCACTCCCGTACTCTCACCGGTGCGGAGCTGAACTACGACACCCACGACAAGGAACTCTTGGCCATCTTCGAGTCCTTCCGCTCCTGGCGTCACTACTTGGAGGGTTCCGGAACTCCGATCGACGTGGTCACGGACCACAAGAACCTGGAGTACTTCGCGACCACCAAACTCCTAACTAGGCGCCAAGCACGCTGGTCGGAATTCCTGTTGCAGTTCAACCTCATCATCCGTTTCCGCCCCGGAAAACTCGGAGCTAAGCCTGACGCGCTCACCCGCCGTTGGGACGTCTACCCAAAAGAGGGGGATAGTGACTACTCCGTCGTCAACCCACACAACCTCCGACCCATCTTCACTCAGGAGCAGCTCACCTCCTCCCTCCGGGCGACCATTCTCCGAGAACCGGTACTCCGAGCGTCCCTCGTCCACGATGAGGAGCTCCTACACACGGACATCCGGACTTCCATCTCCGCTCCGTCCCCCGAGGACTCCGAGCTCGCCACAGGCCTCCGCTTCGCAGCCCAACGCAACCTGCGCTGGACACTTGACGACGAAGGATATCTTTGCCTTGGTGGCCGGATCTACGTCCCGGACTCCGGTGACCTCCGCCTCCGGGTTCTCCGGTCGCGCCACGACCACCCTACGGCCGGACACTGGGGTCAGAACAAGACCCAAGCCCTCGTCCTCCGGGACTATGCCTGGCCCGGACTCCGTCTCTATGTCCGGGACTACTGCAAGTCCTGTACCACCTGCGCCCGCTCCAAAGTCCCTCGCCATCTCCCCTATGGCACGCTCAAGCAGCTTCCGATTCCGGAGAGACCCTGGAACTCCATCTCCATGGACCTCATCGAACAGCTCCCGGACTCCGACGGATTTACCGCCATCTTGGTCGTCGTTGACCGCTTCACCAAGCAGTCCATTTTCATTCCGACGCACGACACCTTGACGGCTCCGGAACTCGCGGACTTGTTCGTCCTCCACGTCTTCTCCAAACACGGAGTTCCGTCCCACGTCACCTCCGACCGGGGCTCCGAGTTCGTGTCCCACTTCTTCCGCTCCCTCGGAAAGGCCCTCGATATGCGCCTTCACTTCACCTCCGGATATCATCCGGAGGGCGACGGCCAGACCGAACGAGTCAACCAGACCCTCGAACAGTACCTCCGGATGTACTGCACGTATCAGCAGGACAACTGGTCGCGTCTCCTTCCGCTCGCGGAGTTTGCCTACAACAATGCTTCGAACGCGACCACCGGAATCTCCCCGTTCTTCGCGAACAAGGGCTACAACCCTGCGATCTCCGCCCACCCGGAACAGGACCTCACCTCCGCGCGTGCTCGGGAGTTCGCCGTCGACCTCGACGAACTCCACGCGGAACTCCGGCAGCGCATCTCCGAAGCTCAGAAGCGCTACCAAGTCCAGGTGGACAAGCATCGCCTACCTGCCCCGGAGTTCCACATCGGAGACACCGCGTATGTCCGGGCGGAACACATCCGCTCCACCCGGCCTTCCAAGAAGTTGTCCGAGAAGTTCTTGGGTCCTTACACCATCATCGCGCAACCCGGTACGCACTCCTTCACCCTCCGTCTTCCGGACTCCATGCGCTCCGTCCATCCCATCTTCCACGTCTCTCAGCTGGAAGTCGCAACTCCGAACTCCATCCCCGGACGAGTCCAATCTCCGCCTCCACCGGTCCTTGTCGACGGAGAACCGGAGTACGAGGTCTCGGAGATCCTAGACTCCAAGATCGACCGCCGCCGGAGATCCTGCCAGCTCCTCTACCTGGTGCGCTGGGCAGGCTACGAAGGCACGGATGAGGAGACCTCCTGGATCCTTGCCACGGAGCTCGGACATGCCCAGGACTTGGTTACGGACTTCCATTCCACGTATCCGGCCAGGCCCGGACCTCTTGCTGCCCTCTGATGTGTCTAAGTCCAAGATGCCGCCCCATTCTAGATGCAAGTACAGAGTGGGCAGGAGGCACGCTATCTACAGAGTCCAAGTCCTTGTCCGACCCCGGAGTTCCGTCTGAAACTCCGCCCTCCTACTCCTCCATCCGGTCTCCTTCCCCTCCTTCCTCCTCCTCCTCCGACACCTCCTCCGTCAAGCTACCAAGGTAGCTGTCATCGTCGGCACCCTCGGCGTTCGCCCGCATGTACACCGCCAGGGCGTTCTCCTTCCTCGTCGCCTCCTCGTCCATCCGCCCCCGGAGCTCCCAGAGCTCCTTGCGGACGCTCCTCAGGAGACTCCGGGTCTCCTGGGACTCCACCAGGACGGCCAGGAGGAGTTCCCGGTCCATCCCGGGCACGTCCGGGTCCGCGCCCCACACCCGGCGATTGCCTAGGGCGATGCCCGTGGACGCGCCCGCCCCCGCTCCCCGCGCCTTCGCCGACTTCCGCGCCCGGGCCGCCTCCGGCTCCGGGCTCGGAGTTCCCTCCGCCTCCTCCTCCTGGTCGTGCTCCGGCCCGATCCTGCGGGCCTTCTTCGGCTTCCGGGGGGTCTCCGGAAGTCCTGTCATCCCGGTGCAGGATGCCTTTTTGTTCCTGCACCTGATGCAGGACTTCGTCCGGCGGTTCGGAACCTCCACCCGGCACTCCACCTCGTCCTTCCGGCACAGGTCGCAGGCGCTAGGAATGGTCAGCCACGGAGATCCGGACTTCGGAACTCCGACTCACCCGACGGGGACCGTATCCACGGTCTTCTTCCCTTTTCCAACCCGCACCTCCCGCTTCTCTGTCGGCCCGTAGGCTGACAGGTCCACCACCTCCGGTTCGTCGTCCTCCGGCTCCGGCTCGGCCCTCCGCTTCCCGGCGCGCTTCTCCGCCGCAGCGGGCTCCGCCGTCGCCTTCTCCTTGGCGGCCTCCGCCGCCTCCCCCAGCTCCACGGACTTCCGGACGTATGTGGTAACGTACGCCCGCTCCGCCGCCTTCTGGACGGCAGCCTCCGTCTCCGCCATCTCCTCGACCCGCGGCTGCGTGATACGCGCCAGCGCCGCCTCCGCGCGCGCTGCCGCGGCCGCCGACCCCTCCGGCTGCTGTGCGGCCTCCACCTCCGCGGCGTGCTTCGCCAATGCGGCGTCCACCGCTTTTTGCACGGCCTCCGCCAAGGCCACCTCCTCTGCCGCCTTCCTTGCGGCCTCCGCCGCTGCCGTCCGCCGCGCGCTCTCCGCCGACGCCTCCGCCACCTTCCTCGCGGCCTCCGCCTCTGCTGCCCGCCGCGCCGTCTCCGCCGCCTCCGCCTCCGCGGCCTTCCGCGCCGCCTCCGCCTCCGCTGCACGCTGCTGCTCCGCTCGGAGCCCCTCCAGCATCTTCATCGCTTCAGCAATTTTCGCGTTGAAGTCGACAGGCGTGGACATAGATGTGGAGGATGATGGGGGGTGTGAGAGGCAAGGAGCCGAGAACCGCTAAGTCCAGCTCCTTATATTCCGCTCGGACTCCGTGACCCTGCACGGACTCCGTTGCTTCCATTCATCGGGCTGACATGACGGGTGTTAAGTCAGAAGCCCTCAAGGGTTCGGGCCTAAAGGGGGGGGCACTGTTACAGTCCGTGCCAACCAGGCCTGGAGTTCCGGAACTCCGCCGGAACTCCGCCCGGACTTCCGTTCGTCCTGTAACACCTAGACCGTTCCAGCCCGTTCTACCCAGTACGAGTCTCGGCCCTTCTAGTTCCCTCCAGTCCTTTCCGATCAGACTTACTCATACTCCGGTCGGAGTTCCGCTCAGACCGCGATCCGCTCCGGAGCTCCACTAGCTTCCGCGCGGATGTGCGGATGTGCGTCACCATGCGTCATCATACGTCACTCCCGGTCGGATGCTCCACTCCGCGGAGTCCGACCAGAAGTCCGACCTCCGGACTCCGACCCCTAACTCCTATCTACGATTAGATTATAAGCCTCGAGTTTGCTAGCGTACTCCTCAGTTCGAATATCTCGTTTACTCGTCTGTTCTCTGCTTGTAACTCCTACTCCGAATCCAACTCCTTCTCCGTACCTCCGCCGGACTTCCGTCCGGACTCCGACCTCCGACCTCCGTCCGACCTCCGTCTGTCTTCGTCTCTCCTCCTTCGACTTCTTCCCTTCGACTCTTCTCTGCTCCGGAGTTCCACCAACTCCGTCCTAAATCCGAAGACCCTGCAGATCGCTCAGGGCGTTGCTAATAGCTTCGCCAAGTCTTCGCCTTCTGGTGCGCCCGGACTCCGCTTCACTTCCTTCCGGACTTCCCTCCGGAATTCCGCTTTTCCGCATCTCCGCTTTTCCGGACTTCCGCGCACGATCCTAACAGTGAGGTGATGCGTGCATGGGAGGACTCTGCCCACATTGCAGAGGAAGGCACCACCAAGGTCATGCTGGGTCTGGTCAAGGATGGTGAGAGCTCCCAGCGCATTGTGGCTCTCTCTCCAGTCCAGGACTACATTGGACGGCCAAGGGAGTGTGAGGACATGTCGCTCTATGACTGGATCAGACTGTCAGAAAAGCAGCGGACACCCAACAAGCGCAAAGGCCCAAAGCTGGACATGCCTATAGAGCAGGATGTGGGCTCTGAGTTTGAGGACAATTATGATGTGGAGGAGCATCCACACCAAGAAGGTGCTGGTCTGGCACTTGAGGAGGAGGAGTCTGAGGATGAGTTGCTAATTACCGGTGTGCACCAGGAAGAGGATATTCAAGTCCAGGTAGTCAACGCCAGGAAATCCAAGTATCTCAGATATATTGACAGCCATCCCCAGCACACCACCCACAGGGTGAAGATTCTGCTGGAGTCTGAGGGATATGTGCCCAATTTTATTGGAGGTGCTCTGCCCAGAAAAGACAGTGGCAACCGGGAGCAGTACTGCATGACCATGCTCACTTTGTTCAAGCCCTGGCGCTCAGGCTCTGATCTTAGACCAGACCAGCACACTCTGTGGGATGATGTGTTCAGGGCACATGCATTTACTGAGCGGCAGCAGGAGGTCATGAAGTTCTTCCACATCAAGTATGAGTGTAATGATGCTCGGGATGACTACTCTGCTGCACGGAAGAAGGGGGGCAAGGGGGGACCATCTCCATTTAACCTTGACAATGCGGCCCTTGATGACATGGACACCCTGTACTACAATGATGATGGTGAGGTGAACATCAGTGAGCTGGAGCAGATGATTCTCCGGGCCAATGACTGGACTGAGCTAAGCAATGCAGAGCTGCTGAGGCGCACCCAGATGCGCCAGGCACAGGAAATCATTGAAGCATCTGGATGGCTGGACCCCATGCAGCAAAAGACACAGACAGAGGTGCCAACACGGTTTATCAGCAGTGATGAGATGAGCTCAGCTGACTGGAAAAATCTGCTGGCCAATAAACGGCAGGAGATCCTAGATGCCAGAGAGGCACAAGTGGCGCTCAAGAAGCCAGGTCAGCAGAGCGGACAGCTGGTTAATAATGAGGTGGACTCTGTGAAAATCATTGACAAGTCCTACTATATGAGCAAGAATTTCCAGGCAGGTGACAAGGCAGCACAGGCACTCATTGACAGCACAGCAGTCCAGTTCAGCCTCAATGCTGAGCAGGAGCGTGCATTCCGCATTGTTGCCAACCATGCTGTGGAGCCCAATGGTGAGCACCTGAAAATGTATCTGGGGGGCATGGCTGGCACAGGCAAGTCCCAGGTGATCAAGGCACTTACCCACTTTTTTGCCCAGCGCCAGGAGAGCTACAGGTTTATGTGCATGGCCCCCACTGGCTCAGCAGCTGCACTCATTGGAGGGTCCACATACCACTCCATGCTGGGTCTGCGGCAGAACCACTCCTCAGACTCTGTGGCCACCCTGCTTCAGGTGCGGGCCCGGCTCCAGAATGTAGAGTATGTGTTTGTGGATGAGATCAGCATGGTGGACTGCAGTGCTGTGTACAAGATCTGTGCCAAGATGTGTGCTGCACTGAAGAATGATGGGACCCCATTTGGGGGGATCAACATGATATTTGCTGGTGACTTTGCACAGCTGCCCCCGGCCATGAGCGGCCATGCACTGTATTCACACAAGGTGGGGAGGGTGATCCACAGAACACACAGCCACCTGGATCAGCAGGCATCCATTGGAAAGGCACTCTGGCACCAGTTCACCACTGTGGTCATCCTGCGTGAAAATATGCGGCAACGCTCACAGGGTCCCCAGGATGCCAAGCTGCGCACTGCACTGGAAAATCTGAGGTACAAGGCATGCACACCTGCAGATATTAAATTGCTGCAGTCACGGGTAGCAGGGAGGGGTGCAGGTAAGCCCAAGCTGAACCAGCCCAGGTTCAGAAATGTGTCCATCATCACTGCATGGAACACCCACAGAGACAAAATCAATGAGCTTGGGTGCAAGCGGTTTGCAATGGAGAGTGGCCAGGCCCTGACCACATTTTATTCTGTGGACAAGCTGGCAGCTGATGCAGATGAGGAGGCACCCAAGAAGCAGAGAAGGAACACTGTCAACCCCAGGCGGTCCACAAATATCCTGAGTGAAGACCTCCAAAACTGTCTGTGGGACCTGCACCCTGCCCAGACTGAGCATCTACCAGGCAGGCTCAGTGTGTGCATAGGCATGCCAGTGATGATCAAGATGAATGAGGCCACAGAGTGCTGTGTGACCAATGGTGCTGAGGGTGTGGTGGTGGGGTGGAAGTCAAGGCCCATTTCAGAGGACAAGGAGGCCCTTGAGACACTGTTTGTGAAACTAACAGCAGCACCAACACCTGTGAAGTTGGATGGTCTGCCAGAGAATGTGGTCCCTCTGAGCCACCAGTCAAGGAAGGTCAAGTGCAAGATGCCCAATGGAAAAATGCTGTCCATCTCCAGGGACCAGGTGTGTGTGGTGCCCAACTTTGCCATGACAGACTTTGGGTCCCAGGGCAGGACCCGGCCAGCCAATGTGTGTGACCTCCAGAACTGCAAGACCCACCAGTCCATCTACACGTGTCTGTCCAGGGGGTCGACCTATGAGGGCACCATTATTGTGCAGGCATTTGATCCAAGCAAGCTGACAGGAGGAATATCTGGAAGTCTGCGGCAGGAGTTCAGGGAGCTGGAGCTGCTGGATGAGATCACCAAGCTGCGGTACCTGGGCACCATCTCACCCAAGGTGACTGGGGTGACCCGGAATGAACTTGTGCACTCATTCAGAAAATGGAAGGGAGAGAAGTTCATGCCCAAGACAATTCACAAGGCACTCAAGTGGACCACCAATGACCAGTTCCCAATTGAGGATGTGCAGAGTGACAGCACATGGCAGGTGGTTGAGAAATCACACAAGAAGGGGGCAAGGTCTGAACCTATGCAGCCCAAAGCAGAGGGATATGTGGCAGCCAAGGGCACCCAGACACTGAGCATGGTGAACAATCAGCCAAACACCAGTGGCACCAAGCGCAAGCACGACAATACCTCTGAGGCAGTGGCTGTGCTCAAAAAGACCAGGATTGAGATGCCAGAAAGTGGTGCACAACTGGTTGGGTTCAAATGGGACAATGCCAACTACAGTTGTGCATATGACAGTTTGCTCACAATATTGCTGTCAGTGTATATGGAGTCAAAGGAGAGGTGGAGCACTCTTGTGCCCGGTGACAACCAACTGCTCAAGATGCTCACTGCGCAGTTTGAGACCATGTCAGACAATGTTGCACTGTCCACTGCACAAGTGCGAGACACCATGCGGCAAATGCTGCACACACAGGATGCACAGACATTTCCCTGGGGTCCTGTGGGCACTGACATATTTGCACTGGTGAGAACAATGCTGCGAGCAGAGGAGGAAACACAGTTGCAAGTATTTGAGTGCCAGGCATGCCACTACAGAAGCGAGGCTGAAGGAGACAACAACACCTTGTGGGACACCTCCAAGCACACATGGAAGAACAGTCTGTACCGCAAGGGGTCTTACAAAGAGCAGAGTGTCAGTGCATGGATGGGTGCTGTGTTCCACCAAAAGTCAAGCCAGGTGTGTCCACAGTGCAAGAGAGGCCTGCACCAATGTGTGCGGTATGAGACCCCCCCAGGATTCATTGCATTCAATGTGTATGATGTGAAGGCTCAAGTGAGCCCACAAATCACCATTCCAGATGGCCAGAACATGTACAGGCTGTGTGGACTGATCTACTTTGGGAAATTCCACTTTACATGCCGGGTGGTGAGCAGCAGTGGAGAAGTGTGGTTCCATGATGGGATGACCACAGGAAATAAGCTGACATTTGAGGGGAACATTGTGAATATGAGTGATGTGTTGAGCAAGGCAGGGCGGCGGAAGCTGAGTGTGGTGGTGTATGTGAAGATGTAAATTGTTATTAAAAATAGGAGTTTGTATATAATGTGTATAGTATCAGTTGACATCCAGTGAAATGCAATCATTTCACTTCCTCATCAATCGTACCTGCTGGACACGGCCCTCTCCCACCAAGTGGAGCTCGAGTGCACTTAGATCACCTACCATCACACACGGGCGCATATGAGTGGTGACTGGTAGCGATCTAATCTTGAGGGCGCTAAGTCGGCTGACTTGAACTTAATACGAATTCACTCACTCTGAATCAGCACACGACTGTGACCATGGCCTCCACACAGGATGAGTATGACAACCTCACGCACCTGTGCCTGCAGACCCGGAAGACGCAGGCGACGGCGTGGTTGCAGGAAGACATGTCATTGTTTGACTACGGCGGCTTCATCGTCAGCAAAGCCCCGCGCAAGGCCTTTCTCCTCAGCAAGAGCTCGCAAATGGCGGCCCTTGCGGGAATGCTGTTCTTTGCCACCTGCCGTCTGCCTGTAGATATTCATCAAGGACGTGAAAAGCTCGAATTGCGCATTCATCAACGCCGGTGAGCCTCAAAAACTTCAAGTCAGATCTGTACTACGAGCTCAAGACCGACAATATTGTTGTATGTATTCCCCGTGCTGCCCCAACCAGAGATGCCACTCACCCTTGACTTCATGCACTCGCTCTACGCCGCACAACAAGCTCTCGATGTTCTGCCTGCTTTTGTTCGCGTTCGGCATCCTCACGCACAACACGCTTAATACCACCTGGTAAGCCCCTTTTCCCCTCCTTCCCGAGGAATGTATTGCGGTTGGGGACACGTGCAGACTCTTACCCCTGTGACGACAGGTTCTACAAGATGATTTTCACGATTCACAAGCGCTTCGATGCTTCGACGAAACCACTCACCGCAGCGGCTCTGAGGGAGGGCAACACGGCGAAAGCGGGATATGGAGTATGGAGTTGCTCCGCTTCAGCACCCAGGGCGGGAGTCAGTGATCACAGCACCACGACGAACACGATGTGTCCAACGATGACGACAATGATGGTGCCAGGAGCATATCCACCGTTGTTCCACATGAGCTAGAGCCCGTCAATGAAGTCGATAAGGAGCAGGTCACCGCTAAAGAGGAGGAAGAACAGTGGATACGGAGAGACGAGCTCGGCCGACCATGCAAGCCTGAGCCTACTGGCATGGGTATCTCGGAGGATGAGAATGACCAGGAGCACGATTAGCCACGGTATCGGAAACAGTCTATCGCTGCCCTCCGTGCGTGATCCCACTCACCACAGTCCCCCGCCCCTCCTGCTATCTCTGATGAGATGATGGAGCGCCGCCTAAATGCACTTGCCAAGCAGCTCGAAATGGCCTTGGATCCAGCTCTGCACTCCCTGGAGGCTCAGCACGCTAGCACTCAGTCGACTATCTCCGTCCTCAATGGAAAGGTAGCTTTGCTGGAGAACCTCGTCCAGACCACGCAGACGCAGGTGCAATCCCAAACCGCGGTCACAGAGCGCCGCACACGAGAAACCGAGGCCACGCGCACGAGAAACCGAGGCCGCGTGCACGAGAAACCGAGGCCGCGCGCACGAGAAACCGAGACCGTGTGCACGAGAAACCGAGACTCGCCGTCTGTTCCGGCAGCACTGTGGAGAAAGTGCACGCCCAGGAGCGTGAATCTCTCACTGCGATGTTCTTGGAGTGGAAGAAAAATGTGGAGGGGTGGCGGAGTAGCTTGCAAGAGGACTGGAACGAAGAGCTGGAACGAAGAGCACGACTGCCTTCGCCGTGCGAAGGAGGAGTGGGAGAGCCGCATGTGCAGCGCTGAGGACACTATCTCTAGCGCAGCGTCGAAAGTCGAGACCAGCCTGCTTTCACTTACTTCCTTTCAGGTGCAACACCAACAGGGGCGCCTGAACGGCGGCGCGAAACCACATTCAGACGGCGGTCTGGTCACACCTCCTAGTCCTCGCAGTCTGTCAGCAGAGTCAACGCGACCAAGACAGCGCCGGAAGCGCGTAAGTTCGTCAAGGGGCCGAACGCGGTCAAGGTCAGCATCTTCTGGTTCCGCCGTGGACGACCTCAACCTCACGGACCACCGCGATGCTGACAGCAGTGAGGGTTCGAGCTCTGGCACCGGCCCTCGCAGGCGATCACCCCGGGCCGTGGACGGTTCGAGCGACTCGGAGGGCCTTCACCCCAGCGATCGTGAATGGACTTGACGGCCCGGCACAAGGCAAGATGCCGTTCCCGATCACCCCTGAGTCGTCGGTCGTCTGATCTCCACTGCGCCCAGTATTGTGTCTAGCGCGACGACAGATCCTCGCGCACAGAAGCCCCATACATCCACCCACACCCCCTAATCTTGCGCCCCAGTACTACACCGACGTCTTCGATCGCCGTCTCGGCCTGAGTTTTGGCCTCTTTCCGTTTCCTCTTCTCCTCTTTGCGCCGCTTGCGCTCAGTTTTCTCGTCGGCCACTGCAACAGCGCCCACATCTTCCCCATCCTCTTCCAGTTCCCCTTCCCCTTCTTGTCCTTTTTACAATCCTTGCTCTTCTTCGAAGGCGCCGGCTCCTCCGACGCGGGCGATGCCTCGTCTTGCTCATCTTTCGCGGTGACCTTCAGCGTGCTCGTGACCGTTGTCGACGCCCTTGCGAACATCGCCGTGAACCCCCCTCGCACGGCGCCACTACCGATGCCGCCGAGGCCGCGCCGCACTCTTCCTCCACCTTGATCTCCACGCGCAGGCGCGACGCACCCAAGCCCATGCGTGGCCGCTCCACGTAATCATCGGGCGCCTCATCCTTGGGCGTGGACGCGCCCGAGGACAATGCCGAGTTACTCTTCGCGGCGAGCTTTTCCTTGAAGTAGTCCATGACGCTCTTGCTCGAGACCGTCAGCTCCTGCAGCTTCAGCACCTCGCCCTGGCCGGGCGTCGCAGCCCCAGAGCCCGAGCCCGAACTCGAGCCGGAGGTGCTGGGGCCGGGCTTGTAAGGTGTGGACGGGTATGGTGTGGCGGTCGACGATGAGAAGCCCGAGTAGGGAGTGGCGGACCCGGAGATGGAGGGCATGCTGAAGGCGGAGGGGTCGGGCGTGATGCCGAGGATCTCGACGCTGGCGGAGGCGGATTTGGATGCAAGGTTTTTGGACGCCATGTGTCGGGCGCGGTGGAGGCGCGGTCTGTGTGGACGGTTAGCATTCACGGTGTTGGGTGTGAGAGTGTGCAGCCGGCACGTTGGAGGAAATCTCGAGCGTCGTAGGCAGAGGATGGACACACGCTTTAGACCTCACGGTAGTGGTGGGCTGGGCGACCGGGATGGCGACCTCTACTGTCTGCTCCACCGCAGGTGCGGGCTCTTCTGAAATGTCCCGCTTCTTCTTCTTTTTGTTCTTCTTCTTATCCGTCTCGGCATCGGACTGGTCGTCGGACGACTTGCTCTTTTTCCGCTTTTTCTTGCGGTCCTCCCCCTCCTCCCCGTCTGCACTTTTCTTCCGCTTCTTCTTCGACTTCTTGTCCGTATCTTCCGCGATAGCCTCCCCTTCATCTTTCTCCGGCCTGCTCTCCTCCTGAACGGTCTCCGCCCCTGCGCCAGGACCAGCGCGATGGAAGCCGTTGACCTTCATCGGTATGTCCTCTTCGGCCTCCGCAGTGCCGTTCGCAGCGTTCAACCGTTTCAAAAGATTCTCAAAGTCCTTGTTTTGCTTCCAGGCGATGCCCTCCTGGCTGTTGCGGTGGTCCGCACCGATACCGAGCATGTCGAGCTTCTGCGTGACGGATATGGCGGTCGTGCGCCCCTCGCCAGACACACCGAGGCCCTTGGAGGAGGCCCAGCCGAATTTTGTAAGATATGCGGCGCCGAACTTATTTGCATCTGCATGTGCCCTGAGATCAGTCTATGGGCTCTAGGGCCACACAGAGAGCCTTTGTCCAAGCGATTACAGACGGGTTGACAACGGCCCGCGAAAGGTAATATGCCTTTTTCTACTATCACTTCTGAGTCGTCTGTTGCCAACCAGCTGATCTCCGCTACGTCCAGCGTTGTATCTAGCTCGACGACAAACCCTTGCGCACGCGCATCGCGGACGAGCGGAAGCAGCGTTGGCAGTCAGCCACCCTTGCACAACGTCGGTTCTCGCGGCGGGGGTGGAACAATGCAGGGGAGCAATGAGAAAATGGGACCGGCCATGGCATGTACAATGAAAGGGTGAGTCCGGATCATTGTTCTTTAATGCTTCTCTTTAGCGTGACAATGCGCACTGCAGCTTTGGCTCAATGCGGTATGGCTAAGTTTTAATTGTTCTAGGTCGATTCAACGGACAGTATATATACCCTTGAAGCCTGGCCTCAAGCCAACCCACCACATCTCGAGCCGCCCGACCACGTCTCGAGCCACCCCACTACATCTACAGCCACAGCCACCCCCGCCCCTGCAACGGCGAGGAAGTAGAGGCCCAGAGA
Organism: Trametes hirsuta; assembly: GCA_001302255.2. Lineage (NCBI taxonomy): Eukaryota > Fungi > Basidiomycota > Agaricomycetes > Polyporales > Polyporaceae > Trametes > Trametes hirsuta. Next base: position 187,285 of record CP019374.1, on the reverse strand, counting down.
GCCACCCCCGCTATGTAAGTACTCTCGTTTTCACGGATCCTTCCCCTTATATTGCTTCGAACGTTACTGGCGAGTGGTGCACAGACCGTGAGGATTCAACATGGAATCCATGTCTGTGCACCACCGCCACTTAACGTTTGTGCCTCGTACACAGCAGAGCGGACACCTGTGGCTACGGGTGACAATGCATTGTGTGGATCCGACCCTGGAACCCTGGCATCTGTCACGTCGTGGCCCAACGCCCTCTGCTGTCGCTTTTCAGTCGTTCAGCGGCTTGCCTCTTGCTGATCTGGCCCCAGCCAGCCCTCAATATGCCGAACTCGCTAGGTTCCATCATCCGAATATCCGCAGATCTAGAACGTCTCGCCGAGGAAGCAAACCGGAGAGCTCTTCAAGCACTTGCTCGCGTGGAAGACGGCGCCGACGACGACATTGTCGAAGAGCGGTACGTCCCTTTCTAGTCTACGTAGCTTGCATTGACAGATGGCTATGCAGAAATCAGCATACCTCAATCTTCGACGAACCTTTGCACCCACGACTGTCACGCCCACTCGCGGATAACCCGACGACACCGGCGTCTGAGCCATTAAGCAAGAACCGCACCCGAGACAAAGCCCGCTTCAAAAAGCTTAGATCCGCAAAACGAGCATTCAAGGACGTTCAACGATCTAGTCTGATGAAAGTGTTCGTTCGGAAGAAGATATTGTCCGCGCGGCTGATATCGGTCAGTGGCTTTCACATTCAAGGTATGCCGTCGTTTGCAGATCAACCTCCTGGATAAATACTAAAGGGCAGTGCAGGAGAGGTCACCCGGAAGGCTATCAAGCACATCCCGGTTTCGAGTACCGGATTTGTCGGTCGCAGGATCCCTCAAGACCCAGAAGAACACCGTCTGCTCACTAAAGAGGAGGCCTTACAACGTGGTTTCAAGTACGTTTCTTGGGACGGGCGGTGAGCTAATCCCGTACTCGAATATGCACACCTAATGACTGTGACCACCTCAGCGACCCACACCCATTGGTAGATGCCCAAGACCGAGTATTTGCCGTCTTGGTAGGAATGCCCAAGGACGTCAAAGTATGGTCTCAGGTCAATGATGAGCTCCAAGACGTTCTCGAAGCTGCTCGTATTTCGTACAACCCGACTGTAATGGTGCAACCTCACCACCGTGGCACATATTCAGTGATGACCTCCGGAATTTCATACGGCGGTGGTCAGAAGGTCAGCATTGCCTTATTACAATGAACCTTTTTGGTGCTAGACGTACTTATTCTCTCTTTAGTACGTTGGTAACTTGAAACAGAGTCAGCGCGAGAAGAGAATTACGGACGACCTGCTCAACAACGGTGCAGTAAAGCGGCTATCCAGATTTACTCATAGTAAGCCTTGTTCGTCATCTTTTTGGACTACACTGACCTCCTCGTGTCTCAGCTGCCTTCAAACTATTTGCTCCGAGGATGTACAAGTACTACTCGGAAACGATGGACACGATTTGCGAGGACGACGACCATCTCAAGCGCAACTTCAATGGTGGTGTCTTTGGCTGTGCCACCTTCAACTTGGGGCCTCAAGTGGTAACATACCCCCACACTGATCATCTCAATCTCCCTGCAGGGTGGTGTGCGATTACGTCGATTGGCCGATTCGATCATAAGAGAGGTGGTCATATTTTATTATGGGATCTTAAGCTGATCATTGAATTCCCTGCAGGTGCTCTCATCCTCATCCCGTCTGCCATTCTTTGACACTCGAACACAACTGTCGGACCCAACAAAAGACGATATTCATTCACTCAATATTCTGCCGGAGGGCTGTTCAGATGGGTTGAGTGTGGGTGCCAGTCGCAAAAGCGATTTACTGCAGAGGGTAAGACGCACCAGATCTCTGGTGTTGAACGGTGGCTTCGGGGAGTCAGCATGTGGAGCACTTGGGAAGAGCTTCGATCGACGGCTTGGGACCATGAGGTGAGTCATGCAGACTGTATCCAGCCTGTGGGCAGAGAGCTGACGTCGGAGGCTGAAGGCGGAATGATTTGAGAGGTCATCGGCAAGCCTTAGCCAACAAGTGTAGTAATATAGATCATCGTTCACGAGGACAGTAGCAAAATTCATTTCCGTCTGCTCTTCCCACAGTATCCTGAGATAGAATGCTACCTTACCCCGCTACCCACCAGAACTAACATGGCAACCTCAGGGAAGCACGGTGAGTATGCCCTATTACCTCAATAGCTTTAATCGGGCTCATCGGAAGCCCGGTGACTGCTCAGATGACTCACAACGTTTCGCCGTCCCTACACGGACCTACGTCTTAGAAGAGCAAATGGGGCACCTTCGACAGGGAAGCACAAGTTGATTTCTCAGCATTGTGTTCATTATTTTTCGAAGCAGCTGGCATCGGTGTTTAGTCGGTGAGTGCTGATCTTGCCTGGCCTGGCCCGGGTGCACGCCAGTCCTGCTCACAAGATCGTCATGTACGCGGCGGAGTGACGGTGACTCAGATTACTGTGCTGATCATAAATAAATTAGGTGGAAACTCTGCGGGTCACGACAAAGTTATATAGACTGGCAGGCGTTCGACGGAATCGTACCAGGCTCCTCCCCGTACCTATCCCTTCATGTGAGCTCTCTGCCAAGCTTAACACGCGTCTCTCCGGTACTGACAAGGCTTTGTTAGCTCACGATGCCTGCGAGCGGGCCTCCCCACCCTGACACCACTCACGAGTACATCGAGCTATCTTATGGCGACGATGAGCACCCCGATGACAAGGACGGGCTCTATGAGCATCCGGACGGCTTTGGCTCTGCCCCTGTCCCGCCCAGAGGGAGCGGTCAGTTGTCGTCTAATCAGGAGGTACGGTCACTCATTTTCGGCAGAGTACTGGTCCACTAATCGTTTTTGATGCATTAGGCCGTTTTTGACCTTCAGGCGCAAGTCGAAGAGTACAAGGAGACTTTACGAAAGCTCCAAGTACAGCTTTCACAGGTACAAAACTCTCGAACTCGGGCCCCACGAACCACATCCCGGGAGAACGTTGGGAATGCGACTGGTGGCCCTCACCGTACGTCAACTGTCGTCCAACAAGCATCCCCCCTAGCAGCTGCTCCCTCTGCCTATCCACCTTTGTCCGCACCCATCGTTCCACCAGCTACTACAGCTGTCGTGGATCTGATCGCCTCCTTTGAGAAGGAGGTCAAGGAGGCCGCCCGAAAGTACGCTATGGTGGCTAGACCCTGGGCCCCTCCAAAGGCGGTCTGGGATCTACTTCCTCTCCAGGAGTCCATTGACCCGTTCGGCCCCAGGACTCGCTACCCGGTAGGGGTGTCTAAGGAGGAGCAGGCGCTTGCACTCAACAAAGCGTACGCTGCTGAGCTGTACAGCATTCTTCCGGAGGCCGCTCGTCACCACACAAGTAATCCGAGCCTGATCTCGTTGGTAAGCCTCTTCATCTGGAGTCAGGATCTCCGCTCTCTGCCTTGACAGCGTTCGAGCTGACACCTTTTAGTTCTCAAAGCAAGTGAACGACCGTAAGAGCAAGGCGCTGAACACCGGTAAGAGTGGTCTGGCCACTATTTTGAGCCACTTGCCGAACTTTGTGGTCGCTGTTCTGTCCCAACCCAATGCCATCGCGAACGATCCCGGCTGTTCGTACTACCGAGGTCAACCCGACCAGAAGACTATACCCGTCCTCCTCCCTGTCACCCCCCCTTCAGAAGCAGGGGACCATGGTCTCGTATTCAAGAGCGAGGCACTGGCGAAGGTACAGTCGTTTCTATCGTTGTCATTATCTGTTCTTTGCATCGTTTACTCACTGACTTCGTGCTCTAGTGGTGTTGGAGTACAATCTTCGGTGGGAGCGCCCTTCACGGGCAGGTCGACCCTAGGTCGTCAGGTTGTCGATGGGGGCTCTATCATCTTCCTTATAGTACGATCGCGTTTGGATCGGTCGCGGTGAGCATTCCTGGACTGGTCGCATCTGTCGCTATAGACTTATTATGTATCTCCTAGCTCCGCTTTTACCTGTCACCGGACAATGACTTTGATTCGGTCGGCATCAACACGAGAACGAACTACAGCCTGCTATGGGAGAAGCACATGGAAACTCTCATCAAAAACTCGACTGGCCCCCGCATTCCGCTCATTATACGATGGCTGGAGAGCATCGTTTTCAATGGAGTTCCCGGTGCCATATCCAATCCGACATCTATCACTACTGTTACAGCAGAAATCATTGACAACTCTGACGACGAGCTTGACCGGCCGCTGGACCACGAGCTCGCGGCGCCCTGCTTAGGCCACCCCCCTCCTTCGAATCCCTCCAGCCCTGTCGTCGTTCCTGCCCATCCGCCCGCTTTACATGCACCTCTTCCTCCGGCATTGTCCACTTCCTTGGCGCACCTTTCGAATGGTAGGCCGCCGACTACGCAGCAATCCACCTCAAGGTCTTCGAGCCGGCGGCACCTGCCAGTACCAGCTTCCACAGGGCCGGTTTCTCGCTTGGGCTCGGCATCCCCCTCGACTCCTTCCCACTCGCCACTCACTCCGGAGACGTTGATAGTCAACCTGCAAAATATCACTCTCGACGCCAACACTGCCGAAGCCATCACGCCAGCGGGCCCAGCCGAAAATCAGCCCATGCAGGGGATCATCTTGGAGTTCCCCGGCGACGAGCCCCTTCAGGGACCTCCTGTGGCATCCTCCTCTGTAGTACAACGTCCGCCTCGCCCTCGGGCAGTCCGCCGTCCAGCAGTAGCTCCGTCGTCGTCCTCTGGGGATCAGTCTGATCCTCCTCCACTGGAGACGGTAACCCCCGAGACGGCTACTCCCTCGGAGTCCGAGAACACGACTGACTCTGCTAGTGCCCCTCGCGGTCGGGGCGGCAGAGGTGCCCGCGTTAGGTCTAGCTCTCGTACAACTCGTTCAAGAGCTCGCGGCCGCGGCCATGCACAGTGAGGTTGTTGAGCGGTGTGCCCTCCCTTTGTATCTTTGCATGTCAGAAACTGCGGTTGAGCGGTTGTTCCACTACTGATAACCCCCGAATTCATGCTGTATTATGCCAAATTGTCTTAGTTGCAAGTTGGATGCCCAATATATATGTTTTCGAATGCCGCTAGTTCTGGTACAGTGGATGCTACTAGCACCAAGTCGTTAGTAAGGCGCCTAAATGACGGTTTATAGCCATGCACAAAAGAGTACCTGAAAAGGACCTTTGGCATAGTGGTTTTGTCGCCCGGTAAGCATACTGGTTGACTCGTACTCGCGCGTTTGAATCCCTCACTGACCACTTTACAGGCATCCGACCATTAGATTAGATCGACGACGTTGAGCAGATGAGATATAGATAGTAGATTAGATAGTATCCTTAGATCGCTAGGTTCTGCGCCCCTTATAATAACATAATCAAACGCGTGTACAATGACAGTGGAGCACTACAATGAAAGAGAGATTAGAAGAAATAAGTAATAACCGTAATAGCGAACACCAGATAAGAAGAACAGTAGAAGTAAGTAGGAACAGTAATAGTCAACATCGGATAAGAAAAGAACACCGGATAAGAAAAGAAAGTAGAACTAAGTAGGAATAGCAATGGCAAAGAGCGGATAAAAAAGAATTAGTAACGACAGTAAGAAAATGAGAAATGAGAGGAGTAGGACTAGTAAACAGAAGTGAAAGACATTACCCGTATATGCCGAGATGTCCGATGGCCCGCGGGAGCCTCCGCAAGCCTCGGGAGAGCCCCAGGAACGTCGGCAGGCGTCCAGTAGCTCTAGACCGTGGGTTCCCATCCCGATGCTCTCGGGATTGGTGTACTGCATCCCGATTACCGCCCAACTACCGAGATGATCACACGATCCGGAGAGTCGAGACTATCCGGAGAGCCTCCCGACGATTTCGCCTCGATCGGGAGCCCTCCGGAGAGTGGCCCGTGTAGCCGCCCCTCTAGACGCCTCCGGAGGTCTCCGGATGTTCGTAAGAATTCTCCGACATCTGATTTCACTTCAAACCGTTATGCCCTTCCGACTCGTGAACTTCAACATAAGCACCCCTAAGCTCATCTAGACTACTACGGCCCGTACGTTGATCCCTCGCTCGAGAATAGTGGTACGTCAAACTGTACCGATCGCGAAATGGTTTGACGAACTAGAACCAGAACTATCAACTCTATGACAGGACCACAACCTCTCAGGCTGATCCAGGATAACAATCCTGTATGAAAGAATCGTGTGTGGTTTGCGGAAGTTTAGTACCGTCGACCCGCTGCAACTGTGCCTGGATCACATCCGTCCTCGTATAGCCAGACAAATGCCCAGTACATCCCTCCTTGAGATTTATCTAAACGCAAGGGATTTCACGGCAGCTATCACCGTCCTCTGCACGCTCTGCTCTTACTGAGGGGTTTCTCCAGGGTGTGCAACGAGCTTCGTGCCCGAAACCTTGTTCTCCTTAAGTTGCGCGAGCCCATCCGAAATCCCCGCCAACCCGTTTGGAAGCACTTCAACTGGGTTAGGCCATCCGCGCCCAGCATCAACACTCAGCATCGGGTCTCAGTGTTGGTGCTCGGTCAATCTCACCTTTAAGACACCAGATTCGAGCCAGTTTGTGACATGCTGGAACATCGTGGCGGCCACCTCCTTGTTGAACGCCGGAGTGACACCGCCAGCCGCGTAGCCTACACGCTTGCCATCTCCAGGGTTGGAGATATCCTCTGGGACGCTGCTAGGACTCGGCCAAACAGTCAGGAGTGAGCCCCCGGGTGATAGCGCGTCCCGCCCAAGGCGCATCGCGTCCGGAGCGGTGACCACGACGAGGGCATACTCGAGCGGTTGACCGCGGAGGAGCGGACGCAACTCGGCGAGGATGGCGTCGTTTGGGTGAGTGCGATTAAGCACGTGGGTTGCGCCAATCGAGTGGAGGAGCGGTGCGTTGTGCAGGGACGCCGTCGTGATGATGGGAGTGTACCCTGCGTGTTTGGGCAACTGGATGGCTAAGGGGGAGATAGCACTTTAGTAGGTGCGATGGAAGTATGGGCAGGAGCTTGGTACCGTATTGACCAAGGGACGAGGCGCCACCGACGATGAAAATCGGTTTGCCAGCGTACACGGCCCGTCCCTCGGGCGTCCAGATAGGGACAAGACGGAGACTTAGGTTCTCGGGGCCTGGGTATTGGTTGTATAGGCCTATGAAGACGGAGGCGAGCGCGAGTGGGAGGGTCGCGGCTTGTTCAAACGTAATGTTGTCCGGGATCTGGGCGCATGATGCATCCTCAACGACCAAAACATATGATTAGAGGACACTGCGTACAAGGGCGGTGATCTCCGACGGGATGACTGCGTACTGCTGGAACGTTGCCCCCGAGGATGTATAGGTACCCTGGAAAAGACTAGAGCGAACGAAACCCGTTAGCATAGGCGGCCAGAACTTTTTTTTTTGGTTCCTCGTTTATTGCCCTCGAGGGCCAAGCCCTATGGTAGGCAATACAGGTCAGGTAGCTACGGGGAGGGCTGCTAGAGGTCGGGTATCGTATGTAGAGGGGGTGGCCAGAACTTGTAGCGCAGATAATGTACTCACATTTTATCGCCATTCTTACGGTTTGTGACCTCTGACCCGGTCTCCGCAATCACACCCGCCCCATCGTAGCCAGAGATGAACGGGTAGGACGGGATAAGCAGCTTGGAGAACGGCGGGTCTGCGATCATAGCGTCGACTGGGTTGAGCGCGCATGCGACAATCTTCACGAGAACCTCGTTAGGGCCCGGCCGCGGCACCGGGGTGTCTTCCACGACGTACGGTGTGCTCTCCGCATGGAGAACAAGCGACTTCTGAGTAGCGGGTATGGTCATGGTGGTATAGCCAGATAGTGCCTCCAAAGAACGGCGAGCCGTAGGAGTGCTGCACAATGTGCGCAAAACATGGACTGAATGGCTTTTTATATTGGCGACACTGAGAATCGTCTTCCTCCGCCATCACATTCTATTACCGGTGGATGATGGTCGCCCAAGGGTTCCGGGGCTTCTGTGGGGCTGGAAACCGATGTAGACGAAGTGCTAGGCGAGCTTGACCTCGCATCCCACGACGTCGTTAGCATTTATGAGAGATACCGATCTTTTACAAAGAAACGGATGCATCAGACCAGTAGTCCAAGAGAACAATAATTAGCGAGGACATTTGTGAGGTACGATTGCATGCGCTTGGTAAACGAGTTCGCTAGACATTATATGCAGCGTAGTCAAAGTCGGATTCGAAGTTCTTACCAGTAGTTATCGTGCAGAGTGCCGTACAAGCGCTCGTGATGATGGCAGTGCCGTGATGGCGCGGGAGTGGCGTGCCTGACAACGTTTTCTTCTGTGTACCACTGCCATCGACGCCGTGCTTGCACTAAAGTCTAACTAGTATCTATACGATTGATATTCTGGAAAAGCCCGGTAAAGCCTACAAGGTAACAATAGCACCGGCCTGTAAGTAGTTGACCTAGGGCATAGTAACTGCTCATTAATATCTTCTCCTTCAAGCTTGGATCGACGTGGGCTGTATGCGAGTGTCCAAACTCTGCCCCCGCAGGTGGGGGTTGGCAATTCATCGATGCGCCCGATGCGAGTTCGGAGCGCTGGCATCCTCGACTCCGAGGCTTACATATAAACCCTTCAACTGCGCCGCCTCGCCCTTTCGTCTTCCCATCGTATTCGCTATCGGCGGTAGCGTGTAGCACTAGGTAGCGCCGCACGTATGCCCTTGGAGGCCACAGAAACTACGGGCGATGGGCGGTCTTCCCCAAAACAGGACATCAAGAATGCTCAAAACGCGCTAGACGACGCATCGCGTCTCGGCGAGCAGAGCCGGCTGGGTGAGTTTGTTTCAAGATACGGCGCCTTTGATAGAAACATTACAACTGCGTCGGCGTTTTTAGGGCAGCTAGAGGAAGAATTCGTTCGAAACGCCCAACAAGCTGGAGAAGTTGCGGGAAGCGACAGCGTCGGGTTTCTACTCGATGGGCTGAACTCCCTCGTCGAGAGCCTCCCTCCACTCGTGCGTGCGTTGGATGCGATAGCACAAGTGCACCCTTTCTTGGCAGGTGGGCCGGTTCCGCGCCGCGGTAATGTACTATGGCAATATGTGCTGACGTATTTCGTGTGCAAGTCGCTGTCGGAGCGTTCAAGGTGGTGATTGAGCTTGAGGTCAAGCGACGCGACAACGACAAGAAAGTCAACCTGCTTTTCCTCGAAATGCGCAACATGATGGCTGCGCTTCTGCAGTATGACTCTGACTCGGCGTTGCGCGTCAAATTTTTCGCTCACACCGCTCGTTCAGGTTGCAGGGCGTGCGCCCGGATCACGCTGGGTGGGACGGACTCACAGTCGGGGTTCGGCTCGAAGACCTAGTCAAGAAGACCGCCCGCGAGATCAAGGAATGCGCGAACGCGTGTGATGCATACGCGCGCAAACGACTGCTCGCGAAGGTGTTTAAGGCGCCGAGCTGGGAGGGCACGCTGAAGGAGTACATACAGCTATTCAACGACCGCAAGAACGAATTTTGTTTCAGGATTTCGATACATACCGGACAAGGCGTCGACAGCGCCAATGCGAAACTAGACGTCCTCACTGCGAAGTAAGAGATTGACTCATACTTGGGTTTCTTCTACTCATCTATAACCTCCTTGGGTGCAGAATTGGAATCGTGTTCGAGTTCTTTCGAAGGGCGGTGTCTCGCGAAGAACGCGTTCTCGCGGAAGCGATCCGGCAAGCTGGCGGTGCGGACGCCGTCCTTGCTAATCCCAACGTCCTACAGGAGCTGCTGCTGAAAGAGTCACAGCTCGAAGCCGCAGCGCTCTCGCAACCAGAATCCGGCCCACCTGGGACTGTGTTTGGAGCAGCTCCGCGCCTTCCGATGAGTTCCAGACGCGGGGGCGTGTACTTTTCGCGCGCCGCGGAGGCCCACCGCTCGCGTCGGCCAGTATCCTCGCGACCGCCCCGAGGCAACCCTGCGTACCGCTCTGCGTTTCCGTCCGGGCCGCCCGGCGAATACGGCGGGTACGCGCCTGCGTACTATTACAGGATGGGTGCACAGCCTGGCGGGTGGCCCGGAACCCCTGAAGAGGGTGCGGTGGGGAAGGAGAGCGGTGCGGAGATGACGAGACTGATGCGCGACCTGGCGGACGAGCCCGCGGTCACGATCAAGAAGAATTTAGTGTGGTTCGAGCGCAAGTTTATGATCCAACAACGCGAGATCGTGGATGAGATGACGAGGGTGGTCGTACATCAGGGCGATCGGGTGATCAGCTCGGTCCTTGCTGGGCCGCATGAAAGGATTGTGGACCCAGTGAGTATTGTTCGCTTTTGAATAGAAGTCGTTGAATTGTACTCGTTCCCCAGGACATGTACGCCATATGGAAGGACATGGTGGGTGAAACAGTCGCTGCAGGCTATCTGCCAGGGTCGAACTGGATGCTGACGCGCATGATTATGACAATGACTTCTAGCGGTGGCGCGGGATCGTCAAAGCGCGTCATCTGATTCTCGCCATACACGACTATTACATGCAGCGGTTTGACGACCAGCAACGCGGCGCGGCGGGCGGCGGCAAATCGCGACGCGCTCTTATTAGCGACGACGATGTGTGGGCAATCGAGTGTCTTGATCTCATGCACCTGCAACCGGTAATCGAGGCATTCGATAATGATGCGTCGGGATTCGTGACCATACAGGAAGTGAACTACTTCACTACCTCGCGACCCCAAGGATGGAGGTAAACTCAGATCATAATTTCAGTGGTGGCCACGTCTCACGCATGTTGTACCTAGCCTCCTCCATTGGTTGGCGTACTGGGCGGTCGGCTGGCAGGTGTCGATGACAGAGTACAAGCGCCAGATACGCACACTCCTCGCACGCATGCGAAAGCTTCAACCGACCGTGCGCGGGCGAGGACTTGCAGTGCGCGATTACCTGGGCACCGTCGAGTCCATCGTGCGCGATATGACCGTGCTTTTCCGCGACAATGTGGAGCACCAGCATCTCTTGAAGCGTTTTCAGAAGTACACGGACCAGGAGGAAGCGCGATTGCGCGTGGGTCTTGAGACGGCCAAGTACGACTTGGACGCGTTGGATACGTTGGCGTTGATCAATGGTCCGCGCGGGCTCGAAAGAGTAAGTTATTCTGTTTTGCCATGACGGGCTATAGGTTCTAACTCGGATGCAGAACCTTTTCGTCATTCTGTACCTCGTTCTCCGGCGCCACTACGACGTTATGCGGTTGGGTCGCAAGGCGATCCTGCATCCTGAAGAGGTTTCCGATGCCGCCGCGGTGATTACGCTCATAAAAGACGCACACTGGTATCGTGGCCAGGTTTTGATGGGTTCGACTACCTTCGGCTCACTCACGATCATGGAGCTGACGAAGTCTGACAGGACTCTTCGCACAACGCCGCTTGTTGGTACCCACCGAAATGAGCGACTACGCTTGCGGTATGGTAAGCGGTCGCTTAGCTTTCCGGAAATACTGGTATGGCTGATGTTTACAAACAGATGTCACTGTGGCAGGTAGCAGGTATGGGCTACAGCCCTTTCCCAGACGAGGGAGATGTGGATCCCGGGCTTGCGGATGATTGTGAGAACCAGGAGCCGACGGAGGCGATCTTAAAGTATCCTGCTCACCTGGACACGTTCTACCCCGAAAGCGAAGATGGGATCAGGTCGTACGGTGTTGAAACCATCGACGAGCTACGACCGCTGTACGTTCCATATGGTGGTGCCCTACGTGGAAATTGCTAACGGGTCGGCCGTTTTGTAGCCTCGGACACTGGGCTGGAGTCCAGGTGCATAGCTCTGCTGAAGGGCTCGTTAACCGCGATGCGCTCTCCCTTGATTTCCACCCGTCCCCCGATGACCCAGCGAAGGTGATTGCTATCCCCCTGCTTAACATGCCCTGGATGTGTACCCGTGCCACCGTCACGGCCGAGTTTGCAGGCCCCGACGACAAAGGGAAACGGACGTACACGGTAACAGGGAGTTATAATACTAGCACCCTGCAGGATTGGAGGTTCAATGTGACGCTCAACGAGGACAATTTGACTCTTGAAGGCGAAGAGGATAGCCCGCTCTTCTCCACGGCGTCCTCATCTAGGCAGTCCACCGTGATCAAGAAGAATTCCATTCCGGAGGTTATGATCTTCTATCCAACACCGTCGGCCCTTAGCGCCAACAGGGCCGCCGCACGATGGAGGTTCGCGATCTCAGCAGTGCTGGACGATGTCCGCCGTCACCAGTGCTTCTCTTGGGCTTTCATCAAAGAGCGACGGGACCGGAAGCAACTCTTTGCTTCGCTTCTTCTAGTCCACTCTGTTCTTGGCGACGTCCACGCGGACGACAAAGAAGATCTAGTTCGCATCAGGAGCTGTACGGTCCCCGCGGACATACACTACTTCGCGTACGCCAGCGTCGAGCCGGGCAAGTTCCCTTGGATATTACCGTGGTGTACGTCGTGTAAGAGGTTGGTGAGGACGGTTGACCCGTGCCTCCGTTGCGTCAGCTGCGAGCCGGGGATTTCTGTGGGAGACGGCTGGGGAGGCGTGGCTATCTGTGGGCGGGGAGAGTGCCTCGAGCAACATACGTCGTTTATGTGGCCGGAGACCCATCGCATACTCAAGACGCGCGTCATGGGGTGGACAATGGCCAAATTCTCCGAGGAGACGGGCGTTGACACCGCGAAGTTGGAGGATCTGGAGGATCGTGCGAAGGCGGAGATCAGGTCTCGCTATGCAACAAGCTTTCTGGGTCGTTTCGTTGCTGCACCGCGTGTGCGGACGCCACCTTCCAATGAGTCCCCACTGGTTTCTCCTCGTCCTCTCTCGACCATCTCAGAGGGTGTCGAAGGTACCATCAACGAGGGCGTGTCGTCCGGAGGCTTCCTTAACACGATGGAGACGCCGGATAAAGCTGACGGCTCAGTACGCCCGTCTCCAGCAGCAGATGGTATTGCGCTCCAGAGAAACCTATGGCCGATCCCGCCACAGATACCCTATGCCACAAGTGCACCCGCTCTCCTGCCTTCACCTCCGACGAGCACGACTCGAATACGTAGCCCAATCGCGCTCCCCGAAAGTCCGGACTCATCAGCCACGCTGCAAGATATAACAGAAGGCAAGAACATTGAGCCCGTGCTGCGGTGCGTTGGGTGCCAGGGGACGCTGGATAAACCCTGTTGGGTCTGCGCTGAATGCCCTGGTGAGTAAAACGAGTTTTAGGTTCAGTGGGCTGATGGGCTGACCCGGTTCACGCAAGGGCTCACATACGTGTGTGGTGAATGCGACGAGCGCGGTGGTGTGGAGCGCGGGGAGCACGCAGGGCGGCATGCCCTCCTGCAGATCCGGTCCAACGTGTTAGAAATCCCGGGCAACCAGTTGGACAGGCGGCCGTCTCCTCCTACAGATACATCCGCTGTGGCGATGCGTATGGGGGATCAACTGGCTGATATTGAGGGCCGGTACCAGAGGACGGAGGAACGGATGGAACGCTTTGAAAGCCGGTTGGACGGGTTGGATGGGAGGTTGGTGCGTATCGACGATATGTTGTCGACCATCCTTTCTTTGTTGCGTGGGGGTTCTGGAGTTGCGGGGTAGTACCGTACGAAAGCGAGACGATCTCGGCTACTGTTTGTATGTTTGATTGTACGAGTAAATGTCAACAAGCCCACAAGATGGAGTATTGAGGTATTCGGAGGCCGGGGCACGACGCAGCGGTCGGTATTCCGATTCTTCTAAGAATCGGTTATCAACAGGCAGTTGCTCGCTCCGTGCACGTGCAAATCGAGACCCTCATTTTCCCGATCTTGACCCGTTATAACCCGAAGCCGCATCGGCGCTACCGGCGTCGGCAAAGTCCAAACACCCATCATTGGCACCAGCGCCATCGGTGATCATCTCTACTAGTACCAATTCATTGAATTCACTCTCCATTGCGACGCCCGTCGCAGCAATATACTTCGCCTCACCAGTACTAGACCGGTACTGTACACTCAGTCTATCGTAGATTGCAACGTACATATGCGAGCGTTGTTCTTTGGACGAGCACCGGGCATTTCCCGGACGTTATGAAGATGGCGAGGACTTTGAGCAGCAAACATGAAGTGAAGTGAGTAAATCCGCGGGATTTCAGGGCGGATGCTTACAATATTACAACTTGTGGATTTTCCGGGACCTGTACGACGTGGCTTATCGTATGAGGCCGACAGTAATGCTGTCCCGGGTGCCTATAACTGGTCTTGCGATAGTAGGTGACGCTGCACTAGTGGACGTGTTGGTAGATCGGGGCAACCCAGACGTACTGGGTTTCGAGATCCACTTTGTTCTCGAAACGGTGTACTGTATTTGATTACGGGGATTGCGCAAGTCAATGGGGCCCGAGCTGTATGATGTACACTCTTGCTACATAGATATGTTTGAGGCTCGTGCAACCTGATTTTTTGGCCATTGATTGTAACAGAATAAGAAGAATCGGACATGAGGCGGCGCCGCCCGCTCTCTAAAGCAAGTAATTTAATTTCTACACTACAGAATACCGGGCCGCATCGCGCGAACTTGGTCGAACCGCTGGCCCCGGCGCTAATTGAGGTACCTTCGCTTTCTCTTCATCCACTACAAAAGTACTCATGCGTTGCTTACTCTCCGCTGATGCCGGTCTATGCAGCCCAAGCTCGCCGTTGATACTTGTGTCCTAGATGGCATACCCGCGAGGTCTCGACAAGGGCGAACTGGGGCGGCCGGCGGCACTTTGACGGCCACCGACCATTTCGGACTCGGAACTTGAGCCGGCGGATAATGCAGACGGAGACGGACTAGGAGGTGTGCCTGCCTCGCGCGTTGTTCCCGCCGCTCTCCAAGCCCCTCGGCGCACCCAGAAGTTGCGCGTGCTGTTGTGCGGACGTGCCGTACAGTCCATGTGAGCGATAGTTCTCGTGCTCGACGTTCATGTGCGCCCCGGAGACTTATCTGATCAGCCAACAACAGCTAGATAAACTCGCCAGCCTTCGAGTCGCTCGCCCGACCCATCCTCGCACCTCCTACCGACTCAAATCCTCCTCGAGCGCACGGAAACGGTGCTCGCGTGCGAACATGTCCTACTACCTCTCCGTCGACTGTGGCGGCTCCAAGACCGCCGCCGCCATCGCCGACGCCGAGGGCAACATCCTCGGCCGCGGCCAAGGCGGGCCCTCCAACTTTGCCTACCTCGGCCTCTCCAACTTCATCCTCGCCGTCACCGAAACCGTGACCGCCGCACTCGTGTCCTTCCTCCCCGCGCCTTCCTCCGACTCCATCCAGCTCCTTCCACCCCCATCCGCCGCCCCGCTCTTCGCCGCCGCGTGGTTCGGCGTCTCGGGCGTCGACAGCGCCGCCGCAATTGCGCGCCTCGTCCCCCCGCTCACCGAGCTGCTCGGCGTCACCCCCGTCGTCGCGAACGACACGCACCTCCTCGCCGCGCCCCTCCGCATGCACTTGGACGTCTCCGCCGCGATCGGCTGCGTGTCCGGCACGGGCGGCATCGTCGTCAGCTTCCGCGCGCATAAGGATGACGCCGCGCGCCTCGAGGAACTCGGTCGTGTCGGGGGTTGGGGCTGGATTCTGGGCGACGAGGGCGGCGGGTATCATGTCGGCCGCGAGGCCGTCCGTCAGATTCTGTGGGAGGAGGACCGTGCGTCCGTGCTCCCGCCCGCGGAGCGCACTGCGCGTACGCAGAGCACACTCAAGAGCCGGGTATTAGCGCGCTTCGGCATCGGCGACCCGTTCGAGCTCCTTACGGTCGTGCACTGGCCCGACCCCGTGCCGCGCGCAGCCGCCGACGAGAGCGCGCCGGAGTACGCGAAGGTGGTGCGCGAGAAGCGGCTGTCGTCGCTCGCGCCGCTCGTGTTCGCGGCGGCGTTCGAAGACGGGGACGCGCTTGCGCTGCGGGTGCTCGCGCTCACGACCAACGTGCTCGTCGACCAGATTTGCGTGCTCCTCAGGCCGGAGGCGGACGAGCCGGGGAAGACGTACCCGGAGCGCACGGTCAAGGCGAGCGAGACGATTATGTGCTTTGGGGGCAGTTTGGTCGGGGTCGAGGCGTATCGCAAGTTGATCTTGGACGAGCTGGCGAGAAGAGGACATGTCTTGAAGAGGGTGACGTTTGTCGAGGACGCTGCTGTCGCGGGTGCGAAGGCGCTCGCCGCGGCGAGCAAGGCGCAATAGGCTGAGGGTAGACTTGAATTGACAGGGCGCTGTTGCTGTGTATGTATTCGTATTGTACTTAGGGTATACCGTGTGGCTGTACTCTTTTCGGATTACTAGGCTGCTATGCTTCAGGGAGTCTTACGAACGCCACGGTTTTGAAGACCCGGGTAGACACGATCGGGCTCCGAAGTTACAGTGACATTGCAATCTCCGCGTAACTCCAGGCTTTCAGGCCTCGAGGCCCGATGAATGCTTCGCCACGCTTTTAAACCTGAACACAGTGCGGTTGCGATCGTCCTTGTATGTATGATTTTTCCTAAATGTCATCGGCAGGGCTCCAGGCACATCTCCCCAAAGATTTTTTGCTCTCCCGACGCCTCGAGAGGGCTTCGCGAGATCTCTAGATGGCCTCCAGATAACCTTTCGAGGCGGTCCCGAGAAAAAGCCTCCCGAGGACCAATGAAACATTCCGACATAGTACTTGCTTTGGGTATTACTATCCAACGACAGGCTCATTCCCACTTCGGAGGAAAGAGAGTATGGTGTCCAACGTACTGTCGATGCGCACCAACTTATCGCCCAATTCACCCAGCCTGCTTTCAAAGTGATCCATCCGCCCCTCCAACCTTTCGCAACGATCATTGATACCGATCAGCAAATCCCTTGTTACTCCCTCCGCTGCCTTCCCACCCGCGGGACACGCCGCCAACGAGGGTGAACGTGAAAGAGGACGGGGTCCCCACCCCACCCCAGGGGACCCTGGAATTGTAACCGCATCATACCGAATCTGGAGGAGGGTATGCCGATCTGCATGTTCGCCATGCTCTACCGCAACGCCCCGCTCGTCGCATACCTCGCACACGTACGTGAGCCCTGACACAAAAACGGATCAGCCTAAGCTTGTCTGCCCGTTACGCTTGATCACGATTTGACTCACCGGGGCACTCAGTGCAAACCCAACGGGGCTTATCCAACGGGGCCTGGCACCCAATGCATCGCAGACGGGACGTGAACACGAATCTGGGGCTTCCCTGGCACGCAGACGTCGACATTGTCGAGTATTTCGGGCTTTCCAAAGGAGGATCCGTAGGGCCAGGTGGGTCCAAGAGTGGAGGGACAAGAGGCCGATCTCTCGAGAACTCTGCCGTGGCACCGACTAGCGGAATCTGGGGAATCGAGACGCTGTCCAAAATTTCAACCTCTCCGGAGTCCTCAAACGATGTGCTCCCTGGGGCATCTTCGACGTCATCTGAGAGCTCTGAAATAGTACGGAGAGAATGAAGGGAGGCTATCGGAGACCCAGATAACGGCGTCGGCGGCCTCTGCGAATCCGGATCGATAATCATCGAGGCTGGAATGATTGGTGGCGGTATACCGCGATGTGACATGGTATCTTGTTGCACACGGAATTGTAGGTCCTTCAACTTCGCGACGTCGACGCCCGTCTCCTCAGTAAATTTCGCCATTGACCACCCTATGGCGCGCGTCTTTACTATGTGATGAGTGTTCTCGTCCCACCGTGTACGTGACGATGCGTGCTCCCCAACGAGACACTGTGGTCGTCCACAGATCGCCACGCCTCCCCGGCTGTCTCCAACAGAAATCCCCGGCTCGCAGGAGACGCAACGCAAGCACGGCTCAACCGTCCTCAGCAGCCTCTTGCACTCCGTACACCACGGCAGTATCCAAGGGAACTTGGCTGGCTCGACGCTTGCGTACGCGAAGTAGTGTATGTCCGCAGGAACCGTGCAGCTCCTAATGCGAACCAGATCTTCTTTGTCGTCCGTGTGAACGTCGCCAAGAACAGACTGGACTAGAAGGAGCGAAGCAAAGAGCCGCTTCCGGTCCCGTCGCTCTTTGATGAAAGCCCAAGAGAAGCACTGGTGACGGCGGACGTCGTCGAGCACTGCTGAGATTGTGAATCTCCATCGTGCGGCGGCCATATTGGTGCGAAGAGCCGATGGTTTTGGATAGAAGACCATAATCTCCGGGGTTAAATCCCTTTTGAGCACAAGGTACGACTCGGTCAGGGAAGCCATAGGAGAAATTGACCCGTCCTGTTCGCCCCCGACAGTCAAGCTGTCGTCGCTGAGCGTCACTTTGAACCCCCAACCTTGCAGGGTGCTAGTGTTATAGCTCTTCGTTACGACGTACGTCCGGTTCCCTTTGTCGTCGGTGCTTACAAACTTGGCCGTGACGGTGGCACGGGTGCACATCCAGGGCATATCGAGTAAGGGGACAGCAACCACCTTTGCCGGGTCATCAGGGGATGGGTGGAAATCGAGCGTGAACGTATTGCGGTTAACGAGTCCTTCAGCGGAGCTATGCACCTGGAAACCAACCCAGTGTCCGAGGCTACAGAACGTCCGACCTGTTAGCAGTTTCGGCGCAGAGCACCGCAATATGAGACGCACAGCGGGCGCAGCTCGTCGATAGTCTCTATACCGTACGACTTGATCCCATCTTCGCTTTCGGGATAGAACGTGTCCAGATGAGCAGGATACTTCAAGATCTTTTCTGTCGATTCGTGATTTTCGCAATCATCTGCAACCTCCGCATCCACCTCCCCCTCGTCCGGGAAAGCACTATGATTCATACTCCCTTGCCACAGTGACATCTGCTCTCAGCATCAGCTACGTCCATATTTCGGGAAAATCGAGTGGACGCGGCTTACCATACCGCATGCATAGACGCTCATTTCGGTGTGTACCAACAAGCGACGTTGAGCAAAGAGCCCTGTCAGATTATTAAAGTGCGCGCTAACCCTTAGCTGTTTGTCTTCGAGAACAAAAACACCCACTGTATCGACAATCCTTTCATGCGGCCCCCCAAGGACCGAGCGGATCATCCGATCACCCTGGCGTTCGATTACCCTCGTCAACTCTGCCACCATCTCCTGGCGCTGAATCTCGAACTTTGGCTCAAACCACACCGAATTCTTCTTGATTGTAACCTCAGGTTCATCCGCAAGGTCGCGCATCAACCTCGCTACCCCATAATTACCATCTTCCTCTCGCGATCTAGCCTCTTCTGGGATGCCAGCCCTCCTACCAGACTGAGAACCATCCATGCGATAGTAGGCAAGCGTGTACATGTCGTACCCGGTTGGTATCCCAGGTGAATGTGTGGAACCATACACAGGGTTGCCCCTTAGCGGCCGCGAGGACATTGGCCCGCGCGAGCGCTGGGTCTCTGCGGCGCGCGGAAAATACATACCCCCGCTCCTAGAAGTCATTGGAAGGTAAGGTGTTGATCCAAGCGTAGCCGCAGATAGGCCGGGTGGGCCAGATTCCGTCTGCGAGAGCCCTACGGCTTCAAGCCGCGCCTCCTTCAACAGCAGCTCCTGGAGGACGCTGAGGTTGGCAAGGACAGCCTTGGCACCGCCGCCCTGGCGAATCGCTTCCGCGAGAACGCGCTCCTCACGGGGTACGGCCTTCCGGAAAAACTCGAATACGACTTCCATTCTGTGGCCAGGGACATCAGTATGCGAAATTGTTGTTAAAAGCTAACCCTCTACTTTGTAGTGAGGACGTCTAGTTTTGCATTGACGCTGTCGACGCCCTGTCCGGGATGTATTGAGATCATGAAGCAAAACTCATTCTTGCGGTCGTGAACAGCTGTATGTACTCCTTTAGCTTGCCCTCCTAGCTCAGCGCCTTGAACACCTTCGCGAGCAGCCATTTGCGCGCGTACGCATCGCAAGCGTTCGCGCACGCCTTGATTTCGCGAGCGGTCTTATTCACTAGATCTGTGAGCCGGGCCTCGACTGTGATTCCATCTCGCCCCTCGTGGTCCTTGCGCAAACCATCCAACCTGAACAAGCAGTGTGAGTGGAAGAATCGGTGCGCGATGTCAATTCAGAGTCATACTGCAGAAGCGCAGCCATCATGTTGCGCATTTCGAGGAAAAGGAGGTTGATTTTCTTGTCATTGTCACGTCGCTTGACCTCGAGCTCGATCACCACCTTGAATGCCCCTACGACGACTTGCAGACGGAACACGTCAACGCACGTTGCAATAATACCTCAAGGAACGGAGTTAGCCCACCTCCCAGAATAGGGTGCGCCAGTGCTATTGTATCCAACGCACGCACGAGTGGAGGGAGGCTCTCGACGAGGGTGTTCAGCCCGTCAAGCAGGAGTCCGAAACCATCGCTTCCGGCAACATCTCCGGCTTTGTGGACGTTGCGAACGAATCCTTCCTCCAGCTGTCCTGGAAGCGCCAATGCAGAGGCTAAACATTCTTTTCCATAGCACTGTGTTCTGAATTGAGCGCACCAATTCGACTCTGTGGGCCGAGACGCGAAGCGTTGTCTAACGCAGCTTGAGCATCCTCTACGTCCTGATCTTGAGACACTCGTCCAGTATGCATGGTACCAGCGGGTTCCAGGGAGGGCATGTGTACTATCCGTCACCGAAGGCGGAAGAGGTGGAATGCTAGGGCAGTACAGCTGAAGGGTTTATATAGAACGCCACGGAGTCGAGGATAACCCCGTGATTCGCCTTGAAGCACATTGGTGAACTGCCAACCCTGGACAGCTGTGGGGGAAGCCGGTAAATTTTGGACTCTGGAAGCCAATCAAAGGGGCCTGTGCCACCCACGAGTAGCGCTTCGTGTGATGGCTATCTGGTACGGGAACGCGTCTAAGGGAGCATGTCTGGGCCTCGAAGGTCAATAATCTACCAAAGATGTACTCGCACCGGTGCCTTGGGGTGTAATCGCTACCGCGTATAGTCAATATCATCCCAACGCCGCATTGTTAACGACACCATAGCACCGGACTGTCAATGAAAGTTGTGCCACTACACCTCTAATGCATGTATAACCGCCCAGACACGACTTGCGGAAGTGCATGGGCCCGTGCCGCCGCAGGGACGCTCAGTCACGAGTATGATCTCGAGACTAGGTCCGACGTATACGGTATGTCAATTGTGGAGACGAGCCGCGTCGAAAGATGCATCGTCGCTCCATAATGGACCAATCAAAAAAGGAGGGAGGATAGGCGGGAATAGAAGCCCAGGACTTCGTGGGCGACACCGGGCTAGTCGTACCCGGGACGACCGGCATAGCTGGAGAGTCTTTGCGAAATCGACACCGTCACGTATGCAGATATAATGTGAGTTACATACAGATGTACTTGTTGGTCCGAGTCGCGCCTACCTCCACATCACGATGCGAGGAATCTGAATGTGTCAAACGATCTTGTTGACCAAGGATCAATAACTGGCACAGAAAATTGACCAAGCCTAAGTTCAGGAATGTTTCGTGCAGCAGAGTCCAGCTATGCGCAGACGGACAAAGTTGCGAAACCCAAGAGAACCCAAGGTCGATAGTGATTTAAGTCAAGCCTTAGGCGCCCACGGGATTAACATTGCTGCCATCACGATGCTGATCATGCACGCCTATCCAAATTGGGATACGTTGTACTAGTGCGCACCAAGACCGCTTGGCACTAAGAGTCTTTAAAGAGCCTACAGCGACGAACAGTGCAGTACTCCACCCATCGACCCTACCCCGTGCATGCGCATGCCCCCGGTTATGACCTGCGAAAAGCCAGAACAGGTGTTCCTTATTGGCTTGCACCGCTCAAGTCAGTCGGAGTCGGGCATGAGGCTGCGTTGTCCGAGCCAGGATGTTTGATGCGGTGGCCTTGTCCCTTCGCTTCCCCGGTCTGTCTCACATTTTCAAATAAAATTCGGCGACCTCGCTTCCCTCTCGAGCCCGCTCAGCGCTCGAGCTTGGTCGTCTTCGACGACCTTGCCTATCCTCGCTGTGGCCGGTCTCTACCTTCTCTTCTTTCCTCACCCATGTCTAGTTTCTGTTAGCGCTAACCCAGGCGACCACTCGCGTTTATATTCTCCTCCGTGCTCAGGATGCCGTCAGACCTGATCACCGTTGACAACCTCGACTTCAACCAGATAACATACAGTACTTCCCCCGACGAGAATCTTGACTGGATTCCCTACCAGCCCCCAAACGACCCCGATGTATGGAACGCATTAGTAGAGAGAGCAGCCGCCCCCGGCCTCTCCGCCACCTTCTCCTTTACTGGTACATACCTCTTTCCGCGTGCGGTAGCCCCCACTGACCACGCCCCCCTGATTGCTCTGGTAGGCTCACAGGTCTCCGTCGTCGGCCGCGTCGAGCCCGCAAAGAACGGCGCCCTGCCTCCGCTCTCCCTTTACTCCGTCGGCTCCACGCACCTCCAGGCGTACATCGCTGACAACGTGTCCGCCCCTGTCGATGGCGTCGCGTTCTTTAACTCAAGCGTCATGCCGTACGGCGCGTATACCCTGGTCATCAACGTATCCCGCGCGAGCATGGATGCCCCGTTTTTCCTCGATTATATCAGGTACAACACTACGGATCCCGCGACGGCTCTGGGAACTTCGACTGCCACTGCGACAGGTGCAAGTGGGAGTAGCAGCACTTCGGAGGCAACGCCGACGGGAGGGGTTGTGGAACAAGCTAAGGCGTCCCACTCAGGGACTCCTGTGGGTCCAATTGTGGGCGGCGTCGTGGGAGGTGTCGTCGTGCTCGCGGCTGCACTCTTTGCGCTCTTGTACTTCCGTGCGCGCCGGCGCCACGGGCGTGCACCAATATCACCACTGTCCCCCTCGACGCGTAGGTGTTCTCTTCGCCCGGGCGCGCTTGGGGAGAGACATGCTGATTGCGAGGTTAACTGCGGTATTTCAGCGACGGCGGCGCGAATCACGCCCTTCCTCGCGCCGGGCCCTTCGCGACCGCACTCGGCGTTTGGGGACACGGCAGGGGCCGGGACAGGATCGGCGTACACGGAAGCGGATGGAGAGGGGGCGCAGGGTATGCGCGAGGTTGGCGGGTACGCGTACGCGAGCGAGAAGGGGCAGGGTCAGGGGCAGCACGCGAGCAAGGCTGCGATGGCGCGCACCTACGTCCGGCCGGAGAGCCCGTACTCATCCGTCGCGGAGGACGTGTATGCCGGAAGCAGGTCGGGTTCCAGGACAGGGTCGGTGACGGGTACAGGGACTGGGTACGGCCATTCGCCGATGTCGAGCGTGCACGATCTTCCGAACTTTGCGCCTGCCGCACGAGGGCTGGGGGTCGGGAACGGAAAGGGCGGGCGTGAAGAGACGCGAGCGTTGCTGGGCTCGGGACATGGGCGGGGTGAGTCTGGGGCTGGGGGCGTGTTGGGACTAGGCGGTATGAGAGCCGCGGGATCCGGTCTGGGCGGTGCGCAAGAAGACTCGGGGGTGCGATTTGAGCCGGGGGTTACGCCGTCGGACGTTGCGCCCGCGCTTGTGGTGGCGCCGGGAACGGGAGTGATGCCGGTGAGAAATGCGGGGACGCGGTCGGAGGTCGCGCGGGCGGACGTCCCGCCTGCATATACCCCGGACTGAACGCTGCCAGAATGGTCGGGTCTAGCTACTAGGTGTATGTTCTACTAATTGAGGATTATAACTTGTTTGCATGAGACGGAGAATACTCAAAGCGCCAACTCATTCATAGTCAGCAGTGCGCAAGGGTGAGGGGTGACAACCAAACGGGCGGCAGAGGAGCGGAGGAAGACCGTGATGGTGCCACAGAATCGCTGGCTGGCGTCTGGTAGATTGTGACGCATTGTGACGATTTTCGTGACTGCGCGGTGACCTGGGCGCCTGTGTGTGGATTGGCGGGGGGCTGATGTCACGCGTGCGGTGTTGGCACTGGCGGCGCGGTCTGTTGTCGTCTCCCTCCTCGTCCTCGTCGTCCTCGTCCCCGTCCTCTCTGCCTCGCACAGCAGCAGCAGCCCCTCGACCGTCTTTCTTGTTGTAGCAAATTAGTGCGCTATAGTACACGATGGGTGGTGCAGGTGCGTGTTTGCTTTCCTCGCCTTCCCAGCCCCCGCTATCGTGCGAGCGTGCCGAGCTGACGTTGACCTCGCATTATTGCCACCGCGTCGCCATTCCTTGAACTCGCCTTTCTATGACCTCGCACGCCTTGGGAAACAATCTGGGCCTCCTTGGTTACTCGTGCAACGCCTCGGAACGGTATCTGACGTGACCCGTGTACACTTGCAAACCATCCCCTTCCGGACGTCCAGGATGGTTATTCCTCTTCTCGGTTCTTATGGCCGCTGGTCTCTTGTTCACGATGGTCTTCTTCGTACGTCCGCGCCTTTTCTGTCTATTTCTAGCTTGACTTGAACTCGTCGATCGGGCATCCAGATCATAATGTTCTCCGACCTCGAATGTGACTACATCAACCCCATAGACCTCTGCAATAAGTTGAACCAGGTCTGTCACCCCCCGCTTTCAACTCGCCCCGCCTTTCCGGGGCCGCCAATTATACCTACTGAGGCACATACCTTCGCGCGCAGTTCGTCCTTCCCGAGAACATCGCACACGCCTTCCTCTCCCTCCTCTTCCTCCTCTCGGGTCAATGGATCGCGTTCCTCCTCAACGCACCCCTACTCGCGTACAACATAAACAAGTGTGTGCTCCCACTTTTGCGTTCGCGCTCGCACATAGGTCTGCGCCGCGCGCGACACGTTGTACGTAAGATATGAGCTAACTGTAGCCGCGCCGCGTGCAGGATACGGGGCGGGAACCACATGTACGACGCGACCGAAATCTTCCGCACGCTCCCGAACCACAAGAAGGAAAGCTTCTTCAAGCTCGGGTTCTACCTCCTCAGTTTCTTCTACTACCTCTACCGGTGCGTGTTCGTTTGCCTACTGCAGGTTTTTTTGTCCTGCGGCCGTGTGCGTCTGCGAGCGCGCGCTGATTGCGGATGTTTGTGCTCGTCCTGCAGGATGATCCTCGCCCTCATCCAGGAGAGCGAGTGAGCGCGCGGGCCCCGTCTGCGTCCACGTCCACGTCGCGACCCCTTGTTCCCCGGACCTCACTCCGATTCATGCCTTTCACGAACTGTCGACGAGTTACGATGGAGTGAACGTTTTGGGGGACGAGAAAAATGGGCTTGGGATGCTGGGGGAGGGGTGGCGAGAGGGGATGGGAGTGGCGAACGTTGCGGGTGGGCTTGGGTGTGGGCGCGGGCGGACGCTTGGACGCTTGCGTTGCGCCGATCTGATCTACGCGTACGTACTCTGCAACGATGCTTGTTTTCTTTTATCATCTATTTCCCTCACGAACCGGCGTGCTCGAAATGTTGCTTACGGGGTATGGTGGGTGATGGTTCGAAGTATCGAGCACGCTGACAAGCCGTGGGTGCTGAACCATCCTGGAAGCCTTATATTCTCAAAGTCCATGATCTCACATGCTTGAGAAGAAAAAAGCTCAACACACGTCTTCATGATCACAGTGCGGGTGCGTGTGCACCTGACTCTCGTCGACCGATTCGATCTAACATTGACCGCTCCATCTACACACAGCTGTCCAATCTGATCACACGTCGAGAATGAAGGGAAACGCGCAACTTTGCGGGTGGCAGAAGTTCGCAGTGCACACGAGCGTGGTCACCGCGACGGGCCGCAAGGACCACCACCCGCCGTCATATATCGCGGACGCAGGAAGTGAACAGTGCGCCCTGTCAAAGAGCCTGAGATTCCGAAGTCTACGGTGCGGTGCGACGCGGCGCGGTACGGCGCGGTTCGCCGCAGGTTGTTTGAATGATGTGAACAGCGGGGTTCGTACTGTGACTCTAGCTATAGCTCGGGCTCGGGCTGGGCGGAGCATACCTCGGGCTCTCCGGAGCAAGAACTCGGAGTAGGGTGGGGCTGCGGCCGAGGAGAGAGGTGCGATGAGGGTGGGTGGTCTAGGTGCGGGCGGTGCTGTATGCTGAACTTGAAGGGGACAGGGAAGGCCGGGTTGTGTGGCCACGAGAGACCTTTTTTGTGGTTGGGATGGGGCACAGGTATTCTGCCAGAGAGGTACGTAGCCAGAGGTATTGGTATTAGGTTCATGGGGCGGCCTATCAGGTCTGTATTCATCTCGCAGGAATCGCTGGGCATGCCGGGTATGTGCGTATACAGTGTTGGATGGCTGTTCGATCGTGCATGTGCGGATTCGGAGGAATTGTACTGCTGCAGTGCTACGTATTAGAAACGTGTCGGTTTTTTTGGCAGTTCAACAGGTCTGCGCATACGTTGCATGCGGCCTGCTTGACGTCGGATCCGTAATATGCCAGTGCATCAGCGTGTTGTGGATGCAATAGTCGGGTCGGGTGGTTGGCAATGGATTCAGATGCGAGTAGATGGGGTGGCGGAGTTGGGTCTGTTGGCTATGGCGAACATGGACGGTTTCTATCGCGGTGTCAAAAAGGGTGTGGGCACGAAAAGAATTGGCGTAGTCGCGGTTGCTGCCACTATGGCCCGGGGAAAACATACAAAAATGTCCCAGGGAGGATTCGAGCCTCCGTCTTCACGGTACTGTGTAGCCACAACGTGATGATCTAACCACTAATCGACAAGGACCTTGACAAGGTTTGCTTAGCAATCAATAAGTATACCATAGGATGTATGAGAAGCGAACACTTGAATCTGTTTGAATTCATAACTCGACCAACGCTGCACGCTGACGCTCTGCGGCCAATGCATATGGGAGCCGGAAAGATACAGTATACCCGGGCATCTCTAACAATATTGGGTACTAGCACTGGTCCCTTGCGCTCGGACTAGGTTGCGTCGTCTGCGATACACATGTGTATAGTCATATATTTGAAACAAAAGCCGTTCTAGTCGTACAATAGTCGTACAGTAGCCGCAATACAAGGTACACAGTACAACAGCAAGGGCGTAATGGTCGTACAAAAAACAAGACAAGGACAACTGCCAGCAGATATCACTTATGCCTCTGCAATACAGAAGCATCCCGGGTCCGTGGTCACTGGAACTCCCCTATCCATGATGTTCGTGGGTCTTCGTCGTCATTCTTCCCCCGGTCTAAGGCGTCGTGCGGTCTGTTCTCGTCCACCCTCATCTCCTCTCCTCTTGCGCCTCGTCGTCGTCCGGCGAGCCGCGTAAGCTCATTGTCAACGGCGTGACGGGGTTCAACGGCGGGAGCTGAGCAGGCCCCCCGCCTGCGCCAACCATCCGTGTACTCCGCACGCTGTTTGACCGGCTACGGTTCCCACTTGACGGAGAGTGCATCAGCGCCGACACGGGGATCGGCCTCAACGCCGTGCTGTCCTTCTTCCTCACTAGCGCGGGCCCTTGCTGTTGAGGCGGAGCATAGTTCTGTGACTGGTGCTGATATTGCATCTGCTGCTGCTGTTGGTGAGTGGACAGCGAAGTGGTCGATCCCGCGGGAGATGCGTGCCACGTGACAGTCGAGGGACCAACCCCGGGTGGACGGGTGTGGACAGAGAGACGCGGCAGAGTTGAGCCCAGCGCCGGAGGGGAAAGCGGGTTGGGTGGTGGGGTGGTGAAAGAGGGTCCAGCACCAGTGCTGATGCTCAGTGTGGCCGCACGCGGGTCGTAGTGGGTTGTGCCCGGCAGCACTTGCGGCGTTCGCGCAGCGTCAGAAGCGCGGAGGTATGCGCGCGAGTCATCGCCAGCTGGGTCTGGCGAGGCAAGCGACGGCCGACGGTATCGTATGTCCGTTGTGCTCATCCGCCGGAATGCCTCCGTGGGCCGTGCCATTTCTGGGGATTCGGGGCTCAGTAGCCCCGTAGATGACGGTGCGACCGACACCGAGCTGGGGCGCGCCCGGGAGGACGCATCGCGGTGCAGGTGCGGCGACGATGTGATGATCGAAGGATACCGGCTCGACGGCCCTCCCAGCGAGCTGGCGGTGGTCGATTGTGTCCCCGACCGCAGGACGCTCGTCTGGAACGCCGCGGTCAGGGGGATTGCCGGCCCGGTAGATGAACGTGGGCGGTGGGGCGTCGTCGTGGCGGTTGGTGCGCTCGAGGTGCTTGTTAGGCTGGGACGGCGGCGACTGGATGAGGAAGAGGAGGACGTTGAGGTGGTGACCCCGCGCCAGTGGGGCTGGGGTTGCTCGGGAGATGCGGGCGGGGACGGTAGCTGTAAGGATCTGGTTTCCGCGTAGACGTCGGCTGCGCTGTCCTCGAGGACAGGCTCCATCCCTGGTTTCTGTGTAGCTGTGCGCGGGCGGCCGCTGGGATGCCGCGCGAGCGCTGAGTTGGACAGTGAGGGGTGAGGGGCGAACATTGGTGTACCCGACATGGCGCGCTGGTTGGAGTCCGCAGGCGAGGTAGGGGTTATAGGGAGGGGAAGGGAAGCCCGCCGCGCGGCCGTTATGGCATGCTCGCGTTTGGGAACGAGCCCCGGTGGGGTCGGAGAGCGGTGGGGGAGAGGCAATGCAGCGCGCGTCGCGGGCGCGTGCCCATCGTCGCTGATGACGGGTCTTCCCAGCTCGTCGCGCGCGCGAGGGTGGTCGTGCGCCCGATCGCGCGCGGAACGGCGGCTGCTGGTGCTGGTGCTGGACCGGTGCGAGGTCGTTGCGTGGTTGGTGCCGAACGACGCCTTGTCGTCGGTCGCGGCGGGGTCGTCGTCCGGCATCGCGAGCTCGGCGGTGCTCGGGCTGGCACTGGCACGGGAACGGGCACTGGGGCTGAGGCTGCGAGGCCTGGTGGCAGAGCGGAAGTCAGACCAGGTGAGTGCAGAGATGGGCCTGAGGGGGTCGAGAAGTAGGGGGAGGAGAGGCTGAGCGTCCGGACCGGCGAACATCTTTTGATGTCGGAAGGATGAACGCCGAGATGGCAGATACGTGCCCCCCGCGGTCGCATCCGAAGGTTGGCCGCTCTCGACATCGCGATCGCGCACCTTACGGTACGAGCTGCGGCGGGGGCGGCTGGAGAGGGAGCCTATGGAACCTCGTTGGTGGACGCGACGGCGTACGACGGGCACCACGATCACAACAACGAGGGCGACGAGCGAGCAGCCGCCGAGCACGCCCAAGACGACGCCGGGGTTCGCGTAGGGCTGGTTTGTATTGGGTTGGTAAGGTTGCTGCTGGGAGGACGGCTGGAGTTCGCGATGCGTGTATGATTAGCGCACGAGCCCCCTTCTGTGACAGAGAAGAAGATCGGGGGACTCACATCATTCGCACAGTTCGCGCACTTGGCTGGGACGGCCATAGTCGCTGTCTAGCGCAGCTGTCGGGTTGGTTGAAGTCGGGGTAAGCTTGCTGTGAGACTTGCGAGTACGCCATGGGGGTAATACGTGCGTTTGGAGGCATGACGAGCAGGAGCCATGGTGGCGCTACGCTGCAGTGGGTCAGAATTGGCTCTGTGAACGGGCCCGAGAGGACCAATGGGCTTGCCTGAGCGGGGTTGGCGCGGTGGGTACTCGCCCCCTCGTGTCTCCACACAGCCCCCACGATGACCATCGTCACTGATATGATCGACCTCCCCGGTCACGCTTCCTCTGCGCACCGCCAGCCGCCCGCTGTTGGGCCCCGTGCGGACGCTCAGTGGACGCTCGTCCATGCGGGTGCAGAGATGCTTGATGCTGGGATCATTCACGGCCGGGCAGATCAGGGGGCGCACGTCGGAGAAGGATCTCCTCGAAGTCGAACCTGCTCGCGCCGTGTGAAATCGGCGAATAAGGAAACGTGGTTCGGCCGCGTCGTTCGCCACATATCACCGTGGGGGGCGCGGCGGTCCATTCGTCATGGCGTTGGGCGGGGTGGTGTCGTCGGAGCTTGCTTGCTTGGACGTTGCGGTTCGGGCTGACGCTGCGGTGCGATGTGCGGTCTGCTCAACCCAACCCCTGATTGTGCGGCGGATGCATCATGCGGGGCTGTACAGGCCAGACTGGGGCGCTAGACATATAAACAGCCCGAAGATGAAGATATCAGCTTGATTCGAAGTTCGGACGCTCGCCACACGCACCTGCCTGACTGTCTCCTATTTGCACGTTCATTTCCCATTCCCCCGACACTCCCCCCTCTTCCCCTTCTCCCCGTCCATCCTTCTGGTACCGGGACGCCGCTGCCGACTTCTTTCCCAGATCCCCGCGTCCGATGCGATGCGGAGGGTTTCGCCCTTCGATGCGATAATCATCCGCGACAAGTGCGTACGGCTGTCGATGTCAGCGGCTGCGCCTCCGTCCGTGTCTGCGTCTGTCCGGGTGTCAAGCAAGCCTCGAGTCCGCGCGTGATGGCCGGTGCTGCTCGTGGGTTGGCGTCTTACAGGACGGACGCCGCGGTATGGGGTGGAGAGGCACGGAAACCGGGATGGCAAGGACATGCGAGGCATGAGAGAGCCCCGGGTCTAGAGGGGGGCCACGGCTGCTTTGTGGGCGTGCTGTGCTTGGTACTTTGTGCTTTATGTGCGCTGCTGATTGACAGGCGCGGCTCACGTATGTGGACCGAAGGGCGCAGAGCTAGTTGTCAAGGGTCCTCGGCCTCTAAACATCCAGGGTGCGGGTGCGGGTTCGGTCGCGAGAGGTTCGGCGGGCGGCGCGTCTGCTATTGATGCTGGGACATGATAGAATTCGTCGGCGGTAAGTTAGGTGGGGCGGGACGTGTTTCACGCCTGGCTGCTGTTGCCGTGGTCGGCGTGAATGCTTCCCGCTGGCGTCGCGCTGGCGTCGTACGGATGCATTGGCGGCGGCGATGGCAGCGGAGTCAATCCAAAGAAGATTGAGCAACAGAGTGATGCTGAATGGGGGTGCGGTGGGCTGGCGTCAACCAGGCAAAAAATTGTGCGCGGCAATATTTTTTTACATCTTTGAGAGCGGTGATCATTGTAGCTCACGATGATGGGCTCATGGCGCCAGGCTAGGTTCGGGATCGGAAGAGATTAACTGTCGAGTGGGTAATGTGAGTTTTTTGAATGAAATAGGTGGGTTGTGTAGAATGAGAGAACATACCTGTACGCTTTTTTACTCAGGCGCTGGGACGCCGAGGATATCTGCGTTGGTGCCATAGGGCTTGGTATGTCGGCAAAGAGGGCCGGTTGTTCAGCTTGCATTGGACGTCGTGGACTGCAGGTGCCCGTTACTGAAATACGGGAGCGGGGACGGTGGGTAGTCCGGAGATGCGGAGAGTAGGCGTTTCGGTAAGTGCGATAACGAGCTACATATATGCGCTCTTCCTCAGGTTATGTTCGAGCCGGAGCCTCTGACTCAGCTGATATGCCCCTTACTGTGTCACAGGACACAGTGCTACGCTTAGTAGAGGAACAGGAGCGTCGTTACGCGGCCCAGAGGTAGGGAATTTCATGTGGCTTCGAGGATTCGTCGTATTATGACGCGGTATGCGCCGGGATTTGGGGGTCGAGTTGATTTGGAGCGTTTCTTGGTCTGCGGAGCGACGAGTGACTTTTCTTGGCAGCTTTTAGGCATGCTTGAATACCCTTGATGGGTGGGACCAAACTGACTTGAGTTGTACACCGTATGTGAGGGCCATTGTCGAATTTTGTGGTTGTACGACGAAGTTCATACTCGTTGAATAATGAATCGCTGGATCTTGTACGCCCAGCTCATCTCTTTCGTAATGAAACCCCGCGTTTGCAGTACAGACTGAGAATGTAGAGCGGAACCAGGTGGTGGTGGAGGGTAAAACAAAGGAGTGCTTAGGCAAGCGCTAGCATTAGCGCTGGGGAGGGGCGGCGTAGGCGGCGCAGGGCTCGGACACACACCCGTTCATACAAGTACAAACATCTCATTATCCGACCCTCCGAGGATGTAGTATGCCATACGACCGAGCCGGGCTCGGCTTCACGTCTCGAGATACCACCCTTCTCTATATACATACAGCACACGCTCACTCCTACGCCCGGGCTCACACCCGCTCACACGCGCGTTACGGCTACGGCTTCTTGCGCGTGTCTGGCGAGTCTGGGCCGTCATCGTCGTCGTCGCCGAAGCCCATGTTCTCCCAGATGAGCGCGCAGCACACGCGCAGGAGCTTGATCGGCTCGTCCGTGCGCGCCTTGTCGTACAACCGCTGCGCGAGCTCGGCCTGCGCGCCTGACGCGACGCTCTCGCGCACGCATGCCAGGACGGTGCCGGTTGGCGCGAGCACGGCGCGCAGTTGGGAGGCTAGTGGGGGCAGGGAGGGCATTGGGAGGAGGATCGATTCGCGCCTGTGGCGATGAGTGGGTCAGTTAGTGGGTCAGCGGTGCGGGAAGGAGGGGATACGCACGAGACGTCGGGGAAGGGAGGCATATTGCCGAGGTCGCCGAGGCGCTGGGCGTCCTCGACTAGACGGCCCTCGTCGTACGCCACACCGTGCTCCCACTCGGCGTTGCGCCGGTCCTTCATGTCTTGCCACTCGGTCTGGCCGGCGAGGGTGCGGCGCATGAGGTCCATCCGCTCTTGGGCTGCCCATCTGCTGCGGGACCACCAGAGGTACCAGCCGGCTTTCCAGTACCGCGGCTCGCTTGCGCTTGCTTCAGTGTGCACGGGTAGATCAGTGGCGGAGGTTGAGGAAGAGGCGGAGGCGGAGGAGGCGGGGATGTCGAGGAGCGCGTGTAGCCATCCGGAATAGCGTTGGCCTTCGGGAGGCAAGGGGTGGTGTACGGGCGCGGTGTCTATCACTTCGGCTACGTCGACACGGGGAGGCTTTCCTGGACGGGTGTGGACGGTCTGCTGGCGGTGGTGGGAGAGGACGCGGGTGACTTCGTGGAGGAAGACGCGGCGGACACAGAGGGTGCGGCACCACGGATCTGCGCCGTGTATGCGGCCGGTGACGCTCTGTGAGCAGAAGGTGATGCACCTCTCGTCGACAGAGGGGGAGAAGGGGCCTGTGAGGAGGGGAACGTTGCTGGTGAGCGGGTTGGTGGATGGGGGAGGGTAGCAGGCACGTACCTTTGGGCGGACGGACGATCTTGAGGGACGGGAGGCGGTCCCACCAGAGCTCTGAGCGCGGAGGCGGGTCTTGGGACGTGTACGATGATGAGGAGGCCGTGGGCTGCATGTCGAGAGAGCGGGGGTGGACAACGTCGGGGTCGATGTCGGGGAGGGCGGGCTAAGGAGCGTCGGTGGCGGCGAGCGTCCGAGCTCATCAAGCACGGCACCGCAGGCCGCCACCTCGTTCGAGCGGAGCTTCCCCGCCCCACCTGTATTTCCATCTCCGCCCCAACACATCCCTTATATACCGCGCGCGGAAATTTGAGGCGGGCACTCTTCGCGCTGTCCAAAGAACCGCTTTCGCAGCTCCCGCACAGAGAGGCCTCTCGGTCCTCTCGCCTTCGGCTGTGGGGAAAGTCCCCGGAGATGCAGACCGTGTCCTCGCCCCTTGTACGGAAAGCGTCCGCTCCCAAGCACGGCGGCTGGGCGGGGACGGCCCGACGTTCTTGCCTCGCGCGCCCTCCACAGGGCGTTCGCGGGCTCGCGTCAACGGCCAGTCTGCCTGCGCAGCAGCTTTCTACTCGTTCGGCGACGGTGGCCATGGCGCGAAGACGGTTGGCGAGCGCCGTGGCTACTCGGGCGTGGTGGGGGGCTGCTGCGTGGATCGGTTGCTCGTAGAGACAGTTATGCGGACGCGGTGCGCGCGAGCGTGCCGTGAACACAATGGGGCTTACTCTTGGACAGCGCGCCCTCGCATATTTTTTCCCTTTTGAACGCTCGTTCGTTCGTCTCGAGATTGGCTGGCGGCTGGACGGGTGGGGATGCTGGGCGTTGGGTGATGGGATTGTACGGGGGTTGAATGCAGGTATGTGCCAGTTGAGTTTGGTTGAGATGATGCTATTCTTTCTTTTGAATTTCTTCAAGGACGATACCTCCCTCTTCGTGGGGGAGGGCGTGCTCCAGAACTTGACACCCCTGATTCTTCTCCTTCTCTCTGTCGACGAGGCTACTGGACAGTGGGCTGATCATTCCTCTCTTCACAGATGTTGATTCACGTCGCGTGTTGTACGTGTATGTAGAACGGCACTGCACCGTATGTGTATGGCATTGTGCGGTTCCTATCAATATAAATGCGTCTTCCTTTACATCTCTTGCCTGCGAGGGGCCGCCACTGTATCAAGAACCGTCGGTCTATCATGTTTACCGTACGGCTTGATCTCAGAGCGTGCCGGCCCAGACTTTCGTGGATATGCTGGCTCCCAGTGAGGCGGTTGTGAGATGGTTGTCCGAGGCCAGACGGAAGCAGCCTGGGGAGATTGATGGTCGGCTCGGTTCACTGTTGGACGTTTGTTTTGAATGCACGGTCACTATTTGCGAAGGTTGTAAGTGTGGTATTCGCGCCTGTAGTCGGACAACATAGGGTATGTTCACGTCCGTAAAGCCGCTGAGCGAGCTGTGAGTCGAGCTCGACAGGTTTGGGCTCGCGGGAGGCCGGGCCGAGATCGCCTGTAGGAAAATGTGTGTAGACGCCTGGACGTTCGCAGACGCAACAACTTCAGCTTGAGCTTTGCCTTAACTTTGGTTGTAACGTCGACGAGTTCACCGCTCAGATCGTTATTCGACTGCACAACATGGGACAAAAAGAAAAGAAAAAGCAGCAGGGCCCGCCCTCGTCCAACTGGCTTGCTCTACAGAAGGTCCGTCTTCCGTCCCATTCCTCCCCGTATGTATCGTATCCCTCCTCTCCTCGCCACGGCTCAAACTTTCATGGTCGACCACAGAAACTGCCCAAGGCAAAGGCCTCCTCTTCATCTCATGCAGACTCGTCGGTCAGCGCCGTAGCCTCGCGCAAACGCCGCAAACTCGACCACCCGTCCGAGTCTCTTGCGGAAGCGACGACCCTCTCTGCCTCCGCTTCTGCCTCTTCCTCTGCGCATACGAACGCCTTCCCTCGGGGTACCGCCAGCGACACCCAGGAACTTGATGGCATTCCAGACCAAGTCAAAAATGGGGAGTCCGTCCACCACCTTCGCAAGATGGTGCTCGGCTTGATCGACCACTCGCCTGCCCACCACCAGTACGTCCCCCTCCTCTTGATCTCGTTTCGTGATCATCGTCATCCCATCATGTGTAGCTCAACAATTGTATGCTTTCTTCCCCTCTTGTAGACCTGGAAAGTACCTCGCCCTCGACTGCGAGATGGTTGGCGTCGGCCTCGACGGCGAAGAGTCCGCCCTCGCCCGCGTCTCCCTCGTCAACTTCTACGGCGTCGTCCTCGTCGATGCGTTCGTCCGCCCGCGCGAGCGCGTCGTGGACTATCGCACACAGTTCTCGGGGATCAGGCCTGCAGATATGGTGCACGGTGCGTGCGCGCGTTTCTTCTTCGCCTTTTTTTCTTTGGATCGTTGGGGTGTGTGCTGACATGATGGGTTGGGTGGGTGTAGCGGAGGAGTTTGAGGAGGTCCAGAAGCGCGTCGCGGGGATGTTGAAGGATCGAGTGTTGGTCGGGCATGCGGTGCATAATGATCTCAAGGTGAGTGTTTGGCTCACTCCCTTTGGTCGCGATAGGCCTTCCGTCTCGTTGTGCTTGCTTCTCTGGCGCGGGCGAGCCCTTTTTTGCGATGCGATGCGGGTGCTCGTTTTGCATTATGGTCTGCGCTACGGACCGCCGGGGCGCTCTACGCTTTCATCGTGCGTCATTTGCGCGAGTACTAGCGCCTTGACCTGGGTTCCACCGTGTTTCGTATCGCATCGCGCGAACGCTCGCTAATCAGCCCTTTTCACTCCACTTTCCTCTCTTCATTCTCATCATTGTTCCCTCTAACGTGCGCTGCAGGCCCTCCTCCTTTCGCATCCACGCCCGGCGACACGCGACACACAACAGCTGTACCCGAAACACGGGCTCGTGCGCGGGCGTAGGCCCGCGCTGCGGAATTTGGTCAAGACGGAGCTTGGGTTGGTCATTCAGGCGGGGGAGCATTCATCGGTACGTCATGTTTGGTTTATTCATGTTTCTGGGTGTGTGTGCACTTGGGGTTGTGGGTGACGGACGTTGAGATGTTGGGTTGGGTCGTGTGCGGGAGGCGTCGCGAGAGACGGATGCTGTTGCATTCGGAGTTTTGTCTTCTTTTTTTGTATCCTTCGTCTCCTGTGTAGAAGCAATTGCTGACGTTGAAAGCGTCGTGTGTCAGGTCACGGACGCGCGCGCGACGATGGCGCTCTTCCGGCTTCACCGAAAGGAATGGGAGAAGGACTTCCGCCCGCTTCCGCAGGCTGCGCATCCGCTTCCCGCTGCAAGCTCGGGCTCGGGCTCGGACTCGGCAGTGGACTCTGGTGTACCGAGTGGGAAGACGGTGTCGAGGAAACGTCCAAGGGGGCCGGGCGGGAGTACCGTCCATGTGGATGAGGATGGGGAAGACGAAGAGAGTGGAGCCGATGAGGACGAGGTCGAAGATAAGGGGAACGGTGGCCGGAGGGGGAAAGCGAAGGCGAAAAGAGGGGCAGAGCAGACGTTTCCCGGTGGGGGGAGGCGCGGGGTTTCCTCTGGGCTATCGACGGTTATCAAGCGGGCGCCGGCCCGCGGGAAGGGCGAGAAGGGCGGGAGGGTGAGGAATGGTGGTGGGGGTATGAAGACGAAGACGCAGGAGAAGTGGTGGAAGGATCTGGGTGGTGGAGCGAAGGGAAGTGTGAGGATGGCCGCGGGGAGGTGATCCGCGCTTGTTTGTAAAGGAGGCACAAGGGAATT
The DNA here is from genome assembly GCA_001302255.2 of Trametes hirsuta. NCBI lineage: Eukaryota > Fungi > Basidiomycota > Agaricomycetes > Polyporales > Polyporaceae > Trametes > Trametes hirsuta. The sequence goes on along the minus strand of CP019374.1, from coordinate 150,671 downwards.
TAAGGGTGGATGCCGCTGGATGTAGAGTGTGGTTTTGTGTGTGGCAGAATCTCTGATGGTGGTCTTGAGCGGTTTGCTGGGGGCAGTGGCCTTGACATCTGCGATTTTTCCCTGTTTGTATATGCTATTTTGGGCATCAGTACAAAATCCTCAACATGGTTATTGGTTCAAGTGTGTTGCTTGTGACACCTGATATGTCAGCCAACTCACACCAAGTGTTGCTTTGTTGGGAGGGTCTTGCTAGTGGGTCATGGTGCCTTGACAAGTTAATGGCCAATATAGCACAGCTAGTAAATATATTGCATTAAATAGAATACAGCACATACTTTACAACACTACAGTAGTACATCATGAGGTAATAACAAACAGGATGCATATATGTGGAACATCTACATCAAATTAGTCGTTGTAATAAATGTCAAAACCCAACTGACTACACTTGTTTCACCCACTTAATGCTCTCATGATTTTGAGGGGATGGCAGAAGGACTGTGCTAAGATGTTTGCATGTTGTTAGTGTTAGCTCACAACTATTATCAATGGTTAAGAGGGGATAATTCATTTGTAGAAGACGAGTGTGTGAGTACTTGGAAGTTGCCAAGCACTTGGTTACGATTGATGAGGAACAAAGAAATTGTTTCTTATGGGACGACCTCAGCGCCAGGCCGCGTTACACCAATCGATCCCCGTGGGAAAATAATTTCAAACCCAGCTTATCCAAGTGAGTCTCAAAATGAGCGCCACATACAATCTTTCTTACCCACCAACACCCAGCCTGGGGTAAGGGGCAAATTTCACTACAAATTCTAGGGTTAGCCCTTCAAACTTGACTTACCCATTGCTTACCACTACTTACCCATCACAAAGCTCGTCTTTGGGCGCTTATTTTAGCGTCTGAAGCGCTGCTTATGTCCCACTGGTATCACTTTGTTATGTGGATGTACTGATATCTAAACTTCAGTAATTCCGGGTTTGTGAGCTTATTACTGGGCCAATCAAGATGAAAGTCAGTGTGTAACAAAGGTATTAACAATGCACATCTAATGAAACATTAATATTGATATATCAGTAAGCAAATAAGGGCTAGAACATGGGTTTACTGATTGTTAACTTTCAACAGCTAACACTTTTTCCCGCATACCTTGGTCAGTTCTTATTCAAATAACACATTTCATACCTCATCAGAAAGGTGTTCTGAAGCGCCATCCATCCATGATATCACTGTGATTATCCCAGTAATGGTTCATCCACTATTCCTGTGTGTATGAAAATGGAAGTGTTGTTAGGGGCATAACTTACCCGGTGTTAGGGATATGGTTTTCAAACAAACATCATTAGATACAGATTTACAAGAGCTTTCAAATGATATCTTGCACAGTCCATGTTAGTAAGTAAATGATGGAGATAACTTGGTAGGAGTGGGCCATGTCTGGCAGATACGATTGATGAGGAAGCAGGATATTCATATTTGAATGTACTGATGCTTTAATATGTATAAAAAAGTTACATTTTTGACCTCTGTGTTAGAATTGTGTGTGGAAGTCCAGGAAGCTGAAAAGCAAAAAAGCGGAACTCCAGAGAGGAAGTCTGAAGAAACAGATGAGGAGTCCAGGTGCACCAAAGAGCGAAGGCTTGGTGAAGTTATTAGTAACACCCTGAGCAATTTGCCAGGTCTTCAGACTTCAGATGGGGTTGGTGGAACTCTAGAATGGGGAAGAGTCAGAATGAAGAGTTGAAGGAAGAGTCGAAGGGAGACAAGTTACGATTGATGAGGAACGAAGAAATCGTTTCTTATGGGACGACCTCTGCGCCAGGCCGCATTACGCCAATTGAGCCCGTGGGAATTTCTCTTTCAAACTCAGCTTACCCAAGTAAGTCTTAAAATAAGCGCCACATACAATCTTTCTTATCCACCAACACCCAGCCTGGGGTTAGGGGCAATTTTCACTACAATTTCTAGGGTTAGCCCTTCAACCATTACTTACCCATTGCTTACCACTACTTACCCATTACAAAGCCGTCCTTTGGGCGCTTATTTTGCCCTTTGAAGCGCTCCACATGTCCAACTTTAGCATATGGCTATACTAGTCCTTAAACTTCAGTAATTCTGGGTTACTGGGTTTGTTAATGGGTCAATCAGGATGAAAGTCAATCTGTAATAAATGTATTAACAATGTGCTTCTAATGAAGCATTAACATTCACTTGTTTGAAAGTCGCGGGCGGGCCCGCGAGCCGATTCCACCTTGGACAGGGTGAATATTAATACCAGTAATCAAGATGGACTCGATATTCGCTGAAGACAGACAAATGTAAGCAGAAATAAAAGGTGCTGCTACTAGTAGCGAGGTTCCGTGGAGTGGGGTACTATGTGTCACTGTCTCTGTTAGTCGCTGACCTGCCTGCTCTGGCGCTTGCACGCCCTCGCCCGATTCAAATCGTTGATTTCGGCCCGCACGACGGGCCATCTTTCGTCGGAGAATTAGCTACACAGACTGCTGACTCCGAATATATATGCTCCGACATCTCGTAGTAACAGTTCACGCGAGATCCGCCATCACGATGTCCAGCTGGAATATTATGTAAGCCCAGCTTTCGTCTCCCTAGGTTGTTAACCGATTCCAGGGTGGAATCGGAATAGATCAGTAAGCAAACCCGGTCAAGAAACAGGATTTACTGGATACAAGTCCCAGGTGGCTCAGACTTCTTTCCCTCATAACTTCACCAGTTCTTATCCAAATCATATGCATGATACCTCATTGGAAAGCTATTTTGAAGCTGAATCCATCAATGAGGGTGCGATATATCTCTCAGTAATAATTGACATGTTATTGCAGTTCATCTGATAATTAAGGTGTTGTTGAGCATGTAAGTCATCCAGTTTTGTAACTATGGTCTTCAGAACAGATGCATTGGATAGAGCGCAATAGGAGCTTTCCAACGGTACCTCACACGACCCAGTTTGATGCACAAACAACAGAGATAATCCAGTAAGAGTGGCCAGGTGGCTGAACCTGAAGTGATGTGCTCATATCTCGCTCAATTCTTATCCAAATCGCTCCAAACAAATCGTGATTTGTGCGCATTGCAAATACGCACAGAACGCACCAAGACGCGCGGAAATCGGTCAACATTAAGGGGTAGTAAAGTGCAAAACACTACTTCTGACACCAATATTGAGATAGACGCTTAGTAAGACCGCGCATCGTTGTGAAAACAGTACAGTTGGATAGAGGGAAGCAATACCTTTCAAACGGTATATTACACGACCCCCTTTGGTAAGGAACTGAGGGAGATAATCCAATAAAAGTGTGAAAGTGGCTGAAAACATAAACAAACCATAATAAAATGGCTCGTGCCATTTTATTGATGGTTGTTTGGTCCCACCACTAATGCCGGGAGCGCCTGTGGTGGCCTCCCGGCGCTTTTTTTCAATTTGCCCTGGCAGGGAGTTGAACCCAGGACCTCAGCTGCTTCAGCCAATGCAATTAGCTGTCTTAACCACTAGTCCATCTGGCTGTTGACCTCCTTACCCTCTTATGTCCTTATACCATACCTGGTGGCCACATACCCGGCCTCATACCTGGCCTCATGGGCGCTTTTTTGCCATTTTGCCCCTTTACGATTGATGAGGTACGAAGAAATCGTTTCTTATGGGACGACCTCAGCGCCAGGCCGCGTTACGCCAATCGATCCCCATGGGAATATATTTTCAATCCCAGCTTATCCAAGTAAGTCTCAAAATAAGCGCCACATACAATCTTTCTTATCCACCAACACCCAGCCTGGGGTTAGGGGCAATTTTCACTACAAATTCTAGGGTTAGCCCTTCAACCATTACTTACCCATTGCTTACCACTACTTACCCATTACAAAGGTCATCTTTGGGCGCTTATTTTCGCCTCTGAAGCGCTGCGTATGTTCCACTTAGATCACTTTATTATGTGGCTGTACTGGTCTCTAAACTTCAGTAATTCTGGGTTACTGGGCTTATTACTGGGTCAATCAAGATGAAAGTCAATGTTTAACAAAGGTATTAACAATGTGCATCTAATGAAATGTTAATATTCATAGATCAGTAAGCAAATCAGGGCTAGAACACGGGTTTACTGACTGTTAACTTCCAACAGCTAACACTTCTTTCCCCCATAACCTGGCCAGTTCTTATCCAAACGACAAGTTTCATATCTCATTAGAAAGGTGTTCTGAAGCTGCATCCATCCATGATATCACCGTAGTAATCCCAGTGATAGCAAACCTGCTATTCCTGTTTGTATGATAGTAAGAGTGTTATTAAGGACATAGCTCACCCAGTGTTAGAGATATAGTTTTCAAACAGATGTCATTAGATAGAGATTTACAAGAGCTTTCAAATGATTCCTTGCACAGTCCATATCAATAAGTAAATGATGGAGATAATCCAGTAAAAGTGCTCACCTGGTTGTCTGCAGGAATACAGGGAGGTAAGCGTTCATCACACCAGCTACAATAGTGAAAGATCCTAGTCTGTAGTTATAAATAAGAAAGACGTAGCAACAATGGATGTAGAAGAGGACTACAGGCCATGTAGTGGGCATCTGAGGCACAAGTCCAGAAGCTCTAACCCCAACTCCATATCAGGTTCTTGCATCCCCCGTCTCTGGACACAGGCTACAGGTCTGTAGGGTGATAGAACAGGGGGGTGCAGGATGGGGAGAAGAAAGAGGAAAACACAACTAAAAGGAACATACCACATAACATCCACATCACCCAACTGAGTTCATATGGTGTACGGTATTTGCTCCTGCCTGGCGCCCCAAAGCCTTCTGCCCACAGTGAACCTGATGATCTAACACAAGGAGTATGGTGTCAATAAAGAACTGAATAGGAAGGGGTGGAGGGTGACACTTTCATTGGGGAGTTCTTGGGCAGCTGGTGCTAGTAGGAAGCAACTGGATGCCTCTGCCAACCTGGGCAAAGGGGGCGACGTGGCACAGCTGATGCAGCACACACCTGACATTGTTCTGAGGAGAGGGGATGCCCTCGTAGGTCTTGAGAATCCCGACCAGATAAGCCCAAAATGGTCTGAATCCATCCAGGAGTGGGGGAGATAGAAGATAGAGGGTTGGATGGGGATGAGGAGGATGGGGTCGCAGTGAAAGCAACTGTGTGGTGGGATGTGGTTCAATGGAGGTGAATGATGGCTCGTTGGAAAGCCCTTATTGAGGAGAATTGAATGGGCCCTGAACCATACAGAACAAAGAAAAACTCGCAGCACTGTGGCTGTAGCAAGTACTGAGAGTAATCAGGGAGATGTAGGGGCAATAGAAGCAGAACGACTGGACGGATCGTGGCCCAAGTGGGCTCGTTGGAAAGGGATTGAAGAGGGCTTTCCAACGCATCAAAAACAGGAGCAGGCGTCGAAGAACTCACCGAGATAGTGCTGCCACATCACCAGCATCCCCTCCTCTATCCTGGGAAAACACCCTACAACTCCACCAGTTCTCCTCCAAATCGAATGAGAGAGCTACCAATGGGTAGGGCTCAGCGGCCAGAATCCAACGAGGTCCACATTACTATGAGGGAGTGAGAGGTGAGGGAACAACAGCCACAGCAACACTACCCCAACTGGGTTGCTGCACCAAGTGGCTGCCTCCGGAGTGATTTGCTCACCATTCACCCAGTTCTCAACCGAATCACTTCAAAGCAGTCGCGATTTGTGCGCACCGTTGACCCGCATACAATGCACCTGGACGCGAAAGAATTGGAGAGGTTTGAGCAGTGGTAAAATGCGAAATACTGGTTCTTCAGACACAAAAGTGGGAATACACGCTTCAGGAGGGCGCGCGTCGCCACAAAAACAGCACAGATGGATAGAGGGAAGCAATAGCTTTTAAACGGTATATTACACGACCCACTTTGGTTATGAGGAAGCGGAGATAATCCAGTAAGAGTGGAGGGTGGCTGAGGTCAGGTGATCAAAAAAGCGCTGGTGGGCACGATAGCCTTACCCGAGCCATCATGCCCACCAGCGCTTTTTTGTGTCACATGACATGGGCTCTGGCTCTGGTCGCATTTTTTCAAAACTGGACCACTCAGGGATTGAACCAAGGCCCTCAGCATTATAACCACAGGTTCTTACCACTGCACCACTGGGCTGTTACTACCCCTCACTCCTTTATGCTCTATATCATATCCAGTAGCAGTGATAAGATGAGCACAGCCACTTGAGCGCTTTTTTCCTTATCTGCCATTTCCGGATAGGGCAGGTTGCCCCAGCAGTGATTTGGTGGGCCCATATTGTTTGGCTCATAGCTTCCTCAGTTTTTGTCCAAATGACTTCAAACAAATCGCGATTTGTGCGCATTTTAAGCGCCTAAATAACGCATCAAAGCGCATGAGAATCGGTTAACTTCATGAGGTAATAAGTGCGAAATACTGGCACCACCTGGAGGAATGCCCAACTCAGCAGTGGGGTGGTGGCCACTTTGTTTGGTCCATAGCCCACTCAGTTCTTCACCAAATGACCTCAAACAAATTGCGATTTGTGCGCATTGTTAGCATCAATAAGACGCACCCAAAAACGTGGGAATTAATGATCTTGATGGCCAATAAATTGCGAAATACTGTCACCACTTCAGTATGGCAGTTGGTCCAGCAGTAATCTGTGGGACCATAGCTCATCCAGTTCTTGACCAAATGGCTTCAAACAAATTGCAATGTGTGCATGTTTTCAATTCCAATGAGATGCATTAAAGTGGGTGGGTATCAAACAAGTTTTAGAGGTCATAAATTGCGAAATGCTGTCATTATTTGAAGGAATGCCAACAACTATGCCCCTTTTGATGCACATGGAGACTGATAAGTAGCATCATCTTCAAGAGGTAGGTGAGGGCTTTCTGTGGGTATCCAACATGACATAGCTTGATGAAGATATGGGAGAGATAATTCAATAAAAGGGCAAAAAAAAGTGCTGGCATCATATGACTTCTATCCTCATACTGATTGTAAGTGTGCTGTTGCTTGGACAAATTATCATGCATTATACACCATTGGATCCAGAATTGAATTGTTACAGTCCGTGCCAACCAGGCCCGGAGTTCCGGAACTCCACCCAGACTTCCATCCATCCTGTAACATCTAAACCGCTCCAGCCCCTTCCATTACAGCTACCGGTCTCGGCTCTTCCAGTTCTCTCTAGTCTTTTCCGATTGTACTTACTCATACTCTGGTTGGACATCTGCTCAGACCATGATCCACTCCAGAACTCCATCAGGTTCCGCATGGATGTACGAATGCATGTCACCACACGTCATCATATGTCACTCCCGGTCAGATGCTCCACTCTGCGGAGATCCGACTGGAAGTCTGACCTCCAGACTCCGACCCCTAACTCCTATCTATGATTAGGTTATAAGCACCAAGCTAGCCAGCCTTATGCCTTAGTTCAGATATCTTGTTTACTCTTCTGCTTATAACTCCTACTCTGAATCCACCTCCTTCTCCATTTAGACTGCGACATCTGACCTCCATCTGACACTTATCTCCCTCCAACTCTTCCTTCAACTCTTCATTTTGACTCTTCCCCATTCTGGAGTTCCACCAACCCCATCTGAAGTCTGAAGACCCGGCAGATTGCTCAGGGTGTTGCTAATAACTCCACCAAGCCTTCGCCCTCTGGTGTGCCCAGACTTCTCACCTGCTTCTCTGGACTTCCTCTCTGGGGTTCTGCTTTTTTGTTTTTCCACTTTCTGAACTTCCGCGCACGATCCTGACACAGAGGTCAAAAATGTAACTTCTTTTATACATATTAAAGCATCAGTACATTCAAATATGGATATCCTGCTCCCTCATCAATCGTATCTGCCAGACATGGCCCACTCCCACCAAGTCCAGAAATGGCAGCTGGCCTCAACAGTGCCCTGGTGGCCCACTTTGTTTGGCCCACAGCTCCCTCAGTTCTTAGTCAAATGACTTCAAACAAATCGCGATTTTTGCGCATTTTAGGCGCCAACAAGATGTATCAAATTGTGTGGCAATTGAGCCCTTTTAAGAGGTCATAAAATGCGAAACACTGATGAGATTTGAAGCACTGCCTATCAAGAGTGAGGTATTTGTTTGGTCCATAGCACACTCAGTTTCTGCCCAAATAACTTCAAACAAATCGCGATTTCTGCGCATTTTGGATGGCAAGGGACATAGCAAAATGCGTGGGAATTGAGCAATTATAAGGGGTGCTAAAGCGCGAGATACTGTTGTGATTTGAAGGAACATCAACTCAACACTGGGGTGGTGGCCACCTTGTTTGCCCCATTCCCCACTCAGTTCTTCACCAAATGACCTCAAACAAATTGTGATTTGTGCGCATTTTCAGCATCAATAAGACGCACCCAAAAACGTGGGAATTAATAACTGTGAGGGCCAATAAATTGCAAAATACTGTCACCACTTCAATCTGGCAGTTGGTCCAGCAGTAATCTGTTGGACCATAGCTCATCCATTTCTTGACCAAATGGCTTCAAACAAATTGCAATGTGTGCATGTCTTCAATTACAATGAGATCCATCAAAGTACGTGGGGATCAAACATGTTTTAGAGGTCATAAATTGCGAAATACTGTCAATATTTGAAGGAATGCCAACAACTGTGCCCCTTTCAATGCACGTGGAGACTGATAAGTAGCATCATATTCAAGAGGTAGGAGAGGGCTTTCTGTGGGTATATAACATGACATAGCTTGATCAAGATATAAGAGAGATAATCCAATAAAAGGGCAAAAAAGCACTGGCACTATATGACTTCTATTCCTATGCTGGCCCTAAGTGCACTGTTGCTTGGACAAATTATTATGCATTATACACAATTGGATTCAGAAATGAATGCTCCATCATATGGTAACAATGTGTGTGCAAAAACTTGTGCCAGAATGTTACAGTCTGTGCCAACCAGGCCAGGGTACCACAACTCCGCTGGAACTCTGTCTGGACTTCCATTTATCCTGTAACACCTAGACCACTCTAGCCCATCTCACTCCAGATACAAGTCTCACCCCATCCAGTTCCTTCTAGTCCCTCTCTGATTGTACTTACTCATACTCCGGTTGGACTTCCGTTTGGACCGTGCAATCCGCTCTGGAGCTCCACTAGCTTCTACACAGACAAGCAGATGTGCATCACCACAGGTGACTGTATGTTACTCCCGGTCAGATACTCCACTCTGCAGCTCTCTGCAAAGTACTGATTGGAAGTCTGACTTCTGGACTCCAACCCCTAACTCCTATCTATAATTAGATTGTAAGCACTGAGCGAGCCAGCCTTATGCCTTAGTTCACATATCTCATTTACTCACCTGCTTGTAACTCCTACTCTGAATCTACCTCCTTCTCCATTATCTCCGCCAAACTTCCATCCAGACTCTGACCTCCAACCTCTGACCTCCATGTGACTTCTGTCTCCCTTTGACTCTTCCTTCAACTCTTCATTCTAACCCTTCTCTGTTCTGGAGTTCTGCCAACCCCATCTGAAGTCTGAAGACCTGACAGATTGCTCAGGGCATTGCTAATAGCTTTGCCAAGTCTTCACTCTCTGGTATGCTGGGACTCCTTACCTGTTCCTTCAGACTTTGTTAAAGCCTGGAGCTGCTGAGGGCGAAGGCTGAGGCTCAAATGGAAAGACAACAACTGTGGTCTGTTACGATTGATGAGGTACGAAGAAATCGTTTCTTATGGGACGACCTCAGCGCCAGGCTGCGTTACGCCAATTGAGCCCGTGGGAATTTCTTTTTCAAACTCAGCTTATCCAAGTAAGTCTCAAAATAAGCGCCACATACAATCTTTCTTACCCACCAACACCCAGCCTGGGGTTAGGGTCAATTTTCACTACAAATTCTAGGGTTAGCCTTCCAACCATTACTTACTCATTGCTTACCACTACTTACCCATTACAAAGTCGTTCTTTGGGCGCTTATTTTGGGCTCTGAGGCGCTGCACACATCCAACTTAGATCACTTTGTTATGTGGCTGTACTGGTCTCTCAACTTCAGTAATTCTGGGTTTGTGAGCTTATTAATGGGTCAATCAAGATGAAAGTCAGTGTGTAACAAAGGTATTAACAATGCACATCTAATGCAACATTAACATTCATAGATCAGTAAGCAAATCAGGGCTAGAACATGGGTTTACTGACTATTAACCTTCTACAGCTAACACTTTTTCCCGCATACCTTGGTCAGTTCTTATTCAAATGACACATTTCATACCTCATCAGAAAGGTGTTCTGAAGCTCCATCCATCCATGATATCAGTGTGATCATCCCAGTAATGGTATATGCACTATTCCTGTGCGTATGAAAATGAGAGTGTTGTTGAGGACATAACTCACCCAGTGTTAGAGATATAGTCTTCAAACAGATGTCATTAGATAGAGATTTACAAGAGCTTTCAAATGATACTTTGCACAGTCCATATTAGTAAGTAAATGATGGAGATAATCCAGTAAAAGTGCTCACCTGGTTGTCTGCAGGAATACAGAGGGGTGAGCATCCATCACACCAGCTACAATAGTGGAAGATCCTAGTCTGTAGTCATAAATAAGAAAGATGTAGCAACAATGGATGTAGAAGAAGACTACAGGCCATGTAGTGGGCATCTGAGGCCCAAGTCCAAAAGCCCTAACCCCAAGTACATATCAGGTTCTTACACTCCCCATCTCTGGACACAGGCTACAGGTCTGTAGGGTAATAAAACAGGGGGGTACAGGATGGGGAGAAGGAAGAGGAAAACAAAAGTAAAAGGAACATACCACATAACATCCACATCACCCAACTGAATTTATATGGTGTACGATATCCACTCCTGCCTGGTGCCCCTCAGCCTTCTGCCCACAGTGAACATGATGATCTAACACAAGGAGTATGGTGTCAGGAAAGGATTGAGTGGGAAGGAGTGGAGGGTGACACTGCCATTGGGGAGTTCTTGTGCAGTCAGTGCTTGTAGGACGCACCTAAATACCTCTGCCAACCTCGGCAAAGAGGGCGATGTGGCACAGCTGATGCAGCACACACCTCAAATTGTTCTGAGGAGAGGGAATGCCCTTGTATATCTTGAGAATCCTTACCAGACAAGCCCAAAATGACCTGAATCCATCCGGGAGTGGAGGAGATAGGTGATAGAGAGTTGGATGGGGATGAGGAGGATGGGGTCGCAGTGGGAGCAACTGTGAGATGAGATGTGGTTCAATTGAGATGAATGATGGCTCGTTGGAAAGCCCTTATTGAGGAGAATTGAATGGGCCCTGAACAGTACAGAACAAAAACAAACTCACAGCACTGTGGCTGTAGCAGGTACTGAGAGTGCTCAGAGGGATGAAGGGACAATAGAAGCAGAACGGCTGGACGGATCATGGCCCAAGTGGGCTCGTTTAAAAGGGATTGAGGAGGGCTTTCCAACGCACCTAAAACGAGAGGGGGCGTCGAAGAACTCACTGAGATAGTGCTGCCACATCACCAGTATCCCCTTCTCTAGCCCGGGAAAACCTGCTATAACTCCACCAGTTCTCCTCCAAATCGAATGAGAGAGCTACCATTGGGTAGGGCTCAGAGATCAGAATCCAACGAGGTCCACATCACCATGAGGGAGTGAGAGGTGAGGGAACAACAGCCACAGCAAAGGGGCCCCAACTGAGTTGCTGCACCAAGTGGCTGCCTCTGGAGTGATTTGCTCACCATTCACCCAGTTCTCTACCGAATTGCTTCAAAACAGTCGCGATTTGTGCGCACCGTTGGCCCGCATACAACGCACCTGGACGCGAAAGAATTGGAGAGGTTTGAGCAGTGGTAAAGTGCGAAATACTGGTTCTCCAGACACAAAAGTGGGAATACACGCTTCGCCAGGGTGCGCGTCGCCCCGAAAACAGCACAGACAGATGGAGGGAAGCAATAGCTTTCAAACGGTATATTACACGACCCACTTTGATTGGGAGGAAGCGGAGATAATCCAGTAAGAGTGGAAGGTGGCTGAGGTCAGGTGACCAAAAAAGCGCTGGTGGGCACGATAGCCTTACCCGAGCCATCATGCCCACCAGCGCTTTTTTGTGTCACATGACATGGGCTGTGGCTCTGGTCGCGTTTTTTCAAAACTGGACAGCTCAGGGATTGAACCAGGGCCCTCAGCATTATGACCACATGTTCTTACCACTGCACCACTGGGCTGTTACTACTCCTGTCTCCTTTATGCTCTATATCATATCTTGTATCCCTGATAAGATCTGCACAGCCACTTGAGCGCTTTTTCCCTATCTGCCATTTCCGGATAGGGCAGGTAGCCCCAGCAGTGATTTGGTGGCTCAAGTTGTTTGCCTCATAGCTTCCTCAGTTCTTGTCCAAATGACTTCAAACAAATCGCGATTTGTGCGCATTTTAAGCGCCTAAATAACGCCTCAAAGCGCGTGAGAATCGGTCAACTTCATAAGGTAATATGTGCGAAATACTGGCATCACTTGAAGGAATGCCCAACTCAGCAGTGGAGTGGTGGCCACCTTGTTTGCCCCATTCCCCACTCAGTTCTTCACCAAATGACCTCAAACAAATCGCAATTTGTGCGCATTTTCAGCATCAATAAGCCGGACCCCAAAATGTGGGGATTAATGACTGTGAGGGCCAATAAATTGCGAAGTACTGTCACCACTTCAGTATGGCAGTTGGTTCAGCAGTAATCTGTGGGACCATAGCTCATCCAGTTCTTGACCAAATGGCTTCAAACAAATTGCAATGTGTGCATGTTTTCAATTTCAATGAGATGCATCAAAGTGTGTGGGGATCAAACAAGCTTTAGATGTCATAAATTGCGAAATACTGTCATTTTTTCAAGAAATGCCAACAACTGTGCCCCTTTTGATGCATATGGAGACTGATAAGTAGCACCATCTTCAAGAGGTGGGTGAGGGCTTTCTGTGGGTATATAACATGACACAGCTTGATCAAGATATAATAGATGTAATCCAATAAAAGGGCAAAAAGAACTGGCATCATATGACTTCTATCCTCATACTGATTGTAAGTGTGCTGTTGCTTGGACAAATTATCATGCAATATACACCATTGGATCCAGAATTGAATTGTTACAGTCTGTGCCAACCAGGCCTGGAGTTCCGGAACTCCACCCAGACTTCCATCCATCCTGTAACACCTAAACTGCTCCAGCCCCTTCCATTACAGCTACTGGTCTCGGCTCTTCCAGTTCCCTCTAGTCCTTTCTGATCGTACTTACTCATACTCTGGTTGAACATCTGCTCAGACTGTGATCCACTCCAGAACTCCATCAGGTTGTGCATGGATGTGCAGATGCACATCACCACACGTCATTGTATGTCACCCCCGGTCAGATGCTCCACTCCGCGGAGTCCCGACTGGAAGTCTGATCTCCGGACTCTGACCCCTAACTTCTATCTATGATTAGATTATAAGCACCAAGCTAGCCAGCCTTATGCCTTAGTTCAGATATCTTGTTTACTCTTCTGCTTATAACTCCTACTCTGAATCCACCTCCTTCTCCATCATCTGTGCCAGACTTCTGTCCGGACTGCGGCATCCGACCTCCGTCTGACACTTATCTCCCTTTGACTCTTCCTTCAACTCTTCATTCTGACTCTTCCCCATTCTGGAGTTCCACCAACCCCATCTGAAGTCTGAAGACCCAGCAGATTGCTCAGGGTGTTGCTAATAACTTCACCAAGCCTTTGCCCTCTGGTGTGCCCAGACTCCTCACCTGTTCCTCTGGACTTCCTCGCTAGAGTTCTGCTTCTTCACTTTTCTGCTTCCCAGACTTCTTTGCATGATCCTAACACAGAGGTCAAAAATATAACTTCTTTTATACATATTCAAGCAGTACATTCAAATATGAATATCCTGCTCCCTCATCAATCGTATCTGCCAGACATGGCCCACTCCCACCAAGTGACCAGAGACCAGAGGCCATGCTTCATGAGCCAGGCTCGCATTTCACCGCTCCATTGGGGGTAGTTGGATGACGAGAGGGGCTTGAAATTCGGAGTGGAGGAGGATGACATGGCGACGGGGCGACGTACGAAAGCGCGAGCGGAATGGAGACGAACTGCGAGGTGGAGAGGAGCGAGAAGAGCGAGTGCAGAAAGCAGAGAGAGGAGGAGAGCGAAGCCAGAGAAGAGAAGGAGGAAAGAATGGCTCTTGGAGAGTGACCAGAGCGCAGAGGAGAGTCGAACGTCGAGCAGAGGACGTCAGAGCGCAGGGCTCATAACCTGTTAAAGCCTGGAGCTGCTGAGAGCGAAGGCTGGGGCTCAAATGGGAAGACAACAACTGTGGTCTAAGTTGAGCTGCTTGGTACATACATGAAGCACGACGAATATCTCACCTGTGGTCTAAGTTGAGCTGCTGGGGAAAGCAGGCAACGAAGACCGCAGGGTGTACGTGGCGTGTGCCAAATATCTAACAACACCGGGCCGAAACTAGCGCGCTACGGAGGAAACGAAATAGGCGCTGTAAGGCGGCCCAAAACAACGGAATGAGAAAGTCCGCGCCGGCGGTGCAGTAGGCGCTGCGGCGGCGCGACAACGCCAGGATAGGAAGGATGCACTGCGCGCCAGCGCTGCGCAAAGTCCCAAGTCAAACGCAGTAGCCCAACGCGAGGAATCACCACCTTTAACAGGATCTCTCTCTCGGGCACCGCTGCTTCGCCCACTGCGCCCCAGACAGCATCAGGACACTCCTGTCAAAGGGCCTCGTCACTGGCCTTGTCCTCAGGTCGACAGCCTCCCCTGATCCCATCTGCGAGCCATGTCTAGCTGGCAAGATGCACACCAACCCTTTCCCCTCCTCTCCGCACCGTGCACCCTCCCGGGGTGTCCTGGTCCACTCCGACCTCAAGGGCGCCCTGTGGAAGCAGACCCACCAGGGGTTCCGGTACTGGATTGTCTTTGTGGACGACCACACCCGTCTCCGGACTGTCTTCCTGCTCAAAAAGAAGTCCAACGCTTTTGGGGCGTTCAAGGCCTACTGTGCGTGGGTTGAGACGCAGACTGGCTCCCCAGTCAAGGCCCTGCGTGACGACAAGGGTGGGGAGTACATGTCCCAGGAGCTCATCCACTTCTGTGTCTCCCGGGGCATAGAGCGACAGCACTCTGTCCGGAACTGGCCCCAGCAGAATGGAGTGGCAGAGCGCACCAACCGCATGCTGTCCGACGGTGTTACTGCCATGCTGGCGGAGTGTGGGCTTCCCCAGATGTTCTGGGGAGAGGCTGTGCTCTCACTGGTCCATGTCCTCAACCGCTCCTTCTCCTCTGCCTGCCCCGAGGCCACTCCCTTTGAGCTCTGGACTGGTCGCAAACCGGATGTGTCCCATCTCCGGGTCTGGGGCTGCACTGCCTATGTGCATGTCCAGCGGGACAAGCGGCAGGGCCTCTCTCCTCACATGGAGAAGTGTGTCTTCATTGGGTACCCGGAGGGCTACAAGGGCTGGAAGTTCTACAACCCCACAACCAAGCGCACTGTGATCAGTGAACGTGCAGAGTTTGATGAGCGGTTCTTCCCTGGCCTGAAGCAGTCCCTCCCTGGCTCAGATCGTGTCGCTGCGCCCCCCGCCTTCGCCCCCACCCCCGGGGCCGGTGCCCCTTCCTACGACGATGCGGACGGCCGTCCTGTGCCGCATTTGGGGGGAGAGGATGAGGCTTTGCCTCCAGTGCAAAATGCGGCTCAGAACGATGCTCCGCCACAGATCGAGCCACAGCGCGACAACCGCGACTCTGATGCCGATGCGCCTTCGCCCCCTGCTCCGGCGCACCCTGATTTACCTCCCCTCGAAGTGGCGCCTCCGCCACCTCCCGTTCAGGCCGTCAATCGGGCCCCTCGAGGTCGAAGCCCTGATTCATCGCCCTCTCCATCTCCTCCTCCTTCCAAGCGCAGAAGAACTCCCTCTCCTCAGGCCGGCCCCAGTGCGCCCCAGCGTCGCAGCACCAGGGAGCGCCATCCGCCCCGTGAGTGGTGGAAGGTCCCCAAAGCGCCCTCTCCTGCGCCCTCCCCTGTGCCCTCTGCAGCCCCATCTCCATCTCCTCCTCCAGTCGACCACTCTCTCCGTCGCCAGCCTCCTGCACTTGAATCCATTCCAGAGACTCCCTCTCCACTCCGTTCGCCCCCAGACTCTCCCATCGCGTCAGACCCCATCTGGCAGGCCCGTGAGCCGACGCCCGTGATTGTGGACTCGGACGATGAGCCTGAGGAGCAGGATGCAGAGGAGGAGCTCAACTTCCTCTTTGCGCATTCTGAGCAGGATGACGACGAGGAGTGTGCACTCTTTGTCTCTGAGGCCGAGCCCTTGACCTATGAGGAGGCCATGCGTTGCCCTGATGCAGAGCAGTGGCGCAAGGCCATGGACGAGGAGCTCGCAGCACACCACTCCAATGGCACCTGGGAGGTCACTCCTCTTCCCCCCAGGAAAAGAGCCATTGGGTGCAAGTGGGTGTTCCGGCTCAAGCGCAAGGCAGATGGCTCGATTGAGCGGTACAAGGCCCGGCTGGTTGCCAAGGGCTTCTCCCAGCGCCCTGGCTTTGAATACACCGAGATCTTTGCCCCCACCATCCGCATGTCCTCCATCCGCCTCATCCTCGCCCAGGCTGCGCTCCAGGACCTCCACATGCGCTCCATTGACATCTCCCATGCGTTTATCAACGGAGATCTCGACGAGGAGCTGTACATGAAGCCCCCTCCCTCGTTCACAGAGGCAGAGTGGGGTGAGGTCCTGCACCTGCTCAAGTCGCTGTATGGGCTGAAGCAGAGTGCCCGGATGTGGAACCAGAAGCTGCACTCTGCGCTTCAGGACATGGGCTTCCGGCGGGTGTGCTCTGATGCAGCCATGTATGTCTATGAACAAGATGGGGTGCGCATTTTCATGCCTGTCTACATCGACGACATCACCATTGTTTCCAATTCCGAGACCTCCATCGACTCCGTCGTCACGCAATTGTCCCAGCGGTTCAAGCTCCGAGACCTTGGCCCCACTTCCTACCTCCTGGGCATCGAGATCATCCGGGACCGCCCCAACCGCTCTGTTGCGCTCTCACAGCGCCAGTACATCCTTGATGTCCTTGAGCGGTTTGGCATGGCTGACTGCAACCCGGTCTCTACCCCCATGGAACCTGGCCTCTCCCTCTCGACCTCCATGGCTCCCTCGACCCCAGAGGACATTGCCTTCATGCGCAAAGTCCCCTACATCTCCATTGTCGGTGCCCTCATGTACCTGGCAACCTGCACTCGCCCAGACATTGCCTACTCTGTCTCCACCCTTGCCCGGTTCAACTCCAACCCTGGCCTCGCCCACTGGAAGGCTGCAAAGCATCTGCTGCGCTACCTCAAGGGCACAGCTGATCTCCGGCTCACTTACCGCCCAGACCCCTCCTGCAGTGCTCCCTTTGTCGCTTTCTGCGATGCAGCGCATGGAGACAACCCTGACAACGGCCGGTCGACTGGAGGCTACCTTGTGCAGGTGGGCACTGGAGCCATCAGCTGGAGCAGCAAGCTGCAGCCCATTGTGACGCTCTCTTCAACAGAGGCTGAATTTGTGGCAGCAGTGGAAGCCGGGAAGGAGGTGTTCTGGGTGCGCAACATGCTCTCTGAGTTTGGAGCCCCAGTTGAGGATGCCTCCTCCCTCCGGATTGACAACCAGTCGGCGATCTCTGTGTCCAAGAACCCGGAGCACCATGGGCGGATGAAGCACCTGGACCTGTGGTTCTACTGGCTGCGGGATGCAGTGGAATCAGGGAAGATTGCTCCCTCCTTTGTGCCCACTGATCAGATGCCTGCGGACTTGCTCACAAAGGCCTTGCCCCGTGCAAAGGTGGAGCTGTTCCGGCGGATGATGGGCCTGGAGTGATGGCAGTTTGCCAGCTTAGGGGGGAGCTCTGCTCTCTTGGATTTTCAGGAGATGCAGACAGCTCGAATCAGGGGGGAGGGTTAAAGGTGGTGATTGCTCGCGTTGGGCTACTGCGTTTGACTTGAGACTTTGCACAGCGCTGGGGCGCAGTGCGTCCTTCCTATCCTGGCGTTGTCGTGCCGCCGCGGCGCCTACTGCCCCGCCGGCGCGGACTTTCTCATTCCGTTGTTTTGGACCGCCTTACAGTGCCTATTTCGTTTCCTCCGTAGCGTGCTAGTTTCGGCCCGGTGTTGTTAGATATTTGGCACACGCCACGTACACCCTGCGGTCCTCGTTGCCTGCTTTCCCCAGCAGCTCAACTTAGACCACAGGTGAGATATTCGTTGTTCTTCATGTATGTACCAAGCAGCTCAACTTAGACCACAGTTGTTGTCTTTCCATTTGAGCCCCAGCCTTCGCTCTCAGCAGCTCCAGGCTTTAACATGTACACTATCCACTCTTTCCTGGTGCCCCTCAGCCTTCTGCCGACAGTGAACATGATGATCTAACACAAGGAGTATGGTGTCAGGAAAGGATTGAGTGGGAAGGAGTGGAGGGTGACACTGCCATTGGGGAGTTCTTGTGCAGTCAGTGCTTGTAGGACGCACCTAAATACCTCTGCCAACCTCGGCAAAGAGGGCGATGTGGCACAGCTGATGCAGCACACACCTCAAATTGTTCTGAGGAGAGGGAATGCCCTTGTATATCTTGAGAATCCTTACCAGACAAGCCCAAAATGACCTGAATCCATCCGGGAGTGGAGGAGATAGGTGATAGAGAGTTGGATGGGGATGAGGAGGATGGGGTCGCAGTGGGAGCAGACTGCGAGGTGGGATGTGGTTCAATTGAGGTGAATGATGGCTCGTTGGAAAGCCCTCATTAAGGAGAATTGAATGGGCCCTGAACCATACAGAACAAAAACAAACTCACAGCACTGTGGCTGTAGCAGGTACTGAGAGTGATCAGGAACATGTAGGGGCAATAGAAACAGAACGGGTGCACGGATCGTGGCCCAGGTGGGCTCGTTGGAAAGGGATTAAAAAGGGCTTTCCAACGCACCAGAGACGAGAGAAAGCGTCGAAGAACTCACCGAGATATGGCTGCCACATCACCTGCACCCCCTCCTCTATCCCGGGAAAACCCCCCACAACTCCACCAGTTCTCCTCCAAATCGAATGAGGAAGCCTCCATTAGGTAGGGCTCAGCAACCAGAATCCAACGAGGACCACATTACTATGAGGGAGTGAGAGGTGAGGGAACAACAGCCACAGCAATGCTGCCCCAACTGGGTTGCTGCATCAAGTGGCTGCCTCCAGAGTGATTTGCTCACCATTCACCCAGTTCTCAACCAAACTGCTTCAAAACAATCACAATTTGTGCGCACCATTGACCCACATACAACACACCTGGACGCGAAGGAATTGAAGAAGGTTGGGAGGTAGTAAAACGCGAAATACTAGTTCCAAAGACACAAAAGTGGGAATAGAGCCTTGTTGTGGGGCCGCGCTGCCGCGAAAACAGCGCAGACAGATAGAGGGAAGCAATAGCTTTCAAACGGTATATTACACGACCCACTTTGGTTAGGAGGAAGCGGAGATAATCAAGTAAGAGTGGAAAGTGGCTGAGGTCAGGTGATCAAAAAAGCGCTGGTGGGCACGATAGCCTTACCCGAGCCATCATGCCCACCAGCGCTTTTTTGGGTCACATGACATGGGCTCTGGCTCTGGTCGCATTTTTTCAAAACTGGACAGCTCAGGGATTGAACCAGGGCCCTCAGCATTATAACCACAGCTTCTTACCACTGCACCACTGGGCTGTTGCTAACCCTCACTCCTTTATGCTTCATATCATGTCTTGTAGCACTGATAAGATCTGCACAGCCACTTGAGCGCTTTTTCCCTATCTGCCATTTCCGGATAGGGCAGGTGGCCCCAGCAGTGATTTGGTGGCTCAAGTTGTTTGCCTCATAGCTTCCTCAGTTCTTGTCCAAATGACTTCAAACAAATCGCGATTTGTGCGCATGTTAAAGGTCTAAATAACGCATCAGGACGCGTGAGAATCAAGCAAATTTATGAGGTAATAAGTGGGAAATACTGGCACCACTTGGAGGAATACCTAACTCAGCGGTGGAGTGGAGGCCACTTTGTTTGGTCCATAGCCCACTCAGTTCTTCACCAAATGACCTCAAACAAATCGCGATTTGTGCGCATTTTCAGCATCAATACTACACATTCAAGAATGTGGGAATTGAGTGATTTTCGAGCTAATAAATTGCAAAATACTGTCACCACTTCAATCTGGCAGTTGGTCCAGCAGTAATCTGTTGGACCATAGCTCATCCATTTCTTGACCAAATGGCTTCAAACAAATTGCAATGTGTGCATGTCTTCAATTACAATGAGATCCATCAAAGTACGTGGGGATCAAACATGTTTTAGAGGTCATAAATTGCGAAATACTGTCAATATTTGAAGGAATGCCAACAACTGTGCCCCTTTCAATGCACGTGGAGACTGATAAGTAGCATCATATTCAAGAGGTAGGAGAGGGCTTTCTGTGGGTATATAACATGACATAGCTTGATCAAGATATAAGAGAGATAATCCAATAAAAGGGCAAAAAAGCACTGGCACTATATGACTTCTATTCCTATGCTGGCCCTAAGTGCACTGTTGCTTGGACAAATTATTATGCATTATACACAATTGGATTCAGAAATGAATGCTCCATCATATGGTAACAATGTGTGTGCAAAAACTTGTGCCAGAATGTTACAATCTGTGCCAACCAGGCCAGGGTACCACAACTCCGCTGGAACTCTGTCTGGACTTCCATTTATCCTGTAACACCTAGACCACTCTAGCCCATCTCACTCCAGATACAAGTCTCACCCCATCCAGTTCCTTCTAGTCCCTCTCTGATTGTACTTACTCATACTCCGGTTGGACTTCCGTTTGGACCGTGCAATCCGCTCTGGAGCTCCACTAGCTTCTACACAGACAAGCAGATGTGCATCACCACAGGTGACTGTATGTTACTCCCGGTCAGATACTCCACTCTGCAGCTCTCTGCAAAGTACTGATTGGAAGTCTGACTTCTGGACTCCAACCCCTAACTCCTATCTATAATTAGATTGTAAGCACTGAGCGAGCCAGCCTTATGCCTTAGTTCACATATCTCATTTACTCACCTGCTTGTAACTCCTACTCTGAATCTACCTCCTTCTCCATTATCTCCGCCAAACTTCCATCCAGACTCTGACCTCCAACCTCTGACCTCCATGTGACTTCTGTCTCCCTTTGACTCTTCCTTCAACTCTTCATTCTAACCCTTCTCTGTTCTGGAGTTCTGCCAACCCCATCTGAAGTCTGAAGACCTGACAGATTGCTCAGGGCATTGCTAATAGCTTTGCCAAGTCTTCACTCTCTGGTATGCTGGGACTCCTCACCTGTTCCTTCGGACTTCTTCTCTGGGGTTCTGCTTTTTTGTTTTTTCACTTCCTGGACTTCTGCGCACGATCCCGACACAGAGGTCAAAAATGTAACTTCTTTTATACATATTAAATGTTGCAGGAAATCAGGGTGCGGGCAAGCTGTGTGCGGGCCCGCAAAGCAGCAGCATGTGCGTGCGCACTGGGAGCGCACGGGGCACCACTCGTCCCGTATGTCTCATTTTTTTGTCTATATCGTCCTGTGAATGACATTGAACGGCCACACCCGCAGCGCGGCCTGTCCATAATGACCGAACGTCTCAGCTCTTTTGTATATAATATGTCTTGTTCCCCGATGTACTTATACACGACGATTTCCACTCGGTCACCTCAGTTCTGCAAATACAGACTGAGGTGAGCCACTTTATTACTTACTTGACTTATCAAATATGTTTACTGATAAGTACCTGTAGTTATCGTTCTATAGGTATATTACAATTGTACGTTTAGTTCTGCGAATACAGACTGAGTTATTGTTCTATAGGTTATGAGCCCTGCCTTCTAGGCGGACTTCAAGAGCTGCAGAACAAATCAGACTTACCTCGCACAATGTCTTCGAACATCAAGCTAGATGACGATTCCGTACGTGTTCCGAAGCTCGAGCTAGGTGGCTCGAACTGGGTCCTATACAAGGACTGGTTGCTGTGGGCTGCCGACGCAAAGGGCTATCGGGGTCACCTGGACGAGACGGTGACGTAGCCGGTTGCACCCCAGGCTTCCACCATGCAGGCTACCACGGACATGGCGGCGGTGACAGCTGCTCCAGGAGCGGTAGCTGGGCCCGCTGCGGCTGGAGGGGGTGCTGGTGCTGCTGCCGGAGGGACCAGTGGTGGTACAGCAGCCCCCGCTGGTGGTGCTGCCGGAATGGGAGGGACGCTGACGGCGGTTGCAGGTGCAGCTGCTGGAGGGACCCCTGATCCACAGGCGGAAGCTGCGCACGAAGTGAAGTTAGCTGAGTGGCGCAAGGGCGAGGCAAACATGAAGCAGCTCATTGCAAGCACGATCCCGGACTCTCTTTTCATGAAGATCCGCACGAAGCCGAATGCGCGCGCGATCTGGGAAGCACTCGCACAGGAGTTCGAGCGCAAGTCGTGCATGGTCTCGGTCGACCTGCGGCGCCGGCTCCAAGAGCAGCGATGCTCCGAATGCGAAGACGTACGGATGCACTTCGCAAAGCTGCGCACGATGCGTGAAGACCTATCTGCGATGGGACACCCTCCTGCCGACGACGACTTCTATGCTATCATCACTTGGTGGGAGTGGGCCATGTCTGGCAGATACAATTACGATTGATGAGGTACGAAGAAATCGTTTCTTATGGGACGACCTCAGCGCCAGACCGCGTTACGCCAATCGATCCCCGTGGGAATATATTTTCAATCCCAGCTTATCCAAGTAAGTCTCAAAATAAGCGCCACATACAATCTTTCTTATCCACCAACACCCAGCCTGGGGTTAGGGGTAATTTTCACTACAAATTCTAGGGTTAGCCCTTCAACCATTACTTACCCATTGCTTACCACTACTTACCCATTACAAAGGTCGTCTTTGGGCGCTTATTGTGGCCTCTGAAGCGCTGCACACGTCCCACTTAAATCACTCTATTGTGTGGCTGTACTGGTCTCTAAACTTCAGTAATTCTGGGTTACTGGGCTTATTACTAGGTCAATCAAGATGAAAGTCAGTGTGTAACAAAGGTATTAACAATGTGCATCTAATGAAACATCAACATTGATATATCAGTAAGCAAATCAGGGCTAGAACACGGGTTTACTGACTGTTAACTTCCAACAGCTAATACTTCTTTCCCCCATAACTTGGCCAGTTCTTATCCAAATGACAAGTTTCATACCTCATTAGAAAGGTGTTCTGAAGCTGCATCCATCCATGATATCACCGTAGTAATCCCAGTAATAGCAAACCTGCTATTCCTGTTTGTATGATAGTAAGAGTGTTATTGAGGACATAACTTACCCAGTGTTAGGGATATAGTCTTCAAACAGATGTCATTAGATAGAGATTGCCAAGAGCTTTCAAATGATACTTTGCACAGTCCATATTAGTAAGTAAATGATGGAGATAATCCAGTAAAAGTGCTCACCTGGTTGTCTGCAGGAATACAGAGGGGTGAGCATCCATCACACCAGCTACAATAGTGGAAGATCCTAGTCTGTAGTCAGAAATAAGAAAAATGCAGCAACAATGGGTGTAGAAGAAGACTACAGGCCGTGTAGTGGGCATCTGAGGCCCAAGTCCAGAAGCCCTAACCCCAAGTTCATATTAGGTTCTTACACCCCCCGTCTTTGGACACAGGCTACAGGTCTGTAGGGTGATAGAACAAGGGGGTGCAGGATGGGGAGAAGGAAAAGGAAAACACAAGTAAAAGGAACATACCACATAACATCCATGTCACCCAACTGAGTTCACACAGTGCACGGTATGCACTCCTGCCTGGTGCCCCAAAGCCTTCTGCCCACAGTAAAGATGATGATCTAACACAAGGAGTATGGTGTCAGGAAAGGATTGAGTGAGAAGGAGTGGAGGGTGACACTGCCATTAGGAAGTTCTTGTGCAGCCAGTGCTTGTAGGACGCAACTGAATACCTCTGCCAACCTGGGCAAAGAGGGCGACGTGGCACAACTTATGCAGCACACACCTGAAACTGTTCTGAGGAGAGGGGATGCCCTTGTAGGTCTTGAGAATCCTGACCAGATGAGCCCAAAATGGTCTGAATCAATTCAGGAGTGGAGGAGATAGGAGATAGAGAGTTAGGTGGAGATGAGGAGGATGGGGTCGTAGTGGGAGCAGGTGAGATGTAGTTCGATTGAGATGAATGATGGCTCGTTGGAAAGCCCTTATTGAGGAGAATTGAATGGGCCCAGAACCGTACCGAACAAAGACATATTAGCAGCGCTGTGGCTGTAGCAAGTACTGAGAGTGATCAGAGGAATGTAGGAACAATAGAAGCAGAACGGCTTCATTAATCGTGGCCCAAGTGGGCTTGTTGGAAAGGGATTAAAAAGGGCTTTCCAACGCACCAAAGACGAGAGCAGGCGTCGAAGAACTCACCGAGATATTGCTGCCACATCACCAGCATCCCCTCCTCTATCCCGGGAAAACCTCCTACAACTCCACCAGTTCTCCTCCAAATCGAATGAGAGAGCTACCATTGGGTAGGGCTCAGTGATCAGAATCCAAAGAGGGCCATATCACTATGAGGGAGTGAGAGGTGAGGGGACAACAGCCACAGCAAAGGGGCCCCTACTGAGTTGTTGCACCAAGTGGCTGCCTCCGGAGAGATCTGCTCACCATTCTCCCAGTTCTCAACCGAATTGCTTCAAAACCATCGCGATTTGTGCGCACAATTAATCTGCAGACAGCGCACCTGGACGCGGGAGCATTGGGGAGGTTTGAGGGGGAGTAAAATGCGAAATACCGGTTCTTGAGAAACAAAAGTGGGAATAGAGCCTTGTTGAGGGCGCGCGCTGCCACGAAAACAGCACAGACGGATAGAGGGAAGCAATAGCTTTCAAACGGTATATTACACGACCCACTTTGGTTAGGAGGAAGCGGAGATAATCCAGTAAGAGTGGAAGGAGGCTGAGGTCAGGTGATCAAAAAAGCGCTGGTGGGCACGATAGCTCGGGTAAGCCTATCGTGCCCACCAGCGCTTTTTTGTGTCACATGACATGGGCTGTGGCTCTGGTCGCATTTTTTCAAAACTGAACCACTCAGGGATTGAACCAGGGCCCTCAGAATTATAACCACAGGTCTTTACCACTGCACCACTGGGCTGTTACTACCTCTGCCTCCTTTATGCCCTATATCATCTCTTGTAGCACTGATAAGATTTGCACAGCCACTTGAGCGCTTTTTTCCCTATCTGCCATTTCCGGATAGGGCAGGTGGCCCCAGCAGTGATTTGGTGGCTCAAGTTGTTTGCCTCATAGCTTCCTCAGTTCTTGTCCAAATGACTTCAAACAAATCGCGATTTGTGCGCATGTTAAAGGTCTAAATAACGCATCAGGACGCGTGAGAATCAAGCAAATTTATGAGGTAATAAGTGGGAAATACTGGCACCACTTGGAGGAATACCTAACTCAGCGGTGGAGTGGAGGCCACTTTGTTTGGTCCATAGCCCACTCAGTTCTTCACCAAATGACCTCAAACAAATCGCGATTTGTGCGCATTTTCAGCATCAATACTACACATTCAAGAATGTGGGAATTGAGTGATTTTCGAGCTAATAAATTGCAAAATACTGTCACCACTTCAATCTGGCAGTTGGTCCAGCAGTAATCTGTTGGACCATAGCTCATCCATTTCTTGACCAAATGGCTTCAAACAAATTGCAATGTGTGCATGTCTTCAATTACAATGATATCCATCAAAGTACGTGGGGATCAAACATGTTTTAGAGGTCATAAATTGCGAAATACTGTCATTATTTGAAGAAATGCCAACAGTTGTACACCTTTTAATGCACCTGGAGACTGACAAGTAGCATCATATTCAAGAGGTAGGTGAGGGCTTTCTGTGGGTGCATAACATGACATAGCTTGATGAAGATATCAGAGAGATAATCCAATAAAATGGCAAAAAAGCACTGGCACTATATGACTTCTATCCTCATACTGATTGTAAGTGCACTGTTGCTTGGACAAATTATTATGCATTATACACCATTGGATCCAGAATTGAATTGTTACAGTCCGTGCCAACCAGGCCAGGAGTACCGCAACTCTACTGGAACTCCATCTGGACTTCCATTCATCCAGTAACACCTAGACTGTTTCGGCCTGTTCCACTCCAGATATGAGTCACAGCCAATCCAGTTCCTTCTAGTTCCTCTCTGATTGTACTTACTCATACTCTGGTTGGACTTCCGCTTGGACCACGTGATCTTCTCTGGAGGTCCACTAGCTTCTATGCAGATGAATGGATGTGCATCACCACATGTTACTGTATGTCACTCCTGGTTGGTTTACTCCACTCCACAGCTCCTCGCGTGGTACCGACCAGAAGTCCAACCTCCGGACTCCAACCCCTAACTCCTATTGATGATTAGATTATGAGCACCAAGCTAGCCAGCCTTATGCCTTAGTTCGGATATCTCGTTTACTCTTCTGCTTGTAACTCCTGCTCTGAATCTACCTCCTTCTCCATCATCTTCACTGAACTTCCGTCTGGACTCTGCCCTCCAACCTCTGACCTCTGTCTGACTTCTGACTTCTGTCTCCCTTTGACTCTTCCTTCAACTCTTCATTCTAACCCTTCTCTGTTCTGGAGTTCTGCCAACCCCATCCAAAGTCCAAAAGCCTGACAGATTGTTCAGAGTATTGCTAATAGCTTTGCCAAGTCTTTGCTCTCTGGTGCACCCAGACTCCTCACCCATTCCTTCAGACTTCCTCTCTGGAGTTCCACTTCTCTGCTTTTCCACTTCCCAGACTTCTGTGCATGATCCTAACACAGAGGTCAAAAATATAACTTCTTTTATACATATTAAAGCATCAGTACATTCAAATATGAATATCCTGCTCCCTCATCAATTGTATCTGCCAGACATGGCCCACTCCCACCAAGTTGATGAGGGAGTAGAATATTCATATTTAAATGTACTGATGCTTTAATTACGATTGATGAGGTACGAAGAAATCGTTTCTTATGGGACGACCTCAGCGCCAGGCCGCGTTACGCCAATCGATCCCCGTGGGAAAATATTTTCAATCTCAACTTATCCAAGTAAGTCCAAAAATAAGCGCCACATACAATCTTTCTTACCCACCAACACCCAGCCTGGGGTTAGGGGTAATTTTCACTACAAATTCTAGGGTTAGCCCTTCAACCATTACTTACCCATTGCTTACCACTACTTACCCATTACAAAGGTCGTCTTTGGGCGCTTATTGTGGCCTCTGAAGCGCTGCACACGTCCCACTTAAATCACTCTATTGTGTGGCTGTACTGGTCTCTAAACTTCAGTAATTCTGGGTTACTGGGCTTATTACTAGGTCAATCAAGATGAAAGTCAGTGTGTGACAAAGGTATTAACAATGTGCATCTAATGGAACATTAATATTCATAGATCAGTAAGCAAATCAGGGCTAGAACACGGGTTTACTGGCCATTAACCTCCCACAGCTAACACTTCTTTCCTCCATCACTTGGTCAGTTCTTATCCAAATGTCAAGTTTCATACCTCATCAGAAAGGTGTTCTGAAGCTCCATCCACCAAGAATGTCACTGTGATCATCCCAGTAATAGCAAACCTGCTATTCCTGTTTGTATGATAGTAAGAGTGTTATTAAGGACATAACTCACCCAGTGTTAGGGATATAGTCTTCAAACAGATGTCATTAGACACAGATTTGCAAGAGCTTTCAAATGATACCTTGCACA
This sequence comes from Trametes hirsuta, assembly GCA_001302255.2. Lineage (NCBI taxonomy): Eukaryota > Fungi > Basidiomycota > Agaricomycetes > Polyporales > Polyporaceae > Trametes > Trametes hirsuta. The sequence continues at coordinate 122,873 of CP019374.1, read as the reverse complement.
ATGCACATTAATACGTAGATGATGGAGATAATCCAGTAAAAGTGCTCACCTGGTTGTCTGTAGGAATATGGGGGGTGAGTGTTCATCACACCAGCTACAATAGTGGAAGATCCTAGTCTGTAGTCATAAATAAGAAAGATGCAGCAACAATGGATGTAGAAGAAGACTACAGGCCATGTAGTGGGCATCTGAGGCCCAAGTCCAAAAGCCCTAACCCCAAGTACATATCAGGTTCTTGCACCCCCCATCTCTGGACACAGGCTACAGGTGTGTAGGGTGATAGAACAGGGGGGTGCAGGATGGGGAGAAGGAAGAGGAAAACACAAGTAAAAGGAATGTACCACATAACATCCATGTCATCCAACTGAGTTCACATGGTATACGGTATCCGCTCCTGCCTGGTGCCCCTCAGCCTTCTGCCCACAGTGAACATGATGATCTGACACAATGAGTATGGTGTCAATAAAGGACTGAGTGGGAAGGAGTGGAGTGTGACACTTTCATTGGGGAGTTCTTGTGCAGCCAGTGCTAGTAGGAAGCAACTGGATGCCTCTGCCAACCTGAGCAAAGAGGGCGATGTGGCACAGCTGATGCAGCACATATCTAGACTCATTCTGAGGAGAGGGTATGCCCTTGTAGGTCTTGATAATCCTGACCAGAAAAGCCCAAAATGGTCTGAATCCATCCAGAAGTGGGGGAGATAGGAGATAGAGTTGAATGGAGATGAGGAGGATGGGGTTGCAGTGGAAGCAACTGTGATGTGAGATGTGGTTCAATTGAGATGAATGATGGCTCGTTGGAAAGCCCTTATTGAGGAGAATTGAATGGGCCCTGAACAGTACAGAACAAAAACAAACTCACAGCACTGTGGCTGTAGCAGGTACTGAGAGTGCTCAGAGGGATGAAGGGACAATAGAAGCAGAACGGCTGGACGGATCATGGCCCAGGTGGGCTCGTTGGAAAGGGATTGAAGAGGGCTTTCCAACGCATTCAAAACGAGAGCAAGCGTCGAAGAACTCACTGAGATATGGCTGCCACATCACCTGCACCCCCTCCTCTATCCCGGGAAAACCCCCCACAACTCCACCAGTTCTCCTCCAAATCGAATGAGGAAGCCACCATTAGGTAGGGCTCAGCAACCAGAATCCAACGAGGACCACATTACTATGAGGGAGTGAGAGGTGAGGGAACAACAGCCACAGCAATGCTGCCCCAACTGGGTTGCTGCATCAAGTGGCTGCCTCCAGAGTGATTTGCTCACCATTCAACCAGTTCTCCACCAAATTGCTTCAAAGCAATCGCGATTTGTGCGCACCATGAATCTGCAGACAGCGCACCTGGACGCGAAAGAATTGAAGAAGGTTGAGAGGTAGTAAAATGCGAAATACTAGTTCCAAAGACACAAAAGTGGGAATAGAGCCTTGTTGAGGGTGCGCGCTGCCGCGAAAACAGCGCAGACAGATAGAGGGAAGCAATAGCTTTCAAACGGTATATTACACGACCCACTTTGGTTAGGAGGAAGCGGAGATAATCCAGTAAGAGTGGAAGGTGGCTGAGGTCAGGTGACCAAAAAAGCGCTGGTGGGCACGATAGCTCGGGTAAGCCTATCGTGCCCACCAGCGCTTTTTTGTGTCACATGACATGGGCTGTGGCTCTGGTCGCATTTTTTCAAAACTGAACCACTCAGGGATTGAACCAGGGCCCTCAGCATCATAACCACAGGTTCTTACCACTGCACCACCAGGCTGTTACCACCTCTGTCTCCTTTATGCTCTATATCATATCTTGTAGGACTGATAAGATCTGCACAGCCACTTGAGCACTTTTTTCCTTATCTGCCATTTCCGGATAGGGCAGGTGGCCCCAGCAGTGATTTGGTGGCTCAAGTTGTTTGCCTCATAGCTTCCTCAGTTCTTGTCCAAATGACTTCAAACAAATCGCGATTTGTGCGCATGTTAAGCGCCTAAATAACGCATCCAGGAGCGTGAGAATTGAGCAACTTTATGACGTAATAAGTGCGAAATACTGGCACCACTTGGAGGAATGTGCAACTTAGCAGTAGGGTGGTGGCCACTTTGTTTGGTCCATAGCCCACTCAGTTCTTCACCAAATAACTTCAAACAAATCGCCATTTTTGCACATTCTAAGCAGCCATGAACAGTCCAGAATGCGTGGGAATTGAGCAAATATAAGGGGTGCTAAAGTGCGAAATACCGTTGTGATTTGAAGGAACATCAACTCAACACTGGGGTGGTGGCCACCTTGTTTGCCCCATTCCCCACTCAGTTCCTGACCAAATGCCTTCAAACAAACTGCAACTTGTGCCCATTTTCAGCATTCATCAGACGCATCCATGAACATGGCAGTTCAGTCACTTTCAGCGGTGCTAAATTGCGAAATACTGTCACCACTTCAATCTGGCAGTTGGTCCAGCAGTAATCTGTTGCACCATAGCTCATCCAGTTCTTGACCAAATGGCTTCAAACAAATTGCAATGTGTGCATGTTTTCAATTTCAATGAGATGCATCAAAGTGTGTGGGGATCAAGCAAGTTTTAGAGGTTATGAATTGTGAAATACTGTCATTATTTGGAGGAATGCCAACAATTGTGCCCCCTTTCACGCATATGGAGACTGATAAGTAGCACCATCTTCAAGAGGTAGGTGAGGGCTTTCTGTGGGTATATAACATGACATAGCTTGATGAAGATATGGGAGAGATAATCCAATAACAGGGCAAAAAAAGTGCTGGCATCATATGACTTCTATCCTCATACTGATTGTAAGTGTGCTGTTGCTTGGACAAATTATCATGCATTATACACCATTGGATCCAGAATTGAATTGTTATGGAAGTGGGCCATGTCTGGCAGATACGATTGATGAGGGAGCAGGATATTCATATTTGAATGTACTGCTTGAATATGTATAAAAGAAGTTATATTTTTGACCTCTGTGTTAGGATCATGCAAAGAAGTTTGGGAAGCAGAAAAGCAGAGAAGCAGAACTCTAGCGAGGAAGTTCAGAGGAACAGGTGAGGAGTCTGGGCACACCAGAGGGTAAAGGCTTGGTGAAGTTATTAGCAACACCCTGAGCAATCTGCCGGGTCTTCAGAATTCAGATGGGGTTGGTGGAACTTCAGAATGGGGAAGAGTCAGAATGAAGAGTTGAAGGAAGAGTCAAAGGGAGATAAGTGTCAGACAGAGGTCGGATGTTGCAGTCCAGATGGAAGTCTGGCACAGATGATGGAGAAGGAGGTGGATTCAGAGTAGGAGTTATAAGCAGAAGAGTAAACAAGATATCTGAACTAAGGCATAAAGCTGGCTAGCTTGGTGCTTATAATCTAATCATAGATAGGAGTTAGGGGTCAGAGTCCAGAGGTCAGACTTCCGGTCAGGACTCCGCGGAGTGAAGCATCTGACTGGGAGTGACATACAATGATGTGTGGTGACGTGCATCTGCATATCCATGCAGAACCTGATGGAGTTCTGGAGTGGATTGCAGTCTGAGCAGATGCCCGACTGGAGGATGAGTAAGTACGATCGGAAAGGACTAGAGGGAACTGGAAGAGCCGAGACCGGTAGCTGTAATGGAAGGGGCTGGAGCGGTTTAGATGTTACAGGACAGATGAAAGTCTGGGTGGAGTTCCAGAACTCCGGGCCTGGTTGGCACGGACTGTAACAATTCAATTCTGGATCCAATGGTGTATAATGCATGATAATTTGTCCAAGCAACAGCACACTTACAATCAGTATGAGGATAGAAGTCATATGATGCCGGTGCTTTTTGCCCTTTTATTGGATTACATCTACCATATCTTGATCAAGCTGTGTCATGTTATATACCCACAGAAAGCCCTCACCTACCTCTTGAAGATGGTGCTACTTATCAGTCTCCATATGCGTGAAAGGGGGCACAATTGTTGGCATTCCTCCAAATAATGACAGTATTTCACAATTCATAACCTCTAAAACTTGCTTGATCCCCACACACTTTGATGCATCTCATTGAAATTGAAAACATGCACACATTGCAATTTGTTTGAAGCCATTTTGTCAAGAAATGGATGAGCTATGGTCCCACAGATTACTGCTGGACCAACTGCCAGATTGCAGTGGTGACAGTATTTTGCAATTTATTAGTCCAAAAATCACTCAATTCCCACGCATTCTGGACTGTTCATGGCTGCTTAGAATGTGCAAAAATGGCGATTTGTTTGAAGTTATTTGGTGAAGAACTGAGTGGGCTATGGACCAAACAAAGTGGCCACCACCCTACTGCTAAGTTGCACATTCCTCCAAGTGGTGCCAGTATTTCGCACTTATTACGTCATAAAGTTGCTCAATTCTCACGCTCCTGGATGCGTTATTTAGGCGCTTAACATGCGCACAAATCGCGATTTGTTTGAAGTCATTTGGACAAGAACTGAGGAAGCTATGAGGCAAACAACTTGAGCCACCAAATCACTGCTGGGGCCACCTGCCCTATCCGGAAATGGCAGATAAGGAAAAAAGTGCTCAAGTGGCTGTGCAGATCTTATCAGTCCTACAAGATATGATATAGAGCATAAAGGAGACAGAGGTGGTAACAGCCTGGTGGTGCAGTGGTAAGAACCTGTGGTTATGATGCTGAGGGCCCTGGTTCAATCCCTGAGTGGTTCAGTTTTGAAAAAATGCGACCAGAGCCACAGCCCATGTCATGTGACACAAAAAAGCGCTGGTGGGCACGATAGGCTTACCCGAGCTATCGTGCCCACCAGCGCTTTTTTGGTCACCTGACCTCAGCCACCTTCCACTCTTACTGGATTATCTCCGCTTCCTCCTAACCAAAGTGGGTCGTGTAATATACCGTTTGAAAGCTATTGCTTCCCTCTATCTGTCTGCGCTGTTTTCGCGGCAGCGCGCACCCTCAACAAGGCTCTATTCCCACTTTTGTGTCTTTGGAACTAGTATTTCGCATTTTACTACCTCTCAACCTTCTTCAATTCTTTCGCGTCCAGGTGCGCTGTCTGCAGATTCATGGTGCGCACAAATCGCGATTGCTTTGAAGCAATTTGGTGGAGAACTGGTTGAATGGTGAGCAAATCACTCTGGAGGCAGCCACTTGATGCAGCAACCCAGTTGGGGCAGCATTGCTGTGGCTGTTGTTCCCTCACCTCTCACTCCCTCATAGTAATGTGGTCCTCGTTGGATTCTGGTTGCTGAGCCCTACCTAATGGTGGCTTCCTCATTCGATTTGGAGGAGAACTGGTGGAGTTGTGGGGGGTTTTCCCGGGATAGAGGAGGGGGTGCAGGTGATGTGGCAGCCATATCTCAGTGAGTTCTTCGACGCTTGCTCTCGTTTTGAATGCGTTGGAAAGCCCTCTTCAATCCCTTTCCAACGAGCCCACCTGGGCCATGATCCGTCCAGCCGTTCTGCTTCTATTGTCCCTTCATCCCTCTGAGCACTCTCAGTACCTGCTACAGCCACAGTGCTGTGAGTTTGTTTTTGTTCTGTACTGTTCAGGGCCCATTCAATTCTCCTCAATAAGGGCTTTCCAACGAGCCATCATTCATCTCAATTGAACCACATCTCACATCACAGTTGCTTCCACTGCAACCCCATCCTCCTCATCTCCATTCAACTCTATCTCCTATCTCCCCCACTTCTGGATGGATTCAGACCATTTTGGGCTTTTCTGGTCAGGATTATCAAGACCTACAAGGGCATACCCTCTCCTCAGAATGAGTCTAGATATGTGCTGCATCAGCTGTGCCACATCGCCCTCTTTGCTCAGGTTGGCAGAGGCATCCAGTTGCTTCCTACTAGCACTGGCTGCACAAGAACTCCCCAATGAAAGTGTCACACTCCACTCCTTCCCACTCAGTCCTTTATTGACACCATACTCATTGTGTCAGATCATCATGTTCACTGTGGGCAGAAGGCTGAGGGGCACCAGGCAGGAGCGGATACCGTATACCATGTGAACTCAGTTGGATGACATGGATGTTATGTGGTACATTCCTTTTACTTGTGTTTTCCTCTTCCTTCTCCCCATCCTGCACCCCCCTGTTCTATCACCCTACACACCTGTAGCCTGTGTCCAGAGATGGGGGGTGCAAGAACCTGATATGTACTTGGGGTTAGGGCTTTTGGACTTGGGCCTCAGATGCCCACTACATGGCCTGTAGTCTTCTTCTACATCCATTGTTGCTGCATCTTTCTTATTTATGACTACAGACTAGGATCTTCCACTATTGTAGCTGGTGTGATGAACACTCACCCCCCATATTCCTACAGACAACCAGGTGAGCACTTTTACTGGATTATCTCCATCATCTACGTATTAATGTGCATTGTGCAAGGTATCATTTGAAAGCTCTTGCAAATCTGTGTCTAATGACATCTGTTTGAAGACTATATCCCTAACACTGGGTGAGTTATGTCCTTAATAACACTCTTACTATCATACAAACAGGAATAGCAGGTTTGCTATTACTGGGATGATCACAGTGACATTCTTGGTGGATGGAGCTTCAGAACACCTTTCTGATGAGGTATGAAACTTGACATTTGGATAAGAACTGACCAAGTGATGGAGGAAAGAAGTGTTAGCTGTGGGAGGTTAATGGCCAGTAAACCCGTGTTCTAGCCCTGATTTGCTTACTGATCTATGAATATTAATGTTCCATTAGATGCACATTGTTAATACCTTTGTCACACACTGACTTTCATCTTGATTGACCCAGTAATAAGCCCAGTAACCCAGAATTACTGAAGTTTAGAGACCAGTACAGCCACACAATAGAGTGATTTAAGTGGGACGTGTGCAGCGCTTCAGAGGCCACAATAAGCGCCCAAAGGGCGACTTTGTATAGGGTAAGTAGTGGTAAGCAATGGGTAAGTAATGGTTGAAGGGCTAACCCTAGAAATTGTAGTGAAAATTGCCCCTAACCCCAGGCTGGGTGTTGGTGGATAAGAAAGATTGTATGTGGCGCTTATTTTTGGACTTACTTGGATAAGCTGGGATTGAAAATATTTTCCCACGGGGATCGATTGGCGTAACGCGGCCTGGCGCGGAGGTCGTCCCATAAGAAACGATTTCTTCGTACCTCATCAATTGTAATGTTGCAGGGATGGTGAGAGTAGAAGACAAGCTGTTTGTCCCAGCTGTCAGGGTAGAGAATGTTTTTATAGTTGTATGTCACCGTGTGGAGTGAGATTCTTTCGATCAAGGCCCAAGGGTCAAGTAATTGTTGATGTCATGTTGTGTCATGACCTTGCTATCATGAAGGAGTGACAGTAGCAATGATGTCACCTTCTGGGAATGGATGGTTAGGACCTCAACCACTACTTATGCATGCGAGGCAACAACTTGACGCATACATCTCTGAGTGCTAATACTACCTCTGCCCGCTTTTGTTTTTTTCTAGGCCACCCTTTCCCTGCCACACTTAGAATCCTGGTTAGTTGGTAGTGAATTATATTCAGTATGTTAGGCCGGTAACCGGCTGAACCCTGTAATTAACTACAGATTGTGTGTGGCCTTTCCACAGGTGAATGCACGGATATGCATAGGCATTGGCAGGGATATATCCCCGGATACCTAAGGTAGTATCCGTATCTGTATCCGTATTTTATCCTATCCGCGGATAGGATAAAATTAAGGTTAGGGTTATCCTATCCCTGGATAGAAAATCCGGGGATAAAAAATCCCCAGCACGGATATCCCTATGTTTAGGGATACATGATACAACTTATTAGTTTACCTCGGAGTATGCACACTATATCTGAACAATGCACACGAAATTGGTATTAAAAAGCTCTAAACATGGATACAAGCTCGACTATGCACCCCCAGCTGCTGCACGCCCACCAATGCGATCATATCCGGGTTCCATGGTGAAATCATCATTAGCATTGTCCTTAACCTCACCGAGCTTTGCGACACTGAGGAAGTCTTTAGCATTGACCAGCCCCCACCGAACCCAGTCGCCAAGGCATAATATCGCACGTGTGCTCTCAGCGCTCAAACAGCTCCGGACATGACTTAAAACAAGTCGTCCACGGCTAAAAGTACGCTCAACATCGACCGAAGTAGCTATGAATGAATTAGCTTTAAGCCTCCGAAAGATTTGCGAGAAACAATAGGTCAGTGCTTACCGGGGATGGAAAGATAGTCCAATGCCAATCGCGAGAGCTGCGGGTACACGTCCCGGCGCGCAACCCACCACTCCAGCGCATTTTTCGTCAGCTCCGGTGGCGCTGCCAGGTAGCGGTCAAGTTCATCTTCCTGGGCACTTGGGCCAATGGAGGCGAGTGCAGGAAGGTTGTCAAAGATATTGGACGGCTACAAGTGCCAGCGAAGAGAGTGAGCAACATGTTATACACGGGAGGACAAAAAAAAGATACTACTTACCTCAGAGCGTGATGGTACTGCTGCTGAGGACCCGTGCGGCTTGTCGTTCGATGCCTGCGTGGTGGAATCAAGGTCCATGGCACTCTCATTGGCGGCTCCATCGCGGATCGTGGTGCATGTGTCGAATTCGCTGCGTAGGAGTTCGCGCGCCGTCTTCAGCCACCATGCGGGCCATCCGGTGTTCTCGAAATATTGAAGCTTGTGCGAGGGATGTAACACTAGTCCAACGGGTTGTTAGTATGCTGTAGAGAGAACATACAAGGTTTTGTGCTCACTCATTGCCATGCGGTATATGGCTGACAGGTCCGTCTTTGTGTAGTATCTATTGAGGGTCTTCTTAGCAAGACGGAGCGCGGCTGAGATAGGTGGGCTGAGGCTGCTGCTGGCCCGGGTGGCGTCCATGAGGACGTTGTCGATGTGATCCATCGCCGGGATGACCATTGCAAGGTTTGGCGTATCACGCGAGAAGTAAAGTGTTGCATCCTTGAAGATCTAGTGACAGCACGAGGACGGGGGTGCGAGGACGGCGGCGCGGGGACAGTCAATGATGAGGGCACACGGAGGGGGGCGCGAAGATGGGGGCACGGGCAAGGGCAAGGGCGAGGGCACAAAGATGGGGGTGCAAGAGCGGTTGGCGGCGCAAGGATGGGGGCGCGGGGACGATCGACCACGAGGGCACATGAATGGGGGTGTGAAGACGGGGGCGAGAGGATGATTGATGGCGCGAGGACCGGGGCACGATAATGGTCGGCGGTGAGGGCAAGGGTGAGGGCACGGGTACGAGAGACGGTTGACGGCACGAAAACAGGTGTGCGAGAACGGAAGCGCGAGGACGGTCGACGGCGAGGGCATGGGTGCGAGAGATGGCGAGGACAACAGCGCGAGCGCACGAGCGCGAGATTGAGGTCGAGGACGAAGCCAACAGCAGCAGCAACAGTGCGAGGGCAAGCATGAGTGTGGTGGGTGTGGGGGGAAGAAACGGTATTTTGCCAATTCAACGTCCGGGCAGCGAGTGGACGGGCGGCAGACGGGATTTGTGGGAAGCTCGGAGTTAGTACGCAGATGGAGAAGACGGGCGGCCTGGCATACCTTGAGAACATCACACAATTCTGTGATGATGGTCCACTCGTCCGGGCTCAGCTCGTACGCGTGAAGCCCATGTTCCCTAGTTGCACAGAGGGCGTCGACGGCTGCGCAATACTTGAGTGCGACGCTCAACATATCATACGTGGAGTTCCAACGTGTCTTGACGTCGCGCGGGATCAGGCGAGGGGGGAGCATCTTCTCCTTCACAATCGCGTGCCAAGCCGGAAGGACCTTGGTAGTGAAATGTACTATTTTAAAAGCGAGGCGCCGGATCTGCCAACGAGCGCGTGAGTTCATGTTCGGCGTTTACCTTGCCAACGCCTCGCTCACCTTCACCAGCACCATCTTGACCGGCCATACATCCTGCTCGAATGCCTCTCTCTCGTCGCTGTCGAGCAAGGCGACCTCATCGAGCCAGCTCTCGCTGTCATCACCCACCTCGTCCTCCTCGTCCTCCTCGTCTTGGCCCTCCCGATCCTGCTTCTCCCCATCCCCTATCTCCCGGGCCAGTTCTACCAGCGCGCGAACGTCTTCATTGGCGGCTGCCTCCGCATCATCCATGGACCTGACATCAAACTCGTGAAGGAGGCTGTTGGCGGTTAGGGCGACAATGTGGAGGAAGCAACGGGTGCGCGAGAACTCGCTGCCGAACCCCGTAAGCATGCTCGCCATCTCGTCGACCATAGTATCATTATTTGATGCATTGTCGCATGTCACGCTCAGGATCTGAATATTGACATCAGTTTCTTGTTGGAAGCTAACACTGTGGTGCAAAATGCTCACCTTGTCTTCGATCCCCAGGTCTCTGAGAACCTCGACAAAGGTGACGGCCAGGGTGATGCCTGTGTGGGACTACGAGGTCGTTAGAGGCCGGGGAGAGCTGCAATAGAAGGTGAGTATACATACCTTAGGTACTTCGACGATGTCGAGCAGCAGGCGGAGCGGCCTCCCTTCGTGCTCTAGGTGGATGGTGATCGCGACGAACGCGCGATGGTTCGGAGACGTCCATGCGTCCGTGGCAAAGCTAAGTTTGCCTTTGTGCTCCTAGGTATCAATCATAACTGTTAGCTATCAGTTATTTGAACCTCACGGTGCACGTAACACATACCTGTAGGAGCCTTGCCATACGTCTACGAGTGCTCGCGAAGAGGGTTTTTGTGTCGCACGAGACAGTTGAGGGGGAGGGCAGATAGTACCCCGGTCTGCCCGTCTTCATCAACGTGATGAAGCCCGGGTCGCGCACGATGCTGAAGGGTCGCGCGCTTTGCGTGACCCATTTGACGATCTCAGCGCTGCACAAAGTGGTGAGTCCTTAAGCCTATTCTGTACCCCAAAGCTACTCACCGAGTCTCCTCCCTCGTATGCTGGATGTGACTGTAACTGACGGCGCCCTTCTTGCGTGCAAAGTAGGTGCTGATACGACCCGTCTTCAAGATGCTCTCGATGACTGACTTGCGGGCTTCCTTGTCGTCACTCGCTTCCATCGCACGTGTGACGGCTTCTTCGCCCCAGCAAGCTAGTGCATGCTTGCGCAGGTTGCTCATCGAGCAGTCTTTTTTTGTCCACATAGTGGCGAACTTGATGGTTGCACGTAGGGCGCGCACAGGTGAAAGCATGAGTGCGGCGCCCCTTCTGAGTTTGGATGTCAACCTCGGGTTTGTAAAAGGCATAGATTGGCGACGTCCAGCGAAGACGGAGGTTTTCTGTCTCCTGGCGTGAGTGAAAAAGAAGTGAGCGAGGGTTAAAGACATACCTAACTCGTCCTCGGGGGTCTCACCCTCATCCTCAGTCTGTGGGCCCTCGTTCTCGGTCTGTGGGCTGTCCTCCTTGCCTGCAGGGTCGTCCTCATCGCTGCTGATGATGATGGCCCCCGGAGTCCTTGGAGCACTGGACGCTCGAGACCGCCAGTCGTCTTCGTCCTCGGTATCCTGTACTGTGGTTCGATGGCGGCGTGGTTTTTTTGAAGGAGGTGCTTCATCCGACTCAGTGGGCGTGCCTTGAGTGTTCTTGTGTGAATGGCTCAGAGTGCTCGCGTGAGAGTCGTTAGCAGCAGCCTTGGCCGCTGCCGTTCTTTTCTTGCGTGTTGTTACAGCCACTGGGGGATATCAGCATGCATCAAGTGAAACTCATGAAATAGCCTACTGGTGTGTGCCACGGTTTCGAACAAGTGTTCGAATATTATGTGGCGGCTGGCACACGGCTGTGGAGGGCTGGGGGATAAGCCACCGTCTATACAGTTCTACGCCACAAATTGTTGGCAATGTCTAAATATGGTGCTTGATTTGGTAGGCTCTGCTCGAGGTCTGGAGGAGCGGCTAGTGCCCAGTGTGCCAGATTTGGAAACTGGTTGGTCTGGCGAGTTGTGGGAGGTTTCCAACATTAGATACAGCTTATATTATGACATAATACAACAAAATTTAAAAACCCTTGCACGGATACGGATATCTCTAGGACGGATACAGATTTCCTGCGGATACAAGAAATGAGTATCCGTATCCGTGATCCTTTGGCATATCCCTGAAAATCCATGACATTATCCCTATCCCTGCCATTGCCTAGATATGCATATAGTTCATCTGATGGGCTAAAGAATATATAGTTCTGTAGAGTGATCGTAGACAATGACAGAAGTCTAGTAGAGTTTGTTGTCTCAGACTTTGTACAGTGGCATGCTATATGCAGTCCATAGACTGTTCGTCCAATACAACAAGCACCTGTAGGGCCTTGCCTACCCTGTGGCACATTGCAGAGCGCTGCCCTAGAGTCGCAGATTTGCTGATGATCGCCCAATTAGAAATATGTGAATATTGTTTGTTATGAAACAATATTAAGATGTATTAGAAATTTTTAAGCTCATGTGGGTTCCACCAATGACTATATTCAAACAGCTCGTCCTACCAACAACGTTGTGAAATTTACAAGACCTTTTTCATTTTAATGGGTGCCTAATGCGCACTTGTGAAACAACAATGAAATCCATAATAGTGGGAGCAAATCACGTGTTGTGGACAAAACAAACTCCTTTGCTAGAGAAATTGCCAGAGGATTCAATCTTTTCTGGGAGTTCCCATATCCTTTTGGGACAAAAAACTTGTGTCTATTCCTTATGTCCCAAAACTACTCAGGAATGTACACTTTCTCGACCTCGGACAGGCTGACCAAATACCCAAGGACACTATTAATTTGGTTCAGATTTAGAGTGTTTTGGGGGTCCCGGAATCCGTTCATGTTTGCCATGCTTAAAGTTGCAGGTTTGCTGATGACCTAATATGGCCTACAACCTTACCAGCCAGCCTGACCCAGGCATGCTTGTCATTGGGGAGCCAGAAAGGGCCAATACACAGTGAGTCATCCATTTATGAACCAATACCCTAAATTAGGACTGGGACCCCAACTTACATGCACTATGAAGAACATCATATCTGCATAGTTGAATCCCATAACCATGACATCACAAGCTGTGTGCCAGCACAATCTCCAGTTGTTCAGTGTGTGGTGTAACACAAATCACCAAGAAGAAAGACTAGACAATTGATGTAGTGTGTACGAGATGTTGCATACAAAACCATGATGATAATCGTACCATATAATATTGCACCATTCATTAACCCCCTCGAAAACCGGGCTCACTCTGCTCTCCCCGACCGATCCCGCACCATCCGGTGGCCACGGGGCACACAGCCCAAAGGTATACTCTAATCAGTGAGTGGGTAGCATGCTCCGCCGCCTCCGCGCCTTCTCGAGCGGGGGCAGAGACTCTTCGTCGTCCGGTCCGCGTCCAGAAGCAAGCATAGGTGGCAAGTCGCTGTTCGACTGCATGCTGCTGTCGCCGTCGCCATCGACGGTCATGGAGGTAGCTGCATAACATGAGAACCAGATCGATACTCTGCGTCGACGAAAGAGAAGAGACTTACGAGAGGATATCTCCGTACTGCGGTCGCCCAGGCTGCTGCGTGCATACCCTGTAGTACCGTTGAAGCCGGTCGTATTCGTTCTGAGCGACGAGTCCGACGAAGCAGGCGAGGGAAACCCGCCAGTCTTTACGCCCCGCTCAGGCGACGCGAGTAACTTGGGGATCATCGAGCGGCGGCGCTATATAGAAAGCGAGTGAGCTAAATAGTCTCCGAAAGGCAATGCCGGAGTAACCGAATGAACGAACGTACCTTGTTCACGCCCGCGACGTTTGCTAGTTCGAGATTGATCAAGAACTTGCCCTCGTCGACCCGTCTGCGCTGCTCGGCGCACTCGACGACCCATGCGATGCCGACCACGAGTGGTTTCGGCTCCTTCAACAGCCTATCCGAATGCATTACCTTTCCGTCAGCGCTGCTCAAAATACGCCAGAACGAACAGAGCGCGCGAGAGAGAGACGCACCGGTAACCCTTGATGGTGCTCATGAGCCCGTTCTTGTACACCACATGCGTGCACCGCGAGCCCACGCGCGACGCCATCTGCTCGCAAACATCCCATCAGCCCCATCCTACCGCCCCACGCTGGACACAAAGAAGCCAAACGCAGCCACGGCGCTCTCGATGGTCGGACGCACCTTTGCCCCAAGCCCGCGCAACATATCCACGAAGAGCGACCCCGCGTCCTCGCCCTCCTCTGACCTGATATCCACGAAGATTGTGCACCCCCGCAGCACTGCGAGCGCCCCGGGACTCTCGCTCGCCCCCTCTCTCGTCTTCCCCTTCTCTTTCCCCTTCTCCTTCGCCTTGGTCTTCTCCGGGGGCGTGGACAACGCGCCCGTCGCGAGCCGCGTATTATGCGCGCGCGTCGTCCGAGGAGGCGGGACAGGCGGGGGCAGCATCTCGCCGTCCGCCCGCCCTTTCCCCTTCCCCTCCGCTTCGCCCTTCTCGCCCTCGCCGTGTCCCGACCGCGCCTCCGCGGCGCCGGACGTGGGCCACGAGCTACTCACGGCACGTCCTTTGCCCTTTGCGCCACCGTCCATACGCGCGGGTGGCGTGTTCGGGAGACCAGAGAGGCTCTGCGTGAGCAAATGGCTGGCCATGCTCGCGCGGCGGCTCTCGTTGCGCCTCCTCTCGCGATCCCCTTCTTTGCCCTTGTCTTGATCTCTGATCGCGCTGCCGTTCGGCGCAGGGTGAGTCCCGTCCGGGGTCGATGAGGAGCCGCCATCTGCGTTTGAGGTCGCACCCTCTTGACCGCTGGCAGACGTGACCACGCCTCCGTCTACGGTGTCTTCGAGATGGCCCAAGTCGCGGAGCACATCCTCGCTCGCGTTTCGAAGCCACTCACCGATGCGATCCTTGGTCGACTTCTCGTGCTCGCCCTCTTCGGTCATGTCAGCCCCGGCCGTTCCTCCCGCATCCCTAACAACCCCGCTCGGTCCTTCTCCCAGGTCCAGCGGTTCGAGCATCATGTTGTCTTCCTGTTCTCCTACCTCCACAGCACCCGCGCCGCCGCCCTTGACAGGACTGCCAATGACGACGGGCAGCGAGCTCTTCTTGCTCACCCGATGCACGACCCGTCCTCCTAGCCCCAACCCCCTCCCTGCGCCGATGCCAAGCCCCCTACGAGCACCGAGACCCCCCGCAGCGCCGTTGCGCAGGCCAGACGGACCCGCGCCCGCACCCAAGCCAGGCCGCGCGACACCGACAGACGAGCGCGCTGCGCCAGGCTTCGCAATCCCTGAACCCGCGCCCGTTCCCGATCCTCGCCCGAGACCCGTAAAGATCGCGCGACCCGTCGAGGGCGTCGACGCAGGGAAGATGCGTTTCGGTCCTCCGAGACTAGCCCTCGACCCGGAGACTGGGGTAGCTGCGGGAGTAGGTCGTGCGACGGTGGTAGTTGAGGGCGCCGTACCAGGCCCAGACGCACCGCCAGGAAGCACTGCAAACCCGAGCCCAAGGCTACCTCGTACCTTACCCAAACTCGGGGCGAGGGCAAGGCTGACCTGCCGTTTCTTCGTATCGTCACCTTCGCCTTCGCCTGCGCCCGCCACCTCCTCGGCTGACCGCCTGTCGACCTCTCCGTTAGCCAGCACAGGCCGGTCGCGCACGGGAGGCATGCTCCCCGAGCGCGCCTTGTTCGGAGCAGGCAATGGCGGCGGCAGCGTAAGGGTAGTTTGCCGCAACATCTTGCCCGTCCCCGCACCCTGGCCAGGGGTAGACGACCCGAGCGGCGCCTTGCCCTTGCCTTTCGTCTTGCCCGCGCCCGACAGCGGGACGCCAAGTGCCGTCTCCGGACGCCCTCCCGCGCCCGTGGTAGACCCCAGCGCCGCGCTTTCGTCCTGATCGTGTCCAGGTGCGTCAGCGTCGCGGTGGAAACCCATGCTTGTGCTGGGCCGGGACGGGGGCGGCGCGTTGAGCCGCTCCAAAGCCATATTGAGCGTCGAAAGGCTCGAGTTGAGCTGCACGGGCGCCGGTGCCGGCGCCGGGCGGGCCTCTTCCTTTGGTGGCTGCAGCAGTGGTGGCCGGGAGCTTGACGAGGGAGCAGCGACATGCGTCACGCGAGGAGTGACCGCAGCCGTGAAGGTGAACGCGGTGGACGGCACGCCGGTGGAGGGGCGCGAGGAAACAGGCTTGACCGGGGACGTTTTAGCTGCGGAAGCGGCGGTGGGCTGGGCGTAGGATAGGGACATGGAGCGGCGACGGAGGGGGGTCGCGCTTGGGCCTGCGGACGCTGTAAACACGTCGGTGAGCAATCGGGGTACTAACGGCATGGCACAGCGGTCGCGTGCACGGGTAGACCCCAGTACGACGAGTGGAGTACTTACGGTGTGCCTTTGTGCGGGCCTCCTCTTCGACTTTGAGCTGGCGAAGCGTGGTGCTGCGAGTCGCTCTGACGATCGGGGCGGTATTCTTGGAGGCCTTTGGTGCTCGGGTCTTTTTCGGTAGAGAAGGCTGTTTGGGCTTCATCCTGGAGACGACGGAAGGCTGGGGGAGTCTGCTGGGTTTGGAGTCGGAATTAGATGTGGATGTGGATGTGGAAGGGGCGGGTTGAGGGATTGCCGTGGATGTGGAGGGGAGGGAGGGGGGATCGACGGGCATGGGCTCGTCATGTTCGTTGTGGGAGAGGGGGGAGAGCGGAGTCAAGGGAGAAGTGGACGGTTCGAGGGATGGGGGCGCAAGATCGAGGGACGGCAGAGGTGGCGGAGAGGGGCGAGGAGACGAAGGCTGAGGGATCAAGAGCTTGGGACGCTCTGGGCGAGAGGGAGAGCGTTCTGGGGGGACGGATGAGATGCGAAACTTGCTAGGAGACCTGCGAGGGGAAGGGGGGAGATTGTTGAGATCAAGCAGAGGAAGAGCAGAGGAGATGGGGGGAACAGATACGGCGCGCCTGGACGCGGACGAAGGGGGGTGGTCGCTGGGGAAGATGGAGAGCGAAGCGGAGGGTGGTCTGGGAAAGAGAGAGTGGTCGTGTCGGGGTCGTTTGGGGTCGCGTTCGTGGAAGAGGGCGGCGTCCTTTGCGGGCGAGGGAGGCCGTTTGAGCCGCGGGTCGTGCGGGGCGAGAGAGGGCGCGTCGTCTGAGGAGGAGGGCGGGAGGGGCGGGGGAGCGGGTGGGGCGGGCAGAAGTTTGAGAGCAGACTTGGCCTGTTTGAGAGGCGAGCGGTCGAGGCTCGGGCTGAGAAAGGCGTCGAGCGTCGTCTGCGAGCGGGTCCGCTTCTTGCCGTCCATGGTCGTCGTCGTCGTCGGCCGCAGCAGTCTGGCCACAGCGAAACGGAGGCGGCGGCGGCGGAGGAGGAGGAGGAGACAAGGCGGCGGAGGGGACGAGCGGGACGGGCAGACGCGCCCAACCACACCGCACGACACACGCATCACGTGCCCGTCTCCCCGCGCCGCGACGCGTCCCCGCTCTGTTCACTCCTCCATCATACTAGACTCTATGTTCCAACGTCGGCGGCATCCCTGCTCAACTTCTCAGCTTACCATCGCACCCGTCCCGTCATACTCAATTCGGCGCAGGCGTCGATCAGTTCGTTCTCGTTCCCGGCTGGCCAGCACTTGAAGGCGACGGCGATCGCAGGAAGCAAATCAGGCACGGTGAGGTCGTGGGCTGCGTACACGCTGCATTCTACCGTGCGCTATCGTGGTCAAACTTGCTATTCACCCGTCATAGCTCGCCACGGGCACCCCTCGATCCCGGACGCTCATTTGTGCTTCTTCGTGTTCTCGAGCCACCACATGTGGCTGATGTCGTGTCACTCGCAAGAGCAAATACATTGTACATACATCAGTCCGAACGGTACAGCGCTTGACAGTACGACAAGAGACGGAAAACGCTACAACAAGATACACAAGATACAAGTTCGCAACAAATGCAGCAATGCTATACAACAAGATACGCGCAGGATCACACAGCACGGAGAGTGGTCAGCGAGGACTAGCGGAACAGCAGCGGATAGGCGAACGGAGCCAAGGCTCTACCAGGGCCGCCACGACGGGTGCGGACACTCGATGAGCGGAGACATGGACGTCGTGGGCCCGTCCGGCCCCACGACCGTCGACCCCGGCAGCAGGTGGAGGTGACCAAGCTGCGCGCGCAGCACCAAGCCGCCACAGCGTCAGGGTTACGAGAATTCCATACGCACACCAGCGTCCGCCCCGTCCCCGAGAGAGGCGCACGCGGTGTGCCATACCAAAAGGACCATCATCCCGAGCGGCATCCGTTGGCGGAACCACCCCGTCGAGAAGCAGAGCGGCGGTGTCGATAGGAGTGGATGCGTGTCGGCCAGGCGCGTACCAGACGTCGGGGAGTTGGTTGCCCGCATCGCGATTCGGTGCAGTGCGTTGTGCAAGTAAACAGGAGAGAAAACGATAAGTCAGCCCAACGTCTCCCTCAAGGCGCAACGGTGTGATAGCAAGAATTAATAGAGGATAGTTGGCCAAAGTCGAGGCCGCAGCGGCGAAACACACGCCCCGACCGCTGCCCAAGAAATCGCGACCAAAATCACGAATGGGAGAAGTCAAAGACACCAGAAAAATGAACTCACCCCCACAAACTGCAGGAACGCGTTGAGGTCGGCAGCGCGCCTCATCTCACGCGCCTTCATCTTCGCCTCTCGACGTTCGTTCTCCTCCTTCTCTTTCTTCTCGCGCTCCGACTTATCCTTGGCGCTTTCCTGTTGGCCGCTCTTGTTCGGTCCGCCACCCTTCCCTTGTCCTCCGCGGCCCCCGGTCGACTTTCCGTCCTTCGCTTTCTTCGAGGAGTCCTTCGCGTTCTTGGTGCCGTCGTCACCCTCGCCCTCTCCAAGATCTTCCCAGCCGCCGTCGTCCTCTGCCGCGTCGTCCGCAGGGACAGGGATCTGATATTCGAGAAGGAGCCGTCGCGCGACGTGCGCATCGAGCGACGGCAGCTCATGGACCGTCTTCGGAAATAGAGGGGACGGAGTTCCTGCGCTGCCCTCCTCGGCGGGGCCGCCAAGTAGAGTGGAAGAACCCGAACGTTCACTTGCGTGCGCGTCCTGCTTCGTCTTATTGCCCTTGGGCCCGTCCTTGTCCTTCTTTCCCTTGAGTTCCGCGCCGGGGCCGTTCCCGTTCGCATCCGATCCCGCGGCACTGGGGAAAACTTGAGGCCGAAGCAAAGGCCGTAGAGGCTCTGCGACGGCTTCTCGCCGTATGTGTGCATTACGGCGGCGAGCCTCACTGAAAGACATCGGAGAACGCGAGGCGCATATATCGCGGTGAGATTAAAAAACGCAAAGGTAGAATAAGGTAAACACACCGATTTGCGAGCTCGATCCTGGAGGCCATGATCATGTCTCGATACTCCTTCAGCTTCTCCTTCAGTGTCTGGGGAACCTGAGCCTCCAGCTATGGCCAAAGGTTAACTGCATGAGAAAAATGCGAGAACATGCCAGGCATGCAACACCTACCTGTCGACGAACCCGCTCTTCGATTTCCTTGCTGATGATCTCCGACACGATACGGTCAATTTGCGGACGTAACTCCACGCGGATAAAATCTTTGACTCGCTCCTTCGCGTCATTCCCCTCGTCCTTTACGGCCTTGTCTTGCTCAAGGCAGTGCGCGTGGACGACGGCCTCCAAGCTGTCGAGCTATAACACGGTTCGCCGAACAGTACGTTATCGGAAATCATGTTCGCTTCCAATAGTCAAAATGGACTGACCTTGAGCACCGCATCTACCGCTGGTCCCAACGTAGCCACACTTACGGTCTGGGCCCCCAGGACACGAAAGGTGCTTCCGAGGGCCTTTAGCGCCCCCTGCATTGTCCCCACGAGGTCACCAATAGCTACCGCCGTCGGGTCAGACGACGAATGCAGAGCTGTGGATGGCGGGTGAACGTTGGTGGGCCCGGCTGCAGTCCGACATGCGCCTTCAGAACCTGTGTTGACTCGGAGCTTAGGAGTACTGGATCTGCCAGTGGTACCTGTTGTGTTCGTCGGCGGCATCGCACTCCGGTTCGTTTGGGGACTTTCGGGAGGGGTGGGCCACGGTTCGGGCCCCCCAGTGGGCTGTCCGTGGTTTAATAACAAAGATTGTTGGAAGCGAGACACATAGTGGCGTACATTACCCGTGTTTCGATCCCCGGGTCTGGTATTCTGCTTTCCGTTAGCATGGCTTGAATTTTTGTTAGCCATACCGGGGGGCCCGAGGGGGGACAGTGACAGCAAAGAGACGATCGGTAGGTGGGAGATCGCGATAAAAGGTGCAACGAGTTTATAACAGGAGCCGCTGAGAAGCTACTACTGCGGCTGTTCATCTCCCGCATCTAGACTACCACAGAACCATGTTACGCACGGGACTCACATCGCACCGCACGAAGAGCCTGTGCTGCGGTAGTGAGCCCCGGCCGGGGCATCCGACCCCGGACCCTCGAAAACGTGGTCATCCACGAGTTCGCAAGAAGTGCCAGAACACCTGCCATTTTGAGCACTGTGTGCATTTCGACGGACGTGCCGGGGTGCGCGCGTCGTTCACCCACCAGAGAAGCCCCTCACACGTTGAGGTGATGGGGTTCAAGTCGGGAGGGGGGGCCATGCCAGTGATGAGGAGTCGTCTCACCGAGCTTACTGCTGGCAACCCAACGAAGCGCCGCGGAATTCATGTTCTTAGTCCCCGCGGGCGGGACTTGAATCGAGCGCCGCGCTGAACTATCGCGGGCCTTTTGGGACTTGCCACACGCTTCGCCTTCGAAAAAAAATAGCGAAAAAGGGCTGCTGCAGAAGTAGCCTACCAGCATACCACTACGAAAAGCGGACACAACGTCAAAGGCAACCGACCCGGAGAGGGATGGTATGAAGAAAATGCAGGAGACCGTGACGGTGTGAAGATGCGTACGAGCCCAACGACAATAAGTAAAGGGGTCCGATGTGGCCATTGGTGCAGTGCTAGTCGCTCCGTATCGATTTACCAACGCATGCGGCCATGGCTGATTAATCTCCTCGCACAGAAGCGCTCATACCACACGCATCATCCCATGCAAAAGTACAGATCGAGAATGTTAGAGAGTACACAATGCTACAAACACATAGAATACGGCACTACTACAAGAGCGCGACGACCAACTGGACATCCAGGGGAGCAGCCAAGAACTTACAGAAAATATTTCCACTATGTTCGCCACGGGTAACGCCCCTTCTCGAGGAGAGGCGACATGAGGACCGTCGCACCGTCCGGGCCTCGGCTCGGCGGTACCAGGTGGATGTGTAGGTGCTCCAGCTGTGCGGCAGACACCCGGACCAACGAGCATCGTAGTGACGTCCACAGCAAGTGATCAAGAAATTTCCATGCGGAGGCCAGCGTCCCCGCCGTCGCCAAGTAGGATGCAAACGTGGAACCATGCGAAAAATAATGTCGCGCCGATAGGAACCCGTTTGTCAAACCCGGGGTACGGCACAGATGGCGGATGATGTAGAGGAGTAGCGAATTTGGGTCGAATGAGCGATCCCGCGGTGACGTTGTGGAATGCGCCGTCCGAGGAAGCGGTGGAGGAAGTTTATAAAGGGGAAAATCGTCAGCACAACAGTAACATTTCGGTCGCAATTGCCACATGATAGGCAACGTCCCTTAGGGACTAGCGACCACCAATGCGAATAGGCCACAGACAAAAAGCAAGTGCCCGATCAAAGGAAAAGAAAGCCACCCACGATCGTGCAAGCCCCGCGTCTCGCCCCACAATGCCCGCAAGGGTCGAGGCCAGAAGACGGCGCGTACAGCGTTCGTAGGCCGCACAAGGGATAGAAAAATAAATGCATGCAAAACGAACTCACCCCAATAAATCGCATGAACGCATTCAGATCTGCAACGCGCGTAATTTCGCGCGCCGTTGCAACACCTGGATCACCGGTGGTCCGCGCAGTACCACCGCCATTGCCTCGACCAGCGCCTCCACCTCTCGCACCACCCCTCGCGGAACCCCTGCCGCTGTCGCCACGGTTCCCCGAGGTTTGGCCGCGACCACGACCCCGTTGGGTCGCAGCCATCCCCAGAGGAACTCCATTCTCCACTGTCCCCGCGTTGACCGAATCCTCGCCCTCGACGGCGGTCGTGCCATCAACATCTCCTTCAAGCTCCCCCTCGACGCGCTCGCGCTGGATATGATATTCTCTTATTAGTTGGCTTGCCACCGCACTGCTCAGGCTCGGGACATCCGCGACGTGTAATGGGAACACGGTGGATGGCTGACCAGCCCCCGCCTCATCTGGAACTTGTCCTTCGAGGAGCGGGCGGTACAACGGGCGCAATGGCTCGTTGATGTTCCCGCGGCGGATTTCTGCGTTTCGTCGCAGAGCTTCACTGTAGGCGGGCGGGGCAGTACGAGGTCATTGAGGCGCAGAATACGTTGCGCATCCCCGTAGGCATAGTAGCGTGTGCCCGGGATCACGCGGAGTGTCCAAGTACGCGCGTTAGCAAACTACGTTCAGGCATCCAACACTACGACGTACGCGTTTGCTAATTTGATTTTGATTTCCGCGATTCTGCGCCGGTACGACTCAAGCTCGGTTTTGAGCTCTTCAGGTACCTGGGCCTGCAGCTATAGGCCAACCCAAACGCCCAACGTGAGGACCAGTACCAAAGAAGATAACAATGACTTACCTGATCCCTGACACGGTCACCTACATATTCGCCTACAACTTGACCAACTATTTCGTCTACACGGGGGCGCATCTGCGTTCGAATCCATTCCTGGACTTCGTTGTTGTTTTGCCTTCCGACTTCTTGGATGTGCTGCTCCTGGCAGCTGTGCTGCGCTCTAACCACCTGTTCCAGCGAGTCGAGCTACACAACACGATCACAACGAGTTGCTCAGACAAAGAACCAGTAAGTTAAGATGGAGATTGGATAACCCCACCTTGGACGCAGCATCGATCGCAGGACCCAAAGTCGCCATGCCAATCGTTTGCCTTCCGAGTAGGCCGAACGTGCTTCCCAGCGTGTTCAGAGTACGCTGCATGGCGAAAAGCAATTGGTCCGCGGGATCGGTGTTGGCAGCTGAGCGTGCATTAGGAAGTAACGAGCTTGTTGGGGGTGCGGTCTGCGACGTCGATGCCCCTGAAGCTCCAGTAGTGTCTATGTTCAAGTGGGGTACGGCGGTAGATCCTGGGGAGTCGCCGTTGGCCGGAGGCACAGAGCGCTGCATCTTTGGACTTTCTGGGGGGGTGGGAGGCCTTGTACTCGTAGACCCGGGCTATGCGATAGGGAACGCACGACAGTGAATGTATAGTCGAAGCGGATAAATGGAGTACAGGACGACGTCTTACCTCTTCCCCTTGCTCCGGCGCAGCGTTATCCATTCTCGTAGATGTGGGGGTAGCTGGCTTGCTGAGGCGGGATTTCGGCGCTCTGCCCATATTGGAACGCGATGGCGGACGAGAGTGTGTGAGAAGCGATAATCTGTGGGAGACAAGGGGGAGGACACACAATCAGCTTATATCTGCACATCCTGCGAAGGAGCGGCGACTGCCCATCTCCCATATCTAGATCGCCATGAAGCCAGATGGACACGGGTAGGTACACAAGCTTAGCACGAGTCGTGTGCTGCGGTAGCGTACGCCGGGCATCCGAACTACCCTCGAAAACGTGTTAGCCTCGCGCCTGTAAGAAGTACGTGAGCACTTGCTATATCTGGTCTCGTGGTCGCCTCGATTACCCTCGAAGATCACACTGGGCGAGAGGGCATCGCGTATACCGAAAAGGAAGACAGCGCATACCTTCGTGCAAACGATGTGGCAGCCGTGAAGAGCGCTTGAAAAGTCATCGACTGGCGCGAGGCTCATTGGTCAATGTTTGGCTACGTCGGTGCGTGCGCGGCACTTGAGAATTGTGCCGCTCATGACAGCCAATACGACTAATATGTGCCAAAGATCGGCTACGATCCTGGAGGCTCTCAATGGGGGAACGTGGTCGCAGCCCGCGCCGCAACTATTCGAATTACGATCAGGGCTGATCGATGCAGAGGGTCGTAAAAGAATAACTCGCCTCGACGCTACCAAAGATACCTTTACCCCATAAATTGTTGTGGGCGCTGACCGGTGACAATACCCATCCTCCACGAAGACGCTCGGAGGGGTCAAAAAAGACCTGGAGCTGTTCGTCTCGCCTTTGAGTAGTGAGCTCCGACATCCGGGGATAATTATCGAAAGTCAGCACTGTTTTGTTCCAGTTGCTCCATGGCATCGGATGCAGTCTTAGAGGAAACGGCATGTCGCCCACGTCAATCCTGGTGGCCCTGGTCCGGCCGGATGACAATAACTGACAGCTAACGAATCCGATGATTGAGCATCGTTCAACGTGCGACAATCCAGTGTCGTTATGCAGATGTGCTTAGACTACAGAATCGTGTTCTACATTGAGCTAGACATCGCGTTATCCCCGGTGTCCGATAGACCATGAACTGTTATTGACTCACCAAATACCCGAGTTGCCGAGCCATTGCGATGAACTAACAACTTACCCAAGGAAGCGCCGACCGTGTCGGCACTTGCGGTGCCGGCGTTCTTGTCTAGGCTATAAGCGAGACGCCATGAATGAGGGGGCCAGTCAATCGTTGCACCGGATAGCGGTCCTCATCGGGGAAGCTTGAAGAGCGAGGGCAAGGTCCGACTCAAAGTGGCTGTGCGGGGTACTAGCGGGCGGTGCCAGCGCCGGCTGCCAGTGTTGGGCGCTGCTACTTCTGTGCAGCCACTGCAGCGCTGCCACCCGGGCGCGCTCGCATGTCCCAATATATAAAGTCACCCGAGTGGTGGTCGATGGGACACATCCGAGCACCCTCCCCCCGAAGCACCCTGTGGCTCTCTCCCGCCTTCAAATTGACCTCACCCTCAATGACCGTAAAGATCCCCGACATCCTCACCTACCGCTACGACGGCGCCATGGTATACGTGACTCCCGCGGCCACGTACGAGGTTCGTTTATACTTCCCTGAGCTGCCGAGCCCACATTTATGCTCTTCGCGGCATACAGGAAGGCGTTCAGTTTGCGCAACGGGTCTTCCCAGAACTGGCATCCGTGGACCCCGCACGCATCGTCATCTCCGTCAACGGCATCGTCAACCAAAAACGCCAACTCATCCGCATCGGCGCCATGGCCTGGAAGACCGTCGTCTTCAGCCGCGCCCGCTTCGAGGTCCTCGATATCACTCTAGACCCAGAGATCGTCGTCAGCGATACCGACGGCGAGCGTGACGCGCCTCCGGACTACGCCTCCCTTAAAGAAAAGGATCCGAATGGAGACTTCCTCGCACCCTCACGCGCCCCCTCGCCACGTCGCACCCAGGGGCGGCTCCTACCGGACCTGACATCTGGAGGTCTCCCGCGTTCACGCTCGCGATCGCCTTCTCCGTCGGCTACCTCTACCAGTGAATCGTGTTCACCCGTTGAATGGGCAAGGAGCCTCTTTGGCAAGCGCGTCCATGGGTAGTTCTTCGGTATAGAGGCTAGGACGGGCCATGCATCATACTAGGCCGATACAGTGTACACTTGGTCCTACCGGACACGCCTTTCTCGTTTCACCGGTGGCCCAGAAGACTATCGTTGCCGTGGATACCTTCCCCCGGTCGGGATCTTGCTAGCGTTTGGACTTGTTCCCCATACACTCGAACTTCCGTCCACTATACCCCTTGTACATAGACACCGCGTCGTTCACATACTGCTATTGTATCCCCCTCTGCGTTGTAGTATCAATACTGTTGTACTATCATTATGCGTTGTAGTAGTACGTGCGCTACAATTATGCACAATTGCAGCTTCAAATCCCTCGTATCCGTCCGACCTTTCTTGTTTCAATGCCGGAAGGAGTCACATCGAAGTTGCATAGGACGACTTGTAAAGCGCCTTTTTCGATCTTCTTTCTATTCCACCACGGCCTTCTTTCCTAGGAACTCGGCGTCTATCCACCCCACCAGCCGATCCGAGGCTATTCTCTCGCCCAAGGACACCACTTTTCCAGGCCAGCATCCTCACCTGTCCAAGCCGTCCTCCCCACCAAAACGCCCGTACGTACATCGAACCCCGGGATGGGGGCGAGAAGCGGGAGCTGTACACGAGCCACAGCAAAATGCATTTCATTAAAACCATCTATGGCAAGCCACAGACACCGCAGTGAACGTCCCGCATGTAGTGGGAGAAATCGATGAGATGGCCATGTGGAAGGCTCACGCGCGTTGCCTCCGCCAGCAATACACCGCACACTCCGCACCCTGGGCCCTGGCGTGTCAGGAAACGTCGCACCAGGACAGCGCGACTCATTGACATCGGGGCCGACACGATGCTCTCGCGTGCAAGTAATATGCGACGCGTTCAAGCCCGGCGTTCATAGCGAACAGGTCGCGGGGCTCGAACACTCCGAGCTATACTGTTGCAGATTCCACTCGGCTTACGGGATCGAAGACGTTGAAGGGATCTCTCCGCAGATCTTTTAGGGATCCCCGCCACGTCCATGGGTCTTTTGTCACCTACCACAAGCTGTGTCCGACTTCACGGAGGCATTGCAGCCCAGAGTCCAATGTGACTCGAGTGTGTTCCATGGTACTCATGTACGCGTCATCATGTTGCCGGTGGCAAAACCACGGGGGGTGCCGGTCGACAGATGGGACCACAGTTCGCCAGGAGGACGTGGGCGAAGCACGATCAACGAGTGGAAGTCCACACCCACTCCACGAACAGTGGTCGAAATTAGGCAGCGCCTTCACTCTGCACGTCCCCACGTCCCGGTGATCGACATCGGGGAGTTATTGTACAGCGCCCCGCGCGTACGCGAGGAGTTTGGCGCTTCGTCCCGCATGTCGCACGAAACCTGTGCATGACCCATGTAGCCCAGGAATAGAACCATCCGGGTCCGCACACGCACCTCTCTTTTTGAGTACGGAACCAAAGGCGACATGAACGTAGCGGTGCCGATGAGCATTCCAAGAGGCATCGAAGTGCGAGGCGTACTGCTTCGAGCAACAGAAGTCAAGGAACTAGGTCTCAGTGGTTGGCGGGAAAGCCACTTGCGAGAACGTAGCATCGCAATATCAGGGGCGCCGACGACCATGGCCACCGCATTCATATGTAACTCGCACTGGTCGATCGCAGAGTGGTCAGTGACGGATTCCGGGCGCGCGACGGACCTGTACCCACTTACGATCGCTCCTGAACGAGACCTGTATTATACTATGAATCCAAAAAAGGCTACCGCATCGCACGCCACTCTACGTCTCCTTCACCGAAGATGCCTAGTCAACGCCTTGCTCCGGAACGTTGCGTTGTACTGTAGGAGGTTATTGATGTCCCGCACCCAGTCGTCCTCCTTGCCCGGACCCACGCCCTCCCGCGTCTCCTCAGGGTCGGATATTGACGAGCGGTTGATGCAGGGAATCGGGTACATGGATGCGCGGACCGTGACGGCCTCCCCCGGGCTCAGTACGTGCGACACTTGACCGTCCATCGACAGTCCCGCGGACGCGCGGCTGCGTTCGCTTATCTAACAACCCGAAGAATGCAAAGCCGAGCCGAGGAGGCGTTGGCAAGGTTATAATAGCATGGGTACGTGAGCGCGAACGTAAGTCAGCACCCCTTGAAACTCAGTAAACAGTACGGCACATACCCGCAGCGTGATGGACGACGATGAGGGAAACACGAGTGGCCTGAACGAGAGGCTACGGGGGCATATGGGCGTTAACACGATCGCACTGAGCGACGGGTGCACGATGGGGCCGCCGGCGGAGAGGGAATATGCGGTGGACCCCGTCGGGGTGGACACGATCAGACCGTCTGACTAGTAGCATGGCGCGACGCGACCGTCAACAGGTGCAGGAGCGGGGAAACGCTATAGAACACATACCACAGCTTCTGTCAAATGCTGGCCATCCACAAAGACGTCGATGGTGTTGAGATGCGGGCTCGATCCTCGGTGTAGAGCGATCTCGTTCATGACCTGCCAATCTACAGGAGTCGATAATCATGAGATTCCTAGTTACCGTGCGCCAATCGTAGCCCGAGTGCGTACCCTCAGCCTGAGTGTCGATGCGCTCGCCACCCGAGTCCGTGAAGGAACACGAGAGGCGCATCCGATGTAACACGGTGATGCGGCCCGCAAAGGCGCTGTCGATGGCCTTGGTGTAGTCGTCGATGTCTTCGCATGACGTCACAGGTCAGCAGCAGGACGGGAAGATTCAAACGGGGTGTCCTTACGGAACGGCAGCAGAAAGCCCAGCGTGCCCATCGAGAAGCTCAGCACGGGCGGAACTGCGCCGGTCTTGAACAACGAGGAGGCATGGAGTATCGTGCCGTCTCCGCCGAGGGTGATCACCAGGTCGATTGGTTTGGCGTTCGGCCCTAGGCGCGACTGTGAGTAAGCATTCCAAACCGGATCTGTATGGGACCTACCCGGATGCCAGACTTGTGCTTGGTCAGGGATATCGGGTCGGTCTTCGTGGTATACCTGGACCTCGGGATATTTTTCGTGGATGTACCTGGAGACAATATTCATGATACAACTAATGAACGTATTGGGACGGACATACCTGAGCAAGGTGTCGATCGCGTCCACCACAGGTTTTGTCCGGAGTTTGTTGACAATGAGGACGGATTTGGGAGAGATGCCGTTGGCGACGCGTCTAGCTTATGGATGTTCAGACACTCTGCCGCACAATCGGGTGTATGCCTATAGCGGCGTATACGGGTGGCACGAACTGGCCTCCCCGAGGCGGGATGATAAACACATAGGAGCAGCAGACGGTGGACGTACGTTGAATGCCTCTTATGCACGTACGCAGGAGCAACTATAGTTCTATCCCTCCGACAGACGACGGCAGTCCGTGCGGGTCGCGCTACTCGGACATGAAGAAAGCGAGCAGAGAGACGAGGGACGTCCTTGAGAGGAGAGCAGGGGACAGATGGAACTTTGCGAAACATAGCTACGCCAGAGATCGTTCTAGCGAGGAGTTGGAGCGCCGGCTAGGTCAGATCGCCAAAAGTACGAGAGACACACAGAATGTCGAGCATACAGTCCCTAGCATTAGCTGGCCCTATGAGTTGCGGGCAAGGCGAGAGCTAGAACTTGTCCAGGCAGTAACGGCGGCGGGTAGCAGCAAGATGGAAGTGGACGACAAGTGTGCAAACTGACTCGGAGAGAGCTCACCGTGGCGGATGCGACCCGTGGTCAAATCGTCGAAGCGCCCGCGGGAACTCGACCGCCAGTGGGCGCCCCCGTGCATACCAGCCTGCTACTGTCTATCGTGCCTAAGCTTACATACCGTCCAATCGACAATGCTTGTAAAACCCTGGTATACAACACTCGCGGATACTACGGCTACCAATATTTACATACATCACAAGAAATCTCGTACATGTTTGCGTTGTGCACAGACGGCCGTCACGCCTCCGCGTCCGCGAGCAGCCCAAACATCCCACCCTTCGCCCCCGCCCCCTTCTTCCCAGAGCCCTTCGCAGGTATCGCCGCTGCAGCCTCCGCCGCCCTCGCCTTTTTCTCCTTCTTGCCTCGCCTCTGCGGCAGCGCAGTATACGCGTTCTCCAATCCCTCCAAACACGCCCTCCACACTTCCTCGTCCACTTCACCCGCTCCCTGCACGCCCGGCATCTCGTTCAAGAGCGCGTGGAAACGCGTGCCAGAGAAGAAGCTCGCAGGGCTAGGGATGCGCGGGTAGAGCAGGAGCGCATGAGACAGCTGCTCAAGCGCCTCGAGCGCCGCAGAGACCTGCGCGACGAGCTGGACGTGCCGCTCGACGATCCGCACCGGTTCCGTCGCAGCGTCGGCGGTCGGCTCGTGTTGGATGAAGGAACTCGTGCTCGCGAGGAAGGCTCGTGCTTCTGTCTGGGTCCACCGTTCGAGCTGGCGCTCTTTCACGCCAGGGCTCTCCTGCGCGCGTAGGTGCATTCGATGTACGATGAATCTCACAGCCAATACAGCCATGATGCGATCGTCGGGCAGTGCAGCTACAGACGGATGGTCGGATTCGAGAGCAAGAAGTAGCAGCTTCCGTCGCAAGTCTTCTCGCCAAAGCGGAGGTGGAAGTGGTAGGGAGGTCTGAGGGTATACCGGGCATTCTAAGTCGTGCTCACGGAGGAGCTCAGCTAGACGGGTCACTGGAACTTCCTCGGGCGCAAGCCTTGTCCCGCGACGAACGTACTCTGTGACAGTCTTCGGGGATGACGTTGTGAGAGCGGTCGAGGTCGATACAACTGAGGATGAAACTTGTTGGTCCGCGCTTTCTTCTTCGTCCGACTCGTCGAGCTCTTTCAACGCCCCACGAAGACGAGCGAGGGGGTCTACGTCGTCGTCGGAATCCTCCACGACGTCAACGAGCTCATCTTCGTCAGAGTCTTCCCCGTCCCCTTCAACGTCTTCGGGCTCCGGTGGTTCGGGAAGGCCAACACTTGCATCTAGGATCGCGTACATCCACCTACGGATCGGACGCCCGATGCTTCGCTCGACACACTCCTTGTCTGGGTCTTCTAAGAAGTGCCTAGGCCATACCGTCGCAGACTGGACGGCATCTAGGATATGAGGGTCGAACTGTCCTTGCCTGTATGCTGTGATGTACGCCGCTCGGACGATCTCGTACGGGTCTTCTACCGTCTTGGCGGGAACAGTGTTCTCTCCAAGTGCGTCGTCTGATGGAGGAGGAACGAGCCTAGAAAGAGAAATGAAGAGGGGACACGTCTCTACGTCATGCAGAGGACAGGCGTCCGAAACCCACTGCAACACGCCGTGAGTCGTCTCGTCCGCACCCTCTGTTCCATTCTCTGGGGGCTTCGGAATCGCGTACTGAAGCGTCGCCTCGACAACACGCTCGACGATAGCCTCCTTCTCGCCCGTCGCAAACGTATCCAGTGGGCGAAGCAATAGCGCCGTCACCGCAGCGTCGATGAGCTCCATCACGCTCCCGATCTGCTTCTTACCCCGTTTCTTGCTCGACGTCGCGCCTTGCCCAAACGCAGCCGCAAGAAGCCCGCTGAGCGTGCTCGCGACGCGCCCGATGCGCTGCCCGAGGGTCAGCTGCCGCTCAAAGAACAGACGCTGCAGGTTCGCGCGCCGACTCGTGCGGACCTCCGCCGCGCCCGCGTCCGAAGATCCGGTGAAGTCGTTGCCAACAAGCGCGCCGAGGAGCGGGAGCACGGAGACCGGGATCTCGAGATGCGCTGCGAGCGTCGCCGGGCTGTACACGCTGAACGTCAGCGCGAGCTGTGCGTCGGGCCCGGGGGCGTCCACGGGCGGGATGATGCCTTGACCCGAGCGCTGGTGCGCTGCGGGGCGCTTTTTGCGCGACCTGGCGGTGCGCGCGGGTTTGAAGCCACCGTCGTCGTCCAAGTCAGCTTCAGTGGATACCGAGTAGATACTACCTTCACCATCCCAGCCGGCCGGCTGAGTTTGAGATAACGTCCAGATCATCTCGTCGAGGGGAATGTAGCCCTTGTACCCTTCGGCGTTCAGCACGACAAAATCGGAGTCGCGACCGGCGACGTAAGCGTTGAGCCGACCGGCTAGGGCGACAGCATACGGGTCTCCTTCTTCGTCGGCAATGTGGACATGCAGCTTGCCTTCGTGTGCTCCAGACGCCAATTGGACCAGGGTCTCTACACACACGCCGTACGAGAGCGGCGGGAGCATAGCCGTCTCATGAAGAAAACGCGGTGTCGCTCTAGCCGTTGCAGATGTCCGGAAGAAGAGCAGGCCATTTTGTACGTAGTTTTGGGTGATGCGAGACACGAGGGTCGGAAATTTGAGGGTCGGGTAAGGACCTAGGCAGAGGGTTATGAGTAGCTGCGGTAAGGGTGTTGCAGCGCCGAAATGAAGACAGACATACATGCGGAACAATGGCGTCCGCGTCCGCCGCCTCAAGGACTGCCTCGCAAGCACCCAGATTCTTATGTCGCTGAGGAAGTGCAAAGAAGCAACCGCGGCTCAGAGTGCAGGTAAGGAATCTACGGGAGACCTGCAGGCCGCAGAGATCCGTCAATTCACTTACTCACATCTCGGAAACTCGGAAGATGTGCACGAACAACAGCCAAGGCCGAAGAGTACTTACCGTCGAATACGAAGTGAAGGTCCATGCCGACCTCTATCCACGCATCCACGATCTGCCGAATGACTCGAGATAATTGCGGATATTCGCCTCCATATACCCAAGGCAAATCGGCGCAGTGCACGACCTCATAAATGAATCTAGGTGGGGAACAGATAACATTAGTGATTAGCACTCGCGCCAGGTGCCGAGGGGCACTCACGACCATCCATCGAGGACTACCGTAATTCGCTCATCTCCGCCAGGACTTGTTATGCTGTCGGATTGGAGATTATGTGGAAGCTGAAGGGTGTGAGATAGGATAGACTTGTGCTCGCGTAGGTATGTGGTGAGACCATGGACGCCCATCCTAACCGTCGTGCGTCCGCCGCTGCTCGCCACCTCGCTACAAAATACGTCGGGGTGTCATCGCCAAAAACGGTACCTTTGGGGGAAAAGACGGGAAAATGACGCTGTTGGGATTTGAACGTATATCCGAATATGGAAATTTTGGCACAGTAATTTCACCACTCCGAAGGCTTTGTCCGCTCCGCAACGGCCTAGAGTCTAGAGAGAGGCGACGTGCTCTCAAGACCATACTATGGCATTACGTGCAGTCTCTCTGTCCGCCGTTGCACACATACAATCAATACGAAACTGGAAGGAATGCATTCATGGCTTAGACTCGACGGCATACACAGGTACATAGTCAGAACTGCGAAGTACGAACATAGGAAACAAGCGAACGCGCGCACTAACATATTCGTAAACGTACAATTGTCAATTTGCTTGAGATAAGATGAGAGAGCGAGTAGACGAGGGTGAGAGAGAGAGGGCAGGAACGAGTCATGAATAAACAGAAGAGATAACGGGCCATGGAACTAGCAATGGTCATGAGTGAAATCTATCGAGGGTTTCGCGCGGCGACCTGCGTGCCGGGCTGGGAGGGTAGCGCCTTCGTCTGTTCTTGCTGTTGTTGCCACAACATTTCCGCCCACAACGGGTTGGGCGGTATGCGGCCTACCATCGCACGGAGGACCTCAAGCCTATTCCAGTGCGATCAGTTTTCTCCACACTCGCGCGCATAAGCCCCTCACTCACCACCGCTGCTTCTCACCATCCGTGTCGGCAAAGAACGTGATTTCCTGGTCGGGATCAGGCCCGAAAACCAGCCGGAAAGCACGCTCGACGCCGTACATCCTGTCG
The DNA here is from genome assembly GCA_001302255.2 of Trametes hirsuta. Classification (NCBI taxonomy): domain Eukaryota; kingdom Fungi; phylum Basidiomycota; class Agaricomycetes; order Polyporales; family Polyporaceae; genus Trametes; species Trametes hirsuta. The sequence goes on along the minus strand of CP019374.1, from coordinate 89,753 downwards.
TCGTCGTAGTGGCTGCGCGTGGTGACACCGGAGGCGGGACTGAGCACAGGTGTGCGATCGTCCACTACGGCAATGGCCTTGCGCAGGTCAATGGTAGCGATAGCTCGCTTCGTAACGTCGTTAAACGCGATCATATTCGCGCCAATGATTCTAAAGTGTCGTCGTCGCCACGTCTGATAGCACGAGTCAGCCGCGAATAAATACCATACAGAAAGGTTACACTGACTGCGCAATCGCCGCCATTTTGCGTCAACGTGCCCTGCTGGTACGTCGCCTTGTGCCACCTGACATGGCTCAAGCCGCGGTGGCACTCCTCTAAGCTCTGTGGGAGTTGATTGGGTGGGATACCCTGCAGCGGCGGAAGCCTGAAGATCTGCAACACGATCTCGCCGATTTGCAGTGCCTTCGCCGCGGAGCCGACTTCCAGTCGTTGACCGATGAGCGGGAATGCCGTCTCGAGCAGGCGCGTGTCGCAATGCGCGGCAACATCCTTGAACGAGATGAAAGCACGCGCAAGGGAGCCATCGGGTTTTAGGTATCGCGCGAGATTTTCTTGCAGCTGGAAGCGAGGTTGAGGGGGCGGTAGTGCGGGGGATGGTGCTCGCTCGATAGCCTTGGGCTTCTTTGGCGACCCAAACCCGAGGAAAGAGCGCATCCCACCCCTGGAAGAACTACCTCCTTTCGATGCGGGAGGGGGCAGTGGCTGCGGTGGAGGCCGCGCGACGGGTGGGGGTTGGTTCGCCTTGAATTGAGCGACAATATGCGGGTCCCGACGGACTTTGATTGTTAGCGTGAACTCAAGCTTACTGTGCTCGATACTGTGGCTCTCTGTCAGATAGTCCTCGAATCAAACATATATCCAAACTCACAGTTCGAACTCTTGATCGATCCGGCACTCTCGACTGAGCGACGCTTCGGGAGTAGTGACGAAGTGGATGCCGTTGTTGAGCGTGCAAGTAACGGTGGTGGGCTGCTGAGGCATCGGCACCTGCAAGCCTTTGAGGCTCGTCACTATGGTCCTCACCAATCAGTGTATGATTCACGACAGAAGCCGCAACATGCCTACCTCTGACGAACACTTTTCCATGCGCTTTTCCGCCCAAGCCTTGCGCTCGGAGCTCCTTGATCTGCCTCGAGTACTCGTTCTGTAGTTCCGTTAGCACCACTATTCTACCCTCGTGCACAGAGGGACTCGCCATATCTGACGGTCTACGCAACGTCCTCCAGGCCTTTCCCACGTCCACGTCCCCAGCACCCTCCATATGCGAGATACGATCCGCGTCCGACGACGCGTATATCGTTTCTGAATGCTCCCGCACGTGGTACTTCTACTCGCACAAACGCATCGTCAGCAAAATCCCCGACAAGACAATGGAAGACACTGACGCTGCGCTTGGGCGCCTCGAGCTTCTTCAACTCCCTGTTGATACTGTCGGCGAGCGGGTCCTCCTCTCCCCTCAGCGCCGTGATATCCAACAGCCCCTCCTGCCGACGCGCCGCCGCACGACGCTGTTCTGCCCCAGGAGTCCTGGTCAGAATATCCTCAGCGTCCCCAGTGCTCATACTCCGCCGCCTCGTCGGCCTGCCCCCTGCGGCGCCGGGATGCAACGTCGCGGGAGAGCCGACACCGAGAGCCGACATCGTTGGCACGACCGGCTTCCTGCGCACGATGGGCGCCTCGTCGTCGCTGCTCCCGCCCTCCTCGAGTCTGCGGGCCTCGCGCTTCTTCGCCTTGATCAATTCCTCCCGCGCACGGATCGCGTCCTTCGCCGGAGGACCTGCCGGTGCGCCATTCGCCCTACCACTTGCGGCGCCACGCCCATTCAACCTACTCTCGCCGAGGGCGCGCCATCCGCCCTCAGGAGTCGGCGGGCGCAACGCGCGCTCGTCCACGTCCACGTCGATCTTCATCTCTTCATCATCCCGGACAATATCAGGCAGCGCAAACGTCGCGGCTTTGACGCCTTCCGTGACCGCCTCGATGCGGATACTGGCATACGAACGGTCGCCCTGCTCCGGCTCCGACTCCGCTGCAGACGCAGAGACAAGGGACAGGTCCGCCGTAGTGTCCATCGGCGCGCCCTGGGCCATGTCCTCCATGAGCCTGTCAAGCGCACTCACATCACCGAGGTGCATGCTGCCCCTGCGCGGACTCGCCGCCTGCTCTGGCACAATCGCACGGTCGCCAAGGCCTGGCGCTGCGCCCGCCCCCGGACTCGGGCCCGCGTGGCGGGAGAACGAGCGCGTGCCGAGGCCAGCGCTGACGCTCATACCCTCCTCACCAAGTCCAAAGCCGTGCTCAAAGTCGAGCTCGAGGCCTTCGAACGCGCGCTTCGCGTCCATTCCGTGGTCTGCGGCGTCAATACTGTGCGCACGGGCTGTAATGGTAGGTCGGGGCGGATCGATGGGCTGTGGCTCGGGGTCGATGGTCATGACACCGTCATAGGTCGGGTTCTGTCCGCGGACCATCGGTGGAGGGATGACGCTCGCGCCCGCCCGCACACTGGCGGTATGGGAATGACTATGTACGGGGGTGGCAGGCTCGGAAGTAGGATCAGTTGCTTGTGAGACGTCCACCTCGGAATGTCCGTCTTCATGCTGCCCCTCGTGCGCTGTGTCGGTAGTTTGGTGGGCGGAGGACTGACTTGCACGGGCTACGGAAGCAGGTACAGGACTTCCGCTCGCTGAGCGAAGGGCTTCTTGACTCTTACGTTGCAAGCGTTGCTGCACAGCCTCTGGGGTGATAAACGGACTTGAACGGCGACCCAGGCTGCCTAGGCTTGACGTACTCGCGGGGCGGAAAAGTTGATGATACGGCGAGCCTGAACGGGAGCCCGAAGCTGACCCAGGGCGCGGCGAGTTGTGTCGCGAAGTGCTGATACAGGGTGTAGAACGCGCTTCCAACGATCGATCACGCGAACGGTCGAACGATTGTTCCAGCGGAGTCGGGGAGCGAGAACGACGTCGGACGGGAGGGGACGAGTCGGCCTGCGGAGCAAACGAGGTACTGCTGATAATCGAGTCGTCGGCGTTGAGGTTGGTATCCGTGATGAGCGAGTGGCTATCGAGGTTACTGAGGGAGACCTCAGAATTGCCGATGGACAGGTTGGATGGGTCCAGTGAGTCTGAGTCATTAGACCGAATGGAATGATAGGACTCGTCTTTGTTGAAAGGCGGATTTTCGTCTTTCGAGTGGGGCAACGAGAACGGGTCGGCGGGCACGCCTACAGTGTCCAGTTAGTATCGGTGATTGAACAGGAACAGTCAACGGGTGGGTACAAATGCGATAATGGGCTGGTATCCAAGAACGCAAATATAGATCGCGGGTGTGTTGTATGCATATGAGCGATATCCGCGATGTAACCTATGTACAAGGCGAACGAAAGGGGATCGTGGGTGCCTATACGAGACTGGGAAACGATTGCGAAAAAAAGGACCGATGTGCGGTAGAACTAACCAAGTGAATAACTTACCGTCTGTGCTGCCCGACGGTTCCGGGTGGTCGTGCAGCGGAGGTACTGGGCGTCTCTTTGCTGGGGATGGAGATGGAGGGAGCAAAGCCGCGTCTTCTTCGTCCTCCGGCTTGGGAGGTGTTTGTGGGCGGGTATCCTGGAGCATGGAGTCAACCATGCCGGTGATGCTGTCCTCTACACCCTGCGAGGTGTCGTAGTCGTAGCTGTCTTGTTGCATCTCGTCGTCGCTTGGGACACCGTAGTCGTCGTCCGAGTAGAACGCGTTCTCGTCGAGCTCGTTCTCTGCCACATCGAATTCCATGACGTCGCAGTTGGGATCGAAGGTGACGGTCTTGCGCCGTTGTCGACGACCACCGGCGTCGCGCGGACCGTGCAAACGGCGAGTGACGAGGCTGGGGCGGGCGGGAGAAGGGGCGCTGTGCTGAGTACGAAGGACGGGACGAGCGGGGGATGAAGTACTCTGGCGGGCGTTCATCTGGTGTCGCGATTTCGGTGGCACTGGAGGTGGGTGGTCGTCCGGGGGAGTGGAGTCTGAGCCGCGCCTGAAAGGGCTCTTTGTGACGGGCTCCTTCTGCAAGAGGCCCTGAAAGGCTCTTGACTGCCTGCGCTTGAAGCCGAGCGGGTGGTCGTTCTCGGCCTGGTCAGCGATGGAGACGGGACGGGGACGCTTCTCGCCGCTGACGCGACGGGGGGAGGGCTGGGGGAGGAGGGAGCGGAAGGGGGACTTTGTGACGAGCTGGTTCTCGCGGACATGTTTGTAGCTGGAGGAGGAGCGGCGGGCGACGAGGGGTGCGCCCTGGCGGCGCGGAGAGAGCATCGCGCGAGGAGAGAGCGGCTGCTGCTCGGGCTGGGGCGAGTCGCGCTGCTTGTGGATGCGGAGGGGCGTGGTGGGGCGGGGGCTGGGTTCGGGGGAATTTGAGCGGAGGCGGTCGCGGAGGGGCATGGGTGCGCTCATCGGGGGCGGGGCGGGGGCGCAGCGTCGGCGTCGGCGTTCGGGGCTCGGGGAACGGGGCAGACGGTGGCGAGGGATACAGACACCGTGAGAACGCTCGTCCGCTGAGGCCAACGTTTGTTTGTTCAACAACGCGTGCTGCACGTGACCGCGTATCGGCCGCGGCAGCGTCCACCGCGCGATGCTTGTGCGCGCTCGTCCGCGTTGTGCACTGCGGCGAGCTCGAGTGCGCGATGTCGACGGCGGCGGTGGACGCGCTGTGTGCCCGGCTCGCACGTGCCAGAGACCACGCAGACATCGACTTCCACCGCGAAACATACGGTAAACACAACGCGTCCGTCTGCGCCTGCCTCGCTCACGTCCACTCCAGATCTCATCAAACGCCGCGTCCTGCCCTCGGTGGCGTCCTCAGCATGCCCTCCTCTGCCCGTCCTCGTCTATGCCACAACATCCATCCTCGAGCCCACACTCGTCCTCGCGCAAATCCCCTCCCTGCTCCGGCTGCTTGTCCACCTCGAGATCCTCCGCAATCGCGCAGCCGACACCATTCACCACGTCCTTCTCCAAAGTGTCCAGCCCTCGAATCACAAGAACCAAGGCCTCGCCGTTCTCGATGACACGGAACGAGAAACGCTCGAAAAGCGCACAAAAGCGTCCCGGCTCCTTGCCCAACGCAAGGTGTACCGCAAAATCATCGACGGATGCTGCCTGCTCGTCAGCACTCCATCTTCTTCACATCACACGGCCTCCTAACCACCAACTTCAACAGCATATACATCACCTTTGGAGAACATACGACGAATCAAAGGACCCTCCCCTGACCGACCATCTCATCGCCTACTTCCCCGCCTTTTTCACGCGTGACCCAGACCTCCGCCCCAACTGCGAAGCCGCCCTCAAACAACACCCATGGCACCACGATATTACCGAGCAAGAACTCGCTGAAAACAGTTTGGTTGGCGCTCAGGCCGCTCAGTTCGTGCTAGACGCCGCGCAGTATGCCGAGGATCCGCAACAGTACTGCGCCGATCATCAGTGCGCTCAGCACCGCTCATCTCCTGTTACTTCCGGCTGACGCTGATCCTGGACGTGGTTTGCAGGTATAGTCCCGACACCCTATTTGACGACCTGTTTCCTCCGCCAGACGTGAGCAAACTCTCGGAGGCCATCATGCGGTTTATCGAGATGGTGCAGCGTATGTATGACACTGTAGTGTCTGTTTCTCGATAGCGACTGTTCTCGCGAGCTATGGTGCGTCGTTATCCCACCACCCAGTTGTTCTATATCCATCCTCTCCTTGTATAGGTAGTCAAAGTTTGCATTCACTTAGCGGACCGTTGGCACTCAACGTCAAGGTTCCGCCGCGACGTACAGCTACTCTTCGTGCCATCGGATATCTGACCTATGGCATCCCCATCCGACACTATTACGCCGGCCCCATGTATCTCTACCACATTGCGGTGGAGACCTTCGCGTCCCTTGCAGTGAACTGTGTTTGCGCCTTTTGTGTTGTGTTAGGTGTATAGGCCCACCCCGGACAGCGGCGGCTACCACCTAGAGACAGTATGTACATCCTGACCCCGGTTCTACGATGGAGCTAACTCGTATCCGAAGAATGGTATAGCAGTATGTGGCGCCGATTAATACGAATCGGCGTGCAGCTTCATCGACATCCTTGCCCGTACCCTGTTTACTATAAGTGCCTGGCAGCAGAGGCCATCTCCCAGCACTCTGCCCCAACCACCGGCGTAGACATGCCGTTTCGCCTACTCCGCGCCTCACAACCCGAAGTAAGTTTCCAGTGTTTCGACAGTGCCGAAGAGGTCCCCCTGGGCGGCTACGCGGTTCTGTCACATGTCTGGCGCGACAAAGAGCCGTCTTATGATACCGTCCTCAGTCTCCAGGCGGGAGGTGTGCGATACGATCATCTCACCGTGCAAGACGATCGTTCCATGCAGAAGCTCTCGAACTGCTATCGCCTTACCAAGGATTACGGACTCGCATTCTTCTGGACCGACGCACCCTGTATCGACCAACGCAATAGCTCCGAGCTTTCCGAGGCCATTGCATCCATGTACCACTGGTACTCCAAGGCCGCGGTCTGCTTCGCGCATCTCCGCGACGTGCCCTCCTCCAACGACCTCCGCGCGCCCAACTCTGCCTTCCGGAACAGCGTGTACTTCACACGTGGTTGGACCTTACAGGAGCTCATCGCTCCCCGACGCGTGATCTTCATCGCAGAGGACTGGGCCGTCATCGGGGAGAAGGACGAGCTCGCGGATCTCCTCGAGGAGATTACGGGTATTGATGCGGACGTCCTCGCGTGCCGTCAGCCGGTATCGAACGTAAGCGTCGCGCGACGCCTCTCGTGGGCAGCCCGCCGGAAGACGCGGCGCGTTGAAGACGAGGCATACTGTCTCATGGGTCTCTTCGACATCCACATTCCCATCATCTATGGGGAGGGTCGTAAGGCATTCCTTCGCCTGCAGCAAACCATCTTGAGCGAAGTGTGCGACCACACACTCTTCGCATGGGGTTCTGCCATGGGGGCGATCACCAGCACTGCCGGCGGCGTCCTGCGCGACAAAGGCTTGAATAAATTGCATGGGGGGAACCCAGGGACCGTCGCACTCTTCGCACCGTCTCCTGCTGCTTTTTCGGAGTCCGGAGAAATGACCTCCGTGAACATGGATGAGTTTGTCGCCACAACACGTGCCCTCTGTAAGAACGACAAAGTATGTAGCCCGCGTGACCCTGGTTGGATTATCCGGACTGAACACGACCCTTCGGCTTCAGCTCCGATTTCCGCGATTCTCGCTCGACCATCATGGCGTTGACTGCCACATCCCAGTCATCTGCTCCGGCTCGACGCCCATAGCGGCCCTCCTGGCGTGCCGGGATAAGCTGGGCTCGGGCTCGTATATTGCTCTCCCGTTACAGCCACAGACCTCGAGCGGGCTCATCTACGCCATCCGTGCCTCTGTGCCACAGATTACGCTGAACGCAGACCTCGTACAAGGCGCTCCTAACGTACCTTTTAACCCCGACTCACCCACTCCTCGCCTGCTTCGCTTGAGTACCGAAGATATTGCTAGCCTGTCTCGTCCGTCCGAAACCCGCTCAAACTATGGGCTCCCCGACTCGAGCGCCCTTTTCGTTAGTTATAGGCGCATCCACATTGAAGCATGGCCGCGTTCCGTTGTTGGCAAAGCTTGAGCCGTGAATCGTCGATTCGCTCACTTTCTGAGACCTCGTTCCGTACCCGTCGATATTCATTCAGTGGTACGTGATTTTTCTAGCGACCCTCTACTTCCACGGGGACTGAAAACAATTGGATCGCGACCAGAAGAAGTAAATTTTTTCCTGGACCCGGCGGGCGGGCTTTGATTTGTGGATCTCGCCGAGTATACAACGTTGATCGTTCCTCAACGAGAGACGTTGCGGATTCACCACCCAGATCAAATTATCTTCAGTTGTTTATGGTGTCGTCCGCTTACGACCGATACACTCATTCCCATCCGGACTAAACCCTTTGTTGAGACAGCGCAAAGTAGCGCATGAAGCAATTGTAGTACTTGCACTACTAATAGTCGGCGTCCGTACGTTGCTACTTACCACGACTGTTGAGAAGCCCTCCAATTATCGTTCACCGACGTGGCGAATGACTTGATAAGACAGTTTTTCACCGGTGAATCTGCTGTGCGCTGTTGCTACTTGAGAAGAGGACCTACCCGGCGCAGATTCGGTGCAGTTCTCACCAGTCCCCAAGAGCATTGCCGCTGCTCCGACGCCCGGCGCACCACAAATGTGTTGCCAAACAGCCCTACATAATGCCACCCTAATGCATGGGGAGCCCCGGGGTCCGACCCGGAGGTAAATCAGAATCGACAATGGCTCATACATTTTGCTTATCTCGAGCGGCCCCAGGCGCGCAGTTGGCGGAATCGTCCCTTACTATCACCGACTTGTGGTCTCAAAGAACATTCTGGCTCCTCTGACGCTGCTCTGCTGCTAGCGTCGTATCACGTTGAAGGAAGCCTGAAGTTCCTCCTGTTCATGATGGATTTGTTCAAAACAATGTCACGAGTCTGAGGTGCTCTGGGCCGAGGTGCTACCATCTGAGTAAGCGGATCTCGATCACAATCTCAGATCCCCAGAAGCACATGTACAAATGAGGCCAAACTGACTTTGGGGATGCCCCCGGCGACCGTCTCAGTGGTCCAGTCGTCAAAAACACACAACATATATCTGCCGTCTTTCGTATTCCTCCAGCCTGCTCCCCGAGCATGTCAACGAACGTCGGGTGAAATGCCTCCTTGATTTATAGAGGGACAAGTACTCGCCACGAGGCCGTGTCGCTTCAGAACAGCACCCCGCGTAAGCCATCTGAACTCTAAGTCGTGGCAGTTGGTTCAGGCTCCCCCACCCCACCCGCGAGGGCCGTCCCCCCCCCCCCCATCCCCATATCAGTACGGCTCTTTCAGGCCCCCACCCTTCTCAACCCCCGCCGTTCTCACACCACTCAGATTCATCCGCTGCTCATCACAGCACAATTTTAGCATTTTCCAGCTCCAGATTCAGGATCTTCCGGCGTGGACCAGTCTCTCAGAGGGCATGATCAGCCGGGGGCTTAAGCGCGGCGCCGCATATATAGCTGGGTATCTGCGGCATCCGCCCTCACATCTTTCTTCTCCCTCCCTTGCCATGCTAACCGCTCTGAGCGCGGACGTCCCTTCCTCATAAACCCAGCCGATATGCCGCTGCGACTACTCTCTGCCGCCACCGAGTACGTCTCCTTCCGGTGTTTTGACAAACCAGAGGACGTCCCCGGTGGCTACGCAGTTCTCTCACACGTATGGCGGGGTACGGAGCCGACCTACGACGACATGCGCGCGATCGAGCGCAATCGCGGGACGTACGACGACCTGCATCTGTGCGCGAAGGTGCGCGGGTGCTGCAAGCTCGCCCTCGAACACGGGATCCCCTGGTTCTGGATAGATGCGCCGTGCATTGATCGTCGGGACGGCGCGGAACTCGACGAGGCCATCCGCGCGATGTATTGCTGGTATGAAAAGGCGGAAATCTGCTTCGCCCACCTAGCCGATGTAAAGCGCAACGAAGCTATCGAGGTGGAAGGCTCGTCTTTCCGCGGAAGCGTATACTTCACCCGTGGGTGGACGCTCCAAGAGCTTATAGCTCCTCGGCGCGTGGTGTTTGTAGCATCAGACTGGAATGCGCTGGGCGAAAAGGTCACGTTGGCTACCATCCTGGAAGAAATTACGGGGATCGACCGGGACATTCTCACACTGCGCCGAAGCCCGCGCAGCGTCAGCGTTGCGCGCCGTTTTTCGTGGGCATCTCGGAGACGAACGCGGCGAGAGGAGGATGAGACGTACTGTTTGATGGGTCTCTTCGACATCCACATGCCAGTTTTGTACGGCGAGGGCCGGTCAAAAGCCTTCATTCGACTCCAAGAGGAAATTCTTCGTACGATTTGCGACCATACGATCTTTGCTTGGGGGGGCACGAACGACTTGCCGGCCGTCTCGGAGGACTCCGTTGTGTCCGGGGCGGGCATATCGGTGTCGCCCTTCGCGCAGTCGCCCGCAGCGTTTGCTCACTCGGGGCGCATGTCTTCAGTCCCAATGGATAGCTTCTTTTCCACCATGGCGCGCTGGGGTATACTTCCAGGTAAAGGTCCGCTACATGGCGAAGTAGGTACTCCTTGGCGTGATCGCGTGCAGCACCAGGGTCGGTATCTGACCGCTAGTACTTCAGATTTTGCCGCGATTCGTGCTGGACCAACTTGGCCTAAACATTCATCTTCCAATCATATGCTATGGTTCTACACCCGTTGCCGCGGTCTTAGCCTGCCGAGACGACGCGGAACCACAGTCATATGTCGCGCTCGCACTGCGGCCTCTCGATAATCGGAACCTTGTGTATAGCGCCTATGCCGGGGAAGAAAAATCATCACCTGGTTCGGGACCAGCCGGGATCACTACTGTCCTGGCGTTACGACTACTGCGGGCGAAGCCCGATCAGTTCACCTGTCCCTCCCGGCTCCCGGTGGTCATGTCCTTAGCAGGGCGCTGGGCGAATCGGAGAAAACCGGTCCTCAACGTACAGCCCATGAAAATCCAAATTTCTATGGGCTCCGGCTTTACGAGTTCGCGCGCTTTTGACCGTTCGTCCGCTTCGGATGTCTCGCGAGGTGTGTATGAGATTTTTTGCGACGTGCATCCCCTCGCTGGATTATTCCGTTTTTGACCATCATACACTATTAGTCTCCCCAATCACGGTGACTCAAGAAAAGCCAACTTTGAGTGCCCTACCTTGTCCCGACCAAGCCCCCCCGTCTGGCCCGCGAAACCCCACACCACACGGCTCCGATGATGCGCATATACGCGGCAGCTGCGACTACCGTTCCAATGCTCTCTTGGAAACTCGCCGTGCTTACCACTATTGAATCCCTCGGTTTGTATCTCGGGCTCTACTGACGGGCTTGTCACTGGCACACCCACCCACTATCTATGTATCCCTTGCTTCATTCGAGTGATCCGAGACATAATAGAATGAACCTTCCAAAGCCTTGAACATACTCCGGAGGACGCCGATGCACACGCTACACGTTGTGCGCTCAGATGCTGCGTGCGGCCGTTCTGTACCGGGGTATAATTTTGTGCGAGCCACATAACAACTCAGCATGAACCTGTACCACATTCTCTTCATTTCGCGGTCTCCACCGTGACCTGCGCAGTGAGGACAAGAATTCCATTTTCTGACATACGTAGCGTTGATCCACCTTGTTATAGATCGCCTCTACCGGACCTTGAATACTCGTGCTTTACGGGAATCACACCAGACGAACAAAATTCAATCCAGGGGATGCGAGACGGGCGGGGGCGGCCGCGAGTCGTTGGCAGGTTCGCCATCATATTCAAGGCGCCCTCACAATTGAGTCTTGCTAGTGGGCTGCTACCTCAGTCGCACTCGCGAAACACTACACATCTACTCAAGGAGCACGGGTCCCGCACACAATACGAGCACTACCCCCACCGTTCAAAGCCCACCCAACAACCCAGGCTGCCCAAAGACGTCTGCGGCAGGCCTAGCTTAGGTTATCTACATTCCCCTACGTGGTACACGAAACCGTAGCGCTCAGGCCACCATACGCTGTCCCGCCTACTCGGGCACTAGTGCTCACTGGGCTCCCGGCCGCCCGCTAGAGTACAGCGTCCTCTGTGACAAACCAGTGGCTCACAGCGCAGTCTGGCAGAAAACTCTTCCAAGACCACAGACTCGGACGCTCCGCTACCAGTACGCCGCACTTGGATCCGTCTCAGCATGACCGCTATTAACCGTTTCGACATCACAGGGAGATATCCGGCTGCCAGTACCAGTGCACGACGCCTTGGTATCGTAAATGGGTCAGGCTCCTAGCCGCTCCTGACCACGCTGGGCCGCTAGTTTCGGAAATCCGTAGCAACCACTGGCAAGACAGCCAACACTGAATCCACATGCATAGCACTCCATCTAAATGGCGAATAGTGCTCGGTGTTTGCGGCGTGGCACAGAGCCGGTCGGGGGCTAATCACGATGAATATATGAGTATACGGTCCGGCGTCCGGACTGCGTTGACCAGCCATGACCGACCAAGGATGCGCACACATCTAAACGCCACAAACGCGTCTGAAGCCGACGGCACCACAACTCAAGGCGCCCACGGCAAACCGTCTTCAAGGACGCTCGGCTCACACCACACGATCGCGCGGAGGAGCGCCGCAACCGACTGCGCACTGTACATCGGAGCATAATATTAGATAGAAAGGTATATGACACACGAACTCGAAAAGCCACAGATAGAGAGAGAGAGAGAGATATCAAGATGGAGAGGGATATCGAGAGAGATTGGGGGATAAAGAGAGAGAGATCGAGATCCAAGCAAGCATCCGAGGAGACCAACGAGAGGACACACATACACACGCATACACGCCCCGCGCCCCCAGCCCATCTAATTCCACCCCACTCCCACTCCCACTCCCACCCACGCGTGCGCGCGCCTACTCGTCCATACACCACACCTCCAGGCGGCCCTCGGGCCGGCCCTTGGCGTTGTGGCGCGCGGTCTCGATCGCGAGCTCGTAGTCCATCTCGTCGCGGAGCGTGACCTTGCCGCCGTCCTCGTCCTTGAACTTCATGCCGAGCGCGCCGGGCACGACGCCGAACTTGCGCTGCACCATGTCCAGGAACTCCTCGTACGGCGTCTCGGGCAGCAGCGCCATCCCCCGCACCTCCTCCCGGTAGTACAGCTGCGCGCGCGAGGTCCGTGCGTGAGCGCCCTGCCCCCCCCAAAAACCAAATAACGGACAAAAGGGCGCACCTTGACACGAATCTTGACCATCTCAAACACATCCTCATACTCCCCGCTCACATACCCCTCCTCCTCTTCCTCATACCCGCCATAGAAACTGCTCCCCGCCCTCGACGCGCTCCCCGCCGCACGGCCCGACGTCCCCCTCCGCGTCAGCCTCCTCCGCATACTGCCCCCACCCGAGCTCATAATCGCGCTCGGCGCATAACTGCTCGGGGGCGCCCGCGGCACCCCCGCCCCGCCCGCACCCCCCCGTCCGACACCCTTGGCCCAATTCGCGACGCGCGGGTCCGCGCCCGCCTGCGGCAGCGGCGGCACCTCCGCCGCGTCCTCCCCGGTGTACCCCTCGAGATAGTCGTCGTAGAACTCGGTCATGCGTCCGCCCGGGCCCGTGTTGTTCGGGCCTGGGCCGGTGGGGGAGCCGCCCTTGCGGATGCTGAGCCCGCGCGTGGGGCCGTTGAGGCCGAGGGGGACGGGTCCGCCGCCGGCACGGCCTGCCCCGGCGGACGTCGCGCTGCGCGCGAGGCCGGGACCGGTCGGCGACGTCTTGGGTGGGGTGAGTGGGGGCGGGCCGCCGGCGGCTGCGCCGCGGATGCGGTCGCGCGCGTCGGCGGGGACGGTGATGGTTGTCTTGGCGCGCTGAAGGGAAGGGGGCTTTGGGTCGTCGCCGTTGGCGGGTTCTGCGGGCGCGGGCGCGTGAGCGGTGTCAGCTGTGCAGCGGAATGGGGGTACGTACTGGGGACGCTGGCGGCGACGGTGACGGCGCGCTGGAGCGCGGGGTTTGCGTTCGGGCCGTCGTCGACGAAGATGCCGGTAGGGGTGATGCCCTGCTTCAGGCGCGCGACGCCCGTGAACTCTGTATAAAGATCATTTGTCGACTCAGCCGCGACGAGTTTCTGTTGGACGTCGTCAGCGCCGGCGTGACAGACTGCGGGGAGAAGGACGCACCGCTTTGCCAAGGAAGTCGCGCGCCTTTGAGTTGTCGAGCTTCTTCTGCGCGGGGCGGTACAGGACACCCACCGGCTACGCCCGAGCACGAATTAGCTCGCGCTGGTCGACAGCGGCAGGCGACTTACGATGCTGAACACGGTGTAGCCCTCGCCGCGGTCCTGGATCGCATCGTCGATGACGCCATGTTCCTCGGTCGCCTTCTCCCTGCGCGCGTCCTCCATGTCCGCGAGGCCCTCCTGGGGGGCGCCCATGTATATCTGGGTGAGGCCGCGGTTGAAGAGGACCTCGGCGGCGAAGAGCTTGAACTTGAGGCCGAGCTGCTCATAGTTGATGAACGCATTGCCGCGCAGGTAGAGCAGCGCGTTGGAAAAGTCGGCGTACGCGGCGTCGTAGCGCGCGAGGAGAAAGTTGGACACGCCGCATTGGAAGTAGCTGTGGCAGTCGTCAGCGGAACGTCGGGCGCCAACGGGCTGAGACAACAAGGCAACAATGACACAATGCGGCGAGAGCGATGATGCTCGCTCCCGGCGAGGCACATGCGCGAGCCATCGAGACTTGGCTCAGACCCGTCTCGGTCTCAACGGTGCCATGGCGGACGGCGGCGGACCCACGACGGCCGTCCGACGACGCAGCACTGATGAACGGGCTGATCGCTCGCACAAGGCGGTGCGACGGGCGACGTGCGAGCGCGCGCACAATGTGATGTCGATGGCATCCCGCCGATGGATGCCCCGAGGCCGGAGGGGACGCACGTCCGAGGACGAAAAAAGCGCCGTAGAGGCTGAGACGTCCGAGTCGCAGCCCGAGACGGCCGCGGGCCCTCCCACCGAGGCAGGGCCGATGGTGTGTACGTGTGTGCGGGATACCACGCCAGCCCGGACGGGACGCCCGGGAAGCAGGGGCGTAGGCGAGGAGAAAGCGAGAAGAGTTCCCGGTCCCGCGGACGGGAATGCTCTGTGAGAAGCGTGCGTCACAGATGCGGGTGGGAACGACGCCGGGTGTGCGGTATCTGGCATGCGGACGCGGGGACGGGGAAGGCTCTCAGGGTCAGGTCCGGGGCAAAGGCAGATTGACGGAGATGAGAAAAACGCGTCCGCCGGGGGGCGAAAGAGGAGGGGGAGGATCGGTATCCAGCACGGCGGTTGCAAGGAGAGCGGGGGGCGAGGGGAAGAAGGCAGGCAACGGCTGGTGATGGACGGAAGGGCGGCCGGTCGTCATGTTGGGGACGCGGGGTGCCTGCGGTTTGGGCGCGCTGGTTGCGGAGACTGGCAGAGGCGGGGGCTGGGCGAGAGGAGGGGCGAGATAAAAATAGACGGGGCGGGTGCGGGAGTCGGACGGCGGGGGCAGGACGGGAGGAGAGGACGCAGAGAAAGATGGAAAGAAAGAAAGAAAGAGAAGAGAGGAGACTCACGCGACGGCGAGGTACTGGTCGAGTTCTGTTGCGGCGGAGAACTGCTCTACGGCGGCTTCGTGCTCGCCGAGGGTGGCATAGATGAGGCCGATGTTGGTGAGGATCTTGGAAGAGTCAGCGATCTGGGAGAAGAGCTCGAGGGACTTTTCAAAGTCTTCTGCGTCGTATGCGGAGAGGGCTGCGGCCCAGGTCTCGATTTCGGCCTTGAGAGACATGATGGAGGGGGGGAGAGCGGGAGAGTGCGATGGAGGCGATTAGAGAGGAGATAGATATGGAAATGGGGAGGAGGAGGGCGTGGGGGTGGGAGTCGTGGGCCAGTCGTGAGTGAAGCGTGCCGGACGCAAGAGAGAGAAAGAGGGCAAGGAGTGCCAAGAAAGGAGCGAAAGACAAGGAGGAGCCGGAGCAGAGACAGACGCCGGGTCGCCCTCGCCGCTCTTATGGGCCCGTCCCTGTGACGAGGCGTGACGAGGCCCGTCTCGCCGCTGCCCAATCACAGCCCCGTCGCCCTGCCAACCCCACCCCAGAAAGGAAGGTCCTGTCCTCGACGCCGCCCGATCCGGAAACCGCCCTCCTTCCGCCTCCTCGAGTCCATCCCACGCAGCCCCTTCCCCTTCGCCGTCCTCGGTCCCGGCGCGCCGTCGTGCTGCGCACTCTGTATTCACAGCTCCCCCGCCGCGCCCCGCATCTCCCCACGTCCGAGAACGTCTGCCCCAGTCCGCCCACCCGAGTATATCATCTCCCTTCCCGAGCCCGTGTCTTCGTCTCCCGCCCGCCCCCGCTCTCGCGCGACGTTCGCACTCGCAGCCTCTCCCCTGGGCCCTCGGCGTGGGCACAGTCCGAGTAAGAGCACATATCCCGTCCGCAGCGCTCGCGCCCGCTAGTACTTAGCACCCCTACTGCGGCCTATCCTCTCACCCGCCGACCAGAACCTCGCTGACCGCAGTCCAATCTCGCTCTACCCTGCGTCGATCCCTTCTGACCACGGGACACGCCCGGATCAGACGCCGTCACTACTGCTCACGCTCAGGCTGTGCTCTAGCACCCTCCGCACACAGGCAGGAACCTGGAACTGTACACACTCCCCGCGCTTGGTCTTGAGCGGCGACCAAGGTGAGCAACCACCGACGCTCGTGCGTCCCGTGCGCGAAATGTCTCTTCGAATTCGAAATCGTCCCGCTCGTCGCAGGACCACGACGCACCATGCTTACACCCCGGGCCCGCGAGAACGCTTCACACGCCCGCCCGAGGACGTCATCCTAGCAAAAGTCACGACGATTCTGTCCGTCGTCCCTTTGTTCGACAGCAGCAGCGAGTACGGCGGCCTCGACGGTTCCGTCGAGCTGCCAAGCCGTCGTTCCAGTCGATCGCTTGGAGCTCGAATGGCCTGGCCCTCCCCCGTAGATCCACTCCTGCTTGATTCAATGCTTACCACCAAACGTCTCCAGAGTTGCAGACGATCACCACCGCTTCTGTTGCTCTACCCACCCACCCCCCCTTCTCGCACACATCCAGGTGAGCCCCAGCCCATCGCCATTCCGCCATTCCACCCTTCACCCCGGGCACCGTCCCGCTTAACGTTAACCGCTCCGCCTCACCTCTCCCCGGTTCGCCTTGGAGTTGGCAAGTCCGCACGACAAGTCTCCGTCTCCGCTCCGCCCTATGGCTACGTACACACCTTACCTCCCACGCCTCGCCTCTCGCCAACTCTCCCACGTCCGGCACTCCCCCTTCTCACCCCCACGCTCACACGTACGACGACGGACACATGCCTCAACCTTGAGGCCTCGTCTCGTCTTCACCCTCGTCCTCCGTCTTCTCACGACTCCCCCTCGAGCACGATCTCGAAGCCCGCTTTGCCTCTCGCGACCGGGCATGGCCGAGCACGCGTCTCCACCTCCACCTCCGCCCCGTTCTCCCCTACCCGGTAAGTGCGCACACCCCGCCTCCGCCCCACGCTTATGTACACGAGTCGCCGGTGCTCATCTCGCTCTCGCCCACCGCGGGTGACGCGGAGACGCATCGGAAAGGAAATGAAAAGGACCGGAGGTGCGTCCACGCGCACCGCAAGTCTTCACACACAGAGCCCGTTCACGCTTAGCGACTCCGTCGCACATCGTGACGACGACGACGGCGGCGGTGGCGGCGTGTGCCAGCCACACACACCTCGTCCGCGCAACGACAGCCGACAGCCACAGAGCACGGTGCCGTACGCGTCGCCCTCCGAGTCCGGCCCTCTCCAGGCTCCCACGCTCTTCGTGATTCCGAGAGCTCACTCATCGCAGTCGACTAGAAACCCCGTCGGCGGCGGTACCCCAGGAAGTGACGCGTACGCATCGCACGCCGTTCGTTGTTCCCGTACGACACATGCACGCAAGCGTCCGAGCTGGACCCTAAGCCCCTGCGTGAAATCTAGAGGCGACGCGCGAGTCCTGGACCGCGCACTGCCGTGTCCTACGTCAGCAAGTCAAGTGTACTAGGTGGATTGGCAGATCGACGTGATTGACGACGACGTCGCCGTCGTCGTCCGGGCCTCTATCGACTTTACCCACACCCACACGCCTCACGTCGTTCCATGTTGGAGCACCGGAGGGCTGGAAGGTCATAGTGACGCAGACGACGTGTCCGACGTCGTTTGGGCCTTGAAGCACTAGGTTTGGTAGCAGGTTCGTTCTCGGTCCCGCCACTGAACCTGTATGGTCTAAATGAACGTGTTCCGGGCTCACTCCTGTCCGACCACCATATCCGAGCCGCCGCCGCCACGGTGCCTGTTGGGATACAATTCACTCGGTTTCTGGACTCATTGGTA
The DNA here is from genome assembly GCA_001302255.2 of Trametes hirsuta. Lineage (NCBI taxonomy): Eukaryota > Fungi > Basidiomycota > Agaricomycetes > Polyporales > Polyporaceae > Trametes > Trametes hirsuta. The sequence continues at coordinate 71,786 of CP019374.1, read as the reverse complement.
CTTACATCGATGCTCCGCATGCGGTAGAAACTAGCTGTACACAAGCGACTCGAAGTACTGGTGGTACTCGACCAAAACGTCCCCGGTAACGCTGGTCAGTACACATCCAACTGTCGACAAGACGCAGAATCGCTCTGGTCCACCGTTTCCCCAGTCCCCCATCGGCGATTAAGAGCAATTGGGTACGACGCTCGCGGCCGCCATTGACATCTACACGTCCGGGTTCCTTGCGCAGACGGCGCTCAGATGACGTTCCCCGGCACCGCAAGGTCGGACTGACGCCGCCCACGCAACCAGCTGCTGTGGACGTTGGCCCGGGGGAACCTGCTGCTTCTGCCTGGGCTCGACGCTACACAGGACAATCCAAAAGAAAGGCATGACGAGAGACCGTCTGACTCTGGTGTTGGAGACGTCCAAGTCCACTCTGTTCTAACTGTCAAGATCCAACGCCCTGGGCGTTGTCACTTTAACGCATGCAGGCACCTGAGGCGCAACGCGACAGATTCATCATACCGTTCTCGGCAGTCCGTCTCGGGAGTTTCGGTTTAAAAGGGCGTTCGAGCGGGGCCAGTAAGAGTGCTCACCACATTGACACCGGTAGGTCGAACGTATTTGAATCCTGGTCGAAGCACGCGTGCATTCATACCTACCAAAGCCACCCTCCACCACACGGGCAATCTTTACAGCACCATGTCACAGTCCCGGGACGGTACGAAATCGCTTCAGTGGGAGCTCGTTCAGAACGCCGTCTGGGCGGCCTACTCGGAAGCCGTCCAAGCAGGTGACCCCGACGCACTTCCTCCTGCCAGTTCTTAGCCCGTTTCCGGACCGGGGGGCGGGGGCGGCGAAAAAATCGGAACGGTCGGCCCCGAGGACGTCAACAAGGCGCTGGTTTGGGTGTTGAAGAAGGCCACCGGCGCCCTCGCGACGCTCTTGTCGGGCGGAGCGGTCGAGTCTGGACACGTCGACCCCGTTGTTGACTTTTTTGTGGGAGTGTCGGGTATGCCCATGCCAAAGGACGGCGAAGCGCTCGTACTGGAGAAATTGGACGAGGTTCTCGCCGGGATCCAGCTTCTCAATGACGGCTTGGGGGACTTGAAGGACCACGTGACGATGGTGAACCAGCTCCAGGACGTACAGAATGTACGTGTCAGCCTGCGTGTGCCCTATCATTGTGGAAAGAGTGACGTTTTCTCAGGCGACCAGCGAAGTTCGATACATCTGGACTGAAATTCAAATCGCCATGCAGGTGCGTTGACTCAATCCCTTCCTACCATTCCCGCTTCGGCCGTAACATGTTTATTGTAAAATGTAGGATAATGACCGAGAGAGACTCTTCCGACGCATCCTAGATATCGAGGACAATCACCTCTCCGCGAAGCTGTCCAAGACGTACTCCACACTTACGGACCCGACGCTTGTGATAGGCAACCCTCCGCGGGCGTTGGCCTCTGGCCTACAGCATTTGTTCCAAAGCCAGCTTCAGAATACGAATGGCGACTGGACGTTTGGTGTTGAGCAATACGCCGATCAGGTCTCGCGATCGTCCCAGGCATTCTTATGGACCGAGCGCATGGGCACCGCACTCCTCGTTTTGTACGAGCGGTGCCGTCCGGTTGCGCCCGGCCTCGACTTACAAAAAATCATAAAGCGTATGGCGGGCACCAGCGTCACGCGGTGTGAGCTTATTTCCAGGCTTGTGGCAGGAGAAGTGGTGGATTGGCCATCGTACAAGATGCTACTCGCCGCGAGTCACGCGTCCCACCTTGACCCTGCCGGCGGCGCTCGCTTCACGCCACTTTTCAAGCTGCGCGTTCCCGGCACCGATCAGGCTGTCGGAGTACTGAGACGCTCTGAAAGCCCCCCAGCTGGTCCATATGGCGGGGTCTCTAGTATGGTATCCTTCCAATACTATCTCGTTAGAGACCTCGCCCCAGACTACCAAGGCGCTCTCTGCAGGCTATGGAACTTCCGTAATCAACAGGACGGTACGTGGAAATTGTACGCTACCCGAGACAGTCAGACAGCTCCGGAATGTCTTCCTTTCGGTCGGTGGGCTGAAGTTCATCGTGACGGGAACGGACTGGTCCTCTACGAGACTCGCCGGTGAGTAACCGTGGTTATGCCATCGAAAGTCTCGCTCAACCGAAGTTTCCTCGCAATTCCTAGTGAAGAGGCACCCCATAAGATCATACCCTTCGCCTCAGGGACGGGCGACCCTGATGGCTCCGTCCAGCTTGTGCTACTGCAAACCGACAGAAAGGGAAAAGTCGACGCGAGTCCCGCACGACGTCTTACTCTGTCCCCAGCCTCTCTCGACTACCCTCTCTTTGCCAACAACTCGGAAGCGTCGACGACGGCCGTACGCGATCTTGTTAACTCGAAAAGTGGCACAAAGTTCCATACGCGCATCGAGAACCATACCGACTACATCCTTAACAGACGCGTGTTCCTCCAGCAACTACCACTACACCAACACTGTCTGGCTTCCTAGGGACACCTGGCCATGCGTGGGGGCGTATGGGATGGGCTGCCGCGCCATATTCAAATTTACGATGTACGAACTCACTGACCGCGGCCACTCGGCGGAGGGCCTCGGTGAGCGCATCCGCAAGCTTTTCTGCCTTCTCCCAGGCTCCGGAAAGCCCGGCCTGAGCGTCGAGGGCGCCAGGCCCGTCACCCATCTCATCGTTCGCGCCCAAGTGCCATCGGTAGGATGGAACTCGATCAGCGCCGTCGGACTAGACATTGACGATCCAAAGGCGGATTTGGTCGACCTCGAGACCCCTAGAGAGCTGTCAAATGTGCTTGACGAAAACAAGGTTTCCTCTCGCGTGGACGGGACTGTGTTTTGCAGGACCGTAAAAGTCGAGCTTAGGATTGAGGGTGGAGATGATCCAAGCTCGTACGCGAAGATACTGAAGAAATGACAGGTATCTCTCTCGCTGTAGCGTCCTTAAAACGGGCACTTACCTTGTTGTTAGGATCGCTACGTCGTGGAATTAGTGTCAGGAATATTCCCCTACACTCGTAATTGTATGAGTAACAATCGACGCGTACTTGAGCACGTACCAACGAACGCCTGTGATCTCCGCCAGAAGCGCCGCCGACGCCGCCTTGGTCCGGCTGAGTGTACTCTACTGGTCTGAGGGTGCACCCACTCGCGCGGGGACGAACACGACGTTCCGTAGAGTGATAAGCTCCTGTAACGTCCGCCCGCGCGGAACGTCGATCAGGACGCTGTAGGGATGACGTCCTGCCGCACCGTCTACGGACCTCGGACTCCAGTTCCCCCGCAGTATGCGGGTCGCCCGGACCCGATTCACCAAACATCGAGGCGCCGTGTAAGTAAAAAGCATAGCACACGTGCATGCCATGGGAACACGGCGTTGATCGCCTCAGAGAGCTCTGTCACGCCGGTGCTGCTGATTCCGCTTGTCGATACAGAAGGTGTCAATCCACATCTAGTGGTACCAATCTGCCTCTGCGGGCCTACGAGGTCGCGCGGGCTTGGGCTGGGGTGCGTGCTCCGTCGTCTTACCAGTCGTATGAAAGCTTCGCGTAGCTGCCGTCCACCTCTTCGACGCCCCGGAAGTACCTGAGTTCGACGCGGTGCGTACTAGGCAGCCACATGTGGTCATGCCAGCGGGGGCGCCACTGACACACCAAGTGGTTATCTGGTGTCAGTCCTGATGGGAGTTCATTGCCTAACCGCCTGGATGATTGCGAATATATTCAAGGCTTTGGATCGAGCGTGAACATGTGTACGTACCAGGTGCCGGTGTACGATCTTCCTGCTCCTCTCATTATCTGAGCTTGTCGGGGAAGCCCCCGCCGCGGGACCGGGACCCCCTGACCTTCGTTCCACACCAGATGTGGGCGGCCATCCTTGTTTTCGGGCTGTTTGCGCGCTTCTAGCGGCGATTGCACGGATATTTACCCACACTTTCGTACTCAAGGACGACTATAATCGTACCCGGAAGCCAGTGATCCTCCCACGAACACAGCAATATACGGACGTACCGATGATTAGGTTTTCCCTTCAACCCGACTTGAACAATACCGCGTATGGTTTCTCGTAACCAGTGTTTCTCTTAGTCCGTCGATATCGGGAGGCTGTAACGGACATATCCAAGGAAGTACTTCTCCTTTCCTTGAATGTGCCTTCATTCAAGGCTGCCATTCACTCTCGTATTCGAGAAGCTCCATAATCATCTGTGGAGTTCCCTATTGTGAGCGCGTTCTCACCGCCTCTATCGTCCCCTTAAAAGTCAACGACCGGACACGCGCGCCACAAAGCGTGGCCCCGGGGCCCGGTCGCACGCAACGCGCCCCCGTCCACTATCGCCGTTCTGTATGCAAGTAAGTGCCCCTCCGTCCTTTTCACGACGCGCCGCAGCGAGACCTCATCTGGTTCGGAAGGGGTGATGTATTTGATCAACACCACCACACGTCAGCTACACCGGTTCAACAAGAACGACGAGATCCCACCCTATGCAATTCTCTCCCACGTCTGGGGCGCGCACGAGCAAACATTCGCGGACACACCGCTCGCTAAGTCCGGTGGCAAGAAGCGCGACCTCCGCCTCCGTCGCTCGTCCAAGAAGATCCGGGGCGCCTGCGCGACCGCCGCGCTCCACGGGTACAAGTGGCTCTGGGCCGACACGTCCTGCATCGATGCTTCCAACAGCGCGGAGCTGTCCGAGGCGATCAACTCGATGTTCGAGCTCTACCGCGACGCGTCCATGTGCTATGCTTATCTCGAGGACGTACCCCCAGGCGAGAATCCGTACTTGCCACGGTCGGCGTTTCGGCGAAGCAGATGGTTCAAGAGAGTGTGGACGCTGCAGGAGCTCATCGCGCCGGCGTCGGTCATCTTCCTAGCGTCTGACTGGCAGACTATTGGCGCGAAGCGTCAGCTCGGAGAACTCATCGAGTCGATCACCGGCATAGACCGACTGGTGCTCACCCACAGGCGCTCCCTCGAAGACGTTAGCATCGCGTGCCGCATGTCGTGGGCGGCGACCCGTGAAGCGCGCCGGGAGGAGGACCGCGCGTACTCCCTCATGGGTATCTTTGGAGTCTACATGCCGACCATCTACGGGGAGAAGGACCGTGCGTTCCTCCGACTTCAAGAGGAGATAATTAAGCGGTCTCCAGACCAAAGCATCTTCGCCTGGGGTCGCGCTTTGCACGACTACAACTCTGGCGTTTTCGTCGCGACCGCGAAGCAGCACGACTACAACTGTCAATCTGACGCGGAGGCCCTCTTCGCGACCTCCCCTGCGGACTTTATCGACTGCGCAGACATTACCCCCATCGAGCTGTCCGAATTTGCGGCCAGCATCGGGTTGGATCAGGAGAACGTCCCCGTGTATACCCACACCAGCGCTGGTATCCGCACCACTCTCCCCATGGTGGCTATAGGACAGTCCTCCCGTTCCCCTGACGCGTGGTTGGGCCTTCTCTCATGCATCGACGGACACGGTCGGCTGATCTGCCTTTTCCTTCGCGCGCACGAGAACATCAGCAGCAAGTTCCTGATCGGGGGGTACATCGCACAGGGAAATCGACGGAATGAATACTATCGCACCTCTCGGCTGACACAATTCGAACGCTACCTGGTAGCTTCAGTCGGTCTGAGAGAGGTTATTATTCACTCTTCTCGTGTCACGTCTAGAGGACGATCTCAAACCTCTTCCTCGTTCACATCTTCCTCGGCTTCGCGGGGGTCTCTAATCTTCTTTGAGCCCCCATGCACAATCATCATATCCAAGTCGTGCATAATTCCACTGTCACGCCTTGGATTCATTATGCCCGTTATCCCTGAGAGTGGCTTCCGGCTAACAGCCCCTGGAGAGACCCGGAGCATCTCATTCATAGGCTACCAGTCCTTCACCGTCCACTTCGGTGTATGCGCCCTCGAAATGAGCGCAGGATCACTCCAGCAGGCTCAACTCTGGGCGACAGTGACGTTCGAATCCGGCTCGGATCTAGACTCCCTCTTCGCCACACACTCGGAAGCGGAGTACAGCCTCTTAGAGCCGGAAGAGCCTGTGGATGTCCATCCGGACGAGTCCCTACTCGTTCAGCACTGGAAGGATCATCGCCAGACCTTCGGCACACGAAGTCGGGAGGTTAGGCTGACGTTCAGCTACCCCTGCCTAACTTCCCACAACGTAGCAGAGAGGGGTGCTGCCGAGATTTACGAGCTGGAAATCCGGTTCCACGGCTACTGGGGCGAGGAGCGGCGGCGTTACAAGGGTAGTAGGGCTTCTTATAGCATAGCGGCAACTAGCCAGCGAAGAGCGAATTGGTAGCATGTTGGGCATGCATGTCACCTTCACCACAGTCGACCTTGTGCCCGCTCATGATATGGACGCAGTAGCGCCACGGCACGTACCTTGTCTATCATTGAAGTTCACTAATAGCCTGTATGCGCAATCGTCACGGGATATCGTGCGTATTGCAACTTCGACTCGAAGTGACGACCTGCGGAAGGAATGATTCCAAGACACAGCATGAGAACATTTGAGAAGAACTGATGACTTCAAAGTACACACCTCGGGTTGAATTTGGCCGTGCTTCGCGAGCTTACGTCGGGAACAGCCTGAGAGCACGACTAGAACGGAAGAACAATCAGCAGGTGTAACATAAAGGCACGAAACCCGCAGACAATCGAAAGACGGTCGAAAGGCTGATGCAGATGCGCCCAACAGTCAAGACGAGGGGAGGGTACAGTTGTTGTTTTTGTTTCCTCTTGGGTCCGGGAGGTGCCGGCTAGGATCGAAAGGCAAAACACTAGCCCACCGCGAGGGTCGAACTCGCAGCCTTCAGATTGCCCGCTAGTAAGAGTCTGACGCTCTATCCGATTGAGCTAGGCGGGCGATGTCATATTTAGACAAATAAACAATATGATGTGGTACCGATCCCCACGTCCGCGTGGGCTGGCCTCGACCACCGCGTTCTACTTTTCATCGCCTTCAGAAGCTTGATGTTCGCGGAGCAGGATCTCCGTACCAACTCTGCACCCTTCTCCGTATCTTCTTCAGAGTACACCCGTGTAATGCGACGGGGGAACTCCGGCGGTGATCACTATCGTGCCTTCATCTCCGCCACTGCATTGTGGGTTCAGAAGATGCGTATGATGGAAGGGTGCGTGGTCTTGTGCTGTACTCTCTGCAAACCGTAGGCAACGGCGAGGCTGCGGCGCACACGCATGCGCAATGTTGCACCGATGCAAGGTTTGCGGATCGCGGGCTTTGTAGATGCTGCCCCCGCCCTCGTCAGTGCCGTATACATGAAACCATCCACCCCGACAATTATTGGATTTTCAACTGTCGTGGGTGGTCTGTTCGTGCGCGCATGATGCACAGCCATCAACGGCGCAAGAAGAGCGTTCTCGCCACCTCGCGCACGATGGCAACGAACAGATGCGCACCCCAGACAGAGATGAAGAGGGCCGGAATCAACGTGGACCGGTGCAAGGCGCAAACAAGACGGCGGAGGCGAGGCGGTGAGTACTTGCACAGTTGCCATATCAAGCCACGGCGTTACAGCGCCTCATCGATCGCGCTCTCCCCAGTCCGAGTCCAAGTCCGAGCCCGATTCCTCGGCACTTTGCAGCCTTAGCTCCCGCCACCATCTCGCCTACATATACCCAGATCGCCCCTCGTCCTCCCTCACCGTCGTCCAGACAGCCCAGGTCGTCGCCCACCATGCAGCGCCACTCCTTCACCGCGCTCAACTCCACCTTCATCGTCGACTCCGAGTACCAGTTCGTCAAGGAGCTTGGCCAAGGCGCCTACGGCTGCGTCGTTGCCGCAAAGCACCGTCGATCGGGAGAGGGGTGCGCAATTAAGAAGATTACCAACATCAACACGAAGGTGTGTAACCCACACCGTCTACCCGTCGGCACTCTAACGAGCATCCTGGTCCGGCAGAGAATCCTCACCAAGAGATGTCTGCGCGAGATCAAGTGCGCGCTACCCTACCACGCGCTACAATTACACACTGATATATCCCGCTAGGCTGTTACACCACTTCCGCGGCCACAAAAACGTGCGCAATAATGCTTTTAGTAGATGCGGCATACTGAGTGCTTTCTCTTGCAGATCACTTGCTTGTACGATATGGACATTGTGTTCCACCCTGACGGCAACTTCGATGAAGTGTATCTCTACGTAAGTTTCCTGCCCTTCTCGATAACCATTGTGGTAAACGGTCGTTTACGTGAATTTTAGGAAGAGCTCATGGAAGCCGATCTCCACGCTATCATTCGCTCCCAGCAACCGCTATCCGATGCCCACTTCCAGTCCTTCATCTACCAGACTCTTTGCGGCCTGAAGTACATCCACTCCGCGAATGTCCTCCACCGCGACCTCAAGCCCGGCAACTTGCTCGTTAACGCCGACTGCGAACTCAAGATCTGCGACTTCGGTCTCGCCCGCGGCTACAGCCCCGGAGGCGGAAATCAGCAGACTCGTGGTGCAGCCAACCAGGGGTTCATGACCGAATATGTTGCCACTCGTTGGTACCGTGCCCCTGAAATCATGTTGAGCTTTGCGAACTACGTAAATGGCCTCACTTGTAATGCTATGATCATCTCCACTAACTGCGCGTGTAGGGTCCCGCGATTGATGTGTGGTCGGTGGGCTGCATCTTGGCCGAACTCCTTGCGGGGAAGCCGATCTTCAAAGGGCGCGAGTGAGTCGTCAACAACGACTGCCCATGCATACCATTTCTTACCCTCACGCCAGCTACGTCGATCAGCTGAACCAGATCCTCCACTACCTCGGAACTCCCTCCGAAGACACTCTTCGCCGCGTTGGGTCGCCCCGTGTACGCTGGATTTACGTGCGTCATGAGTACGCAAATCTAACAATCCCTCGATTTTAGGCGCAAGACTACATTCGTTCCCTGCCCATACGGCCCAGAGTCCCTTTCTCGACGCTCTTCCCCCGCGCCAACCCGCTCGCGATCGACCTACTCTCGCAGCTGCTCCACTTTGACCCCGCCAAGCGCATCACATGCGAGCAGGCGCTGAACCACCCCTACCTCGCCGTCTGGCACGACCCCGCCGACGAGCCTGTATGCGCTTCGGTGAGTTTACCGCAAATACGCCGCCTCGCATTATAGGTCGCAGCAACTGACCCCGATCATCCCATGCAGTCGTTCGACTTCGGCTTCGAAGAGGAAGACTCTATCGAGGGCATGAAACGCCTCATCGTTGAGGAGGTTCACGCCTTCCGCGCCGAGGTCCGTGCTCAGGCCCGCGCTGCCGGTCAGATCCGCCGACAGGAAAGGTACGTTCCACCCATGTTTATACGATCTTTCCCACATATGAACCACGCGATCCGATAGCCTTCCCGTCCCCTCGCGCGACGAAATCCTCAACTCGCCTGTGACGGACCAGGCACCGCCGAACGGGGCGACGTCCAACTACACCGGTGGTGCGAACGGCGATGCGCGGCCCGGGAGCCCAATCCTGGACGACCCCAGCGCGGAGTTGGAGCGGGAGCTCGCGAACGCACACATCGCTCGGAGATGAGCGGACACCGGCGCAGTCCTGGAATTCCGCGAGCGTGATAAAGGAAGGAAAGAAGGAAGGAAGGAAGTCCGTAGCGACGGTGGTGTGAGATTAGCACTGATGATGAATGTACGCTGGAATGCCGTACAGTATTCTTGTTTTGCCAGTGCGGCACCTTCTTGCTGTGTAGACGTATACCATCTCGTAATTTATCCTCGCTTCTGCTTCGATGCTTTGCGTCCGCAACTGTGTAGGGAATCAGGTCTTAGCCGAGCCTTGTTCCATCTCCCACCTGCAGGTGGTCGGTAGCCTCGTGTTTGTTTGGGCGCTTATATGTTGGCGCCCACAATTCAGTCGTGCGGAGATCCCGGTCCTCTCTGGTGCTAACCACAACCATCCAATTTATGAAACCTCGTTTCCTCTCATTCTATGCGGACATATTATTGCAGACGCCTTCTTACGGCAACGAGCGCCTTATACGGACCCCACGCGGCCAGGCGTTCTTCGGCTGGCATGAGAAGGGCGGACGATGGCTCGCAGCCAGCAGCAGCTTGGGGTAATTCTTGCTCGAGCGGCAACACACATACTCGGACCACTCTCATTCTATTCCATCCAAAGTGCGACGTCAAATTCTCAGCGCGCACACGTCGGATCTAACTTTTCAACAATGCAAGTAGTTTAGGTGCGCCGACCAACTAGCGAGCACTGGAATACGATTCATGCCGCCGTCCTCGAGTCATAAATGGCTGTGCAGAGATCATAAGTATGTCTCCATATATGAACTACGTATTAAATCCTGACAGCACCATATTCTCGCCATACAGTCAAGGGACGAAAGACGAGAGACCGTATCTGAGGTACCTCGGCGCTGGTCGTTGCCACTATCACGCGACCGCTCATCCGATGCTATTTCAGATAGAAGACGCAAAACCCTGGCAGGAAATTTATATTTCAACAGCATTACGGTATAAGCACACTTTGCTCTCGAATCCCGCCTAGGGCTCCTACATAAAGGGGCCAGGGGAAGGCATTTAGAGTTCATCGCAACTTTGTCAACCCCTCTTAGGCTGATAATGTGGGCACCTCCTATCTGGGCTTTCGCCGCATGCGTGTACAGAGGGTTGGCCGCCGCTGCCGATCTTCCTTCCCTCCATGTCGTGACTCTGGGTAATGCATCGGTCATCGGCACCACCAACGGGACGACGGCTCGGTTTCTTGGCATCCCCTACGCCCAACCTCCGTAAGTATAATTGCTTCGATCGTGTGTCCTGCCGCGCCCATACTGACGGCGATATAAAGAATTGGAGACCTGAGGTTACGCCTCCCTCAGCCTATCGTGCGATACGAAGGACTCATCAACGCGACTACATTCGGGAATCAGTGCATACAACAGGACTTTGTGCTCCCCCCGTTTCCGGCGGACGTCCCCAGCGCGGCGAAGCAATATCTCGAGAACTTTATCTCTATCGCAGATGTTCCGCAAAGCGAGGATTGTATGTTTGCGCTCTTCGAGGATCGCCTGCATGGGACTGATTACCTTGATAGGTCTCAATTTGAACGTCGTCGTCCCTGTCAATGCCACACCGCACTCCAAACTGCCTGTATTGGTGGTAAGGCTTCCAAGTACCTTTGAGTAGATGTGCGTGTCCTATAACTTTTTCGTGCTGCCCCAGTGGATCTATGGAGGTGCGATACCCTACGTTTACGTTGAAGGAAACACTTGAAGTCTGACGAATTCGTTACGACAGGTGGATATCAACATGGATCGAACGCCAGGTGAGCTTTTTGTGCGTGTCGTGGCAGATAAGGGGCATTGAGTTCTGAAACAGGGAACCGGGGGAGACGGTTGTAGCGCGGTCTATCGAATTAGGCCACCCCGTTGTATACGTTGCAATGAATTATCGGTATGCCGCAAGCTATCTAATCTAGATGACATAATTCATGCGTCTGCGTTCGATTCGCAATCGCACAGATTGAGTGGTAATAACATTCTCATTTAACGTCGTGATGTTCGAATTTCTCACAGTAATTCCAGCCTTTGGATTCTTGGGAGGTAAAGAAGTCAAGGAAGCCGGAATTGGAAACCTCGGGCTGCAAGATCGTGAGTTCAGGTTGTGGCTAGTAAAATGGGATCTTACAAGCCATGACATTAGAGAGGGAGGCTCTCCGATGGATACAGAGATATATCTCCACATTCGGGGGCGATCCATCGAAGGTTACCATGTAAGACCCTATCTACAACGCTCCTAACGACTCGGACCCGAACATTAAAATCTCCATAGCTGGGGACAAAGCGCCGGATCCATCTCGGTATCATTGCATATGCTAACCAACGGCGGCGATAACGAAGGCTTATTCCGCGCAGGCTGCCTTGAATCTGGGACACCGGGTCCGTACGGCGACATTCTAGAATTGCAAGATACCTACGACCAAATCGTAAACGACGCGGGTTGTTCATCTGCGATGGATACGTTGCATTGTCTGCGCACCATCTCTGCCTATGTGCTTAAGGCTGCGATGAATAACTCGCCGTCATTCGTGGATTATGTGGTAGGCCATCGACGATTGTGGTGCGCGTGCTGTTCAAACGGGCGGATTTTATATTAGCAAGTGAATACCCCGTGGAACGCGCATGCAGACGGCGTGTTCGTTATGGAACCTCCGCAACATCTACTCTTGAGGGGCAATATAACAAGGATACCCGTCATCGTTGGTCAGTGCCATCACTGTCAAACTAGCCGTGTTGTATGCCTGGGTACTGAGGTTGCGCTGCACAGGTAATGTCGAAGACGAAGGGAGTGCTTTCGCCTTCCCCTCTCTCAATGTCACGTAAGTTTTCACGCCACCTCCTCTTAGGATCTCCTCAACGGCTTCCAGGACCGATGACGACTTTTTCACCTACATATCAACGAATTTCTTCCCAGAGGCGTCAAGAGAAGAAATTGAAAAGATACTCGAGCTATATCCCATCGATCCTGCTGCGGGGTCTCCTTTCGGAACTGGGGACGCCTTCGCGTACTCGCCACAGTACAAGCGCATATCAGCCTTTCAGGGCGACTGGATCGAACAGGGACCGAGGCGACTGTTCACCAAGGTGCTCTCCGGGATGCAGCCGGTTTATGCCTTCTGTGCATCGATTCCTCCTGTATCCGCGAAAACGCGCTAACCCTTTCATAGTGAGTAAGATTAACAAGGTGGATGGAATCGGCGCGGTGCGGATTAGACGTCAATGCCTCTCCGATTTCTACTGAAGGGTCACCCTATCAGGCACACGGTTCTGAGCTGCCCAACGTGTATGGCGGCGGTGACATAGCGGACTACCTCATCCGCTTCGCAAGCACTTTGGATCCCAACGGGGACGGAGTTTTCCATTGGCCTCAATACACTCAGGAGAACCCACAGCTCCTCACGTTCCGAGATGGCGAAGTTCCCCTTGCGCTCTCGCTAGACACATATCGTGCTGAGGCGATTGACTATGTGACGGAGCTCAGCTTGGCGTATCCGGCGTGAACTTCACTATGGCCGTCAGGCCTGGTGTGGAGCCCCATTGTACTGCGTTGCGTTTGCAAGGATTTTTACTACGGAAAAACCGCTCACCGCCCCGCGTGGGCATCAATTAGGGAGAAGGGGGTAGATTTTCCGTATTCTTGAAGGTGGCAACTTGAAGCCTACGGCACAAACGTTTCGCGATTCAATCCTGCGGACTCAGGGTTGAAGTGTCCTGTCGCACGAGGCGGACGCGGATGGCCGCTATCATGCATGACCATTGGAACTGTCTCTATTATGGGATTGTGTCCGAGTCTTCTGACGTCCCGCCAACTCGAGAGGCCCCCTTGTGTTGGCTTTGATGCCGAGCTGCCGGGCCGCGAGTGAGTGGTCATGCGCACGATTCCGGTCCAGAGAGCTATTTTAGACTTTGGCCAACACTGTCAAGTATCACCAAGATACATTAAAGTCATGTACGTACGTGCTCTGGGACCGTGCCATGGAGTATTTAAAGGGTGGCGACGTCAGCAGCGCAGCGAGAATTCAGCCTACTCCCCGGAAACGGGCTAGTCGTACTCGCATTTCTGTGCTATGGCCGCAGATATACCGAGTTTCACGCTCAACACCGGCTACAAGATCCCTTCGGTTGGCATAGGGTAAGTACGTCCCCTGTCCGGATACAAACCAGCTCGCTATTACAGAGGAATATGAGGAGCGGGCTGCTACTAGCGTGTAGCATATTTGTGTAGCTCGACGCAACCACGTATTGTCGTGAAAGTAAGACGGGCTAAATTTCACTCCGCAGATGCTGGATGGGGTCCCCAGGAGGTGGCGAAGCTACGGAGAAGATGTGCAGGGACGCGCTCAACGTACGTGTCCCCCGCTTCGATGTATTTAATTGTGACTTTCATTCATGCCCCCGATTAGGCCGGATACCGGCATGTTGATACGGTGAGTGCTTATACATGTCTGCCTCTGTACGGTTCTGACGAGAAGGGTACAGGCATACGGGTACGGAAATGAAGAGTGCGTCGGAAAAGCTATACGGGAGTCTGGAGTGCCGCGCGAGGACATCTTCCTCACCACAAAGCTGCCCAACCATCATCACCACAAAGTGCAGGAGTCGCTCAACGAGTCACTCTCCAAACTCGGCTTGGATTACGTGGACTTGTATCTCATGCACTGGCCACAGTCATTCACCGAGGACAACAAGGCTATCCCGTGCGGCCAGAGCCCGACGTTCGTCGAGACGTGGAAGGCGATGGAAGAGCTTCTTGAGACAGGAAAGGTCCGCTCGATCGGGGTATCCAACTTCTCAGTCAAACTGCTCGAGGTGCTCCTTCGAGAGAGCTCGATAGTACCTGCAACAAACCAGGTCGAGTGTCATCCGTGCCTTCCGTCAGACGACCTCAAGGTTTGGTGCGAGGAGAGAGGGATCCTGCTCACGGCGTACTCGCCTCTGGGTGAGCGACAATTCTACCCGAGTCTTTGATATGTGGTGACATGGACTGACCGCGGCCTTTGGTAGGCCGACCGGGTAGCTTCGACGGTGCGCCATCCCTGTTGGGTGACCCGGACGTAGGGAGCATCGCACAGCGCCATACCGCGAGCCCTGGTCAGGTCGCCCTCAGCTGGGGTGTGAAGAGAGGCACTAGCGTGATACCTAAGAGTGAGAACCCGGAGCGCATTAAGCAGAACATCACGGTACGTCGTCGTCTGGTGACCTCTGAGATTCGAGTGTTGATGAACACCTTACTGGCTACGCCATACGATTCTCACTCGATTAATTTGCGGACCTATACTTACTAGTTGCTTGATCTTACGGACGAGGAAATGACGACTCTCAACGGGATCCACAAGAAGGCCGGTATGCATCGGTCTCTGTTGTCGTACCACAATTACAGCAGCGATGGAACGATCTTCAGTTGGACGTATGGACAACTGGGATGGAATATGGCGAAGGGAGGGGTTGTACGTTCTTCGGGCTAGGTGTTACATCGGGGCCAGTGTAACAGCGTGCGGTGTGCATGTATCATCATGTAGTGTTTACCGCGTTTATCTGTGGCCGCGAGAATGCCTGGGGTAGATCTTAAAGATGCACGAATGTGCCAGATGGTCAGATTGAGGATGAGAGAAAAAAAGAGAGAGGTCCTGCCAGGGTTCGAACCTGGGTCTTGGGAAGATCCATGTCAACCGGCCAACCGTGATGAGGGGTTGCCCAGCCGACACGTTCAAAATCCCAAGTGATAAACCACTACACTACAGGACCTTGCCGCGAAGCGGCCGTCCATCCAATGTCACGCCATGCGTTTGGTTCGCGTCGGTAAGTACTATTGGCGTTCTCCGGGATTGTGTTCACCCAGGCTGCTGCCTTCGAAATTAATATTCTACTGAGTTAGGATACTCATGCGGATGCGAATGTACTCGAGTAATGGATCAGAACATGTCGTCGACATGAGGTCGAGGCGGTATGTCCTAAGAAAGCTCCGGGGCTAGCATGATGGCGTCGCGTTTAAAACCGCGGATGCTTTTCTTTGTTGTCTGGCTCGGACATTCAAATCGCGATCGTACATTGCACGAAAACTTAAAGCTATCGCATGAATAAAGCCCCCGATAAACGTCGGGGTATGTCATTAGAATAAATTCGTAAGGGGGTATCGATAATGGTGGTATGATTGTCCGACTTGGTCGCGATGCACCGTGAAGACTTCTCGAACGTCCCCAAGATTAATGTCCTTGAGTCAATCGACTGCAAATGGCCCCAATGCCATATGAAGCCCCACCACCCCTATAATGCCCCCGCCAACGGTCCTGAGCAGAATAGTAACCTCGGAAGCTAACCTCCAGTTCATACACCTCCGCCATGCCTCTCTCGGGGGCCGTGTCGGGGGCTGACCACGGATAAATGAACGTCATTTCAAAGCGGAGGGAGCGATGGCCGACGGCGGCTGGAAGAATGAAGAAACAGATCAGATAAGTGTGAATAGGTACAAGGAAAAAACGCGACGAACGTACTTTGGCGGCAGGAGCGCGACCTTCTTCACATGTCCTCGGGCTTGGGAAAGATATTGGCATGGATGCCGTGCGCGTTAAGGCGCTTAACGAGGAAGTTGATCGAGGTAAGGAAGGTGCAGTCGGACACATCAGTGGCACCGTCGCCGCCCGTGAGCAGCCCGCACACTCTGCCCTTGCCGTCTACGATGCCCGAGCCCGAGTCGCCCTTGGCCGAGAAGGGACCCGACTTGGAGCTGCGCGGAAGGACTGCTATCTCCTTGGACATGGCGCCAAGCTTACCTTCGAAGTAGGTGCGCGTGAAGGCGCGGATCGTGTTGAGGCGGCCGACGGTGAGTTTAGTGGAGTTGCCGTTCTTCAGCACCATGATAACGGGATCGTTATCCCGGTCCTCGGTCTTCGGGTCGGGCTTGTACATCTCTTCGTCGGAGACGGTGCCGAAGAAGTGGAGGAGGCGATCGCCAGGGTACTTGAAAGCGCTGGGGTTGGAAAGCTGCGGGTACATCCAGGCGGTGAGCTCGTCGACGGCAACAGAGCCGAGATCGATAGCGTTGCCGACGAAGTTGACCTTGGAGATCATGGAGGGGAGTAACTCGACCACGGCCCAGTCTTCGGTGAATCCACCGTCAACGTGGTTGAAGCTGATGGGAGGAGACAGGGTGACGTGGCCAATGACGCGATTCTCCTCGTCCGTCCAGTCCCGACCGATATCAGTGAGCAGCTTCTTGAAGGCTTCGATGGCCTTGCTGGCGGCTTTGGTCAGAGCGTCGACTTCATCACGCTCATCGTTAGCCTCCTCCTCATCCAAGTCGTTAGCTCGCTCCAAACGGCGCGCAAGCTGCCCCAAGATTATCTCCTTAGCACCGATGGCGGCCTGGATGTCGCCACAGCGAGCCTTGAAGGCCGCTTCACCCATCAACAAGACCTTACGCTTGGCACCGCCATCGCCTTCGCGGAAGCTGTAGAGCGTGTTTGGCTCCTTGTCGGGGTGGAAGAAGACATGCCTGGCGGTAAGCAGGAAGAGTTTGCCGGGCTTGGCGGTATCGATGAAAAAGAAACCGCCGGTCCCCTCGAAGTTGGGCGTAGCGGCGTTGCAGATTGAGATGCCGAGCGTGGTAGAGAAGGGCTCGCGGACAACAGCGATGGGATTGGAGGTAAGGGCGGGTTTGTACAGGCCCGCGAGGACCTGGTACTTAGACTCGTAGACGATGACATGGACGTCCTCGATCTTGTGGTTGAGGAGAATAGACCTGCAATGGACGGCGACCTGCAGGCCAGTCTCGGCCGAGACGGTGGCGTGGTCGACGCCTATCATGACGAAGGCGGGAAAAGTGTCGGGGGTCTGATCAACGACGCCGAGACGGACGGGATGCATGATGGAACACTGGACCTGTTGGTCAGCCAGGTAGGTCTCCATGGCAGGACCGACGATATCCTCCCAGACGCCGTTAAGACTGTGGGCGCCGAGAACTGCGAGCTCCTTCGGCTTCAGATACGCCTCAGCGCCGGTGGGCGGCATCCAGACGTCAGCGCTGGAGCGCGCGATCATGCGAGACTCCGAAGGGAGACCGTACAGATAGTATTTCGTCTCGACGGGAGACGGGAGGTACGGAGCAGCGGTAGGTGGGTCGGGGACGACGTGGTGGGCCAGGCTGATGGTGATGGACGTGAAGCCCTCGTTCTCAGACATGAAGCGTTTGAGGATGTACGTCTCGGTAGTAGACACTAGACGGAAAGGGCTGGTCGGCCATCTGAGAGAACGACCTCGCTGATGAACGAGAACAAGGCTGTCAACGTTGACCAGGTGTTGCGGAACGACGGAAGCGTTGGAGGGATCGACGTATTCGAGGGGAAAGGTCGTGGGAACGCGCCCTGCCAGCAGCGCGCCCGGTTAGCGTCGCGTTTAAAACCGCGGATGCTTTTCTCTGTTGTCTGGCTCGGACATTCAAATCGCGATCGTACATTGCACGAAAACTTAAAGCTATCGCATGAATAAAGCCCCCGATAAACGTCGGGGTATGTCATTAGAATAAATTCGTAAGGGGGTATCGATAATGGTGATATGATCGTCCGACTTGGTCGACGTCGCGATGCACCGTGAAGACTTCTCGAACGTCCCCAAGATTAATGTCCTTGAGTCAATCGACTGCAAATGCCCCCAATGCCATATGAAACCCCACCACCCCTATAACGCCCCCGCCAACGGCCCTGAGCAGAATAGTAACCTCGGAAGCTAACCTCCAGTTCGTACACCTCCGCCATGCCTCTCTCGGGGGCCGCGTCGGAGGCTGAGCACGGATAACTGAACGTCAGGCGTACCTCCCTCCCGCGTTCCCCGAACGTCTTCTGGTGGTCCTTCCAGTACTGTACCAGCGCCGATTGGGTGGGGTGTACCCCAGTGTCTGGCGACTCGTACATGTCCACAGCGTCGTCTTCCTCGGACAGCGCTACGCATGGCGAGTCCTGGTCCGCAGACGAACTGAATGCGACCGACGCCCACAGTTGTGCGTTCTGTGTAGAGCCCGGCTTCGCGTCGAGCGCGCACACTCCGAAGTAGACGGTGAAGCCCGGGTCGCCGAAGAAAGAGAGGCTCCGGGTATCCCCCACCGACGTGAGCCGAAACCCCTGGTCGGGGATGACAGGGAGCGTGTATCCCATGCGCTCCAGCTCTTTCTGGGACGACTGAGATATCACGATTGAGCATGGGGGCTGAAAGAAGATGAGGGAGCTGCGGGACGTCGCGCAAGAGGTCTTTGACGACGACGAGAGCGCCTTGGCGGAGAACGGTCGGGCGGAGTGGATGATCACCTCTTTGAGGACTGGGGGCGAGACGAGCAGCGTATCGCGCAGGTTCAGGCGCGTCGTACGGCAATACGCGTTGCGCCTCCCGCCCTCCGCGACGAAACCGCCGACGAGCAGTTTGCTGCTCATGTTCGGGTGGGCCCGTAGGAAGAGCGCGACAAGCCGCCCGTTCCCGTCAACGCAAGCGAGCAGACCGAGCTGCACGTCCCAGCAGTCCGGGATATGCGCGATCGGCAGCGTCGTGCAAATTCCAGCGCCGGTTTGGGTGTATATGGGCACGTTCTCTCGTTCGAGCCCCGCCAGCGTCGCAAAGTCCGACAACTCGATCGGACTGACGTCCGCGGAGCCCTGGAAGTCGGCGGGAGAGGTCGCGAAGAGTCCTTCCATGTTGGATTGCGAATCGTAGTCGTGTTGCTGCGCTGTGACGATGAGCGTCCCGGAGCCGTGGTCTTGAAGAGCGCGCCCCCACGCAAAGATACTCTGGTCAGGCGTGCGCTTGATGATCTCCTCTTGTAGTCTGAAGAACGCGCCCTCCTTCTCCCCGTAGACGGTCGGCATGCAGACCCCGAAGATACCCATGAGCGAGTATGCGCGGTCCTCCTCCCGCCTCGCTTCGCGCGTCGCCGCCCACGACATGCGGCATGCCACACTGACTTCCTCGAGTGGACGCTTGTGCGTGAGCACGAGGCGGTCGATACCGGTGATCGACTCGATGAGTTCTGCGAGTCTCCTCTTGGAGCCAAGGCGGCGCCAGTCGGACGAGAGGAAGATGATAGCTGGAGGCGCGATGAGCTCCTGGAGCGTCCAGACCCTCTTGAACCACCGGCTTCTCCGGAAGGAAGAGTGAGAAGGATACAGGTCCTCGCCCGAGGGTACGTCCTCGAGATAGGCATAACACATGGATGCGTTACGATATAAGGCGAACATCGAGTTAATGGTCTCTGATAGTTGTGCGCTGTTGGTGGTGTCAATGCAGGAGGTGTCCGCCCATAGCCAAAACCATCCGTCATGTCGTGCCCTTGTGCAGGCACCCCTGATCTTCTTGGACGGTCTTCGGAGAGCGAGGTCGCTCGCTCGCTGGAAAGGGCCGCGTTTGCTCTGGCTATCCTTCACTAGGGGGGTGTCCTGGAAGGTCTGCTCCCAGTCGCCCCAGACATGCGAGAGAATGGCGTAAGGAGGTAGCTGCTGCTTGTCGTCGAACTTGTGCAACTCGAACGTCTCGGTGTTAAGGAGGTACATAAATAAGCCTTCTGTATGAGTTCAATGATGGAAGCTATCAGTTCACGATGGTGCCCCTGTGTTGGAAACTACTCACAAGGTATAACCACGATAACAACGGGTGACGGGGTTCCGATAGATTCACGCTGATCGCAGAATAATTGGAGAAGTATGGGGACGTTGGCGCGATTGAGGCCAGAAGTCAGGAAACGTGTTCGACTTAAGTACCTTCAGAGTCAGAGCCAGCGATAACGTGAGGCGGTGAGCTTGTGCTTGGGTTTGCGGCCCGTGTTGAAGCTATCATATGGCTGCAAGGACCGCAAAATGCCACCAGTGGTCGGAAAGCGATGCATTGTCAGTATGAAGCTGTGCTACTAATTCACACACCACCGCCTGGGAGCGCACACCTCCGTACGGCATCCCGCCTGATGAGGTTGGATAGAGGAGCGTCACAAGAGCGGGGGTAACATGCCCAGCGGCTGTGCGCAGAGGACGTCAGTCCAAGGATCTGAGCGCTTTGACGCACTGGATGTGGTTGGAGCCCGAGACGGAAGAACGAAGACCCATTATCAATGTCTATGCTTCCCGGCATTAGTTCAGCATCGACGCGGCTGCTTACCCATGTCAATGTCGTGCGGCGCTGGAAGAGAGCAATTGCGGTTGAGCGACGTGGCTGTCCTTGGAGGGGAAACAGCCATGGCACCAGAGTGTGGTAGACACAAGAACGTCGAGAAAACACTGCACTCGTCCTCTATAGAAAATCGGACATCGGAGTTCCGTATCCCCCGATTTCCAGAGTACTAACAACACCGACAGCGCGTATGGTATGAACAATCCAACGTCAATATCTATATGCGTTCAATAAAGGTTGGGAGCACATCACCAAAAAGGTCTCAGACTCGCTAGTACTGGCACGGCCGTTCCTCAAGCCTCTGCGCATCAGTCCAACCCAAAGGGAAACATGAGAAAGCAAGTATCAAGCTCATGCCACCGGAAAGTGAGTCGCGTATATAGATGTCGAGAATACTTATGTGTTTTCGCATCGAATTCGGGTAGCGTTTCGTGAAGTTATTCCATAGAGTTTACACTTAGCACGTACCCGCACAAGTGAGCTGTTGCCTGTAGACGGTGTTGCGTCGGCGGGGCCAAGGAGAAGACGTTCATATCCTCAAATGTCGATACTGTGTGGCGAGGGGGCACGTGGCGGGGCATTGAGCAAAGTCGAAGGGTAAGATACGCGTAGTCATAACTGACCGCATTTATTTAGGGCGGCACCACGTCCATTCTACTCACCATCGTCACACGCTCGCCGATATGCAGGTTCTCAACCTATCGCAAAGTAACCCCAGCTGAAAGAAAATCGACGACGTACACGTCATGACCCGGGAGGGAATGCACACAATCTGACAATATAATGGTGGCCCCGAGACGATGCCTGCTTCGTAGATGTCCGAGTCCCATAGCACCAGGTGTTCCGAGACGATCGACCCCCCTCTCGCCTAGTACCGCGCATATGTTCGCCCAGCGTACCCCGCCGACGTCCTCGGCAAGCTCATCGCTCTATGCAAGCTACCTTTACGGGAGAAGAACATCGAGGGTTGAAGGAACGACCTTCGTTGATATTAGCAGCGCCGAGGACGGACGTCAAGCATCCTGCGAGCAGAAATTCTGTCGGTGTGCGGACAGTTGACGATAAGAAAAGATCGACGAGCACACACCTGATGTCGTGTAAAACACAGAAATTCAACCGTGTTTTGAGAACCCGGGAGCATTGGTGTTATATTGTTAGCCACTAGCAGCCGGAGCCGACGTGTTATATAAATACGCTAAGACGAACCGCCAGAAATAACAGAGAGCATAAATAGTTGAGTTGGCCATAGAAGCACCGCCGGGGGGAGACGAACAAGATGTTCTCGGTGTGTTCTCGACCCTAAAGCAGGATGGATACGGGTCCGGATGCTGTACGTAGTTATTTTCGCGGTCGAACGTCGCCGCCTAGACCAGTACTAGTGTTGACCGATGCTCGTTGAGATATAGCGGGAAATAGACGGCGCGAAATGGTCGATTTGTGTCCAGCTCAGTTACAGATAGACAGGGCAGCGTGGATGATGGTCCGAACGCAAACAGCAAAAGCCAGGAGAGCGATGCACATGACAGTCGAGATGAAGCTTGTGGCGAGAGACTCGGAGAGAGGGATGGCCCTCAGGGATGGGATTAGACGCGTGCGGGCACGTGATGGGCGCCTATTGGAAGCGCAGCGGGCGAGGGCGGCATGGAGAGCTCAGCCAGGCTCAGCCGTCTCACCGTCGTCCACCTCGACCGCCTCCTTCTTCTTCCCGACCCCATCCTCGTCCTCGAACCCGTTCCCTTCGCCCTCGAGCTCATCGCTGGCTACGATGAGCGACGACTTTGTCCGCCTCGTCTCCCAGGCAAACCCAGCCTCCAGACAGTACCAACCAGCAAACACTGGCTACCCTCCCTCCTCCTCTCCTCCACAGGCTCTCGATCCCTTCTTCGATGACGACGACGACGTCCCCGACTCTGCCTTTGGCCGCCCCCCTCCAATGCAGTCCAAGGAAAGCGTCCTTCCCCTCGCGCGCTCTGGTGCTGCCCCTGCTGGTCTCGGAAACTCTCAGCTTAGCCTCCCAAACAACACCATTCAACCAGACCAGTGGTCCTTCGACGACGACGGGCCTGCTGCCAAGCCCTTCTCTGGCTCAGCTTCTTTCCCGGGACAGTCCAAAACTCATCAAAGGTCTCCCTCCAAGTCGCTCAAGAAGCGTTGGAAGTGGAAGTGGCCTTGGGACAAGAAGGAGAAGGTCCCCACCGGCGACCGTGTCATTGCGCTCAACAACCCAGACGCGAACTCGGACTTCTGCAACAATTACGTGTCCACCAGCAAATACAACCTCGCCACCTTTGTCCCCAAGTTCCTCTTCGGTGCGTGTCCCCGCGTCCCCCTCGCGCTCCAGCTGACCACTCACTCCATCGCCGTCCGCTTTCGCCGTGTCTCAAACAGAGCAATTCTCCAAATACGCCAACCTCTTCTTCCTCTTCACCGCGCTCATTCAGCAGATACCCGACGTTTCACCTACAAATCCTTACACTACCATTGTCCCACTAGGTGTTGTACTACTAGCGTCGGCGTTCAAGGAGACCCAGGAAGACCTGGTAAGCCCGACCCCTCGTCCGCCCCTCCCATGTCCTGCGCGCGCGGGCTGTGCACGGCGTTGTACTGACCTGTCGCCCAGAAACGGCATCAGTCTGATTCGGAGCTGAACTCCCGTACGGCCAAGGTGCTCGCAGCAGACGGAACCTTCGTAGAGAAGAAGTGGAAGGACATCGCGGTCGGCGACGTGCTTCGTCTCGAGAGTGACGATTTCATCCCTGCGGACGTGATCTTGCTTAGCTCCAGTGAGCCAGAGGGGTTCTGCTACATCGAGACGTCCAACCTTGACGGGTGCGTATCATATCCTTCTGTGCAGGGCGCTGTGGGGCGCTCATCCTAGCACAGTGAGACAAACCTCAAGATCAAGCAGGCCTCACCACAGACGGCGAACCTAACGTCCCCGCATCTCGTCACGTCCTTGCACGGTACTCTGCGCTCGGAACATCCTAATAACTCGCTGTACACCTACGAAGGCACAGTCGAACTGGTGTCTAACGGCGGCGTGCCGAAGCAGGTCCCCCTAGGTCCCGACCAACTCCTGCTCCGTGGGGCGCAAATTAGGAATACCCCCTGGGCGTACGGGCTCGTGGTGTTCACCGGCCATGAAACGAAACTGATGCGGAACGCAACGTGAGTCTACAGCGGCGTTGACGTCCGGCGTGCTGACGGTAGTGTAGGGCTGCGCCAATCAAGCGCACAGCCGTGGAGCGACAGGTGAACGTGCACATTGTGTTCTTGTTCATCTTCCTTCTCGCGCTTTCTATTGGGTCAACCATCGGCAGCAGCATTCGCTCGGTGAGTATTCGGTCGCTTGACTCGAGGTAAGTATTCTGGCGCTGACACTTCAGCAGTGGTTCTTCTCTAGCAAGCAATGGTATTTACTGGAGCAGGCGTCGATAACTGGGAGGGGTATGTATCTCAATATTTTTATTGAAACCGTTTACTAACCCGTTCCTTTAGCCAAGGAGTTCATCGAAGGTTTGTCACAACCTCCTCAGACTCGGCCCTCGGTTCGGAAACTCACTGTGAAACAGACATCCTCACGTTCATTATCCTGTACAACAACCTGATCCCGATCTCACTCATCGTGACGATGGAGGTGGTCAAGTTCCAGCAGGCACAACTCATCAACTCGGACCTGGACATGTACTACGCCAAGACCGACACGCCTGCGCTCTGCCGCACGTCCTCACTCGTCGAGGAACTCGGACAGATCGAGTACGTCTTCAGCGACAAGACAGGTACGCTCACGCGCAACGAGATGGAGTTCCGCTTCTGCAGCATTGGCGGCGTTGCGTACGCCGACGTCGTCGACGAGAGCCACCGTGGGGATGGCGACGACGACAAGGAGGCATGGCGGTCTTTTGATGACCTCCGCGCACTCGCGAGCGGCTCACAGAACCCGTTTGTCGACGTCCCAGGAGATGCTGCGACCGGCGGCGAGCGTGAAGTCGCGAACGAGTTCCTTACGCTGCTCGCGGTGTGTCATACGGTGATCCCAGAGCTGCGCGACGGCAAGATGCATTACCAGGCCAGCAGTCCAGATGAAGCGGCACTCGTCGCGGGGGCTGAGATTCTCGGGTACCAGTTTCACGTACGTCGTTGGTCTTGCCGCGCACGTGTTACGCGGATCATTGAAATATTTATGGTTCGCAGACGCGGAAGCCAAAGTCGGTGTTCGTAAACGTGCACGGGTCCTCGCTCGAGTACGAGATCCTCAACGTGTGCGAGTTCAACTCGACAAGGAAGCGCATGTCGACGGTCGTGCGTTGCCCAGACGGGAAAATCAAGCTCTTCTGCAAAGGCGCGGACACGGTCATCCTCGAGCGCCTCAGCGAGAACCAGCCGTTCACGGAGAAGACGCTCCTGCATCTCGAGGTGAGTCTCCCTCTCTCTACACCATTCGTAGTGCGCATCGCTCACGAGTGTGCGGGGTTAGGACTACGCGACGGATGGCTTGCGCACGCTGTGCATCGCATGCCGCGATATCCCCGAGGCAGAGTACCGGCAGTGGGTGACTATCTACGACCAGGCAGCCGCGACTATCAACGGCCGCGGCGATGCGCTCGATAAGGCTGCGGAGCTCATCGAGCGTGATATGTTCCTGCTCGGCGCAACCGCGATCGAGGACAAGCTGCAGGAAGGTGTGCCTGACACGATCCACACGCTCCAGATGGCCGGTATCAAGGTGCGTGTATAGGGCAAAGACTGGTGGGTTTGCAGGCACTGACCGCGCGATCCATTGTCGTTGTGTGCGCGGTAGGTGTGGGTGCTCACGGGCGACAGACAGGAGACGGCGATCAATATCGGCATGTCGTGCAGACTCATCTCGGAGTCTATGAACTTGGTATGCACGCCGCGAGGGGCTGGGTGCTGGATGGTCGTGCAGAGCTGACGGCTGGTGTCAGGTCATCGTGAACGAGGAGACGGCGCATGAGACGGAGGACTTCCTCACGAAGCGCTTGTCCGCGATCAAAAGTCAGCGCAACACGGGCGATCAGGAAGATCTCGCACTCGTCATCGGTGCGTGCCCCCTACTATGCCCGGACGCTGGGCAAGGCTAAATAGAGGCTAAACGAATTCGCAGACGGAAAGAGCCTTACGTTCGCGCTAGAGAAGGAGATTTCGAAGACGTTCCTTGAGCTCGCCATCCTCTGCAAAGCGGTCATTTGCTGTGAGTTCACCACACTAAGCTAAGTGTCTTTCACTACTAAGCGGCACGTAGGTCGTGTATCGCCTCTACAGAAAGCGTTGGTTGTGAAGCTCGTGAAGAAGAACCAGAAGTCCATTCTGTTGGCCATCGGCGACGGCGCCAACGACGTCAGTATGATCCAAGCCGCTCACGTCGGGGTCGGTATCTCCGGCGTTGAAGTGAGTACAATCAATGCCCGTGTTGCATTCGTCCTTCTGACAGCGTCGATAGGGTTTGCAAGCTGCGCGAGCAGCGGACGTTGCAATTTCGCAGTTCCGCTACCTCAAGAAGCTACTGCTTGTCCATGGCGCGTGGAGTTACACGCGCCTATCCAAGATGTTGTTGTGTGAGCGGATCCAATGGAATGATCTCTTAACCAGGACTGACACCTATTGGCACAGACTCTTTCTACAAGAACATCGTGCTCTACATGACGCAGTTCTGGGTGCGTGTACCACTGACATTTGTGCACGTTACCAACACCAATTGACTGCCTGTTTTGCAGTTCTCGTTCTTTAATAACTTCTCGGGCCAGATCGCGTACGAGTCGTGGACGCTCTCGCTGTACAACGTCGTCTTCACCGTGCTCCCGCCGCTCGTCATCGGCGTCTTCGACCAGTTTGTGTCTGCACGCATACTCGACCGCTACCCGCAGCTGTATATGCTCGGCCAGAAGAACGCATTCTTCACCCGGACGCAGTTCTGGGCGTGGGTCGTAAATGCGCTTTATCACAGCATCGTGAGTGCTATTGGTGTAATGGATATCGTAGCCGCCCATACCGACGTTTCGTGCAGATCTTGTTCGGGTTTTCGGTGATTCTCTTCTGGGGAGACTTGAAGCAGGCCACAGGTCTTGATTCAGGACATTGGTTCTGGGGTACTACGCTGTACCTTGCGGTGCTTCTTACGGTCCTGGGCAAGGCGGCGCTGATCTCTGAGTACGTCTTGACACGCGTTGCTCTCGATACAACCCTAACTTCATGACCTTTGCTAGTTTGTGGACAAAGTACACGGTAGCGGGTATGTTGTATTTCGCCTCTTTCTCAAAGAGAACGTTGACGTCTCATTTCGAATAGCGATCCCTGGTTCCTTCATTTTCACCATGCTGTTCCTCCCTCTATACGCCGTGGTCGCCCCGGCGATCGGCTTCTCGACCGAATATCGGGGTATCGTCCCCCGATTATGGACGGATGCTGTCTTCTACTTTGTCCTGCTGCTAGTACCTATCGTCTGTCTAACGCGTGACTTCGTTTGGAAATAGTAAGTTCCTGAGTCGTTGTCGCACTGCGGTACTCATTGATACCCCCCAGCTATCGGAGGACATATATGCCCGAGACGTACCACATCGCTCAAGAGATTCAGAAGTACAACATCCCGGACTACCGACCAAGACAAGAACAGTACGTCCCTAACGTGTTCGCGCGACCGTACGTTCTAGGCTAACGCCTCCGCACAGATTCCAGAAGGCGATTAAGAAGGTCCGCGCTGTGCAGCGCATGCGCCGCAACCGCGGCTTTGCGTTCAGCCAGACGGAGAACGCGGCGCGGCAGGACCAGGCGCGGCTGATACGAGCGTACGATACATCCAAGACGGGCGCACGACCGTCCGGCTACTGAACGCTGCTTCTTACGGTGGTTGTGTGCTCGCTAGTCTATCATTATACGGACATGTAAATCCTACGGTAGCTTTCGAATTATGGAGTAATTGCTTGTAATGTCGATCCATGGTTGCACGGGTACTCGGTCGTGGGTACACGTACCTAGACTATGTGCAAACTAGATCTTCTTGGCGACAGGTCCGATACAAGGGGAACATACACAGTTGCCGAACTAAACGTACGAAACAAAATTTTCGATGATAAGCACATTGACTGTGTTAAAGACATGGTTGGGTAACACGACAAATGCGGCTATAGGCTACATTGATATGTACACCGTCTTCAATTGCCATTCGAGCCCCAAACCCAATGGACTGTCATCTTCAGATCGCAGCGAGAAATCAACAGACCGAACGGAGGAAGTGTCCATGAGGAGGTGATACTTTAGGCTCTGTGACCAACGGCCTTTCACCACGTCGGGATTGTCCACCTTAATTTCGTACTTCGCCAAACGGCAGAACGTGTCAGACCCCTCGTGCGGCCGCTTCAACAATAAGCCTATCAGGGCTTCGGACCCTGGCTCGGGCCGCACAGCCAATAGAGCCCAAAAAACCCCTTTGGCTGGGTCGAGAGACGCAAGGGGAAGTTCGATGCGGATTCCACGATTGGTCTGGTGGTAGTGTGGCTCCTTTACGACATGCAAATGTAGGAGAGGTGGGACATCCTCGATAGGTATTGTCTCGAACATCGCAGAGGTGACAAACGCGTCCGGGGACGGGGCAAGCAGGTTCGACGTCCTCATCTCCTCCCATCGTCGGAGGTTGGGGGAGAACGGCGGCGGCGATTTGGGAAGTCGATGGACGACAGTCCCATAGGCGAAAACAGTCTGATCGGTGGACTGCTGGATTATCTCTAGC
Organism: Trametes hirsuta; assembly: GCA_001302255.2. Taxonomy (NCBI): domain Eukaryota; kingdom Fungi; phylum Basidiomycota; class Agaricomycetes; order Polyporales; family Polyporaceae; genus Trametes; species Trametes hirsuta. Next base: position 43,364 of record CP019374.1, on the reverse strand, counting down.
TGGAGACGTCGGAAAGCCCTTTCACCGCCTTCGCCGTATAGGATAGGCATGTGTACGTCGAAGATGCCCATAAGAGAGTACGCTCTGTCCTCTGCTCGCGTAGTCTCCCTCCCGGAAGCCCACGCCATTCGCGCAGCAATGCTCATCCCGCGAATGATATTGCTGCGCTCGGGGCCGCGGGACAGAAGCAATTTACGGTCGATGTGCGTGATGTCCTCGATGACTGGTGCGAGCTCCTCGCACGTACCGATCCTGGCCCAGTCGCCCGACAAGAACACCATCCATGGCTTCGCCGCAATGAGTTCTTGGAGTGTCCACCCACGTGTGAACCAACGACTCGACCGGAAGGCCGAACCCTCCATTTCCGGGTCCTGGCCGCTTGGGACGTCACCGAGGTAGGCGAAGCAGATCCACGCATCACGATACCAGGAGTACATGGAGTTGAGGGCTTCCGAAAGCTCCGCGCTACTCGATTTGTCGATGCAGCAAGTGTCGTCCCAGAGCCACTGAATGGCGGCGCCGCCGACTTTATGCTCCCGAGCTGCAGCACACGCCTGCTTGACCTTCTGCCAGCCAGGTTTTCTCCGGGTCCGAAGTAGAGGGCGTGTCCGTACATCGGCGAAGGTTATTTCTTCTTTGTCCCAACAATGAGAGAGTATGGCGTAACGAGGACGGTCCGTTTCTGAAGGAAAGTACTTGAGCTCGTACGTCTTAGCATTAAGCAGCCACATGAACGCAAAACGAGCTATGTAATGCTCTGGAGGTCGTTAGTATATCCGCGCACATTCATGAAACAAATGAGGTGAACCTACTCGGATACTACACGAGTATATCGATGGGCCTCGGCCGAGAGTGCTATTGGTTGATATGGATAGGAAATAGATGATAAGAAGGCTTGAAGCTTGAGTTGCAGGCAGAATAGAGCCACTGATGGTTTTCTGCGTCGAGTCAGGGGTGAGTCTATATGCTCAGGTTGAGTGGATTGGGCATTAACGTGCACTTGTCCTTGGCAAGTCAGCGAGTACTCGCCGGTAAGCGCCAATGTTAGCGGGTACGATCCCTCTCGGTAACCTCCGTAAAATGGACACTCAAGCGCGACCCGCAGTTTGACTTAGCCTTGGTAGCTTGTTGGGGACTCCGTCAAAAATTGCCCAACTTTGGGACATAAAACGTTCCAAATTAGAACAAAAGCAGTAATCGCATGATTACACAAGATTCCCGGAATTCAATAACGACCTAATGCACATACGCCGATGGAATGACACCCTCCCGTCCCGTGAGCGGGTCGCGCGCATACCACCACCTGGTGTAAAAACGATTAACGGTTTCTGTGCGTATTATCAAAGTGGTTTGGTATTAGAGGCTTACGCGGCGTCTTTATCATGCAGAATCTCGATTCGTTGTCCCGGTTTCAGGGGAAGCTCTCCTTCGCCTGTTCCGTCGAACGAGTATCGCGTGTACGTTTCATAGCCACCCTCTTCCTCGATTGCTGGTGGGGCGGCCAAGTCTTCGGTGCTTGTGTCAGGACCCCCGGAAGAATCATTGTGGACGGCGCTGCTTGCGATATCTCCAGTGACTAACGTCCTCCCCATAGTGTGCCTTTCAAAGAGGTCCGCGCCGAGGATGGTCCAATCGGATGTCACGATACCTAGGTTTGTCAGGAAAGTTTCAACCTCCCCGAAGCGACTCTTCCACACTGTGCACGTTTCCTTGGCGGAGAAGTCGGTTTCCTCATCCCTCCGCAAGGTGTCCCAGAGGCTCACCCATTGCTCTCGGATGCTCTTGTAGAAGTGACGCTGCAAAGAGGCGAAGTTCAGGATGCAAAGCCCGATCCCGTTCTCGAGGAGCCGGAGGCATTTAGGTAGTTCAGTGAAGAGCTGTACCCGCAAGGCCGTGTAGATTCGTGAGGCTTCCGAAAGCTGTAGGGAGGCGCGAGATTTTTGTGGTGCGGTGAGGTTCACGAAGCGGTGATGTGAGTGCTCCAATTTATGCATCACTTCGAGGAGGTGGGAGACGGGCTGTACGGTATGATGTAGTTGCGCGAGCTGTAATTGGATGAGTTTCTGTGAACCTATTTTCGCATCGTCGCAAATGGAGGGGAGATGTTGCCGGACAAGGGTACGAAATGCTGCGGTGGCTTCGAGATCCTCGGCGGAATCTAAGAGTACGACACGCGCGAAGGTCGTCTCCCAGCGTCCCAGGGCATCCGTTAGGGTAGAAATAGAGCTCAGCCACTGAAATATATCCCCAATAAGGCGCTGGATAACATCGCGATGCCCGGAAACAGCTAGGCCCAGGCGCTTGACTACCTCTGTCGAATCCACATCGAGAGCCGAGCTATCTTTCAGGCCAGGGACCTCCCAAGGACGTGCCGCATTGCTTAGCGGGGCTGTAGGGCGCAGCTTGGATTCTTTTTCTTTCACTACAGCCCCGCGGTACTTGGACAGTACCATGCCAACAGGTTCGGTGAGTACTGCGCGAATGGTTGCGCGTCGTGTTCGGCTCTCGTTCGCCGTAAGCGCAATCTCCTCTATCTTTGCTCGCGCCTTACGCAAACTCCCTTTGTCAGGATGGGTGAGGGGCGTCTCGTAGAAGAGGGTAGAGAGTAACGGCGCATATTGAAGAAGACGCTGGACCGGCTTGAAGAGCAGCGAAGGTAGATCCCTAACGTTTGACATGTTGAAGGCGAGTACCCATGTCTGTGTGGAGTAGACGTCCAATGCGGCCGTTCGAGGTAGTTTAGCCAGATGTTCGATTGCGGCGGGTTGCTTAGTGATGTAAGTGTGATAGAGCGCCTGAAGCGTCGGTATCTGCACACCCGGAACGGATTAGCCTAGGCGTAGAGGCTTGAAAATGGCTTACCCGAGCTAGAAATACGCTTCCCACCCTATCGGAGGCAGGATTCCCCTCAGGCTCCAACACGTCCCCAAGAGCTTTGTCCAAATCCTCCACAAAGTTAGTCGAAAAAGAAGCGAGTTCGGCTATGTTCCCAAAGACGATTTTCGCATCATTTGGCGCCATAGCAGGCTCCCCGGAGAGCAAGGAATACGAGGAGGATATATCCGATACGATCGACATAGTACGGAAGGACGAGCGCAGCCGCTCTGATAGGGCTGGTATGGGTTGACCTAGCGTTGCGTCGCTTAACGATCATAAACCACGAGGCAATCCTGTGTGGGGCTTACCAAGAGCCAGGGGGATGGACACGTCTCGAATGAAGGCCAAATGGGACGCATAGGCTCGTTCGGAGGACACGAGTTCGAGGAGAGCATGTTGACGCTTCGAAGCCAACTTCGGCGAGGATTATAAGTCAGCGAAGGAGTTTGTATGGGATTCGTTCCAGACCAACGAGAATCTAGTCCGTACCTGAGGAATTGTATGGCTCGGGGTCTCAGGTAAAGGCTTGTTTGCACTCCCTTGATCGAACGGAGTGTTGTCGAGGCGAGAAAGCGGGGTAGCGTCCCCGGCGTTCGCGCGAAGCCCCCCCGACTCTGCATAAATCGCCCGATCCTCCGAACTTGAATCGTTCATAGCACGCGTTGAGCGGGTCGACGAATAGAATGGCGCCGGTCGGGCAGCCAAGAATGTCAAGCGGCTGTTCTCGGTCGCGGGCAACCACAAAAACCCGCACGATGGGATCGAGAGAGAGCGTGTGGCCAATGTATGAACACGCGCACCTTGCGCACCGCACAGAAACCTAAAAAGGGTTCGGCCCGAGCAACGCGGTATTTGACACGCCAGCGCTGTCGCAAATTTGAGGGGTATGTTCCAGTGGCCGACCAAGACCCACGGGAACTATCGTTAACGTTGGAAGGAGATCATGTTGCATACCGTCTCAGTGTGCTGTTCAAGCCGTCGACTCGGAGTCATTGCCTGTGCGGCTTGAAGCGCTGTTCATTGTTCCCGCCTTCTGAGTCATGGTCGAAAGTGGAAGCTTGTGCAACTTGTGCGACTACGTGCGCAGGCAACTCATGTACAGTAATAGTAGGCTTGAGGTCGCCATGGTTGGAGAAATGGTTCTAACAGTAATCGACTGATCCCGCTGAGGCGTTTGGTAACAGCAGCAATCCCACGTGGCTAGTAGAGCCAAGCCTATGTTTCGGCAGAATCCGCGGCGCATCGATATTAACTTATTAAGTACTGATGTTAGAAAGTGTCATCCGTAGCAGACAGCTTGAACTGAATCAATTCGTGACTAGACCCCTAGGGCATCATGGTGGCTATACTACATTCACTCCTAGCTGTTCCGTTCATCTCAATATCCGGATAACCACTGGCCAGAAGACGTAACGCCTAGGGATATCGACGGGTTCTGTGCTTGCTTTCTAAGGCTGCCGATTCTATTACCTTTTCGATATTTAGCATCGTCGAATCCAACGTTGACATCATTCCAGCAGTCGTATGACCTCGGCACCACGGCTACATTTGTCACCCTTCATACTGCTAATGATCGCCAACTTATCTTGCCCGAGGGGCAGCGACACAGATAATCTGCTGCACCATCCCCCATACTCGAAAACCAATGTCCGCCAACTTCAAGCAGCAACGTAAACCACGGTCTGCCGTATTCCACGTTTAGGTCTGCCTCTGGTCAAGTATGAAGCGTGGCTACCGCGAAGTTGCCATTTCGGACCCAATCTTCTCCTTACCTGCTCTCGGCCTCCGTTCAAATGTGCGTGCAGTCCGCTTCCTTCATTGTAAACGGCACACCATCCTCGTGTTCTTTTCTAACGCCCTCACGGTGCTATGGCACGCTTATGTAGCATCATCACTCGTGGTTTGCGTGGTCCCCGCCTGATCCCCAGCTCTCCCTTTATACCCAACTACAAAAACATCTTCTAGCTCGCCATCCGACAGCATCTGCTATTGCACTCGAACGGCGGTTTTGTTTAAGCGTGGAGACGACAGTTCTCACAAGGTACGCGCATCACCTCAATCTAGCAATGCGCCTCTGTTTCTGACATCAACACCTCGGCGACCACGTCTAGTCCCCCACCATGTGGCTCGTAAATACGACCACATATGAACTTCGGCAGTTCACGCACGACGAAGCTCGACGGGCCCGCTACGCTGTCCTCTCTCATTGTTGGGAAAATGACGAGGTTCTGTTTGCGGACATGGCAGACCTGCCTCGCGCCCGGAAGAAAACGGGCTGGTCCAAGGTGAAGGACGCCTGCGCTGCCGCACGACGTTTCCGCAGGGACTTCCGCCACGGCCCTGCCGAGTGGCTATGGATCGACGCCTGCTGTATTGACAGGTCGAGCAGTGCCGAGGTCTCTGAGGCCGTCAACGCCATGTTCGCGTGGTACAGGGACGCCTGCATCTGCCTCGCCTACCTCGCGGACGTTCCCAAAGGCGATGACCCGCCCGCAAGGAATTCCTTGTTCAGGAAGAGCAGGTGGTTCACGCGTGGATGGACCCTGCAAGAGCTTATCGCGCCCGACACGCGTATGGTCTTCCTTTCGCACGATTGGACCGAGCTCGGACGCTCTGCTGATCTCGCCCCGGTCGTCGAGGAGATCACCGGCGTTGACCGCAACGTACTCTCGACGTGGTATGGAGACGGAAGACTGGAAGCCCTCTACGGTATGAGCGTGGCAAAACGTATGTCCTGGGCTTCGGGACGTGAGACCTCTCGACCGGAAGACCGTGCATACTCGCTCATGGGTCTTTTCAACATCCACATGCCCGTCATCTACGGCGAAGGCGGTGAAAATGCGTTCCGCCGCCTTCAATTGGAGATCATGCGGCGCTCGTACGACCACAGCATCTTCGCCTGGGGCGACGTTCTTGAACTGAGACCTGGGCCGCCTGAGAAGCAACTCGACTGGACCGTCTTCGACGAAGATGCCACCCCGGGTGCGAACACCCAAACGCAGGGTTTACTGGCCTCGTCGCCGGATTGCTTCCAAGGCGTACAAGACGCGAGCCCGATCACTCTGCAGGAGCTGACCATCCGCCTCGGCATCGCGCCAATACGAGAGTCTCATTTCTTTGAAACTAACTATGGCCTCCGCATCCGTCTTCCACTGCGTCGCGTGCGGCACGCTAACACGAAACAGCCCCTGTTCGCTGCTGCACTCGCGTGTCGGAGTGGTAAGGGCCCGGACGCCTTCTCGACATTGTTGCTGTCTCCCACCGTGACGCCGGACGTGTATAGGTGCCACGCCTACCGTGCAGCAAGACGGGACGGGCGGGGGATGCTCGAACGTGATTCCGGAACGGCGATCTTTAGGACGCTTCGCCTGGCCTCTGCTACCGTTCTCGATAGGTATGCCCTTGAATCCCATTCATGGAGTCGATCGAGGTCGTCATGGAAGTCGTCGACTATTTATATTGAACTATGATTATGTGTACGGCTTGTCTTTGGGCGTAGGAAAGTTGGTAGTGTCCGCTATGCTTTACGTGAAGGGCTTCACTGGTAGATCGTGGGGGAATACTACCGTACTACTTAGACTAGGGTTATAGGTATGTACAAGATCTTCATTTCCCATTCGAGCTCGTCGACCGCCGACACGCCGCAGAACGGTAAATGATCTTCGAAGACTCCCTTCGTGTGAACTGGGACGAGTGCGCTGGCGCACGAGGTGTCCATGATGATGTTGTGAAGGAACGTATAGGGGTCGGGGTCGTCATCCCTCACAACTCTGCTCATGGCGACCGTCTCGTACATTGCAAGACAGTGATACGTGGAATCGCCATCGTCACCCGACGACGGCTGGCCCAATATAAGCCCGACCAGCTCAGGGGATCCGCGCGACGGTCGCGCTGCGAGGAGGGCCCAGTAGATGGCCCTTTTCCGGTCGATACGCACGATGGGGAGCTGTATGCGGATACCGAGATTCGTCTTCGTGTAATGGGGTTCTGAAGCGGGAGGAAGATGAAGACAACGGGGTAACGCGGCCACGTGAATAGCCTCTACATCAGCACTGTTCTTGAAGGCGTCCGGAGACGGTGCGAGAAGCGGCACAAGATTGACGTCGGCGTAGGCTTCTTGAGTTTCGTAGTAGTGAAACCGTGGCTTCGGGACTGGCGGTGGCTGCTCCAAGGGAGTACCGAAAACGAAGATAGAGTGGTCTGGGGACTTCTGAATGATCTCGAACTGAAGACGGTGGAAGGCGCTCTCCTCGCCCTCTCCGTAGATGATGGGCATGTGCACGTTGAAGATTCCCATGAGCGAGTACGCGCGGTCCTCGGGACGTGTAGTCACCCGTCTAGCGGCCCAAGACATGCGTCGGGCGACACTCTTGTTGTAGACGTCCTCCATACCGCATGACCAATCGGAGACGGTAAGTATGACACGGTCGACGCCGGTGATCTCTTCGAGGAGGGACGCCAGATTGAGTGAGCGCCCGATCTCAGACCAGTCCTTCGCGAGGAAAACAGAGTGCGTGTCGGAGGCGACGAGCTCTTGTAGCGTCCATCCGCGCGTGTGCCATCTACTCCCCCTGAAGGTCGAGCCGCTCGCTTGGTGATCCTCTTCTCGTATAACGTCGCCAAGGTATACCAAGCAGATAGAAGCCCGGTTGTACCATTCGAACATCGAATTGATCGCTTCCGAGAGCTCAGCGCTACTTGATTTGTCAATTGATTTGTCGATACAGCAGGTATCGTCCCAGAGCCACTCGAATGGTTCCCCGGTACCGAGATCTTTATGCCGACGCGCTGCAGCGCATGCATTCTCGACCTTCCGCCACCCCGGGAGGGTCTTTGCACGGCCAAGGTCCTGCATGTCTGCGAAGGTGATCTCGTGGTCGTCCCAGCAATGAGACAAGATGGCGTATCCGAGCCCGTTGACCCAAAAGGGAGGATTCGGGAAGTACTTGAGGGCATAGGTAACGGTGTTAATGAGCCACATGAGTAACCTTGGAACACATCAATATACAAGACGTCAGTGAACGGGTGAAGTGAGCAACGTACCTAGCGCGTAGATTCCGCGTTTTACAGCTTACGGGGCGTAGAAAATTGATGGATATTAGCCACGGAAAGTCGCTAGTACCAGGGCGGGGACTACTGTTGGCTTGATGTCAGGGAACTCATCATCACCGGCTACGATGGGTAATACGAACGGAGACCCGCGAACTCAATGTCCTTCAGAGTCGCGGAGTGGAGGTGTACCTGCTTGGAGCGCGTTCTAGCACGGAGACGGGGGATACTCGGCTTCGATCGCGGTAGCCCAACAGCGACGACGTTCACTCACAGACGAGGGAGAAGGATGGTGCAACGGTAGTCTGCAGGATGTCAGATAGAGCTTTATAGGTGCAGCATTAGGGAAACATCTCGGCCTCGAAAATGATCGAGGGCACGAGGGTGTGAAGGATTGACCCTCACGATAGAGTGACAGCTTAGGGGCGCATGTGCAGACACATCCAACCAGATAAGTTTCTAGAATGGTTGTGAGTAGGGCGGAGTTTTGGGCCATACACACGGGCTGTCATATACCGTGTCGGATCTCAAGCTATAGCCTTGCATGACTACTCCTTGGACGACGTCGGGACACCGAAGTGCCAGGTCTGATGGTGCGATATAATGGTTCCGAGCTTGCGATACGAATCGATGACATGGACCCCGGTATATGGTGTCCTGGCGGTGAGCGCGTGCCCTTTGTCCGTGATCAGCGCGGAGTGAAAAGACACGATATGGCAAGAAAGCCTGAGATTCGCCCGTTAGTGTGAGAACAGGGCGGGTCATTGAGCTTAGTGCAGACATACCGGTAATCGCAATGTTCTGCTCGATCGTTCTATGCTTGTGGTATGTTACCCTCAAAGTCGGAATCGTATTTGCTGCGAGCACGAGTTGAAAAGAGGAGAGAATGTTGGAGAAATGCCTGGCCGGAGTCATGGATCAGTAGTGGCTGCCGGGGGAGCAGTACGTCAGCGTCTTGGAATTTATGTGCTGAGTGAAATTCGTGGTAGGAGACGCGAAATTTCGGAAGAGGAAGGAAGTCCTTGCGGGCATTTAGGAGAGCTTCGACGCGACTTGCCGCCCGCGTGAAACTCCGAGTTACATTCACGAAGGTCATGCACGCTACACGAATTCGAAGCCCGAACACACTCGCTCGCCACATCATGGAGCCATACTTGAAGTTTTTGGATCCCAAGCGGGTGCCAGGACGTCACGCTACGACTGTTATAGTCAGTCCCGGGGATGCGACGACCGCTCAAGTGTCCTAGAGCTCGGTGTAGGTCTCACAGGAGCCTGCCACTGACCACGAGTGACCACGAGTGTCGGAAAACGGTCCGCGCGAGTTGTTGAGCATAATAAAAGAGGGATGTTTTCGGGGATTGAAATCTACTTTGAGGGCGTCGTGCATAGCAGCACCTATGGCGGAAAGAAGATGAGCAGTGTCGAATAGACGTCACGGTCCGGTCCGTTCCACCAAATTTGCACGGCGGGGTGGCGACGAGATTTCGGGTTTTAGCAATGTGGGCAGTGGGTGAGCTGCGGGCGGAGGACGCGGATGGAGGGTGGCGGTCAGCTGAAACAGCGACACGTCCGACCCGACCACGCGGTTTCGCCATGGGTGGCGAGCGTTTGCAGTGAGGGCGGAAGTGGAATGCTAACGGTGGCTGAGGAGGGCCGAGGATTGGCGGATCGTGAGGAAGGACCCTGAGCGCTGGAGGCGTTGAGTAGAGACGATCGCCCCGCCCGATCGAATCGGGGGGATGCCGGCGCGGGTGCGTCATTCGCGTTCGACGTCCTCGCCGCTGCCACATCCAGCTTCGACGCGCACCCGGACCGTCTTGCACCAGCGACGACGACGACAACGACGACGGCGGCAACGACGACGACGACGACGATGGCCTCGCGCTCGGCGCAAGACCTATAGATTGAACATTCTGACACGCTCGCGCGCGCATGTCGACCCTCCTGCGGCCTCCGTGGCGCACCGTCCACGCGACCTCGTCGTCCATCTCTCTCCCAGCTGCCCTCGCCCGTACTTCGCCCACTCACCGCCTTCGCATTTCTCGCGCACACGCCTCGTCTTCATCGGCCTCACCACCCCCCTCGCGCGGTCGACGCTATGCTCGCCGGGCCGCTTTCGTCCTCCTCGGCCTGGGGGTCGCATACGAAGTCGACCGCCAGTTCAACGCCTCTGCCATTCGCAGAAATCTCAGGACAGTGTGGACAGTGAGCCTGCACCTTTTACTTTCGGTGTCCCCCCTTCCTGTTTTTTGCCCGCCCGCCCACGTCTCGTCTCTCCCGTGCTTACCACCATTGCTAGTGTCTGGCCATCGCTCTCGACTACAAGCTCAACTTCAAGCCAGAAAAGGCCCACGAAATCCCTGCCCTCCAAGAACGCGTTGCAGAGCGCGTCTACAACCTCCTCACATCCAACGGTGGCCTTTACATAAAAATCGGTGCGCTCGCACTCGTCGTTCCCTCGTCATCGCGCTCACCTATCCCTCGTCCCCCGTCCTGCTAGGCCAGGCCATCGGCAACAACGCTGCACTTCTCCCCAAGCCCCTCCAGGAAAAGTTCGCCTCCCTCTTCGATGATGCACCCCAGGTCCCCTACTCCGTCGTCGACGCCGTCTTCCGCGCCGAGTTCGGCAGGCCCCCTGCTGGCCCCGACGGCGTATTTGAGATCTTTGAGGAGCGCGCAGCCGCCAGCGCCAGCATCGCACAGGTCCATCGCGCCAAACTCAAGACTCCCGCCGAGGACGGCGGTGAGCAGTGGGTCGCCGTTAAGATCCAGAAGCCCGACGTCAGCAAGCAGGTAGAGTGGGACCTTGCCGCCTTCCGTGCTGTCATGTGGGTGTACGAGAATTACCTCTTCGACCTCCCTGTGTACTTTGTCGTCGGTAAGCCTCGCTCTTTTCTCGTTCAACCCTTCCTAGTACTAACTGGCGGCCGTACGACAACACATAGACTTCATCACGGACCACCTCCGGCGCGAGCTTGACTTCACCCTCGAAGCCGCTAACGCCCAGCGCACCGCCTCCTTCGTCGCCGACTCCCCCATACTTGCCGGCCGCGTGTACATCCCCCGCGTCTTCCCCGAACTTTCCACCTCGCGCGTGCTTGTCGCCGAGTGGATCGACGGCGTCCGCCTCAGCGATCGTCGTGCCGTCGCGCGCCTCATGGGTGACGACGCCAGCCCCGACCCCACTCCCGCCATTGCTGGGGCAGACAGCTCCCCGGTGCGCACGTCCGAGGCGGACCGCTTCTCTCGTCTACGCGGCGGCACGGAGTGGGTGATGCGCACGATGGTCGAGCTCTTCAGCGCGCAGATCTTCGACTGGGGCTGGGTCCACTGCGACCCGCACCCGGGCAACATCATCATCCGCCCCCGCCCCGGACCCGGGTCCGGGCGAGAGCCGCAGTTCGTGCTCCTCGACCACGGTCTGTACGTGCGCCTCTCCCCGCCCTTCCAGGCGCAGTACGCGCGCCTCTGGAAGGGCCTCCTCACGCTCGACTACGCCGTCGTGCGCGGCGTTGCGAGCGAGTGGGGCATCGGCATGCCTGATCTCTTCGCGAGCGCGACGCTCATGCGGCCTGTCCGCTTTGCGCAGCAGGGCGCGGAGGGTCTGCCGGACTTTGAGCGAATGGACGAGTACGAGCGCGGAGTCGCGATGAAGGCGCGCCTCAAGGGCTTCTTGACTGACACGGACAAAATGCCCAAGGAGTTAGTGTTCATCGGACGCAACATGCGGTGAGTGGCGTGTCCACCTGCGTGTGTTCGGCAGGCCAGAATACATCTTACTCACTTATCGTCCTTTCTCACTCTTCTCTCACCGTGCCCGCTCACCCCGTCTGCAGCATTGTGCAGGGTAGGCTTCCGTTTCCGCGTCCCCTTACCGCACGCCCCCGCTAACCGCCGTGGCCCTCCACTCACAGGAAACAACCAGTCCTTCGGCTCACCCGTAAACCGCATCCGCATCACCGGCGACTGGGCCGCGCGCTCGCTCCTCCGCGCACACGCGCACGACGTCTCACTCTCGCCCGCGCGCCGCCTGAGCGAGCTTGTGAGCCACGCCCTCTTCCGCGCCGTCATGTTCACTTCGGACGTCCTCTTCTGGATCGCCCGCGCCCGCCAGTGGTTCTGGCGCTACTTTGGCTCGGGCCACCGGGGAGAGGGTTTCGAGGACGAGCTTGAGCGCACGATGCGCAATTTTGCAAAGGCCAATTTTGGCGTTGACATCCCGCAAAACGTGTTCGAGGGCTAGTTCTTGTTGGGAGTTCGCTTAGATTTGTAGATAGATGCCATCGCTGGCACCACTTTTTCTGCACATTGCTCTCTTGTCGTACGCATGCTTTCGGACCTGCTCATCCATGTCCAGCATCCATGTATTGTAATCAGCATCCGGCGCACGTAACATGTCGCGCGCCGCCAATAATAGGGTAACGAAATCCACAGCGAACGAACGAACCACGTACACACCAAAAGGAATCCGAAAATGGGTATGACCTGCCTACGCGCGTACAGCTAATATTACAGCTTCATAAGCCCCTTCATCGCGTTCGCGACCGCAAAACTCGACTTGGCCATCACCTGGCGCGACTCCTTCGACACCTCGGGCTGCGCCTGCACCTCACTCAGCTTGTTCGCATGCTCGCCGAGTTCGCGCAGGATCTCCTCGCCCTGCGCCTGCGCACCCGGCGGGAAGTTATCTTTGCACACGGCGACGATGCTCGATACGATCGTGATGATCTGTGTCAGGTTCTCGTTCAGTGTGGGCGACGGTGTCGGGCTCCGCACCCCCGACAACACGCTCTGGATCGCGTAGACGATCGACTCGGTTTGCGCCTCGAGGTATGGCTGTCAAGGTCGTCAGAACACGCCAGCTCGCGTCGGGAAAGAAAACGAACCTTGAGTTCGGCCCACGCCTCATCGGGGCCTTCGCCCGCCGCGGAGCTATCGCTCTTATTGCCGTTCCCGTTCGCCTTGGGCTGGTCAAAGATCGGCGGAGGCGAACTCGCATTTGAACTCGACATGTTTGACGGTGGGCGCCGACCCTCCAACGACGACCTCCCTCCACCCGCTGCTCCGCGTGGCGGCGAAGCGGGCGCGAACCGGTCATCCCCATTGCGCGAGCTCGTGCTGCTCCCAGACCGCTGATGCGGCGGCGGCGACCGCAGCTCCTCAACGGATCGGAGTGAAGGCGCGAATCCATTCGTCGCAGAGCCTCCGCTAGCCGCGGACGCGAACTGGTCCTGCTCCGCGCGCGTCGCTTTGCGCACAAGGATCGTCTTCCCGAGCTCGGTCACAGTCGCAGAGACGTGGCTCGCCGCCGCGTCGAGTAGGGATACGGGAGACATGCCTGCGCCCGTGGCGTGTGTCTTGGCGGCTGCGACGAGGTTGCTGAGCGTCGCATCGAGCCGCTCGCGCAACGCTTGCAGAGCGTCGAGGTCTACTTCAGACCGGTCGCGCGACGAGCGCCGCTCGAACGTGCGAACGTCATCACTTATTGCAGTAACTGCGTTCACTACGGCCTTCATAGGCTGGAGGACGCGTGTCGGGGCGTTCGACCGGCCGGCCGTGAGGAGTTGGTCGATGGACGAGACAAAGGCGGTGACGTGAATGTCGACGAGTCCGCCGTCGCGAGCGACCGGGACCTGGTCTGCGTCCACCTTAATAGGCTGCGAGAATAGTTGCGAGGTTGCTATGAGGAAGGTGGTCAGATGCAGATTGTTAGTATGACCAAAACTGTGCGCACCCTTGACGCTCCGCAGTTCCGTCTTTGCCTGCTCGTATTTGCGCTTGTACTCCTTAACCTGTGCGTCGAGGTCGCGGATGACAACGAGGTCATTTTCCCTGGCCGTCGTAAGCTCGTCGTTGCGCGACGACAGATCCGATAGCTCTATTGTGAGCCCTTCAAGATCTGACCGTAGCTGATCCAGTAGACCAGCGTCCACCTGCGGTCGCCTCAGTACACTTCGGGGAAGGTGAGAGATCGGAAAACACGTACAGAACCCCCGCCCCCGCCCGCTTCGAGCTGTTGACATCGCTCTTGCAGGTCCTGGATCATGTCCTCGTCTTGTTGCTGCCGCCGCGCCGCCATATCCTTCTCGCGGGCCCGCTCTTCCCGTAGGGTTTCCAGTTCTTGTTGCAGCGCGAGCATTACACTGCTCTTCTCCTCGGCTCGCTAAAGCGCATGTTTGTCAGTCAAACGAAAAAAGGACTGCAAACCTGAGACTCACCCTCCGCATCTCGTCGAGCTCCTGCTCCATCGCGCGTATGCGGTTCTCCCCGTCCAGCCACTTCATTTCCCGCTCCTGCACGTCCTCGAGATCCCGCTCGAGGCTCGTGATGCGCGTCTGCATCGTCGCGATCTTGTACTCATATTCGCGCCGCATTCGCTCCTGGTCCTCTCCCGCTACACTCGTCCGCCCACCGCCGCCACCCAGCATCCGCGCTCCGATCCCGCTTGCCCCCGCTGACCGGTCCGAGGCCGCCGACTGTCGCCCGTATGACATCCGCTCGTAGTAGTCCTCCCCACTCCGCCCTCCTGTACCGCCCTCGTCCTCGTCCCCGTCCGCGGCCTGCAACCGTGCACTCAGCCCGCTCAGGCCACCGAGGCCGCCCACGGGGGGGCTGCGTGGACTCAGCTCCGCCTCTCGCTCCGAGTCGCTTGCGCCGCCCCCGCGCCGCCCGTCACGGTCGACGCTGCGGTCGCGCCCACGGTCGATCGCGGTGCTAGAACTGTCGCGTGGGTCGCGGCCGTAGGGAACCTCGATCTCCTCCTCGGCGATGGTGCTCTTGTTCGGAATGATCATGCCCATACCTGCCGTCGCGCTCTGCGCGTTGGATGCGCTCGTCGACTCGCTGTGGATGCTCACCGACTCGCTTGGTCGCCGTCCGAGCCCGGTGGTGTCCTGGGACGGCCGCCGCCGCTCATTCCCGTATAGGTCCTGCGAGGGCTTGCGCCGGCTGCTTCCACCGCCGTACGCGCTCCCGTCGCCACTGCGCCGTCCATTTTCTTCGCTTGGACGCCGTCCGCCACCAGGGGTGCTACCCCCGTATCCACTATCATTACCTCGGTCTTCGGAGGCGCGGCCATTGCGCGGAAAGTCGGGAGATGGGTAGTCGTCATAGGTAGAGCCCGGCGACGTTACCGGGGCAGTATCCGGAGGCTGTGGACCTCATCAGTTGCTGCCGTGCAGACGTCATAGAAGAATCACGGACCTCCTCCTTGAACTCGGGATATCGCCGTGCGAGTTCATAGTAGACGTCACTGGATAGATCCTTGAAACGACCAGAGGGGAGAGTGGCGAGCTTCTGTCGCGCCTGATTGCGCTTGGGATGGAAGTCATCGCGGACGGGAAGAAAGGGGACTAGATCGGTCGTTAGGAATGAGACATGCTTGCTGCGAACGCAGCTACGCACCCTCGTTGTCGCTAGTGTTGTTCTTGCGTCTCATCAGCTCATCGTAAACGTCGGTCGAGAGCTCTTGAAATTGCTGCCGCGTGAGACGGGTGAGCTTCTGTCGAGCAGTCGTGCGGGAGTTGGCTGGTTCTATGAGAGGGAGTGGTCAGTGATCGGATGACAAGCATGAACGGCGGTAACGCGAGGATATAGCGGGGGAGGGCCGACGCAAAAAGGGCTCGGATGGACGAGTGAGGTTCAACGAACCCCATCGAGAATGTAAACAATGTAAGTAGGATACGAGTCTTCAGCCGGGGAGAAAAAGACGCGGAGTAGGATAAACGGAAGAAGACGACAGATATAGGCCAAGGAAGATGCTCAGACGCGAATACAGCGACACCAGTACATGTGGTAGGAAGGACCAAAAAGAGAGCAGGGGCGCGCCACCGTGTACCAAACACTATGCGTGTAGTGATCCGCTATCCATGGCATTGCCTACGCGCGAATGATGCCTGCTTGTGCGATACGGGAACCGTGCGAGCGGCGAGGGGTGGGATGCACGGACGAGAGAACGTACCTTTTGCCAAGTAGGACGCGAGATAGGTGCTGAGCTCATCGAAGTGGATTCGGGCGACGATACGAGGGTCTTGTACAGACGACTGGGCAGAGGCCTTGGGGAGAGGGCGGTACGATTCTGTGCGGTAATTGGAGATGCCCGAGTACGTTGTGTTCGTGGGCGAAGCGGCCCTTGTCGAGCCTGCGCGCCTCATTGCGGCGGATTAGCGTCAGAGTAAGTCGTCAGAGGTCGCCAGAAATACGTCGAGTAGGAATTAAAGATAGTCGTCACGGCGTCGGAGGATGGCAGGGCGCGAGGGGCGGGAGTCGGGGTCGGAGACAAGGAAGCTGGAGGCGAGAGAGAGAGAGAGAAGGCGGACCGTTGCAGTTAGCAGCCCCCATCGCCCGTTAGGCGCCCGCGAAGAACGATGCCCGATCGGATCGGGCCGCCTTCGTTGAGTGGCAGTGGCTGCAGTCGTTCGCCGCCGTCGTCCTCACGCTCAACCATCGTGGCGCCGTGGGGTGCGTATCATGTTCAGCGGCAAGCTATGATGCCCTCGCGCGCGTCAGGTATTCGAACAGTGGCCCAGGCAGGCATCGCGACGAGCCTCTGGCTGCAACACACCGACCGCACTTGAAGCTTCCGCGCAATGGTCGTAATATGCGCTGATAGACGGCATGTCAGACCCCTCCACGCCCCGGTCAGAATTGTGGGGGAGTAATCCGCGCTACAGAGAACGGCGAGATGTCTCTCGTGACACTGTTGTGAGGGCACGTAGAACTCAGCCAAGCAACGCCATCAATTTCTAGATATCCAAGCGCCAGTTCGCACTGGCATACATATATCGTACAATGGTCGACACATGCGCCTCGTCCACCCTAACAGCCTACCGCTATGAGAAATTCACAATATGAGCACTTGAATTGCGCGAGTTAATCGATATCCACTCACACCCAGGCTGGATAACGAAGGGCGCCGTCTGTGCGACCGCCACATGGGAATCGACGACCTGAAGCGCAACCGTCGTACCTAGTATCCCAGTTATAGTCAGGTAAATCGGGTGCCAGCGGGCACGACATGAAACGTACCTGCGGTGACGTTCGTCGGCCAGAGGAACGAGGTCGCGTTAATGTTTAAAAACAACCCAATCAGGTGTCCGCCGCTAATGACACTACAAGAAAGAGGTCAACAGTCGGCACTATTCGATGCAGATCGCTAATCGCGACACAACATACTCCTGTGAACACAATATAGGTCCCAGCTCAGCACACCGTCCTCGATACGAACTGGGTGGACTTACTAGTTGATAAGCGGCTATGGGAACCGGGATAAATGATTCGGGTGAGTATCAGGAGGGTTTAAAGGTGTCAAGCATTTCGCTCACGTATGCCGCCTTGCCAAGTGACCAGCGTTGGTTCGCACTGCTTGGCCACGGCCCTTTCGAAGTACGTTGGTGGAAAAAATCAGAACGATCGCACTAAACACATACGGGGTGTTGATCACGAGGGGATCCGCCGCAAAAGAAGACGCGACGAGGGATACAGTGAGCGCGAAAGCCTTCGGGTTGACGAACATCTTATAGCGCGTGTTGGGGGCTTGAGCTTGTTCTGGTATGCCGAGCTCCACTGTGGGACGAGTCGTCTCCTTATATTGGATCCTGCGAATAGACTTCGTCAATGCAGCGCCAACCGGCCCTTCATTGGACGCCCGAATGAACGTTCAAGCCGACCGCCGACTGCGAACAGTGTCATTGTCGGCGTGAACTTGAGATTCACCACCTTGAGCTTACCAGTCCACATGGTCTGCAACACAGCGCCGAGTGGTCAAGTGGTCTCCGTGTGGTAGTAGTACGCGTCACTCTGCCAGGCCTAGCCCTTGGTGGCTTCGCAACGCTCCAGGAGGTCGTAATGCGGCACTTACTTTGGTGCAAAAGGTGAACCGGAGGGGCTAGAGCGAGCGTAGACACGGCCACGCTTGACCAAGCGCAGAAAAGATACCGGGAGCACTGTGCGCCTCGGAAGTGGTGGGCGCTACGACATTGATGGGTGAAAAGTCCAGTTCACCAACGAACTGGATGCAAAAGTGGGGATGGGGAAAAAATCGTGAAGTAAGACGCTCTGAAAATGGCCGCTTAACCATCAGCAAAACCGCGACCTTAAGACAGTGCGCCGCAGTGTAGGGCACGGGCGATTAGGTCTGAGGCCAGCAGTGATGTACCGTTCGGACGGTGGACGGCCAAGTCGGATTTCCGACTATGCGAATATTCGGACGTTTGAACGGGTGGCTGCACGTTGGGGCGACCTTTCCCACGGCCAGTCCCGCCCGGATTCAGCGGGCCGCAAGCAGCTGGAGGCTTCAATGTAGTACTGTACGACGCGCCTGCCATCGTTCTCACAGTGATCGGTTCTTATGTTAGTACTAGTATACCACAGCCTATGTGTTTCTACTATACATCAGCAAAACCGCAAAAGCCTCCCAAGGGATTCCGGCGCTTATAATATAAGCGGCCTATTATAAGTGGTTATAAGGCCTCGCGACGTGTTCCAAGCCCGTAAAATAGCCTGGCCCACTTACAATTACTTACGAGACTACAGAGTCCATGTAGCATGTTATATTTGAATGTTTTCAATTATAACACCTGATGAATTCGTATGGAGCTAAGCCCGAGGGCCCAGTCGTGAATGGTAATAGCCGTAGATCGTAATATCGCATAGCATAAAAACTAATGAGACAAATTAGTAAGAGATTGCTCTACTGGGCTCCGTCATTAAGGTATACTGCAATAATTGAAACGACACTGAAGTGTCCGCTGCTTCTCCAAGTTCTCGCAGCGGCGGGTCACGGCACACTCCAAATTGGGTAATCTTCTGCCCTTAATGGGCAATATGTTCAAACTCCGCCGCGACTTCCCTCCCGTGTTCCCTTTATAAATGGCGAGACATACACTAGGTCAAAACAAGTCTCGGTTAGGGCTAGGTCTAGGGCCTAAGCGCCGGGGCTGTTAGGATCGTGCGCGGAAGTCCGGAAACGCAGAGATGCGGAAAAGCAGAATTCCGGAGGGAAGTCCGGAAGGAACTGAAGCAGAGTCCGGGCGCACCAGAAGGCGAAGACTTGGCGAAGCTATTAGCAACGCCCTGAGCGATCTGCCGGGTCTTCGGATTTGGGACGGAGTTGGCGGAACTCCGGAGCGGAGAAGAGTCGAAGGGAAGAAGTCGAAGGAGGTTAGGGAGGGGGGAGCCGACGACGAGCGAAGCGAGTTGACGGCGACAAGGTACTACTGATGGGGGGAAGGCGAAGCGGGCCAACAGGGGGTGGAGTTTCCTCCAGCCCCAGCCTGTTTCGCCTTATATACGGCTCATCAGGGCTGCTTCGGTTAGTGATCGGACTTACCAATCACCGATACACCGGGGAATGACTCAGATCTTAAGTCCGGTGCACCAGGGATTAACGACTAAGTTCCGGAGGCCGGGCGCCGCGGAGCGGCGGCCGGATGTCATAACTGCTTACTGCCGGCGGGCCGAGCTGTTATCACATGCTAATTAGTAATTTCTCTTACCCCATCACCGGTCCGGGTCGGTCCGGACCACGTGGCAACGAACGCGCGTCAATACCACGCGAGGTGATGTCATAGCCGGATGTCTCACGGTCACGTGCTATGATGTCACTCCGAGATGCCCGAGATGCCCGAGATACCCGATTGAGATGGGCACTTAGGACTTGTACTATGGGACACCCAGGGGATGCTTTAACTTGTGGTTCAATGCGCGACATTGAGCGGTCGGTTGGGTTCTTGCTTAACGAGGTTTGCCGTTCCGGGCCCACTTGCCGTTCGGGCGGTGCTTCTGACCTTGGGAGCATTACAGCTATCGTTAGACTCCGCCGCCGCCGCCGGTAGGCGGCGGCTTTAGAGCCACGACGTCGTCAGCGTTTAAACTTACCCCCCGGTTCCGTACCGGCTAATGGTGGGCGCTTGCACGCCGAGGGGTGAAGAAACCTGCTAAGAGTCCTCGTGCCGGCCAATGATTGGTCGACGCTCGGTACTGTCCAAATTTATAGGGAAAAAGTAACGTAGGTGAGGGTTAGGCCTAGGTTAGGCCTAGTTAGCGCCCACTTTTTCCCGCGCATTTCGCTTAGCAGCACAGCGCCTAAATGCGCCAGTGCACTCACTACATGAACAGTGGTACAACTATGAACTATACCTCCAACTTTTGGAACGGTGGAGTCTTTATATGCTGGGCTACAGAGCCGAAATGGGCTCAGGGAATCAGTAATTGAAGGCTAGCTCGGCCAGTTTATGTTCAATGTTCTCATACATGGTACCATAATGTGCGCATAGAAAGGGGGTATCACACATCCCACCAAAGCTAACCAATCGGAGTAGTAGAACAAGCAGAAGTAGTCAATGTATGTTGCCAAAATGTGCAAAAACCGGATGAGGACACATTAAAAGTGCAATTGTGGGACAGTGAGTGGACACAGGGACATGAAACCACATGTTAATTGTGCCCATGATATGAGGCTATAACACCATATTTTTTGCGTAGGAATGGACCTAATGCATGTCCGGTGAAAGACCATAAATGAGTGTGTGCGCGGCCGCGCATCTGGATGCTCGGCCGCGCGAGCGTTTAAAAATTGAGTAAAATAGATATAAATATGGGACCTGTTTGTAGCGCTCGCGCGGCCGCGCATCCAGATGCGCGGCCGCGTCCGCGCCATTTTAAGACCCATCCCAATTTTGCAACAGCCCTGAAATGAGAGGCTTCATTCCGGGTGTCCAAACCATTACATGCCCATTATTGGACCGTCCACTTCACCAATTGCTATGATATTTGGTAAATATATGGCCCATGGATACACCTACATGCCCTCTAAGTTTCAAGGATTCATCTGCCTTAATGGTGGAGATATCCATCATACCATTTTTGAGCGTGCGCGCGGCCGCGCATCTGGATGCTCGGCCGCGCGAGCGTTTAAAAATTGAGTAAAATAGATATAAATATGGGACCTGTTTGTAGCGCTCGCGCGGCCGCGCATCCAGATGCGCGGCCGCGTCCTGGCTATTTTGAGACCCATCCCAATTTTGCAACACCCTCAAAATGAGAGGTTCAATTCCGCATCTCCAAGTCATTACCTGTCCATTATCGGACCTTTCATCCAGTGGATTGCAATGATATTTGGTACATATATGGCTCATCAGTACACCTACATCCCTGCAAAGTTTCATGGCTTCATCTGCCTTAATGGTGGAGATATCCCTCATAACATTTTTTAGCGCGTGTGCGGCCGCGCATCTGGATGCTCGGCCGCGCAAGCGTTTAAAAATCGAGTAAAATACATATAAATATGGGACTTGTTTTTAGCGCTCGCGCGGCCGCGCATCCAGATGCGCGGCCGCGTCCGCGCCATTTTAAGACCCATCCCAATTTTGCAACACCCTCAAAATGAGAGCATTCATTCCGCATCTCCAAATCATTACCTGTACATTATCGGACCGTTCACTTCACCAATTGCTATGATATATGGTACATATATGGCCCATTGATACACCTACATCCCTGCAAAGTTTCATGAATTAATCTGCCCTAATGGTGGAGATATCCTTCATAACATTTTTTAGCGCATGTGCGGCCGCGCATTTGGATGCTCGGCCGCGCAAGTGTTTAAAAATCGAGTAAAATACATATAAATATGGGACCTGTTTTTAGCGCTCGCGCGGCCGCGCATCCAGATGCACGGCCGCGTCCTGGTTATTTTGAGACCCATCCCAATTTTGCAACACCTCCAAAATGAGAGGTTCAATTCTGAGCCTTTGGACCATTACTGATCAATTACCGGACCGTTCACTGTGCCCATTTCTGCGATATTTGGTACATATATGACCCATAATCATGGCTACCCTCTGCCAGAGTTTCGTGGCTCCATCTGCTCTATTCATGGAGATAATTACTGTTATATCCTGTCATTTCTTCAGCACGACGTAGCACTTAACAGCCGAGCATCGCTCTTGCCATTACCATTATCATGGTCGGTACCTCTTATGATCTCCCACCCACTGTACGACGCACCATTCCCCAGGACCTCCCTGATGAACAACTCCGTCGATGCCCTGTCAGGCTTAATGGTCAAGACCAACATGTTTTCTTTTGGCCAGAGGGACTTTTTCCGCATTGCTTACGGCCAGTTGGTGTGGGCAGTGACATTAAGGCACCTGATCATCACAGATAACCTGGCTAACTAGGCTGCCATAGTACCCCCCTATGGCAGCCTAACAAGCCCGAAAGGCCATAGGGCACCATACTGCCAGTTGCACGGCCCACTGCTGCCCTTCCCTACCCTACAAGGTATCCAGTCCCCTCCCCCATATTGGGGTGTGTACCGTCCCCGGCTGATTACACGAGATAACAAGATCTGCCCAATCTAAGCAGATAAGATTGATCAAGGCGGGCATTCAGTACATTGCGCGCCCACAGGTGCTGTCGGCATGTCGGCCCATCAGCGCTTCCCCGCCCCGCCCGCGCCCCGAGCCTGTGCTCGCTGTTCCCCACGGCGCCGATGATTGTTCTCCCTCCCGCCAAGTCATTTTCTGTCCGATTTCCCTCGTTTCTTCTTCTATTTACTCGTGTACTAGGGGCGAAAAGCATGATGCACATAATAAATACACTAGGTCAAAACAAGTCTCGGTTAGGGCTAGGTCTAGGGCCTAAGCGCCGGGGCTAGGATTGGCGCCGGTCTGAAGTGCCAGTATTTGATGGTGTAATGCATGCATGATCAATCAAATGCGTGATCCCGCAACCAATTCAGCCAGGGCTCGCACACTCATTTTCAGTTTAAGTTAGTTCGTTAGTGTCAAATCACCAAGCGTGCCCACAAACCCATCCACCCCCCGCTGGTTGTGTGTGATTTAGCGCTGGCGAACCAGCCCCGTTGGGGCTGGTTCGCCAGCGTCAAAATCGAAAACGAGTCCGCATACCAGGCCTGGGTTGGTGCATTTGCGATCACGTTCTCACATTTCGCGCTTAGGGTTAGGGAGGGGGGAGCCGACGACGAGCGAAGCGAGTCGACGGCGACAGGTACTACTGATGGGGGGAAGGCGAAGCGGGCCAACAGGGGATGGAGTTTCCTCCAAGCCCAGCCTGTTTCGCCTTTATACGGCTCATCAGGGCTGCTTCGGTTAGTGATCGGACTTACCAATCACCGATACACCGGGGAATTTATACTCCTTTTTTGTAACCTAGGTGGGGGTTAAGTGTAGGTTTTTTTAGACATTCTGAAAACACGGTGTCCACCGTCCGGTATCACCAGGATCGTCCAACACAATACAGGGAATAAATAGTGTCTGACGTCCAGATGCCCGGACGTAGTACGGCAATAACATGCATACAAAGATGTTTGGGCGTGCAGTGTCCGGATTTCCGGACAGAGTACGCTGAAATAGAGGTAAACCAGCGTGTATGAATCAAATAAAGGCGACCATCGTCCGGATTTCCGGACACGATACGGTGAAAATATATATAAACTAAAGTGCATGAAGTAAATCAAAGCGTCCATCATCCGGAAGTCCGGACATGATACGGTGAAATAGAGGTGAAATGCAGTGTATGAAGTAACTGAAAGCGTCCATCGTCCGGATTTCCGGACAGAATACGGTGAAGTATAGGTAAAATAATATATAGATCAAATACAAACATCCGGAGCTGAATTTCCAGGGATGATACTATGTACATGCAGGGACTGTCTTGAAATCTATTAGGGTTGCTTTATGTTACGGTATAGAATGAGAAATCATTAGGCGTATATCGTCCGGAGATCCGAATGGAGGACGGCGTAATAATATGAACAATGAAATGCCCCAAGGTGCAACAATGACGTTCGTTATTGAACAAGTTGGATCAAACTTCGGCGAAAGAGCAGACAGCAGCATAGATAAGATGAGGCAATGGGTAATGGGGATTAGATTAGATAACGAGAGCGGCATCATTGCGAGGCGCGCGCAGCGTATCTGACGATCAGTTGAGATCTACTACTCGAGGTACATCTAACAGTCACCATCAACGATGCCGCCTCGTCGTGGAAGATCGTTGAACAAGAAGCAGCCGGGAGGGAGGGAAAGTGCGTCGGAAGATGTAAGTAACAATCAACATGAGCATAAAGATGATACAAATGATGCCAATCAGGTGGAGGTGGTGGGGCAAACGAAAGCAAGCG
This sequence comes from Trametes hirsuta, assembly GCA_001302255.2. NCBI lineage: Eukaryota > Fungi > Basidiomycota > Agaricomycetes > Polyporales > Polyporaceae > Trametes > Trametes hirsuta. The sequence goes on along the minus strand of CP019374.1, from coordinate 19,291 downwards.
CACCGAAGCCGCGGCCTAAACAGAAATCCAAGCAAGTACCGAAGGAGACAGCACCGATCGCGTCAATCGCAGAAGAGACCGAGGAGGTCGAAGCTGAAGATGGGTCTGGTGGAAGAGAGGGCGGATCATCGGGAACACGAGGTAAGTACTTACACAGTCGAACTCGATGGTGTGCTGTACACATCAGCTTGACAAAGTAGAACAAGACGCGATGGAGAACACAACGGAAGAAGTGTCGAAGGAGACGCAGGAGAAGAAGAAGGAGCCAATGGGCAGCAAAGACGTCCCAATGGATGTCGATGCTGCAGGTCGAAACGTTGTGGACTCGGGTGCGTGGAGAACACTCATATATTTGATAAGAAGCTAATGTACAGTGGAATAGAAGAAGGAGTAACTAAGACGACCTCCTCCCGCAAGGGAAAAGAAAAGGAGGTCGTCGCCGAAGATGTCCCCGCCCACCGCATCGCCGAAGACGTCCCCACCCACCACATCGACGACGACGTCGTCGACCCTGAAACGGTTGACGATGGCGCGACCGCCGACCGCATGAAAGATCAGACAGATCCGAGCGCGATCGAGGATGAAGACAGCGAGATCATCCTCGTCGATCACCCGAAGCTGTGGGGGAACCAGCCACCACAGCTGGACCACGACGAGGCGACCGAGACAGCGCTGCGAAAGCAGTGTCTCGGATATGCATACGTGAACCTCCTCGACCCCGAGGTGAGCGTTTATTATGACGATATATGTGATACATAGAGAGGCTAACATTATAAACTAATAGATTCGATTTACATGGGGGACGTACGTCAACCGGGCGATCGATAGGGCGCATGTGAAGGCGTTGGGAGACAGCTTCGACCGAGGGATCGAGAACTGGAAGAACGAAATCCCGATCGTGGTCGACGAGGACTGTATCGACGTGAAGTCGCTATCGCCGGCGAATATGGTGCGTGAGGAGATCAACATTGCGAAGTGGAAGAAGGCTGCTCGGCAGAAGATTGTGGACGTTCTAGGTGGAGGACATCGGGTGGAGGCGTTGAAGGAGCGGAAGGCGGGGCTGCAGAAACGATTGCAGAAGGAGAGGGAGAAGTTCAAGTCGGAGATGTTGGAGGGGAAGAAGGCGGAAACGAAACAGGGTAAGGTGCAGCGAGAACGGCAACAACTAATCGAGCAGTTGGAGGATGAGATCAAGCGGACGGGGTACTGGCTTGGGGTGTTCTACAAACGCGGTAAGTAGATGGGGGAAAGGGAACGGATGATATTGACGACGTTGTGTATACTACAGATGGATTTACACGGGTGCATGGGGAGTACTCGTCGCGAAACGACGACAAGCCGTCGAAGCATCAAGGGGCACTGGAGCGGCTGATTGAGTGGTGCGTTCTGACGGAGGAGTTTGCTGCGAAGATGGAGGACGACCGACCTGCAGTTGGGAGTGCGGAGTGGGGTACGGAGGTGATGAGCGTGCGCTGGGACGATGCGACTCGGCATAACTTCGACAAGGAGTTCAAGCTGCTGAACAACCCGTATACGTACGCTTTTCTCCTGCGGATCTCAAGATACCAGTATCTGCGTGATGGGATGAAGGTAACTGCACAACAGCTGCAGAACATCACGAAACCTGCGAGCGGGGGGTATGGGCACGTAAGTTTTGTTATATTTATTGGCAGTGGTATGTACATGATGGCTGACTGGTTATTGTGTGTAGCTGTGGGTGCTCATGCTCGAAGCGAAGCTGCAGGAGATGGAGTTCATCGGGTCGCCTCAAGGGATCGAGAACGCAGAGTACTCGGAGCACATGAAGATGCTGCACCGAGTTCAGCGGTGGCGGCTGTCGAGGGCTGATATGGACGACGCGAAGATGAAGTCGCTTGAGGCGAAGGATGCGTGGTTGACGGATCGAGGTAAGCGAGAGGAGGTGCTTTCAAGGGACGAGGACATCATGGAGATGATGTGCGAGGACGTGGACCTGAACGTTGTGTGGCCGCGAGCGCTGATGGACCGGCTGGACAAGCTGTACGTGAAGTATGTGCAGCCGTTCTGGCAGTTCGAGACGTATCATGTTGGGGAGGGGGATATTGGGGAGGGTGTTTTGACGACGAACTTCCGACAAGGGGTGGAGAAGTATTATGTGGCGGCGGTGCCCCTTATGTGTACGTTTTGGAAACAGCTGCTGAAGAAGGTGGAGAGCGACCCGAACAAGAACCCGGCGGACGTCGCGGCACTGACTAATGCACCGCTGAAACTCGATGAGATGGAGTACCAGCGGTCGCTTTCGGTCTACCAGCCCTTCCCCTACCCGACCGCATCGTTCATCAAAGACTCGCACAAGCAGCTCTGCGATGTCACCGATGCCCTCCGATTTGTAAGTCGTCCCCTTTGTTCTTATCTGCGTGGCCTTTTCAGCGTGCAATGTCCGGTAACCCGGACGATGTACGCCAACTTGTACGGAATGTCATCGTTGAATAGGGTGTCCAACGACCGGAATACCGGACGGTGGACGGTGATATAGATGACTGACAAGTGTCTATCGTCCGGAAATCCGGACGAAATACTGTCAAAAAGAGTCTATCGTCCAAAAATCCGGACGACATACTGTCAACAACAGCGTATGTTGTCCGGATTTCCGGACGACGGACGCTGTTTTGATATGTATACGATATGAACAAGGGATGATTGTGCCGGCTATACTGTCCAGCGTCCGGGATACCGGATGGTGTACGCCATTTAAGCCATCCAACGTCCAGAAACCCGGACGCTGGCCGCTGTTATCGACGGTGTAACCTATATCAACATATGTGAAAGAGTGACACTGTTGATGTGAATCTTACCGTACACTCATCCGACATCTGGTGACGAGACATTTACATTTGATAACATTCACTGACGGTTTGCAACAGATGGTACGGATCGTCGACCCTCTGTGCGATTCAAGACGGTTTTCGCAGAATGCTGGTATTCTGGACCATTCATCTTGCCTGGTCCGAGTTCTTGAGAACAGTTCGATGTGCTGCAGCGGTTACCGTGCCATAAAGGATGTAAGTGCCATAATAACGAGGAAGATTCTTGTTCTAATATCATTTTCAGCTACCTGAATTTGTGCTCTTCGTGATGCAAGAGCTCAACGACATCCAGGCGTACTTGCAGCGCGGAAACTTCGATATCCGCACACACCCTCTTGTATCGTATTCGGTGCGCAAGTGGGGGCAGCTCGAGGCGAAAAGGACAACCACCGGCGAATGGTACAAGGAACTCGAGCCATTTGTGGATCAATGGACGGCCGACGACAACAAGGAGGTCGACTGGTTGCTCGACAACATCGCAAACCACACGCGTTGGGTGCGTGTTCGCGAAGTGTCTCGAGAACGCGAAGCGAAGGCCATTACAAGAAGGGACGCAGGAAAGAGGACACGCCGCGCGAAGCCGACGAAGGATGGTGTGGAGATGTCAGGCGGTAAACCCTGCATTCAACTCACGCCGCAGGTCGCCGCCGAGTCCGCCCCCCTTCTCATGCTCGTTCGCAACAGCCGTGAGTTCTTCAATGTCTCAAAGAGCTCTGGTGCAAAAAATGCCCCCGCCCTCGCTTTCATGACATACATCATCGACATCATCATCCAAGACCTCCATGGCCCGATCTATGCCCTCCGCAGCGGGCGATCCCTTCGGCGCGAACTTCTCAAGTTCCTCACCCACTATCGCGCCCACAAGTGCCACCTCCTTTTCAGTAAGGAGAAGATCACGGAGTGTAAGTCGCGCGGATGGTTCATCAATTGGGACATGACAAGCTACGATGCGTATGTAAACGAGGGCACTTGGCAAGGCAAGCCGCTGGACGTCGACGTCGCCGATAACGACACTCTCCTCGCCCTGCAAACGAGGCAGCAGGCATATGGAAAGACGATGGACAGCGTCGTCAAGAAATTGCTCGCCCTTCCAGCGCTGCAGCATGACCCGATCGGTGCTGCAGAGAGCAACGACGCTGATCATGAGGGATACAACCTCAGCGAGTGGGTCAAGGAGCCTCTGCAGAAGTTCCTCGAGGTGTGTTCGCTTTATATTCCGTCCCGTTACCTGTGCTAACAAGTGTTCTGTTTACGTGTTCCACAGTCTGTCTCTCTCAATATTGCACGCCAGGAACTACGCCTGATCACGCAACCGCCATGTCCCATCGTTCCCACGAAGCAGGATGCAAATATCTGGGTGCCACCATCGCTCGACGATGCCGTCGATGATGCGACAGCCTACCGCTCCCTCGAGGACTTCGAGATGCGTGATCCAGAGGGCTACAACAAGTACATGGACGTGGTGGTAGAAGCGCATGGCCCGAAGGCGCAACACGACCTCCTCTCATACGGCGGCCCTCAAGCGTTTGCCGAGGCATTCGTACCTGCTTCGTCGACGAATTCTGAAGGGCCTTCAGATGGTGAAAAGCGCGCCGAAGGCTCGGTCACATCTGACGAGCCAGACTTCTCCAACGAGGACGGGAGCGACGATGGCAACAGCCCTTCCCGCAGCCGACGCACCATGATGGCCCGAGGTCGACGTCATACTGCCAGAAATGCGGCATCTCCGTCTTCCCGTGGCATTGCAAAGGATGCCAGAGAGACCCTCCCAATCCAGTCGTCGTCTGCTCCATCCGGTGCTCCTTCGAACATTGTCGTCGAGGCTGCCAAGGACAAGGCCCAAGATCATTCTATGTCGACGTCTCCTTCAAGCATCCCTGCCGCTTCCCAGCCCCTTTCAGGAATGGTCCCTACACAGATCGTCAACCCGCCCGACAACGGCTGGCCTGGGCAATACCCTGGAAACACGCCGCTCCATCCTCGCGCTGGACAGCCGCGTGACCCCACTCCTCCCGGTGATGACAATGATGCAACACTGCGTAAGTCGTTTAGTCCTCTATTTGACCCCTCTACATACCGTTCTTCGAACGGATCGTGCCTGCTGACCGTCTACCGTCCGGGTTTCCGGACGGTAGACGATAACCTCGTGCCATATCTTCATTGGATATGGCACCCATATCGTGTCCGAAATCCAGTATTCGGACGCTCAAATTAAAGGCGTCCACCTTCCGGTATCCCGGTCGTTGGACGCTTGTTGGAGGGACATCATGGATCGTTCATACGGTTTGGCATGTCCTGTCAAATGTTTCACCGTATTCCGTCCGGAATTCCGGACGGATGACCCCGTTTGAACAGCAGATCTAACGTCTTTGCTCCACAGCATTCCCACCGTCGACGCAACCCAGACGCCGCATTCCCACCGACGATGACGACAGATCAATGATCATCGACAAGTCCGATGACGGTGACTCGAACGCCAACGACGACGGCGGGGTGAAGGAGAGCGTCAAGACCACCACCGTCGACGACAACCCCATCAGCTCAGTGTCCCCGTCCATGGACCGTCCCAAGCGTCCTCGCGCCAACACAGGCAGTATGTACATTAATATCCTTCATCCAAGCCCTTCTACCCTTCCCTCTCACTCACCTTCCTCTCTTTGTACAGGCTCCGTCGTATCAGTTACCGCAATGTCCCCTCCCAGAAAGCGCCACATCGCCGTCGCCCAACCCCAATCCAAACCAGGCCCTTCGCGTCACAGCTCCCCGCATGTCTCCGCCCACGCCGCCATCACGCATATTGCTTCTCTCGCAGCCCGTGATGCTGCTCAGTCCCCATCTACGCCCCCCCCATCCGCTATCAATCCCCCAGGCCCCCAGGACTATGATTAATCCCCTCCATTCTCCCTTCCACGTCATGCGGTCGTGCGCTTCTCCTTTCTATCGTCGTAACTCGTAGCTCCCTCCCTGTCCCTTGTACTACTCCACCATGTATCCCCCCCATACCTTTGAATATCAAATTGTGTTTCTCGTTCCTGGAAACCCGCTTCACTTGGTCCGCCTCCCCGATAACCGCATCAACCTCATCATGATTCTCTCACTAACCTCTCCGCTTCCTGGACAGCCACTCACTTTCTTGCATTCCAGCCCTCGCACTCTAAATCTCAATCAAAACTTTCCTCCGACAGCCTCCTTTCCCTTCCCCTTCCCCTCCCCCTTCTCCACTCCTCATCCAAAATGTCCGTCTCCTATGCCTCAGAGCCCGACAGACTTACTCCCTCCCACAACATCAATTTCCCTTTCGAACCAGACCCACAGTGCGTGTCATCCAGTTCCCCCACCCGTCCCCTTCCCTCTCACCTCCCCTTCAATTTACAGAGAACCTCTCGGCGCATCTGCTTTCTCCGACACTGCCTCCCTCCTCCCTCCTCCCTCCTTTGCTCTAGACTTCGCCGCTGTCCCAGATACTCTCCTCTCCGATGATCCAGGCGACCAAAACCTTCTCGATATCGCCATCCTTCGTTCAAACAACCCCGCTCTCGATTCAGATGCTGCCTACGACGACGCTCCTGTATATTCCCTCTCCCTCGCTTCTCTTCGCCGCATCTTTCAACAGCAGGATAAAAAGGCCGCTACTCACATCCTTACAAGAAAACACGCCCTCAAAGTAGACCCTCAATTCACTTTCCCCCAGCTCGACAACAACGTCGCTTGGCAGGTTAGAGAGGTACCTTTCCTTCCCTCTTCCTCCCTCCCTCCCTTCCTTCTCATCTCTCTTTCTCCCAAAACAGCATCGCCTCGACTATATCTGTCGCGTCCCAAACTCCATCGGCTTCGACGCCGTCCTCCCCAACATGCTCGACGAAGTCGCCACAAACGACTTCTCTTGGTTCTTCAAAATGACTTTCAAACGTCGCTATCTCGCCTACACCAGCGACATCGACGTTCTCGCCTTCAACCCACGTGGCGCTATGCTTTACTTAGGCGAGTCCTCCGCTAACGAGTCCGTTTGGTGGACCCTCTTCCCTCGCCAGGCCTTAGAGCCCTTTCCCTCCATCGAGCTCATGACCGCAGACACCGGCCCCTCCGTCATGGATCCCCTCATCGCTCGCATCTCTATCGCATGTCTTTTGTACATGATGGACAAGTCCGGCTTCTCCACCATATATCTCAGACGCGACTACCCCGACGTTTCCTCAAACGACGCCTTCAACGCCCAAGTCGGTTCCTTTCTGTATGTCCTTACACCCCCTCCATCTACTCCCTTTTCTCACCCCTCCCTCTAATAGCGACATGGATCCCTTCGAGTTCTCTTCAGAGCAGCTCAACGACCTCAACATCACCCTCAAACGTCTCTACGACTCCTGGTGGAGACACGCTCCCCCCTCTTACAAATCTCCTCTACTCGAAGGCCGCATTCCTGCTGCCGTCACTCTCAAGTACGGCCAGAACCGTGAGGTTTGCCGTCCATCTTCTGCCGCCTCCGACGCACAGATCTGGTCCCGCGACTGCGACTTTTCAAAACTCTCCCGCGTTGCCTTCGCCCTCGCCACTCACTATCGGTACTTATCTTCCTTTCCCCTTCTCATTCTATCCTCTCATCTCAATCCCCTTTCCCTTCACAGCGCATCCCCAGTCCAATCCTGGACTCCCATTCCCCCTGACGATGTCCTCGCAAAACATCCTCTCATCTACACAACTCCAGACCCTGAAACTCGCGAGGTTGTCTCCGATCTCCACGCCTATCCCCTCTATGACGATGACAACCGTGAACTCTCTCTCTATGCACCCAACGGTCGACGCATTCCCCGCCACAACGCCAACTATTTTAATCCCTACCGCCCTGCTGCCATTCTCCAAGATCTTCGCCGTGTTCCCAATCTCTTCGCCGCCCAGCCTTCTCACCATTACCAATGGTGCTACGATGATGAAGGCGCCGTTGTCCGAGACCGTGGTCATGACAACCCCGATGAGCGTGAAGTCGACGCCATTCTAGACGGCATCGACTCTCCCTCCGTTCACCTCTACCCTCAAGGCTTCCTTCCATTCGGGCAGTGGCAATCTGACGGCATCATCGACCCCCTCCGTCCACACATCTCCGCCATATCACGCACCCTCAAGCAGCACGATGGCGGAGGTCCCGTTGTCGAGCCCGTCAAAAGTCAGTGTTATAACAACATCGCCCACTACACCCGCCACTCCTCCCGCCATCACATCGCCCAGCGTGGTGCGTACTCTGCCACTGCTGCAGGTGCATTTGCCGAGTCCTTCAAGTCCAAGTCCACTGCGCGCACCCTCTACGCAGCGACAACTGCCAGCGATCCTCACGTTGACCTTCAAGGACAAATGGAGCGCGCGTCACAGACCTATCTCCGTTTCGAGAACGTCTACAAAGTCCACGTCCAGCGTATCGCCCCAGAGTATCGTACCGGTGCTCAGTTCTACCTCAAGGCGATGCTTCCTCTCAGCACCGCTTGTGCTCACCCGACCGTCCTCGATGCCATCAAGTCCACCAGCATCGTCTTCCGTCCCGGCGTCTTTCCCAAAGTCATGTTGTGGACGTTGTATCCCATTCGCGCCACTCTCGATCTTCTTTGGGCAAAAGTGCTCCCTTCCCTCGACCCTAACGCTACCAACAAGCCCAACCCTGTCGACGTCGAGCTCATCTCTGTGTTCGAACGCCTCATTAACTTTGGGCACACTGGAGCCATGAAAGTCTTGGCTACCGGTCTCATGGACCGTCTCTGGGCCAGCCGTGCCATTGTAGATCACGGATACCCTGCCTTCTCCCCTTCTCTCTACTTTGGTGGAGAAAACGGTCTACTTCCCGGCATTGCCATCGACGATTGGCCTCGGCATCGCATCACTGGCTATCCACTGGTCGCATCCAAGCGTTCTATGGAGATTACGTTTGGTCGCGAACACTTTACCGTGAGTGTTTTGCAGCACACTTTCACCGTATCGTCTCCGGACTTCCGGACTGTGGACGCCATAATGACGGCCAGTCCTACTGTATATCCCATCTCAGAGGCAGTTTATTCTAAGTGTTTCACGTCCGGACATCCGGGTGGCATACGCCTAAATCATTATCGGTACCAGGCGTATCTCGACCGGAACACCGGACGGTAAACGCCTAATCCACCTTTACATGGTGTTATGTTTCATTTTTCAAACACCGGCGGTCTGTACACCGTACACCGTCCGGATTTCCGGACGGTTTACTCTGTAAACGATCCCAATGCGCAATCGTTGTTGTCATTTTCAAAACCTTAACGATCTGAACGCCGTACAGCGTCCGGATTTCCGGGTGGTTTACGCTGTAAATGGTCCCAATGCACGACCATCGTCGTCATTCCTCCGCCAAGTGATTTGGACACCGTAAAGCGTCCGGATTTCCGGACGATTCACTCTGTAAACAGTCCTAATGCATGGTCGTCGTTTTAAAAGCATGACATCGTTGTCACAATATTTATAGGGAAAAAGTAACGTAGGTGAGGGTTAGGCCTAGGTTAGGCCTAGTTAGCGCCCACTTTTTCCCGCGCATTTCGCTTAGCAGCACAGCGCCTAAATGCGCCAGTGCACTCACTACATGAACAGTGGTACAACTATGAACTATACCTCCAACTTTTGGAACGGTGGAGTCTTTATATGCTGGGCTACAGAGCCGAAATGGGCTCAGGGAATCAGTAATTGAAGGCTAGCTCGGCCAGTTTATGTTCAATGTTCTCATACATGGTACCATAATGTGCGCATAGAAAGGGGGTATCACACATCCCACCAAAGCTAACCAATCGGAGTAGTAGAACAAGCAGAAGTAGTCAATGTATGTTGCCAAAATGTGCAAAAACCGGATGAGGACACATTAAAAGTGCAATTGTGGGACAGTGAGTGGACACAGGGACATGAAACCACATGTTAATTGTGCCCATGATATGAGGCTATAACACCATATTTTTTGCGTAGGAATGGACCTAATGCATGTCCGGTGAAAGACCATAAATGAGTGTGTGCGCGGCCGCGCCATTTTAAGACCCATCCCAATTTTGCAACAGCCCTGAAATGAGAGGCTTCATTCCGGGTGTCCAAACCATTACATGCCCATTATTGGACCGTCCACTTCACCAATTGCTATGATATTTGGTAAATATATGGCCCATGGATACACCTACATGCCCTCTAAGTTTCAAGGATTCATCTGCCTTAATGGTGGAGATATCCATCATACCATTTTTGAGCGTGCGCGCGGCCGCGCATCTGGATGCTCGGCCGCGCGAGCGTTTAAAAATTGAGTAAAATAGATATAAATATGGGACCTGTTTGTAGCGCTCGCGCGGCCGCGCATCCAGATGCGCGGCCGCGTCCTGGCTATTTTGAGACCCATCCCAATTTTGCAACACCCTCAAAATGAGAGGTTCAATTCCGCATCTCCAAGTCATTACCTGTCCATTATCGGACCTTTCATCCAGTGGATTGCAATGATATTTGGTACATATATGGCTCATCAGTACACCTACATCCCTGCAAAGTTTCATGGCTTCATCTGCCTTAATGGTGGAGATATCCCTCATAACATTTTTTAGCGCGTGTGCGGCCGCGCCATTTTAAGACCCATCCCAATTTTGCAACACCCTCAAAATGAGAGCATTCATTCCGCATCTCCAAATCATTACCTGTACATTATCGGACCGTTCACTTCACCAATTGCTATGATATATGGTACATATATGGCCCATTGATACACCTACATCCCTGCAAAGTTTCATGAATTAATCTGCCCTAATGGTGGAGATATCCTTCATAACATTTTTTAGCGCATGTGCGGCCGCGCATTTGGATGCTCGGCCGCGCAAGTGTTTAAAAATCGAGTAAAATACATATAAATATGGGACCTGTTTTTAGCGCTCGCGCGGCCGCGCATCCAGATGCACGGCCGCGTCCTGGTTATTTTGAGACCCATCCCAATTTTGCAACACCTCCAAAATGAGAGGTTCAATTCTGAGCCTTTGGACCATTACTGATCAATTACCGGACCGTTCACTGTGCCCATTTCTGCGATATTTGGTACATATATGACCCATAATCATGGCTACCCTCTGCCAGAGTTTCGTGGCTCCATCTGCTCTATTCATGGAGATAATTACTGTTATATCCTGTCATTTCTTCAGCACGACGTAGCACTTAACAGCCGAGCATCGCTCTTGCCATTACCATTATCATGGTCGGTACCTCTTATGATCTCCCACCCACTGTACGACGCACCATTCCCCAGGACCTCCCTGATGAACAACTCCGTCGATGCCCTGTCAGGCTTAATGGTCAAGACCAACATGTTTTCTTTTGGCCAGAGGGACTTTTTCCGCATTGCTTACGGCCAGTTGGTGTGGGCAGTGACATTAAGGCACCTGATCATCACAGATAACCTGGCTAACTAGGCTGCCATAGTACCCCCCTATGGCAGCCTAACAAGCCCGAAAGGCCATAGGGCACCATACTGCCAGTTGCACGGCCCACTGCTGCCCTTCCCTACCCTACAAGGTATCCAGTCCCCTCCCCCATATTGGGGTGTGTACCGTCCCCGGCTGATTACACGAGATAACAAGATCTGCCCAATCTAAGCAGATAAGATTGATCAAGGCGGGCATTCAGTACATTGCGCGCCCACAGGTGCTGTCGGCATGTCGGCCCATCAGCGCTTCCCCGCCCCGCCCGCGCCCCGAGCCTGTGCTCGCTGTTCCCCACGGCGCCGATGATTGTTCTCCCTCCCGCCAAGTCATTTTCTGTCCGATTTCCCTCGTTTCTTCTTCTATTTACTCGTGTACTAGGGGCGAAAAGCATGATGCACATAATAAATACACTAGGTCAAAACAAGTCTCGGTTAGGGCTAGGTCTAGGGCCTAAGCGCCGGGGCTAGGATTGGCGCCGGTCTGAAGTGCCAGTATTTGATGGTGTAATGCATGCATGATCAATCAAATGCGTGATCCCGCAACCAATTCAGCCAGGGCTCGCACACTCATTTTCAGTTTAAGTTAGTTCGTTAGTGTCAAATCACCAAGCGTGCCCACAAACCCATCCACCCCCCGCTGGTTGTGTGTGATTTAGCGCTGGCGAACCAGCCCCGTTGGGGCTGGTTCGCCAGCGTCAAAATCGAAAACGAGTCCGCATACCAGGCCTGGGTTGGTGCATTTGCGATCACGTTCTCACATTTCGCGCTTAGGGTTAGGGAGGGGGGAGCCGACGACGAGCGAAGCGAGTCGACGGCGACAGGTACTACTGATGGGGGGAAGGCGAAGCGGGCCAACAGGGGATGGAGTTTCCTCCAAGCCCAGCCTGTTTCGCCTTTATACGGCTCATCAGGGCTGCTTCGGTTAGTGATCGGACTTACCAATCACCGATACACCGGGGAATTTATACTCCTTTTTTGTAACCTAGGTGGGGGTTAAGTGTAGGTTTTTTTAGACATTCTGAAAACACGGTGTCCACCGTCCGGTATCACCAGGATCGTCCAACACAATACAGGGAATAAATAGTGTCTGACGTCCAGATGCCCGGACGTAGTACGGCAATAACATGCATACAAAGATGTTTGGGCGTGCAGTGTCCGGATTTCCGGACAGAGTACGCTGAAATAGAGGTAAACCAGCGTGTATGAATCAAATAAAGGCGACCATCGTCCGGATTTCCGGACACGATACGGTGAAAATATATATAAACTAAAGTGCATGAAGTAAATCAAAGCGTCCATCATCCGGAAGTCCGGACATGATACGGTGAAATAGAGGTGAAATGCAGTGTATGAAGTAACTGAAAGCGTCCATCGTCCGGATTTCCGGACAGAATACGGTGAAGTATAGGTAAAATAATATATAGATCAAATACAAACATCCGGAGCTGAATTTCCAGGGATGATACTATGTACATGCAGGGACTGTCTTGAAATCTATTAGGGTTGCTTTATGTTACGGTATAGAATGAGAAATCATTAGGCGTATATCGTCCGGAGATCCGAATGGAGGACGGCGTAATAATATGAACAATGAAATGCCCCAAGGTGCAACAATGACGTTCGTTATTGAACAAGTTGGATCAAACTTCGGCGAAAGAGCAGACAGCAGCATAGATAAGATGAGGCAATGGGTAATGGGGATTAGATTAGATAACGAGAGCGGCATCATTGCGAGGCGCGCGCAGCGTATCTGACGATCAGTTGAGATCTACTACTCGAGGTACATCTAACAGTCACCATCAACGATGCCGCCTCGTCGTGGAAGATCGTTGAACAAGAAGCAGCCGGGAGGGAGGGAAAGTGCGTCGGAAGATGTAAGTAACAATCAACATGAGCATAAAGATGATACAAATGATGCCAATCAGGTGGAGGTGGTGGGGCAAACGAAAGCAAGCGCACCGAAGCCGCGGCCTAAACAGAAATCCAAGCAAGTACCGAAGGAGACAGCACCGATCGCGTCAATCGCAGAAGAGACCGAGGAGGTCGAAGCTGAAGATGGGTCTGGTGGAAGAGAGGGCGGATCATCGGGAACACGAGGTAAGTACTTACACAGTCGAACTCGATGGTGTGCTGTACACATCAGCTTGACAAAGTAGAACAAGACGCGATGGAGAACACAACGGAAGAAGTGTCGAAGGAGACGCAGGAGAAGAAGAAGGAGCCAATGGGCAGCAAAGACGTCCCAATGGATGTCGATGCTGCAGGTCGAAACGTTGTGGACTCGGGTGCGTGGAGAACACTCATATATTTGATAAGAAGCTAATGTACAGTGGAATAGAAGAAGGAGTAACTAAGACGACCTCCTCCCGCAAGGGAAAAGAAAAGGAGGTCGTCGCCGAAGATGTCCCCGCCCACCGCATCGCCGAAGACGTCCCCACCCACCACATCGACGACGACGTCGTCGACCCTGAAACGGTTGACGATGGCGCGACCGCCGACCGCATGAAAGATCAGACAGATCCGAGCGCGATCGAGGATGAAGACAGCGAGATCATCCTCGTCGATCACCCGAAGCTGTGGGGGAACCAGCCACCACAGCTGGACCACGACGAGGCGACCGAGACAGCGCTGCGAAAGCAGTGTCTCGGATATGCATACGTGAACCTCCTCGACCCCGAGGTGAGCGTTTATTATGACGATATATGTGATACATAGAGAGGCTAACATTATAAACTAATAGATTCGATTTACATGGGGGACGTACGTCAACCGGGCGATCGATAGGGCGCATGTGAAGGCGTTGGGAGACAGCTTCGACCGAGGGATCGAGAACTGGAAGAACGAAATCCCGATCGTGGTCGACGAGGACTGTATCGACGTGAAGTCGCTATCGCCGGCGAATATGGTGCGTGAGGAGATCAACATTGCGAAGTGGAAGAAGGCTGCTCGGCAGAAGATTGTGGACGTTCTAGGTGGAGGACATCGGGTGGAGGCGTTGAAGGAGCGGAAGGCGGGGCTGCAGAAACGATTGCAGAAGGAGAGGGAGAAGTTCAAGTCGGAGATGTTGGAGGGGAAGAAGGCGGAAACGAAACAGGGTAAGGTGCAGCGAGAACGGCAACAACTAATCGAGCAGTTGGAGGATGAGATCAAGCGGACGGGGTACTGGCTTGGGGTGTTCTACAAACGCGGTAAGTAGATGGGGGAAAGGGAACGGATGATATTGACGACGTTGTGTATACTACAGATGGATTTACACGGGTGCATGGGGAGTACTCGTCGCGAAACGACGACAAGCCGTCGAAGCATCAAGGGGCACTGGAGCGGCTGATTGAGTGGTGCGTTCTGACGGAGGAGTTTGCTGCGAAGATGGAGGACGACCGACCTGCAGTTGGGAGTGCGGAGTGGGGTACGGAGGTGATGAGCGTGCGCTGGGACGATGCGACTCGGCATAACTTCGACAAGGAGTTCAAGCTGCTGAACAACCCGTATACGTACGCTTTTCTCCTGCGGATCTCAAGATACCAGTATCTGCGTGATGGGATGAAGGTAACTGCACAACAGCTGCAGAACATCACGAAACCTGCGAGCGGGGGGTATGGGCACGTAAGTTTTGTTATATTTATTGGCAGTGGTATGTACATGATGGCTGACTGGTTATTGTGTGTAGCTGTGGGTGCTCATGCTCGAAGCGAAGCTGCAGGAGATGGAGTTCATCGGGTCGCCTCAAGGGATCGAGAACGCAGAGTACTCGGAGCACATGAAGATGCTGCACCGAGTTCAGCGGTGGCGGCTGTCGAGGGCTGATATGGACGACGCGAAGATGAAGTCGCTTGAGGCGAAGGATGCGTGGTTGACGGATCGAGGTAAGCGAGAGGAGGTGCTTTCAAGGGACGAGGACATCATGGAGATGATGTGCGAGGACGTGGACCTGAACGTTGTGTGGCCGCGAGCGCTGATGGACCGGCTGGACAAGCTGTACGTGAAGTATGTGCAGCCGTTCTGGCAGTTCGAGACGTATCATGTTGGGGAGGGGGATATTGGGGAGGGTGTTTTGACGACGAACTTCCGACAAGGGGTGGAGAAGTATTATGTGGCGGCGGTGCCCCTTATGTGTACGTTTTGGAAACAGCTGCTGAAGAAGGTGGAGAGCGACCCGAACAAGAACCCGGCGGACGTCGCGGCACTGACTAATGCACCGCTGAAACTCGATGAGATGGAGTACCAGCGGTCGCTTTCGGTCTACCAGCCCTTCCCCTACCCGACCGCATCGTTCATCAAAGACTCGCACAAGCAGCTCTGCGATGTCACCGATGCCCTCCGATTTGTAAGTCGTCCCCTTTGTTCTTATCTGCGTGGCCTTTTCAGCGTGCAATGTCCGGTAACCCGGACGATGTACGCCAACTTGTACGGAATGTCATCGTTGAATAGGGTGTCCAACGACCGGAATACCGGACGGTGGACGGTGATATAGATGACTGACAAGTGTCTATCGTCCGGAAATCCGGACGAAATACTGTCAAAAAGAGTCTATCGTCCAAAAATCCGGACGACATACTGTCAACAACAGCGTATGTTGTCCGGATTTCCGGACGACGGACGCTGTTTTGATATGTATACGATATGAACAAGGGATGATTGTGCCGGCTATACTGTCCAGCGTCCGGGATACCGGATGGTGTACGCCATTTAAGCCATCCAACGTCCAGAAACCCGGACGCTGGCCGCTGTTATCGACGGTGTAACCTATATCAACATATGTGAAAGAGTGACACTGTTGATGTGAATCTTACCGTACACTCATCCGACATCTGGTGACGAGACATTTACATTTGATAACATTCACTGACGGTTTGCAACAGATGGTACGGATCGTCGACCCTCTGTGCGATTCAAGACGGTTTTCGCAGAATGCTGGTATTCTGGACCATTCATCTTGCCTGGTCCGAGTTCTTGAGAACAGTTCGATGTGCTGCAGCGGTTACCGTGCCATAAAGGATGTAAGTGCCATAATAACGAGGAAGATTCTTGTTCTAATATCATTTTCAGCTACCTGAATTTGTGCTCTTCGTGATGCAAGAGCTCAACGACATCCAGGCGTACTTGCAGCGCGGAAACTTCGATATCCGCACACACCCTCTTGTATCGTATTCGGTGCGCAAGTGGGGGCAGCTCGAGGCGAAAAGGACAACCACCGGCGAATGGTACAAGGAACTCGAGCCATTTGTGGATCAATGGACGGCCGACGACAACAAGGAGGTCGACTGGTTGCTCGACAACATCGCAAACCACACGCGTTGGGTGCGTGTTCGCGAAGTGTCTCGAGAACGCGAAGCGAAGGCCATTACAAGAAGGGACGCAGGAAAGAGGACACGCCGCGCGAAGCCGACGAAGGATGGTGTGGAGATGTCAGGCGGTAAACCCTGCATTCAACTCACGCCGCAGGTCGCCGCCGAGTCCGCCCCCCTTCTCATGCTCGTTCGCAACAGCCGTGAGTTCTTCAATGTCTCAAAGAGCTCTGGTGCAAAAAATGCCCCCGCCCTCGCTTTCATGACATACATCATCGACATCATCATCCAAGACCTCCATGGCCCGATCTATGCCCTCCGCAGCGGGCGATCCCTTCGGCGCGAACTTCTCAAGTTCCTCACCCACTATCGCGCCCACAAGTGCCACCTCCTTTTCAGTAAGGAGAAGATCACGGAGTGTAAGTCGCGCGGATGGTTCATCAATTGGGACATGACAAGCTACGATGCGTATGTAAACGAGGGCACTTGGCAAGGCAAGCCGCTGGACGTCGACGTCGCCGATAACGACACTCTCCTCGCCCTGCAAACGAGGCAGCAGGCATATGGAAAGACGATGGACAGCGTCGTCAAGAAATTGCTCGCCCTTCCAGCGCTGCAGCATGACCCGATCGGTGCTGCAGAGAGCAACGACGCTGATCATGAGGGATACAACCTCAGCGAGTGGGTCAAGGAGCCTCTGCAGAAGTTCCTCGAGGTGTGTTCGCTTTATATTCCGTCCCGTTACCTGTGCTAACAAGTGTTCTGTTTACGTGTTCCACAGTCTGTCTCTCTCAATATTGCACGCCAGGAACTACGCCTGATCACGCAACCGCCATGTCCCATCGTTCCCACGAAGCAGGATGCAAATATCTGGGTGCCACCATCGCTCGACGATGCCGTCGATGATGCGACAGCCTACCGCTCCCTCGAGGACTTCGAGATGCGTGATCCAGAGGGCTACAACAAGTACATGGACGTGGTGGTAGAAGCGCATGGCCCGAAGGCGCAACACGACCTCCTCTCATACGGCGGCCCTCAAGCGTTTGCCGAGGCATTCGTACCTGCTTCGTCGACGAATTCTGAAGGGCCTTCAGATGGTGAAAAGCGCGCCGAAGGCTCGGTCACATCTGACGAGCCAGACTTCTCCAACGAGGACGGGAGCGACGATGGCAACAGCCCTTCCCGCAGCCGACGCACCATGATGGCCCGAGGTCGACGTCATACTGCCAGAAATGCGGCATCTCCGTCTTCCCGTGGCATTGCAAAGGATGCCAGAGAGACCCTCCCAATCCAGTCGTCGTCTGCTCCATCCGGTGCTCCTTCGAACATTGTCGTCGAGGCTGCCAAGGACAAGGCCCAAGATCATTCTATGTCGACGTCTCCTTCAAGCATCCCTGCCGCTTCCCAGCCCCTTTCAGGAATGGTCCCTACACAGATCGTCAACCCGCCCGACAACGGCTGGCCTGGGCAATACCCTGGAAACACGCCGCTCCATCCTCGCGCTGGACAGCCGCGTGACCCCACTCCTCCCGGTGATGACAATGATGCAACACTGCGTAAGTCGTTTAGTCCTCTATTTGACCCCTCTACATACCGTTCTTCGAACGGATCGTGCCTGCTGACCGTCTACCGTCCGGGTTTCCGGACGGTAGACGATAACCTCGTGCCATATCTTCATTGGATATGGCACCCATATCGTGTCCGAAATCCAGTATTCGGACGCTCAAATTAAAGGCGTCCACCTTCCGGTATCCCGGTCGTTGGACGCTTGTTGGAGGGACATCATGGATCGTTCATACGGTTTGGCATGTCCTGTCAAATGTTTCACCGTATTCCGTCCGGAATTCCGGACGGATGACCCCGTTTGAACAGCAGATCTAACGTCTTTGCTCCACAGCATTCCCACCGTCGACGCAACCCAGACGCCGCATTCCCACCGACGATGACGACAGATCAATGATCATCGACAAGTCCGATGACGGTGACTCGAACGCCAACGACGACGGCGGGGTGAAGGAGAGCGTCAAGACCACCACCGTCGACGACAACCCCATCAGCTCAGTGTCCCCGTCCATGGACCGTCCCAAGCGTCCTCGCGCCAACACAGGCAGTATGTACATTAATATCCTTCATCCAAGCCCTTCTACCCTTCCCTCTCACTCACCTTCCTCTCTTTGTACAGGCTCCGTCGTATCAGTTACCGCAATGTCCCCTCCCAGAAAGCGCCACATCGCCGTCGCCCAACCCCAATCCAAACCAGGCCCTTCGCGTCACAGCTCCCCGCATGTCTCCGCCCACGCCGCCATCACGCATATTGCTTCTCTCGCAGCCCGTGATGCTGCTCAGTCCCCATCTACGCCCCCCCCATCCGCTATCAATCCCCCAGGCCCCCAGGACTATGATTAATCCCCTCCATTCTCCCTTCCACGTCATGCGGTCGTGCGCTTCTCCTTTCTATCGTCGTAACTCGTAGCTCCCTCCCTGTCCCTTGTACTACTCCACCATGTATCCCCCCCATACCTTTGAATATCAAATTGTGTTTCTCGTTCCTGGAAACCCGCTTCACTTGGTCCGCCTTAGGGTTAGGGTTAGGGTTAGGGTTAGGGTTAGGGTTAGGGTTAGGGTTAGGGTTAGGGTTAGGGTTAGGGTTAGGGTTAGGGTTAGGGTTAGGGTTAGGGTTAGGGTTAGGGTTAGGGTTAGGGTTAGGGTTAGGGTTAGGG